>CM060452.1:5633607-8033607 GCA_030545235.1 Helianthus tuberosus
GGAATTTATGACTTATTTCATAACTTAATCTTAATACGGAAGTTATAACTTATTTCAGAACTTAATCTTAATATGAAATTTATAATCAGGAATGATATACTTATATCCAAATGACGTAATTCGAAATAAAGGAGTCTATCCGTACCCAACGGACATAAATCGAAAGAAAGGATTCTATACGTATCTAACTGACATAAATCGAAAGAAATGATTCTATACATATCCTACTGACATAAATCGAAAGAAATGATTCTACGGAATTTATAACTTATTTCATATCTTAATCTTAATACGGAATCTAAAATCATATACTTATATCCAAATGACATAAATCAAAAGAAATGATTCTATCCGTACCCAACGGACATGAATCGAAAGAAAGGATTCTATACTTATCCAACTGACATAAATCGAAAGGAAGGATTCTAGCCGTATGGAATTTATAACTTATCTCATAACTAAATCTTAATTACGGAACTTAAAATCAGGAATAATATACTTATCTCAAAATGACATAAATCTAAAGGAAGGAGTCGATCCGTACCCAACGGACATAAATCGAAAGGATTCTATACGTACCTAACTGACATAAATTGAAATAAAGGATTCTATACGTGCCTAACTGACATAAATCGAAATAAAGGATTCTATACGTAAGGAATTTATAACTTATCTTAATACGGAATTTAAAATCAGAATTGACAGAAATCGAAAGGAAGGAATCTATCCGTACGGAACTTATAACTTATTTCATAACTTAATCTTAATACGGAATTTAAAATCAGAATTGACAGAAATCGAAAGGAAGGAATCTATCCGTACGGAACTTATAACTTATTTCATAACTTAATCTTAATACGGAATTTAAATCAGAATTGACAGAAATCGAAAGGAAGGAATCTATCCGTACCTTAAAATTTCCAAGTGATGCTACCTTGTTTCCAATTGTGGATTTATACGGGCAGAGTTTAGCCTATTGATTATCCTCTTAACCTAATTTGCACACAAACTAGGTAATTAACTTAATACAGCATTTACGATAACTCACGAGATCAAATTCTCACAACGAACGACAAAGTGCGATATTTCATCCATCGAATTAACGATGATCCGTCAAATTAATGACGAACGACAAAGTATAACCCTAATGTGGGCGGCACTTAAACATCCATTGGATATATTGATCGATCGGACAATGAATCGTAATAGCGATCGAGTTATTACCCTGTTCTGCAGCACCCTGCTATACTTAATTAGTGTTTCGTGTGTGTTTTGAGAGTAATCGGACGATAACTCAGCGAAATTTTGGAGTTTGATCGTCGTTTTTGTGCCCAGAATCAAGTCCCAACATCCTCTATTTATAGTCGAATTTTGACCCTTAGGCGTCCCGCGTGAGTTTTAAGCTAACTTGAGGCGGCCCGCGAGAGAACATATTTTATGTATAGGGTTGCCACGTGTGGGACTAGCCTAGCTGAGTCGACGAAATCATTAAATTCAACTTCGTCCGCAAGTTATGAAGATAATCATCAAGTAGGTAATACCCCCCCCCCCCCTGAGTTTTAGGGGCCCTAATCCTGATTCTGATTTTTCTAAAAGTTTTAGGGTTTGCGTAGAATCACTTGGGTGTCTTAATTAGGGTTTCCTATTGGACTATAAATCATAAGAAATAATAGTTTTTAATGAGGGTTGTTACATTTTTGTTTTAAAATTTTCGGGTGTTACAATCTTACCTTGGAGTATAAAAGAAAGAAACAAGAGTTGGTTGATGCAAAGGTTGCAACTGCCAAGGCCATAGCAAAATGGACAAGGCAGTACACTGATGAAGCTTATGAAAGGCTTAGAAAAAAGAGAGAAACAGATCCTAGCCTTCCAAAGAAGCCTGATTACAAAACTATTAACATGTCAAAGAAGCAGCTCCACAATTCTGAACCACTGTTCACATCATCAGATACCTCTGTCATTATGTTAAACCAAAGAAAGAGGCAAAAGTTGACTGATGCAGAAGAGAAAGAGCAAGAAGCTGTATATTTTAAACAGGCTATCAAGACAATGGCATTTGAAGATGACAGCTCAGCAAAGCTTCTACATACATTGGAATCCAACCACTGATGAAGCATAAAAATTGAACCTCAAACATCAGTGCTTAGATTACAACAGTGGAATGAAGAATCAATGTTTCTGTATCAGTGGTTTGAATATAATCAGTGTCTGTAGTGTCTGTTGTTATAGATTCAGTGTTTATGTTGAACATCTGATCTGATTTACTTTTGGTCAACATTTGTTTGAATTTTGGTCAACATCTTATTTTGTTAAGAAGTACAAGAACAAACATTTTTACAAAATCCCAAATCACCCGATCATTTAAGTGCATTGAAGTAAAATTGGAAATGAGGATGGTTTGCGCATGTGAAGCGGAGGCAAACGACGGCACCAGTTAGAATAGTGGAAACTCTTACTGTGGAGGGGAGGAGAGGAAGAGGCAGACCCAAACTGACATGGGATGAGCAGATTAGGCATGATTTACTAGAGTTGCATCTTTCTGAGGACATGGTCCAAGATAGGACTTCGTGGAGGCGTAGGATTAGGGTTAAGGACTTCTAGAGGATTTTACAGTAAGGTCTTGGGTGTGTTTTAGGGACGTAGGTTTTCCTATCCTTTAAGTGACTTTACCGGTGATTGCGTTCTTGTGTTCATGCCCAAATGATGTTACATGCTATTATACATGATCTACATTATATTGTGTCACACTGTTCATTTTCTTGGGTTTGGTGATTTCTTTTTTCTATTCTTCGACGTGGTGTATTGGTATGCTTGTTCGTTTTGGAGCCGAGGGTCTCTCTGGAAGCAGCCTCTCTATCCCTAGGGATAGAGGAAAGGTCTGTCTACATCCCACCCTCCCCAGACCCTATAAGTAGCTTTGCTATTTGGGGGATTTACTGGGTATGTTTGTTGTTGTTGTTGTTGTTGTTGTTGAAGTAAAATTGGAAATAATGTTATTCATGTGCTCCAGTTGCTGAATAGATCTAATTCCGTGATTTTAAGACAATGTCGTTGAATAGAATAAGATGGTTGATGTAATGTGGTCGTATTAATAACAAATTGTAATTAATTAATCTAAATAACTTTCCCGAGCCCGGGAAGCAATCACGGGTAAAAACCTAGTGAAGAACATATATATGAACTAATTATAAACATGTTTTTTTGAATTTGGGAGATACTTTGTCTCATGATTTTCAAATTATAGTTATGTTTTTTTTTTGAACGGCCAATAGAGTCAATCCCGGGCACTCTCGGGGCACCCACTAGATCAAATGGAGTACTTCGAGAGTAACCCGAGTCCACCACCAATTTCAAAATTTGCTATAATTTAATACAGTAATTATAACTTAATATCAACTTAGTTTGATATAATTTTATTTTGAAATTGTTTAAAATACTCATACTTGGTAAATTTTTACTTTTTTATAAAATTTAATTATTTCCTCTTAAATCCTTGCAATTTGCAAAACTGACCTCATCATCAACATAAGGCAAGATCCTTGTAAGATGAGCTTTGATATTATATTTTCTAGGGATTTTTACATATTTCCCCTATTAAGAAGCCTTATTATATATTTATCCTTTTTATAAGATATCACCTCTTTACCCTTTTGTAACTCATTTTCTAAAGAGTAAACTGCAATTTTACCCCCTGGGGTTTGGGGTGATTGGCACCCTTACCCCCCTAACGAAATAATTGCAATTTTACCCCCCAACGTTCGATGTTATGTCGCAACCTTACCACCCGGTCTCAAATTTGTTGACCGGTCAACTAAACTATGGAAGGGTCAAAGGGTAATATTGTAATTTCACCAAAATTAGTACCTTATATATTATAATAACCCCTAAATATAACCTTCTATATCAAACTTACCCCCTAAGTTTCCACCCAATCCTTCTTCTTCACCCCCCCCCCCCACCGCAGAGAGCACCACCACAGCTTTGGCTACCACCGTCTACATCTCCACCGCCACCGGGCGTCGGAATAACCACCAAATCGGCACCATCTACATCTCCATTCTCTCTCTCTCTCTCTCTCTCTCTGGCCAACAAATCTGTGAAGAATGAAGGTGGTGGCGTTGTGGTGTTCCGACCAAGAAACTCTAGATCCGGGCTGCCATCTCAAATAACCATCATCATACCCATCGGCTTTCAGATCTATATTGTTTTTTCGAAGCTTTCAGATGTGTTGTTGAGTGGATTTCAAAGCTTTTAGATCTGTATTCTTCTCCGATCATATCTGAACGGTGGCGGTGGAGCTTTGTTAGCAACTATAAAGATTTAGAAGAAATATTTTAGGCTATGTATCTGGGTCGGTGGTTGTACAAACAAGGAGCATCTGATTGCTTTGTAATTCGGGTCAAATTGTTGTGTACAAATCTTATCTCTTAGTCGAATATAAGGTAAAATTGTTGTATTCTTGTTTTTAAATTGTTATTTGGGTAAATGTGGATGAAAGGGTAATTGTGGACTCAATGAAAGTGTGTTGTTGAAAAAGGAGTATGGTTTTTTAGTTAATTTTTGGTTATTGTAAGGTTAGTTAGAAATTTGCTGAAGTGATTTGCTAAAAACATATATATACAAATGGAAGAGTTTTAAAGGAAGATCGGTAGGTGAAAAGAATGGAAGAGTTTTAGGTTCTCAAGGGAGATTTATTGATTTGGGATTCTTGAGTGAATTCTAGAATCAAATACTTTGACTAAATTTCTGAAAACAGAGCATGAATATGGATTTCCAAATAACCCACAAATTCAAGCGATCAAAAGGAGGTGGTCAGCGTGTTAATGGAAATGGTGGGTGGCGAATGGTGGTGGCTGGTGGTGTTTAAGGGAGAAATGGGTGAGAAAAAAAGAGAACATGATTACTAAAATGGTGGTGGCTGATGGTGTTAGATCTTCAGAACTTAATGGGTGACGGTGGCTGGTGATGAAATAATCGAATATGGGTGGTGGCGGGAAAGGTTTTGGAAGTTGCAGGAGGTAATATTGTTTCGTAACACAAAGTATAGGGGGTAATAAGAAAGTGCATTTTAGTAATTTACCCCAAGTCAACAGATTAGTCAACAAATTTGATGCCAGGGGGTAAACTTGCGACATAACAGTGAACATTGGGGGTAAAATAAAAGGGTAAAATAGTCATTTCACCCCCAAGTCAACAGATCAATCAACAAATTTGAGGCCGGGGGGTAAGGTTGCGACATAACAGCAAACGTTGGGGGTAAAATTGCAATTATTTCGTTAGGGGGGTAAGGATGTCAATCACCCCAAACCCCAGGGGGTAAAATTGTAGTTTACTCTTTTCTAAAATAAAAAAGTATCAGACCCTTCCTTCTCCACTTCGACTTATCTGTTTCACAACGGCAACGACAAGACAATCTGGATCCCCTTCCATGCAATCCGGTTCACAACGGCAATCAATCCGGTTCACAACGGCAATCAATCTGGATCCCCTTCCACGCAATCCGGTTCACAACGGCAATCAATCCGGTTCACAACGACAATCAATCTGGATCCCCTTCCACGCAATCCGGTTCACAACGGCAATCAACGAAATAAATAATTGAAAGATGATGGAAGACAAGGCAACCCCTTCGACGCAATCCGGTTCACGACGGCCGCCGCATAAAACCAAATTAGCGATTTTCATTCAACACTAATTGTTTAATGCTAATGAGGAATTTAATTATGAGCCTGTTAAGCTTTCATTATCAACTTTGTTGCTATCCTCTGCTGTTGAAATCAATAAATACTTGACATCAATTTCATTGGTGGCCGATGAACATATCAAAATTGAAGTTCACATGTTTAGATTTTTTTTCTTGTCAATTAATACATGAAATCAATTTCTTTTCTAGTATTCGTTTTAGTTGCCGGCGGTTGTGGGTTGTGGTAGGCTCCGGCAAAATTGAAGAAGAAAGGCAATTTGTAATTTTAAATAAGTTAAGTAAGGGTAAAATAGTAATAAATGAAAGCAATTTTAATGAAACTAGTAATAAGACCCGCGCGCGTTGCGGCGCGGGTACATCGCAAACGTCGAACGGATTAGTCCAATCGTTATGTGATTTGTTAATCATATAATAATGTGCGTTTCGAAGTATCCGACTGAACTCAATGTAACCTATAGATGTGTTGTAATTGGATTAAAATGTAAAGCAAATCGAGTTTATAGTGTACAATCATAACGTATTATATGCGACTCGACTAACTCCAATTTATACCATCTGGTCAAAACGTATTATATGTGACCCAATTCATATGTAGGAAACATACAAAATAAAGGCCGAAAGCGTATACCAAATTTACGTCAAAATGTAAAAAGAAAAGTTTAAAAGTTGAGGGGTCGGTATAAAGCATATGTGAAAAAAAACGTAAATTACCAAAGTATAGGTAAAAAATGCAAGTTACAAAAGTAGAGAGTAAATAAAAGGAAAATTCTATATGCAAAAAATATGAATTATAAAACTATAAGCTAAAAGTGGAAATTTTGGAAGTCAAAGAGGGGTGGTTTCACCGACTTTGTACTTTAAGGGGCTGTTTGGTAGCCTCTGAATGGTCATTAAGAGGCTACCTCTTAATGGAACCAATAAGAATTTTACCAATAAGAAGGTAGAAGAATATGACATGTGATGATTTACCATTCAGAGGTTACCTCTTAACCATTCAGACTTGAGATTACCTCTTATTCATTCAGAGGTTTTAAACCATTAAGAGGTAGCATCTGAATGGTCATTAAGAGGCTACCAAACAGCCCCTAAGTAATATAGAAATTAGTCAAAAGCTAAGGGCTAAAAATGCCAATTGTTAAAGTAGAAGAATAGTAAAGTTAGATAAGGGACTAAAATTGATTACTCTAAAAGTGGAGGGATCGTAGCAAAACTGAGGGGCTTGAAATGAAATATTGAAAAAGTTTAGGGGAGTAGCAAAGCTGAGAGGCTTGAAACGCAAAATGGAAAAAGTTTGAGGGGGTGTAAGGGAATGTCGGTGGGTCACCCCACCGACATAGCCTTTTAAGTTATAGTAGAATGGGTAAAGATGTAATATATATAGTTTAATAAGGGGAAATATGTAATATATATAGTTTAGCAAGGGGAAATATGTAATTGATTTTAAGGGTTGGGTATATATGTAATAAATGATCTTAAGAAGGGGATATATGTAAATGACCCTATTTTCTAAATAGCAATCATATTATGTAAACAACTAAACATGCATGGTGTAGAACCTCATAACAATTGTAGATTAGCAAGTAAGCCCATTACAAACCACATATGCACGCTTTAGAAAATAAACAACAATTACAATCAACTAAACTCTTTGTTTGAGTCGACCCTCATTAGCTAGCTTGAAAACCTCCGCCTGAGCCGCTGCAGCCTTGTTCGATCGAAGTGCAGCCAAGAAACTATCTTGGACATCACTCATTGTGAAGGGGAAGTTCTTGTTCACCATGGAGTTTAGCAAAGAAGCGGTTCCTTCACGGTAAAGTGCACCAATGCCATCGGTTCTGGTGTTTGAAAGTGCTTCTTGAAAGTTCATGTTTAGTACAGGAGTATCGTCGCCTCGACCAAACGTGGTACGCCACCACGTGAGTAGATCCGATAACAAGTGCTGATGTCCCTTCCAGAAACTGTTATATCATAAGATTTTAGTCTCATTAAAACATGAAAAACGATTTGTAGAGTATAACACAAGTGTCAGGGACCATGGGGTACCACCTAGATCCGTCGCTGTGTGGCTTGTTTTATTTTAACGCACTTGTATATTCAAGCAATATTGTCCAAGTGTTTATAGTGCAAAAAAATTTAGAATTGTGTTTTCTTGTAAGCGTGTACAAACAAACAAGCGATTGGTAGGGTATATGGGGAGGGTGGGATAAAGGCAAACATTTCCTCTAATTAACTAGAGGTAAAGATGTTGCTCCAGCTAAGACTCTGATTTTTATCTTTTGGTGGTTGGAAATATTTTCATGAATTATATTCAAATTTGGGAACTTGTATTGATTCTTGGTGATTCGCTAGTTGAACTAACTGATGTGAATAGTGTTTATGATAAACTAGTAGTTGAACTAGCAGATGCGAATAACGTTTATATTGAAAAGTCACTACGTGTTTGAAGACTCATCATGAACCTTGAATCATTGACCATAATTTCTTCAACCCACCTAAAGATAAATATAAATCCTTTGGCCCCAACATGAACAAATAGTGTATAGTGTGATGAGATGTTTCCAGTATAACGTGTTTAATATTTGTATCTAGTTATTAACTTACTCGCATGTACCACCAAATAAGGGTAAATGTGGGAAGTATGGAGGTGATGGAGACGTTTTACCGGTGACTGGCGGTGTTTTTGACCAGGGAGTAGTGGGCTTGGTATGTGTTGGTGGGGTGGTGGAGGGTGTGTTAGCGTTAGGAGCAGTGGATGGTGGGTCAGCGTCCGGAGACGTGGAGGGTGGGGTGGTGGTGGAAGGTGGAGGGTAGTAGTGATATCCGAAGGGTGGTGTCGGGGAAGGGTTGTCATTCTCAATGGGAGAGGGTGTTGCGGCTGGGTTGTGATCCTCGACGGGGGAAGGAGGTTGCACAGCAGGTTGCTCTGCAGGTGTATTAGGAGTACCATAAGGAGGACTGTTAGCACTGCTTGGAGGTTCATTATGGTAGTCGGTGGGAGGTGGCGGGGTGGGGTTGGAAGGTGGAGGGTAGTAGTGATATCCAGAGGGTGGTGTTGGGGAAGGGTTGTCGTTCTCGATGGGAGAGGGTGCTACGGTTGGGTTGTGATCCTCGACGGGGGAAGGAGGTTGTACAGCAGGTTGCTCTGCAGGTGTATTAGGAGTACCATAAGGAGGACTGTTAGCACTACTTGGAGGTTCATTATGGTAATCAGTGGGAGGTGGGGAGGTGGGGTTGTTATAGCCACTAGTAGGTGGAATATCGCAGTTAGTAGGTGGTTTTTGGTGATGGTGGTGGTGATGCTTGTGCGAGTGAGATGGTGGTGTTATGTTGCCGCCTGACGGTGGATTAGCCTCAGCAGGAGGTGGATTCTGATATGAAACTGCAAACAAACAATCGTAAATCAAGAATTAACACAACTATACACTGATACAATATTATGTTTTTGTGTATGTCTAAACGTACCCTTAAGAGGAAAACACGGAGGCCTCTCCCCCAACTTTGTGTGAGATAGATACGTTTAGCAACACCCATCTCTTTTGAAACATAATGTGATTACATGGGGTACCATCGTCATATTATTTTACGCCCTTCACACGTGTGATATTTCATAATATTTTTTTAGTTTTAGTTTTATATTTCTTTCTTAGTTTTCATTAAACTTCAATTTTGTTTTTTTCTAATAAGATATCCTAATATTTTTTAGTT
This sequence comes from Helianthus tuberosus, assembly GCA_030545235.1. Classification (NCBI taxonomy): domain Eukaryota; kingdom Viridiplantae; phylum Streptophyta; class Magnoliopsida; order Asterales; family Asteraceae; genus Helianthus; species Helianthus tuberosus. The sequence goes on from CM060452.1 coordinate 5,643,017, forward strand.
TTATTTTTATATTTCTTTCTTAGTTTTTATTAAACTTTAATTTCGTTTTATCTAATAACATATGATATTGAATCGTTTAGAAAAAAATTAACATAATTGTTTATTTTTTTCTACATTTCCATTTTTTTTAAACCAAGTTGTATACAGAATAATAATAAACTTTTTGCCTATTTATGAATTGGTTTCAAGATGATACCTCATGTAATTATATACTCTTTCATACGTACCATTTTCTTAAAAAAGTTCAATTTACAAGATTCTCAATCAAAATATCTAAACTTTTACCTGCGGGTGGAGGATTATCCGCATGATCAGCTGGTGGTGGACTTGAAACTACATACAAACGTTACAAAAAAAAAAGTAAATAAAGATCATAAAGCAAGAATAATAAATATTAAATACCATATACATCAATATTCAATCAAATATACAGAAATTTAATAACTCATGGCTCTAAATTTCTTAACTCTTACCTGCAGGTGGTTCATTTGCATGATCTGGAGGTGGATTTTGGTAATAACCTGCGAAAACACGAAGCTATATCAGGAATCATTAAAAAACGCATCAGATTTTACAAGAGGGTAAATCGCAAATATATATATATAGGGAGAAGATCATGCGAGAACCACCTCTTATTGCGAGAACCACGAGAACCAATGTGAACACAACCAAAAATGCCTAAAAATAGCTAAAAATCACGCAAAAAATTTTTTTTTGAATTTTTTAATATTTTTTATAAAAAAATCGCTACTTTTCGAAGCCAAAAAAAAAAAAAAAATTTAATTTTATTTTTATTTTTATTTTTTTTGCTTCTAAAAGTAGCGATTTTAACATAAAAAATTCAAAAAAAATTATTAAGATTTTTTTTAGGTTTTTTTTAGATTTTTTTAGGTTTTTTGGGGGTTTAGTTTTTAGCATTTTAGCTTGGGGGGGGTTAGGTTTTTGGGAGGTGGGGGAGGGGGGTTTAGGTTTTTTTTTTTTTTTGGGGGGGGGGGGGGGGGAGGGGGGTTAGGTTTTTTTTAGCATTTAGCTTGGAGGGGGGGTTATGTTTTTTTAGCTATTTAAGTTGTATTCACATTGGTTCTCGCGGTTCTCACAATAAAGGTGGTTCTCGCATGAGCTCCTCCCTATATATATATATATATATTGATGGAGGATATTAACAAAATAAACTTCACTCTTTGAAATTACGATATCACAATTTGTCTTTTTTAAATTTAATTTCCACCAAACACATGACACGTGTCACCAATAAATGACTGATTGACCATCAATTAAAATATGCTACGCCGGAGTGTAATCTCCTACGCCGCGTTATAATCTTATTATTAACCATTTTTTTTAATTCGTGGAGCCTCTGGCACAACAGTATGGATCTGTTGTGCTACGCATGGATTGGGATCAATTTGTTGCTCCGAAATACATTTGTCGCTCTTTGGTTAAAATCGATAATTCAAAAAAAAAAACAACAATACTATCTTATTAATTGTAAGTAAAAAATGAATATTTTTAGTGTTTTTCTCTCTACAAATGTATCACTAAATATCTGGAATTTTACCTGCTGGTGGTTCATTTGCACAATCCAGCTTTGGATTTTGGTAAGAGACTGTAGACAAATTCACAAATCAATAGTCAAAAAACGAGTATATAAAATTACATAATTAATAAAACACAAATTTTATAAAATCATTTAGATGTTCTAATCTTTTACCAACAGGAGGAGGAGAGATTGCATTTGGGTTTGTTTCATCTTGAAAGCTTGAACAAGCAGTTGATAAATAAGCTGCAAATGCCCATAAAAGAAAACAAGTTTGTAGGGTTTTGCTTGTCACCATTTTTGTTGCTGAAACTTTCAAGAAATGGTGAGAAGAAAGGGTTATGATTTAACAAGTATATATAGCAAAATAGATGTATAGTTGATTGATTTCTTGATATGTGCATTTAATTTGCCATTGATTACTCAATTAATCTAGTTGGTTTATTTAAGTTTTAAAATTTTATTTTGTTTAAGAACAAGTAACACACGTTCTTGTATTGTTTCTAATTATACATTAGTGTTCACTGTAGAACTAGAGAGGTATCAGTTTCACACCTTAAGTGGTATATATAGCAAAATAAAAAGTTGAAATTTTCTGTTTTAATTTAATACAGTTAGTATCAACCTAGTTTGATATATTTGTAATTTAAGTTTTAACTTTTATAAAGTTATTTATTAATTTTGAAATCAGTAACTTTTTATGAAATATCGTTCCAAGCATACACAAATTGTTATTATTAATAAAGTTTTATTATATAATATGATCATATAAATTTGTGTTGGAAACATTTAAAAAAAGATGTGGTTCAAAGTCATCAAAAGAATTTTATAACATCTTATTTTCGCTATTTAGTTCCTAGATACATTAAATAAGTTCGATAAACTGAACGTAACAAAAGAGTTTTTGGGATTTTTGTGGTTAAAAAAAGAAAAGAAAATAAAGTACAATAAAGTATGATATTAACTTTTTTGGAGTCATCTAATTTATGAGGATATAATAATAAGGGTGTCCGGGGCGTACTCGGGGAGTGGCTTCGGTGACCACCTTCCCCGATCGGGAACACCGCCGCCATCACCGCGGGGACCCGAATCGGGGAGTGGTTTCGGCCCTTCTTCCCCGCTTTGAAATGGCACAACGTTTGATGAACGGTCCTTTAACGGTCGACTTTTAAAAAAAAAATAAAAAATCACTTTTTAAACAAATATAAATAACCACACCCACTTCACTATTTTTTATACTCTCAAACCACACCCAGTTCTTATTTTTTATACTCTCAAACCACACCCACTTCTTATTTTTTATACTCTCAAACAACACCCACTTCACTAAATGGATCCCAGGTTCCCGATTTTTCCTCCCCTACCCGACTTTCCCGACGATGAAGGTGAACCGTCAAACGATAGTAGCTTAATTTTCTTCCAAAATCTCATCCAACAAGCGGAGCTACTAGACACGGCATCGTCTAGTAAAAAAAAAGTTGTCCCTCGAGATCGTGAGGGTGGCCACGAAACACTAATGGCCGATTATTTTGTAGAAAATCCAAAATTTAATGCCGATATTTTTCGCCAGAGGTTTCGTATGTCCAAGTCTTTGTTCCTAAAAATTGTTAGTGACGTCGAAGCGTACGACGAGTGGTTTCAAGAGGGCTTGGACGGGAGAATGAAGAAAAGTTTCACGCCGTTGCAAAAGGTTACTTCTGCGATTAAACAACTTGCAACCGGTAACCCACCAGACGAAAACGACGAGTATTTAAAGATGTCTGAAAGGACCTCTCGTGAGTGCCTTGAATATTTCTGCCAGACGGTCTGTGCAATGTATGCCGGTGAATTCTTACGTAGACCAACGAGCCACGACGTTGCGCTATTGTATCAAGCTCATGAGGAGAGACATCATCTACCTGGTATGTTGGGTAGTCTGGATTGTACACACTTCGTCTGGAGAATGTGCCCCACAGAATTGCGTGGACAATATATGAGAGGCGATCATCAATACCCGACGGTTATGTTAGAGGCGGTGGCGTCTCAAGATTTGTGGATTTGGCATGCTTTTTGTGGCCCGGCGGGTTCACAAAACGACATCAACGTGCTCCAACAATCTCCGTTATTTCTTGCTCAACGAAACGGAACGGCGCCATATTGTCCATTTCAGGTGAACGACCACTTATACAAACGCGGGTATTATCTTACTGATGGGATCTACCCTAGCTGGTCCGTGTTTGTGAAGTCTTTTCCATATCCTCACATCCCGAATGAAAAAAAGTTCAAGAGGCAACACGAGGCCGCAAGAAAAGATGTGGAACGGGCGTTTGGTGTGTTAAAGGCGAATTGGGGAATACTAAATCGTCCAATGCGTTCGAAAACGGTGAAAAAGATAAGGTTACTCGTGTATACGTGCCTTATTTTACATAACATGATTATAAAAGACGACGGAAGGGCGATAGCACCGGTACACATTCAAGATCCTCCAGTCGAACCCGTCTTCGCTGAAACAGCTTATAGCGAGCTCATTGACGAAGACACGCATTGGAGACTAAAACACGATCTCGTTGAGCATCTCGGACGTTTAGATCTACCTCACCTTGAAGTGAGTTCCGACGACGAGTAGTTTGTTTTTATATTTTTCTAGTTTGAATGTAATTTTTATTTTTTTAGTTTGAGTGTAATTTTTATTTTTCTAGGTTGTTTTTTTTAATTTAATGAAATGTCTTTTATTTAATTTTTATTTTTATTAATATTTTTTTAATTTATAAACATGCATAATTTTACAACAAATAAAAAAAAAAAACCCAAGTCCCCTATTAGGGGAGTGCCGCCATCGAAATGGGGTGTTAGGGGAGTTTAAGAGGGGAGTTGACGTGGCACTATCTGATTCGTGGTGTGTAAGAGAGGAGACTCCCCTCTTAGGGGAGTGCCCCTCTCACCCTAATATTATGTGTTTTAACAACATAATGATAGCCTGATAGGAACTCATGGCCTAATAGTATGGTATGTGAGATTGTAGGTTCAAATCATTACACGTATATGAAATTAAGGTGTGAAAAGAAATTTGTTGTTAAAAAGAACAGAATGATAGGAGGGTTAATTAAAAAAAAACTATTAAGGTCAAACAAATATATATATAAGTTTCAAAATGTCAAAATACATCTATACTATATTATAATGCATGAGCAAAGAGTATTTTAATATACCTAAAATATAAGAATTTTTTCCCTCTTAATTTATTAATATATTTCTAAAGGGGTTGGTTCCGGTACAAACCATATTTATCCTACAAACCGTAAGAATAAATCCTAGCAATTAAAAAAAGTTAAATTAGTACATACCAAAACAATACATACATAAAAGTGGCACTTTTGAATTATATTAGCACATGAAAATTAATCAAGATAATAAATTTTTGCACATATTGAATGATATCAGCACTTTTTTTAATCGGCACATTGAAAACAAAAGGAAGATTCAAATAAAGAATTAATTGGTTGTTAACATATTTATAGGCAGTGGCGGAACTAGCCCAAAAATTTAGGGGTATCCTAATTTTTTTTAGGATCAGGGGTATCCTTTATATAACGGAAACGGAGTTGAGGGGTATTTTTACACAACGGAAATAGAGTTAAGGGGTATTTTTACACTACGGAGACAAGGTTGAGGGGTAGCACGTGCTACCCCTAATAATACTATAAGTCCGCCTCTGTTTATAGGGAATTCAATATAATTGATATTATTTTGGATATTATTTTATCATTTCTTTATAATTGGTTGGATGTCACGTGACAATTTCTAAATAATTCTTACAGTTTCTATGCAAAATATAGTTTGTATTTGATCCTACTCCTATTTCTAAAATAAGAGTAAGTAGGTCTTTTAAACAATAATTATATTTAAGCCCCCCCCCCCCCCCATCTTATTACACTTAAATTCCTGAGTTTTAGCATAATGATAGGTAATTAGTTATATTTTTCCCCCTCCACAACAAAGTTGTAATTCTTTTACATGTTTGTGTCATATCTTATAAACTATAATATTTTAAAAAAATCCAAAAGTACTGTGACGACCCGCTCATTTTTGTCAATGTTTCGATAGCTGTCTAGGTCAATATTGACGTGTGGATTAAAAGGTACCAGTAGATGATGCCTTAGTGTACAAGTAATTAAAGCCCAACATACTTAGTCATTATCCTATAATGTTTAATAGCGACAGAATGTACGTTATTGAATTACGAAGCGTATTCTTGTCCATTGTTTGATGTTGATAGTTATTGACGCCTAAGCCTTGAAACCCAACCCGGTTGTATTAAATTGTGATCGTGATTCCAACTTAAATCGTGTTAGAGAACCTTAGGTCTTATAATTTCGAACTGGGTGTGATCCTTTTACCAATCATTTTTTAATCAAAATCAAAGTATTGCAATTGTTAGTTAAAAATCGTTAATCTACTCTTAGTTTTCAAACACAAATCGTTGGATATTTCAAACACTTTTTCAAATCAAATAACCAAAAGATAAAATTAGCAAGCTTTATAACCTATTTCTACTCAACTTAATTTTAACACAGACCACAAACTCTTCGTGAATTCAGCACCGTTATTGCCACCAGCTACATAGTTTGAGATAACTAGAAACACACTTTAACTCTATTTTTAACCGGGCTATGACATCCGATCACAAAACATGTAAGTACAATGCTTCTAAGACACAAAAGAAAGTTTCAATTTAAACTGTAAATGTAATTACGGTACAAAATAACCACTAAAATATAAATAAATAAATAAAAGTAACGTATTGAAAAAATTGAACATATCGTGAAGAGAAAAATACCCGGATAGTGTAACAACCCTTAGTAAAACCGACACTCTTAAATATTTCCTACACCCTATTATATCTTAAAATATCCCAATATGTTTTTAAATACACCCCGTATGTGAAAACCGAGCCCGAAATGCAGTATAGCATTAAAAATAAAAAATAAAATCTAATTTTTAAGCTGAGGCGGGCCGCGTAGACCCACCCCAACACTCACGCGGGCGGTATAAAGGTTAGAACCTGATTCCGTTTGATTTCTTAAGTTCAGGCGGGCCGCATGAACCCCATCTCAATCTTACGCGGGCCGCGTGAGATCAACAACACGACAACACCCCAGGCCGACACGTGTCGTCATCGTGTCGAGTCTATACGCTGATCTGGACGAGCTACACGTTGACCCGGAGTCAACGCGGGCCGTGTAAGCCCCACTTATCTTTTACGCGGGTCGCGTGAGACCCAAATTCAGCACCTATAAATAGAACGCATCGGGCTTCAATTCAGATCGTTCACTTCTTTCTTTCTAAACGAATTTATGAAGATATAAGCATAATATTCAAGTATTATACCCCTAATTAGCGAGGTTCTGCTCCGTTGTAACTTGTAAGTATTATGACCCCGGTTTCATAATAGATACGCTGCCCGATTGATTTAGGGTTCCGTAATAACTGTTGTGGTTCTGCCCGACGTAGTTGTTGGAATACCGTCTCGGGAAGGGTATCATTAATATTCTCAAATGGTTATGATACTAATCTATGTACATTTGTGAAAATTATAGATTAATTCCAGGAAACCCTTACCCGAAGTCTAAGATAGCAATGTGAGTTTATCCTCTTTTTGTTAATCTTTTTGGAATGTTTTACAAAACCTTAAATGTTTTACAATGTGATTAAGCGGTGATTGAGTCTTTGTAGTTCTTCAATTACTGCCGGTATGTTGGGGTTTTGTATACAAAATTTACTACTGCGAGTAGTAAGTCGGATGACAGTACGTTACCATTGGACAACGAGTTAGCCAATGTGTAATATGACCCACAAGTCAAGATTGACAGTACTGAATGAGTAATTGTGTAGAAATAAACAATGTGATCGCTCTCAATACTGTTTTAATTGATAAAATGTTTCTTGATTAAACTGGGATTCACTCACCAGTATTTCCCACTGACAAATGTTTTTAAAACGCGTTTCTGGTAACACAATGTGACAGCCAATTAGTAAAAAGCCAGCTGGAGAGCACTGAAAGCTTGGGAAAAATGTGGCTATAGAAGTTACCTAAAAGACGATATTTTAAATTCAATAGAATAGGGTTTATCCCTATAAACATATTGTAATAAGAAACTTGGGTTTTACCCATGTGTTTATTAATATTAAATATGGTGGTTTTACTCTGATAAACATTTCCTAACTACGGTCCTGATGTAAATTCCGCTGCCAAATTAACCAGCTGATACCACCGAAACTCTGAGTTCGCGTCCGCCCGTTCCTGGGACGGATAAGGGATCGGGGGTTGCGACAGAAGGTGGTATCAGAGCTTAGCCACTGGTCTAAGCCAAAGAAGTGTTCTGCTGACACTTAAATTTTAAATTTTGTGTTAGGAAATAAATTACGGAAATATGTGCATAACTGTATTTATTTGTTATGTGATTATGTGTTTTGTGTTATTTTACTATTTGTTAGTTTACAGTATGAGTGATCAAGGACCCTCAGACATGTGTCGTCAGTTGTCTGATTCACCTAGGAGTGAAGGTACCTCATCACAGCCTGCCCTTTCTGGGTATTCTGCTGATCAGGTAGAAGGGATGTTTGCTTTTAAAGCTCAGTCGGAAGAGCCATTCCCTCATAAGAAAAGAGGATGGTTCAGTAAGGAAGCCTTTGCACATAGGAAAAGAATGCGAAAGTTGCAACATCAAAGAGCCTTAGCAGTTGTTAAGCGAAAGACAGATGCCCATACACAGGATATGCTTAATAGAAGCCTAGCCAATTTCCATATCCTAGCTACAACTGCTGCTGACCCAAGTCTGGAACAACTAGTAGCCCCACAACCACTAATCCCAGACCAATCCATGGAGATAGAAAACCCTGAAAACCAAGTGGAGATGCATGACTTCAACCCAGAGGAAATCCCTAGGGTACAAGCACCAAACCCTCTAGACCCAAATTACGACCCCTGGTGGGACGACAATAGAGACTTTGTGCAACGTTACCCGATACATGAAGACACACCCATACAGAATATAGGAGCCTATCCAGGTATGGACCCTTTAGATCCCTATTACCATGAAAACTACATCAGGGAGATCTTAGAAGATCCTTACCGATTTCAGGCACTTTCACCCCCATATCAGGAACCCGCACCCCAGATTCCGAACCCAGTCCTAGAACCTGCACCCCCAATGAGTGCAGAAAACGTGCAAGAACTTAGGACTTTTGGAGAGGAAATTTTAGAAAGTAGTGAGAGAATGAGACAGGTGGGAGAGCGACTCGTATGGAAATACGATGAGCGCAATATGGATTTTTGGATAAATCCATATCCGTGATGAGATAGAGGAGATGGTAATAGTAATAATAATATAATATAATATAATAAAAATAAAAATAAAATATGTGTGTACGGATGCCTATTACTATTAGTGTGATTCTATTTCTGTTGGTATTGTAAATTTTATTTCAGTACTAGTGTGTAATAGATGCATAATAGTATATGAATAGAGTACAAGTCGCAATGATCGACGCTTTTGGCAAAAATGCGTGTCATGTGATTAACTATATTAATGTTATTTTGTGATATTAATGATTGGTAAATGTTTAAAATTCAGATGGCCGACGAAGGAAATCAAGGAAATCTGAATAATGATAATCAGAGTAACATTAACGTGGTTAATGAGAATCCAAGCATCAATAACAATGGAAACCAAATGGATAATAGTGTTGTTCAACATATAGTGGCACAAGGAATCATGGATGCCATGTCATTTATTATTCAAACTATTCAAGAAGCGAATAATAAAAGTAAGCATAGCAGTAAGCGACCCATCGAACCCGAAAACAGTGTAAACGATGGACCTTTACTTCAATTGCATATTCCCAAAAGGAGAAGAACCGTGTCTTACGGTTGTTCTTATAAAGAATTCTGGTCTTGTAAACCAATGGAATTCTCGGGCAATGAAGGAGCCATTGCAACTACGCTGGATAGAGAAAACTGAGGCAGTCTTAAGAATAAGCAAGTGTGCTGAAGAAGATAAGATATTGTTTGCTTCTAATCTGTTTAAGAATTTAGCACTGGAATGGTGGAACACTATCCTCCAATCAAGAGGAAGTGATAGAACCTACAATATAGAATGGGAAGAATTTAAGAACAAGGTAGAAAGGAAATTTTGCCCACACAATGAAAAGGAACAGATAACAAACAAATTCCTAAATCTTAGGATGACTGGTGTAGATAGTAAGGGATACACTAAATTATTCTTCGAATATGCTAGAATAGTGCCAACTATTGCTTCACTAAAACCAGTGTTAATCTCCCGTTATATTTGGGGATTAATTGGAGAGATTAGACACGTAGTCAAGGCAACTAGACCTCAAACTATAGAATAAGTTGTAGAACTAGCAAATACCTTGACAGATGAGTTAGTCCGTACCCGAGAATAGGATCAAAGGAGGAACCTAACCCAGAAGCTCACACAAGAATTTCGTTCTGGAAGTTCTAACCGTGGGAGAAATATAAGTTCTACCTCTGCACCTTACTGTAAGAATTGCAAAAGAAAACATTCAGGAAAATGCTCCACATACTGTAACTTTTGCAAAATATCGGGACACAAGGAGGAAAATTGCAGGAAGAAAGCTACTAACAGGATATGTTACAACTGCGGAGAACAAGGTTATATCAAGCTTAATTGCCCAAAATTAGCTCCAGTTACAAACAACAAGAATACTCAAAATGCTAGAGTGTTTGTTCTGACTGCAGATGAAGCTAAGATGATTCCAGATGTCATAGCTGGTACGTTTTTAGTTAATGATGTTTTTGCTAAAGTATTATTTGACTCTGGTGCAAATCAAAGTTGTATTAATACATCATTTTGCAAATTTCTAAATCAGTCATTAACTAAACTACCACAAGAATGTCTAGTAGAGACAGCTAATGGAGAAATTGTTAGGATTTCTGAAATCTTGCAGGGAGCAAGCATAGAAATTTTAAATCAGAAATTTATTGCAAACCTTTATCCCATGAATCTGGCAGGATTTGATGTTGTTTTCGGAATGGATTGGTTAATAGCCAACAAAGCCAGTATTTTATGTGATCAAAGGTCAATTCAAGTAAATTCACCAAAAGGTAAAACGATCACAATTAAAGGAGATAAACCATTTAGATCCACAAAATTTATCTCTGTAATGAAAACTGCAAGTTATATAAGAAAAGGTTCTATAGTGTATTTGATTTCTATAATCACTAACACAGAAGGAAAGGATTTAAAAGATATTCCAGTAGTATCTCAGTTTTCAGATGTATTTCCAGAAGAATTGTCAGTGCAACCTCCAGATAGAGAAGTTGAATTCAGGATCCATTTAATACCAGGAACATCACCGATTGCCAAAGTACCTTATCGTTTGGCACCTGCATAAATGCAGGAACTGAAGAAACAATTAGACGAATTGTTGGAAAAAGGATTCATACAGCCAAGTTCATCGCCGTGGGGAGCACCAATCTTATTTGTTAAAAAGAAGGACGGATCAATGCGTATGTGCATTGACTACCGTAAATTAAACAAAGTTACGATTAAGAATCGGTACCCATTACCAAGAATCGATGATCTGTTCGATCAACTGCAAGGAGCTCGATTTTTCTCTAAATCAATTTAAGGTTAGGATATCATCAATTAAAGGTACAGGAAGAGGACATTCTTAAGACCGCATTTAGAACGAGGTATGAACATTATGAATTTACTGTCATGCCATTTGGTTTAACCAATGCCCTAGCTGCATTTATGGACATGATGAACCGAATATGTAAGCCATATTTGGATAAATTCATAATTGTTTTCATAGATGATATTCTAATTTACTCTCAGAGTAAAGAGGATCATGCAAAGCATTTGCACGCACTTTTAAGTTTATTAAGAAAGGAAAAGCTTTATGCTAAATTTTCTAAGTGCGAATTTTGGTTAGAACAGGTACAGTTTCTTGGACACCTAGTCAATCATGAAGGAATTCATGTGGATCCCACAAAAATCGAGGCAATTACTAAATGGAAAACCCCTGAGTCACCAACCGAGGTTAGAAGTTTCTTAGGATTGACCGGTTATTATAGAAGATTTATTCAAGATTTTTCTAGAATAGTCATTCCCTTAACTAAGCTAACCTGTAAATCTGTTAAGTTTGAATGGGGATTAAAACAAGAAGAAGCATTTAGAATTCTTAAGCAAAGATTAACCCATACACCCATATTAGCGTTACCAGAAGGAACTGAAGATTTTATAGTCTATTGTGACGCTTCCAAATTAGGTTATGGATGTGTATTGATGCAACGACAAAAGGTTATAGCTTACGCATCTAGACAAGTTAAGAATCATGAAGAGAATTATTCAACCCATGATCTAGAACTAGGAGCTATAATTTTCGCTCTTAAGATTTGGATACATTACCTTTATGGTAGTAAGTTTACCATATTCACTGATCATAAGAGTTTAAGGTATATTTTTAAGCAAAATGAGTTGAATATGAGACAAAGATGCTGGATGGAGATGCTTAGTGATTATGATTGTGATATCCAGTATCATGAAGGAAAAGCAAATGTAGTAGCAGATGCTTTAAGCCTAAAGTATCATGAAAAGCCAAAAAGGGTACGTTCTCTTAAATTAAATCTACAAGTAGATTTAAATGATCAGATAAGAGAAGCACAAGAATCAGTAATCAAGGATGATACTGAAAAATTAAAAGGTATGCTAAAAGAATTAGAACAAGGAACAGATGGAATTTGGAGATTCCATGAGAAGAGAATGTGGATACCTAAATTAGGAAACCTACGTTATCGTATTTTAGAAGAAGCTCATAAGTCTAAATATACTATGCATCCAGGAAATGATAAAATGTACCAGGATTTAAGGAAAAATTTCTGGTGGATAGGAATGAAAAAGGATATAGCAGCCTATGTTTCTAAATGTTTAACTTGTTCACAAGTTAAAGCTGAACACCAGAAACCCTCAGGATTTCTACAACAGTTAGAAATGCCAGTGTGGAAATGGGAATTGATAACAATGGATTTTGTTACTAAATTACCCAAAACAAATAAAGGTAATGATACAATCTGGGTGATTGTAGATAGATTAACCAAGTCAGCTCATTTCTTACCAATGAAGGAAACTTTCAGTATGGAACTGTTAGCCAAATTATATGTAAATGAAATTGTTTCTTTACATGGAATTCCTTTATCAATTATTTCTGATAGGGATAGTCGATTTACCTCTCATTTTTGGTCAAGTTTCCAAAAGGCAATGGAAACCAAGTTAAAACTAAGCACAACTTATCATCCTCAAACGGACGGATAAAGTGAAAGGACGATTCAGACAATGGAGGACATGCTTAGAGCTTGTGTAATTGATTTCGGAGGTAATTGGGACGATCACTTACCTTTAATAGAATTTTCTTATAATAATAGTTATCACACAAGTATCAATGCTACACCATTCGAAGCACTTTATGGACAAAAGTGCCGAACCCCAGTCTGTTGGGCAAAAATTGGGGAAAAGCAACTATCTGGACCTGAGATAGTGCAAGAAACAACTGATAAGATTATTCAAGTCAAGGAACGACTAAAAGCAGCACGTGATCGACAGAAGAGCTATGCTGATAACCGACGCAAACCATTAGAATTTCAAGTAGGAGATAAAGTATTATTAAAGGTCTCTCCTTGGAAAGGAGTAGTAAGATTCATCAAAAGGGGAAAACTAAGTCCCAGGTATGTTGGACCTTTTAAGATTATTAGAAAAATAGGACCTGTAGCCTATCAGCTACAACTGCCAGAGGAAATGGTAGGAATACATGATGTGTTTCATGTATCTAATCTTAAAAAGTGTTTAGCTGATGAATTGTTGGATCGTCCGGTGACCCTAAACAATCAATCTGAGTAGTTCATCATCATTTGCAAAGGCGGAATCAATGTAAATGACGTCAAACAGCTTGTTTCCTTTTAATCTTTATCTATTGATGATTTCCAGAGCTTTTACAAGTTCAAATCTGACAAAAATCCGGCAGCACCTCAGCTCACATGTAACAACCATATATTTATTTAGCGTTTTCCATAAATAATCACAATTACTGCGTATTTGTATTTAAACATTCATGCTAAAATACTGGTTTATTAAAAACTTTTACAATTTAAAGTGATACAACATAATGTGGTTTAATTCGCCGTTTTAGAATAACGACGAAACAATATTGCGGAAGCTTCGTTTAACGTGTGTTCGGTTCTTGCTTGATGCTTGATCTTCATCCGGGACTCTCGACATTCACCTGTGATAAAAACCAACTTAAAAGTTAGTTTTGATAATTAAATAACTAGTACAACAAGGAAGATTGGGTCGAATAATCGAATTAAACAAGGAAATCGATAAATTCCAACATGGATGTCTTGATCCAAAAAACAAGGATTTGAAACTGGCCTCCACCGTAACTTACGGTGGGCACCGTAAGTTATGGTGGCCCCTGGTATAACATACCCCCACCGTAAGGCAGGAGGTAACTGCCGTAAAGCTTTCAGCCCCCCACCATAACTTACGGTGCCCACCGTAAGTTACGGTGGCCCCTGTATCAGAACTCCCATTTTGCTGTTTTTGACACGAAAACTTTCGTATCTTTCAATCCGCTTGTCCGTTTGACCTACCGTTTCTTCCTACGTAATTGTAATTTGATTCTCCACCTTATGGAGTTAAAATCCACTATCCGGTTTAACAAAATTTCAGACTTTTTAGTCTTCGGCTTATTACCCTTTTTACCAAATTTTGACCCGTTCGATTTTTATCAAACAAACATATTTATTTGGTCCTTAAACTCATGAAATTCAAACTTTCCATATCTCCTATCATATTAATTTCAAATCACAGGATTCTTACATAATAAAAACCCGTTACGCTCAAGTTCTTATTTTGACCCGTTTAGAGCGAATTATGTACATTTAAGCATCAAACTCTCTCTTCTCTTCCTACACTTCATATTCTCACTTTAAAATAGCCTCTTACATTCCACCACAACTATTTTTGTGGTGGATTTAACATAATGAACCGCTATCCTTATTTTTACCCTTAGGATAGTCATTTTACGTGATTGACCCGTTCATAGACATTTGACCCCCAAGGTTGATGCCTGCAACTCTTACATGTGTCTAAGAGTTACACAATGATAATACTAGTATTTAAACGACTTCTAAGGGTCGTTTGCCCGATTTACCTATCGAGGGCATTTTCGTCAACTTATTTCCTCCTTTTACGACATAGGTCCTTTTGCTAAGGTATTTGACCCTCATTGCATTTTTAACTATAAATTTATATATATGCGTACCTGGCTCGAGTCAACATATAGACCCGTTTTATACCTCACGTTAAATTAACCAATATTCTATGGCGTCGCAAATATCCAAATTGCTAATCGCTCCTGATAACATACGACTTAACAATCACATTAGTCGATATTGTAAAATGGTATTATCATCACCATTTGACCCGTTTGGACTGTAAGACCAAAAAAATAAAAGCATGGTTTTAAATTTCCAAATTCACCCATTTGCCCAGTTTACCATAAACCATGGTTTTTATCATTTACACTTGTTCCGACTTGTATCAATCGTGTCGGAACCCTTATTTTGGATATTACATCATTCGCATTTATAGTTTATAAAATAAACACGTGTCCTACAAAAGGGTGTAAGTTTTACTTACCTTGTATCCAAGCTACACTTTTCTTTTCCTTCTTGATCCGTTTGACCCGCTTTCTCCCCAAGCTTCACCTAGCTTGTTAAGCGCCAACTATTATTCGTCATTCACAAGGTGGTTAGTATAATCATGACTTAATACGATTATTCCACCTTACGCATTTCTATATCTAATTATCATTCATCACATCGTAGGTTAGCTTGACTTTTTAAAAGTCAAATGCCCATTAGTATACTAAATGCATATTTGAGTTCATCAACTAGTTTTTGCATTCTTTAATTACCCGGTAGGCGTTATCTTTAGGCCACCATTTTAACCAAAGTTCTAACCACGTTTATCACATTTCAATCATTTTAATTAGATCAAGCGATTATCAAGACTAATTTATTCATTCATTTCACAAGAACAAAAGGGTTCTCATCTATAAGTGAGACCCGTTCATCATATCACTAGCATTCATCCCAACACCTTATATAATCAAGTTCTTCATATGAACTAATATACTACATGATTTCATACACCTATTTATATGAACGAAATTACCAATTTCATCATAACATACAAAAACCCATTTCAAGTCATGCATGAGCTTTCACTCAAACTTATAATTTGTTCAAGTATCTAACTTCAACTATCAATTATGATGATTTTTAGAACAAATACCTCATCGTCTTCACTACATAATCAAAACCCACTTGTCTAAAAGTGGTAATTCATCAAATTACTCGAATCATAGAAATTTTACTTCAAATTTCTACTTAGGGTTTGTTCTTAAGCAATCAAACTTCATAATTTCGGCCATAGCCTCTACGATTCATGCATAGATCGCATCATGCAAAGATGACTAATTTTCACAACTTCATGAATGTTAGAAATTCGACATACCTTACGATCCTCTTGACTTGGTGATCGTTTATTTGCATTCGTGCTTCAATTTGGGTCCAGAATCACTCTTCAATTTGGGGATTTGTTGAACTAGGTTCATTCCCTTCTTCTTTTGGTCTCCTGGTCGAACACGTACATACACACACTCTTAGTGTGTGTATTGTGTGTTATTACTTATTTTAATTAAAACAAGTTTCCCCACTTAGCAAGTATTAGTCCCTCATGTTTTATTTTGATCAATTGAAGCTACAACTTACCATTTATCACTTAGCCACATACTAGTAACTAGGTTAATTATCCCTAGTTAACTTTAATAAGTTCGGGAAGTTACAACCCGTTATATTTTAAGTCCCGTTAACTCAGGCCTTTCATAACTTTATTTTCTCAAGCATTTATTTCCCCATTTTAATTAATATTAGGTATATTTATTTAAGTCCTAATATTTACCGGGTTAAATTTTACCACTAACGGTATTTTACCCGTCCATCACTATTAACGAGGTTTGATTACTAAACCCGTTTTTGGGGTGTTACATCACACACACTTGATTCCGTTACAAATGACAACATGCACAACCATATTTATAGATGTTCTAATTTCGTTTGAAAGTGACATAGTTCACTTCAAACGAAATCACTTTGTCTAATTTCGTTTAAACTGGACCCTGACACCTTCAAACGAAATTACATGTATAATCATGAACAAACCCTAATTTGATCCCTGTTGTGCACTCGTTTATCTAATCTAGACATAAGACGATTAAGACGAAGTTAACAGACAGTAGATGCACCAACAGACTCCCCCTTGGATGTTGACGAAGTCTTCTGCGTCGAGTCTTTAGTCTTTGTCTCTTTCTAAATTGAACAATGTAAGACTTGATACCAGACGAAGTTGACAGACAAACTGCACTAACAGACTCCCCCTTGGATGTCGACGAAGTTTGTAGTGTCGAGTCTTCATAGTCTTCAGTCTTCATCAGTCTTTGGGTTAACACTGTAAAGCTCCCTTAAACTTCTATCAATCTCATTCTTCAAACTTCAATTTGATTGTTGATCCAGAATGTAAACTCCCCCATTCGATAAGCTGGAATTTATTTTCTGGTTCAAACTTTACACAATCTGTGCCATGAAGTTCTAGATTGTCACCTGCAGATCCTCTACCACAACATAAGTTTCACAAATTTATAACATTTAGATTTAAGAAACTTACTGGTAGAAATCATTCATTCATCAATCTGTATAGTTACATCAAGTTCAAGTGAATTACCTTGATTAACTACACATACAATCATTCAAAACATTTGTATATAACATTCAAAGTTTTCAACAAACTCTCCCAACCCAATGTAGTTCATCATGTTTAGCACTCGGAATTTTGAAAATCCGCTTTGCAACATCAGTTGTCGAAAAATCTTTTTGGATTTTTTTTTTCAAAATTTAAAACTAAACACAATATTTTTGGATTTTTTGATTTTAAAGAAATGCAGTAAAGAAATATATACAAACAATATTTTTGTGAGTTTGTGCAAGAGGATCATAGCAGTTCATGAGACAAATCACTTGCACCATTAAGCTTTATCCATTTTAAGTTCTAAACGATTCACATAGATTGATGATATAGTTGTCCTCTTAAACTCAATCTAAAAACTTTCAAAATGCTTACCGATACGTTAAGGTATATTAATTTTGCACTAAATTCTTATGGACCCCACGATCTCAGCATATCCCCTCATCATGCAATACACTGACTCAAGTAATGCTTTTAAACTTTCATCAACTGTGATATGTACGAAAACAAAGCAGAATGTTTAAACATTAACAATCAGGTCGATGCTTCCGTATACGCAGAGAAAGTCCAATGTTTAAACAAAATAAGAAAAATAAAACAAGTTGAAGTTGTTTAGGCTTTAACCACCAGATCGATACTCCCGTATACGCAGAGGTGATCCAAAGCTTAAACGAAAGACCAAAGAAAATAAAGCAGAACGTTTAGGCAATAACATCCTGGTCGATACTCACGTATACGCAGAGGATGTCCAATGCTTAAACAAAATAAAGAAATAAAACAAGTTTAAATTTTTGCAAAATGAAATGCACAAAATCACAGTGACTTTTCAGCAATGTTGTGAAAGTTCACAGACTTAACCGGTTTTATGTCTTTCGACATTCAGCGATTACTGAGTAGGTACACAATCACGAAGGACAAAACTAAGTACTATGCTTTCAACCATGTTTCCCACTAGAACTAGGCTTTTTTTCATTTAAGTTTGTATCGTTATCGCAAATCTACTAGTCTAGCTGAGCCTATCGTCACATCATTAGTGAGACCGTTTATCACATTTGACATTACATTTCTTTAGCATGCTGTGATAGTCCACTGATTTACTATCATTTCCTCTTATTCACAACAAAACTCATTTTTGCTTTTTCAATGTTTTTAGCATTTTCAAATTTTCAATTTTTTTTAAAATTTTTCTCCCCCTAAAATCAAAATATGTTTCAATTTTGATTTTCTGGGAAAATTTGAAAACAAACTGTACAAGGTAAAGTGACAACATGATATCAAATTGCTTCAATTCGCCATTCACTTGGCATAAACAATCCGAACTCCCCCTGACAACAAACTATTTTCCCATTATGATTTCAAAACACTTAAGTTCGTTTTAATCAAAAATGGTTTTTCCGGAAAATTAGTTTTGTTTGTCTTTTCACAAACTCGGGGTTCTTTTCATCACATTGTTCTCCTTTAACCACTTGTCGGAAAAAATAAATCAAGTACAACTTAATGTCCTTGATTAATCTTTTGTAATTCGAAATATCACAGTTACCAACCTGTGAATTTCTCAAGAAAGATGCCGATTTCTACTCCACACTTACCAACCTGGGAGTTCCGGCAAGTCAGGATTTTACTTGAACAGATTCACCCAAACCTGACCAGCCTTGGGTGATTTTGACAATACATATTCATCATGTTTTACCTCAATTTGTGGCTCTTCTGACTTTTTCGAGTCAGATTCATTGCCTGATCGTGGCTCCTCTAACTTTGACGAGTCAGAATCATTGCCAGAACATGGCTCTTTTGACTTTGACAGGTCAAATTCATCGCCAGAAGATGGCTCTTTTGTTTTCTCATAAACAAATTCATCGCCATTCTTTATTGGAACCCAATCTCTACAATGTTTAAGCTTTCCAAATTTGTCAACTCGTGACGTGCATGATTTTTCACAATCTTTGTTATACTTAAACACTTTAATAAAGGCTTTGTCTGAAAAACTGACTTTCTTTGATTTTTTGTTGGTTTGATTAGTTAATTTTTTCATTCTTTATCACCCCTTTTGTCCTCAGATTTGCATCTGATGAATTCGTTTTGCTTGCCTTTGCAGTCAAGGAAAACAATTCATCAGATCTTTTTCTCGGATTACCAGTTGTACCCGAGGACAAAATCTTTTCCAAATATTATTTAACTTTCTTTCTCTTCTTCCTCAGTCGATCTTTCTGCCCCTGTGATAACTTCACTTTCTCCTTTTTCTTTTTCTGTCTTTTGGGCTTTTCTTCAATTTCAACTGAATTCTTCACCATTTTCTGAGATTCAGCCCTCGATCTTCCCTTTGATCTCATTTGGCAATCTCTTGCAATATGTCCTCTGATTTGACATTCATAGCATCTTCTTGTTTCGAATCTCTGGCTTTGGCAGTTAACAGCAATGTGTCCTTGATAGCCACAAGTGTAACACACTCTGTTATCATACGTTTCACCACTTTCATACCACACACTCAGATCATAACATTGATTCGCCTTGTGGTAATCTTGTCTCCTCTTGTATCCTTGATTTGGCTTTTGAACACTGTGGTCAAACCTGCACCACTTATTACCAACTTTTTGTGAGTTTTTATTTTCAGATTTTTGTGATTTTTCATAATGATTGGATGATTGAACTGATTAGCTTTTATTTTTGTTTTGAACATTTTCTGAAATTTTAACTTTTTGTTTTTGTTCTACATTCTTCTTAACAGGTTTTTGCTTAGAGCATTCACCTATTTCAGTAGAGTGTAAAACAGTATCTTGAAACATTTCATTTAATTTCAAAAATATTTTTCTTTTTTCAACTTCATCATCAGTTTTCTCATCACAATCCTCAATTTTGACTTTGTCAAAATTTGTGACATTGTCACTTATTGGAACTGCATTGATCGGTTTTGGACATTCAAGATTTGGTGTTGATGACGAAGTCTCAAAGCTGTTCAATTTATTTTCTAACTCTTCAATTTTATTTCTAGCACATTCAGCTTCCTTTTCAAGCTGAATGATCTTCTCAAGATGAGAATTTATTTCCTTTTGTTTTTCAATATTATTTTTACCAAAAATCGTTTTTTCATTTTCTAAATTTTTTATTTGATTTTCAAAATCTTTTTCAATTTTTAATTTTTCATTTTTCAAAAACTGTTATTTTATTTTGATAATCTTTTTCATTTTCTTTTAACTTTTTGATTTCCAATGTCAAACTCTCAACATCCTTCAAGAGTTTGACATTGTCTGCTTCGGATTTTTTGCATTTTGAGCATACAACTTCACATTTTGAAGTTTCATCCTTCTTGGATTCTTCATTCTTTACTATTTCCTCTGTCTCTTTCTTGTTTGTTCCTGCAAGAAAATTTTCAACAATATTAGCAGGATTCAAATCTTCATTCAAGAAACAACCTCTCTTGAAATCATATTTCATCTCAGATCTTGCGCTAAGACCTTTTCTAATTCTTTTGATTAATTCAAGAAATACAACCAAACTTATATTTTCTGAGTTTCTTTCTATTTCATTTATTAACTCTTTCTTTTTCTTTTCATTCTCATCATTGTGTTTTCTAAGCTCTCTGATGAAATCATATGGATCCAATTTTGAAAACCTAGAATCCTTTTTCAATTTTTCCAAAAAATCATCCCACTCTAAAGGTAAGGCATCTGCAAATTTAGATATCTTTTCAGCATCTGATATCTTTATCCCATACCTTTTCAAATTGTCCATTAATCCATCATACCTCTTTTCTAACTCATTAAACTTTTCAAATTTCTTACGCAAGAAACATTCAAATCTCTCAACCCAAACTTCCCTTTTCACATTATTATCACTACTATGCCAATTGTTTAATCTTTCAAGTTTAACGTTTTCTTTTTCGTCAAACATTCTGGCCAAATTGAATCAGTACAAGTGAAATCAACCTTCAAGCAAAATTATCTTGCACAATCAATTTCAAACAAAATTAGAACACTTTGAATGAAATTGCTCAAACGGAATAAGTCCTTCAAACGAAATTAGGCTATCTCAAACGAAATCTCTAATTTCGTTTGAGACAACAACTCATTCAAATGAAATTACTGAACTTGTATCACTTTCGAACGAAATTACAACAATGTGCCCTTTCAAACGAAATCAGTCAAACATTTCAAATGAGATACCTATTTCAAACGAAATTAACTGAATTCTTCAAACGAAATTAGGTTTAATGTGCCTTTTTCAAACGAAATTATCAAAACTTTCAAACGAAATTATCTATGATGTCATCATTTTTAACAGATTCAAACGAAATTAGGTTTTTGATCAGTTTTAAGTCGAATTTTGGTCTAAAACTTTCAAGGATTAGTTAACACTATGTTTCGCTTGATATATGAGAGTTTTAAGCCATTTCAACCGTGAAAACTTGTTCAAATCAGAAAAGAATGAGTAGAAGAGAGAAAATCCAGTAGAATCAAGCTGAATTGGTATGAACTCCTCGTCCTGAGCTCTGATACCACTTGTTGGATCGTCCGGTGACACTAAACAATCAATCTGAGTAGTTCATCATCATTTGCAAAGGCGAAATCAATGTAAATAACGTCAAACAGCTTGTTTCCTTTTAATCTTTATCTATTGATGATTTCCAGAGCTTTTACAAGTTCAAATCTGACAAAAATCCGGCAGCACCTCAGCTCACACACACTTGATTCCGTTACAAATGACAACATGCACAACCCTATTTATAGATGTTCTAATTTCGTTTGAAAGTGACATAGTTCACTTCAAACGAAATCACTTTGTCTAATTTCGTTTACTGGAGCCTGACACCTTCAAACGAAATTACATGTATAATCATGAACAAACCCTAATTTGATCCCTGTTGTGCACTCGTTTATCTAATCTAGACATAAGACTCGATTAAGACGAAGTTAACAGACAATAGATGCACCAACATGAATCACTAATAGTACCTCTTAAGGATATAGAGGTAAATGAACAACTCAAGTTTGTAGAAAGACCTCTACAGATTGAAGACAGGAAAATCAAGAACCTCAAGCATAAGAGACTAGTTCTGGTCAAAGTAAAGTGGAACTCCAAAAGAGGACCTGAGTATACATGGGCGCTTGAATCTGAAATGCAAAAGAAATATCCGCACTTGTTCCAGTAGATCTCGAGGACGAGCTCTAAAACAAGGTGGGGAGGATGTAACAACCCTCAGTAAAACCGACACTCTTAAATATTTCCGACACCCTATTATATCTTAAGATATCCCAATATGTCTTTAAATACACCCCGTATGTGAAAACCGAACCCGAAATGCAGTATAGCATTAAAAATAAAAAATAAAATCTGCTTTTTAAGCCGAGGCGGGCCGCGTAGACCCACCCCGACACTCACGCGGACGGTATAAAGGTTAGAACCTGATTCCGTTTGATTTCTTAAGTTCAGGCGGGCCGCGTGAACCCCATCTCAATCTTACGCGGGCCGCGTGAGATCAACAACACGGCAACACCCCAGGCCGACACGTGTCATCATCGTGTCGAGTCTATACGCTTATCCGGACGAGCTACACGTTGACTCGGAGTCAACACGGGCCGCGTAAGCCCCGCTTATCTTTTACGCGGGCCGCGTGAGACCCAAATTCAGCACCTATAAATAGAACGCATCGGGCTTCAATTCAGATCGTTCACTTCTTTCTTTCTAAACGAATTTATTAAGATATAAGCATAATATTCAAGTATTATACCCCTAATTAGCGAGGTTCTGCTCCGTTGTAAGTATTATGACCCCGGTTTCGTAATAGATACGCTGCCCGATTGATTTAGGGTTCCGTAATAACTGTCGTGGTTCTGCCCGACGTAGTTGTTGGAATACCGTCTCGGGAAGGGTATCATTAATATTCTCAAAGGGTTATGATACTAATCTATGTACATTTGTGAAAATTATAGATTAATTCCAGGAAACCCTTACGCGAAGTCTAAGATATTAATGTGAGTTTATCCTCTTTTTGTTAATCTTTTTGGAATATTTTACAAAACCTTAAATGTTTTACAATTTGATTAAGCGGTGATTGAGTCTTTGTAGTTCTTCAATTACTGCCGGTATGTTGGGGTTTTGTATACAAAATTTACTACTGCGAGTAGTAAGTCGGATGACAGTACGTTACCATTGGACAACGAGTTAGCCAATGTGTAATATGGCCCCACAAGTCAGGATTGACAGTAATGAATGAGTAATTGTGTAGAAATAAACAATGTGATCGCTCTCAATACTGTTTTAATTGATAAAATGTTTCTTGATTAAACTGGGATTCACTCACCAGTATTTTCCACTGACAAATGTTTTTAAAACGCGTTTCAGGTAACACAATGTGACAGCCAATTAGTAAAAAGCCAGCTGGAGAGCGCTGAAGGCTTGGAAAAAATGTGGCTATAAAAGTTACCTAAAAGACGATGTTTTAAATTCAATAAAATAGGGTTTATCCCTATAAACATATTGTAATAAGAAACTTCGGTTTTTCCCATGTGTTTATTAATATTAAATATGGTGGTTTTACTCTAATAAACATTTCCTAACTACGGTCCTGATGTAAATTCCGCTGCCAAATTAACTAGCTGATACCACCGAAACTCTGAGTTCCCGTCCGCCCGTTCCTGGGACAGATAAGGGATCGGGGGTTGCAACAGATAGTCCCTATGGTTTGCCTATTTTTCACCTTTAGTCCCTAGCTTTCTAAAATTACAGCTATAGTTCCCAACTTTTTTAATTTCTTTCCCGGATAGTCCCTGGCACGGATGAAAGTTATTTTTTGGTGTTAGGTTGGTGTGAAATGACTAACATTCCCTTCAGTATAAAAACAAAATATATTAAATAATTGTTAAATATATATTTAATAAAGCAAAAGAGAGTGGGCCCATCTTTTACCTACCAACCCACCCCACCCCCATTTCATCTTCCCTTTTCTCTATTTTTCCTCCTTGTCTACACCGTTAATTTCCAAACCCCCACCACCATAACAAATCTTTCAAACCATAAGGGTGAGCGGGGCACTCCCCTAAGAGGGGATCCCCTCTCTTACGTACACCCAATCAGGTTATGCCACGTCAACTCCCCTCTTAAACTCCCCTCGCACCTCAATTTGATGGCGGCACTCCCCTCTTAGGGGAATTGTTTTTTTATTCAAAAAAAAATGTTGATTGGTTGCTACAAGCATGGGCCCACCGATCCCCCACTCCCCTCTTCGGTGTCTTCTCCCCGATTCCTCTCCCCACACCACCTTCCCGCACCGATGGCGGCGGTGTTCCCGAGCGGTGAATGGGGTCACCGACCCCCCTTCCCGCTGGTGCCCCGCTCACCCTAAAAAGCTTTGCAAGCTTCTGTAGGACAACCATTCACAAAATAAATAGAATAACAATTTTATTCATAAACATTCTGATTACAATACATAAAGAAGAACATAACTAAACTGAAAGAAATTACAATACAAGAAATTTAAATTAAACTAAGAACCGGTTACAAGGAAAAATAAGGAATAAAGCGAAACCAATGGTGACTGAGGCACGTGAAGATCACGCTTCCCTTAAAACAGATTTCGGGCCACCCAGGTGAACCCGTCTGTTTCCCAGGGTACAACAGCCTAAGCAGATTGTACTGTCGGGATTAGCTTAGCACCTGAAAAAATACCTGAAACAAGAGTGCGTAGAGATCCAAAATTTGGAAATTCGTTAGAAGCTGTGTTTGTTGTATGAACCATACTAGTTTTAGTCTCTCGTCTGTCTAAAACAAAGCACCAAGCTTTGTATATAACAACAGACTAGAATTTGAAATGATCAGTCTCTATTGAATACAAAATTCAATAAGAATAAATTCTGAGACTTAACCATTTTTCAGTTAGGAACTTGAACAGTCTATATTGAATACAAAATTCAATAAGAATAAATTATGAGACTTAACCATTTTTCAGTTAGGAACTTGAACAGTCTCTAGTTGACCACAAGCCAAGACACATCTAAAAAATACTAAAGGCGGCTCCAAGTGGCTCGCGGCGATGCGAGCGTGCGAAGTGCAAAGTGCACCATCAAAGCGCCACATTGCGCCCATCGCCCTCGTCCGGTCCCGGTCCCGGTCTCATGCCTGTGCCAAAGATTTATCTCTCCACCTATGTGGGACAAGTTCCATTACACACATGTTTATGGTTCCAACACACAAACTTAATGCACAAGATCTCTCATTCATCTTGGCTTAATTATTAAATAATCAGTATATTAATTGATAATATAATATTATTTTTAAAATTTCCAACAATCCCCCACATGAATGGAGATCGTCCCGTACACTCAAGTGTCATGATAAGATTTCGGCGATTAAGTAATGCAGGATAGGTAGGTTTCCCTTTGAACCCTCCTTTGTGACATATACTTAGTCTCCTAGCGGTTAGTAGACGTGATGTCCTTGAACCAACCCCTTTTTACGTAGACGTTATTACATATCACACATTACTCTTCCTGGTCTGGCTAACCCCTCATAGTTGTGTCCGTTATGGTCATGGAGCACCATCCTGGTTCTGCGAGAGCTCTAGGAATTGTGCCCCCAATTCCATTTGAAGCGACCCCACTTCTCTCTAACATAGGTGATTTACAAATCATTAAAAGCCATATGCTTAACCTCTCTTGATATCACTGATTTTAATTTGGAATGGACTAGGAAGTTGGTAACTCCCTTTGTATGTTGAGGTACTCCCCCTCAGTGATCTCAGTTCGTACAGTTAGGTGGTCCTATTGAGCCTAGATCATGGGATCTCCAATCTTCTAGGATAGGTTTTCCGTTGTACAAACTTACTCCAAGGGCTTTAGACCCATTCCCATCGACGACTTATGTACTACCTCTCTGCTTAAGCCTTTTGTAAGCGGATCCGCAATGTTATCCTTTGACCTCACATAGTCAATCGTGATAACTCCAGTTGAGAGTAGTTGTCGTATCGTGTTATGCCGACGTCGCATGTGCCTTGATCTGCCATTATACATTGCACTTTGAGCTCTACCAATAGCTGATTGGCAATCACAATGTATGCAAATAGCAGTCACAGGCTTAGGCCATCTTGGAACATATTCCAAGAATTGACGCAACCATTTTGCCTCTTCTCCGGCTTTATCTAACGCGATAAACTCAGATTCCATTGTGGATCTAGCTATAAGAGTTTGTTTGGACGACTTCCAAGATATAGTTGCTCCTCTAAGGGTAAACACATAACCACTTGTAGATCTAGAATCTTTCGTATCAGATATCCAGTTGGCATCACTGAATCCTTCCACAACAGCTGGATTTTGGCCATAATGCAGTCCATAATTTCTCGTGTATCTCAAATACCTTAACAATCTTGTCATACCCTTCCAGTGCTCTGAACTAGGATTACTAGTATATCTTCTTAGCCTACTCACAGCATATGCTAAGTCTGGTCGAGTACCTGACATGAGATACATAAGACTGCCAATGATCCTTGAGTACTCCAATTGAGCAACACTCTCACCTCTATTCTTTGACAAATGTTGAGAGGTATCAATTGGAGTTTGAGCCACACTCGTGTCCCCATGATTGAACTTCTCAATGATCTTATCCACATAATGAGATTGACTTAGCACCAAACCAATTTGGGTTCTAATGATCTTTACTCCAAGAATCACATCTGCTAAACCCATATCTTTCATGTTAAATCTCGCTTTCAACATGTCTTTAGTAGATTTGATCATCTTATCATCACTCCCAATGATAAGCATATCATCTACATAAAGGCATAAGATCACATAACCTTTAGAAGTGTCTTTCACATAGACACATTTGTCGCATTCATTTATTTTGAAACCACTGTTAAGCATAACTTGGTCAAATTTTTGATGCCATTGTTTTGGAGCTTGCTTCAAGCCATATAATGACTTAACGAGTTTACACACTTTGCCCTCTTGGCCAGGAGCAGAAAAACCCTCTGGTTGCTCCATGTAAATCTCTTCCTCTAATTCCCCATTGAGAAATGCAGTTTTTACATCCATTTGATGTATTTCTAAATTTCTCAAAGCTGCAATTGCAAGCACCAATCTAATTGAGGTTATTCTGGTCACAGGCGAGTATGTGTCAAAATAGTCCAGACCTTCCTTTTGTCTAAACCCTTTGATCACAAGCCTTGCCTTATACTTGTCAACAGAGCCATCAGCTTTCATCTTTTTCTTGAATATCCACCGATATCCAAGTGGCTTGCACCCTGGTGGAAGATCTACTAGCTCCCAAGTATGATTCTGTAAAATATAATCAATTTCACTCTTGATGGCTTCTTTCCATTGAGGTCCATCTAAAGAGGTGACTGCTTCTTGATAGGTTTGAGGCTCACTCTCAACCATGAATGTAAGAAAGTCAGGCCCAAAGGATTTCTCAGTCCTTTGCCTTTTACTTCTTCTTGGCTCACCCTCTTCAGCCTCTGATTGTTCTTTAGTATCCTCTCGAACAATCTCATCAACCATTGTTGACGAACTTGCATGATTGGTTGTTGAAGAACTTGCATGAGTTTGTACTAACATTGAAAACTCTTCTTCAAAGTATGTCACGTTTCCTGGCCTTGTCTCTATGATAGAGTCCTTGTGCACATCAGGATTCTTGGATTCATATATAAGAAAATGATGTGAGCTACCGTTTTTGGCATATCCAATGAAAATGCAATCAACAGTTTTTGGCCCTATTCTCAGTGCCTTAGGGGGTGTAACAATCACCTTGGCCAGGCACCCCCACACTTTCAAGTATTTATAGGATGATTTGTGTCCCCACCACAACTCATGAGGTGTTACATCCTTATTCTTGAAAGGTATTTTATTTAACAGAAAATTGGCCGACAAAATGGCTTCCCCCCACATGTCCTGACTCACTCCAGAACTTATCAACATGGCATTCATCATTTCTTTTAGTGTACGATTCTTTCGCTCCGCGATGCCATTTGATTGTGGTGTATAAGGAGGGGTACACTCATGTATTATACCACTTTTTGCACATAATTCCCCAAATGGTGAAACATATTCACCTCCTCTATCACTTCTCACACGTTTTATTTTCTTGTTGAGTTGATTCTCAACTTCAGCTTTATACAAGATAAACTTGTCAATTGCTTCATCCTTACTCTTAAGTAAGTAAATATAACAATATCTTGTATTGTCATCGATAAAGGTAATAAAATATTTATTACCACCTCTGGTGGGAATTGATTTTAAGTCACACACATCAGTGTGAATCAGATCAAGGGGTTCAGTTATTCTTTCAACTGATTTGAAGGATGATCTTGTTTGTTTGGCTTCAACACAAGTTTTACATTTTGTTTTAGAGTCAATGGCAAAAGCTGGTATGTAATCTAATTTAATTAAACGACGCATCGAATTAAAATTTACATGACCAAGACGTCCATGCCAAACATTAGGAGACTCAACTAAGTAAGCAGAAGTACTAGCACTTTTATTCATGTTTTTCTTAACAGCCATTACATTAAGTTTGAACATGCCATTTTGGGCATAGCCCTTTCCAACAAACATACCACGCTTAGTTAAAACAAAATTATCACTTTCAAAATCCAAACGAAAGCCATGCTTGTTGAGCATCCAACCCCGACACAAGACTCTTGCGAAGGTCTGGAACATAAAGCACATTCTTCAAAGTGAGCTCTTTCCCAAAAGTCCACTTCAAGATCACATCACCTTCTCCCTTGATATCAGCTGTAGCAGCATTACCCATGTACAACTTTTCTCTCACCACCTCTTTAAACGTATTAAAGAGGGTCTTATCTAGGCACACATGGCGGGTTGCCCCAGTATCAACCCACCACCCTTTTGGCTCGTTACCCACCAAATTTACCTCCTCCGCCATGGCAGTGAGGTCTGAAATCATGGCCACTAATGGCATACCATCATCATCAACCATAAGAGTCGTGTCACGTTTAGGCTCTTTACATTGGTTAGCACGGTGACCAGTTTGTCCACAGTTGTAACACTTCCCTTTAAAGGGACCAACCTTCTTCTTCACACCTCCTTTCTTTGGCCCAAGGTCAACACCTTTGGTTTTCCCTTTCCCATTGAACTTGTGGCTTTTGTTACCCTTGTGACCCCTTGAGGATTGACCATGTTCCACAAGGTTCGCTTTTATAGAAGCTTCAATACGAAGACGAACCACAAGGTCTTCGATAGTTATTTCCTTTCGCTTATGCTTAAGGTAATTCTTGAAGTCCACCCAACTTAGAGGCAACTTTTCAACAATTGCTGCCACTTGGAATGTTTCACTCAGATTCATCCCTTCTGACAGAATATCACTAAGAATAATCTGCAGTTCTTGGACTTGACTCATCACAGTTTTTGAATCAATCATTTTATAGTCCAAAAACCTAGCCACAACATACTTTTTAGTACCCGCATCCTCAGTCCTGTATTTCCATTCCAATGACTCCCATAATTCTTTGGCAGTTGGAACCTTGAGATACACGTTATACAAGGCATCTGAGAGGCCATTCAACACATAGTTGCGGCATAGGTACTCAGAATGTTTCCAAGCATCAACAGCACTCACAGATTGGACATCAGATGTCCCTTCTGCAAGAACAGGAGGAGACTCCGTCAAAAACCTCGCAAGGTTTAGAGTGGTCAGATAGAACAACATCTTTTGTTGCCATCTCTTAAAGTTCAAACCAGTAAACTTCTCTGGTTTTTCAGCATGGTTAGCAACTGCTTGAGCCGCTTGAGTACCAACCAATGGTCCCATGGTAGTGGATGTGGATCCAACGGTGGTTGATGTGGTTGCTGCAACAGTAGCCATTTCTGAAACAAGAGTAAAAATTCAATCAGTTTAAGGCAGAAAACAAATTGGTTTACAAAAAACCAATACAAACTACAAGAGTTTACTAATAAACAAAAGAAACTGTTAATAAGAATTTTTAAAAACCAAAACAGTGAACGGGTTTTAAAAATCTGTTTTAAGCTTGTAGGACAACCGTTCACAAAATAAATAGAATAACAATTTTATTCATAAACATTCTGATTACAATACATAAAGAAGAACATAACTAAACTGAAAGAAATTACAATACAAGAAATTTAAATTAAACTAAGAACCGGTTACAAGGAAAAATAAGGAATAAAGCGAAACCAATGGTGACTGAGGCACGTGAAGATCACGTTTCCCTTAAAACAGATTTCGGGCCACCCAGGTGAACCCGTCTGTTTCCCAGGGTACAACAGCCTAAGCAGATTGTACTGCCGGGATTAGCCTAGCACCTGAAAAAATACCTGAAACAAGAGTGCGTAGAGATCCAAAATTTGGAAATTCGTTAGAAGCTGTGTTTGTTGTATGAACCATACTAGTTTTAGTCTCTCGTCTGTCTAAAACAAAGCACCAAGCTTTGTATATAACAACAGACTAGAATTCGAAATGATCAGTCTCTATTGAATACAAAATTCAATAAGAATAAATTCTGAGACTTAACCATTTTTCAGTTAGGAACTTGAACAGTCTATATTGAATACAAAATTCAATAAGAATAAATTATGAGACTTAACCATTTTTCAGTTAGGAACTTGAACAGTCTCTAGTTGACCACAAGCCAAGACACATCTAAAAAATACTAAAGGCGGCTCCAAGCGGCGCGCGGCGATGCGAGCGTGCGAAGTGCAAAGTGCACCATCAAAGCGCCACATTGTGCCCATCGCCCTCGTCCGGTCCCGGTCCCATGCCTGTGCCAAAGATTTATCTCTCCACCTATGTGGGACAAGTTCCATTACACACATGTTTATGGTTCCAACACACAAACTTAATGCACAAGATCTCTCATTCATCTTGGCTTAATTATTAAATAATCAGTATATTAATTGATAATATAATATTATTTTTAAAATTTCCAACAGCTTCCATATACTTTTACCTTCTAAATGAAAACAATAAGTGGTCGGAGGTTGGTGATTAGTGGTGTATGGTGATGAGCGAAGGTTGGTGGTGGGTTACCGGAGGTGCTCGAAGGTGGGTGTTCAGAAAACGTGGCTATGGTTATGGTGGGTTGGAGAATGTGCTCGAAAGTAGGTGCTCATGATGTCAAATTAAAGGTTCAGAGAAAGATTTAGAAACATTCCTGAGAGTACAAAAGGGCTAAAGAGTTATGGAAATCCATAGCCACAATTAGTGTAATATAGGAATGTTGGGTTCACAATTATTTACACAAAATTCATTGCTAACTTTAATTAATTGGCCAATCAATGAAAGTGAGCTTCAAGCATATGGGAAAGTGCATTGACTTGGTTCTAACGGGACATTATAGAGGAGCTCACCGGAGTGAGTTAGAGGTTCACCGGAAAATGTCTTTTGTTGCTGAAGTTCCGGTGAAACATGATGTTCACGGAGAAGATGAAATGGTGGAGGTGGTTTTGGTTATGGTTGATTGACTTTGACCTGATTTATTAATTTAAATAAAAAATATGGGCCCACCTTAATTCTATATATTATCTATTTTTGATTTTAATGTTTTAATTCTTGTTTTTAATAATAAGTGCATTTTAGTAATTTCACACCCACTTAATACCAAAAACTAACCTCCATCCGCGTCAGGGACTATCTAGGAACGGAATTGAAAAAGTTGAAGACTATAGCTGTAATTTTAGAAAGTTAGGGACTAAAGGTGAAAAATAGCCAAACCACAAGGACTATCCAGGTATTTTTCTCTATCATTAACATAAACATAGTTACTAGTTCTACCCTAACTTGATTAAAAAAAAAAAACTTAAATAATTTTGATATTACTTAAAGATAATATGATAATAATATAATGAAAAGAAAATAAACCCGATTTTGGGCGGAGAATTCAATCTGCAACCATCATAGATTTCATCGACACCCCTCTTTCTTCCTTGTATTTCCTTGCTCACTCTCTCTCTCTAGCGCTCAACTGCTCCGCCTAATTTCTTCCAATTTGGCTTCCTCTCAGCTAATTTCAAGTAAGTTAACCTCTTCTACAAGCATCACTCATCTTTCATCTCGATTTTGATCATAATTTTCGCACTAACAGTTCGGATCTCAGTTACTCGATCGATACTTACATTTTAATGTATCTATACATGCTGTTGTTATTCACTCTCGCTGATTCAGTTTTGATATTGCGTGTGATTTTGCAGCGTTTGGTATTCGATATGGATTCCGCCGCCGTGACATTTTGCAGTAAACCTATCACATCTCCTCCGGTATGTTTTCGTCTTATTCTGTATATATTTGTTAGGTATATGTTTGTGAAATTGAGTTACATGAGATATGAAGTTGTGATTTGTAGGTTTATCTTGTTTTTGTGATGTGATTGTGTGTGTGAATTAGTGTAGCTGATGGTTGATGCAAGTGTTTTGTGTTAGTTGTTTGATGATTTGTGAATTTGTTATGTGGATCGTAAACTGTTTGTTTCTAGATGCTATTGGAGATATTTTGACTGGTTAGATATCTGTAGGAGTGTATTTCTCATTCAGGAAACTTGGAGGATGTATAAAGTTGCCTCTAGATAAGTTTTATAGAAGAAAAAAGTATTCTGTGTGTGAAACCTGCTAAATAGATACATTTTGAACGACAATCACTTAGTTAGCGATATTTGATGACTGCAAACCCTGGCCTCCTTCATAAAAAGGTCATTATATTATCTTCTGTAAATATATAATATGGCTGAATCCTAATTTTGAAGGTTAGCTGAAATTGAATTGCTTGAAATAGCTTTATCAAGAAAAGACGATAACTGTAGTTGATTTTCTATTCAGTGTTATATAGAGACAAGAGTCATATAGAAACACTGGTTATTAAGTTGAGAAAACCCTAAAAGATACGTATAACTTGGAACATACCAAAAGCCGAAAAGCTTATATGATTCGGAACAAATAGAGTGCAGTTATTAGATGAATAGAGATTATGCTCCGAACATATTATGCATACATTAAACTAATTTTATGTTTTGTAAGTTATGAGTATAATCAAATAATCAATCAACTGAAAACAAAGATATATAATCTTCAGTAAATAAACTTTGTTGCAATTTTCTTGACTTAGAGTTTTCATACAAGTTCTAATGTTCTATTATTGGCTTACTGTTTCATTATGTTTATTAACTTATTTTTAATGAACTTGCCTTGCAATTATGTTACAAACTGAATTTTTCATGAATAAATTTTTCTGATTAGAACTTTTCACATGTGATGTTTAATGCTCTAGGGTGTATTCATCGGGAGGTCTAGTGGAATTAAGAGTTCCCAGTGTAACTTCTTAGTGGGAAATAAGTTGAACTTTCCCAAGCAAAGATTTCAGGCTTCCCAAAAGGCTCATAGATCAGCGAAACGTGAGGGAGCACTTGGTGTCACTTGTCGTGCAGAAAAAATTCTGGTGGCAAACAGAGGGGAAATTGCAGTACGCGTGATTCGAACTGCCCATGAGCTAGGGATCCCCTGTGTTGCAGTGTACTCTACTATAGATAAGGATGCACTTCATGTGAAACTGGCTGATGAATCAGTTTGTATAGGGGAAGCTCCTAGTAATCAGTCGTAAGTTTACCTGTCTTCATCACATAAAATTATTTGAACTTCGAAATTTTATTTTGTTTCAAAGTTTGTTGGAAATCTAACTGTCTGTTTGATTCATGGTATAATAAGTTGTCACCTTTTCGGCTTTTCCTCAACAGGTACTTGTTGATACCTAATGTCCTCTCTGCTGCTATCAGTCGTGGATGTACAATGTTGCATCCTGGTTATGGTTTCCTTGCTGAGAATGCTGTTTTCGTTGAGATGTGCAGAGAGCATGGAATCAACTTCATTGGGCCAAATGTAAGTAATTTTGTAGTACTGGTTGGCAATAAAATTTATAAAACGATGATATAGAATCGTTCTTTTACTCAATACATGTTTTCATGTTTTAAGTTCTGTGAAGCGTTAGCGTAAGTAAGATACTGTTGGGACTTAGGAGGGCTCTATGATCACCTTATCGAGATATAGACAAGTTAAAACAAGTAAAAAAATATACATCTAGTTTCATATGATAACTTTTCTATCTATTCTTAGTTCTAAAATCACATATTTTACTCTGGTAACACATAAGTAATATTTCTGCTCCTCACAAATCACGTGTATATTGTTTTTAATCGACTAGATTTTTTATAGTTACTCAATCGACTAGATTTTTTATAGTTACACTTGCATATGTCAAATATCTTAATCTTGCTGTATATTTAAATGGTTTAATGTATCTACTTGCACCTTTGCAGCCTGACAGCATTCGTGTTATGGGGGACAAAGCAACTGCACGAGATACCATGAAGAATGCTGGTGTTCCAACTGTACCGGGAAGTGATGGTCTATTACAGGTATTTTAATTCATTTTCATGACACTATCATATTAAATTTGTTGGTACAAAAAACAATCTTTGCAGTGAGTCAGTGACATATTTATTGTCTTGTTAGAGCACTGAAGAAGGCATCAGGCTCGCTGACGAGATTGGCTTCCCTGTGATGATTAAGGTACGTTGTGATAAGTGTTAAAAGTTAGTTGCATATAGGAGACATTATACTATTCTGATGTAGCATAATAACTTCCTTCACATTTCCAGATAAGCTACATATAATTAATTGAAATGGAAAAGTAGGTTTTGCACTTAAAAAGGGACTATTTGGACTTCTTTACACTCGATAATCGATATTGAGATCATAGTTGTTAATAGCGACCATAGCGGTCGCTATAGCGCGCTTTATGGCGTATCGACCAAGTGTCGCTAAGTTGGTTATGGCGATGGTTAGCGACAGCTGTTCTTTTTTTTTTTAATACATGTCGCCTGGGCTTTATCTTTGAAAAAAAATGCATAAATCTGGTTAAAAAAGCAGAAGGAAATTGCGCAAAAACTGGCACACGCGGGCCCGGGGTTTTCGGAGCTGCATTCGTGTGGGCATGCACGAGTTCAATTAAATTCCAGTGCGGAAACTCATTTATAAA
The DNA here is from genome assembly GCA_030545235.1 of Helianthus tuberosus. Classification (NCBI taxonomy): domain Eukaryota; kingdom Viridiplantae; phylum Streptophyta; class Magnoliopsida; order Asterales; family Asteraceae; genus Helianthus; species Helianthus tuberosus. Next base: position 5,678,429 of record CM060452.1, read on the forward strand.
ATAAGTCCTTTGCTGCTAACTATTAGTTTTTGTTAAATATACATGTAAAATAGCATATATACAAGGGTATTTTGATGTAATATACATATAAAAATTTTCAAAAATCTTTTTCTAGTGTAATCGCTATTTATAAAATAGCCGTCGCTATTCGCTACGTAGCCTAGCCATGCCTTGTCGCTATTTGTCGCTATTCGCTATCGACAACTATGATTGAGATTGATTCATTGAACCTTTCTGATTCCTAGAGTCCCTTTTGTCTGTCTTATGGCTTATTCTTGTTAATGGTTCTGAACTTCTGTCCTTGATCAATAATTCTATATAAGATTCAACTCTATTTATTTATATGGACCACCAAATAAAAAAGTGATCCAGTTATTCAACCACAAGGTCCACAATTAAATAAACCGTACTTGAATCACCTTTGCATGTATAGTATAAATGACTATAATATTGTTGCGATCACATTGTGATCTTGAATGGCCTCTGTCACTCTAATATGATATTTAATAAATAAATAAAAAAAAATCCCCGTTTGTACTTTTAATGCATAATACACGTGTCATGTGTATGGAGCACATGTACACTTTTAAATGTATAGTACATAGTACATATTGCGTAATAACATTGTATTCACCACAGTTTAAGTTTCATATTATACTCTATAATTTGTACGCTACAAAGTATATTTTTTAATAATATGGTACAGTTGTAATAAAAACTATGCTATACAATAGAAGTTCATATAGTATGCTATTAAGACTTGCATCAAACGGAGATGTATTTTTTACTTATATGATAGAAATTCTGTTTCTCATCATATGCAAAAAGGTTAAATGATGAATCTTCATTCATATAGATTAGTTGGATCATGATACATTAGCAAATGGATCATATCATGACCCCCAAAATGCCAATTCTCTCCCCCAAATTTAATCACTTTGCAAAGGGAATTTAGGGAGTGAATGCAACTTAGTTTAATAAAAAGCTTACATCAATATATCTTTTTATGCTCTGAAGGCTACAGCAGGTGGTGGAGGTCGTGGAATGCGTCTTGCAAAAGAACGTGACGAGTTTGTAAAGTTGTTGCAGGTAAGAAATAATATAGCCAGCTAAGAATGAGGCAACCAACTTTAATTAATACTTGTACTTTTATTTCAGTTATCAAATTCAAGTTCTAAAATGCTCTCTATTTTGTTTCTCAATAGTTTAGTATTTTTTTTCAATATAGCAAGCTAAGAGTGAGGCTGCAGCTGCATTTGGAAATGATGGTGTATATTTGGAGAAATGCATTCTAAATCCAAGGCACATTGAGTTCCAGGTAACTCTTTTTTGTCATAGAAGCTGAATAATTGCCAAGAGTAAAAGAAATAGAGTGCGGGCAAACATAGCTTTTAATATTATACTTACCATTACCATGTAATAAAGTTATTTTTGGTTTTTAATTACCAACTTGTTGATTTTTTACCTCCTGATACTTCTTGTTCAGGTTCTTGCAGACAAATATGGAAATGTTGTTCACTTTGGGGAGCGTGACTGCAGCATCCAGGTCCATATGTTTTAAATTTTATCACTCAACATGCGTGTTTCCTTTATGAGCTGTTTAAACGTTATTGTATATTCTAAGGTAGTGTTTGGTATGCTGGAATCAGAGAAGTATTGGAATGGAATGAATCATTTCTGTAAAAATGTGATTCTTCCATTTAAGTGATTTTAATTCCATTGACATGGCATGTTTAGTTATGGTCCAGTTTTATTCATGTATTCTACTATAAATAGATCCGTTTAAAGTTGCAACTAAACCACTAACTTGTATTTATAAAAATAAAAAAGAATATAGTTGTTTTCATAAAACTTAATTGACGTTTATCGGTTTATATGTGCTTTAATTATGTTTAATTGTTATTTGTACATAAAAAATCACGTAGCTTTACTATATATAAAACAAAAATAAATCACATTCAAAATCATTTCATCCCCAGTGACATATTACCTTTTTTAATCCATTACGTTGTCCATTCCATATCTTTATCGTTCCATTATAGCCAAACACTACTACCTGAATGAACAGCATATCAGATTAAACAATTTCAATAAAATAAGTATATGATTTAGTGAAAGAAATCCGAGCATTAGTATAGTAAGTTTAACTAAAAACGTACATTAAAATTGCCTGCTTGTACAGAGAAGGAATCAGAAGCTTCTAGAAGAAGCACCCTCACCAGCATTAACCCCAGAACTGAGAAAAGCCATGGGTGATGCAGCAGTTGCGGCAGCAGCATCAATTGGCTACATTGGTGTTGGTACTATAGAGTTTCTTTTGGATGAAAGAGGTGACTTTTACTTCATGGAAATGAACACTAGAATCCAGGTTGGTTAAATATCTACTAAACATATGTAGAATTACCTAACTGTAAATTCCATCTTATTAACTACAAGCATTTTGACAATTTCTTTCTTTCTTTTTCATAATAAAGGTAGAGCATCCTGTGACAGAAATGATATCATCGGTTGACTTGATAGAGGAGCAGATTCGGGTAGCTATGGGTGAGAAACTCCGTTACACGCAGGTACATAATTGTTTGCGTCAGCTTTATCAGTATTAAAATACTACTGTTTTCTTTTTTCAATGTAGTTGTTTGTGTTGTGTATCACAGGATGACATCGTGCTCAGAGGACACTCAATTGAATGCCGTATTAACGCGGAAGACGCTTTCAAAAATTTCAGACCTGGACCAGGTATGTTATCATTGGTTGTATTTATTTCTCATTTGCAAGCCGTGTTTTATACATACAAAATGTCTTACTTTTCAATAAATGATATAGCCATATATGATTACAAATGTCAGTTTTTTTAGTGACAATCGTATTTTAAAATAAATGATATAGGAGGTATTATACATTTAAAATTAGCCTTTTGCAACTTCCAATATGTTTAACCCATTTTACCCATTTCATTTTTAGCTCATTTTATTTTATTTTAAATTTTTACCCCTTTGACCTGAATGCTATAAAATAGTTTAATGTAAAGTTTAGAAGGTGCCATGACTATGTTATTAATTTATTTTTGTTACATTTCTTCTTTGCTACATAATTTTGGTTTTGAATTATTTAATAGATGACCTCTTGATTCCTTCTGTTTATGAACGTTAGGGAGAATAACATCTTACTTGCCATCTGGAGGTCCATTTGTGAGAATGGATAGCCACGTATATACCGATTATGTTGTTCCACCAAGCTATGATTCTCTACTTGGAAAGGTTTGTAATATTCTCTAGACTTCATTAAAGTTTATAAATTTATAAAATCAAATGGTAGTTTGCTTCCTGACTGAAATATGCAAATATACTTTAAAAAAATTTAAGAAAATACTTTCAAGTTTAAAGGTTGGTATTCGAATTTCGAACGATTGCGTAGCTGACCTATATTTTTTTTTCCTTTAATCTGCATAACTTTTTTTGCATTTTCCAAAGAAAACAAAGGTTTAAATGTTTAATTTGCAACAACGAGAAAGGAGGTTCTATCGGTTTGATATTATACATATTAACATTTACAAGTTGATGACGTAAGCCGGGAATAGTTTTGTTAAGTGGTTGGCCACTTTTGGCGGCCACTTTGACTTTTTTTTTTCTTTTTCCATATAATAGTTATTTATAGGTGATGCCAAATTACAATTTTATCCCAGGTGTAAAATTACGATTTCGCCCTCGATTCAAAATAAAATTTCGCTTTTGCCCCCTGCTTAAATTTACGATTTTGCCCTCGGTTAAAAAAATACAATTTTGCCCCCAGTTCAAAATAAAATTATGGTTTTGCCCTCAGCTAGAGTCCTGCCAAATTACGATTTGGTTCCCAGTTTAAAATTACGATTTTGCCCCCATCTAAAAATTACGATTTTTGCCGCAGCTAAAATATTACGATTTTGCCCCCGTTTCAAAATAAAAAAATGGTTTTGCCCTCAGTTCAAAATATTATTTTGCCTCCATTTTAAAATTACGATTTTAACTCCGCTAAAATTTGCAATCTTGCCATCGTTTTTTTTTTCTTTGACAAAACCATGGTAGTGTTTTATTTTACTTTGTTTACTTAATTTTGTTTTTATTCATGCCAAACAGCTGCCTAGCACTCGCTAATTGGTCCTGACAAATTATTGTTTTGCCCCCAACTCTAAATTACACGTTTGTCATCGTTTTAGTAAAAAAAATTTATCATAACTATGGTACTGTTTTTCTTTAATTGGTTAACTTGTTGTATCTTTTTTTATATCGTGTTATAGGTAACATGTATAACCAACCGACATAAAGGCGTACATGTTATTAACCTAAGAAATACTCGGTTTAGCGCCCCGCAACGCGGGCCGCGCATAACTCTAACTGCCTAACACTGGCTCATTAGTCCTGAAAAATTACAGTTTTTCCCTGAGCCCAAAATTACGGTCTTATCATCGTTTTTTTTTTCATTGCAAAATTATAGTAGTCTTTTTTTAATTGATTGAGAATTATTCGGCCATCGCCCCGCAACGCGGGCGGGGCATCTACTAGTTTGATTACATTTTGACTGATTCAACCATTCCCAGTTTAACCAAATTTTAAGGTTCTACTCATTTGATCCCGTTAGAGACGAAATATAGTCCAAAATTCCTAATCGACCAGTTTTCTCATAAATGGGTCAAAATTACCACCTCTAGGGTTTACAATCCTTCAGATAACTTATTGAGTTGACATTTTCTAAAGTTTAAATCAAAAGTATTATATCTAATCAAACCCCTCAAATATGAGTTAATTTCGTCTCTAACCCATAACTTTTTTTTAATCATGGTTTTAGCTTATTGTATGGGCCCCAACAAGAGAAAAGGCGATTGAACGCATGAAAAGGGCTCTTGATGATACCATCATCACAGGTAAAATAAAACCTTCATTTCATGTATTATAATTCAACCATGAATCATGATCCATTTTCAGGTTTTGTAATTTGTTTTTATATTATTTTGTATGTTTTACGTTTTCAGGGGTTCCAACCACAATCGAGTACCACAAGCTAATCCTCGACATCGAAGTAGGCAACTTCTTTTTTCTGAACTCATCATGCTAGTCATGCGTTTAATTTTGTTCTTTATTCGTTATTTCATTACAGGATTTCAAAAACGGAAAAGTTGACACTGCTTTCATTCCGAAGCATGAGGACGAATTAGCCGAGGTAAGGAACTAAAATACCAACAAATGTGACACCTTTATTATTCTAGTAAATGGTTTATTATATAATTCAAAATAGACAGGCCAAATAGTTAATTAAATGATTTATTTCATATTCATCCTTCTAAATTCCATAACATCATATTAATCATTTCCAAACATTAAAAACTACATTTTCATAATGATTAAGATAAAACCAATTACTTATAATAGTCTGTATTCCCGAATAAATGAAGGAAAACATGGCTATTAATGTGAATCATCTATATTGTAGTGTTTTGAGAAAGGTAAATATGGTTGTATGATATTGTGAAATTTGGAAGCTTGACTTTAGAAGTATATATTATATGTATATTGATATAAAATTTTGAACATATAGAAATACCCACGGATTAAATTGATATTTTTTTGATTGATTACTTGCCTGCAATTATGGATGCAGCCACAGAAACCGAGTACTTCAAATGCTGCTAAAGAAGTGGCAAAGGTTGTAGCTTAAGGAGTGTTTGTACTTTTGTATGCAACAAAATGTTACATTTTTTTTGTTTGGTCAAGTCTTTGATCCCCCAAATGTCTTGAGCTAACTTTCTTTCAGGCTGTGGCATCCTTTTAACTTTTTGAGAGTTCCATGGATGACATATTTATTGTTTGCTAAATGTTGATTATAAATCCTTGAGCCAAATTTGTAAGCCTAGATGATTGATTTCCTTGTGCAATCTGCCGCGCACACACACACTCGGAGAATTAGGTGCTCGGGTTCGGGTTTTACACAGATTTGAGTGTCTGGGTTCGATTTTACACACGCATTTATGTATGTATTTGGTTTTACACAATCTAGGGGCTGTTTGGTTCAGATAATATTTTTAAAGGACTTGGAAATAGAACTGGAATTGGAATTATATTATATTATACCTATAACATTTCACAACTCGCATGAACAGTGTTTAATAATTTTTTTTGTTTTTTTGACTTTTCTGCCCTTTTGTCTTTTCCTATTTATTTTTATAGTTTTTTATTCTTTTATACTTTTGTAATTTCTTTTATCTTTTGCTTTTTATTTATAGTTTTGTATTTTTTTACCTTTTAACTTTCAACTTTGATACTTACAACCCTTTAACTTTATAAAAACTTTGTAATCAAGTATTACGTGTTTATTTTTATTTACGTGTTGGTATAAATTAAAATTGATTTGTGTTATTTTGCGTTTAGACATAATTTTTTCCGTGGAAATGAGTTGGGTCAAATATAATATGTTCTCATCCGTATAATTATGTACGTTTTTAGTTAGTCTATATTTTAACGTAATTTTCTGGAAAATGAGTCGGGTTAAATATAATACACTTTCGCGCTTATTTATGTTTTCAATTTCTCTACGTTTTAATTTTGTTGGAAACGAGTAGAGTAAAATATAATACGTTTTCATTAGACGGTATAAATTCGAGTCACTTCGCATTTTGACATCGCCGCAACGCACCGTAACTATTTTCTTACGTGCTTATTTTATTGCACATGTTGGTATAAATTGAAGTTGGTTTGCCTTTCGATGTAATTTTTTTTTCCAGAATATGTCAAGTCAAATATAACACGTTTCTGCGCTTATTTTTATATACTTCTTTTTCCAGAATATGTCAAGCAAAGTTTTTGTAAAAGTTTTGGATCTTGGCGTCTACCTTACTCCGCAGCCTTGCGATTTCCTCCGGGATCATGGCTTGCATCTCGAGGCGTACGGCGTCGATAGCGGTTTTGAAGTCTTCTTTGAGTCCTCTTAACTCATCTCACAATGTTCCTAAAGCGTCTAGCTTTTCCAAGGAATGATTGACAAGAATTCCATGTTGTGTGACCGAAGCTTCGACATTAGTCTTCATTTTGTCTAAGGATCCAGCCAAATCCATAGACACGCTTTCGACTTCTTGTTGATTCTGGTTGTGTTTGTGTGTCTCTTCTTTACTAGAGACGATTTTCTTGTTCGTTGCTCCCTTCTTGTTTTTCTTGTTTGCCATCCCGATGAACCGACGCGACTCTGATACCACTTGTCACGGAGTAAACTTCTGACTCATGTGTAGCGACTTAGACTTGATCTAAGTTAAGCTATGTGCCCCAACTATGTAGTGTTTTGAGTGAATCAGGTGATGGTTACAAGTATTGTTTACAAAGAAACAACTTTGTATTGATTACAAGATGTTTCAAATGAGAGTTTACAAGTACAAGTATGATAACTTGCTAAGATGTTGGGTGATCTCAAAATGAGACCTTCATCACCTATTTATACTAGTTCATACTAGTTCTAGTGAATTCCATACAAATAAGGATATTTATGAACTGAATTCTAGAGAGTTCCTTCAAAATATCCATGACTTCTAAGTGTTTTCATGGTTATTCTAGAGTGTTCTTGGCTGATCTAGAGTCTTCCGATGGTGCCAAGATGTTCCAGCAACTTGTATGTTGTTCCAGAAATTTTCGAGTAGCCCCAGACGCATCTTTAGTGTTCCGGAACCTTCCAGAACTCACGAAGAAAGTTGTGTATTTAGGCGGATCGTGACAACTAGCTAGACCTTTAGCCAACCTTTTCATTATAACATCCAACTCATTGTCCTTCAACAACCTCCGTGGTCTCTCATTTGTTACAACGTTCGTACTCAAACCCAATTATTACAACTCTTCTTTCCTTCAACAATTTCCCTAGTCTAGCACATTTATTACAACGCCCTATCATTTAACACTTTTACAAACCATCAATTGGTTTTACTGGTGTTTTTAGCTAAATGGACTAAATAGGTAATGTTTGAGCTACTAGGTTTTAACTGTTGGAACTAATCTTGTCATAAGTCATAACTGCTAAGTGGTTTAGTTTATTTTTGGTGGAAGATTAATTATTTATGGTAGTTTTATTTTATTATTATTTAGGTTTCCTAATTCTAGTCTAGGTATGTTTCTAGGGCATCAAGGTTGTTTAGTATAAATAGGGGTTATACGTTTAGGGTTTATGTACCTTCAATCTTAATCAAAGTATTCTTTCTTGTTAAATCTTTTGTTGATTATATTGAAGAAGACCTGATTTCCAACATTAACTGTGTATGAACTAGTGTCGATGTCTTTGACATGAATCAATATAGGAGTCGTGCTTGGCTTCAACGGTTCAAGCCATAAGCCATTCAACTTGACATGATTGACATATCTAGTTACAAAGGTTTTGAGTTATTAAGCACAATGATCTACAATTTTAAAATTTTGGTACAAGAATATAAAAGTGTATATACCATCTAAATACAAAATTCTTTTCGTGTAAAAAATTAAATGATTTAAACCTATGAATGAAACAAAATATATGAAATTGTTTCTTTTTAAATATCACTATTTTTTTTTTTGTTTTCTTTTTAAATATCACTATTTTTTTGGTTAATTTGCATGTTGACTAATAATTAGAGGAGGGGTAAACGACGAAAATGAGGGGTAAAAAGAGAAAGGTAAATTGATTTAACTGATGTTATAAAATCACGTATAGTAATTTTTTTGGTTGCAGTACATATTTTGATTTGATGTATTTTTTGCACTCCCATTTTTGGGTACAGTTAACGTATTTTAATTTGATGTATTGTTTGCACTCTCATTTTTATAGTGTTCACTAATAACTAGTATTGATCTTTTACAATTTAAAAGGTTGTATTTTTATGTTAAACTCGTTTATTTTCTAACTCAAAACCCGATCTAACCTGACCCATTTTCAACCCGAACCATTTAACCCGTACACCGAAGAACCAGAACCTTGGTTCGGTTATCAGGTTTAATATTTAGCTTTGAAAACCCAAAAAACCCGAAACCCGATTAAAAGACCCGAAGTATCATCGTGCTATGAGCGGAACCACCCGATCATATCCATCTCCACTAAACAATAATGTCTATATGAACCCAAGACCTTATGATACCTAGGTCTTATCCCACCTCAAAAATACCATTAGAGTATAATGCGATGGCTCAAAATGAAAATTAAACTATACAAATTTATGGGCATGTCTATTCACACACCCATGTTTTCTATCCACACACCCCCCCCCAGTGTCGAGCTATGGCCAGAGTGCGGCGTTTTGGTCCGGTTAACCAGACAAAGACTGACGGGTGTCTGATGGGTTTGTTCACCTGACCAAAACGCCGAGCTTTGGCCGCGTTCTGGTCCTGTCAACCAGACAAAAGACTGCCTCTGTTCACCGGACCAAAACGCCGAGCTTTGGCCGCGTTCTGATCCTGTCAACCAGACAAAAGACTGACACCCGGTCAGTCTTTTGGCAGTCTTTTGTCTGGTTGACAGGACCAAAACGCAGCCAAAGCTCGGCGTTTTGGTCAGGTCAACAGACCCGTCAGACACCCGTCAGTCATTTGTCTGGTTGACCGGACCAAAACGCCGCACTCTGGCCATAGCTCGACACTGGAGGGTGTGTGAATAGACAAAAGGTAGGTGGGGGTGTGTGAATAGCAAAAACCAAATTTATATGTGGACCAGTACATAAATATGCTACAAACTTCTTTTTTGAAGGGAAAAAGGATCTTTATAATCATGAAGGCCTAGTAAGATGCTAGACATGACACTACAATCATATTTTATAGATAAATAAGAATACTATTTGAATATCTTTTTAATTTACATCGAGATAGTTGGTAAACAGGCAACAAGCTGTGCCGCTACCCCTTTATAGATCGAAGTTGAATTTACACCAAACATTCTAACTTAGCTTAGATACTTTTTCCTATTTATAATCCAAAGGAATCACAATATCTTTATTTCTTCCACGATATTGTATAGGCAAATCGTTTTGCCATCGAAGACATAGTCAATTCTCGAACGCGCTAAACGCTATAGTCAACTCTCGAATGCGCTAAACGCTACTAACTAAAGCAAGGGTTCATGGGTTGTTCGAGATTAAAATTTTAATATATACAAAAGAGGGTGGGAGGTTATTAATTGTTTTTATTTTTTAAGCATTAGTATATTATAAAATCACCTTAAACAAACAAAAATGAATAATCTAATTCATAGTTTGGTTAAAACATCCAAATTTTTATAATTGATAAAACACTCATAATTTTATAATAAAAACACACTATCAATGACATTAGATTTGTAATTATTTATTAATAAACCCTGATATCGAGATCTTTGTATCTACAATCCCGAGTTTTTTTCCAAAAATAGTGTTGGTGGGAAAAGTATTTACCAAAATGGTGTTCCTTGAAAAGTATTTTCCAAAATAGTGTTTTAAACAATTAGTTATATCTCTCTCCTATTAGAAAGGAAAAAACATATTGTATGTTTATTAAACAAAAATAAAACACTATGAAGATTAAATAGAAAAAAAAAAGAACAATGATCACTGGAAAAAAAGAGATTTAAACGCTTACAAAAATAAAACACTATAAAGATTAAATAGAAAAAAAAAAGAACAGAATGATCACTGAAAAAAAAAAGAAGAGATTTAAACTTGAATTGCTTATATCACTATATATTAACTTAATTGATTATACAAAAAGTTGTATAAAAGCAAACAATAAAATCGTTTAGTATATCTCTTAATACAAGTTATTATAAAAGTATATGAATAAAAATAAAATTGGTGTTTGTTTTGTACAAATTGATGACTTTAAGCAGATTAATTGTTCAAAAATACATCATATTATATATTCTTATTTTGTAACATGTTGGTGCATTAAGTTGTTGTAACATGTGCTTATATTGTGTTATGTTTTGGCTTTTGTACTTTCATTTAAGTTGATTTTTGATGTACATTGGTATTAGTAAGTGGATGAAACCTTCAAGTGGTGGCGAAATGGTAAGCAGATGATTCCTCTCTAGTATACTATTAATTTGAAACATTTGTGTGTATGTTTGGTTGTAAGTTGTGTTTAAATGGTTGTACCTTAATCAAATATAGGTTGTAAGTTGTCTTTAAGTGATTGTACCTTAATCAAATAATAATGGTTTCATTACCTTACCAAATTCAATATGTTTTGTAATGTATGGTTGTAAATTGTGCTTAAGTGGTTGTACACTAATCAAATAATGGTTTCATTATCTTACCATTTTCAATCGGTTTGATCCATTTAAAGTTGTGTTGTTTTATTTGTAAATTATTATTATTTATAATAATATAATTAATTTAGCCAAAATCTTGTATAAATATAATTTGCAACATATTGATGCAATGGTTGTTGTAATGTATGCATTATGGTTTGTATAGTGGTAATGATATATATTATATATTGATTACGATTAACCTGTCAAACGGGAAAAAATAGACGTGGGTTCATCGTAACGTGCGAGTCCTATATTAACTTAGTTATTTTATTCTATGTTTTACGTTTCGGTTTAATTTCTTCGCATTAACACCGCAACTTCAGTGTCGGTGGTCGCTGACAGTAGTGTGACATTAGTGCTCGCCCCCGTCGCAGCGCGGGGGTGCTTAATACTAGTTTTTTTTAATTTAATTAACAAATAAAGAAATACCATATTAGCCTAGATAAGCATGAAAAAGTTTTTTTTTTCTATCAAATAGTTGAAATTTTTAAAAAGATCATTTTTAAAGATGGCCAGTGAATAAAATTATAATGTTTTATTTCACTATTTAATATATTTAGATTCTTATTTAACATGAGTTTATTGAAAAAATAATAAAAAGAGAAGAGTTATAAACTGTGGCAAAAGATATAAGAAAAACTATATGGGTTAATTGGAGTAAAATAAATTATTATATTGATCCATAAAACAAAAAAAAAATCTATAAAAAAAGTAATAAAGTAGAAGTCTTACATTCGGTTTCAAAAAACAAAGTGTAGATTAAAATAAATAATAAAATTCCTGAATTAGTTTCTATTTAACGAGATGAAGAGAGAGACAACAAACTTTTAAAACACTATTTTAGTAAATATTTTTTAAGAAACACCATTTTGGTAAATATTTTTTCTATCAACACTACTTTGGGAAAAACCATTTAACCCGCACACCGAAGAACCAGAACCTTGGTTCGGTTATCAGGTTTAATATTTAGCTTTGAAAACCCGAAAAACCCGAAACCCGATTAAAAGACCCGAAGTATCATCGTGCTATGAGCGGAACCACCCGATCATATCCATTTTCACTAGACAATAATGTCTATATGAACCCAAGACCTTATGGTACCTAAGTCTTATCCCACCTCAAAAATACCATTAGAGTATAATGCAATGGCTCAAAATAAAAATTAAACTATACAAATTTATATGTGGACCTGTACATAAATGCTACAAACTTCTTTTTTGAAGGGAAAAAGGATCTTTATAATCATGAATAGATCGAAGTTGAATTTACACCAAACATTCTAAGAGCATCCCCAATAAGACTAATGGGTATGGGGGTCGGCTAGCCCCGGCTAGCTCCGGCGCCGAGCCCCCCACACCGCCCCCCTATGCTTCGGCCCGGCCCAAACGACTCACACGGGACGACTTGGACGAGGCCCCACATCAAAGAAACTAGCCGTTGAACGGCACTTTTAAAAAAAAAAAAAAAAAATCATTTTTCAATTTAAATACCCAATATCTCAACCATTTTTATACATTTCTATCCTTTCTATTCCCATTCTTCTCCAATTCTCTTCCTCAAATATGATGGAGGCTCATCCCCCACGAGCCGCCTACGTGGCGCCTACGTGGCGGCTCAACCCATCCAAGCCTATCCTAACCATACCCATTAGTCTAAGGGGTGTTTTTTCATATTTTTTCTAATGTCAAGGTGGCACTTGCCCAACCAATCCCTATCTTTCTCTCACTTGCCCCTCTCACAAACACATTTCTTCTCTCTCTCCTCTATTCTCTCTCCTCTCTCCTCTCTACACTCACATAACTTTTCTCTCTCCATTTTTTCTCATTCTTCACCACAAACATCTCTACACCCTCTCTCCTCCACATCATTTTCTCTCTCCCTAAAAACACCAACAAATCCTCCTATTGTGGATGCTCTAACTTAGCTTAGATACTTTTTCCTATTTATAATCCAAAGGAATCACAATATCTTTAGGGGTAGGCTAAACATACCCCCTCTTATTACTTTTTATACCCCCCTTTCCATAAAATAACATTAAAACTTGTAATATTTACCCCCTATACAAATCATCACTTTAAAAAATATTCTTTTTGTTACAAAACAAATTCAAAAGTGTAAAAAAAGTTTACTGACGTTTTTTTTTAATATTTAATTTTTAATTTTTATTTAAATCATATTTTTAAAAAGTTTTCATATATTGTTTCTAAAGACACTTTCTCAAATAGTATTTTGATTATGGTTTTTTATTGAACATCTTTACAATTAAATAATAACTATAAATATAATAAAAAAAGGAGTAAATTACAAGTTTTGTCCTTTATGTTTGTCTAAAATTGCAGGCGCTGTCCTTTGTCTTTAAAATTGATGAGTTTTGTCCTTAATGTTTGCAAATCTTGCACGTTATGTCCTTTAGGCCAAACCCAGTTAGATTTTTTAGTTAAATCTGGTCATGTGCAAGGCACATGAGGGCAGTCTTGTCATTTGAGCTTTCCAGGGGCTAGTTTGTAAATAACTTTTATTAAAGGGTCATTTTGTACAATTTAAACCCCAATTCATCTTCAACCCCAATTCATCTTCAACCCCAAACCCTAATAACACCCATGATTCATCTTCAACCCCAAGATATAAAGAACTTACATCTTTGTCGCCGGCATCATCATCACCGTCATGAATTCACTCACTTCAACCCCAAGATATAAAGAACTTACATCTTCTGTTTGCATCTGAAAGTACTAGGAAACAAACCAAAAAAAAGGTTGATTTATCAACTAATCTTGAAATAAACACCAATATTTCAAGATTCACTCACTTCCACAGGCCCTTTATGGCATAAAAATCTAATCTTGATAATACCATCATCAACAATTAATCTGTAACCAACTTACAAATTTAAAACAGGACATCAAACATGTGGTAACCAAATTGAATCCAAAAAATCCCATGAATATTTCAAGATTCACTCACTTCCACAGGCCTTTTTATGGATAAAAATCTAATCGTGAAAACACCATCAACAATTGAATCTTTAATAAGGTATCCCAAATCAAGATCAGATTTTTATCACACCCAAGTGCCAACCCAGTTCCCAAACACCCCCATGATAAAAATCTGGCCGCCTGTGTTACGGATTCTCCACCGCCATCCATCGCCCTCCACCGCACCATCACCAACCACCGCCAATAACCGGCATCAACCACCACTACTTTCAACATCACCAACACCACCACTATTCTCCATCTCAAATCAAACAAGATTAACTTCTAGAAGTTACTTGGGACCGATATCCTTGAGGGCACAGATCTGCTCCTCTCCCATGGGCAAAGTTATTATGTCAAAGTGACCGGAAGACAACCTGTGAAGACTATACATCAAGTGTGAGGGAATAACTTCTTTGCTTCCACCAAAACCACCCACACAACCCACCCACCACCATCGATTCTCTCTCTCTCCTTCACCCACCACCGTCTCCACCATCAGCAGACGGAGATGTCGCCGGAGAAGACGGCGGAGCAGATCGCACCTAACCCACCACCACCGCCGTACCTAACCCACCACCACCGCCGTGCCTTCACCACCGCACCTAACCCACCACCACCGCCGTGCCTTCAGATGAATCTGATTAGAGATGAGAGAGAGGGAGTTAGGGTTTGAGTTAGGGTTTGATTGGATGATTTCTGGATAGAGGTTTTGATTTCTAGGAGGGTTTTGTGATTCCATTTTTTGATCTGATTAGAGTTTGGATTTTGTTTGTAAAGATTGGAAATGAAGGGATGTTTATATAATGTTTTGTTTTTAAGTTATACAACATGGCCCTTTAATAAAAGTTATTTACAAACTAGCCCCTGGAAAGGTCAAATGACAAGAATGCCCTCATGTGCAAGGCACATGATCAGATTTAACCAAAAAATCTAACTGGGTTTAGCCTAAAGGACATAACGTGCAAGATTTGCAAACATTAAGGACAAAACTCATCAATTTTAAAGACAAAGGACAGCGCCTGCAATTTTGGACATACATAAAGGACAAAACTTGTAATTTACTCTAAAAAAAAGTTTTGAACTTTGTTTTTGAAAAAAGTCTATATTATGTTTTTTACTCGTCTAGTTTGTATTTTAAAGGTCTTACTTTTATATTTTTTAATACTTTAGTTGTGTTTATAAAATAATTAACAATTTTTATTTATCAAAAAAGTATTTTTTTTAAATAGCGTTTACAGCCCTATGACATATTAATCATTCAAACCATCTATGTAAGTGAACAAATAAACAATAGGTACTAAAATTATTTTATCAAACTATAAATTAACAATGTATATAAATTCAAATTTAATTAATGTAAAGAGTATGTTATAAACAAGTTTAAACCAGTTTAAGACTTGGATCGAAGTGAACACTTTTCTAAAGCAAAACAAATGGATAGGGTTGATTCACAAATATTTTTCTCTTCTTCATTTAAAAAATATATTAAACTGGTTGATTTCGAAAATATATGTGGATTTTTTTGTAATCAAAAGTAGGTCATTCGAAACCAAAAGTTACGTAAAAGCATAAACTTAATTACGAATAATCATCGGTTTTCGACCACGCATCAGATACCCACTTCAAGTCGTTCCAAAATAAAAAAAAACATTTTAAAATATTAAAAATAATAAATAAAAGACATTTAAAATACAAACTAGACAAGGAAAAAATATAATGTAGACTTTTTTTCAAAAATAAAATTCAAAACTTTCTTATTAATGTTTTTATATGAAAAACGTTATTAGTAATTTGTAAAGACGTTCAATAAAAGAAAACATAATCAAAATACTATTTGAGAAAGTGTAAAAAATATCTGAAAACTTTTTTAAAAAAATATGGTTTTTTAAATAAAAATAAAAATTAAACAATTTAAAAAAAAGTCTATAATATATTTTTACACTTTTGAATTTGTTTTGTAACAAAAAAGAATCCTTTTAAAAAAATATGACTTGATTAGGGAGTAAATATGACGAGTTTAAATATGATTTTATAGAAAGGGGGTATAAAAAGTAAGAAGAGGGGGTACATTTAGTAGCCCCCTATCTTTATTTCTTCCACGATCTTGTATAGGCAAATCGTTTTGCCATCGAAGACATAGTCAATTCTCGAACGCGCTAAACGCTATAGTCAACTCTCGAACGCGCTAAACGCTACTAACTAAAGCAAGGGTTCATGGGTTGTTCGAGATTAAAATTTTAATATATACAAAAGAGGGTGGGAGGTTATTAATTGTTTTTATTTTTTAAGCATTAGTATATTATAAAATCACCTTAAACAAACAAAAATGAATAATCTAATTCATAGTTTGGTTAAAACATCCAAATTTTTATAATTAAATATGTATTTGATAAAACACTCATAATTTTATAATAAAAACACACTATAACACTCATAATTTTATAATAAAAACACACTATCAAATATCAATGTCATTAGATTTGTAATATTTATTAATAAACCCCGATATCGAGATCTTTGTGTCTACAATCCCCAAACCCCACAAAAGCAACCATGCATCACGTGATACGTCCGAGGGCCTACTCGTGTAACTCAATTGGAAACCGGTTCGTGATTCCCCTCACCTCTATCATCTGTTGTCTTTTTCGATCCTTTATCTTTTGAAATATGTACACTTATGCCCTTTAACTTAATACAACACTCATTATAGTCTTGTTTTTATATAAGTCATAACGAGACACTTGTTTTTACAATAATAAAATAAGGGTAAATTACATTTTACGTTCTTTAAGTTTCAGCAAAATTTCAGACGTTGTTCTTAAACTAACGAAATTACTGCGGGTGTCCTTTATGTTCTAATTGCTTTACAGATGGTATCCTCTCTCCCGAAAAGATTACAAAAATAAAGGACATCCGCTGTAAAGAAATTAGAACATAAAGGACATCCGCTGTAATTTCGTTAGTTAAAGGACAATGCCTAAAATTTTGCTGAAACTTAAAGAATGTAAAATGCAATTTACCCATAAAATAATAAAACAACATACATCATATTTTGTTAAAGCACTCATCTTGAATCCACCAGAGAGTATAGCAGTGGCGGATCTAGAAAATAATTAGAGGGGCAACGTTTAATTTTTTTAACGTACTTCATACGATGTAACACACTTCATATAATGTAAACAAAACAAAAATAGTAGCACTTCATACAATGTAAACGAATTTGAACTTGGAGTTGGACCGATATCTTCATTTTTATGCATATCAATATCAATATTTGAATTTGGAAAGAGAAAAAAGTGTTGCCATATAGCGTCACATAAGTGACACGTAGGTGTACTTTTTTTTTTCACCCTTCACCCCACCAAAGTGGTGTAGTGACTAGTGGAGCGGCTTGGTTGATAATCGTGTAATCAAAGTAATTTTGTCAAATTTCTATTTTTTATTATTTAAAAAGATGCCATATTGTATATTTTGATTTATCTTACGATTTGATATTATTTTTAAAAATTATTTTAAAAGAAATTTTATCATGTGAATGATATATAACAACAATTTGGGTAGGTTCCTGGTTAGAGTAGCTAAAGAACCCCCATTTACTAAATTAACTTAGTTTTCATCAGACACAAGTGTGTAGATACAAGGGTAATTGTGAAGAAAATATATTTTAACCTTTTTCTCTAATGAATAGTGGTGAAGTCAGATATTGTCTTGACTGATTTCTCATTAAATGTAGGGAACGTGTCGCGAAGCGTGAGGGTTCCTTACTAGTTATAGTAACATCAACGGTCCAAAAGTAAATATTGCAACGTAGCGGTTAAAATAATCATGGGCTGAAAGATTTACTTTTTAGAGATTAGAAAATCAAATTAAAATTCCAAAAGAGTACCAACCCCTTTATTACACACGAAACCCGTCACGAAACGCGGGGATCCTTACTAGTTATGTTAACATCAACAGTTCAAAAGTAAATATTCCAACGTAACGGTTAAAATAATCATTGATTGAAAGATTTACTTTTTAGAAATTAGAAAATCAAATTAAAACTAAAAGTCCCTATTTGTGGGCTGCCAGCCTATTTCCCAGCTTTAGTCCACCCACTTAGGGAGGGAAAATCACGAAAATAGCCAAGTCAACGCCGTTATTTCAATTTTGGCCATGTGACACCCCGCGCTGAGCCGTTTCAGCATTTTGAAACGGCACAAGATTCCCCTTTAACGGCCAGCCATTCCTTGATAGCCACGTGTCCGACAAAGCCTGTAACGGCTTGAGGTTGCTTCTGAAGACGCCACGTGTCCGACATTGTGGAAAGACCTTAGCCAAGCCGTTACAGTCGGCTGCCGTTGAAAGATCTTAGCCGAGTTCTTTCCACGAGCCAAGCCGTGTACTTAGGTTCCAGCCGAGCCGTTACCCGTACACACGTGGACCCCAGTTCTGCATGCCAAGCCGGTTCAGCTGGTTCGAGCCGGGTCGTTTAACTGTCCAAGCCGTCTCAACTGCTCCGAGCCGGAACACCTGGCCAAGCCGGTATAGCTGTGGTTCGAGCCGTTACGTTTAACTGTCCAAGCCGTGTCAACTGCTCCAAGCCGGTACAGCTGACTTCGAGCCCGTACGTTTAACTGTCCAAGCCGTCTCAACTGCTCCGAGTCGGTACAGCTGTCTAACGCCGGTTCAACCTATACTTCGAGCCGGTTCAACCGTCTTTTCCCACTATATATTTACCCACTTGTTATTTTTTTGTGTGTTTGTTAAACGAATGCCTCTACCACACTTAAATCTTATAGAAAATGTTATCTTGCTTTGTTCATCTGATTGTCATAGATGTTTTCGTCTATGACCGCCAAGAAATATTTATGAAATCTCACGTATCTGATAGTGTAAAAGACTTGTTCCTGGGCTTTAGTTATCAAATTAGCTTTTGATATTGTTTCTCATATTGGAGTGTCTTTCTCTTCAGAAATTCCACCTCTACTTACGCAGTGAGTGTAGATGGAACTATCGAGCAAAAGACGCATCTTTATCATTGCTACAAGCGTTTTGACTCGATTTCCCGAAGAAGAGATTTGAATCACTCCTAACTTTCAATTTGCTCTCGGTTATCTGCCGATTCAGAAGCAGCGGTTTGGCGAAGTTATGTTGTTATCTGAAGACTGCTTGCTTTGAGACCGAGATTTTTTCTCTACTAGCCGTTTCAGCGGTTATCAGAAATTCTGTGGATGAAATTGAATCACTTTATTATGTTTGAATTTTTACATGTTATATCTTTTATGTAATTTGTATTATATAATAGTCCAGTAAATTACCTAGCAAATAATTTTAAATCTTGTTTGGGCTGTTTATGTGTTTGGGCCGTTCATTTTAAATAATTTATTTAAATTTTGTTTGGGCTGTTTATGTGTTTGGGCCGTTCCAAGTTCCCACAAAAAAAAAAAAAAAAACAAATTACATTCAAAAAACTAAAACGACGTTTTATATTAAATAATAACCGTTGCCGTTCCAAGTTCCCACGTATTTACTCCTCCTTATAAATACCCTCACCACGTTCAACAACCACGCCGTCTGCAATCCAAAAAAAACTCGCCGTTTTCAAAAGTTTTTTCTCCGACTCCGTCAACGAATGGCAAATACCTGGACCGATGTCGACGACGTCGCATTGTGCGAAGCATGGGAAGAAGCGATGACCGATCCCCCAAGACGTGGACAGGGGGGGGCTGTGGGTTAAGGTTCAACAGATCTTTGGGCAGCTTCGGGGTCCGGACCATAACCGGACCGTGGACGCCTTATCGTCTCGCTTTCGTGTGCTGCGGTTGGAGTGTGAGCGGTTTGACAGCTATTTCAAGAAGGTCGAGAGAGAAATGCCGGACCTGGTTGAGGATGACCAGAAGGAGGTGGCATTGATCAATTATCGTCATGACGAGGGTCATGAATTCAAGCACGTCGCAGAGTGGGAGGCAATTAGGATTTGGTTTTAGATATATTATGTTTTGGTTTCTTTTTTTAAGTTATGTTTAATGTTTATGTTTACAATATATATATATATATATATAAATTTTTGTCTCCATAACAAAAAAAAATAAACTGTATCACAAAATAAAACAGTATCACAAAATAAAATAGGCCCAAGTATTATAAATTTTATTATTTATGTCCGTTAACAAACGATTTGGGCCGTCCACTTTTATATTTTTAACAGCTACTGTTGGGCCGTCCACTTTTAATAATGTAACAGCTGTTGTTGGACCGTCCAAACGGGCCCAGTTTATTAACCAAGTTAGCTAACATTGTTAACTTTATTAACGGGTACAAAATTAATTTTATCAAATTAATTTTAATATTTAACTATTTTTATTTAACTTTTATTAACCAAGTTATCTAACCTTGTTAACTTTATTAACGGGTACAAAATTAATTTTATCAAATTAATTTTAATATATAACTATTTTTATTTAACTTTATTAATTAGTTTAATTAATTATATTAATTTATAACTAATTAACGGGTTTAAAAAAGTTAAAAAACTAAATTCACGGTTCACATAGACAAACGGTTAAAAGTCATACATTAAGTTGCATGATACAAGCTAAATATTACAAAATCATTTCGTGAATTACAGATAAATTTTTAAAGTTTCAAACACTTAAAGGTGTTCAAAGTCCTCGTCGTAAAGGATTGCGTAGTCGAGCAGGGCCTCTTCAACGACCTCTTGTTCTTCCATGTTCGGATTATTTTTTTTAACAGCTTTGCACACACATAAAAAACGGTTACATTTAAAGCGTAGAAAAGCAAGACGAGTCGTCAAGGCATCGACACTCTGGGACGTCTCTTGTAGGTGAATGCAAAAGTAGTTGAAAACCTGCCCCCAGAAAGCAGCATCGGAAACTGAATAAGTGCCCAGATCACGAGCGGCAGCGTACGAAACGACAGCAGCAATATCTTCCTCGTCGGTCCAAGACTCCATTTTTTTTAGTGGGAACTTTGAGAGGATTATGGGGTTAAATGGGAGGAGTAATGTATGTATTTATAGGTTTGAAATGAGAATGGAGTTAATATTAAATATTAAAACATATTAAAAAGAAGAGTTATTTTATTTAACAGCATTTGGGCGTGGCAAACACCGCCAAAAATACAGTTTATCAGCCATGAATCGTCTATATGACAAACATATTTTTTTTACGTCTCCAGTAATGTTAATTGGTTTGTCCGTAACGAGATGCTCCATAAGCATACACAGATAGACAACTTCATTGCCTACGATTGACCTGTTAGAAATCACGTAGTTATCGTTTAGCTCATGAGTTATGCAGCATTCTGGTTTGCCTGTCTTTTTCCAATACTGCAAATGCACCAGCAAACCAGTTAAATACACCTTAAGCTTCGTCAACCGTGGAATAATAACTGCTCTAAATTTGTCTAGTCGTCCACAAAAGTCTTCAAAAGGGTACAAAACTAATTCCTGGGATGCCAACTCTAATCGTACCAACAGCCATTCGTTATTGTCAATCGGCAGTGGGATAAACACAAAATCCACGTCAAAAAAGGAAGGAAATGGGTTTTCTTTACCATTTCCATAACCAACCACGCTCTTAGGAACGGATTGTAGTAACGTGTCATAGAATTGCGGTGGAAGAATTGTCCACCGCAAATTTAACGTGGGATCCTTTTGTAGGTTTCTGCTTCTCCAAGCCATTAGTCTTCCAGTCCATCCCTCAATATGCTTTTAATGAATATTATATTAATACAAGTTACATGTAATAAACAATATAAATACAAATTTTGTTAATAAAAAAAATTCTAATGAAATTACCGTTGCTGTTAGGTAGCCATTACAACGATAGCCTAACAGAGTGCCCCAAAATTTTTGGTCCAACTCCACATAACGACTGAACACAGCTAAATAACAAAATGGGGCGTCCCCATTACTGTAAAATGTTGCAACATCTTTTGACCAATTCTCAGATTCGTCGTCTGGAATTGCCCATCTTCCGCCTCTGTTCGGGTGTAAGCTTTGACGATTAGTTACAAAGTTGTTTTCTTCCGGCACCTGCGGCACAGCCGTTTCAGACGATGAAGTTTCACCCGATTGTCTGGGTGCTCTCCATTTCTTAAGAATCCACGTTGATGATTTACTAACTGGTTGAGATCAGTATACATCACTCTTGTTTTTGTCAGCCATTATTTGTTTCAAGGGAGTTTCAAGGGGGTTTCAAGGCTTCTCAATGGAGGTGTAACAATATTTTGCGATCTTATTTAACATGAAATGAAATTTTGAATAAATTAATGGTTAAGCCGTTTCAATATACTGCTCGAGTCGTTTCAAGGCACGTGCTCCAATAAAGTAAAAAGTCAAGCCGTTACCATGCAATGCATGTGCCGTTTCAACACTCTCCAATAAAGTTAAAAGCAACTGCCCGAGCCGTTTCATGTAACTGCCCGAGCCATTTCCAGCTTCTGTCGTTTCATGCTCATGCCGTTTCATGCTCATGCCGAGCCGTTTCCGCTGCAACGCACGTTCTACAATAAAGTAAAAAGTAACTGCCGAGCCGTTTCATGTTACTGTCCAAGCCGTTTCAGTTACTTTTTTATGTCGTTTCCAGTGCATGTCCAAGCGCTTTGACTGCTCGTGTTCCAATAAGGTACTGTTCCCCGTCAGACGACATTCAAGTCGGGTCAACAAGAACGGGTCAGACGACATTTAAGTCGTTTCCCCCCATGTGACAAACACCAAAACACAACACTTTGAACTCACTTTGAAACTTTTCTCCACTTTGGAGCAAAGAAAAGTACTTGAAGACCCAACGTTGAAGATCCGAAAGATCGTTGACTCGTCTGGGACCACTAATCACACTTCTTCGACATTAGTTGTGGGCCCCCCACTATGGACTTCAACCGACACGTGAACATGCCAAATGATTTCGGGAACATGCCAAACGTCCAAGAGATGGAAGAAGCTTTCATGGACCCCCCTTCATGCCCGGTAAAATGTTTGCGGCTTATTGAACAAAAGATAAGATTTAAGATTTTTATTTGAATTTGTGTACTTTTTTATTTATTTTTTCTTTTTATGTAGCAAATAAACATTAAAGTACGACAAAAGTGGTTGGTTTTACAAAAATTGCGTGAAGTGATGACTCCGGCGGTTGAAACAGCTATTAGGCAGACGTGTTTCGGTCCATATTTAGACAATAGATGCACCATATGTGATAGCCTTCTTTTATATGGCGTTGCACAACTGCAAATACCGACTCCTACTCCCCGTCTTGGTATTTCATATAGATTACGAGGGGAGCTATTTACATTCACTCCTAAACAATTTTGTTTAATAACGGGGCTACGTTTTGGGCACAGTTCTTGGGCACCTATAGACCATATGAACTCCTTTAAGAACAAATATTTTGAACCTGGATCAAATGTTAGTTTTTCTCGAATAATTACTTTATTTGAGAATATTAACCAGATTAACGATAATGACGCCACGAGGATATGTCTCCTCATGCTAATCGGTCAAGGTTTTTTGGGTTGGCAAAACACCAATGTTGTTGATAATTTGCTTTTAGACCTTGTGGATAATTTAGAAGCATTCAGACAGTATCCATGGGGTAATTATTTTTGGGAAAGTACTTATACTGCCATATATAATTTGCACAATCGACAAAAAGAAGACGCTAAAGGTTTTTCTTTGGCTGGATTTGTCTGGCCCTTCAAGGTACCCGTGAATGTCAATTAATATTGTTATTTCGCAAACCATATAAAATTTCAATATATTCTTTTGTGTAGATGTGGGTGTTGGAGATTTTTCCTGAATTTAAGAATTCAAGGGAATGGTTTGAAGGTGAGACGATTCCAAGATTTTTGGGATGGAAAGAAGGCAAAAAGTTTATGAGGGGCACTGTGGACCGATTGCTTAAACTAGCTGCAAAGGTTAAAATTTTACCTTTAATTATTTTACTGTTTATAAATTTTTAATTTGTTGTATTTTTTTAGTAGCTTTTCATACCCAAAGTAATAAAGATTAAAAATTAAACATAAACATTTTTATTGTTTATATTAATAAAAGTAAACTGCCATTTTGCAAAAAATATGAGTTTTGGGCTAAATTTGCAAAATTGACAAATGAACAGGGACTAAAATTGGAGAGAGAAATATTATTATTTTATTAATTTTTTTTTGTTATTTATAACATTGCAGAGATGTGAATATAGGCCGTCTTTGGTTATATTGCCCACTGAAAATGAGTTGCAAAGCGCGTGGTATTTGTCTAGTTCAGATTATTTAGACGCTGAACGTCGGATGTATGTCAGTGCAATGCCGGGCGAGAATCCGGTTCAAATGGCCACGGAAATACCCACAGGGTTCACGGGTCCAATTCAACCAGAAATGCAGGCTGCCCCCGGTGTAAACACACAAGAACATATAGCGTCTGCAATAAACAATTTGTTTGGTGACGATGGGGCGAATGAAGGTTATAATCGGGCATCGGATCGACAGGAGATTCCACAACAAAATTTTGTTCCCCCTATGACCCCATTTCGAGAAAATTACGAGATTGAGCTGATTTCACAATTTAGATCACTCATGGACGAGAGGCTGCTAGAGAACAACCGGAGACTGACTGATATGTTCATGTCAGAGTTTTCACAATCATATCGCTGTTCCCCAAAACAAAAAACTGTCAGGACTCCCGTACGAACGCCAAAAGAACAGGCACACACTCAGAGTGATAATGTAATGTGCTTTCTGAATAATTTTTTTTATTTTATAATAACAATATCTACTAATAACCGTTAATTTAACTGACATGCTTTGTTGTAGGCTGTTGCAGATTCATTTATCAATTACGAAAATGCCGATAATGCATACCACGTCTCTTTGAGCCCCATGGTGAACGTACATGATGTAAGTTTTTTCATTTTATATATTTTAATTACTGGTCATATTTTTATATTACCACTATAAATATATAAAATTTCAGTACGATTTAATTGTTTAAAAGAAAGTTAATTAAAATGTATTTTATAAAGTGAAATTAATACGTATATACAATATTTGTAGAATGAGGATCCTGAATTAATCAAAATGAGGCGATCCGAAAGGCTTGTAAAGCCCGCATCAGCTTTGCTATCCCCGTATGTGGCTTACAAAAGATTGAAAAAAAACAAGCCCAAAGGTTAAGGAATGAGGATAGACAAATTGAGTTCATCAAGACGTGGTATCCAAATAGCGGAAGTAAACATCTTTCCCTAATAGTGGGGAATTATGTCGGTCCAAAATTTTGGGGGTCCTTGCTGGGCCAGGAAGGTAGCGGCTGGTTAAGCGATGATGTAAGTAATGGCATCTGTATATAACAACCATAAAATAAATAAATTTATATTTTTTTGTATATTGTTTTCAAACTAACTTATCAAGTTTAACATCATATATTTGGGTGGATGATCCATTTGTATCATTCAAGAAAAGAAAGTGATCGCTGGAGTATTCTACCCCCATATTTTCAGAATTATTTTCGATCGCGGTCTGTCGACCATGTAACACCTCGGAAATTCACGTCCTATAATATGTTGACACGTGTCATAAAGTTTAAACGTGTGAAAGAAATATTATGGAAGGACTAAAGTTGACAAACGTGGAAAGTATGTAAATATACGTATTCTAAGTGTCAACTGTGCATAAATATAACATACATTAACCCTACACGATGCTCATACCTTCAAACGAATAAATCATGGATCATACGAAGCTAAAAGTGAGTGATTTCAAACTACAGGGACCAAATGTGTCAACATGTTTAATTTATACCTCTGAGTGACCTTTTGACAAACCCGAAGCTTTGTAAATATTAATTATGCTCACTAGAATACACGACATAAATTTCATAAAGTTTCGATAACGTATGAGAAAGTTATGATCAAATTCGTGTGCGAAGTGTTAAAGCGTAAACGTCGATAGTTAGGACTTTTCGGGTGAAAATAAAGTTACACGGGGACTTGGCAAAGTGGGTATATGTTTTAGGGCCTTATTAGATCAATTGTGAAGGTTTACCATGCAATAAATCAGTACCTATTCGAGTTTTGAAGAGCCAAGGACTGAATCGCAAATGAAATCAATAAGCTGATCTGGTAGGGGGTCGCGTCGCGCGACGGGTCCCTCGCGTCACGCGAGGGGTGCCCAGCTCCGCAATTGTTGCTGAATGTCTGCCATTGCGTATTTTCGCGACCTTTACGCGTTTTTCCACTTCTCCTGGCCCCTAAAACATCCCCTAAGCCTCTAGGACACATGTTAATCGATTGTGGGCAGTCCTAGACCTTGTTGTCAAGCTCCTATGGTGAGTGAAACCACTATATAAAGCCATCCAAGTTCACAACTTTTCCTCACACCTTCTCCTGCATTTGTGGATGATTCTGGAGCTCAAGCTTGCTTCCTAGTGATCATATCTCGTGCATAGGACCTCAGTAAGTATTCTTCTTCTTCTCTAATTGAGTTTAGCTAGGTTAATTAGCTAAAAGTCAAACCGTCGTAATTACGGTTTGACTTCGAGATTAGTCAATAATGGCTCAGTCATATCTCAAATTAAAAGTAGTTATAGGTTGGTATTTATGTGGGTAATAAAACCCCAAAAGGGTTTCCCCTGATCACCATCCTAACCAGGTCAAATGTCGGGTCAAACGATTAAGTAAAAAGTCAACATAATGCTTAAAATGTCATTTATGCATAATTAGCTATCTAGAACATGTATAACCTGTTTGATCATTGTTGTAACTTAGTAATTAGTGTAAGAACATGTCCAAACATGTTCAACCCGACTATTTCCTGTTTAGACCCGGTTCGGAACCGAAAGTCGCATAGTTTGACTTTTACTTTGACTTTCAGTTCTGACCCGTTTAGGCATATTTTAGGAATGCCTCAGAGCTTTAATTGGACTAGGATACATGTTAGAACAACCCTCTGTGATTATACACCTTGGTTCATTAGTTATCCAATTAATATGCATGTTTCCGTTAATTGCTCATATGTTGACCATTATGCCCTTATTACCTTAAAACGTGATTTATGAAAAAGTAAAAGTGTAGAAACATTAGTTACTGATATATAGACTTGCATGCAAAGTTTGACATCGGTTGGACTTGTAGATTAAGGGTTATGCTCATTATCGCAAAACTAATGCTTTATGTTAACATAATGGCGTAATTAGCATATAGCCTAGTTAAACATACTTTTTGGTATCAAATCTTTTACCCACTGATGTAATATATTATTTTGGGATTTTTAAAGATTTTTAATTAATTTTAGGCTGAGCATAACTCATAGTCGTAGGCTTAATTCGGTAATTGTCGGTTTTGCCCTTACGGGCCATAAAATGAATTTTACATATCTAAACGACCCCAAACCTTTTGCCACTGATTATTTATGATTAATAAATTATTTTAAGCCTTCTGGAAATATAAAAATATCAGATTTAAGTATCGAACCCGGTAATGGCCTTTAATCGCCTAAATTAGCGTTTTTAACGCATAGTATGCTTTAAAATCATATTTGACATACCCGGGTTGATACCTACTGATATAAGAGGCAAATTATAATATTTTAACAGTAAGAAAAGGTTGATAAACCCAGACTTCAGTTTTGAGCTTTTCGGCTTATGTGAAATTACCGAAATACCCCTACGGGGCCTAGTTTGGTTAAAGATGATAAATTTCACATATATACTTTAGCCTACTGTTATAACTCATAAAATTGAGTATGTTTGCTGTTTACATCAGACCTGTAACTCAGTTAAACATTTAAACTCTTTTACAAACCTTAAAATGACCAAACTACCCCTACGGGGCATAGTTTGTGTTTAAACTAGTTCGGGGCATAACGAAAGACATCCTACTGATGTTACAACATATTTGAAGCATATTAACCTAGGAAACCTGTATATAGCTCTCATGACTACCCGTCACGCTTATTACGCGTACGGTTCGGTTTATGTAACAAGTTTACATAAATTAGCCGAAACGGGTCAAACCTTAACGGTTTTATCTCAAGATCCAGAATGTGAATAATAAACCCATATTAAACAAGTCTTCAAACTTTTCGGGTCTGAATCACATTCTATCCGGTCTTCGCTTAATCGTGCGTACGAACCGTATCTTCGAAACTAGTCGGTCTAAGCTTAAGCTTAATTAAAGAACCGCTAGGATTCTAATAGGTTATATTTAACCTTCGTTCCAGATTAGGAGAACCAGTAAAAGATACTTGCTATTCTGCTTATTGTGATTTATACTTGCATCAGGTAAATACTTTTAACTTATTTTCCCTATACGGGCTTGGGTTACGGTACATAGCGTACCGCTTGATCGGGCATCAAATCTCCACGCTTAGTGGGTAGTTGAATAATTTGATCGGCTCGTTTTAAACAGATTTGTTACTTTACAGCCTTTGGGGGGTTAATGACCATGTCCCGGATATCCCTGGCATCATCTTACGAGATGGCCACGACCTGAGCACGGGGTGTAGGCGTACTCCCGTGTATAACTCACTTAAAGTGGTGTGTCTATTGATCTTTAACCCGGATACGTTCCGGGCTACTGAACGCATAAGTAACATGTAATTCGTTCACAAGATTATAATATTAAATAATTCTCCCAAGTTAAATAAAATGATTTATGCCACGTGCATCCAAACCAAATTTTCAATCATTTTCCAAAATGAGTCAGTTGAATGTATTTACCAGTGTAAACTGACGTATTTTCCCAAAAAGACTGAATGCAGGTACTAAACGAAATTTGGCTGGATTGTCTCCTAAGCATCAATAGAAGTCTCGCAAGCTTAGGATGCCAGAAGTCTGTTGAACCATAAATGTTATTTTGTTTCGATCCGTTCTATGGATAAACACCGGATATTGTAACTTTGTTTACAATAAATAAATTCGGTTGTATCTTATTTTAAATTGCTTCCGCTGTGCATTATTATATTGTGTTGTTTGGCTATTATGTAGCCAACCACGTCACGATACTCCCCCACCGGGCCCACCGGTGACACGTGGAAATCGGGGTGTGACATGTTGGTATCAGAGCCAACACTGAGTGAATTAAACACTAGCCTTTTGTGTTTAATCTCAGTTACACAATTGCACATATCTAAACCTTCGAGTCTAGACTTATAACCTAGGACAAATTCCACCTTATTCGGGTTTTGTTTTGTCCTTTAAATTTTATATTTTTGTTATTGTTATCTCATGCTTTATTGACAGGTATAACAAAGATGCCTCCTAGATTCTTCCGAACACGAGGACGTGGAAAGGGGCCAGTTACCGCCCCCAACGATCATGAAGCTGGACCTTCACGAAGGCGAGCTCCGTCCAACACCGAGAGTGACGACCCTCGGGAAAACCGAAGAAACCAGTACGAGCCGGCCAGACGATCGGTTTCGCATACTTCAACACCTCCTGCTCTAAATCCTTATGAACCCAATAACCCTCAACCGTCCTACATACCACTTCAGAGATCCCTATCTCATCATTCATATGGAGACCCTACACCTGTTTTTAGGGGACAGTTTAACCCGGTTGGGTTCATACCAGAGCCCGTGGGTTTTAACCCACTGGGTCCAGAGGACCACTTTTCAGGAGATCACGCCGACGACATGGACGAGGATACGGACCCCGTCATGCCGGCAAGTGGTACTCCAAACCATCCGATCGAAATCTCCGACGGATCGTCCTTCCACGGATCACCCTACGGTGGTCCAGACAGTTTCCAAGCCCTGTTCGATCAACACCAGTGGTATTATACTCCATCACACCACTCGTCGTCTCATGGGCAGCATCAGCAGTCTCATCATCAGCAGGAGCCACAGCCACAGCCGCATCATCAAGATTCATCTGAGGATCACCGATTTGTGGCAGTTACGCCACCACCTCCACCGCCACCAGTTCAACCGGCACCTCCTCAACCGCCAAGGCTTAGAAGAACCGGTGCACGCATGTCGGTGCGACCGGGGGGCTTCAATTTCAGTTCCCCACAACAGTCAAGTGCTAGTCACTACCCGCCATACCAGGAGGACCCACAAATGGGTGGACCCTCCAACCCTGCTGTACTACAGCCACCGCCGATGGGGTTTGAAAACCCAATCCCGGCATATACGGGTGGCATGGCTTACAACCTGTTTGAACCCCCAACGCATCACGACTATGGGTACGCGGAGGCTGATCCATACATGGTAGCAGCAAACTACAACACCCAAGGACCCTATGGGGATCCATGGGGGGTGAGTTACCCAACTCAGGGATACTCGATACCTCCTAGACCCATCATCCGGGCTCAATCGCAGCCACCACGGTTTTCTCCCCCAGAAAGGGAGGAAATTCTTCATAGGTTGCAGCAAGTTGAATGGGAAGCTCACGAGGATCGTAGGGAAAGACAGACGTTCTTCCAAGGGTTGGTTAGTTTGATCAAGGGAAAGAACAAGAAGGATCGTTGAATCCTTCCACAGTTATTTTCTCCTGTATTTATTGTTTGAACCCCTTTGAGGGTGTATTTGGTATGTTGCTTTGAGCCCCTGCGTGGGCATGCTTACTGTTTGAACCCCTACGTGGGTATATTGTTAGTGTGAGTCCCTACGTGGACATGTATGATATTTAGCCCCTGCGTGGGCATGTGTGTTATTTAACCCCTACGTGGGTAAGTTGGTAATTTGAAAGACCCGTTTAGGGCAAGTGTGTAATACTTTGAATAAATTAATGGAATGTTATTTCTATGAATTTCATGATTGCCTTTTTGTGCATAAATAATTACAAATGAAATAAATAAATTAAAATCATTCCTTTTTAAATTAATCTGCCTATGTAATTATTTAATTAAGGATCTTAAAGTGTGAAACCTAGCTTCGTGTCAATTATAAGACCGGGCCAAAATGGTAAGACCTGTTTAAAAAGATTCAAATCCCTGTTAACATCTTAAAACATGTTAACACTCCTGGCAGAAGTGATTCGTTACAATCACATGTCATTTTATATGTATAAGGATTCTTTAGAAGATTCCAAACCCAATTATGTGATCCCTGAATCATGGGTTAAGATCATCAATTAAAATGATCATATTTTACCATACGTGGTAGTATGATGCCTACGGGCCCCGCTCACTTTTATATGAGCCAAAAGACAGAAGTAGCTATGACTCCCTGTCTGATAAGGGTAATGAACTAGGTTCAACCCTTAAAAGTCTTGATTCTCTGAAATCATAGTTTATAATTTAAATTGTCCATGTGACCAAGCCTTATGTGCTAATATATATAGTTATTGTTTGTGTTTAGGATAAATTTTAATTAAAATCCTAAATTAACATGATTAATAAGTTAACCAAATATGGTCTCTGTTTACCATGGTTAACGAATTACCCTAAGGGGTAATTCCATAATAAACTCCCAAATAAAATGTTGTTCTTGTTTTCTGCAACAGCTCAATTCAAATGGCTGACTCAAATGAAATAAATAGCCATCCTGTGGAGCCGAATGAGAACGCCCAGATTACGTTAACGGGTGCTGAACTAAAAGCAATCATAGACGGCGCTATCACACAGGCTTTGGATAGACAGTATGAGGAATACAGTGGTACTCGAAGTAGGACCCACTCTGCATCACATTCAAAGCCCAGGACACATTCTGAGGCTCATAACAAGCCTCCTCCCAAGAAGAATGGACCCAAGAAAGACGGTGATGACCGTTAGTCCACCAATAATCAAAGTGACCCATCCCAGCATATAGTACTGCATCAAGGACCCCGTAACAAGGGTTGCACTTACAAGTACTTCGTGTCTTGTAAACCCAGGGATTTTACTGGGGAAAAAGGGGCCGTCGACTGTATGACATGGCTGGATGAAATGGACACGGTGGTGGATATCAGCGGGTGCGCTGAAGGGGATATAGTTAAGTATGTGTCACAGTCCTTCAAGGGTGAAGCATTGGCATGGTGGAGATCTCTAATGGAGGCCTCCGGAAAGATCCCGTTGTATAGCATGACGTGGGACCAATTCATTGCCCTGATCAAGGAAAACTTCTGCCCTCAACATGAGGTGGAGAAAATAGAATCTGACTTTCTATCGTTGGTGATGAAGAACCTCGACTGCCAAGCTTATCTGACAAGCTTCAATACACTGTCCCGGTTGGTACCCTACCTGGTAACCCCGGAGCCAAAAAGAATTGCTCGCTTTATTGGTGGTTTGGAACCCGAGATCAAGTCCAGTGTAAAAGCTTCTCGACCAGTTACCTTCAGGTCTGTAACTGACCTTTCCTTATCCCTCACTCTGGATGCGGTCCGGCAGAGATCGCAGAGGAATAAGGCGGCCGAGAAGAGGAAGAGTGAAGATGATGGTTCGCGAAGGTCGAATACGAAACACCGTGGGAACGGTGATAACAAAAAGGGATCTGAGTCGAGGAAGGATGGGCATAAGTCTGATGAGAAGCCCAGGTGTAAAATTTGCAAGAAACAGCACTATGGAAAGTGCAGACTGGAGTCAAGCTCTCAGACTCAGTCAAAATCATTTTCTTGTGGAATTTGCAAGTCCACGGACCATAAAACCCTGGATTGCAAAAAGATAAAAGACGCAACGTGCTACCGTTGCAATGAGAAGGGGCACATCAAGACCAACTGCCCAAAATACAACAAGAAGCCTGAGGAGGCTAAGAAGACTAATGCCAGAGTCTTCAGAATGGACGCGAAAGAAGCTGTGCAGGACGATAATGTCATAACAGGTACTTTCCTTGTAAATGATGTCTTTGCAAGAGTACTTTTTGATTCAGGCGCAGATAAGTCTTTCGTAGATCATAAGTTTTGTAAACTGTTGAATTTACCTGTCAAAACCTTAAACGCAAACTATGAGGTAGAGTTAGCAGATGGTACCATAGAAAC
Source organism: Helianthus tuberosus (assembly GCA_030545235.1). Lineage (NCBI taxonomy): Eukaryota > Viridiplantae > Streptophyta > Magnoliopsida > Asterales > Asteraceae > Helianthus > Helianthus tuberosus. Next base: position 5,711,543 of record CM060452.1, read on the forward strand.
CGTCTCTACTGTGTTAGATGGATGTCTTATATCCATTAAGAACCATTCTTTTCCTCTGTCTCTACTTCCGTTTAAGTTAGCCGGTTTTGACATAGTTCTGGGTATGGACTGGTTATCTCATAACCAGGCCCAAATCGTCTGTAACATGAAGCAAGTGGTGATAAAGACTTCGTCTGGTGAGTCACTTACCATTCGGGGAGATACCCAGTATGGACTACCTGAGCACGTGACTATGCTCAAGGCTTCCAAGTGTTTGAAGAAGGGGTGTGTCATCTACATGGCACAGGTGATTATTGATGAGCCCAAACCGAAGTTAGAAGACATCCCTGTCATTTCTGAATACCCAGAAGTGTTTCCTGAAGATCTACCTGGTTTGCCACCAGATAGACAAGTTGAATTCAGGATAGACATCATCCCCGGAGCGGCGCCAGTTGCTAGGGCACCATACAGATTGGCACCCACAGAAATGAAGGAGTTGCAGACGCAGCTAGATGAATTGCTGGCTAAGGCTTTCATTCGACCTAGTTCATCTCCTTGGGGAGCGCCAATCCTGTTTGTCAAAAAGAAGGATGGGTCGATGCGTCTGTGCATCGACTATCGCGAGCTTAATAAAGTCACGATCAAGAATAGATATCCATTGCCCAGGATCGACGATTTGTTCGATCAGCTTCAAGGGGCAAGTTACTTCTCAAAGATTGATCTGAGGTCAGGCTACCATCAGTTGAAGGTTAAGGATGAAGACGTTCAAAAGACTGCATTTAGGACTCGTTATGGTCACTACGAGTTCCTAGTGATGCCTTTTGGGCTCACTAATGCACCAGCCGCATTCATGGATCTCATGAATCGCGTCTGCAAGCCTTACTTAGATAAATTTGTTATCGTCTTCATCGATGACATCCTTATTTACTCTAAGAATCAAGCTGACCACGAGAAACACCTTCGTTGTATTCTCAAACTCCTACGTCAGGAGAAGCTCTACGCCAAATTCTCTAAGTGTGAATTTTGGCTACGAGAAGTCCAATTTCTTGGACACGTGGTTAGTGAGCGTGGTATCCAGGTGGATCCCGCTAAAGTTGAAGCTGTTATGAATTGGAAAGAGCCAAAGACGCCTACGGAGATACGTAGTTTCCTGGGATTGGCAGGATATTACAGGCGTTTCATTGAAAACTTTTCAAGGATTGCTGCACCCCTAACCTCCTTAACTAAGAAAAAGGTTAAGTTTATTTGGGGCCCTAAGCAACAAGAATCCTTTGATATTCTGAAGCAAAAGTTGAGCAACGCCCCGGTGCTGACACTGCCAGATGGAATTGAAGACTTTGTGGTTTATTGTGATGCTTCGCACACTGGCATGGGGTGTGTGCTTATGCAGAAAGGCAAGGTGATTGCCTACACATCAAGACAACTGAAAGTGCATGAAAAGAATTACACCACCCATGACTTGGAGTTGGGTGCCGTTGTATTCGCACTAAAGCTTTGGAGGCACTATCTCTATGGTATCAAATGTGTGATTTATTCTGATCACAAGAGCCTCCAACATCTGTTTAATCAGAAGGAATTAAACATGAGGCAACGCCGTTGGATGGAAACCTTGAATGACTATGATTGTGAAATCAAGTATCATCCCGGCAAAGCGAATGTAGTCGCTGACGCCTTGAGCAGAAAGGAAAGGGTTAAACCCATTCGAATCAATGCCAAGCGCATGGAAATAAAGAACAGTTTGATAGAAAGGATGTTAGCTGCACAGAAGGAAGCTGTCTTGGAAGCTAACTATCCTAATGAAAAGTTAGGAGTAACTGAGGAGCAGTTAACTCTTAGCAAAGACGGAATTCTTCGATTAAATGGACGAATATGGGTTCCGATTTTTGGAGGACTTCGTGATGTCATCCTCCAAGAAGCCCATAGTTCCAAATACTCCGTTCATCCTGGAGCTGATAAGATGTACCAGGATTTGAAGGCAAATTATTGGTGGATAGGCTTGAAAAAGTCTGTAGCCGCCCATGTAGCAAAATGCTTGACATGTGCGCAAGTCAAAGCCGAGCATCAGAAACCGTCAGGTTTGCTACAACAGCCTGAACTTCCTACGTGGAAGTGGGAAATGGTAACTATGGATTTTATTACCAAGTTACCCAATACGAGGAAAGGAAACGATACGATATGGGTTATAGTTGACCGACTGACTAAGTCAGCTCATTTCTTACCCATCAAGGAGACTTATAGCTCCGATATGTTAGCCCAGTTATACGTTGATAAGATTGTGGCTTTACATGGCATACCAGTAGCTATTATCTCTGACCGGGATACTAGGTACACATCACATTTTTGGAAGAGTTTCCAACAATCTTTGGGCACACGTTTGAATTTTAGTACGGCTTATCATCCTCAGACTGATGGTCAGAGTGAGCGTACTATTCAAACGTTGGAAGACATGCTGCGCGCATGTGCGATCGATTTGGGAGGTAGCTGGGATAAGAACCTACCATTAATCGAATTCTCCTACAACAATAGCTACCATACCAGCATTAAGGCTGCGCCTTTCGAGGCATTATACGGTAGAAAGTGTAGATCGCCAGTTTGTTGGGCGGAAGTTGGAGAAGTCCAGTTATCAGGACCAGAAATCGTGTTCGAAACAACGGACAAGATTGTCCAGATTCGTAACAATCTCCAAGCTGCCCGGAATAGGCAGAAGAGTTACGCTGATCCAAATCGTAAGGATTTTCATTTCGAAGTGGGTGAAAAAGTCCTACTTAAAGTCTCGCCCTGGAAAGGGGTGATGCGGTTTGGTAAGAAAGGCAAACTAAGCCCGAGGTATATAGGACCTTTTGAGGTTATCGAACGTGTCGGGTCAGTTGCCTATAAGTTGAACTTACCAGAGGAGCTCAGTGGAATTCACAATGTGTTCCACATCTGCAATCTAAAGAAGTGTTCCGCTGACGAATCACATGTCATGCCACATACAGATGTGCATATAGACGCGAGCTTAAAATTTGTTGAAAAACCTTTGTCGATTGAAGATCGACAGGTAAGGAAGCTTCGAAGGAAGCATATACCTTTTGTTAAGGTCAAATGGGATGCCCGTAGAGGTCCCGATTATACGTGGGAGGTTGAATCCACGAGGAAAGAAAAGTACCCTTACTTGTTTCAGTAAATCTCGGGTCGAGATTTATTTTAAGGGGGTGAGGATGTAACACCGCGGAAATTCACGTCCTATAATATGTTGACACGTGTCATAAAGTTTAAACGTGTGAAAGAAATATTATGGAAGGACTAAAGTTGACAAACGTGGAAAGTATGTAAATATACGTATTCTAAGTGTCAACTGTGCATAAATATAACATACATTAACCCTACACGATGCTCATACCTTCAAACGAATAAATCATGGATCATACGAAGCTAAAAGTGAGTGATTTCAAACTACAGGGACCAAATGTGTCAACATGTTTAATTTATACCTCTGAGTGACCTTTTGACAAACCCGAAGCTTTGTAAATATTAATTATGCTCACTAGAATACACGACATAAATTTCATAAAGTTTCGATAACGTATGAGAAAGTTATGATCAAATTCGTGTGCGAAGTGTTAAAGCGTAAACGTCGATAGTTAGGACTTTTCGGGTGAAAATAAAGTTACACGGGGACTTGGCAAAGTGGGTATATGTTTTAGGGCCTTATTAGATCAATTGTGAAGGTTTACCATGCAATAAATCAGTACCTATTCGAGTTTTGAAGAGCCAAGGACTGAATCGCAAATGAAATCAATAAGCTGATCTGGTAGGGGGTCGCGTCGCGCGACGGGTCCCTCGCGTCACGCGAGGGGTGCCCAGCTCCGCAATTGTTGCTGAATGTCTGCCATTGCGTATTTTCGCGACCTTTACCCGTTTTTCCACTTCTCCTGGCCCCTAAAACATCCCCTAAGCCTCTAGGACACATGTTAATCGATTGTGGGCAGTCCTAGACCTTGTTGTCAAGCTCCTATGGTGAGTGAAACCACTATATAAAGCCATCCAAGTTCACAACTTTTCCTCACACCTTCTCCTGCATTTGTGGATGATTCTGGAGCTCAAGCTTGCTTCCTAGTGATCATATCTCGTGCATAGGACCTCAGTAAGTATTCTTCTTCTTCTCTAATTGAGTTTAGCTAGGTTAATTAGCTAAAAGTCAAACCGTCGTAATTACGGTTTGACTTCGAGATTAGTCAATAATGGCTCAGTCATATCTCAAATTAAAAGTAGTTATAGGTTGGTATTTATGTGGGTAATAAAACCCCAAAAGGGTTTCCCCTGATCACCATCCTAACCAGGTCAAATGTCGGGTCAAACGATTAAGTAAAAAGTCAACATAATGCTTAAAATGTCATTTATGCATAATTAGCTATCTAGAACATGTATAACCTGTTTGATCATTGTTGTAACTTAGTAATTAGTGTAAGAACATGTCCAAACATGTTCAACCCGACTATTTCCTGTTTAGACCCGGTTCGGAACCGAAAGTCGCATAGTTTGACTTTTACTTTGACTTTCAGTTCTGACCCGTTTAGGCATATTTTAGAAATGCCTCAGAGCTTTAATTGGACTAGGATACATGTTAGAACAACCCTCTGTGATTATACACCTTGGTTCATTAGTTATCCAATTAATATGCATGTTTCCGTTAATTGCTCATATGTTGACCATTATGCCCTTATTACCTTAAAACGTGATTTATGAAAAAGTAAAAGTGTAGAAACATTAGTTACTGATATATAGACTTGCATGCAAAGTTTGACATCGGTTGGACTTGTAGATTAAGGGTTATGCTCATTATCGCAAAACTAATGCTTTATGTTAACATAATGGCGTAATTAGCATATAGCCTAGTTAAACATACTTTTTGGTATCAAATATTTTACCCACTGATGTAATATATTATTTTGGGATTTTTAAAGATTTTTAATTAATTTTAGGCTGAGCATAACTCATAGTCGTAGGCTTAATTCGGTAATTGTCGGTTTTGCCCTTACGGGCCATAAAATGAATTTTACATATCTAAACGACCCCAAACCTTTTGCCACTGATTATTTATGATTAATAAATTATTTTAAGCCTTCTAGAAATATAAAAATATCAGATTTAAGTATCGAACCCGGTAATGGCCTTTAATCGCCTAAATTAGCATTTTTAACGCATAGTATGCTTTAAAATCATATTTGACATACCCGGGTTGATACCTACTGATATAAGAGGCAAATTATAATATTTTAACAGTAAGCAAAGGTTGATAAACCCAGACTTCAGTTTTGAGCTTTTCGGCTTATGTGAAATTACCGAAATACCCCTACGGGGCCTAGTTTGGTTAAAGATGATAAATTTCACATATATACTTTAGCCTACTGTTATAACTCATAAAATTGAGTATGTTTGCTGTTTACATCAGACCTGTAACTCAGTTAAACATTTAAACTCTTTTACAAACCTTAAAATGACCAAACTACCCCTACGGGGCATAGTTTGTGTTTAAACTAGTTCGGGGCATAACGAAAGACATCCTACTGATGTTACAACATATTTGAAGCATATTAACCTAGGAAACCTGTATATAGCTCTCATGACTACCCGTCACGCTTATTACGCGTACGGTTCGGTTTATGTAACAAGTTTACATAAATTAGCCGAAACGGGTCAAACCTTAACGGTTTTATCTCAAGATCCAGAATGTGAATAATAAACCCATATTAAACAAGTCTTCAAACTTTTCGGGTCTGAATCACATTCTATCCGGTCTTCGCTTAATCGTGCGTACGAACCGTATCTTCGAAACTAGTCGGTCTAAGCTTAAGCTTAATTAAAGAACCGCTAGGATTCTAATAGGTTATATTTAACCTTCGTTCCAGATTAGGAGAACCAGTAAAAGATACTTGCTATTCTGCTTATTGTGATTTATACTTGCATCAGGTAAATACTTTTAACTTATTTTCCCTATACGGGCTTGGGTTACGGTACATAGCGTACCGCTTGATCGGGCATCAAATCTCCACGCTTAGTGGGTAGTTGAATAATTTGATCGGCTCGTTTTAAACAGATTTGTTACTTTACAGCCTTTGGGGGGTTAATGACCATGTCCCGGATATCCCTGGCATCATCTTACGAGATGGCCACGACCTGAGCACGGGGTGTAGGCGTACTCCCGTGTATAACTCACTTAAAGTGGTGTGTCTATTGATCTTTAACCCGGATACGTTCCGGGCTACTGAACGCATAAGTAACATGTAATTCGTTCACAAGATTATAATATTAAATAATTCTCCCAAGTTAAATAAAATGATTTATGCCACGTGCATCCAAACCAAATTTTCAATCATTTTCCAAAATGAGTCAGTTGAATGTATTTACCAGTGTAAACTGACGTATTTTCCCAAAAAGACTGAATGCAGGTACTAAACGAAATTTGGCTGGATTGTCTCCTAAGCATCAATAGAAGTCTCGCAAGCTTAGGATGCCAGAAGTCTGTTGAACCATAAATGTTATTTTGTTTCGATCCGTTCTGTGGATAAACACCGGATATTGTAACTTTGATTACAATAAATAAATTCGGTTGTATCTTATTTTAAATTGCTTCCACTGTGCATTATTATATTGTGTTGTTTGACTATTATGTAGCCAACCACGTCACGATACTCCCCCACCGGGCCCACCGGTGACACGTGGAAATCGGGGTGTGACAGACCAGAACTGTAAAGGTTACTTCACTGGGCAGGTTGAACCTTTTCCATCAATACATACTGTTGACGAGGTAATGTGGAACGAACATATTAATTACTAGATAAATGTATTTCTTATTGAATTCATTTAATATTTTGCGTAATAATTATATAGGTTTACGTACCGTTGTTTATAGAAGGCCTTCACTGGTTTTTAGGCGTTTTCAACCTTGTACATTACAAGCTGACGATATACGACAGGTATTAACCCGATTTAACTGATTAGTACTCCAAAATACATGTTGCTAACTGTGTTAATTTGTTGTTGTTTTAGTCTTTTATATGCTATGGAAAAGGAAAGAACGGAAGTGGTGTGTCATATAAATTTTGTGTTTGACCATTGGCTACGAATTCATGGTTATAATGCCCACAGACCACTACCGTTATGTTACCCCTTCGAAGTTATTTACGCGACCGATGCTCCTCAGCAGTCCGGACCTTTGGGAGACTGTGGAGTTTGGGTTTGCATATTTATTGAAAGGTTGATAAATAAAAAACCGTTGAACGATGATGAAGATACTCAGAAAACAGCGGAACGAATGAGACGTCAACTAGCTTTACTATTTTATGATTCCGTGTTACCCGATAGGACAAGTGAAGTCTTTGATGATGATGATGAAGATCCCGTAATTGTAGGATAATTGTATTGTTTCTTTTAAAAATTAAATGAATTTGTACTGCTGCCTATGTCTATATATATGTGTGTTCCACCTTTATACAAAGACATATGTGTTATAAAACATTTACCAATGACAAGCATTCCTCCTTCCGTACAACACACAGTTTGGATCAATCAACATGATCGGAATCGCCAGTGGTCTCCAAATGTTCTTGAATTTTACTACGATGGGATAATACTACTTGCTTTTCTTCATACACGGGGACAACAGCACTAGGAAAAGCTTGGTGGGGGGGGGGGGACTGCTTGGATTTACTGGAGTGGGTTTTATTCAAAAAACGGTACGTTAATAATAAATATTTTCGGAATAAAAATCAGTTTCATTATTTTTGTATTAAATAATTTACCGTTATTTCTTAGCACGTAAAAGCATGGTGTAACAAACTCATGTATGAACGAGAGATTGAAATAAATTCAAGAACGATGTCGTCAAACGATTATCGTTGGACAGTTCTACCTCCAAATTTCTTCGACATGTTAAATGAACAAGATATTGATGCAACCAGATACGGAGATGGTTCTACAGCAACATATCCTCCATTCTGGGAAATTGATACGGTATACTTAATCAATTTTTTTATTTTATTATATCCGTTTTTTATAAAGATTTTATATTTATTGTTCTTTTACTTTGTAAATACTTATACCATATATACCAACGCACAAGGCTCGTTCTTACTCCACACCTATTTAAACACATGTTGCTCCACTACTCAATTGGCATCCCCCTTTTTTCTACCTCATGGCGAATCAAGAACACAACATTCATCTACACATTCATATCAACGTCAACATTTCCCAAACATTTAACCACCCAAACCCACCCTCAGATAACCCCGAACCAAACAATTCCCAAACTCGTAACCCCCCAAACCCGGTGCAACAGCCAACACGTGAGGCACCAATTAGCGGTTCAGGTCAGTGTCAGGCGCTTGTGCCGTTACCTAACACCGATGAACGACAACGTCCTTTGGACCAGATTATTCCACAACAATGTTTGACGGCTACTGCTGACGAAGACTCAGAGGAGGAACTGGATTTCGAAAGACTGTACGACGAAGTGCGTTTTGAAGCTTATTTTGCGGAAATGGAAGAGTCAGACGAGTATGATTCTGAATCGGAAGACCATTCCGGTTATTAGTTAAATGTCAGTGTTTTTTTTTTAATAAGAACTTAAACATGTGTTTAAAACGTGTTTGATGTAATATTTACAAACTAAAAGAACAATAATATTTTTTTTATAATATTTTGTTTCTGAAGCGTTTTGAAGCCTATGCTTCTTGTTCGACTAATACAGGCATACAGCCCACGAGCCTCTATGCTTTCAGCCCACTGACAGCCCACGAGTCCACGAGCAGCCCACCAGCCTCAAGCCCACTAACAGCCCATGCTTAAATAAAACAAACCCACTAACAACCCATGCTTAAATAAAACAAACAAATATAAGTTATAAAAGAAATAATATATATAAAAGTGAAAATATATGTTTATTTTTAACAAGATTATTCACTTTATGCAGGTATACATTCCTATACCGGACAAGGATCAAAATTGGTTGCTTTTTAAAATAAATCTAAAGTCACTAGAATTAAAAAAAAAATTTGCCAGTAGTTGTGACACGATTAATTGTGGAGACTCATTTTGCGTACACAAAAGAGTACATCAAATTGTACTAGAATTTGAATCTCTATTTTTGTGGTTTCTCGGACGTATATCGTACTGGCAACACTCACAAATATATGAGACGCGTGCCATGCAAATAGTAGGGGATTTCGTGTGGCCTGATCAAACAGATCGTATTGGCAGAAATGCAGGAGTCATCATATGTATGCTAATGGAAAAACTTGTTCGGGATCTTTCTTTAACATGGAACGAAGGAAACCTTCAGGATGCTTGTTTCAGATACAGACGATACACGGCAGATGAACTCTACGCCGGGCGCTTCACACCTGTTAATGTTTAATGGTTCTATGTATGCATGTAATATAATAAAAAATAATAACATATTGTAATGAAATGATTTTCAATATTAATTATTTGAAACTAAATAGACTTACTACGTTATTTGAGAAATTGAAATACACAAAATAAATTAAAGTATTAAAAGTCTCCCAGGTTAAAAGACGGATACATATAATTAGACGGAGATTGTGTATTAAAAGTCTCCCAAATTAAATTATTATCAGTTTCTTTCCCTTTCCCTTTGTCTGGGCCTTTGCGAGTACGAATTTCTGACGGCATGGGCTACACCGGGAACAATACAGGGGAGTAGGTTCTTCCCCGCGGGATAAGATACGGTGGTTTTCTCGAGGACGACCGGCCTGGCGTTTTGTCATATGCGGCGGTTGAAGATTGATAAGGTCTTCTGGAGTCTCCCATTCAGATCTATGAGGAAGAGGATTAATCGCTTCTTCATAAGTTTTTTATAGACTTCGTTTGAGTAACACGGGAAGCAATACTTACTGCAGTCGGTTTCACCTAAAAATTTTGACACGGCAATAACATGCCCGCAAGGTAAACCAGAAACCTGCCAAACTCGGCAACTACAACTTCCATTAACAAAGTCAACTAAACCCCCCTTTCCACTGTCTGCGACAGAATAACTGTTTAACCCAATCCCAGCAACTGTCCAGCTTCTAGACCCTTCAATTTTTTTAAAAATTTTCTTCTGTGCCCATTGTGTAAGTAAATGTTTTTCAGAAATACCTTGCAAGCGGCGATCGTAAAACCATTTCTGTACAGATTGCCGGAAGAACTCTAAGAGTTGCGTTACCAGCATTTTACGCGAGTGTCTAGATAAAGCGTTAATAGACTCCGCGCTGTTAGATGGCATATAATGATATCGATTGCCTGGGCAATGCGCCCTTGCCCATCTACCAAACCCAATACTTGTTAGAGTGCGACGTACCCTAGGAACGGCAAGACAAAGAGCATCGAATGACTCATTAAAATCAGACAATCGGTAGGATTTGCATGTCTTCCACCACAGGTTCTCATTTCCTTTTTTTTTATCAGATGGTAAACGGAGGTTCATCATTAAATGACGACAGCATAACCCGTGATAAGCATGTGGAAAGACGTTTCTAACAGCTAGGTGTATAGAATTCTCTCTATCCGATATTATCGCCATGTCAGGTATTTCACCGATACATTCTTTAAGCTTAGACAGAAACCATGTCCAAGATTCACCATCCTCTGATTTTCCTATTCCATAGGAAATTGGTAAAATTTGGTTGTTTCCATCCATCCCAACTGCTAAAAATAACGTCCCTTTAAATTCACCCTTTAGGTGTGCAGCATCAATGATCACCACCGGTCTTAGATTACGGATAAAGGTACGAATCTGAAACAAAATTATTTAAAAAACGTCAACAAGATGTATTTTGACGAAAAAAACAGAGACTGCTGTAACTTACCGCAGCACCAATCGCGACAAAGACCATTTCAAACCGACGTTCGTCATCAGTCTTGATATGAGTGACAGAACCTGGATTTACCCGCTCTAGATTGTAACAGTAAAATGGTAGTTCTGCAAACGAATTTCTGCTTGTTCCTTGTAAAACCTCTAGCGCCAGACTTTTTCCACGCCAAGCTTGACTAGTGGTTATCTCAACTTGAAATCTTTGTCTAAAATCTTTCACTATTTCATTACAACGATATATTCTACCATTGTCTTTTAAAGGTTCTTTTAAATAGTGAGCAACAACCTTTGGGTTTGCCTGACGAAGATTTGGGTACGTTAGCGTCTTCGAGCATGTGTGTTTATCGTTAAAACTCTTAACAAAAAACACCCCACTATCCCCAAAACTGTATGCACGAAAACGCCAAACGCATCCGTCCACCAAACATGACACTTCGTACCGTGTTTTAGAAGATCTATCTACTTTAAACTCAAAGCGTTCTAACAAACATTTTTTTCCCAACTCAAGTTTCATGTCTTCTTTGTTATTAAATACGTGCCCTTGTTCAAAAGTAATTGATAAAGATGGCAAACAATTTTCAAATGAATTATCAGGAGTTGGCTGGTAGTCGTTTAAAACATCATAGTTTTCTTCGTCAGTATATAGATTCAAATCAGGAACTGTAAATTTTTTTGGAGAAGAAAAACTAGATGACCCAGCACAAAACCCTTCAACGACATATAATTTATAAATTTCAAAAATATTTTCCATAGCAAAATTATAAAACATTTCAACATCATCATCGTTTATTATATCGATTGGATCACTAAAGGAAGACAAACGATACGATAACTTCGTAATGTTTGTAGAACTACACATGTTTGACACTTTACTTAGAAAACCAGTGTATGAAAGGTTGGGTTCAACTTCTAAACCACGTCTACTTGAATCAGCATCAGCAACATACTCCAACTTTCCGTTAACGATTTCCCACTTTCCGCCGGTGTATACAACCAAACGAATCTTCATAATTCTAAGTTGATAAGTTCCTTACAAAAGATAACCTATAAATCAGACAAATATATACCAAAATATAAATAAATAAAATAATCCATTGAACCGGCTCGGACACGTTGAACCGGCTCGAACCACAGCTGTACCGGCTTGGCCAGGTGTACCGGCTCGGAGCAGTTGAGACGGCTTGGACAGTTAAACGACCCGGCTCGAACCAGCTGAACCGGCTTGGCATGCAGAACTGGGGTCCACGTGTGTACGAGTAACGGCTCGGCTAGAACCTAAGTACACGGCTTGGCTCGTGGAAAGAACTCGGCTAAGATCTTTCAACGGCAGCCGACTGTAACGGCTTGGCTAAGGTCTTTCCACAATGTCGGACACGTGGCGTCTTCAGAAGCAACCTCAAGCCGTTACATGCTTTGTCGGACACGTGGCTATCAAGGAATGGCTGGCCGTTAAAGGGGAATCTTGTGCCGTTTCAAAATTCTGAAACGACTCAGCGAGAGGTGTCACATGGCCAAAATTGAAATAACGGCGTTGACTTGGCTATTTTCGTGATTTTCCCACCCACTTAACTTCTTCTCTACACCTAGGTTTACATATTTCCCTATTCTCTATGCAAAGCTCATTCCATTTTCTTCTTACTCTGTTTTCCCTCATTTTTAAGATTCAGACCAAATCGTTGTAGCTTTTTTTTTAATAAGGGTAACATAATTTATTTATAGGGGTTGCGAAATCGAAAAAAACATCAAAAAACTTTCTTTTATACACTACCGTCATAGCGTCAAGGGGTAGCGGGGGCTACCCCTCCGTCTAAGGTAAGTCCGCCCCTGGAGTATAGGATCTTAGATACAACGCAGAACCCCATGTGAATGAGACAATTATAATAGGGGCATGACCCGGTCAATTTTGGAGCATTTGGAAGGCGAGAAACAATATCAAATTCAACAACAAGCCGGTTAGAATAGAGAATATCATCAGCGAAGTCAAGTCCTTGGGTTTTTTGTGGTATTATGATAGATCGAAATATATGGAGACGACTTAGGACATGTAGCGTACGTTTGTAATTGTGTAATTATGTAGTCTGTTCTGTTTGTTTTGTCGGCCCGGTTTGGGTTGGCGGTTTGTGTTTTAATAAAGTTTACAGTTAAAAAATAAAAAAGAGTTAATTACCCGGATGGTCCCTGTGGTTTGCTATTTTTTCATGTTTAGTCCCCAACTTTTCAAAATAGCATGTTTGGTCCCTGTGGTTTGCTCACTTGTTACTCGGGTAGTCCCCACACTAGATGGGTGTTAATTTGTTCAGTTAAATATGTGAGAAATGACTTAACTATTTTAACATAAATAAATAAAACAAAAAAAATCTGATTATAACTTAAAACAACTAGGCCCCACAAACCCAAACCTCCAAACCCACTTCTTCCTTTCATCTTCTCCCATAGGGATGAGCTCGGTACCGTACCGAACCGGTACCGGTACCGAAAAACGTTGAAAAGTGGTACCGGTACCGAATATACCGGTTCGGTACCGGTACTTTCGGTAGTTTACTAGTGTTTTACCCAAAAATACCGGTACCGGTACCGAAAAACGAGTAAAATAGGAACCGGTACCGGTACCGAATATACCCGGTACCGGTTCGGTACTGGTACCAGGTACTTAATGCTCATCCCTATTCTCCCATAACCTCCATTCTCCCACAACTTTTCTCCGGCGAGTCATCTTCTCCGACACCGACGTGAACTACAACCACAACCGACTTTAAGTGAAAACCTTCATCACCGCACCCCACCTACCAACCCTCCCCTCCCTATCATCATTGTCACCCACCATAAACAATCCCCTACACAGACACTCTTAATCAACCTCTTGTCCTCCACCTTCTACCATCGTCGTTGAAGAATTCCTATTTAATCTCTTTGATCCCGTCATAATTTCCTTCACAACTAACAAACAACAACCTTGGACATATATTCATACAACCCAATTACAAAACCAATAAGTTTTATAATCTATAAATTCCTACAATCAACAAGCTATCAAATTTGAAGAGGAATATAACATTTATTCCAACAAAGCTAACTTTCCCTCCAATTTGGTAAGTTGCAACATTTGCATTTACAGTGAATGAAAATTTAGATCAATCCTCACTTGTTCTATGTTCTATACCTGTTAATTTGAACAAGAGAGAAAAAAAAAAAAAAAAACAGGTCGTGGCGGAGATGGAAAGCAACACCGAATTGATTCAGCTCCAAAACTATGGTGTCGGTGCCGGTGACTTGAATTTTAACGAGATCCAACAGTGGTTCTTGAATTCAGATTTGTATTCATAATCGCAATCAGGTTCGATTTTACACACACATGTTTATCATCCTGGTGGCCGGTGTAAAGCTTGTCACCGGTAAACACCATTGACTTCGTCGAGAGGCCAGACTCCGATTTGTTACAGGGTTAGCGGATTTTGATGGTTGTTTTGTGAGGCCAGACTCGATAGTTATGTAGTGGTATTTTCGATGGATGATGGTTGTTTTAGAGATATAGATCAACCGAGTTTAGGTGATCGGAGATTGGTGGTGGTGGGGAAGACAGCCGGCGAGTGGGTCTGGTGGTGAAGAAGAAGAAAAAGGGGGTTGGCTTTAATTTTATATTTAATAATAATTGTGGGGCCTACTTGTTTTAAGTTATAATCAGATTTTTTTTGTTTTATTTATTTATGTTAAAAGCAAGGGTAGTTAAGTCATTTCTCACATATTTAACTGAACAAATTAACACCCATCTAGTGTGGGGACTACCCGAGTAACAAGTGAGCAAACCACATGGACCAAACATGCTATTTTGAAAAGTTGGGAACTAAACATGAAAAAATAGCAAACCACAGGGACTATCCGGGTAATTAACTCAAATAAAAAACAAAAGTTAAATATTAGGACTTTTACATGAACCACCTATAGACTTTATCAACTCGAATACTCTATTGTGGTCATGACCATTGGACAACAACCATACTACTTACTTAAAATAGTAAAAGTTGTTGAAAATGTGTTATACTATCTTACTTTTTGAAGATATATATTATAATCTTCTATAAAATCCTTATCTATATAGCCTAATTTAAAGTATAAATAGTCTAAGATTATAAAAAAAAGACATGTTGAATTCTTTTTGTAAACAATGATAAGCAACTAAGGGGTTATTTCGCAACTTATGAATGATTAAGTGCTGAATCAGTAAGAGGTCTTAACCATTAAGTGCTGAACTAGTAAGAGGTCTGAACCATTAAGAGTTAATTAAGAGCTACTATAATGCTTAACCGTTCAGAGACAAATATCTGACCAATTCAGATTAGAGGTCTTAATCATTCAGAGACAAATGTCTGAACCATTCAGACATTTGCTAGCGAAACAAACAGTCTGAAGCATTAAGTGCTGAACCAGTAAGAGGTCTGAATCATTAAAAGCAAACAAACAGCCTCTAATTTTACTATAGAAAACAATCTGTAGTAATTAATATGCTTTAGTTTTACTTGTTCACCACTTCACGTTAAAAAAACAATCTGTAGTAATTAAATAACAACTAGAATTATGACCCGTCGTAATGCGGCGGGGATTCTTTAGTTATAACTAAGTCGATTTAGGACGCACACGTTATGTTGAACCTGTCAAACAGGAAAAAAATAGACGATGTAAAAACGTTCACCCACACACGTACGTTGCGTTTATGTTCCAACCATGACCCCCACACTAGGTATGAGCATTTGGTATCAAATCCCGTTCCCGAAAATACCGTACCGAATTTTTTCGGTATCGAAAACAGTATCCACTTTTTGGCATTTTCGGTATCGGTACCGGTTCGATACGGTAACGGTAAAATAACGAATTTTACCTTCAAATACCGCTACCGTACTGATACCATACCAATACCGTACCGTACCGACATATTTCGATATCGATACCAAGTTTTGACGAAATTCAGGATCGGTATTTTCGAGATCAGAACGGTATCGAGATTTGCTCATCCCTACCCCACACCCTTTGGTACGAAGAAACAAATACCAACCTTCATAACTTTTTAGCAAATGTAACATGCCTACTGCCTAGGGACTAAGTTTGCAACTTCCTCTATTCTCAAAAAATTATTACAAAATAGACAATGGTGCAATTATTATAGGAATACTCTACACCCATTTTCATCCCTATATATACAAGTGTTCATCTTCTTTCAACAACCACCCGCTTCACTCACTGCGTAGCAGTGAAACCTTTCCCCCATATTTCCAAGGTCCGACCCGTTTAGGTTCGGATCTTCTCTGCAATTTCTCACTACTGTTCTGGTAATCTTCTAATCTCTCTAACTTTATCATTTAATATTTGCTTTTTTAGCTTTTTCACTAGAAGATTCCACTCATAAAGTTAAATATCTTTAGATCTATTAATATTGATTATGTGTTTTATTGATTAATTATAACTTTATATGTTTGGATTAGTGATTTTTATGTGTTGATTAATATTTGAAGTGGATTTTGTAAGGGGGTGGCGGCGCAAGTTGTTGCCCGACTACCTGCCATTGCTTTGTAATTGCCCTTTTCGTGTGAAATGATATTGCAGTTTGTATCTAAAAAAAAAAAAAAATTTGTAAGGTTTTGATTTTTGTTTATAGGTTTTAGTTATGTGTGTTTGAATAATGTGATCTTGTGTTTATAGTTGTAATGATTTGTAGATCTCTGCTGCATGCAGTGGTATTATTATTTTTTTAAATGAATTTGTTGATTTTTAGTTGTTAATTTCTAAGGTTTTGGATTCTATGTGCTCTCTGTTTTTAGGGACAAAAGAATTTCAAATCCAAATAAATTGAATAAATCGTTAACCGAACTGATGAACACCGCTTACACGCTTAAATACTGCATTAGACGAAAGATCATTTGGTAATAAATATGTAAATCATCACCAAAATAAAACTTAATAAATGTTTAAACTTAAAACTCACTTTGTAGTAAACTTGTATGTTATTTTTTAGTAGATATTGTGTTTTGGTCGTTTTAACTGCTTGAGTACAATTCCTAAATTCTTAACTATCTGAGCGCGCGCCTGACGTTTCTAGTTGCACCAATTTTAGTGGTGATGTTGAGTGTAAAATCTTAGTTGTTAGTTTGAAAGGTTCTGGATACATGTGCTCTCTGTTTTTAGGGTTTTGTAGATCTAGTTTGTGATTTTATTAGTGGTTGTTGAATGTAGTTTTGATACTGCAACAGTACTCTTCTGTCCTCAAAAGAATCCAATTCTTGAACAATTGTACTGCATTGTCTTTATCTACAAGAGGTGTTTAAAACTTTAAATAATTGAATGTCACTTTAAGAATCAAATAATCACACAATTAGTTGCTTAAAGTTAGGGTAATTAGGAGGCAATTACAGGTTTTTTTAAATTAATAATCTACATACCCAAACAGTTAAAACACTCATTATTGCAACTATATGTTGAGTTGTTTTCAATAATATTTTGTGGGTACAAGATATAATTGATATGCAGAACTTTCTAAAATAATTAAGCAATTGTTTGTCTTTACATATGCACATGGAAAATCCACTCTTATGTGGTCCACTATGTTTCATATTTTCTCATCCATTTATTGTTATAAATGTTGATTATAATTATATCTTCATTGTGATATTTATATATGCATGATGATGTTTGTATTGTTGTGGCGGTCCCCTTAAGACATAAGCACATGCAAGTCATACAACAACAACCACCACCACAAACAAATATGGGTTAACCAAAATGAAACCAGAAGAATCTGTTTAAATATCATACCTTCTAGACACTGTCACTACCCCTATTTTGGGCCCGGTCTAGTGGGCTATACCCCATCCTCGATTGGCCCATTAGGATTGGCCCAGTCTTCCCCCATACTTTTAACTTTTAAAGAAGAGTATAATGAGATTTCCGTCATGAGGTTTGGCCAGTTTTACGACTTTCATCCAAAGGTTTGTTTTTTCGCATCTGGATCCAAAAGGTTTGAAATCTTGTCATTTTCATCCGGCTCCTTAACTCCATCCACTTTTCTCCGTTAAGTCAGGGGTATTTTCGTTCCTTTTGTTAATGAGTCGTATGAAAATGGCAAGATTTCAAACCTTTTGGATCCTGATACGGAAAAACAAACCTTTGGATGAAAGTCGCAAAACTGGCCAAACCTTAGGGACCAAAATGGCATTTTACTCTTTAAAGAATTCAAACATATCTCCTGCTGATTATCTGAGTCTAATTAAATGTCACATAACCAATTCAAAAACACAATGCCTATACTACTTTCTTGTATGGTGTAATGTCTTATAACCTTATAATTTATCTTAATGTGCTATAAACATTCAATTTTTTTTCTAAGATAGAAATGTTTTATGAAACGTGACAGATTTTGATCTCGCAAAATGTCGGATCTTGAAGCCCCGTTGGTCCGCCCGAAAAGAAAGAAGGTTTGGGTCGACTATTTCGTCCAATTCAGATGGATTATCGTCATTTTCGTTGTACTTCCGATCTCCTTCACTCTATACTTCCTCACGTATCTTGGCGACGTTAGATCAGAATGGAAATCATACAAACAACGCCAAAAAGAACACGAAGAAAACGTCAAAAAAGTTGTCAAACGTCTAGCAGAACGAAACCCATCAAAAGACGGGCTAGTATGTACAGCCCGAAAACCCTGGATTGCTGTTGGAATGAGAAATGTTGACTACAAACGGGCCCGTCATTTCGAAGTTGACCTGTCAGCTTTCCGCAATATTCTTGAAATCGATCAAGAACGAATGATTGCAAAATGTGAGCCATTAGTCAACATGGGTCAAATAACACGAGCCACAGTCCCATTGAATCTCGCACTAGCTGTTGTCGCTGAGCTTGATGATCTAACCGTTGGTGGACTGATCAACGGTTATGGTATCGAGGGTAGTTCTCACTTATACGGGCTGTTTTCGGATACCGTTGTGGCTTATGAAATCGTTCTTTCTGGCGGGCGGGTCGTTCGCGCTACAAAAAATAACGAATACGCCGACCTTTTTTACGCAATTCCATGGTCTCAAGGAACTTTAGGGCTACTAGTGTCAGCCGAAATCAAACTTATACCGATTAAAGAATACATGAAGCTAACTTACAAACCCGTTAGAGGTAGCGTAAAAGAACTCGGACAAGCATATATCGACTCATTCGCTCCACGTTTCGGTGAAGAAAACAGTGAAGACATTCCTGATTTCGTCGAAACGATGATCTACAATCCTCATGAAGGTGTTTGCATGACGGGAAAATACGCGTCTAAAGAAGAAGCGAAGAAAAAAGGAAACACGATAAACAGTGTGGGGTGGTGGTTTAAACCGTGGTTTTATCAACACGCTCAAACCTCGCTTACGAAAGGGGAATTTGTTGAGTACATTCCGACTCGCGAATACTACCATAGGCACACACGGTGTTTGTATTGGGAAGGGAAGCTTATCTTGCCGTTTGCGGATCAATGGTGGTTTCGATATTTACTCGGGTGGTTGATGCCACCGAAGGTTTCGTTGCTAAAAGCAACACAAGGTGAAGCGATTCGAAATTACTATCATGAAATGCATGTTATTCAAGATATGCTTGTTCCGCTATACAAGGTTCCTGATGCTTTGGAATGGGTTGATCGCGAGATGGAGGTAACATGTTTTATTATCTATTGTTTGTTACGTAACCCGTTTATCTATAGATGGCTATTTTGACATGTTTGGTTATGAATGGGTTGGTTCGGGTTACTTTTATCTCTAATGGTTCGGGTTATCATTTGCCTAAAATAGGGGTGTGAATTTTTGACATGACCCGAAAACACGACGCGAACCTAACACGAAATTCGCGGGTTTAAACGGGTCGGGTTGGCGGGTTGACCCATTTAACCCATTTATATAATATATTTTTTTACAATATGTTTATGTCAAATTAAATTGGGTGTGTATTTTATGCAACTTAAAAAGAGAAATTAACATAAGATTTTATAATTTAAATGTAACTGTATCATATACATTTGTTTTTTTAGTAAATTTTAATATATTAATTTGCGGAAAAAATTAATAAACAAAAAAATCGGGTTGAACGGGTCGTGTTTGGGTCGACCCGCAAATATTTGGGTCGTGTTCGGGTTCATATGTATGACACAATTTTTGGGTTTGGGTCATGTTCGGGTTCGTCTAAAATTTTCGGGTTCGGGTGGGGTTGAACCCATTCATGCCACCTCTACTTTCATGTAAAACACGTTACATGAGAATTCCGTTACATTTTGTTTATCTTAATCTACAGGTATATCCTCTATGGCTTTGCCCGCACCGACTATACAAGCTTCCCTACAAGACCATGGTGTACCCCGAGCCGGGATTTGAGGAACAATGCAGGCAAGGTGACACACCGTATGCTCAAATGTACACAGACGTCGGTGTCTACTATGCACCAGGGCCCGTGTTAAGGGGTGAGGTTTTTGATGGGGCCGATGCAGTTCGTAGAATGGAAAGTTGGTTAATCGAGAACCATGGGTACCAGCCACAATACGCGGTATCTGAACTGAACGAGAAGAATTTTTGGAGGATGTTTGACGCAGGGCTTTATGAGCAGTGTAGGAACAAGTATGGAGCTGTGGGGACGTTTATGAGCGTGTATTATAAGTGTAAGAAAGGTAGGAAGACCGAGAAGGAGGTTCAGGAAGCCGAGCAAGCTCAAGTTGAAGTCCCGTATGCCGAAACCGATTAGCCGATGCGGTTTCGGTGTTGGTTTTGGTTAATTGGAGCTTAGAATTTCTTGTTGATTTCTTTTACCCATGTGTTTGTTCATTTCCTTTACTCTTGTTTGAAGCTTAGAACTTGGTTGAGTTTGATTCCTCTAGATTTGATTGGATCTTCACATTTTTTTTTTGTTGGTTCTCCACACAGTCGCCATGGCTGCCACCTTGATCAATTTCTTCCATCCACTGGATCCAAATTGTGAGTTTAGGTGGTTGAAAATATCCCTCAACGACTCGGCATCATTAGGGAACTGAACTTTGATCCACCTAAACATATTTCCACCATGTAGTTCTGGATCAGACACAACCAACAAAAACATGGTTCGGATCCTCCTCATCCATACTGCATTTGTCACAAATCAGGTTCGGGAGCGCACACCCCCCTCTTCGCCAAAGATGTCTTGCTGGCCACCTTACCGTCCATTGCTCTCCAAGTCAAATAGTTCGCTTTCAACGTATCCCAAGAGTTCCAAGAGAAGGGAGTGTCGGGCCCTGTAGAAGCATCCCCTTAAGCAAGTTGTAGTCTCACTACCTTTGTGGAGTACCCTACATCAAGTTATTATCCCATTTCCAAAAATCTTCCACAATTCAATTTCCCTGCCAATCTTTCCACCTCCTCATCATCCACTTCTACCCCTAAAAGATGACTTTTTTGAAGGCTCACCTTCGATCCCATTACAAGATTGAAGCATCTAAGGAGCCATTTAAGTAAAGAATCTTTCTTTCCGACCAACTCCCCGTGAAGATCACATCATCCGCATAAAACAAATGTGATAGAACCGGTCCACTATCCGATGACTTCACCCCATAAAAAAGGCCCATGTTAACCGCCCTAGCCATTAACATCTCCAACACTTCTGATGAAACACTGGTTAACACTGGTGGTTAACTAGCTGGGTCGTCTCTTATATGGGTTCAATCTCATTCTCTACTCGCTTAAGACTGAGATCCTGCAAAACAGTAACACCGTTAGCTCGTTAAGAGGGGAATATGGGGGTTTCCCTCTTAACCGGGCTCTGGCGTGATGCCCTGAGGAGGAAATAGTGTGTGTTGTAGGTGAAAGTAAGGAGAAGAGAATGGATAACCTGAATGATGAAGGGTCCTATTTATAGCCGGAGGGTGAAGGAGGGAGGAGCGACCTTGCCAACTGCTATTGGGCGTCAGCTGTCCGACCAAGGGGAATATCCTTTTGGTCCCCTCTGCTGGGGTCAGGATAGTGGTCCACGTGGCGCACCATCATTTGTCCATGTAGGCGGATCGGTACTGCAGCTGTCGGTCTGCCCCCAGGCAGTGTCGCAGGTCCACATGGCGTCTGGATATTGGTGACACGTGTTGTCCTTTTTGTCTGGAGGAGCATCTTCGGTGCCACCTTGACGTCTTCCAGACGCTTCTGGATTTACTTGCTGATGTAGGCGCCATGTTGGACGGAAAAAGTGGTGTGGTCCCTGCCATGTGTGCATGGAATTGAGACCATACCTTTTCAAGTCTCCCCAGTCTAGTGTGCCTTCTAGTTGAGTTGATCGTCTAGGAGGGATTCTGGACTTATAAGGGTAGTAGTCTTTGTTGTTTGCCTTTGTGAAGCGCATGGTGGGAATCTTGCAAAGTTGAGCCAAAAGTGTGCACGGCGCATGGTGACAACCTTGCAAAGTTGAGCCAAAAGGGTGCACGGCGCATGGTGACAATCTTTGCAAAGTTGAGCCAAAATGGCGCACGACGCATGGTGGCAACCTTGCAAAGTTGAGCCAAAAGGGTGCACGACGCATGGTGGCAACCTTGCAAAGTTGAGCCAAAATGGCGCACGACGCGTGGTGGCAACTTTGCAAAGTTGAGCTAATAGGGTGCACGGCGCATGGTGGCAACCTTTCTTCTTGGCGGTTCCTTCTGAGGGAAGTTTCTTTTCTTGGGATGAGGACAACTGACATGACTGAAGTGTCGTCTGGTGTCGCTGTCTTTTCAGAGATGAACAGTCGCCTTTTTAGAGTCGTCAGTTGCTTTTTCGACGTCTGTCAGGTGCGTGGCGGCCACGCGCCCTGGAATCGAGGCGACGGTTTCTCACTCCCCTGACGTGTCATCTCCCTGTTGGATTCTTTTCTGCCTTCCTGACGGTTCGGTACCCATCGCAATAAATGCGATGGGTATAAATAGGTGGCGGTTTACCCTTTCTTTTACTTTCAAAATTCAAATTCGTCTTTTTCCTTTGGGTTTTCTCTGAATCTCCTCCTTTTTCTCTCTTCATCTTTCATTGAGTTCTTCATTTTTTATCTTTTCTTGTCTTCCATAATCATGTCCACCGGTGGTATTCCAACGAGAAAAAGGAAGTACAAACCCAATAATCCTCCTGGTCCGGATCGTGCAGAAATAAACTAGAAGGAGGAGGAGTTCCACAATCTTGTCCGGGATATGGGTTTCCAGTCAGAGTGGGGTGCTCAGTTTCCAACCCCTAATTCCACTGCCTTGGATGCTCCTCCGGGATACATAGCGTTGTATGTCGCCTTCTTCCGGGAAGGTAACTTTCGCCTTCCTATGACGAAGTTTACTGGAGAGGTGTTGACGAACTATGGGCTGCATATTTCGCAAATAAACACTCTAGGGCTACCCCAGATTACTCACTTTGAGTTTATATGCAGAGCCAACCGTATCGAACCAACCTTCGAGAAATTTAATGTGTTCTACTTTGTGAGTTATACTGGCGGTTTCTATTCCTTAAATTCTCGAACCGGTGGAGTTAATCCTTGTAGTGCTAACCCACCAAAGAGTCTGCATGACTGGAAACATAAATTTTTCTACATTCACCGTGGGGTCATTCCCATTGATATGCATTACCGCGAAGAGAGTGAAGGGGTCCCCCGTGTGAATGTGTCCATAGATTTTGCTGAGCAAGAGTGGTACAAAGTGTTGACTCAGAAGGTTACTTCTATCACTCAATTTGAAGAGAGGGTACTGGTGGCGGCCGGGATGAGTATGTTGTGGGAACCTCAGAACCCTAGGGATGTCCCTATTTATGGCTACCAAGGGAAAGGTATTACCGTTGCTAATTTATTGTTATGTTCTTTTCTAATTTGTCATGCGTCTCCTCATGTTGTTGTATTTTACAGTAGGATATAGTTTGATGAACGTTCTTGACCCTAAAGCCGGTGGTGCTATGGTTGTTGCATATTTGCCCGAAGGGAAGCCTGTGTGGTTAGATCAGATAAGAGATCGCTTCTTGCACCCTACCAGTGAAAGCTTTGCTACTTATGCTAACACCATTTTAGGTGAAGATGGTGGGGATGATCTTGACGATGTACTTAGTCCTATTCGAGAGGAGGTTATCGTCCTTTCGAGTGAGGGTTCTGATAGATCGCGTGAAGGTCTAATCCCTCATTCCCTGCGTGCAGGTCCATCGCAAGCGGCTGTGAACGAGCCTGTAAATGAGCCTGCTGGCGACGATGTTGATGTTCCTACTGATACTACTGAACAACTTGAAACCAGGAAGAAGAAAAAGGTAGATAATTCTGAGAAGAAGAAGAAGGTCAAGGAACCTGTGACTGGTGCACCTCGTAAGCAACCTCCTAACTTCTCCCTCCTGGACTATGTTGTCGTTTCTGACACGCTCTCTGGTTTAGACGCAGGAGATAAGCGTGCTGAACGTGATCCAGATGATGATGCCCCGCTGACAGAAATAGTGAAAAAGAAGAAATCTTTGGAAGACAAGAAGAAAGAACTTGACGAACAGGCTGTTGCTGCGCTTTGCGGAGAAAAAATCCAGGTCTCAGAAAGAGACTACTGCTGCACCTTCTGAGTCGGAGGTTGACCTGGGTGTTTTTAGCGCGAAGCTTCGTAACCTTCTTGAGAAGATATATAAGTCAGCTTCTGGTTCCCGAGGTACAGTTTTTTCGTTTGTATATATCTTTTTCTTTTCCTTTCTTTCTTGCTTTTGACTATCGTGCTTGCCTTATAGCAGGTGTTAAATCAGGTAAGGGTGCTCGTAAGGTCGATATTTCCAAGATTACTCCTCCTACCTCTCCACCTTCTAGAACCTTTGATCTATCTCCTCCGCATGCTGATCCGGGTGAAAAAAGGAAAGAAGGTGATGTAGAAGCTGAGCAAGTTTGGGAGGGTGGTGTTGTTGGTGCTGGTGATGGTGGTGGTCGTGGTGGAGGTGTTGATGATGGTGGTGGTCATGGTGGAGGTGTTGATGTTGAAGTGGAATCAAGTGAGGCTACTCCCCACCACACCATTTACATCAAGGTTGTCCGGGGATCTGGAGAGGGTGGTGCTTCTGGGACTCGCCATAGTCCAGAGTATGAACATGTTCAGGGTGGGTCTTGGGATACCCACAATCCTGCATGCGCTGATCTCCCACATGCCCCTCGATGGAACTTGACTCAGGGCTCTCGGATGACCGACCTTGGCAACTGTCGTGAATTCTTTTCTTTATCCCTCCCCCTGCTGAAAGATTGTTTTAGAAGAGACGCAATCGGATGGATCTCTTGGATGATCATATCCATGCTGGGGTTAATTTTTATGCTATCTCCCAAGAGATTGCGCGGGAATGACAGTTGATGGGGGATGATACGTTGGAATTTGAGGCTGCTAAGAAGGCGTTGGCTGAGGAGAGGGAGAAATTCAACGCTGAGAAGAAAGGTTTGGCATGGAGGGTTGCTGATGCGGAGGACAAAGTTGCTAAGGAAAAACAGTTTAACGCTAACAAGCAGAAGGAGTGGGAAATCGCTTGCGAACGAACCAACCGAGAAATGCAAACCCAGCGTGATACTATTGTTAGGTTGTCAGGAGAGAAAACCAAGATAAGTGATGAGGCCGAGCAAGAACGTGCTTCGCACTAGAAAAGAGAAAGTGAATACCTCCAACGGATTGCCAAATTGCAACAGCTTGTTACAGAAAAATCTGCAGAAGTCCGGGCTTCAGAGATTATAGCGGAAGAAGCTAACGCCGATAGCAAGTGGTTGCTTGCGCGCGGCGTTCCGTTGGTATGTTTTCCTTTGCTTCTCTTATCTGTTTTGCTTTATGTTGTTTTTTTTGTATGCTCATTCTATTTTCTCCAGATTGCTGATCGTATCATGAGGTCTGAGGAGTTAGCCACGTACATGTATGAACTTGGTGAAGCTGTGTATGATAATGGTCGCAAAGATGGCTATGGCGAAGGAAGATCAGCTGCTAAGGCGAAAGAGGCGCTGAAGGATTTTGACTTGTATAAAACTGACTGTGCTGCTCGCTACGCTGAGAAACGGCAGGAATATGAGTTTCTCAAATTCGCCATTGTCAAAGCTGTTGGAAAATTGTCTCGGAAACCTGATGGGGTTGAATTGTTGAAGAAGGCGCTTGGTGATCAAAACCCTGAAGCTGAGGGTGCTGGTACTAGTCATCAAGATTGAAGGTTTCCAGCTTGCATGCCGTGTATAGGCCTGATGGCCTTGTAATCGTCCGACAATTCCCTTGAACAATTTACTTGTCTTTCATGCTTTGTGAACAATTTACTTTCGGTTGTTATGTTTGTTGGTATTTTGATACACTTGGTATATTTATGCTAACTATGGGTTACTTGTCTTATTCATTGTGGATTTTGTTATCATTACAATATGTGCATGTGTAATTACTTTGATTAGGTGTCACGAATGAATGATGGCTGAGACAGGTTAGATTGTGTTAGTCATCCTAGCTTTACACTGTATTGTGTTATGCTTGGAAAACTTTACAACGTTTGTTCTGTCGTTAAGCGCGTAGTTTGATTCGTGTATACGAAGTGATCGTTTTACAGGTTATTGTGTTAACCCGGCTGTGTTCAGCCTTGGGGGTCTTACAATGTTTGTTTTACCTTGTTTACGATGTTTTCGTGTATAGGTGGGCACGAAGTAGTTGTGTATTTTTGACCCGGCTGTGCGCTTAGTTGCGACGAGCCTTGGAGGTCTACAACATTTCCCATGTCTGAGCCATTGATGTTTTCGTGTATGACCGAAGTAATATATGCAGTTGTAACAGAAATTCGCACGAGAGAAGATAGCCAACACTTCTTGTATTAAAGTTAACTGTGTTGGGCCCACGACCGTTCACTACAAGGAAAAATAAAACTATAGCCGTCTACATATAACATTTCCTTAGTTGCTGGGCATTCCAAGTCCTGGGGACTTCTTTGTTTTCAAGTGTGCGCAGCTTGTACGCTCCTTTCCCGAGGACTTCATCTATGACGTAAGGTCCCTCCCACTTTGGAGCTAGTTTTCCCGGTCTTTCGGCGTTGGAAGCCTCGTTGTCTCTCAAGACGTAGTCTCCGGAGTTGCATGTGCAGATTCTGACCTTACTGTTGTAGTATTTTTCCAGCTTGGTTTTGTATTTTGCCTCGTTGATTGCTTCCATCTCTCTTCTTTCTTCTAGAAGGTCCAGATCCAACCTTCTTTCTTCTTCATTATTGAAAGCATCCTTGGAGATGGTAAACCTATCTCTGCTGGTATCACGGCTTCTGACCCATAGACTAGACTGAACGGTGTTTCCCCGTTGCTTGTCTTTGGCATAGTCCTATGGGCCCACAGTATGCTGGGAAACTCATCAACCCATCCTCTTCGCTGCGTCCTGAGCCTCGCCTTAATACCGTCCATGATACTTTTGTTTACTGCTTCGACCTCACCATTTCCTTGTGGGTGTGCCACCGAGGAAAAGGTGTGTTCTATATTCAGCTCCTTGAACCAATTTTGAAGATCTTCAGCAGCGAAATTTGTTCCGTTATTGGTTATGATTCTCAGAGGTAGCCCGAAATGACAAATTATTTGTTCCCAGATGAACCTTCGCACCACAGTAGATGTGGTTGATGCTAGCGCCTTTGCTTCCACCCATTTTGTGAAATAGTCTACTGCGACTATGATAAACTTCACTGCTCCTGGAGCTTCTGGAAAAGGACCAACCATATCTATACCCCATTGCTGGAACGGCCAAGCCGTTGTTACTGGGACCAGCTCGTTCTTTTGGCGCATTGTTTTCGGAGCATGTCTCTGACAACCACTGCATTTCTTCAAGACCTTGACTGCATCCAGATGCATCCCTGGCCAGTAATAACCCGTGTTCATTACTTTCGCTACCACCATTCTTGGGCCGGCATGAATGCCACAAATGCCCTCGTGTACTTCGCGGATCAAATAATTTGCATCTTTTGGATCTACACATCTCAGTAACGGTCCGAGGTACGATTTCCTGTACACAATGCCACCAGACATTTGGTAATGTTCGGATTTGTACTGTATTTTTCTTGCTTCAGCTTTGTTCTCGGGTAGTATTCCAGACTGGAGATACATGATGATCAGAGTCATCCAGGACGTTGCTCCCAATTGGATGATGTTCATTTGTCTTAATGGTACTGATGGGTTGCTTAAAACTTCAATGCGCACGTCTTTGGCCAGATGTTGGAAGCTGGTGGACGCGAGTTTGCTCAGTGCATCTGTTGGTTTGTTCTCGCTCCTGTTAATGTGATGCACCTTGTAGGAATTGAAGTTTTGTAGCAAGGTTTTTGCTTGGTCTAGGTATAGCTCCATCACATCTCCTTTGGCGTCATACTGGCCATTGATCTGTCCTGCTACGAGCATGGAGTCTACATGCGCTTCGATGTGTTTGACTCCCATCTTGATTGCTAACCGCAAACCAGCAAGAAATGCTTCGTATTCGGCCTCGTTATTTGTGCTCTTGAAGTCTAACCGGATGGCGTATGTGAACTCATGCTTTTCCGGACTTACCAACCTAAGTCCTTCTCCTGCACCATCCTCGTTCGATGCGCCATCCGTATATAGCAGCCATGGTTCTTCTGAATGTTGTTTTTCAGCCTTCAACATTGCTTTACATTCTCTGTCTTTGTCTTCAGGCACCCCTGTCAAGAAATCAGCCAACACCTGACCTTTGATTGCTGGCCTTGGTCTAAAAACCACGTTGTGGCCTCCCAGTTCTATAGCCCACTTCGCTAATCTCCCGGATATCTCAGGTCTTGCAAGGATGTTGCCGATGTTGTAATTCGTCAGGATGTGAATGACATGGTTAGCAAAGTACCCGCGCAATCGCCTGGACGCGTGAATCAATGCGAGGACAAGCTTTTCCATTATGGCATATCTTGTTTCTGGCTCATTCAAGGTGCAAGACACGTAACACACTGGCGTTTGTATGCCTTGTCGGTCCACCAGTAGAACTGCTCCTACCGCTTCTTCTGATGCTGACAGGTACATCACCAGGGGTTCACTTTTCATTGGTGCTGTCAGCGTTGGCAATCGTATGAGACAGTCTTTCATTTCTCGGAATGCATGCTTGGCTTCCGGAGTCCACTAGAACTAATTCTTTTTTACACAATTGCGAAGGGTTTTGATGAATGGAAAAGATTTTGCAACGTGATTGGCGAGGAAACGGTTGAGTGCTGCTAACCATCCAGCCAACTTCTGCATTTCTTTTATCGTTGATGGTGAAGGCATCCGCTCTATCGCTTTCACCTTTTCAGCTTAATATTTACCCCGCGCAACGTATCGAACATTTTTTGAATGTTTACCAGCATCATACTTTCTTCTTTGCTCATGATGACCAGGTCATCCATGTACACTTCAATGTATTTGCCGATAGCGTCGCTGAACGTTTCGTTCATCAGTCTCTGGTAAGTCGCGCCTGCGTTCTTTAGACCAAAGGGCATTTTTGTATAACAATACAACCCCGTTGGTGTCCGAAACGCAGTTTTGTCTTCGTCTTGAATAGCCATCTGCACCTGATGGTATCCCTTATAATAATCGAGGAAACATTTCCATATGAAAGACGCCAGTGAATCGATTTTCTCGTCAATCTCTGGTAAAGCATAGCAATCGCGCGGGCATGCTTTGTTCAAATCTTTATAATCCACGCACATTCTCCAACCACCGTTTCCTTTAGGGACCATCATTGGGCTGGCCACCCATGTTTGATAACGAACTTCTCTGATGATACCAGCATTTAGTTATTCTCTGACCCGTTCTTGCATAGCATCGTACTTTATGTCTCCCAGATGTCGTTTCGTATGTACCACTGGTTTGGCATTTTAAGAAACGTTCATGTAACAACTCTCACCAAAACTATTATTTATTATTATATTTGGTTCAATAGGAAACCCTAATTAAGACCCCCAAGTGATCCTGCATAAACCCTAAAATTTTTAGAACAATCGGAATCAGGATCAGGGCCCCTAAAACTCAGGGGGGGTAAACCCTAGTTAGTATTATCTACACAGTTTTACGTGTATAACAAAATTTGACGAACGACCAACTCAGCAAGGCTACTTAGACACGGGGCTACCCTATGGTAGGGTAGTACCCCTCGCGCCACGCGACGACCCCTCGCGCCATGCGAGGGGTCGGTTTTTCAGCTATAAGTAGTAGACTTTGGCACTTGCAATTTCGCGTTGGTTCGACGTAGAAATTCAATTCGTACACTGAGATATTGTAGAAACAGTCCTAAAACACACACAAATCATGAAACGCTGCCGCGATAACAGGGTAATAACTCAATCGCTGCTACGATTCAATGTCCGATCGATTGAAACTATCCAATGGATGTTTAAGTGCTGCCCACATTAGGGTTATGCTTTGTCATTCGTCGTGAATTCGATGGATGTTTAAGTATCACACTTTGTCATTCGTTGTGAAGGTTTAATCTCGTGAGTTATCGTAAATGTTGTATTAGTTACTTACCTAGTTCGTGTGCATGTTATTAATTTAGGTTACAAGACTAAACAGTAGACTTAAACACTGCCCGTTAAATCTGCAATGTGAGTCATTCTCTTTTATCAAAAGTATTTTACAATACTCCATTTTCAAATGTTATAATTACAGGAAGTAAGTCGTGGTTATCTTAATCACTGGCTAGTGGGGTATTGTGCACATTACTAATTTCTCACGGTTAGGCTAATAAATCCTAACAGTGATAAACGTCACTACTTGGGGTGGGACCCAATAGTGGTATGACCATCGTCACCAGGTGACACGGCGCCAGATAAAAATAAGATAGAAGCCATTGTAATCGCTCTTATGCTGTAATTTATAACTACGTGTCATTTTGTCAAAATGAATGATTCACCAGTATTTCCCCGCTGACAAAATATTTTTAAAACATGTTTCAGGCGACCTGCTGTAAATCAAGGAAAACGTGCTACGGAGCACTAACAAGCTTGAAGAGGTGGCTCAGTTAAAATAAATAAACATGTTTTAACAAATCAGGGAATTTCCTAGTAAAAATTTCTCTATTGTAAATTACGGGGTTTATCCCGAATTATGAAATAAAATAATCGGGCATTTCAAGTTTTTAAAAAAATCCTGTTAAAATCTTCCGCTGTCGCATCAATCTAATACCACGGGTTCCTGTCCCGCGGCTCTAGACCGGGTCAAACCGGGGTTGGGGCCGTGACAGGAAAAGGTGGTATCAGAGCCATTGAATTAAGCCAATTAAGTATTTAAGAAAATACTTAATTTTTACTGATTGCCATTTTGTGATTACGTGTTTTATTATTTGAATATTTGTTTACAGTATGGGTAAGCAAAGACTTTCAGACATCTATCGTAAAATAGATAGTACACCAAAAGAAAAAGGAACTTCATCCTCAAAACACTCAGCAAATACTGAGGAAGGAATATTTGTTCGTAAGGCACACTATGAGGAACCACTTTCTCCTAATAAAAGAAGTTTGATTATTAGGAATAGTCAAGAGAAAATGAAGAAGTCACAATCAAAAGAAGAGAGGGTTAATCAAGAAACCCAGAAATTAGGCCATAACCCACCATGGGAAGACAAGTTAGATGAAAAATGGGCAGATCTCTATATGTTAGCTACGGTAGCAGTAAATGCTAACATTTAAATAACCTGACCCAGTCCTAGCACCCATATCACCTACAAGCCAATAACTTTACCTAGTAAATAAATAAGTTTACAATAAACCCTAGTATGTCTTAATTGTCTGTTGTCCTTTGTATTAAATTAGTCACACGGTATGAAATAATACTTGAATGTTTGTTTGTGAAATTTTGTTATAAAATTTAACTTAGCATTTTTGTGCATTTTTGCATATATGCTAAACAGCATGAATGAGTTATCTAAAGCCCTTCAGAATCTCAATCTTTATCCGGTGAAAATAGAAGTTTCCAAAGACTTTACTAGTTACATACCCGATGTGGAAGAACCTATGGAATTCCACGCTCCACCTCTGGAGAAACCAAAGCCTAAGAAAAGGAGAAGATTCATAGGCTGGAGGCGTGTACGCAGAAGGAAACCAGCAACTAGAAAGGTTCCCAAAATAGAGAATCCCATAGATAAAGGAAAAGGAATTGCGATCGGAGAAGATTCCAGGAAAATAGAAATGGAAATTGGGGAAAGTTCTAAACAAGTCGAGGAATTGCCATTACAAGAGGAGTTGGATCGCATATTGGCAAGCTGTGATATCATTAGACCTATCAATACCAACCTTTTCCCTTATCCTGCCGAAACTCAACTTCCAATAAATTTGGAACCAGCCATTCCAGAACCTTTGATCCACACGCAACCTCTAGGAATGGACGAATGGTGGACTAACGACTGGCAGTTTCAAAACCTTCTCAATAACCCTTATACCTTTTTCCCTCAGTTCGACCCAGAACCTATACCAAACCCACCAATGAGTAATGAAAATTTAGCTGAACTCCGCCATTTTGGCGAGGAGCTGATAGGTGCAGGAAATAGGATTCGGGAGGTAGGAGAACACATCTCCTGGAAGTACGACGAGAGGGAACGTCACTTCTAAAGTGCCTAGGGATAGGATGGTGGTGAAGCTGTGATGGTATAATAGTAATAGTAATAATAAAATAAGTCTGTAAAATACCCTACAAATAAAACCTTTGTAAGATAACGGTGTGTACTGATGCATAATATATATAAAATGGGAATCGAGAAATTGATAATTTTGGATATATATATGTGTGTCGTGAAATTTGTACGATTGTTTTGTGTATAATTGCTATTTTCTCTATACTAATAAATTATATATATTAATTTTCAGATGGAAAACGCTAATAATGAACCAGTTAACGAGGTTAACCAATCTGAGCAACACCAGGAGGATCAATTTATGACTAGGCAAGATATAGAAAATATCGTTGCTCAAGGAATAGCCAATGCTATTCCAGCAATCCTTGTTGCTGCCCAGAAACCTGTTGAACCTCAACAAATTATTCCTAGCAAACGTACTCATGAAGATAACTTCAGTAATAGTGTAAACGGAGCCAGTAATCATACTAATCACAATAATGATCCACGGCAAGCCCCACTCCCTAAGAAAATGAAAGCTGCAACGCCTGGTTGCACTTACAAAGAATTCCTTGCCTGTAAACCTGCTGAGTTCGCAGGCATTGAAGGGGCGACTGCGGCACTGTGTTGGTTGGAGAAAAATGAAGCAGTAATCATGATAAGTAAATGTGCTAAGGAAGACAAAGTCATGTATACGTCACATCTTTTCAAGGAAGGGGTGCTAGAATGGTGGAATACGGTACTTCAAGCCAAAGGAAGAAATACGGCCTATGCCAGAGTTGGGAAGAATTTATACATCTAATGGAAAGAAAATTCTGTCCCGAATATGAAAAGGAACAAATGGCGAATAAGTTCCTGAACCATCGAATGATGGGTGTAGATTGTCGGGGGTATACTTCGACATTCTTCGAGTATGCGAGAGTGGTACCAACCCTGGCTTCGCCAGAACCGGTGCTTATTTCTCGCTATATTTGGGGATTGATTGGTGAAATCCGTAATATCATTAAAGCTGCGAGACCTCGCACTATTGACGATGCGGTAGAATTAGCTAACACACTAACTGACGAACTGGTACGCACAAGTGAAGAAAACCGGAAAAAGGAAGTAGCTCAAAAGATTACCCAAGGATTCCGTGTGGGTAACCATAGTAGTTTCAGGAGAAAAGGAGCTGGACAATCTTCCACTGTTCCATTTTGCAATTCCTGCCAAAGAAAGCATTTTGGAAGATGCAAGGGGTATTGTAATTTCTGTAAAATCCCAGGGCATCAAGAAGAAGACTGCAGAAAGAAGAAAGCAACAGTCTGCTACAACTGTGGAGAAGCTGGACATTTTAGGCCAGATTGCCCGAAATTGGTCAAACCAGCTAACAACAAAGCCAAAACGACAGAAGGAGCCACTAAGAAGAACGTAAGAGCCTTCCAACTGACTACTCAGGAAGCAGAGCTAATTCCTGATGTTATAGCTGGTACGTTCCTAGTTCACGACGTCTATGCAAAAGTATTATTTGACTCTGGTGCAAACCAAAGTTTTATAAATACTTCATTCTGCCAAGCACTTAATTTACCCTTAACCAACCTTAGGCATATTTTTACAATCGAAACAGCAGATGGAAATTCTGTTAACATAGATAAAGTTTTGCAAGAAGGAAAAATAGAACTTTTAGGTCATAAATTTTTGGCAAACCTGTTACCTATGAATTTAGCTGGGTTCGATGTTGTGTTAGGAATGGATTGGTTAGTAGCCAACCATGCTCGAATCCTTTGTGATAAGAATTCTATAGAGATTCGGACACCCACCGGAGAAGTGATCGTGATTACAGGAGATAAGCCACGTAAACCCATGAAGTTCATTTCAGTAATGAAAGTTGCTAGTTATGAACGAAAGCAAGTAATAGTATATATGATTTCAGTAATCATTAATACTAAGGATAAAGAACTTAAGGAGATTCCTGTAGTCTCAGAATACCCAGATGTATTCCCAGAAGAGTTACCAGGATTACCACCAGATAGGGAAGTAGAATTTAGAATTCATTTAATTCCTGGAACTACACCGATAGCCAAGGCACCTTATCGGTTAGCACCCACAGAAATGCTAGAACTAAAGAAACAATTAGATGAATTGTTAAGTAAAAGATTCATACAACCTAGTTCATCCCCTTGGGGAGCACCAGTGTTGTTTGTAAAGAAAAAGGATGGTTCGATGCGAATGTGTATCGATTATAGGGAACTGAATAAAGTTACAATTAAGAATCGATACCCATTACCTAGGATTGATGATCTTTTCGATCAACTTCAAGGAGCCAGATATTTTTCTAAGATCGACTTACGCTCCGGATATCATCAATTAAAGGTACAAGAAGAAGACATACCTAAAACTGCTTTCAGAACTAGGTATGGTCATTACGAGTTTACAGTCATTCCCTTCGGATTAACGAATGCACCTGCAGCATTTATGGACATGATGAATAGAATCTGTAAACCATACTTGGATAAATTTGTAATTGTCTTCATCGACGATATACTTATTTATTCCAAAAGTCAGGACGAGCATTGTCAGCACCTGCATGCACTCTTAACTTTGTTAAGAAAAGAAAAGCTTTACGCCAAATTCTCAAAGTGTGAATTTTGGTTACAGGAAGTGCAATTTTTAGGACACATGGTGAACCACGAAGGCATTCATGTAGATCCTACTAAAATAGAAGCAATCACCAAATGTAAGGTTCCACAATCAGCCATGGAAATTAGAAGCTTTTTAGGATTAGCAGGATACTATAGGCGCTTTATTAAGGATTTTTCCAAGATAGCTGTACCATTAACTAAGCTGACCTGTAAATCAGTTAAGTTTGAATGGGGACCTAGACAAGAAGAAGCCTTTAGAATTTTAAAGCAAAAGTTAACAAATGCTCCAATTCTAGCTTTACTAGAACGAACAGAAGATTTTGAAGTATACTGTGATGCTTCAAAGCTAGGATTAGGATGTGTGTTAATGCAACGCAAGAAGGTAATTGCGTATGCATCAAGGCAATTGAAAAAGCACGAGGAAAATTATACGACTCATGATTTAGAATTAGGAGCCATAATTTTTGCCCTTAAGATTTGGAGACATTATCTGTATGGAAGTAAGTTTACTGTCTATACAGATCACAAAAGTTTAAGGTACATATTTGGGCAAAAAGAATTAAACATGAGACAAAGGAGATGGATGGAAATACTAAGCGACTACGACTGTGATATTCAGTATCACGAAGGAAAGGTAAACGTAGTTGCATATGCCTTAAGTCATAAGTATCATGAGAAACAACGACGGGTTCGTGCTCTTAGATTAAATCTACAGTTAGATTTAATGGAATAACTAAAGAATGTTCAAGAAACAGCAATCAAGGACGATGCTGAAGGAATGAAAGGACGAATAAAAGAATTAGAGCAAGGAAATGATGGAATTTGGAGATTCCATAAGAAAAGGATTTGGGTACCTAAACAAGGAGAATTAAGAGATAAAATTTTAGAAGAAGCTCATAAATCTAGGTATACCATGCATCTAGGAAAAAATAAAATGTACCAAGATTTAAGAAATAATTTCTGGTGGATAGGAATGAAAAAGGACATAGCTAGATATGTTTCTAAGTGTCTTACTTGTTCACTAGTTAAGGCAGAACACCAGAAACCTTCGGGTCTACTTCAACAATTAGAAATGCCTGTGTGGAAATGGGAACTCATAACAATGGACTTTGTTACTAAGTTACCCAAAACCAGGAAAGGTAATGATGCGATTTGGGTAATTGTGGATCGATTAACCAAGTCAGCTCATTTTCTACCTATGAAAGAAACCTTTAGCATGGAAAGGTTGGCAAAGTTATATGCAGATGAAGTAGTATCCTTACATGGAGTCCTACTCTCCATTGTATCGGATAGGGATAGTCGTTTCACTTCCCATTTCTGGACAAGTTTCCAGAAAGCCATGGGAACTCAACTAAATTTAAGCACTGCATACCATCCTCAAACAGACGAACAAAGTAAAAGAACGATCCAAACTCTGGAAGACATGCTTAGGGCATGTGTAATAGATTTTGGTGGGAACTGGGACAACCATTTACCATTAATTGAATTCTCCTATAACAATAGTTATCATTCAAGTATTGAAGCTGCCCCATTCGAAGCACTATACGGACGTAAGTGTAGAACTCCAGTATGTTGGGCAGAAATAGGAGAAAGTCAATTATCAGGTCCTGAAATCATGCAAGAAACCACCGACAATATTACTCAAATCAAGGAAAGACTAAAGACTGCTCGAGATCGTCAGAAAAGTTATGCAGACAATCGGCGCAAGCCGTTAGAATTTCAAGTTGGAGACAAGGTACTGTTAAAAGTTTCTCCTTGGAAAGGAGTAGTTCGATTTGGTAAGAAAGGAAAGCTAAATCCAAGGTACATAGGACCATTCCCAGTAATCCAACGTATAGGACCAGTTTCTTATCGCTTACAACTACCAGAAGAGTTAGCTGGAGTACATGACGTATTTCATGTATCCAACCTCAAGAAATGTCTATCTGACGAATCTCTGGTAGTACCTCTTCAAGATGTAGAGGTAAATGAGAAGCTAAAATTTGTGGAGAAACCACTACAGATAGAAGACAGAAAGATCAAGTTTCTCAAGCACAAGCGGCTAGTACTGGTCAAAGTCAAGTAGGATTCAAAGAGAGGATCTGAATACACTTGGGAACTGGAATCAGAAATGAAGCGAAAGTATCCTCACTTGTTCCAGTAAATCTCGAGGACGAGATTTTTATTAAGGTGGGGAGGATGTAACAACTCTCACCAAAACTATTATTTATTATTATATTTGGTTCAATAGGAAACCCTAATTAAGACCCCCAAGTGATCCTGCATAAACCCTAAAATTTTCAGAACAATCGGAATCAGGATCAGGGCCCCTAAAACTCAGGGGGGGGGGGGGGGGGGTAAACCCTAGTTAGTATTATCTACACAGTTTTAGGTGTATAACGAAATTTGATGAACGACCAACTCAGCAAGGCTACTTAGACACAGGGCTACCCTATGGTCGGGTAGTACCCCTCGCGCCACGCGAGGGGGTCGGTTTTTCAGCTATAAGTAGTAGACTTTGGCACTTGCAATTTCGCGTTGGCTCGACGTAGAAATTCAATTCGTACACTGAGATATTGTAGAAACAGTCCTAAAGCACACACAAATCACGAAACGCTGCCGCGATAACAGGGTAATAACTCAATCGCTGCTACGATTCAATGTCCAATCGATTGAAACTATCCAATGGATGTTTAAGTGCTGCCCACATTAGGGTTATGCTTTATCATTCGTCGTGAATTCGATGGATGTTTAAGTATCGCACTCTGTCATTCGTTGTGAAGGTTTAATCTCGTGAGTTATCGTAAATGCTGTATTAGTTACTGACCTAGTTCGTGTGCATGTTATTAATTTAGGTTACAAGGCTAAACAGTAGGCTTAAACTCTGCCCGTTAAATCTGCAATGTGAGTCATTCTCTTTTATCAAAAGTATTTTACAATACTCCATTTTCAAATGTTATAATTACAGGAAGTAAGTCGTGGTTATCTTAATCACTGGCTAGTGGGGTATTGTGCACATTACTAATTTCTCACGGTTAGGCTAATAAATCCTAACAATGATAAACGTCACTACTTGGTGTGGGACCCAATAGTGGTATGACCATCGTCACCAGGTGACACGGCGCCAGATAAAAATAAGATAGAAGCCATTGTAATCGCTCTTATGCTGTAATTTATAACTACGTGTCATTTTGTCAAAATGAATGATTCACCAGTATTTCCCCGCTGACAAAATATTTTTAAAACATGTTTCAGGCGACCTGCTGTAAATCAAGGAAAACGTGCTACGGAGCACTAACAAGCTTGAAGAGGTGGCTCAGTTAAAATAAATAAACATGTTTTAATAAATCTGAGAATTTCCTAGTAAAATTCCTCTATTGTAAATTACGGGGTTTATCTCGAATTATGAAATAAAATAATCGGGCATTTCAAGTTTTTAAAAAAATCCTGTTAAAATCTTCCGATGTCGCATCAATCAAATACCACGGGTTCCTGTCCCGCGGCTCTAGACCGGGTCAAACCGGGGCTGGGGCCGTGACAGTTCAACCTGTGTTCTGCTATGTGTCGTGGAACGCCAACCATATCTGCCGGTGTCCAGGCAAACACATCCATGTTCTCGAATAGTAACTTCTTTAGCGCCGCGCGTGTGAGATCTGACATTGTTGGGCCCAAGGTGACAGTTTGCTCTGGGTATTTGTTGTTCAGAATCCATTTTTCGGGTTCTGCACGCGGTGTGGGCTTACTTGTTTTTGCTAGTCTGATTTAATTGGTCGCGAGGACCTCTTTGCTTGCATAAATTATGGCTATCCCTGTTTCTGTTGGGAACCCAACAGCAGAATGTGGCCCTGAACAAATCATGCTAAAATCTCCTTGGGACTCTCTTCCCAAAAGGATATCATGTCTTGAATTTGCTGGTAACTCCATGAATGTAACTTCTTCCATTCTTGAGTTCTTTCCATCTGAGAGCAGCACCGGGAACGATATTAGGCCGAGAGGGAAAACGGCCTCGTTGCAGAAACCAGTGAGTGGGTAATCCACTGGCTCTAGGCGCGCTTTGTCTTCTTGGTCAAGTTGGTTAAAACATTGCTTATAAATGATGTCCGCGGTGCTCCCTGGATCTATGAAAATGTAGTCAGTCTGGTAATGGCCGAACACACCAGGAATGACTATAGGTCTTCGTTCTCTTGGACCGCCTCGTACCACAGGGAAGACGACTTGTCTTTCGCGCCAAGAATCATCTTGGGCGCGCTTGTTGTAGTTCTTCCGCGGTCTTCTTTGACCACCTTGGATCATGTGAGTTTCTAACTTTCGGAGTTTTTGTTGTCTGGGCCCTCTTCACTTCTTTGGATCTGTCGATTGTCTCTTTTTCCACCCTTTACTAGATGTGTGAGTTTGCCATTTCTCAAAGAGCATTCTATCTCTTGTATGAGGCTGAAGCAGTCATCCGTGAGGTAACCTGTGTCTTTATGGAACTCACAGAAGAGGTTTGGATCTTGTCCCCTCTTATTTCTCATTTGTAAGGGAGGTTTGAACTGATGATTTTCTGTGGACATAACCTCGGAAGGAGTTTTCATCAAAGGCGCCATTGTTTTTCTCTATTCTCTTTTTTAACTTCTTTGCGATGACTGATCTGGTTAATCGTGGCACGCGCGTCCTCCGCTAGCGGACTTCGTTCTTTGTAACCAGATGTTTTCCAAGGCTGACCCTTGCCTTTCTTGTTTCGTCTATCATGCTGGTTATAACTGTACTGGCGGCTATCATCGCCGGTCAGTTGTTTGTCAGTTCTTGCAATCGTTTTTTGCTGCTTTGATAAAGGTATCTCAGTCTTTGGGACCTCCATCCCTTCCTTTGAGTGTTTAATCAAGTCATCACATTTAACGGCCCTCATAAAGTGCGCGCGCATCATTTTCTCCCCTACATCTCTGATTTCGAGGCACTCTTTGTTGTATCTAGTGATGAAGTCTTCAACACTTTCATGGTCTTTCCTTTAGATGTTTAAACAATCTGCTGGATCTCTAGTGTGCCTGCGTTGTTGGGAGAAATACGCGAGGAACTTGTCTCAAAAATCCATCCAGGATTTAATTCTTCCTGCTGGTAGACTGTCAAACCAGAAGCGCGCTGCGCCGACAAAGGTTTGCGTGAAAAGATGACACCAAGTTGGTAATGTCCAACCACCTGTTAACCCTGCGCCGTTGAAGACTTGGAGGTCGTCGTCAGGATCTGTTAAGCCATTGTACTTGCCCACATTATGTGGCAGTTTTGTCTTGTCGATATCGGCTGTTGCGATCTCTCTGATGAACTTAGACTTTTCAGCTATGCCTTCTGGGCGATAGCTCAACGAGTAATCATGTTCTGCATTTGGATTGTACTGTCACACCCCGACCACGTATAACATACAAAACGTGGCAGAAAATGTCGGGGAGTGTTGTAACAGAATTAATTGTTTCATAACCATGGCATTCAAAGTTGTATTTTATTTATCAACATAAGAGTTACATTGTTTTAAACAGGAAATAAAGAGTTCAGAACATAATTAAACTAGTTCTATCTTTATTTTTAGTCTCTAAGGCACAAGTCCGCCCTAGTGTCACGATCATCATCCTATGCAAAAGCTCCTGAAAACACATGTGAAAATAGGTACGTCAGCATAAAAATGCCTGTGAGATACAAAGGTTTTGTGAAAATAGGATTCATGACTTAAGTTTAAGAAAAAGTTGTTTAGTAAAAGTCAGTCATGAACCTTGTAAATTGTTTTGTTTTGTAAGTCATTTAAAAAGCGATAAGATCAAATGATATGTATAAATAAAAGTATAATGTATGGTTAAATGTATAACCAAGTAAAATGAGTTGTATAAAGTAAATTGTTTGTAAACCAAAGTCTTGTGAAAATCGTGTTACTTGTGTAAAATGTATAAGTCCAAATTGAATGATTTAAATAACGCTATGATATGTAATATAATACAAACACTTATATATAGGAAGTACCAGCGACGTATCCACCATGCTTGTATCATATTACTCACATCTCGTTACTTAAGTCACTTAAACAAACCACCAATGTAATAAGTCTATGTTTAAACCAATTGTCAAAAGTCCTTGTATAAATCATATCAAATGTTAATAGTCCAAAAGTAGTCAACTAATGTGTAACAAATGTTATATATTGTAAGTAAAGTATTGTCACATAATCCAAATGTAGAAATGTACAAAAGAAAGTATTTTGAATATATCAAAAAGTTATGTTTTTGCAAAGTAATGCATGTTACATTGATACAAAACATTTATGTGGTAAGTTAACGCATACATTCAAGCCTTGAGACAGTCGGATAACCCTGTTAGTCAAGGTTATCAAAAGAAATGTTTTCGGATTCAGTCATTCCTTACATCCAAACAAACCCGAGATGTCAGGAATGGGATTTGTCAAGTCCTATGGTACCAGTACTTACTACCGAGCGGCGTAGCTAATGTTAATGAACGTATATAAGTCTCGTTTGTGCAAACCAAATGTTATAGCAATTGTATACATATCATATGAAAACAATGTACTAAGTATGCTAAGTTAACATACAAAGCAGAAAAGTCATGTAAATCAATGTGCTAGCATGCTATCAGTCAACATACATAGCAGAAATGTAAAGTAATGTACTAAGTATGCACACAATGGACATACATAGCATGAAATGTAATGTAAAACAATGTACCAAGTATGCACACAATGGACATACATAGCATGAAATGTAATGTAAATCATGTACTATAAATGTACTAATGAACATAGCAAGTATATGATGTGAAAACATGGAAAGCATGAAAGTAACAAGTAGGCACATGTGTTTCACCCCAAAGCAGTTTGGAAAACAGTAAAAGAGGGGTCTATGTACTCACTTGAGATTGCTCAGAAGTCCTAAGATAACCACCAAGCAATGCTAGAGATCACGGAATCAAACGGCACCTAATATAGGTAACTATGTTAATAAACCGGACCTATATCGGAGGATCGGATAGAATGAGGGCTCGTAAATCAAATGAGTATGGGAACTCATGTAGTATGGTTTAACAAAGCCTACATACTAAATGAAACCTAGCCTATGTGCTTACGACCCATTACGACCCGTTTATGCTACTTTAACGCGTCGTTCGCGTGAAACGCGTTCGGACCGCTTAACTAGTCCTATGACAAGTAACATATGCCTTAACATGTCTAATATTGTTGTCAAATCAGTTTAGATGTCAACAGTTATGTTACATTTGTTTAAAATGAATTTTGGCATCAAAGGGGTATTTTGGTAATTTACCTAAGGCATATAAACTACCTACCATACAACTACTTAAACGAAGCGACCATAAGGTATAACCTCGGAAGGTTATTCCCTATATACCATGGTCACCTAAAGTGTTTGGTCGGATCCTAATGATCGACCAAATGGGTCGGGTTCGAAAGCATAAGCGATTGATTAGATCGCTTACCCTTACGACCCTAGACAAGCACAAAACTAAAAGTGACGAGCTAAGCATGTTAAAACATGCTTAACTAAGTTAGAAAACAAGTTTGGTATCAAAACAAACGGTTTTGATACCCATAAGTAGTTTGGTTACAAAATACGCAAGAATACGTATTCTGGCCGAAACTACGGCTCGTCACTGAGCCTAGATAACATGGTAATCAGTAGGTATAGTCACTAAGGACTATAACCATCGTGATCACGCTCACGTTATGAAGTTCAAACGAACTTCACATCGACCATAAACTGGTCAATGCAGAAAGTCAAACAAAGTTTGACTTTCGGACTCGAAAAGAAATAAAAGAACAAAGGAATACTTACAAAGGGTCCCCGAAAGCTTTGATTTCTCAAATATTCTCAGGTATGAAGTGGATTTCACTTCAACTTAGAGAAATTTCAAGAAATCAAGTGGGTTTTGCAATTGGGGGGTGTGGGTATTTATAGATGTAGTGGAACCATTAAGATCGTTCCTCGTTATCCGAGATTCAATCACAGCCGTACACCTCGTGCCCATAGTTTTGCAATACTATGGGTGCTCTCAAAACCAGCACATAGTATTGAAAAAGTTACAAAATAGCCCCTAAACTTCAAGTTAAGTGCTGAAAATGGATCTGCAAGTGCAAAAATGGTGTTTCTGCCCAGATGAGGTGCTCGCGTAGCGCTACTGGAAAGGCATAAGTTGCTCGCGCTACGCTAGCATGTCACACCCCGGATTTCCACGTGTCACCGGTGGGCCCGGTGGGGGAGTATCGTGACGTGGTTGGCAACATAATAGTCAAACAACACAATATTTAAATGCACAGCGGAAGCAATATATAGATTTAATTCAACCAAACGATTTTGTAATATGAAGTATCACAAATAGTCGAATATAATCCACAGGTAGATCAAATAAAATAAACAGGAAACAAATGTTCAACAGATATGACATCCAAGCTGGCGAGACTTAATGTGGATGCTAGGAGACAAGCCAGCCTATTTCGAGTAGTACCTGCACTCAATCTTTTTAAGAAAATACGTCAGTTTACACTGGTAAATACTATCAACTGACTCATTTTGAAAAGAGTTTAAGAAATGCATTTAAGGCACAAGGCACAAATATTTTATAACTTGGGATAATTATTTAATATATAAGCTTGTAAAGGAATTACATGTTTCTTATGCGTTCAGTAGCCCGGATCGAGCCGGGTTAAAGATCAATTAACACACCACTTTAATTATGAGACACTACAGGTGTACGCCTACACCTGAGTGCTAAGGTCGTGGCCATTTCGTAAAATGATGCCAGGGATATCCGGGACACGGTCATTAACCCCCCAAAGGCTTTAAGCAACAAAACAAATTAAACGGAGTCATCTCAATAATTTAACCATAACAAGATTAAATATTCAATGCCCGACCAAGCGGTATTTTATATACCTTACCCAAGCCCGTATAGGGAAATAAGTTAAAAGTATTTACCTGAGCAAGTATAGTTCAAAATCAGCGAGTGCGGTATCTTTTACTGGTTCTCCTAATCTGGAACGAAGGTTTATAATAACCTATTAGAATACTAACGGATCTTTAATTAAGCTTAAGCTTAGACCGGTTAGTTTTAAGGATACGGTTCGTACGCACGATTAAGCGAAGACCGGATAGAATGTGATTTAGACCCGACAAGTTTGAAGACTTGTTTAATATGGGTATCAGATACACATTCTGGATTTTGAGAATAAACCGATAAGGTTTGACCCGTTTCGGCTAATTTATGTAAACTAGTTACATAAACCGAACCGAACGCGCATAATGCATAACGGGTAACCGAAAAGGTCGCGAACAGGTTTCCTAAGTTAATACGCTTTAAATGTGTGGTGATATCATTATGATATCTTCCATAATGCCCATAACGAGTTTAATCTCTTAATAAGCCCCGTAGGGGTATTTTGGTCAATTTAAAGATTATAAAAGGATTAAATTAGGTTTCTATGAACCGGGTCTGATTACATCAGTAAAATAGCTTACATTAACAGGTTA
Organism: Helianthus tuberosus; assembly: GCA_030545235.1. Taxonomy (NCBI): domain Eukaryota; kingdom Viridiplantae; phylum Streptophyta; class Magnoliopsida; order Asterales; family Asteraceae; genus Helianthus; species Helianthus tuberosus. The sequence goes on from CM060452.1 coordinate 5,756,018, forward strand.
TGTCTAATGGTATTAAGTCTTACGTGGCAAAATGGTTTTAATACTGAACTACGCGTTTAATACGCGTGTAAAGCCGTTTTAAGCGACGTACGGGTTAAAATACCAATCTGAGTTTTCTAATCAGCAAAACAAGTTCAAAATACTATATTTATTATTTTAAATCAGTGGCAATTGGATTGGTATCAATCGGATTCGTAAAACTCGTTTTATGGCCTAAAAGGGCATATTCGGTGTTAACCGAATCAATGCGATAAGTCTAGCTTAAGACCAGCTTAAAAATAATTAAAAATCTTCAAAAATCCTAAAATATTATTTAACATCAGCGGGTAATAGTTTTGGTACCGAAAATCGGGTTTAGATAGGCTATGCGTTAATCGCGCCGTTTAATAAATAAAAAGCTTATTATTTACGCAAATGCGCATATCTCCTAATCTAGACCTCCGCTTGACGTGAAAATTTACGTACATGTTAAATAATCAGTAACTAAGATTATTGCATTTCCACATTTTCAAAATACTCGTTATAAGGTCATAAGGGCGTTATGGTCCTATTTAAGCGATTAACGGAAACGTGTGCATGCATCGGATAATCAATGAAACAAGTACAGAGACTTATACTAGCATGTAACCCAACCCTAATGAGACTTTAAGGTATGTCTAATACTTACTAAAACGGGTCAGAACCGAAGTCAACGCAAAAGTCAAGGTTTTGCGCCTTTCGGTTCCGAACCGGGTTTAAATAGAAATTTGTCGAGTCGGGCAAGCGCAAACAAGTTTTTATACTTATTACCAAGTTATATTAAGGTTAGAACAAGTTACACGCCTTACGGATTGCATTTCATGCATTAAATCATAAATGTCAATTCTGTTGACTTTTTCGGTCAACGTTTGACCCGACAAACGACCTAGTTAGGTCTGGATTTGGTACTTGCCCTTATAAGGGTTTAATACCCATATAATTACCTATCTAATGGTACTTTTAATTCGGGTTACGACTGAGCTATCGATAACTAAACCCGAAGTCAACCGTTTAATACGATATATTGACTTTTAAGCAAAAAAAACTAAACTAGAATTAATTTAGAAGGGATTAGAGACTTACTAGATGATTAGAGGATGACTAGGAAGGCTCTTGATCAGTTTGCAAGCTCTCAAATAATCAGAATGCTTGGAATGATTTGTGAATGAATGTGGTGAATGAATGGGTCTTCTTATAGTGGGTTTACACACCACAATCCCTTGACACAAGAGTCTATGATCAACCACAAGAGATAAACACATGTCACTAGCATGTAGGGGTGTCTAAGGGCCATGAATGTGCAAGAGAAAACCGGCCAAGAAGGTCACAAGTGCGAAAAACAGCCAACAGCAAGTTGCTGTCGCTGGGCGCACCCTCGCGTAGCGCGAGGGGCTGTCGCGCTACGCGACGCCCTCATCTGATCAGAATTATTTTGTTTGTTGTTGGTTTGAAAGGGCACCCACTTGTTCGACTTAGGGACTTCATTTTGGCAATATGGGGCCTCTATTAATGATCTTTTAACTGATACATACCCTACCATGATGTCTTGTTTCAATTGATTGCATTTACAAGACCCGAAAATAACGGTTTATCGTTCATTTCATCATGGGACCTCATCATGCATTATCAAGTCCATTATTGTGAACCCTTTTCTGAATTGAGGGTATATTAGATGTATATAACATTTAATCGGGTCTTGGGATTTATTATTGAGGTGTTCAGAGGTAACAAATTAACATGACGCCACTTTAAATCCTACCGAAAACATCTTTATTAAATCCGGGTTTTCAACGCGTTTTTGTCTGACATGACACGTGTCGTTTTAATATTAACCCGAAATTTGCGAGGTGTTACATCCTCACCCCCTTAAAATAAATCTCGACCCGAGATTTACTGGAACAAGTAAGGGTACTTTTCTTTCATGGTGGATTCTAACTCCCACGTAAACTCGGGACCTCTTCGGGCATCCCATTTGACCTTTACGAAAGGTATGTGCTTTCTTCGAAGCTTCCTTACCTGTCGATCTTCAATCGACATAGGTTTTTCAACAAATTTCAAGCTCTCGTCGATATGCACATCTGTATAGGGTATAATCACTGATTCGTCAGCGGAGTCAGCGAAACACTTTTTCAGATTGCAGATGTGGAACACATTGTGAATTCCACTGAGCTCTTCTGGTAAGTTCAACTTGTAGGCAACCGACCCAACACGTTCGATGACCTCGAAAGGTCCTATGTATCTTGGGCTTAGTTTGCCTTTCTTACCAAATCGCATCACCCCTTTCCAAGGTGACACTTTAAGTAGGACTTTGTCACCTACTTCAAAGTGAAAATCCTTACGACTTGGATCCGCGTAACTCTTCTGCCTATTCCGGGCAGCTTGGAGGTTGTTACGAATCTGGACAATCTTGTCCGTCGTTTCGAACACGATTTCCGGTCCTGATAACTGGACTTCTCCCACTTCCGCCCAACAAACTGGCGATCTACACTTTCTACCGTATAATGCCTCAAAAGGCGCAGCCTTTATGCTGGTATGGTAGCTATTGTTGTAGGAGAATTCGATCAAGGGTAGGTTCTTATCCCAGCTACCTCCCAATTCGATCGCACATGCCCGTAGCATGTCTTCCAACGTTTGAATAGTACGCTCACTCTGACCGTCAGTCTGAGGATGGTAAGCCGTACTAAAGTTCAAACGTGTGCCCAGAGATTGTTGGAAGCTTTTCCAAAAGTGCGACGTGTACCTAGTATCTCGGTCAGAGATAATAGCTACAGGTATGCCATGTAAAGCCACAATCTTATCAACGTACAGTTGGGCTAGCATGTCGGAGCTGTAGGTCTCCTTAATGGGTAGGAAATGTGCTGACTTAGTCAGTCGGTCGACTATCACCCAGATGGTGTCATTTCCTTTCCTTGTCTTGGGTAACTTGGTGATAAAATCCATAGTTACCATCTCCCACTTCCACGTAGGAAGTTCAGGCTGTTGTAGCAAACCTGATGGTTTCTGATGCTCGGCTTTGACTTGCGCACATGTCAAGCATTTTGCTACATGGGCGGCCACAGACTTTTTCAAGCCTATCCACCAATAATTTGCCTTTAAATCCTGGTACATCTTATCAGCTCCAGGATGAACGGAGTACTTGGAACTATGGGCTTCTTGGAGGATGACATCACGAAGTCCTCCAAAAATCGGAACCCATATTCGTCCGTTCAATCTAAGAATTCCATCCTTGCTGAGAGATAACTGCTCCTCAGTTACTCCAAGCTTTTCATTGGGATAGTTAGCTTCCAACACAGCTTCCTTCTGTGCAGCTAACAATCTCTCTATCAAGTTGTTCTTTATTTCCATGCTCTTGGCATTGATTCGGATGGGTTTCACTCTTTCTTTCCGACTCAAGGCATCGGCGACTACATTCGCCTTGCCGGGATGGTATCTTATTTCACAATCGTAATCATTAAGAGTTTCCATCCAACGGCGTTGCCTCATGTTCAAGTCCTTCTGGTTGAACAGATGTTGAAGGCTCTTGTGATCAGAATAGATCACACATTTGATTCCATATAAGTAGTGCCTCCACAGTTTTAGTGCAAATACAACGGCACCCAACTCCAAGTCGTGGGTGGTGTAATTCTTTTCGTGCACCTTTAACTGTCTTGAAGCATAGGCAATGACTTTGCCTTTTTGCATAAGCACACATCCCATCCCGGTGTGTGATGCATCACAATAAACTACAAACTCCTCTATTCCATCAGGCAATGTCAATACTGGAGCATTGCTCAACTTTTGTTTCAGAATATCAAAGGATTCCTGCTGCTTAGGACCCCAGTCAAACTTAATCTTCTTACGTGTCAGCGAAGTCAGGGGTGCAGCAATCCTTGAGAAGTTTTCTATGAATCGCCTATAGTATCCTGCCAAACCTAGGAAGCTACGAATTTCTGTAGGCGTCTTTGGTTCATGCCAATTCATGACAGCTTCAACTTTAGCGGGATCTACTTGGATGCCCTGCTCACTAACAACATGTCCAAGAAATTGGACTGCTCGAAGCCAGAATTCACACTTTGAGAACTTGGCATAGAGCTTCTCTTTATGAAGTAGTTCCAAAATACAGTGAAGATGCTTCTCGTGGTCAGCTTGGTTCTTTGAGTAGATGAGGATATCATCGATGAAAACGATGACAAATTTATCCATGTAAGGCTTACAGACGCGATTCATGAGATCCATGAATGCGGCTGGTGCATTTGTGAGCCCAAAAGGCATCACTAGGAACTCGTAATGACCATAACGAGTCCTAAATGCCGTCTTGTGCACATCTTCATCTCTAACCTTCAATTGATGGTAGCCTGACCTCAAGTCAATCTTTGAGAAGAAACTTGCCCCTTGAAGTTGATCGAACAGATCGTCGATTCTGGGCAAAGGATACCTATTCTTGATAGTAACCTTATTAAGCTCGCGGTAGTCGATGCACAGACGCATCGATCCATCCTTCTTCTTGACGAATAAAACTGGTGCTCCCCAAGGAGACGAACTAGGTTTGATGAAACCTTTGGCTAGAAGATCATCTAGCTGCGTCCTCAGTTCCTTCATCTCCGTTGGTGCCAACCTATAAGGTGCCCTTGCAACTGGTGCTGATCCAGGAATAATGTCAATCCTGAATTCCACTTGCCTATCGGGTGGCAAACCAGGTAGTTCTTCAGGAAATACTTCGGGGTATTCAGAAATGACTGGGATATCTCCAATCTTGGGTTTCGGTTCATCAATAATCACCTGTGCCATGTAGATGACACAGCCCTTCTTCAAACACTTTGAGTCCTTGAGTATTGACATCTTCTCGGGTAGCCCATACTGGGTATCTCCCTGGATAGTAAGTGATTCACCAGACGAAGTCTTGATTATCACTTGCTTCTTATTGCAAATAATCTGGGCCTGGTTATGTGATAACCAGTCCATACCCAAAACTATGTCGAAACCGGCTAGTTTTAAAGGAAGTAGAGACAAAGGAAAAGAGTGATTCCTAATGGATATGAAACATCCATCTAATAAGGTTGAAGCGGTTTCTATTGTGCCATCGGCTAGTTCCACCTCATACTTCACACTTAAAGTTCTAACAGGTAGTCTTAACAATTCACAAAACTTATTATCTACAAACGACTTATCAGCGCCTGAATCGAATAACACTCTCGCATAAACATCATTTACGAGAAAGGTACCTGTTATCACGTTGTCGTCCTTGACGGCTTCCTTTGCATCCATTCTGAAGACCCTTGCATTGGTCTTCCTAGCCTCTTCCGGCTTCTTGGCATATTTTGGGCAATTGCTCTTGATGTGCCCTTTTTCATTGCAACCATAGCAAGTTGCATCCTTTATTTTCTTGCAATCCACGGTTTTGTGTTCCCTGGATTTGCATAAACCACAAGCAAAAGGCTTCGATTGTGATTGAGAGTTGGATTCAAACCTGCACTTGCCAAAGTGCTGCCTCTTGCAGATTTTACATTTGGGTTTTTCACCCGACTGCTGGCCATCCCTCCTAAATCCTGACCCTTTCTTCTGGTCATTGTTTCCCTTCTGTTTCTTGTCTGTACGACGTGAGTTGTCATCCTCACGCTTCCTCTTTTCGGTGTCACTTTTCCTCTGTGACCTTTGCCTAACAGCATCCAAGGTAAGGGACAATGAAATGTCCGTTACTGACCGAAAAGTAGTTGGTCTCGAGGCCTTCACATTCGCCTTGATCTCCGGTTCCAACCCTCCAATGAAACGAGCTATACGTTTAGGCTCCGGAGTTACTAAGTAAGGAACCAACCTCGACAAAGTGTTGAAACTGGTTAGGTAGGCCTGACAGTCAAGGTTCTTCATGACCAGCGCCAGGAAGTCAGATTCAATTCTCTCAACCTCATGTTGAGGGCAGAAATTTTCTTTGATTTGTGCCATGAACTGCTCCCAGGTCATGTTGTATAATGGAACCTTTCCTGTAGCCTGGATCAATGATCTCCACCAGGCTAGGGCTTCTCCTTTGAACGACTGTGAGACAAACTTCACAATATCCCTTTCATGGCAACCACTAATATCCACCACAGTATCCATTTCATCCATCCACGTCATGCAATCAACAGCTCCTTTTTCCCCATTGAAGTCTCTGGGTTTGCACGACACGAAGTACTTATATGTGCAACCCCTATTACGAGGTTCTTGGTTCTGCACGACTCTTTGGGATCGATTACTCCTTTGATTCGAGGAGTGGTGAGTATTACTGTTGTGGGCAGTGTGGGTCCTGGAGGGTGTTCTAGTGTGTGATGCAGAATGGGTCCTCGTATGGGTACCACTTGATCCATGGTTTTGTCTATCCATAGCTCTATTAACCGCATTGTCTATCATAGCTTGCAATTCTGGACCTGCTACGTTAACTTGGGCATTTTCATTCACTATCCCTGGGTGACTGTTGACCTCGTTTGAGTCTGCCATGTATCTTGAACTGTAACACATTGGCAATAATTTATTGGTGAGTTTATTATATAATTGTCTTTTATGGCAATTTTATTAACCGTGGTAAACATAGACCATATATGGTTAATTTATTACTCACATATATTTAGGATTTCTAATTTATCCTAATTATAAAACAATAATAGTTTTATTAGCACATAAGGCCTAGTCACAGGGACAATTTAAATTATAAGCTATGAATTCAAAGAATCAAGGCTTTTTAAGGTTTGAACCTAGTTCATTACCTTTATCAGACAGGGTCACAGACTAATACTGTCTTTTGTCTCATATGAAAATGAGAAGGGCCCGTAGGCATTATATTACCACGTATGGTTAAAATATGATCATCTTAATTGATGATGTAAACCTAGGATTCAGAGATCATTAAACTAGGTTAGGAATCTTTTAAAGAATTCCTTTATAATATGACGTATGTGATTTTAACGAATCACTTCTGTCAGGAGTGTTAACATGTTTTAAGATGTTAACAGGAAATTGAATCTTTTAGACAGGTCTTACCATTTTGGCCCGGTCTTATATTTGACACGAGGCTAGGGTTCACACTTTTAAGATCCTTAATTAATTAATTTCATAGGCAGATTAATTTAAAAGGAATGATTTTAATTTATTTCATTTTATACATTATATATGCACATATGGCAATTATGAAATTTATAAAACAAACATTCCATTAATCTATTATACTATTACACACAGCCCTAAACGGGTCTTTTACAAATAATAAACTTTCCCACGCAGGGTTTAAACCAGTACATGCCCACGCAGGGGTCTTACAGAAAGATGTGCCCACGCAGGGGCTAAAATAGAAACAAGTCCTCGTAGGGGACTAAGTACAAAAGGTAGATGTCCACGCAGGGACTACATACACATACAAATAATAAATGTCCACGTAGGGACTTGATTTTTAAAGTAGACATACACACACAAAGGATTTACTGATCCTTCTTACTCTTCCCCTTGATTAAGTTCGTCAAGGTCTTGAACATCCCCTGGTTACGCCTTCGGTCTTCCCGTGCCTCATGCCGCACCTCCCTAATACTTTGTAGGATTTCCTGATGCAGTGGTGGCGACATCTGCAGAGACGGCGGGGGTTGTTGGTAGTACGGGGGTTGTGTAGGCATCTGGTATCCCTGTGCTGGGTAGCCTACTCCCCAAGGACCTCCATAAGGTCCCTCCTGGTTAAGGGCGTTGTAATTAGTTGCTACCAAATACGGGTCGGCTTCAGCGTATCCGAGGTTAGGATGAGTCGGTTGCTCAAACGGATTGTACATCGAAGGACCCGTGTATGCTGGTATATGATTATCGAAACCCGTCGGTGGCGGTTGCTGCGCGTAGGGGTTTGATGGTCCACCCATCTGTGGAACTTCTGGAAGCGGCTGATAATTTCTGCCACTTGATTGTAGAGGAGAGTTGAGATGAAACTCTTCTCTTCGTGTGGACATCCGAGCTCCGGATCTCCTATGTCTTTGCGGCTGTGGAGGCGCCGGCTGTACTGGTGGCGGTGGAGGCGGTGGCGTAACTGCCTCAAACTGGTGATTCCCAGAGGAATCTTGATGATGCTGCTGATGCTGCTCATGCGGCGGAGAATAGTGAGGCTGATGCTGCTCATGCGGCGACGAATGGTGTGAAGGTGTATAATACCATTCTTGCCGAGTAAAGATAGCCTGGAAGCTATCTGAACCATTATAGGGTGGCCCGTGATAAATTGAACTATCCGAGACCTCGATTGGGTGGTTGGGAGTTCCTGATGCGGGCATTTCGGGGTCATCTTCCTCATCCATATCGTTTCCCCCAGAAAAATGGTCCTCCGGCCCCAATGGGTTAAAACCCACTGGTTCTTGTAGATAATCCGCCGGGTTGAACTGGCCTTGAAAAATTGGAGTGGGGTCTCCAAAAGGGCGGTGCGACATAGATCGCTGTAACGGTATTTGTGAATGGTGGGGGTCTCTTGGCTCATTTTCTGATTGTGGCCCGTATGAGTCTTGAACGGGAGTTGTTGAGCTGTTCGAAACCGACCGTCTTGCCGGCTGAAAGAGACCTCTCTGGTTCCGCCGAGTACCGTCACTCTCGGCGGGGATAGGAGCTCGTGTATTGGATGGCCCAGCTTCATGGTCGTTGGGGGCGGTGGTCGGCCCCTTTCCTCCTCGTCCTCGCATACGTAGAAATCTTGGAGGCATTTTCTTGGTTATACCTGTCAACAAAACATAAGATAACAAATAACAAAATATAAAGTTTTAAAGAACAAAACAAAAACCGAATAGGGTGGAATTTGTCTTATGTTATAAGTCTAGACTCGAAAGTTTAAGTATGTGCAATTGTGTAACTGAGATTAAACACAATAAGGCTAGTGTTTAATTCACTCAGAGTTGGCTCTGATACCAACCTGTCACACCCCGGATTTCCACGTGTCACCGGTGGGCCCGGTGGGGGAGTATCGTGACGTGGTTGGCAACATAATAGTCAAACAACACAATATTTAAATGCACAGCGGAAGCAATATATAGATTTAATTCAACCAAACGATTTTGTAATATGAAGTATCACAAATAGTCGAATATAATCCACAGGTAGATCAAATAAAATAAACAGGAAACAAATGTTCAACAGATATGACATCCAAGCTGGCGAGACTTAATGTGGATGCTAGGAGACAAGCCAGCCTATTTCGAGTAGTACCTGCACTCAATCTTTTTAAGAAAATACGTCAGTTTACACTGGTAAATACTATCAACTGACTCATTTTGAAAAGAGTTTAAGAAATGCATTTAAGGCACAAGGCACAAATATTTTATAACTTGGGATAATTATTTAATATATAAGCTTGTAAAGGAATTACATGTTTCTTATGCGTTCAGTAGCCCGGATCGAGCCGGGTTAAAGATCAATTAACACACCACTTTAATTATGAGACACTACAGGTGTACGCCTACACCTGAGTGCTAAGGTCGTGGCCATTTCGTAAAATGATGCCAGGGATATCCGGGACACGGTCATTAACCCCCCAAAGGCTTTAAGCAACAAAACAAATTAAACGGAGTCATCTCAATAATTTAACCATAACAAGATTAAATATTCAATGCCCGACCAAGCGGTATTTTATATACCTTACCCAAGCCCGTATAGGGAAATAAGTTAAAAGTATTTACCTGAGCAAGTATAGTTCAAAATCAGCGAGTGCGGTATCTTTTACTGGTTCTCCTAATCTGGAACGAAGGTTTATAATAACCTATTAGAATACTAACGGATCTTTAATTAAGCTTAAGCTTAGACCGGTTAGTTTTAAGGATACGGTTCGTACGCACGATTAAGCGAAGACCGGATAGAATGTGATTTAGACCCGACAAGTTTGAAGACTTGTTTAATATGGGTATCAGATACACATTCTGGATTTTGAGAATAAACCGATAAGGTTTGACCCGTTTCGGCTAATTTATGTAAACTAGTTACATAAACCGAACCGAACGCGCATAATGCATAACGGGTAACCGAAAAGGTCGCGAACAGGTTTCCTAAGTTAATACGCTTTAAATGTGTGGTGATATCATTATGATATCTTCCATAATGCCCATAACGAGTTTAATCTCTTAATAAGCCCCGTAGGGGTATTTTGGTCAATTTAAAGATTATAAAAGGATTAAATTAGGTTTCTATGAACCGGGTCTGATTACATCAGTAAAATAGCTTACATTAACAGGTTATGTCTAATGGTATTAAGTCTTACGTGGCAAAATGGTTTTAATACTGAACTACGCGTTTAATACGCGTGTAAAGCCGTTTTAAGCGACGTACGGGTTAAAATACCAATCTGAGTTTTCTAATCAGCAAAACAAGTTCAAAATACTATATTTATTATTTTAAATCAGTGGCAATTGGATTGGTATCAATCGGATTCGTAAAACTCGTTTTATGGCCTAAAAGGGCATATTCGGTGTTAACCGAATCAATGCGATAAGTCTAGCTTAAGACCAGCTTAAAAATAATTAAAAATCTTCAAAAATCCTAAAATATTATTTAACATCAGCGGGTAATAGTTTTGGTACCGAAAATCGGGTTTAGATAGGCTATGCGTTAATCGCGCCGTTTAATAAATAAAAAGCTTATTATTTACGCAAATGCGCATATCTCCTAATCTAGACCTCCGCTTGACGTGAAAATTTACGTACATGTTAAATAATCAGTAACTAAGATTATTGCATTTCCACATTTTCAAAATACTCGTTATAAGGTCATAAGGGCGTTATGGTCCTATTTAAGCGATTAACGGAAACGTGTGCATGCATCGGATAATCAATGAAACAAGTACAGAGACTTATACTAGCATGTAACCCAACCCTAATGAGACTTTAAGGTATGTCTAATACTTACTAAAACGGGTCAGAACCGAAGTCAACGCAAAAGTCAAGGTTTTGCGCCTTTCGGTTCCGAACCGGGTTTAAATAGAAATTTGTCGAGTCGGGCAAGCGCAAACAAGTTTTTATACTTATTACCAAGTTATATTAAGGTTAGAACAAGTTACACGCCTTACGGATTGCATTTCATGCATTAAATCATAAATGTCAATTCTGTTGACTTTTTCGGTCAACGTTTGACCCGACAAACGACCTAGTTAGGTCTGGATTTGGTACTTGCCCTTATAAGGGTTTAATACCCATATAATTACCTATCTAATGGTACTTTTAATTCGGGTTACGACTGAGCTATCGATAACTAAACCCGAAGTCAACCGTTTAATACGATATATTGACTTTTAAGCAAAAAAAACTAAACTAGAATTAATTTAGAAGGGATTAGAGACTTACTAGATGATTAGAGGATGACTAGGAAGGCTCTTGATCAGTTTGCAAGCTCTCAAATAATCAGAATGCTTGGAATGATTTGTGAATGAATGTGGTGAATGAATGGGTCTTCTTATAGTGGGTTTACACACCACAATCCCTTGACACAAGAGTCTATGATCAACCACAAGAGATAAACACATGTCACTAGCATGTAGGGGTGTCTAAGGGCCATGAATGTGCAAGAGAAAACCGGCCAAGAAGGTCACAAGTGCGAAAAACAGCCAACAGCAAGTTGCTGTCGCTGGGCGCACCCTCGCGTAGCGCGAGGGGCTGTCGCGCTACGCGACGCCCTCATCTGATCAGAATTATTTTGTTTGTTGTTGGTTTGAAAGGGCACCCACTTGTTCGACTTAGGGACTTCATTTTGGCAATATGGGGCCTCTATTAATGATCTTTTAACTGATACATACCCTACCATGATGTCTTGTTTCAATTGATTGCATTTACAAGACCCGAAAATAACGGTTTATCGTTCATTTCATCATGGGACCTCATCATGCATTATCAAGTCCATTATTGTGAACCCTTTTCTGAATTGAGGGTATATTAGATGTATATAACATTTAATCGGGTCTTGGGATTTATTATTGAGGTGTTCAGAGGTAACAAATTAACATGACGCCACTTTAAATCCTACCGAAAACATCTTTATTAAATCCGGGTTTTCAACGCGTTTTTGTCTGACATGACACGTGTCGTTTTAATATTAACCCGAAATTTGCGAGGTGTTACATAGCATGTGCCAGATTCAGAAAAGTTTCAAAAATGGCAGAAATAGTCCCTGCAGCCCGTTTAAGCTATTTTCGATGCGTTTGAACCCCGTTAACCTCATTTCAAGGCTCTAAAATGAAGTTAAAGTATAGGGAACTCAAAACATGCTCAAAAATATCTAGGATGTCGGTTCGTTTGGTCGTACGTTTGCGTTGTTCGGTTAATTACGACGGAAGTGTTATATATATTAGGTGTATATTTTAAGCCCCTTTAACACTTATTTTTAGCCAAGTTTTAAATTTATAAAACACGATATTTTACTAACACTAAACACACATATGGGCAAGTGCACCCATCGTGAGCGTAGTATAGTGTTGGCAAGATACCGAGGTCGTCCAAGGACACAAGAGCTTTTAGTACCGGTTTATCCTCAACGTCTAATCAAAATAAAAAGTTTAGAAAAATGTTTTAAACTAAGAAAAATAAAAACTAACTAAAATTCTGAAAATAAAAATAAAAGGAAAAACAGATAGACAAGATGAATCACTTGGTTCCGACTCGTATCTAGTGTAACCTTTGATTATCTCCGCACTTTTGCACTATTTTAAGAGATTATCTTAGTTATTGTAGTAGGCCCCTCTTTTGAAGGTGACGTTACCCTCACCCCAGTAGTTTGAGTCGGCAAGGATACAATCCTAAAAGGGTGGATTATTGGAAGATAATTAATTAAGTTATTAATGCAAATTATGGTAGGCCCCTCTTTTGGAGGTGACGTTACCCTCGACTAAGTAGTCTGAGTCAGCAGGGATACAGTCCTAAATAGCCGGGTTATAGTATTAATAGTAGTTAACTTATGAGGGGATCAAAGAGTTTGGACCCCCGCCATCCAATACCCTTAAGTATTGAAGGAGGTCCTACTAAATTTGACCCAGGTCCATTGCAGGACCTCTAAACGCTGAACAATGGCAAGACCTTTACCAAACCATTCCCTTAACCCCCGACCAGGTAGCCAACATACCTCCATATAGACCGTGGAGATATGAATGGTGAAAATATTTTATTTTATATAGACAGTAAAATAATGCCAAGACACCACGGACAAACGATAAGGAAAGATCACCTTCAACATAAGCAACTAGTTATTAAAGTCATTAATACAAAACCAAGTAAAAAGTGTGAAAAGATTAGAAATAAAAAGTATTACACTAGACACTTTGTCTTCACCAAGAGATGTAAAAGACTTAGGCAAACATGGCCTTGATTGTCAAGAACTCTTACGATCAGTCTTGGATCCCGAGACGACTCACACACTCTACGATGGACAATGGATGATGGTGGTGGATGATGGTGTTATGGTGGTGGTGGGTGGTGGGTGAAGTGTGAGAGAGGTGGTGTGCCAAGGGATGGTTTGAGCTTGAGCCAAGCACTCCTATTTATAGGCTGAACAGAAGCTCGGGCACGGCCCCGTGTCCAATGGGCACGGCCCCATGTCCACATCCTCCCTTTCTTCATTTAATGCAGTTTTGTCTTATTAGTTGACCACGCCCTCGTGTCCACAGAGCACGACCCCGTGTGCAGAAGAATCTTTGTACTATGAAGATTTGCCTGGATTGTGCGAATCTTATAGTTGACCACGGCTCCGTGTCCGCTGAGCACGGCCCCGTGGTGGGCAATAGAAGCTTCTACCACTTTGTCTTTTCTGCTGACACTTGGGCACACCCCCGTGCTGGCTGAGCACGGGGCGTGTTCAGTCTTCTGTTGTCATGTTTTGCTTGGGAAGATGCTGTCGTGGGGTCGGGCATGTCACGTCTTGTTCCTTTTCTTGTATTTATGTCAGATTTTGATGTCTTTTTGCTTCTTTTGTTAATTTGAGCTCATTTAATCCTGAAAATACAAAAGGAAGACAAAAGCACACTTTTTCCAACATTAGTACTAAAAAAGGGTTATTTTTATGCCACAATTGATGTAATTTATATGTTGCATTTTGCACACATCAAATACCCCCACACTTGAATCTTTGCTTGTCCTCAAGCAAAACTCTTTAATATGTGGCTATTACACTCCCAAATGGAATGGGTAGAAAAAAAGGTTTTTGGGCTTGTCATAGAGTGTCGGGATTTCCAAGATTCTTTATTTAGTTTTATTTTTATTTATTTACAATCCTATTCGTCATGATTCATTTAAAACTTTTCATAAGATAAATTACTTATTAGGGCATAACATGCCTTTTTTAAAATTTTATTTATATACAAGTTCACATACCTCACGGGGATCACTCAACACTCGGCCGAAAATGTATTTATGGATCACTCGAGAGCGGCATGGAACTTACTCCTACCATAGGCTTGCCAAGCAATCAATCCTCCTCCTTTTTAACTTATAAACCTTTGTAAATATCAAGAGGACTTTGTGGGTGAAGGGTTAGGCTTGGGTTAAAGGTAGGTGGTTGGGTTAGTGGTTAGTGGTTAGTAGAAAAAAGGCGAAAAGCGTAACAAGTGTCGTTTTCGTAAGACTTTCTATTTTTGTAACTTTTATTTTGATGAAGCTTTTATTCAAACAAAGTTATTTTTGATGAACTTGTTTGTTTGTTTGTTTTTTTTTGCTTCATCATCAACGCAAATTTTTTTTTTTTTTTTGAAAAGTCATACGGAAAACCGAACTTGTTACTAAAACAAAGGGTTAAAAATAAAAAAAAGGTTTTGGTGGGTAAAAGGGTGTTTGGTTTGGGTTATGAAATGAAAAGGTTTAGGCTCAAAGGGGCTAACTAGGGGGATTTTGGGTAGGTGGTAAAAAAAAAAGAAAAATAATGGTGTAGAAATAAAAAGGGTTAGTCCTAATGCCTCCATCATTTACTTACTCGGGTTTAAGTTGGTAAGGACCGGGAATGTATCGTCATGGCAAGTTCTAGAGTCGTAAGAACCAAGCGGCTATTCACACAAGAAACGAAAAATGAGCATTTAGTTTAAAGATATGTAATTGTATGCTCAATAAAGGCTCAAAACTCACTTTTGTGGGAATGAGTTTTTATGTGATCAAGTATATATAATCAAATTTTAACTAAGTTTGCCATGCCTTTTCATAATTTTCTTATGTTGGTTCTTTTTATCACGACGCTATCGGTTGTAAATTCGTAAAAATATAACCTTTTTGAGAACTTGAATTTCCCGAGTTAAACCTAGACAAGTAAACGTGTTGGGTGAACACGGCCCCTGTCCAGTTACCTGAACTGGGTCTTTTTCTGTAGAATGTGCAGCACGGGGCCGTGTTGGGTGGACACGGCCTGTGCCGAACTTACTGTAAATGAAGAAATTGTCGGATGCTCCTGTTTTCCTGCATGGGGTGCTGGTTCAAGTTTCCCTTGTATCCTTTGTCATCTCAAGTGTGTTTTATTCAATTCAACACCATCCAAACACCAAATTAACTAAAACCATCATTCATTAATCATAGAGAGAATTACATAATAGTCCTAAAAATGAAAAATAAAGCAGAAAATAAAGGTAAAAAGTCCTAATATTAAATAGGTCAAGTGATCCGTAAAATCTTCCTAAGAGTCCTACTTCTACAATAAGAACCAAAATTCCGGAAATATATCTCCGGTCTAAAAGCCTTGTAGAACTCCAAGCCGAATGGTGTCCCTTAGATGTTACTAGAGCCATTCTTCTATCTCCCTTGGGAGAAAAGAGGCGGCTTCATGTTCCTCGACCTCTTGTGGAGGAGGAGTGACACCAATCGGAACCCCTTGTAGTATGTCTCGAGGAGGCTCCGGATGTAGGGCATACCATTTGGCCGGAATGATGACTTCCGACACCACATTCCATGCCCTTTGGGTGATAATTGGTACCAAAGGAGGAGAGGCGAGAATGTTCAACCTTTGGTGCAAAAGGTTGACATCCCGGAGACATCCCTCTAGTCCCACCGTCAAATGATTAATGCGGTCAACCAATGCCTCTTCCACACTTGTCATTTCATCAAGGGCTTCTCTCAAAGCGTAAACATAGTTTACAAGTGAATCTTCAACCGTTGATGATCTTCTCCCCTGCCGGTTGTTCCTGGAATGCGCTGAAGAGTTTCCGCTAGTTCTGCTCGCCATTCTAAGAAAACACACCGAAAAGAGTTCATTTTTATGGGAATAATACTTCGGACACGGCCCCGTGTTCAGCGAACACGGCCCCGTGTTCAAATATCTGCAGGATTTAGGAGCAAGGAATCTTGGGGTTTTAAATTGTTTTCATGATTTGTAAAGCATTTTTGAACAGAAACAACTTAAAACGTTGTTGTAGAACTTATTTTTAACAAGATTCCATGGTCAAAAATCCAACAAACATCTCAATAAGGCTTGAAATTTATGGAAAGTTCAAGCTTTAATGGAAGCATGACAAAAATTGAAGAAGAAGATAGTGGATAAAAGAGGAAAGGACAAGAAAATGTTGAGAAACTTCTTTTAGAAAATACCTAGGATGGTATGTGAGAATATTCCCCAAATCTCTGTCCTTGGAATGGTTCAAATGTGCAGGATTCTGGGCTGCATTTATAGAAAACGACAGTACGTTGCGCACGGCCCCGTGTTGGCTGGACACGGCCCCGTGTGCAGACAGAATCCTGACACATTTTTGTTCGCATTCTGACAAAATCAGAAGAGAATCTTTGGATGGACACGGGGGCGTGTTGACCTAGGCACGGCCCCGTGTCTAGAAGCTGTTTTATGAAGTGCGTCCAATTTTTAAGAAAGTGTTCCGGATCGGGTGGTTCCTTACTGAATGGAACAACCCCATAGTGCCTAAGATACCTTAATTGATCTAGATTAAGACGAGAACTCAAGAGGTTGTCGGTGAGGGTGATTCCTATGCTATATGTAGGTGGACAAGTCCAACCCTTTTCCGGGCTCTCGTTAAAGAAGGTGTATGTCGAATCGCTCAGGTCTATATATGCATCAAACGAAGTTGATGGGGAGTCCTTCACGGCACAATCGACACAGGGACGACTATCGCTCAAGTCCTCACTAGAGTTAGGAGTATCTTTGGAAACAACGAAGTTGTTTGAATGCGTTTCCAACCCTTCTTCTTGGTTACCGTCTTGGAAAAGATTATTGAAATCTTTCCTAAGTTCTTTTAACCAAGCAATAATTAGATCTTCTAGTTGAAATAATTCATCAAGAAGCATTTCTCCTAGAATATCCGGTTGGGAGCATTCAAGGGAGAGATAGGGATTATTTTTACTTTCGCCCCTCTTAAGGATACTAGGAAATGATGGGTTTATATAGTGGGGTTTATAATTTAGAAAATAACATTCTAATTCTTTATGGTTACCACCACATAATTGACACCACATTGTACCATAAGAGTGCCGAAAGTAAAAATTATCAGTATCACTCATGTTTGTGTCAGAAATTACCAACTGTCGGGATCTTACGGTTCTGTTTTCAGTAACTGAAACTTGGGCACGGGGGCGTGTTGAGTGGGCACGGCCCCGTGTTCAGCTTACTGTCTGACTTAAAACAGGATTGCCGGTTCCAATGATTGGGCACGAGGCGTGTTCAGCGGGCATGGCCCGTGCTGAGTTCTGCAGAAGCTGAAAAATTAAGAAAAATCCTAAAAAATATTGAAAAATAAGAAAAACGATTAGGCCGTTGATTCCTAACTTTCTTAAAATCCTTGTGTCCCCGGCAACGACGCCAAAAACTTGATGCGTGTGAAGTGTTATATATATTAGGTGTATATTTTAAGCCCCTTTAACACTTATTTTAGCCAAGTTTTAAATTTATAAAACACGATATTTTACTAACACTAAACACACATATGGGCAAGTGCACCCATCGTGAGCGTAGTATAGTGTTGGCAAGATACCGAGGTCGTCCAAGGACACAAGAGCTTTTAGTACCGGTTTATCCTCAACGTCTAATCAAAATAAAAAGTTTAGAAAAATGTTTTAAACTAAGAAAAATAAAAACTAACTAAAATTCTGAAAATAAAAATAAAAGGAAAAACAGATAGACAAGATGAATCACTTGGTTCCGACTCGTATCTAGTGTAACCTTTGATTATCTCCGCACTTTTGCACTATTTTAAGAGATTATCTTAGTTATTGTAGTAGGCCCCTCTTTTGAAGGTGACGTTACCCTCACCCCAGTAGTTTGAGTCGGCAAGGATACAATCCTAAAAGGGTGGATTATTGGAAGATAATTAATTAAGTTATTAATGCAAATTATGGTAGGCCCCTCTTTTGGAGGTGACGTTACCCTCGACTAAGTAGTCTGAGTCAGCAGGGATACAGTCCTAAATAGTCGGGTTATAGTATTAATAGTAGTTAACTTATGAAGGGATCAAAGAGTTTGGACCCCCGCCATCCAATACCGTTAAGTATTGAAGGAGGTCCTACTAAATTTGACCCAGGTCCATTGCAGGACCTCTAAAAGCTGAACAATGGTAAGACCTTTACCAAACCGTTCCCTTAACCCCCGACCAGGTAGCCAACATACCTCCATATAGACCGTGGAGATATGAATGGTGAAAATCTTTTATTTTATATAGACAGTAAAATAATGCCAAGACACCACGGACAAACGATAAGGAAAGATCACCTTCAACATAAGCAACTAGTTATTAAAGTCATTAATACAAAACCAAGTAAAAAGTGCGAAAAGATTAGAAATAAAAAGTATTACACTAGACACTTTGTCTTCACCAAGTGATGTAAGAGACTTAGGCAAACATGGCCTTGATTGTCAAGAACTCTTACGATCAATCTTGGATCCCGAGACGACTCACACACTCTACGATGGACAATGGATGATGGTGGTGGATGATGGTGTTATGGTGGTGGTGGGTGGTGGGTGAAGTGTGAGAGAGGTGGTGTGCCAAGGGATGGTTTGAGCTTGAGCCAAGCACTCCTATTTATAGGTTGAACAGAAGCTCGGGCACGGCCCCGTGTCCACATCCTCTCTTTCTTCATTTAATGCAGCTTTGTCTTATTAGTTGACCACGCCCCCGTGTCCGCTGAGCACGACCCCGTGTGCAGAAGAATCTTTGTACTATGAAGATTTTCCTGGATTGTGCGAATCTTATAGTTGACCACGGCCCCGTGTCTGCTGAGCACGGCCCCGTGGTGGGCAATAGAAGCTTCTACCACTTTGTCTTTTCTGCTGACACTTGGGCACGCCCCCGTGCTGGCTGAGCACGGGGCGTGTTCAGTCTTCTGTTGTCTTGTTTTGCTTGGGAAGATGCTGTCGTGGGGTCGGGTATGTCACGTCTTGTTCCTTTTCTTGTATTTATGTCAGATTTTGATGTCTTTTTGCTTCTTTTGTTAATTTGAGCTTATTTAATCCTGAAAATACAAAAGGAAGACAAAAGCACACTTTTTCCAACATTAGTACTAAAAAAGGGTTAGTTTTATGCCACAATTGATGTAATTTATATGTTGCATTTTGCACACATCAGTATTTTGAAACTACAGAAATTTCCTTAAGTTCTTTATCTTTAGTATTAATGATTACTGAAATCATATATACTATTCCTTGCTTTCGTTCATAATTAGCAACTTTCATTACTGATATGAACTTTATGGGTTGACATGGCTTATTTCCTGTAATCATTATTACTTCTCTAGTGGTTGCAAAATTTTCTATAGAATTCTTATCACAGATAATTCGAGCATGATTGTTTACTAACCAATCCATTCCTAACACAACATCGAATTCAACTAATTTCATAGATAATAGGGTTGCAGAAAATTTATGACTTAAAAGTTCTATTTCTACATTTTGCAGAACCTTATTTATTTTAACCGAATTTCCATCTGCCGTTTCTACTGTAGAAATTTGCCTAATGCTGATTAAAGGTAAGTTAAGAGTTTGGCAGAATGAAGTATTTATAAAACTTTGGTTTGCACCAGAGTCAAATAATACTTTTGTGTAAACCTTGTGAACTAAGAACGTACCAGCTATCACATCTGGAATGAGCTCTGCTTCCTGAGTAGTCAGTTGGAAGGCTCTTACATTCATTTTTGCTCCTTCTACAGATTTGGCTTTATTGTCAGATGGTTTGTTCAGTTTTGGACAATCTGGCCTAAGATGTCCAGCTTCTCCACAGTTGTAGCAGACTGAAAATTTCTTCCTCCTGCAGTCTTCTTCTTGATGCCCCGGAATTTTGCAAAAATTGCAATATCCTTTGCATCTTCCAAAATGCTTCCTTTTGCAAGAATTGCAAAATGGGCTAGTGGAAGATTGCCCATTCCCTCTTCTCTTGAAATTGTTATGGTTACCCGGACGGAATTCTTGGGTAATCTTTTGGGCTACTTCCTTCCTTCTATTTTCTTCTCTTGTCCGTACTAGTTCGTCAGTCAGAGTATTGGCTAAATCCACCGCATCATCAATCGTGCGAGGTTTCGCAGCCTTGACGATATTACGGATTTCGGCAATCAATCCCCAAATATAACGAGAAATAAGTACCGGCTCTGGCGAAGCCAGGGTTGGTACCACTCGAGCATACTCGAAGAATGTCGAAGTATACCCTCGACAATCTACATCCACCATCCGGTGGGTTAGAAACTTATTTGTCATTTGTTCCTTTTCATACTCGGGACAAAATTTTCTTTCTACAAAGCTCTTAAATTCTTCCTAGTTCATAGCATACGCCATCCTTCTTCCTTTTGCTTGTAACACCGTATTCCACCATTCTAGCGCCCCTTCTTTGAAAAGGTTTGACGCGTACATGACCTGATCATCCTGAGCACATTTACTTATGGCAATTACTGCCTCGGTTTTCTCTAACCAACGCAGTGCCGCAGTCACTCCTTCATTGCCTGCAAACTCAGTGGGTTTACAAGCAAGAAATTCTTTGTAAGTGCAACCAGGCGTTGCAGCTTTCATTTTCTTAGGAGGAGGAGCTTGCCGTGGTTCATTCTCATGATTAGTATGATTATTGCCTCCGTTTATGCTATTACTGAAGTTATCTTCAGAAATACGTTTGCTAGGAACGATTTGTTGCGGTTCTATTGGATTTTTAACAGCAACAACGATTGATGGAATAGCGTTGGCTATCCCTTGAGCAACTATTGCTGGAATAGCGTTGGCTATCCCTTGAGCAACGATATTTTCTATATCCTGCCTAGTCATATATTGATCCCCCGGTTGTTGCTCAGATTGATTAACCTCATTAACTGGTTCATTATTAGCGTTTTCCATCTGATATCTAATTTATAGATAAATAATTAGTATAAAAGAAATAATCCAATGTCATAATTAATTGCACATAATCACGTAAACGAAAACAAAATTGTAAATTTTCTAAAATTTTATTTGTTTTATAGATTATATCATGCTTCTATATACAACCGTTTTATTATTTATTTTACACGTAATGATTTTACTATTACTATTACACAACCACAGTTCCATAAATCCCTTATCCTTTGTCAGATGATTTTCTAGTAACGGCGTTCCCTCTCATCGTCTTTCCAGGAGATCTGTCCCCCAATCTCTTGGATCCTATTCCCAGTATCCCTTAGTTCTTCACCAAAGTGGCGGAGTTCAGCCATATTCTCGTTATTCATTGGTGTATTTGGTAAAGGTTCTGGATCGAACTGAGGAAAAAGCTTATAGGGATTGTTTTGGAACTGTATTTCATTAGTCAACCATTCGTCTATTCCTAAAGGTTGCGAGTGAATTGAAGGGTTTGGAATAGATGGTTCTAAGTTCATTGGTAGTTGTGTTTCAAAAGAATGAATAAAAACATTTTCATTAACAGGCTTAATAGTATTATAGCTTGCCATTATAAAATCTAGCTCTTCCTGAGATGGTAACCCCTCAATTTGTCTAGAGCTTTCCCCAATTTCCATTTTCTTAGACTTGGGTTTCTCGAGAGGTAAAGCGTTGAATTCGATAGGTTCTTCTATGTCTGGTATATATCTATTGAAATCTCTGGAAACCTCTATTCTTACCGGATAGAGATTTAAATTCTGAAGGGCGTCAGACAAGTCACTCATGCTGTTATGCAAAATACACACCATTACTAATTATAACAAAATTTTTATAGAAAACCTTTAAATATTATTCCAGACTGTGTAACTACAAAACAACTGAAAATTAAAACACACTAGGTTTTATTTATAAATTTATTTATTTACTGAATAAGGTTTCTAGACTGTAGATAATAAAGGTGCTAAAACTTTGAGTCAAATTATTTAAGGATTTGCATTAATTGCTATATTGGCTAGCATATAAAGATCTGCCCATACTGTACACAATTAGTCACATAATCACAAAATAGCAATTAATAAAAATTAAGTATTTTCTAAATACTTAATTGGCTTAAATCAGTGGCTCGATCAGTGGCTCTGATACCACCTTTTTCTGTCACGGCCCCCGACCCGGTTTGACCCGTTTCAGGAGCCGCGGGACAGAAATCCCGTGGTATTTAATTAATTGAGTTTAACAGCGGAAGTTTATTATCAGGATCTTTTTAAAACTGAAATATTTCTCGATTACTTTATTTCATAACTCGGGATAAAACCCCGGTAATTTACAATCATTTGATTTCACGAAGAAATCTTTTTATTTTACAAAACATGTTTCTTTATTTTATCCTGAGCCACTTTCTTAAGCTTGTAGTGCTTCACGGCACTTTTCCTGGATCATAACAGATCACCTGAAACATGTTTGAAAAAGGTTTTGTCAGCGGGAAATACTGAGTGAATCATTCTATTTACATAAAATGATGCATAGTTATTAATTACAGCATAAGAGCGATTACAATGGCTTCTATCTTATTTTTATCTGACGTTGTGTCACAATGGTGACATGTCACAATGGTGACGATGGTCATACCACTATTAGGTCAATGAACCTAAATAGTGATGATTATCCCTAGTAGGTCAATGAACCTAACTGGGAGAAAGTTAGTAATGTGCACAATACCCCACTAGCCAGTGATTTAAGATATCCACGACTTAGTCCCTGTAATTATAACTTTTGAAAATAATTTGAGGTATTGTAAAATAGTTGATAAAAAGAGAATGACTCACATTGCAGATTTAATTTGAGCAGAGCCTAGCCTACTGATTAGCCTTTTTAACCTAAATTTAATAACAGGCACACAATTCTGGGTTAGTAATCAATTCAGCATTTACGATAACTTACGAGATCAACCCTCACAACGAATGACAAAGTGCGATACTTAAACATCCATCGAATTAACGACGAATGACAAAGCAAAAACCCTAATGTGGGCAGCACTTAAACATCCATTGGATAGTTTAATCAATCAGACATTGAATCGTATCAGCGATCGAGTTATTACCCTGATTGCGGCGTCGATTAGTGATCCGTGTGTGTTAATTGTGGTAAACAGAACGTAACTCGGTGCCTGTAGCGAGAATTTACGTCGTTTTAACTCCTGAATTCAAGTCCCAAGGCCCTCTATTTATACACGAAATTTGCTTAGCTTACGGACCGTAAGACTTATCCCTTACGGTCCGTAAGGGACACCTAATTGTCATAGTGTTGCCACGTGTGGGACTAGGCCTGTTGAGTTGATGAAATTGAAAAATTCGAATTTGACAGCACATAATTTAGATAATCGTA
Source organism: Helianthus tuberosus (assembly GCA_030545235.1). Lineage (NCBI taxonomy): Eukaryota > Viridiplantae > Streptophyta > Magnoliopsida > Asterales > Asteraceae > Helianthus > Helianthus tuberosus. The sequence goes on from CM060452.1 coordinate 5,779,652, forward strand.
ACTGGGTTTACCCCCCCCCCCCTGAGTTTTAGGGGCCCTGATCCTGATTCTGATTGTTCTGAAAATTTTAGGGTTTGTGCAGAATCACTTGGGTGTCTTAATTAGGGTTTCCTATTGGATAATTAAAGTAATAAATATGACTTTTGATGAGAGTTGTTACATCACACCTTTCCAAGGTGAGACCTTAAGTAATACTCGATCACCGACTTGAAATTCCAAGGGCTTGCGTTTTGGGTCCGCGTAACTCTTTTGACGGCTTCTAGCTGTCTGAAGGTTATCATGAACTTTCTTTATCTTGTCAGTTGTCTCTAAAATGAGGGCGGGTCCAGTAAGTTGAGCCTCGCCTATCTCATTCCAGCACACTGGTGAACGACATTTTCGACCATAGAGAGCCTCGAAAGGAGCCATTTTGATGCTGGTGTGATAACTGTTGTTGTAGGAGAATTCAATCAACAGAAGATGTGAATCCCAACTACCACCAAAGTCGATCACACAAGCTCTAAGCATATCCTCCAGAGTCTGGATTGTTCTTTCAGATTGACCATCCGTTTGCGGATGATAAGCTGTGCTCAGATTAAGTTGGGTCCCCATAGCAGATTGTATGGTTCTCCAAAAATAAGAAGTGAAATGAGCATCTCTGTCAGAAATGATGTTTAAAGGAACACCATGTCGAGCTACAATTTCATCCACATAGATTTTAGCAAGCTTGTCAGCAGAAAAATCCTCACGGATTGGCAAGAAATGCGCTGACTTAGTAAGACGGTCAACAACTACCCAGATGGCATCATGACCTTTCTTTGTGCGCGGAAGTTTAGTAATGAGATCCATAGTAATGTTTTCCCATTTCCAAACTGGGATCTCTGGTTGCACTAATAAACCCGAAGGACGTTGATGTTCCGCCTTAACCTTAAGACAAGTGAGGCGTTTTGATACGTATAAGGCAATGTCTTTCTTCATACCAGGCCACCAATACTGAATACGAAGATCCTTATACATCTTATCTGAGCCAGGATGAACAGAATAACGCGACTTATGGGCTTCATCCATAAGCAAGGTGCGAAGGTTATCTTGGCTTGGGACCCACAAACGGTCCATGAAGTAATACGATCCATTGTCCTTCAGTTCCAAATACGGTGTTATGTGATAGGGAAATTCCTTATCTATCAAACCCTGTGAAACACAAGATTGTTGAGCCTGAGAAATGCGGGCTTGGATATCAGATCGAGCTTGAATAACAGATTGAACACGAACACAATGAAGCTTAGTACGTTCCTTACGACTCAATGCATCGGCTACGACATTCGCCTTACCAGGATGGAAGCGAATTTCGCAGTCATAGTCCTTTAGAAGCTCGACCCAACGTCGTTGCCTCATGTTGAGTTCTTTCTGATTGAAGATATGCTGAAGACTTTTGTGGTCCGTGAAAACCACACATTTTGTACCGTACAAGTAGTGTCTCCAGATCTTGAGAGCGAAGACAACTGCCCCCAACTCAAGATCATGAGTGGTGTAGTTCTTCTCATGTATCTTCAACTGCCTCGATGCATATGCTATGACTTTGTTCCTTTGCATGAGAACACAGCCCAGACCCAATTTTGATGCATCGCAATAAACGACGAAATCATCATTGCCCTCAGGCAAAGTCAGAACAGGCGCGTCGCAAAGTTTCTGCTTCAAGTTTTGAAAGGCTTCCTCTTGTTTGAATCCCCAATCAAAGGGCTTGTTCTTCTGAGTTAGAGCAGTTAGAGGAACTGCAATCTTCGAGAAATTTTCAATGAAGCGGCGATAATAACCCGCTAGACCAAGAAAAGAACGAACTTCAGTAGGAGTAATAGGCGTATCCCAATCCTTAATCGCACTGATCTTGGAGGGATCTACATGAATACCTTGTTCGTTGACAATATGTCCTAAGAATTGAACCTCTTTAAGCCAGAATTCACACTTGGAGAATTTGGCGAAAAGTTGCTCTTTCTTTAGGAGTTCCAGAGTAAGACGAATATGCTGCTCATGATCAGCTCGCGTCTTAGAGTAAATCAAGATGTCATCAATAAAAAACAATGACGAACTGATCCAAATAAGGGTTGCAGACCCTATTCATTAAGTCCATGAAAACAGCAGGAGCATTAGTCAAACCGAATGGCATGACTGTGAACTCATAATGCCCATAACGAGTGCGGAACGCTGTCTTGGGAATATCTTCTTCATGCACACGAAGTTGGTGATATCCCGATCGCAGATCAATCTTTGAAAAATAAGAAGCGCCCTGTAACTGATCAAAGAGATCATCGATGCGAGGTAGGGGATATCGATTCTTGATGGTAAGCTTGTTAAGCTCACGATAATCGATACACATCCTAAATAATCCATCCTTCTTCTTGACAAAAAGAATGGGAGCACCCCAAGGTGAAAAGCTAGGACGGATAAAACCTTTATCAGAGAGCTCCTGAAGCTGCTTAGACAACTCTTGCATCTCTGACGGTGCAAGACGGTATGGAGCTCTAGCAATGGGATTTGCACCAGGTACGAGATCAATACGGAACTCGACTTGGCGTGCTGGGGGAAGACCAGGTAACTCTTCAGGGAATACTTCAGAATAATCCCGAACAACGGGAATATCTTGGATAGACTTACCTTTGCCTTTATCTGCTGTGACATGTGCCAAGAAAGCCACATAATTCTTTCGCAGATACTTCTGAGCTTTAAAACAAGACATGAGTTTTAGACCACCAGCAGGTTTCTCACCACGAACCTGTAGGATCTCGCCTGTCGAAAGAACAATCTTCTCAAAACAAACTACCTCTGCGCGATGCTTGGATAACCAATCCATACCCACAATAACATCGAAGCTTCCAAGTTGCATAGGCGTGAGGTCAATAGGAAAAAGATGATCGTTAAGGTTCAACTGGAAATTGCGAAGAACAGAATCAAGAACAATGGGTTCACCACTAGCAACTTCTACTGTCAAAGGTTTACCTAGTTTCGTTCTAGACACGCGAAGCAATGGCTCAAAAGATAATGACACAAAACTCTTATCGGCACCCGAATCAAAAAGAACAGATGCAGGCTGATTATTAATAAAGAACGTACCGTTCACCACTTCATTGTCTGCCTGTGCCTCTTGGGCATTCATGTTGAAGACTCGACCTCGAGCCGGAGCCTGATTCTGATTCTGGTTAGCTAGCCTTGGGCACCGGTTTCTGTAGTGGGTCAGATCCCCACAATTGTAGCACGAACCAGGAGGAAAATGAGGTCGTGCAGCTTGACCTTGTTGCTGAGCAAGAGGCTGAGCAACTTGTTGGGCTTGGTTCTGAACTGCCTGGTTCTGATTAGCAGGAATGCGGCAAGTGGCAGCAAGATGACCAATTCTTCCGCAGTTAGTGCAATGAAGACATTGGAGATGTGGTAGGTGATGGCCGTTACACCTGTTGCACAAAGGCGCAGTGCCAAGATATGGCTTCTTGGCTAGTGGTTGCGTAGGCTGATTTGGTGCAGCTTGGGCCTGTGCGGTAACGGCATAGTTTTGGGAAGCCTTTCTCTTCCTAGAACCCTTTGAGGAACCAGAATTCTTTCCATTCTTGTTTTGACCTTTTTTGCTATCCCCCTTGTCAGACGCATGCTTCTTACCCTTGTCACCCTTTTTATGCAGCTTTCCCTTTCGAACCTGCGACTCAGTCAATGTCGCTGCCAACTCGATCGCCTGACAGAGTGTGACAGGGTTACTACCAGTAATGATGTCTTGCACTGAGTCAGGTAGGCCGTCGATGTATCTTTCGATAGCCTTGTCGAGTGGGGTAACCATTGTTGGGAAAAGCAGACTCAACTCCTCAAACCTGTCAGTATACGCCCTGTGCTCGCCACTGTCTTGTTTCAAGTCATCAAACTCTTTCTCCAAAGCTCGTTGTTCATGACGAGGACAGAACTCCCTCATCATAAGGGCCCTAGGTTCAGCCCAAGTTTGTGCTAGAGCAACTTCTGCACCACGGTCTCTCATAACCCCGTTCCACCATGTGAGAGCCCTCTTCTGAAACACACTCGAAGAAAACTCGACCTTGCGATTGTCAGGACACTGCACGTGGCGGAAAGTATTCTCAATGCTCTCGAACCATTGAAGAAGCCCAGTCGCTCCCTCAGAACCACTAAACTTGAGTGGTTTAGCTGAGTTAAAATCCTTGAATTTGCATGGAGCATTGTTGTTGTTGTTGGCTTGGTTCCATTGAGCAAAGAGGTTTGGGAATTGAGTAGCCATTTCCTGCGCAATGATTTCTGCCAGTTCGGCAGTCGCTATTTGGTTTTCGCGTCGAGGAGGCATTCTAAAAGAGGAAACATGAAAGGAAACGAGTGAGATGATTGGATGAAAAGAATGAGATGAAACAAAAATTGACAACAGCAAAGATGGTGGTCATTTGTTCGCATCACAAAGCAAACAAATGACACACAGTGACTAATCAAAGTAAATGGGTCAAAAATAATGTATCGCGAAGACATGCTCGCCTATAAGTGAACACTCACCCCAAGAGTTCCCAGGTAAGAGTGACTGGTCCGATTATGTGGATTTGTACGAACACTCTAGCCTTAGACAGAAAACCCAGGGTACAGGCATTCACCCTTCCAGTTTGCACGTGTTCACATTATTTAAAACCCAAAACCTTGACGAGATTTTGAAAACTCAAAGGGGTTCAAAACCTTATAACAGAGGGTTCAAAACCTTACAATAGAGGGTTCAAAACCTTGTAATAAATTATTCAAAAACAGAAGATTGTTTTTCAAAAATTGTTTCGGAAAATTCGGTTTTTGTTTTGATAATCACCTAAGGATAGGTGATGTGCATGTTTTAAGATCTAAACACAAGATAACTTGTGTTAGGGTCCTAGAAAGGTTATAGTCTAGGTCAAAGCATTACTAATAACCTAATTCCCTATAACCATTGGCTCTGATACCAACTCTTCTGTCACACCCCGACCACGTATAACATACAAAACATGGCGGAAAACGTCGGGGAGTGTTTTAACAGAATTAATTGTTTCATAACCATGGCATTCAAAGTTGTATTTTATTTATCAACATAAGAGTTACATTGTTTTAAACAGGAAATAAAGAGTTCAGAACATAATTAAACTAGTTCTATCTTTATTTTTAGTCTCTAAGGCACATGTCCGCCCTAGTGTCACGATCATCATCCTATGCAAAAGCTCCTGAAAACACATGTGAAAATAGGTACGTCAGCATAAAAATGCCTGTGAGATACATAGGTTTTGTGAAAATAGGATTCATGACTTAAGTTTAAGAAAAAGTTTTAGTAAAAGTCAGTCATGAACCTTGTAAATTGTTTTGTTTTGTTTTGTAAGTCATTTAAAAAGTGATAAGATCAAATGATATGTATAAATAAAAGTATAATGTATGGTTAAATGTATAACCAAGTAAAATGAGTTATATAAAGTAAATTGTTTGTAAACCAAAATCTTGTGAAAATCGTGTTACTTGTGTAAAATGTATAAGTCCAAATTGAATGATTTAAATAACGCTATGATATGTAATATAATACAAACACTTATATATAGGAAGTACCAGCGACGTATCCACCATGCTTGTATCATATTACTCACATCTCGTTACTTAAGTCACTTAAACAAACCACCAATGTAATAAGTCTATGTTTAAACCAATTGTCAAAAGTCCTTGTATAAATCATATCAAATGTTAATAGTCCAAAAGTAGTCAAGTAATGTGTAACAAATGTTATGTATTGTAAGTAAAGTATTGTCACATAATCCAAATGTAGAAATGTACAAAACAAAGTATTTTGAATATATCAAAAAGTTATGTTTTTGCAAAGTAATGCATGTTACATTGATACAAAACATTTATGTGGTAAGTTAACGCATACATTCAAGCCTTGAGACAGTCGGATAACCCTTTTAGTCAAGGTTATCAAAAGAAATGTTTTCGGATTCAGTCATTCCTTACATCCAAACAAACCCGAGATGTCAGGAATGGGATTTGTCAAGTCCTATGGTACCAGTACTTACTACCGAGCGGCGTAGCTAATGTTAATGAACGTATATAAGTCTCGTTTGTGCAAACCAAATGTTATAGCAATTGTATAAATATCATATGAAAACAATGTACTAAGTATGCTAAGTTAACATACAAAGCAGAAAAGTCATGTAAATCAATGTGCTAGCATGCTATCAGTCAACATACATAGCAGAAATGTAAAGTAATGTACTAAGTATGCACACAATAGACATACATAGCATGAAATGTAATGTAAAACGATGTACCAAGTATGCACACAATGGACATACATAGCATGAAATGTAATGTAAATCATGTACTATAAATGTACTAATGAACATAGCAAGTATATGATGTGAAAACATGGAAAGCATGAAAGTAACAAGTAGGCACATGTGTTTCACCCCAAAACAGTTTGGAAAATAGTAAAAGAGGGGTCTATGTATTCACTTGAGATTGCTCAGAAGTCCTAAGATAACCACCAAGCAATGCTAGAGATCACGGAATCAAACGGCACCTAATATAGGTAACTATGTTAATAAACCGGACCTATATCGGAGGATTGGATAGAATGAGGGCTCGTAAACCAAATGAGTATGGGAACTCATGTAGTATGGTTTAACAAAGCCTACATGCTAAATGAAACCTAGCCTAAGTGCTTACGACCCATTACGACCCGTTTAGGTAGCTTATGCTACTTTAACGCGTCGTTCGCGTGAAACGCGTTCGGACCGCTTAACTAGTCCTATGACAAGTAACATATGCCTTAACATGTCTAATATTGTTGTCAAATCAGTTTAGATGTCAAAAGTTATGTTACATATGTTTAAAATGAATTTTGGCATCAAAGGGGTATTTTGGTAATTTACCTAAGGCATATAAACTACCTATCATACAACTACTTAAACGAAGCGACCATAAGGTATAACCTCGGAAGGTTATTCCCTATATACTATGGTCACCTAAAGTGTTTGGTCGGATCCTAATGATCGACCAAATGGGTCGGGTTCGAAAACATAAGCGATTGATTAGATCGCTTACCCTTACGACCCTAGACAAGCACAAAACTAAAAATGACGAGCTAAGCATGTTAAAACATGCTTAACTAAGTTAGAAAACAAGTTTGGTATCAAAACAAACGGTTTTGATACCCATAAGTAGTTTGGTTACAAAATACGCAAGAATACGTATTCTGGCCGAAACTACGGCTCGTCACTGAGCCTAGATAACGTGGTAATCAGTAGGTATAGTCACTAAGGACTATAATCATCGTGATCATGCTCACGTTATGAAGTTCAAACAAACTTCACATCGACCATAAACTGGTCAATGCAGAAAGTCAAACAAAGTTTGACTTTCGGACTCGAAAAGAAATAAAAGAACGAAGGAATACTTACAAAGGGTCCCCGAAAGCTTTGATTTCTCAAATATTCTCAGGTATGAAGTGGATTTCACTTCAACTTAGAGAAATTTCAAGAAATCAAGTGGGTTTTGCAATTGGGGGGGTGTGGGTATTTATAGATGTAGTGGAACCGTTAAGATCGTTCCTCGTTATCCGAGATTCAATCACAGCCGTACACCTCATGCCCATAGTTTTGCAATATTATGGGTGCTCTCAAAACCAGCACATGGTATTGAAAAAGTTACAAAATAGCCCCTAAACTTCAAGTTAAGTGCTGAAAATGGACCTGCAAGTGCAAAAATGGTGTTTCTGCCCAGATGAGGTGCTCGCGTAGCGCTACTGGAAAGGCATAAGTTGCTCGCGCTACGCTAGCATGTGCCAGATTCAGAAAAGTTTCAAAAATGGCATAAATGGTCCCTGCAGCCCGTTTAAGCTATTTTCGATGCGTTTGAACCCCGTTAACCTCATTTCAAGGCTCTAAAATGAATTTAAAGTATAGGGAACTCAAAACATGCTCAAAAATATCTAGGATGTCGGTTCGTTTGGTCGTACGTTTGCGTTGTTCGGTTAATTACGACGGAAGTCGTAATGAACGCAAAAACGATCCAAATTAAGCAACGAAAAGAATTTTCTTATGACAAACACTAAAATAAAATATTTTAATGCTTACATAAATTTTTGGATGTCCGGATGTATTCAGAACGTATGATATGCGCGAAAATGCAAACTTGTGCACTTTTTGACACTTTTAGTCCCTGAATGACCCAAAAGTTTATTTTAGCACACCGAACCCCTCAAAGCCTATTTCTAAGCCATGTAAAGGATATTTATGGTATGTTTAACTTATGGTCATGTTCCGGAATGTCTGTTATAGTTCAAATTGGCATACTTTCACAGTTTGTCAAATTTAGTCCCTGTAGGCGAATTAACTTGTTTTTGCCATACCAAAGCCTTCAAAACTTATTTCTAAGTTATGTAAAGGTTATATGAGGTATGTTAAGTATATGTTGATGTTCCGGAGTATTTGTCGCATTAAACTGATTACGTTTAAGCACCAGTTTGCGTATAACTCTCCAGAAAGCGATATAGAGTTTGAAATTGAATAAAAGTCAAAACATGAAAAATGTAAAACACAACCAAACAAACATTTGGATCAAATAACATTGTTTTATAGATAATTGAACTGTTCACAATGATTACAAGCACAGATGTTACATGTACCCCGCGCGCTTGTGGGGTTTATACGCCTCGTGTTCTGGTGGTAATCTACTAAATACCGTGCTTTCTCTCTTGTATGTCGTGTCATATTCTTCATTGTAGATATCCCATTCATAGTTTATGTTGCGCGGGCCTAAACGACTGTGTACTGGCTTTTTCTGCTGGTGAGTGTATTGCACATAGTTGCTTTCCATTTCACCATAAGTGTCGCGCGTATCATGCACACTTTGCCTTCTGATGTTAGGTGATTTCTCAGGGTGTCGGTTCCGCGTATTTGTTTGTTGAGGGATATGGGTGTTTGGAGGGTTTTGTGGTAGAGTAACAAAAGCGGACTGATTGGCTTGCGCATGGAGCAAAGCTTGATGTGCGCTGAGTTGCGCATAGACAAGGTTCTGAGACGCCGTTTGCTCGGCATACCAGGAAGCCAGAGTTTTTCCTTCAGGTAGCCCTAAAAGTGTCGAGAAGTTCAACAGTGCCTGCCCCGATGGTGATGATGGACCAGCCCCATGGTTTGGTGTTGGAACTTCTGGGGGTGTTTGGTTAACTACTCCGAGTGGAGTTTGGAAAGCTGTTCCGTTTGTGGTTTGGTTGATAACTCTAGAGGTGCTCCCAAAGATATCAGGTTACTCGTTGTTTACTTGCTTCTCCCTGATGGTCCCATTCCCTTGATGCCCTTGGACGTGCGTGGTGTCCGTAACCAGTTCAAAGGAAGAGATTTCTCCGTCCAGGTGAGGGGAAGGATTTGGTTCAGTCATTTAGAAAGTTTTCCAAGAAAAATGAGATGAAAATGGTTTGAAAAAGATGTGGTGGGCACCAATGATGAAACACTGGTTAACACTGGTGGTTAACTAGCTGGGTCATCTCTTATATGGGTTCAATCTCCTTCTCTACTCGCTTAAGACTGAGATCCTGCAAAACAGTAACACCGTTAGCTCGTTAAGAGGGGAATATGGGGGTTTCCCTCTTAACCGGGCTCCGGCGTGAGAATAAGCACTGACCTGAGGAGGAAATAGTGTGTGTTGTAGGTGAAAAGTAAGGAGAACAGAATGGATAACCTGAATGATGAAGGGTCCTATTTATAGCCGGAAGGTGAAGGAGGGATGTGCAACCTTGCCAGCTGCTATTGGGCGCTAACCGTCCGACCAAGGGGAATATCCTCTTGGTCCCCTCTGCTGTGGTCAGGATAGTGGTCCACGTGGCGCGCCATCATTTGTCCTTGTAGGCGGATCGGTACTGCAGCTGTCGGTCTGCCCCCAGGTAGTGTCGCAGGTCCACATGGCGTCTGGATATTGGTGACACGTGTTGTCCTTTTTTTCTGGAGGAGCATCTTCGGTGCCACCTTGACGTCTTCCAGAAGCTTCTGGATTTACTTGCTAATGTAGGCGCCATGTTGGACGGAAAAAGTGGTGTGGTCCCTGCCATGTGTGCATGGAATTGGACCATACCTCTTCAACTTCCATGGCCAAGATACAGAGGAATGGGGACATTGGATCCCCTTGTTTTAAGAGAAATTTACGAAAATAGCCAAGAATAAGTTTAACTTACCAAAATGGCTACCTCATGCGTCGGTAGAGTAGGGCATCACTGATTACGAGAGAGCTTATGCGTCTACAGGGCTCATTCATGCGTCCGCCAATGTAGAAGTGATACGTGTCTCAATGACATCATGCATCCCATTCGTCCGTGACTCATCCCATGTGTCCGTGACTCATCCCATGCGTCCGTGACTCATCCCATGCGTCAGTGACTCATAAAATTTACTTTTAGGAGATTTGAGGCATCCCATGCGTCCGTGACTCATCCCATTATCCCATGCGTCCGTTTGAGGCATCCCATGACTCATCACATCATCCCATGCATCCGTGACTCATCCCCAGCGTTGCTGACTCATCCCATGCGTCCGTGACTCATCCCATGCGTTGCTGGCTCATCCCATGCATCCGTGACTCATCCCATGTCCGTGACTCGTCCCATGGGTCCGTGACTCATCCCATGCGTCCGTAACTCATCCCATGCATTCCATTTTCGTACTTGATGCTTCATCCATACACGCATCCTTTTAAAGAATTAAGGACGCATGAGAGGGGTGATGCCCCGTTCCAACGACGCATGAGAGGGCTATTTTGGTAAGTCAACTTTATTCTTGGCCATTTTCGTAAATTCCTCTTGTTTTAACCTTCGCTTGAAAGGGAATTCTTTTGAAGGAGAGCCGTTAACCAAAATAGACCCCATGCCCGACATGAGACACCAACCCATTTAATCCAAATATCCGGGAAAGCCATACACTCCAACACTTCAAACAAAACCTTCCAACTGATAGTATCATAGGCTTTTTCAAAGTCGATTCCAATCTGTCTTTCAAAAATAAAAAATCATATCCTAGGAATACTTCAAGAATTTAAGCGAAAATCCGTCCGGCCCCGGTGCTTTACTTCCCCCACACCTTTTAATCGCTTGGTGAACCTTCGACTACGTAAATGGCTGTGAATGGCAAAATTATGGTCATCACTCAACCTGTTCAAACCAAAGTTCGTGAAAGTCAGCCTTCGTCTGATTTGTTCGGCGTAGTTTTTCTTGAACCATTTCATCAACCCATCTTTAATTTTATCCAGCTCTCTGACCCACACTCCACCAATGTTCACCCCGATAATTTTGTTCAAAGCCTTATGAGTATTTATAATACTGTGGAAGTTCGCCAAATTCTCGTCCCCATGCTTCACCCACGTAACCCGAGATTTTTATTGTAACTCCTTAGCTTTTGAAATCTTCAACTTTTTAAATCAAGTCTTAGCCTCGCCCTTCTTTTTCTTTCATTATTATTCATGGTTCTTATTTCCGCTAACAGTTCCAGATTCTATAGGTTTTTTAATACATTATCAAGTCTGAGTTTTTTTCCTTCCTTAACCTCCGATCTCCAAGTTTTAATAACCGCTTTAAGATCCTTCAAAAGAACCATCATCGCCTTTATTCCCCTATTATTGTTACCATATTTTGCTAAAACTGCCTTCACTGTTGTATTAAGACCTTCCATACCTAACCAAGTATTGAAAAACTTGAAAGGTGGTGCGCCAAAGTCAACTTCCGAACATAAGAGGAGGACCGGGCTATGATCGGAAGTGCCTCTTGTCAAAGCAACAAGAGTAGCACTTGGCCACTTTTGAATAAAATCTTCGCAAACAAACATTATGTCAAGTTTGCTAAGACATATACGTAAATTTCCCTCCAATCATACGGTATTCAAACCACCCTTCTGCCAGGATAAAATTAATGAAATTTAAAGCAATCGAGTGATCAAACATCAAGTTGAGTCTCTATTTTCTAGTTCTGACGTCATTGAAGTTGCTCAACGCAATCCATAGCCCCTACTAATTGTTCTTCAATTAAAAAAATGCTTCCCACTATGCTCTTCGCTTTATTTGGTCGTTTGGTGCATACACATTAAAAATATTAAGCCATACATTGACATTGGCGATGTCTCCGGAGGTCAACAAAAAATACTGCCCTTTAACAACCAAAGAGACTCTGAACATATTCCAAACAAAAAAATCCCCCCAGATCGTCCGATGGCATCCACCAAGTCACTGGCCATGGCACCCTTGCCCTAAGATCTGCCCATCTCTACATTCGTTAAACTCCCGGTGTGGGACTCTTGAACCGCAATGTAGGACAGTTTATTATCCCGTTTCAAATCTCGAACCCATCCTGGCTTATTGAGCCCCAAAAATCACCCTAATATTTAAGGTTAATAAATTCATGATTGACCATTATTCTCCATTTCCCCCTAAACAACTTTCTTCAACCTGTTTTTAAAGCCTTCCAGATCAGTGCCCACACAATCCCAAACTCCGGACTTTCCTCCACCTCCACAGAGTCTGCACCTATTGGAACTGTGCTTGCATCTGTATCTTGTGGCGCAGCTTTGAAGGGACGGGGGCACCTGCCCCACAATGTTTCGGTTAGAAGGGTAAAAAATGTGAAGAACGGGCTATTAGTAAGTTTTTATAATTGGTTATAAACTTTAAGTAAAGTTTGTTACTACTTTATATATAAATCAAAGTTGAGGGTCTTTTTTATGTTTAACTCAAGGATGTTTAAAGTTTAAACATAACAAATAGGGCATGACGTGGATGCGGCAATCCCTTTTGGGCTTTTGACCAGATACCAGTAGAATAGCCGACCTGAACATATAACCCCCGCTCGAAACTTTTGTTCAAGCTCCACCATTGTCTGTATCGGCTTCTTCCACCACCTATGTCTTCTTTCTCCTCTGTTGATCTTCCTTTCTACGCTTTACCGAACCTTCATCCCCATCGATAAAGGTGTTAACGTTTTCAGGAGTAACCTTTTTTTCTTTTTCTTTTCTTCACCATAGATGTTTCTCTAATAATCTGACTTGACTGAGGTTGAACGAATTTGAACCATATTTCTTCATTTAGGTAAGATGTTTTAATATTGTGGGCTTTGCTCCTTTTCTTGGGCCTAATTTTCTGATCCAATTGAGTGATAGGACTAACTCTGTTATTGTTGGGATTATTGCTAAAGTAAAAAAAAAACTCTGGCTTATTTTCTTTATTGGGCTCACCGTTAATACTCGCCTCTACGGGCCTAATAATATCTTGTGCTTCCTCGGTCTTCACAACCAACGCCGCACACGCGTGGCTCCCTTCCCCTAGGTTAGACCCTAGGTGTTGAATATTGTTTCCCATGAAAGCCCTTTGAGTTCCCGACCCTTTGTTCCCATACACGTCATCTTTCCCCTGAATTTTTTCTGGTGTCTTCTTCGATGGGTCCACATATTTCAGCATCGTATTTTTCTGAATGACAAACTTGGATCACACTGACGGACCACTAGAGTATCATCATGTCACCAGCGAAACCACGCGATCATATCCATCTACACTAGGCTATAATGCCTATACACCAATTCAGGAGGAAACCCAATAAATTTGGGGAAAAAAACCCCTTGTAGAAATCGAACCTAAGACCTAATGGTCATAAGCCTTATCCCACCCACAAGATGACACTACGCTATAATGCTATGGACCTTTCAGCATCGCATTAGTCAAGATTCCTAGTTTCCATTCCTCCCCTGGTTCAAGAACCCAAACTGTGAAGAGGTTGTCTTTCTATTTTAGTCGCATTTCGTATCCATTCTAGTCCCCGTATTGACCAGAACTGCAAGCTTTCCACCTGAGACGTCAACATCTTATACCGATGCTCTGGATTTTTAAAACAAACTCCCTACTCTCTCCCATATCCGATTGATAACATGATTTTCCCAAAGGCAAAGAGGAACCCCTATTATCTTGATCCAGGTAAGAGCATTCACATCCAGCTCCCTAAAAATATACATACATTCCATTAAAAAACAACTCCTATATCAATATATTTCCACTAAAAACAAATACTTTTTCTCTCTCATTTTCAATTAAATAATACTTGAGACACCTGTTATATCAACAGTTGTTGATACATCAGTGGTTTCAACAATTGTTGTCACAACAAATGCTGTTGTCACTTTACCAACCACCACTCAACCCACTTCCACACCTGTTATATCAACAGCTATTGATACATAAGTGGTTGATACATCACCTTCTGAAATCCCCAATAGTTCCTCAGCTCAAACCATAAAGCTAACAGATGTTGAGACACCTGTTATATCAACAGCTGTTGATACATCAACTTCTGAAATCCTCAAAAGTTCCTCTCCTCAAACTAGCGGGCCAACAAATGTTGAGACACCTGTTATATCAACAGCTGTTGATACATCAGTGGTTGATACATCACCTTCTAAAATCCCCAAAAGTTCCTCACCTCTAACTACAAAGTCAATAGATGTTGAGACACCTGTTATATAAACAGCTGTTGATACATCAGTGGTTTCAACAGTTGTTGTCACAACAAATGTTGTTGTCACTTTACCAACCACCACTCAATCCACAAATCCAACTAAAAGTTCAACACCTACAACCACACCAAATATCAAAAGAAGGAGGATAACAAATGTCAAACTTGAAGATGACACTGTAGCTTCTCCACTTCCAATATCTTCACAACCTTTGATTATATCAACTGTACAAAAACCTGCTTCAACTGCTTCAATTCTAACCCCTGACCAAACTACTGAGTTTGGTCCTTTGAGTGTAAAATTTCCTCTGGATCTTCCAACAGTTAGGGAGGAGATCAAATCCTTTTATTATAAAGATGATCCTGAAAAGAGGAGTTTTCCATCTCTTCATGAGTATCCTTTGCCAAAGAACATTCATGAATACCTTCAATTGAAAGTTAAACAAGCAGAGGATATCTCAAAAAGAGACACAAAAAGAAAATCTGATAAAGAAATACAGAGATATCTGCAATATCCGCTCAGCCAAGTCAGAACATTAGAGCAGTTTTCAAAAGATCTTTGTTAGCAGTTATCAGAAAGAGATGATGAAAGCCTAAGGAATGATTACATTGAGCTCATCATACAAAACAAGAAATACAAGGCATAAAAGTATCAATTCAAATATTGGACCATAAGTGAGCTCAAGCAAGAAATTGCAAGAATACAAAACATGCTTGAAGACTCAACAATAAAACCAACCCCACCAGTCTGGTCCCAATATAAAAAGAATGTACCTGAAAGTACTTTGAAGTTGAAGAGAATGAAGGAAGAGCTTATAACTGCAAAATTATGGCTCAAGGAATCAAATCGCAAGGTGGAAAGAGATTAAAGTGATAGATACATACAAAAAATTGGAAGAAAGAAGAAGAAAGATCCCTCTGTTCCTAAAAAGCCAGATTATCCAGCATCAGAGGTTTCAATCAAACAGACTGTACCAACTAAAAGATCTGCTAAACCCAATGTTCCATCTGCTGCTGTTGTCTATCAAACAAAGAGGCAAAAACAGATGGATGGATGAAAAAGAACAGGCGCAACAAGAATCCCAATATTTTAAATTGGCCATCAAGCAGATGTTGGTATAAAATCCTGACTCAGCAAAGGTACAAGAATTAGCCAAAGATCTGAACAACCAAAGGTGAACCACTGCCCAACAACAATAGTAGTCCAGCATCAACAACTGATATTGCATCCGTGTTTATGTTAACAGTGTTTGTATATAACAGTATTTATGCAGTAAAATACACTTTGAGTGTTTTTGACCGTTTAATATGTTATCCTTTTAGTGAATTTTCTTTTCGAGTTTTCGCATCTAAGATAAAACACACTATTAAATCATAGGTCAAATTGTTAAGGGTCTTGATGATTTAAGATGCTAAATGTGTGCCGTCTATTAGCTAATTATTTGTATTTTATGTTAACAATGTTTATATGTTAATAGATGTTGACCAAAAGTTATGCAGATGTTGACGAATAGTGAAACAGATGTTGACCTTAAGCAGATGTTTGGTTTAAGGCCAAATATCTGTTTATGGGCAAACATCTGTTTAAGGTCAAACATTTGTTTAAGGCCAAACATCTGTTTATTGCCAAACATCTGTTTATGGCCAAACATCTGTTTAAGTTCAAACATCTATTTAAGTCCAAACAACTGATATAGAACGCCAAACATTTGTTTAAGCCCCAACATCTGTTTAAGTCTAAACAGATGTTTAAACAGATTTTCAAACCACGGATTGACTTATTCAAATTTCTGTTGAATACTAAATGAGATGTTGACCAAAACTCAAATAGCTGTTGACCAAAAGTCAAACAGATGTTGACGAAAAACTAAATGGGATGATCCGACCCGGTTACATGGGATATTTTTAAACTTCTAACTTTTTAAAGATCCTCACAAAATCTCGGTTCGTTTCTCTCTCCACGTTTCTTTCTACACTTTCTCCAAAAAACTCTATCATCTTCTTCGATTTCTTCCGATCTTCATCAATATCATCTTGTATAATAATAAAGGTATTATTAAATAATCTGATTTGTTTTGTATTTTTTCATGTTTATTCTTTTAGTTTTGAATTCCATAGCCGATTATGGTTCTTGCTATTTTAATGAAGAAGTTGTAATCGACGGTGGTGTATTCATGTATCTCCCCGTTTTTTTCAAACCATTGTTGGTTATGATTGCGTTTATTGTTGCGGCTTATACTGGAACAATTTCTGATAGTCCTAATTTTTTTTTTATATCTGATTACTATGCAGTTATTGTGCATGTTATGATAGACATATATGATTCTAAAAAAAGTGATCTGCATTTCGTGTATCTACCATTTGTCTTATCCATTGTTGATTTTATTGGATTTCACTTTGCTCATGTATTTATCTTATTCTGATTTATGATATAAAATTTCGATCTTTACTGTTGTATTCTCATTTGTATTTGTACAGTTGTTGATGTGATTCTGATGTATGATATAAAATTTCAATCTTTACTAATGTATTGTCACGTTTATTTGTAAAGTTGTTTATAAAGTTGTTCATGTAACGATGTTATTCTGAAGTATAATATAAATTTCTGATTTTAACTGACGTATTCTCATGTGTATTTGAAAAGTTGAACTTATTTTGATTAGTAGTTAGTATACTGTTTTTAAGTTTTTGTTTGGAATAGACACAAGTCACTATCCTGTTTTTCTATACAATTTATTCAGCTGATGATCCTCCATGTCTATTTGTGATACTTAATCGGAAAAGTAGGTTTTAAGTTTTAATTATATGATTTGCTGTAAAAAATATATATGTTTCGATATGATAAGAAATTACATGTATTCTCACCTTTTCGATGTTGTCTATTGTTATTTTGATATATATTAGTTGTATCATCTTTTATTTAGACGTATTGCATACCTTAATGGATTGTATTCATTTGTTTCTTAATGCTATTGATTTTGATTCTATATGATTGATACTGTTACAGTTTTACGTGAGAATGATTTATGGATTTCCATGTTATCTTGAAGACAGTAAAAGGAAATGTTTGGTTAGTAATTGTCACGGCCCCGACCCAGTTTGACCCGTTTCAGGAGCCGCGAGACAGAAATCCCGTGGTATTTATTTAATTGAGTTTAACAGCGGAAGTTTATCATCAGGATCTTTTTAAAGCTAAAATTTTCCCGATTATTTTATTTCACAATTCGGGATAAAACCCCGGTAATTTACAATCATTTGATTTCACTAAGAAATCTTTATTTTACAAAATATATTTCTTTATTTTATAATGAGCCACTTCCTTAAGCTTGAATTGCTCCACAGCACTTTTCCTGAATTACAACAGATCACCTGAAATATGTTTGAAAAAGGTTTTGTCAGCGGAAAATACTGAGTGAATCATTCTATTTACTAAAACGACACATTTTTTATAATTTACAGTATTAAGGAAAATTACAATGTTTCTGATATCAACCAATTACCCACAGTACTTTATCACTCGACCCATTGGCCCATTCGTCCAATGGTGACTGTGATTATGGTCATATCACCCCTTGGCTGCCCCAATGGTGAAGATTATCAAGTAATGTATACAAAACCCCACATACCGGCTGTAACTTGGCGATTACATAAACTTAATCACTGTAATTATAACTTTGAAAATAAACATGCTTTTGTAAATAAATTTGATAAAAAGAGAATGACTCACATTGCAGATTTAATTTGAGCAGAGTCTAGTCTATGGATTAGCCTTGTTAACCTAATTTAAATAATAATGCACACAAAACGAGGTTAGTAACCAATACAGCCTTTACGATAACTCACGAGATCAAATTCTCACAATGAACGACAAAGTGCGATACTTAAACATCCATCGAATTAACGACGAACGACAAAGTATAACCCTAATGTGGGTGGCACTTAAACATCCATTGGATATATTGATCGGTCGAAAAATGAATCGTAATAGCGATCGAGTTATTACCCTTTTTTGCGGCAGCAATTCGGGATTCGTGTGTGTTAATAGTGGTAAACAGTATGTATCTCAGTGCATGTATCGAAGTTTTACGTCGTTTTAACTCCCAATTTCGATTGCCAATGTCTGCTATTTATAGTCGAAATTTCACTTTGCTTACAGACCGTAAGCCTCAAATTGTTGCGGTGCGTAAGTGTGCTTACGGACCGTAAGACTCAAATTGTTACGGTCCGTAAGGGTTGAAAATAGGTTATAGGGTAGCCACGGTTGGGACTAGCTTTGCTGACTTGACAGATTCTTAATTTCGAATTTTGACAGCGAGTAATTTAGATAATCGTTAACTTAGGGTTTACCCCCCTTAAGTTTTAGGGGCCCTGATCCTGATTCTGAAATTTCTGAAAATTTTAGGGTTTGCGTAGAATCACTTGGGTGTCTCAATTAGGGTTTCCTACTGGACCAATTAATTTAATAAATAGGACTTTTAATGAGGGTTGTTACATTCTCCCCACCTTAATAAAAATCTCGTCCTCGAGATTTACTGGAATAAATGAGGATACTTTCTCTTCATTTCTGATTCCAGCTCCCAAGTGTATTCAGCTCCTCTCTTTGAATCCCATCTGACTTTGACTAAAACTAGTCGTTTATGTTTGAGAAACTTAATCTTTCGATCCTCAATTTGAAGAGGTTTCTCCACAAATTTTAATTTTTCGTTTACCTCTATATCTTGGAGAGGTAATACCAAAGATTCGTCTGCTAGACATTTCTTGAGATTGGATACATGAAATACATCATGTACTCCAGCTAACTCTTCTGGTAGTTGTAAACGATAAGCAACTGGTCCTATACGTTGGATCACTGGAAATGGTCCTACGTACCTTGGACTTAGCTTTCCTTTCTTACCAAATCTAACAACTCCTTTCCAAGGGGAAACTTTCAATAGTACTCTGTCTCCAACTTGGAATTCTAACGGCTTGCATCTATTGTCTGCATAACTCTTCTGGCGATCTCGAGCAGTCTTCAGCCTTTCCTTGATTTGAGTAATCTTGTCGGTCGTTTCTTGCACGATCTCCGGACCTGACAATTGACTTTCTCCTATTTCTGCCCAACAAACTGGAGTTCTGCACTTTCTTCCATATAGTGCTTCAAACGGGGCAGTTTCAATGCTTGAATGATAACTATTGTTATAGGAGAATTCGATCAATGGTAAGTGATCGTCCCAATTTCCACCAAAATCTATTACACATGCTCGGAGCATGTCTTCTAGAGTTTGGATCGTCCTTTCACTTTGCCCGTCTGTTTGTGGATGATATGCAGTACTCAAATTTAGTCGAGTTCCCATTGCTTTCTGGAAACTATTCCAAAAATGAGAAGTGAACCGACTATCTCTATCTGATACAATGGAGAGTGGAACTCCATGTAAAGATACAACTTCATCTACATACAATTTTGCCAATCTTTCCAGGCTGAAGGTTTCTTTCATAGGTAGAAAGTGAGCAGATTTGGTTAATCGGTCCACAATTACCCAAATCGCATCGTTACCTTTTCTGGTTTTGGGTAACTTAGTAACAAAATCCATTGTTATAAGTTCCCATTTCCATACTGGCATTTCTAATTGTTGTAGTAGACCTGAAGGTTTCTGTTGTTCTGCCTTAACTTGTGAACAAGTAAGACATTTAGAAACATATCCAGCTATATCCTTTTTCATGCCTATCCACCAAAAAAAATTTCTTAAATCTTGGTACATTTTATTGTTTCCTGGATGCATAGTATATCTAGATTTATGGGCTTCTTCTAGAATTTTATTTCTTAATTCTCCTTGCTTAGGTACCCAAATTCTGCTTTTGTGGAATCTCCAAATTCCATCAACTCCTTGCTCCAATTCTTTTATTCGTCCTTTCATTCCTTCAGCAACATCCTCTATTGTTGTTTCTTGAACATTCTTCAATTGTTCCATTAAATCTAATTGTAGATTTAACCTAAGAGCACGAACTCGTCGTTGTTTTTCATGATACTTACGACTTAAGGCATCTGCAACTACATTTGTCTTTCCTTCGTGATACTGAATATCACAGTCGTAATCACTTAAGATTTCCATCCATCTCCTTTGCCTCATGTTTAACTCTTTTTGCCCGAATATATATCTTAGACTTTTATGATCTGTATAGATAGTAAATTTACTTCCGTACAGATAATGTCTCCAAATTTTCAGGGCAAAAATTACGGCTCCTAATTCTAAATCATGAGTCGTATAGTTCTCTTCGTGCTTTTTCAACTGTCTTGAAGCATACGCAATTACCTTCTTGCGTTGCATAAGCACACATCCAAATCCTAGTTTTGAAGCATCACAATATACTTCAAAATCTTCCGTTCCTTCTGGTAAGGCTAAGATTGGAGCATTGGTTAATTTCTGCTTTAATATTCTAAAGGCTTCTTCTTGTTTAGGTCCCCATTCGAACTTAACTGCTTTACAGGTTAGCTTAGTTAATGGTACAGCTATTTTGGAAAAATCCTTAATAAACCGTCTATAATATCCAGCTAAACCTATAAAACTTCTAATTTCCATTGCTGACTGTGGAACCTTCCATTTGGTAATTGCCTCTATCTTAGCAGGATCTACATGAATACCTTCATGATTCACCATGTGTCCTAAAAATTGCACTTCTTGCAACTAAAATTCACATTTTGAGAATTTGGCATATAGTTTTGCTTTTCTTAACAAAGTTAAGAGTGCATTCAAGTGCTGACAATGTTCTGTTTGGCTTTTGGAATAAATAAGTATATCGTCTATAAAGACAATTACAAATTTATCCAAATACGGTTTATAGATCCTATTCATCATGTCCATGAATGCGGCAGGAGCATTCGTTAACCCAAAGGGCATGACTGTAAACTCGTAATGACCATACCTAGTTCTAAAAGCAGTCTTAGGTATGTCTTCTTCTTGTACCTTCAATTGATGATATCCAGAGCGTAAATCGATCTTAGAAAAATATCTAGCTCCTTGAAGTTGATCGAAAAGATCATCAATTCTAGGTAATGGGTATCGATTCTTAATTGTAACTTTATTTAATTCTCTATAATCAATACACATTCTCATCGAACCATCCTTTTTCTTTACAAATAACACTGGAGCTCCCCAAGGGGATGAACTAGGTTGTATGAATCATTTACTTAGTAATTCATCTAATTGCTTTTTCAGTTCTAACATTTATGTGGGTGCTAACCGATAAGGTGCCTTAGCTATCGGTATAGTTCCTGGAATTAGATGAATCCTGAATTCTACTTCCCTATTTGGTGGTAATCCTGGTAACTCTTCTGGGAATACATCTGGGTATTCTGAGACTACAGGAATTTCCTTAAGTTCTTTATTCTTAGTATTAATGATCACTGAGATCATATATACTATTCCTTGCTTTCGTTCATAATTAGCAACTTTCATTACTGATATGAACTTCATGGGTTTACGTGGTTGATCTCCTGTAATCATGATTTTTTCACCAGTAGGTGTCTGAATTTCTGTAGAGTTTTTATCACAAATGATTTGAGCATGGTTGGCTATTAACCAATCCATTCCTAACACAACATCAAATTCAGCTAATCTCATAGGTAACAGATTTGCAGCAAATTTATGACCTGAAAGTTCTATTTCTACTTTTTGCAAAACCTGATCTATTTTAACTGAATTCCCATCTGTGGTTTCAACTGTAAAAATCTGCCTAATGTTGGTTAAAGGTAACTTAAGAGCTTGACAGAATAAAGTATTTATAAAACTTTGGTTTGCACCAGAGTCAAATAATACTTTTGCGTATACATTGTGAACTAAGAACGTACCAGCTATTACATCTGGGATGAGTTCTGCTTCTTGAGTGGTTAGCTGGAAGGCTCTGACATTCTTTTTATTAGCTCCTTCGGTTGCCTTGGGTTTGTTGTCTACTGGTTTGATCAATTTAGGACATTCTGTTTTATAATGCCCCGCTTCTCCACAATTAAAACAGATTATGGGTTTCTTTCTGTAGTTTTCTTCACGATGTCCTACACCTTTGCAAAGGTTGCAGGTTACATTACATTTTCCATAATGCTTCCTTTTGCAATTTCTACAGAAAGGTGGATTTGAAGATTGCCCTGCTCCTCTTCTCTTGAAATTATTACTATTACCCACCCGAAATCCTTGGGTAATTTTCTGAGCCAGTTCCTTTTTCCTGTTCTCGTCTTGCGTACGTACCAATTCATCAGTTAGGGTGTTGGCTAGTTCCACGGCATCGTCAATAGTGCGAGGTCTCGCAGCTTTAACGATATTGCGGATTTCGCTAATTAATCCCCAAATATAGCGAGAAATGAGTACCGGTTCTGGCGAAGCCAGCGTTGGTACCACTCTAGCATATTCAAAGAATGTCGAAGTATAACCGCGACAATCCACATTCACCATCCGATGGTTTAGGAACTTATTTGCCATTTGATCTTTTTCATATTCAGGACAGAATTTTCTTTCTACCATAATCTTAAATTCTTCCCAATTCATGGCGTAAGCCCTATTTCTTCCTTTAGCTTGTAACACCGTGTTCCACCATTCGAGCGCCCCTTCTTTGAAAAGATTTGATGCATACATGACTTGATCGTCTTTATCACATTTACTTATTGCAATTACTGCCTCGGTTTTTTCTAACCAACGCAGTGATGCAGTTTCTCCTTCATTGCCTGCAAATTCAGTGGGTTTACAAGCAAGAAATTCTTTGAAAGTGCAACCAGGTGTTGCGGCTTTCATTTTCTTAGGGAGCGGAGCTTGCCGTGGTTCATTATCTTGATTAATATGATTATTGCCTCCATTTACGCTATTACTGAAGTTATCTTCAGAAATACGTTTACTTGGAATAATTTGTTGAGGTTCGGCAGGTTTTTTAACAGCAGCAACGATTGCTGGAATAGCATTGGCTATTCCTTGTGCAATGATATCCTCGATATCTTGCCTAGTTAATAATTGCTCTTCATGGATTTGCTCGGATTCATTTACTTCATTTACAGGCTCATTACCAATGTTTGCCATCTGATAATTAATATATATATATAATTAATATAAGAGAAATAATCCAATATCACAATTAATTGCACATAATCACTTAAACGAATATTCAAACAAAACTGCAAATTTTCTAAAATTCCATTTTTATAGATTATATCATGCTTCTATATACAACCGTTTTATTATTTATATTACACATACTGATTTTTATTACTATTATACAACCATAATTTCAAAAACCTCCTATCTTTCATCATTTGTTTTTCTAAAAACGAAGCTCCCTTTCATCATATTTCCAGGCAATTTGTCCCCCTATCTCCCGGATTCTACTTCCCGCATCCATCAGTTCTTCACCAAAATGGCGAAGTTCAGCCAGATTTTCGTTACTCATTGGTGGATTTGGTAATGGTTCAGGATCAAACTGGGGAAGAAAGGAATAAGGATCATTGACAATGTTTTCAAATTGCCAATCATTTGTCCACCATTCATCCATTCCTACCGGTTGGTTATGGACTATTGGTTCTGGGATTGCTGGTTCAAAATTCATAGGGAGTGGATTTTCAATAGGACGGGTAAAAATATTGGGATTGACAGGCTGAATAGTTTCACAGCTTGCCAATAGAAAATCTATTTCTTCTTGAAAAGTCCTTCCCTGGTTTTGTTTGGAGCTTTCTCCAATTTCCATCTGAGTTGGTCTAGAACCTTGTCCAACTTCCATTTCTATTTCCTTAGAGTATTCCTCAAACTGCATTCCCATTTACCTAGAATCTTCCTAGACTTCAGCCTCCATCTCCTGCTGTTTCGAACTTTCCCTGGTTACAGTTTCTTTTCCTTTTTCTAAAGGATTATTTATTTTAGGAAGTTTTGTAGCTGGCTTTTTCCTACGTATACGACTTCCCCACACGTAATTCTTTCTTTTCTTTCGTTTTGGCTTTTTCAAAGGTGGAGCGTTGAATTCTATTGGTTGTTCCACCTCAGGAAATTACCCAGTAAATTCTTTAGAAACTTCTAAATTTACAGGGTGTAGGTTGAGATTCTCTAAAGCTTCTGATAACTCATTCATGCTGTTTAACATACAAGTAAAATGCTAAATTAAAATTTATAATAAATTTTTAGAAATAACCTTTAAATTTTATCACACCCTGTGACTAATTTATACAAAGGAAAAATAAATAAAACATACTAAATTTTATTTATTTACTAGATGATGTTTGTAATTGATACGGTTGCTAGTCTAGAGTCATGGTTTTTTTTTTTTTTTTTTAGAGATTAGCATTTATTGCTACAGTGGCTAGCATTTAAAGGTCCGCCCATTTTTCATCTAATTTGTCTTCCCAAGGTGTTTTACTGGTTAATTCCTGGGTTTCCTGTTTAACTTTCTTCTCTCGGGCTTTCTTTATTTTCTCCTGACTTTTCTTAAGAATCAAACTTCTTTTATCTGGAGAAAGTGGTTTCTCGTATTGGGCTTTTCGAACAAATATTCCTTCTTCAGGAATTGCAGGAAGTTTTGAGGATTTGGTTTCGGATGAACTTCCCTTCTCGTTGAATGACCTGTCTAATTTAAGATAGATGCTTGAAAGCTTTTTCTTACCCATACTGTAACTAACAAATAATCAGTTAATAAACACATAATCACATAATAGTAATCAGGAAAAATTAAGTATTTCTAAATACTTAATTTAGCTTAACTCAGTGGCTCTGATACCACATTTTTCTGTCACGGCCCCCGACCCAGTTTGACCCGTTTCAGGAGCCGCGAGACAGAAATCCCGTGGTATTTATTTAATTGAGTTTAACAGCGGAAGTTTATCATCAGGATCTTTTTAAAGCTAAAATTTTCCCGATTATTTTATTTCACAATTCGGGATAAAACCCCGGTAATTTACAATCATTTGATTTCACTAAGAAATCTTTATTTTACAAAATATATTTCTTTATTTTATAATGAGCCACTTCCTTAAGCTTGAATTGCTCCACAGCACTTTTCCTGAATTACAACAGATCACCTGAAATATGTTTGAAAAAGGTTTTGTCAGCGGAAAATACTGAGTGAATCATTCTATTTACTAAAACGACACATTTGTTATAATTTACAGTATTAAGGAAAATTACAATGTTTCTGATATCAACCAATTACCCACAGTACTTTATCACTCGACCCATTGGCCCATTCGTCCAATGGTGTCTGTGATTATGGTCATATCACCCCTTGGCTGCCCCAATGGTGAAGATTATCAAGTAATGTATACAAAACCCCACATACCGGCTGTAACTTGGTGATTATATAAACTTAATCATTGTAATTATAACTTTGAAAATAAACATGCTTTTGTAAATAAATTTGATAAAAAGAGAATGACTCACATTGCAGATTTAATTTGAGCAGAGTCTAGTCTATGGAATAGCCTTGTTAACCTAATTTAAATAATAATGCACACAAAACGAGGTTAGTAACCAATACAGCCTTTACGATAACTCACGAGATCAAATTCTCACAATGAACGACAAAGTGCGATACTTAAACATCCATCGAATTAACGACGAACGACAAAGTATAACCCTAATGTGGGCGGAACTTAAACATCCATTGGATATATTGATTGGTCGGAAAATGAATCGTAATAGCGATCGAGTTATTACCCTGTTTTGCGGCAGCAATTCGGGATTCGTGTGTGTTAATAGTGGTAAACAGTATGTATCTCAGTGCATGTATCGAAGTTTTACGTCGTTTTAACTCCCAATTTCGATTGCCAATGTCTGCTATTTATAGTCGAAATTTCACTTTGCTTACGGACCGTAAGCCTCAAATTGTTGCGGTGCGTAAGTGTGCTTATGGACCGTAAGACTCAAATTGTTACGGTCCGTAAGGGTTGAAAATAGGTTATAGGGTAGCCACGGTTGGGACTAGCTTTGCTGACTTGACAGATTCTTAATTTCGAATTTTGACAGCGAGTAATTTAGATAATCGTTAACTTAGGGTTTACCCCCCTTGAGTTTTAGGGGCCCTGATCCTGATTCTGAAATTTCTGAAAATTTTAGGGTTTGCGTAGAATCACTTGGGTGTCTCAATTAGGGTTTCCTACTGGACCAATTAATTTAATAAATAGGACTTTTAATGAGGGTTGTTACAGTAATTTTATCCGATCTTAGTTTAACACTTAATTTTAATTTTTTGGTATGATATTTAGCAATAAAAGTGTTTCTTTTATTTAGGCTTAGATTTTGCCAAAACAGTATCAAAATTGGATTCAACAGTTTAATTATCCAATTGGAAATACAAAGATCCGGACCACAACTGGAAATGTTTTTAAAGTCAAGATCAATCCTCTAAGCAATGGCAGATATTATTTCTATAATGGTTGGTGCAGTTGGTAGACAGTTTGAAAATACCTTCAGATTCATGGTTGATATTTCATTATGAAGAAGCATTAGAAAGTTTCAGAATATTGTATTTTTATCAAGACATTGCTCTTGCTCCTTGTGAAGAGTTTTACTACAAACCATCTGGTAACGAAGATTATGTGGTATGTAACTTCGAATATTATTCATCATGTAATTTTTTTGGAGATACAGTTGTTTAATCGTTGTGTTTTATTTGTTTACTTAATTTTCTGATTTATTTTTACTAATGTACTATATAATGTGTTTTATTCTGATTATAGAGTATTAATCGTTCTTTTGTTCATCACAAGATGTTAAACACTATTCCTTCATATCCGGTTCTTATTAAAGGATCTGAAAACCAGAACTGGTCTGTAGGGATGGAAGATATCAACAATGAACTTTACGTAATTACTGGATGGAAGGAGATAAAGAATGAGTTGTCATTAACTGCTGATCATCTCATTGTCTTTGAGATGATAGATCTTCAGACTTTTCATATCACGGTTTTCAATTGTGCTACCTGTGATTTAGTGCTTCCACCGGAGGTTTGTGCTGTTGTTAAAGAAAAGGTAATAGAAGAGATTGTCTTGAGTTCAGATACTGAAGCTGTACAGGACATCGTTAATGTCAATGAAGGTGGTATGGTTGTTGGGAATGAAGATAATCAGATCGTACCTATTTCTTTCCGTGTGGACGGTCATTTTGTAAGTTTGTGATGATGAGTTTACTAATATATAATACTTTAGTCAGATTTTAAAGATGTGTTAATTCTTTGTTTATTGAATTGTTCGTTGTTTGTTACAGCACCTTTTTAAAAAACAGGCTGAAGATCTTGGACTGAATCGTAAGATGGGTTTGAAGATTGTGGACGTGGCAGGTGATGTTTGGAATATTCAAGCTGCTATAGGTTTATCTCGAGGTCAACCAAGATATTATCTGCAAGGAATGAGAAAGTTTGTGAGAGATAAAGGCATGGCTCCAGGTCAAGCATTTACACTTAACTTTGTGAAAGGTAAAAAGCTTTTTATGTTCGGATGAATGTTCATGGGTTGAAGAAGGCAAATGCAGAAGGATACATTGAACCAAGTTTTTGGGTTGTAGTTCTTTGCTTTTCGAAACTGATAGTAGACTTGTTTGTTTAGTTTTGAAGTTGTGATTCTAAAACTATATATGTACATGTAAATTATTAGGTCCATGTCTAACGGAAACAATGTGGACATGTAAGCTAAAGACAGTATACTCGGTTTGACTTTTGGTCAACATCTGATTAACTTTTGGTCAATATCTCAATTAGTATTTGAAGAAACACTAACTAAATGGTCGGAACCGAGATAGTTAGGGGTTTGAATCCGCATAAAAGGGTTAGTTCTCTCTCGGTTGATCCAGTTGCAATGGAATTTCTTCTCCGGTAGTTCTGCAAAAAAGAACACCGTTAGCCTCGTCAAGGGGAGAAGAAGGTTCTCTCCTTGACCCGACTCCGGCGTGAGAATAAGTATTGGTAACGGAGAAGATAAGTATTTGAGAAGTGAGAGTGATCTGAGTTTATACCTGAACAGTTCTCTTATTTATAACCGGGAGTTTTGGGAGGGAAAACATGTTATTGAAAAGATCACGGAAGATGCTAACGCCGTAGCGGTTATATTTTCTTCCGTTAAGTTCTTTGATCCAATTGTTGAGTTGTCTCGATCCGGTGTGAATGCACACGGATCGTGGTTTGATCTACGGCTAGGGGATTGCCACGTGGAAAGTGATTAAGTGGAGATTACTCTCCAATTGCATGCCTTCGTTGTGATTCTGGGGTTGCTTGTGGTGATGACACGTGTCCAGACGGTTATAACCGTCTGGGTGGTGCACGATTGTATTTCTTTCTAGAAGATTACTGCTGTAATCTGGTGTGACACCTTGCTGTGTAGACACAGACAAATAAATCCCAAGTCTGGGTAAAATAATATCCAAGTCTGGATATTTAGGCGGAGGTATTGAAGAAGGCGCAAGGATTCATGTTTTCCTTTTGGGCGCGCGATTGTGAATCACTGACTTTTCCTTCTTTGTAAGACCGATGCGCGGCCGCGCAAGCTCGAAAGGCTAAAAAGGTTGGTTTGTGGTATGGTCTCAAATCCCTTTTATGAGGTTTTTGGGACCTTACCCCTTCAAGTCCCCCCAGTCTAGTGTTGTACTTATGCAAGTAAGTGGAGCACTGGACTTATGAGAGGGAGGTGTTTTTTAGGCGTGAGAAATAAGAAAAGTTCTAACTTGTTGAAAAAGGAAAAACTTGACTTTGTAATCATGCTCTGACATGTAATGACATCAACTGGCAGTAAGAGTGGGTATTTCTCTTTTTGCCTTGAGATTCGTAGTGGCGCTTGTCAGACTTCATTAATGAGGATATGACCCTGGTTCCTGTAGCGCCGTTTGGATGTGATGTAATTCTGACAATTAATGATAAGTAGGTGTCTCGTTTCCCGAGGTTAAGTTTTTGTATATATATGTTTTGGGATACCTGTTTATCTTTAATTTGGGGAAAATGAAGATGAAGGGTTTGTATCGTACCCGCCGTCTTCACGATATCTTGAGTTTTTACGATGCTGCCGAGAGCTTGTTGCTGCTTGCTAATTCTCCGTCACCGCCTCTTACCGGAACTGGCAAGGTGACATCTGCTGTTGGGTCTGCTGACGTTGATCTTCGCTTGCCGGAGGCTGATAATGAGACCGTTGTGTTGTCGGTTGAAGTTTTAATGGCTCGTTTTCCAACTCTCCGTCCGAGTACGTGTGAGTTGGTGTACCATCGTCGTCGGAAGAAACCTCCGGTGAACATGGGTGTTGAAGACGAACCTATGGTTGGTTAGGTTTGGGAGTTGTCCGTCTCTTCTTTTGATTGTTCATATAAGTTTGTTAGCATAAATCCTTTCTTTTAAAGAACACGGGTGTGATTGTTGTTAATGGCTGTTGTTTGATCGTCCTGCTATTTCGTAGAAACGAAGTTTTTTGCTTTTCTGATCATCTTAGTTTCTGGAACTAAAATTTTGAAGATCATTGTTATGATCTTGTTTATGAAGTGCTTTGTTACACTTAATGATATTGATAATGTTTTTACTTCTTACGTGTTTGGATTACAATATGTTGCATGTTTTTTAATTGTTTTTGGATAGGTAGGGCGAATGAGAGATGGTATTGTGCTCATGTTTGAACGTTTGTCTAAAAGGCGTAACAGCTTGCCTTGTTTTTAGACTGTTCATGAGGTATACAATGTTTGACCATATTGTTTTCGCGCGAACCAAAGAAATTACATGCAATTTGTAATAAACAGTGAGATAAGTAAAAATGATGTTTGTATTGATAAGAGCGCAAGGCTTGTAATACAAGACATAATAAAGAAATACATTGCCTGTATGTTCTTTCCGCTTTTGAAGACTTAGTTCATATGTAACACCTGCGCAACTGTTGTGCGTTCCAGGTGCGGGGGACTAGAGTCCCATCGACCCTTTTTAGGGTGTATGCCCCCTTGCCTAGGACCTCGTTAATAACGTACGGTCCCTCCCATCTTGGCGCTAACTTGCCCGGCTTTTCAGCGTTTGAAGCTTCGTTATCGCGTAAGACGAAATCACCAGGGACAAAGGTGCAAACGCGGACGCGCGCATTGTAATATTTTTCGAGCTTAGATTTGTACCTTGCTTCTGTTATGGCGGCGTTCTCGCGCCGTTCTTCAAGAAGGTCCAAATCCATTCTCCTTTCTTGCTCGTTGTTCTGTTTTTCCATGGCTATCATGCGCGGTGATGGTAAGCCTATCTCAGCTGGAATGACAGCCTCAGACCCATAGACTAGACTGAACGGAGTTTCGCCAGTGCTAGTCTTTGGCATTGTTCGATGTGCCCAGAGAATGCTGGGGAGTTCATCAACCCACCCTCTGCGTGCTGTTCCGAGTCGCGCTTTTATGCCGTCAACAATTTGTTTGTTTACGCTTTCTACTTGCCCGTTTGCTTGAGGATGCGTGACGGAAGCAAAGGTATGCTCGATCTTCATTTCTTTAAACCATTTTTGAAGATCTTCTGCGGCGAAGTTTGTACCATTGTCGGAAATAATGCGCAATGGTAATCCAAATCTGCAAATGATATGTTCCCATATAAATTTGCGGATTACCATTGTTGTTGTTGAGGCCAAAGCTTTGGCCTCCACCCATTTTGTGAAGTAATCCACCGCGACGATGATGAACTTTACTGCACCTGGCGCGTCAGGAAATGGTCCGACAAGATCGATGCCCCACTGTTGGAATGGCCAGGCGGAAGTAATGGGAATTAGCGGGTTTTTGGGTCGGAGTGTCTTTGGTGCGTGGCGTTGACATGCCTCGCATCTTCTTAATAGATCGACTGCATCCATGTGCATTCCTGGCCAGTAGTATCCAACGCTCATTATTTTTGCCACGACCATGCGCGGTCCCGCGTGTATCCCGCATAATCCCTCGTGAATTTCTCTGACAAGGTATTGGGCATATGTTTTATCGACACAGCGTAGTAATGGGCCCATGAAGGATTTTCGGTAAAGGACGCCATCCGCCATTTCGTAATTTATTGCTTTGTGTTGTATTTTTCGAGCTTCTGCCTTTCCCTCCAGAAGTTTTCCGTGTTGAAGGTATAAGATAATTGGAGACATCCAGGATGGATCTCCCATTTCTATGACGCTTACTTGTTTGAGATGAATGGAAGGGTTGGATAATACCTCTATGCGTACCTCCTTTGCTAAGTGCTTAAAACTGGTAGCAGCTAGCTTGCTTAGTGCGTCAGCGTGTTTGTTCTCACTTCTGTTTATGTGATTAACTTTGAATGTTTGAAATTGGCTGATTAACATCCGCGCTTGTTCACGATACAACGCCATAGCTTCTTTTGCATCGTAATTGCCATTAACTTGCTCGGCTACTAGTTTCGAATCAACGTTGGCCTCAAGATTTCTTGCCCCCATTTTTAGCGCTAAGCGAAGACCTGCCAAGAAGGCCTCATATTCAGCTTCGTTATTCGTGCTTTTGAAATCTAAGCGTATAGCATATGTGAGCTCGTGGTTGTCTGGGCTGATTAATCGGAGGCCTGCTCCGGCTCCGTCATCATTGGACGCTCCATCTGTGTGCAAGGTCCAGACTCTATCGTCGAAAACGGGTGTAGGATTCTGGATTGCCTCGCACTCTTGAACTTTTTCGATGGGGACTTCAGTGGCGAAGTCTGCTAAAACTTGCCCTTTGATTGCTGGTCTTGGTCTGTAGAAAATATTGTATCCTCCCAGTTCAATTGCCCATTTGGCCAATCGTCCCGCCACGTCGGGTTTAGATAAGATCTGGCCTAAGTGGTAATTGGTAAGAACCGTGATGACATGACCCGAGAAATACCTGCGTAGGCGTCGGGATGCATGTACTAGTGCTAGGACTAGCTTTTCTATCATTGAGTAACGAGTTTCCGGGCCGGTAAGCATTTTGCTGATGTAATAGATTGGAGTCTGGATGTTCTCACGTTCTACCATCAATACAGCACCGACCGCTACTTCCGCAGCAGATAAATATAAAATCAGTGGCTCTTTTTCTTTTGGTGCGGTCAGCGTTGGCAGCTGAATTAAACATTCTTTCATTTGTTTGAATGCGGTTTCCGCTTCAGATGTCCACTGAAAGTCAGTTTTCTTTGCGCAGTTTCGTAACGTGCTAATGAATGGATAAGATTTTGCTGCGTGATTAGCCAAAAATCTGTTTAAAGCCGCTAGGCGTCCGGCGAGCCTTTGCATTTCTTTTACTGTTGCGGGTGATGGCATTAGCTGAATAGCCTGCACCTTTTCTGGATTTACTTTAAAGCCATCTCTTGTGACGATGAATCCCAAAAATTTTCCTTCTTCCATGCCGAACGAGCATTTAGTTGGGTTGAGTTTTAAATTCACGCTACGCAAAGAGTCGAATGTGCGCTGAATATTGTCGAGCATTGTGCCTTCCTCATGGCTCATGATGACGAGGTCATCCATGTATACTTCGACAGTCTTGCCAATATCATCGTTGAAAATTGTGTCCATTAGGCGTTGATAAGTTGCGCCTGCGTTGCGTAGGCCGAACGGCATTTTGGTATAACAGAAAATGCCTTTATCTGTGCGGAACGCCGTTTTGTCTTCGTCTTCTTCTTTCATCTGGACCTGATGATAACCCTTGTAACAGTCAAGAAAGCATTTCCATCTGAATGATGCTAGAGAGTCGACTTTTTTGTCTATCTCTGGGAGCGCGTAGCAATCTTTGGGGCATGCTTTGTTCAGGTCCTTGAAGTCGACACACATTCTCCACCCGCCGCTATGTTTTTGTACCATCACTGGGTTGGCTACCCACGTATGGTATTTTACTTTGCGCAAGATACCCGCATTAAGTAGCTCTGCTACCTGCTCGTCCATTGCTTTTGCTTTTTCTTCACTTAAGCTGCGCCTCCCCTGAGCAACAGGTTCTACCGATGGTTTGATGCTTAGACAATGTTGCGCGATGTCGCGCGGAACTCCAGTCATGTCTGCTGGGCACCAGGCAAATATATCTTTGTTGTTACAACAATTCTTTCAGTTGTATGCGTGTTGCTGGTGAAATAGCTTGTCCTAGCAGAATGGTCTGCTCTGGGTATTCGTTATTCAGAACCCATTTCTCTGGTTCATTTGGTGCCGAAGGTTTGACTACATTTGCTGGTGGTTCGTCATCCACGTACATGACTTCTTTGCTTGAATAGAGGATTGCAACTCCGGTTTCTGTCGGAAATCCGCAAGCGGCGTGTGGAATGGAAGTGATCATGCTGAATTCCCGTTGTGACCTTCTCCCGAGCAGGACATCATGACGTGATGTTGCTGGCATGACCATGAAATTGACTGTAACTGTTCGTGAATGTTCGCCGTCTGATAAAGTCACCGGGCAAGCGATTTGCCCTAATGGGAATACAGCTTCATTACAGAATCCAGTGAGGGGAAAATCGACTGGTTCTAGACGTGCTTTGTCTTCTGAATCAAGCTGTTTAAAGCACTGTTCGTATATGATGTCCATCGAGCTCCCTGGATCTATGAACATATAGTCGGTTCGGTAGTGACCGAAAATACCAGTGATAATCACTGGTCGTTCTTCCTGAGGGCCCCCAGGAACAACAGGAAATACGACTTGCTGTTCTCTCCAATGTTGATCATAATTTCGTTTATTTGACCTCCGTGACGAACCTCCCTGAATCATGTGTATTTGTTTTTTATAACTGCTATATTGGCTGGATTGGATGTCCCCCCTACGTGGTGTTGGTGGGTCCAATACTGTGGTATCAATTTCTTTTCCAGATCTGATGTTTGATAAATCAGATCTGGCGATTTGAATAACGATTGTGTTTAAAGCAGTTTGGCATCTGCTAAACCAATGTTCTGGAGATTCTTCTAGTTGTAAATTGTTTCCGACGTCTGGTCGAGGACCAGGTTGCCGGTGAGATGATGAATTCTCTGCCATGTGCAAAAACAGAAAACGGAATGAACTGAATCGAAACGAGGTAGAAACTAGAAAAACTGAGAAAACGGTGGGCGCCAATGAAGAAACACTAACTAAATGGTCAGAACCGAGATAGTTAGGGGGTTTGAATCCGCATAAAAGGGTTAGTTCTCTCTCGGTTGATCCAGTTGCAATGGAATTTCTTCTCCGGTAGTTCTGCAAAAAAGAACACCGTTAGCCTCGTCAAGGGGAGAAGAAGGTTCTCTCCTTGACCCGACTCCGGCGTGAGAATAAGTATTGGTAACGGAGAAGATAAGTATTTGAGAAGTGAGAGTGATATGAGTTTATACCTGAACAGTTCTCTTATTTATAACCGGGAGTTTTGGGAGGGAAAACCTGTTATTGAAAAGATCACGGAAGATGCTAACGCCGTAGCGGTTATATTTTCTTCCGTTAAGTTCTTTGATCCAATTGTTGAGTTGTCTCGATCTGGTGTGAATGCACACGGATCGTGGTTTGATCTACGGCTAGGGGATTGCCACATGGAAAGTGATTAAGTGGAGATTACTCTCCAATTGCATGCCTTCGTTATGATTCTAGGGTTGCTTGTGGTGATGACACGTGTCCAGACGGTTATAACCGTCTGGGTGGTGCACGATTGTATTTCTTTCTAGAAGATTACTGCTGTAATCTGGTGTGACACCTTGCTGTGTAGACACAGACAAATAAATCCCAAGTCTGGGTAAAATAATATCCAAGTCTGGATATTTAGGCGGAGGTATTGAAGAAGGCGCAAGGATTCATGTTTTCCTTTTGGGCGCGCGATTGTGAATCACTGACTTTTCCTTCTTTGTAAGACCGATGCGCGGCCGCGCAAGCTCGAAAGGCTAAAAAGGTTGGTTTGTGGTATGGTCTCAAATCCCTTTTATGAGGTTTTTGGGACCTTACCCCTTCAGTATTCAACAAAAGTTTGAATAACTCAAACATTGGTTTTAACATCTGTTTGACTTTAGGTCAACAGTTCATGGAAACCCATGTTAGGTTGAACAGTGTTTTGAAGAGGAAAACAGTCCTAAAATATAAGAAGACAGTGGATCTGGTTGAACATTTGTTTCACTTTTGGTCAACAACTGTTTGCTCGATCAGATTGGGTGTTAAAGTATAGTTCTTTAAGTCATTATTTTGTTTTGTTGAATTCTATGTAATTTTGTTAAGAAGTACAAGAACAAACATTTTTACAAAATCCCAAATCACCCGATCATGTAAGTGCATTGAAGTAAAATTGGAAATGATGTTATTCATGTGGTCATGTTGTGCTTTTGTTTGACCTTTAATATGGGTTTATGATCTAATCCGGTGATGTGAAGACATTGTTGTTGAATCCAATGAGTTGCTTGATGTAATGAGGTCGTATTAATAACAAATAATAATTGATATAACTAAGTTTCCCAAGCCCGGGAAGCAATCTCGGGTAATAACCTAGTTAAATAATATTTGTATACCTTTATCATTACATTTTTCTCTCTCCTTCACTCACAACCACTTTCAATATATATTAAAAAATTATAATAGGTGAACAGTGTCCCCCCAATTATACATATGAACAGTAACATTTTCTCTCTCCTCCACTCACAACCACTTTTTATACTCTTTATATTTTAAAAACCCCAACACTGATTTTGATTCCCAGGATGTGAATGCTCTAATCCTTTCATACACCAACGAATTCCCGTACCACACTTATAACCGCGAGAACAAACTTGTTTCTCTGAAAATCTTCTGCCAAATCATGATGGGTCTACCTATTTGCACACCAACATGGCTATTTGCACACCAAACCCTACCTTTACCTACGCTGCGTATAGCTCTATCCGCAGCGTATAGGTTTACCTCTATACGCTGCGTATAGAGCTATACGCAGCGTATACAAACCATGGATTTCAGAGCCTTATCAGCAATCATTGCACAGAAAACAAGGGTTTATATACGCTGCGTATAGCTCTATACGCATCGTATATGAACCATCAGATTTTTTTGGGTCATTTTGGTAGGTTTGAGACATCAGTTTTTTACAAAGTTTATATACGCTGCGTATAGACCTATACGCAGCGTATATAAAGGGTCAAAAAGACAATGTTATTGGTTTTAGTAAATTTTATAAAAAAAAGTTTTCTATTTTAAATAAATAAAAAATTAAGTATTTCTTACAAGCTTTTTTATACAATATTAATCAATTTTATACAATAAATATCGTATCGTATAGGTGTAGGATAGGTTACGTATTGACCTCGTATAAGCTTATAAGTGTGATATTGTATCGTATAGGTGTAATATAGGTCACGTATTTATCTCGTATAAGCCTATAAGTGTGATATCGTATCGTATACGTAGTATATGTCCCGTATAGCTCCCGTATAGGCCTATTGGTGTGGTTTAGGTCCCGTATAAGCCTATAGGCATATACAAGAAACCTATACGAGACTTATACTACACTATACGATACGATACTATACTATACGATACGATATAACACCTGTATAAGCCTATAGGTGTAGTATAGGTCTCGTATTGACCTCGTATAAGCCTATAAGTGTGATATCGTATCGTATAGGTGTAGTATAAGTCACGTATTAACCTCGTATAAGCCTATAAGTGTGATATCGTATCGTATAGGTGTAGTATAGGTCACGTATTGACCTCGTATAAGCCTATAAGTGTAATATCGTATCGTATAGCGTAGTATATGTCTCGTATAGGCCTATTGGTGTAGTTTAGGTCCCGTATAAGCCTATAGGCATATACAAGACCTATAGGAAACCTATGCGAGACTTATACTACACTATACAATACGATACGATACGATATGATACTATACGATACGATATAACACCCGTATAGGCCTATAGGTGTAGTATAGGTCTCGTATTGACCTCGTATAAGCCTATAAGTGTGATATCGTATCGTATAGGTCACGTATTGACCTCGTATAAGCCTAAAAGTGTGATATCGTATCGTATAGGTGTAGTATAGGTCACGTATTGACCTCGTATAAGCCTATAAATGTGATATCGTATCGTATAGCGTAGTATATGTCCCATGAAGCTCACGTATAGGCCTATTGGTGTGGTTTAGGTCCCGTATAAGCCTATAGGCATATACAAGACCTATAGGAAACCTATACGAGACTTATACTACGCTATACGATACGATACGATACAATACTATACGATACGATATAACACCCGTAAAGGCCTATATGCAGATACAAGACCTATATGAGACTTATACGACGTTTATACGAGACTTATACTATACGATATGATACTTAAAATATACTCAATAGGAGATTAGCTAATTTTCATATATTAGCTACTACTGCCGCAGACCCAAATTTAGAATAAATTGTTGCACCGCAGCCATTACCCTTGTTCCCAACTCAACCAATGGAAATAGAACCTAACCCAGTAGACCAGATTCCCATCCTAGCCTTCGACCCAACCGAAATCCCTAGAGTCCCAGCACCCCATCCTCCAGATTATGACCAATGGTTTGACGACCAAAGGGATTACCCAGAACTCCACCCACAAGAAGAACCCATGCAAAACCCTGTAGCACCCTACCCAAACCTTGACCCTCTAGATCCGTACTGGGATAATGACCAATATATTCGAGAGATCCTAGAGAACCCATACCCATACGAAGAACCGATGCCCCAGTACCCTGACCCGATACCAGCACCCGCACCACCCATGAGTACCGAGAACGTACAGGAACTCCGCACTTTTGGTGAGGAGTTATTAGATGAAAGTGAAAGGATAAGACAAATAGGGAGAGGTTCGTTTGGAAATACGACGAGCGTAATATGCAGTATTGGATGAACCCCTATCAATAATAGTAATAATAATAATACTAAAAATATATATATGTGTGTGTATTTGAAAAAAAAATATAGATACCTACTGATGCATAGTTAGTATTGTATTTTGAATTTCAGTTGTAGCATGTAAAATATAGATATATGAAATAGAGTAAATGTCGCAATGCACGACGATTTTGATCAATGTGTTGTTTGTATGATTTTTCACATTAAATCATGTTTTGTGATATTAATACTTGGTAAATGTTTATAATCCAGATGGACAACGAAGTGAATCAAGAAAACCCGAATAACGATAATAACGGCAACCAAGTAGGTAACAGTGCCATCCAACACATAGTGGCATAAGGGATTATAGACGCAATGCCATATACTATCAAAACGGTTAAGGAAGCGGATAGTAATAAAAGTAATAGTGGAAGTAAACGACCACCTACTGAACCCAGTCACAGTGTAAACAATGGATCATTACTTGAATTGCCAATTCCAAAAAGAAGAAGAACCATGTCTTATGGTTGTTCTTACAAAGAATTCTGGTATTGTAAACCAATAGAATTCTCGGGCAATGAAGAAGCCATTACAGCTCTACGCTAGATAGAAAAGACTGAGGCAGTCTTAAAAATAAGCAAGTGTGCAGAGGAAGATAAAATCATGTTTGCTTTCAATCTTTTTAAGAATGTAGCTCTAGAATGGTGGAACCCTATTCTCCAGTCTAGGGGAAGTGACAGAGTCTATAATATGGAATGGAATGAATTTAAGAATATGGTTGAAAGGAATTATGTCCTCCCAATGAAAAATAACAAATAGCTAATAAGTTCTTAAACCTTAGAATGACCGGAGTAGACTGTAAGGGTTACACTACCGAATTCTTTGAATATGCTAGAATTGTGCCAACCCTAGCTTCACCAGAACCAGTATTAATCTTCCGCTACATCTGGGGATTAATCAGTGAGATTAGACATGTAGTCAAGGCAGCTAGACCACCAACCATAGAAGAAGCTGTAGAACTAGCAAATACCATGACTGATGAACTAGTACGTACACAAGAAGAAAACCAAAGGAAGAACCTAGTCCAAAAGCTTACCCAGGAATTTCGCTACAGTAATTCCAACCGTGGGAAAAATATAGGTTCTACCTCCTCACCTTACTGTAAGGTCTGCAAGAAAAAGCATTCAGGGAGATGTTCTACATACTGCAATTTCTGCAAGATACCGGGACATAAGGAAGAAAATTGTAGGAAGAAACCCAGCAATAGAGTATGTTTCAATTGTGGAGAAAAGGGGTATATCAAGCCGAACTGTCCGAAACTAGCTCCAGCCATGAACAACAAGACTACTAAGAATGTTAGAGCATTTGTTCTGGCAGCCGAAGAAGCAAAGATGATTCCGGACGTGATTGTCGGTACGTTTTTGGTTAATGATGTTTTTGCTAAAGTATTATTTGACTCTGGTGCAAACCAAAGTTTCATTAATACTTCATTTTGCAAACTTATCAATCAACCATTAACTAAACTCCAACAAGAATGTCTAGTAGAAATGGCAAATGGAGAATCTATTAAGATTACTGAAATCTTGCAGGGAGCAAGAATATAAATTTTAAATCAAAATTTCATTGCTAATCTTTACCCAATGAACCTGGCAGGGTTTGACATTGTGTTAGGAATGGATTGGTTAGTAGCCAATAAAGCCAGTATTTTATGTGATCAAAAGTCAATCCAAGTAAATTCACCAAAGGGTGAAAAGATCACCATTAAAGGAAATAAGCCAACTAGATCCACGAAATTCATCTTTGTGATGAAAACAGCAAGTTGTGCAAGGAAAGGATCCCTAGTATATATGATTTCCATAATCATTAATACTAAGGGAAAGGAATTGAAAGATCAAAACCTATTAACTTTGAGAAATAAACAAAAAATAGATCTTTAAACTTTTACAAACCCTAATCTTTATCTACTTTAAGTAAACCCTGATATATAACAAAAATTTATAACAAAACACCAAATCATCACAAAAACAAGGATATATAACAAGAATGAAAGCATATTTAAGGTAATAATCTCAAAGAAGTCGTACAAACCTTAACAGGTTACGGATCGCATATAGGAACAAAGACAACCAAGATATACATCATATAGATGCTAATCCATAGTAATAACCCAGCTTTCGTATGATATTTTAAATGGTAATTTAGGTTAGGGTTCGGGATTAGAGAGCAATCTTAGAGAGGTAAAGGTAGGATTGAGAGTTACGGCTGTGAACATTGGTGTGAGAGAGCTTAGGTTAGATATTGGGTAAGGTTTATGATATACTGACCCCATGA
The DNA here is from genome assembly GCA_030545235.1 of Helianthus tuberosus. Classification (NCBI taxonomy): domain Eukaryota; kingdom Viridiplantae; phylum Streptophyta; class Magnoliopsida; order Asterales; family Asteraceae; genus Helianthus; species Helianthus tuberosus. The sequence continues at coordinate 5,820,177 of CM060452.1, forward strand.
GTTCGGGTCAAGCTATTTGTTTTAAAAAACTTGCGGATCCACCGGGAAATCCAAGTTAATTATTTCATATTATTAGAATAAAACATAAAAAAAAGAAGAATAAGAACATTAATATGGATCAATCCGGGAGTATGACAAGGAAAAAAAACTATATAGTATGAAGTTAACCCTTACATTATTAATCTTGGAGTATGAAAAGGAAAAAAACTATAAAGTATGAAGTTAACCCTTACATTATTAAAAGGAAACGTTAGGGTTTACAATTGAATTTGAATCGATACTAAATAGGGATGGCATGATGATTAATGAAAACCTTAATCGTTTTCATCTTACCAAGTTGGAGACTTAAATAATATTCTTCTAATTTCAGTGGTTTCTCATGATCTCGCAATGTGAATAAAAAGTAGATGGTTTTGTTTAGAGAAAAAAAACAACAAAGGTGTGTGTTATAGGCATGAGAACTGAAGGATAGGATTCATGTGTTATATGGAGATCGATGGCCTTGGGGACGTGAAAAGTTAAGCAGGAGTCCTTGGTTTATCAAGAAAGAAATAATGATTATTGTGCACCGCACCCATATCCAATTAGGTTATTTATATTTGTTTTATTCTAATTTTATTTCCTTAATATTAAATTATGATGCATAGAAAAAGTAAATAGTTGGTGGAGCTGATACATGCATTTAGTTAATTGGTTTAAATTTAATTATTAAGGAGGGGGATACAATCAAGTATTCTTGGTTAATTGGTTTAAATTTAATTATTATGCATGGGAGGCGATCAAGCATACTGCACCGTAAGGGTGAACGGGGTGGTAACGGCAAGTAGGGGCGGTGAGTTGGGTTAGCGTGCGGTAACACCGCCGCTGTCACCTACTTACCGCAAGGTGAGTGATGAAATTGGTAAGTTACCGCATGGGGGGTGAGTGTTTTGACACTTTGAACAGTATAACGGCTATAATGCTTGAGTGGACTCCACCCCTTGTGATTAAATGGCAAGAGGGGAGTTCACATGGCAAGAAATCATTGGGTGGATGGAGAGTTTACCTCTCCCCAAGAGGTGACCACCCCTTACACCCTAAGAATATAAACAATTAGAATTTAGTTTTATGGTTTGAATGATTATTTAAATTTTATTATTGAAGTTTTAATTTATGTATTCTTAGGTAGTCGGTATGGAGCGCCACCCACTTTAGTCGTTATTATACAATAGCGCCCCCTCCACCTAACCGCCCCGTGAGCGTTATTAGGTGTTAGCAACACCTATATTAAACAACTTACAAATAGTTACTTAAAATATTAAGTTGGATTAAATATGAGAATTTAAGTTAGTATATAAACTGTTGTACTTACTAATCGCAGTTGGATAAGAAGTTATCATGACATTAAAATATACGGTGAGTTTGCGGTTTAACGACTTCCTTGAAACTCGCAGGTCCTAAGCCGATTTAGTTATTATCTTTTGCTAAGTTTTACTTTTTTGGTCTAATTTTTGCGAGTTAACACGCCGTAACGTGCGTTGTGAATCATCATTTTTATGTTTACTTTTTGTTCGGCTTAACGATCTCGCGATGTATCAATATTGTTTAACCATTATTAACATTGTGTTTTTGAAGACATCTGTGTTTAATTTAATTATTATGCATGGGAGGCGATCAAGTATACGGCACCGTAAGGGTGAACGGGGTGGTATCGGCAAGTAGGGACAGTGAGTTGGGTTAGCGTGCGGTAACACTGCCGCCGTCACCTACTTACCGCAAGGTGAGTGATGAAATTGGTAAGTTACCGCATGGGGGGAGTGAGTTTTTTGACAATTTGAACAGGATAACGGCTATAATGCTTGAGTGGACTCCACCCCTTGTGATTAAATGGCAAGAGGGGAGTTGGAGAGGGGAGTTCACATCGCAAAAAATCATTGGGTAGGTGGAGAGTTTACCTCTCCCCAAGAGGTGACCACCCCTTACACCCTAAGAATATAAACAATTAGAATTTAGTTTTATGGTTTGAATGATTATTTAAATTTTATTATTAAAGTTTTAATTTATGTATTCTTAGGTAGTCGGTATGGGGCGCCACCCATTGCCACCTTAGCCGTTATTATACAATAGCGCCCCCTCCCCCTAACCGCTCTGTGAGCGTTATTGGGTGTTAACAACACCTATATTAATAACCTTATAAATAGTTACTTAAAATATTAAGTTGGATTAAATATGAGAATTTAAGTTAGTATGTATGACAATTCAAGAACTGTTGTACTTACTAATCGCAGTTGGATAAGAAGTTATCATGGCATTAAAATATACGGTGAGTTTGCGGTTTAACGACTTCCTTGAAACTCGCAGGTCCTAAGCCAATTTAGTTATTATTTTTTGCTATGTTTTACTTTTTCGGTCTAATTTTTGCTAGTTAACACGCCGTAGCGTGCGTGTGTGAATCATCATTTTTTATGTTTACTTTTTGTTCGGCTTAACGACCGCGCGATGTATCAATATTGTTTAACCATTATTAACATTGTGTTTTTGAAGACATCTGTGTTTAATATACCTCCAGTTTTGATGGTTATTTTTTAGTTGAAGAGAAGCTATAACCTGCATAATTTCAATTCATTGTGTTCATTGTGTTAAAACAATCATCAGTCAATATTTATGTAATTTAATTAGACATAATTAAATACGTACAACATTGTGTTTTTTAAGACACCGAGTTTTTAAATAACTTCAATTTTGATGGTTATTTCTGAGTTGAAGCAGTTTGCCAATTGCCCGTTTTCCCGCTAATTTTTTCGCAGGTTTAGACCCATTTTTATTCTGCAGTTACATAAAAATCTCCCCACTATCTCCTACAAACAGTTCAGATTGTCACTTTGACCTGGCCATCCTAATAATTAGGAATATAATTCTAATATATAGGAGATAAAATTCTACAATCTAACACACAACAGTTATAAAATTAATTACAAAACTACTAATTAGTTAGTACTCCCTCATTAGTTCTGCCCACATTCTCCACTTAAGACAATTACTAGAAAAAAAAATGGAAGATTAAATTGGTAAGTTTGGCGATATGAAAAAAAAGCAGTTTTGTAGGTAGTGAGTTGGTTACCAACAGTTTCTTTATGTTGCTATATAAAGTGGGAGCATTGTCATATTTTTTGTGTGGTCAACAATTCCAATTGTTCAGTAGCAATGGTATGGATCAAACACACTTAGGGGCTGTTGGTAGCCTTTGAATGGTCATTAAGAGGCTAACTCTTAATGGAACCATTAAGAATTTTACCAATGAGAAAGTAGAAGAATATGACATGTGATGATTTACCATTCAGAGGTTACCTCTTAACCATTCAGACTTGATGTTACATTTTATTCATTCAGAGGTTTTAAACCATTAAGAGGTAGCATCTGAATAGTCATTAAGAGGCTACCAAACAGCCCCTTAGTTTTAAATGACATGTGCCTACTAATTCCAATTGGATAAGACGTTATCAGGGCATTCAATGTATACATATTTGGAATGTTATAAATTTTAGGAACCTGCCCTAGCGGATGGGTATACCACTTTTTATGGTGATGGCAACTCCTACATTAATCAACGTCTTATCCAACTGCTACAAGTTATAAAATGTTGTGTAAAATTTATTGCCCCTTAAATATATTATGTTTGATTGTCATTGATAGTTTTTTATTATTTTTACTAATTTCATAGACATGTAATATGGATAGATCTCTTTTATCTTAATTTTAGTGTGCTAGCAACTCCTATCTTAATCAACTTAAAAATAAGCAATTAAACATATTAAATTCTGCGAATTAAATATGAGAATTTAAGTTAGTATGTATGACAATTCAAGAACTGTTGTACTTACTAATCAAAGTTGGATAAGAAGTAATCGTGATATTTAAATATATTTAAGCGTGTGTCTCTTTAGTTATTCGTATCATTTCCCTATGTAGTTTGTACATTATGTAACTGTTCCTGCCATTAATAGGTTCGCTTAGTAACCATATATGCCCTTTATATATATAGACAATACATGTCTGATGTATGTTAACTTATTTAAGTTTTACAGATATCTCATTAAAAAGTAAATTTGTTATAATAGCATCAACTTCATCTAATGAAGGAGAGCAATTCAAGCAACTCTTTATAAAAGAAGTGAGGGAAGAATATGAAGTTAACAAAGTGATTGCTAAAGATCTTAGGAAATGTTTTGATGCTAAGGAGAATGGAGTTGCCTCTCGAGACCTTGTATCTAAGACCTTGCTATTAATGCCTCCAACCGCTGTCCGTGACATGGCAATTCTGTATAACAGTGAGAATGGAATGAAGGACGTGGAGTTAATGGTACATATCAAAGATTTACTTAAACAAGTCAATGTTTCAATGGAATTGAAGCATAGGTTTTTACTTTCATATGAGTAGTTCTGTTATGTTTAGTTTTTCATTTATATTGTTTATTTTATTTTCTTCAATTGTAGTATGTATACCTATGAAGTGTTACTCTTACTAATTTAAAGAATTTTATGGTAAAGAACAAATGTAAGTATTTAAGTCTTGTATATCCAGGTTTATATCATTTGTATTAAAAAAGAATAACTTAGTTAAAGCATTTGCCACTAAGCATGTATTTTTTTTATAAAATATGTGTTGTAATTGTAAACATAAATTGTTATATGTTATCTAAGTTTACTAACTTTTAAATTTTTACATGATTTATAAAAAAACCAAACGTGTGTTGCTTGTATACAAATATGTTATACAATTGTGTTTTTGTCGTTGTGTTTTTATGTCATTATTTTTGTGTATGTATTTGTATGTTATATAATACATTTAATATTAATTCTAGCAAAAGTCAGATAAGAGTACATGATGTTGATAGCAATATGTCTAACTCAATGGTTCGTGGTTGTTCGGTTGTTAATCTAAGTGGATTGAACTACAGGAAGAGACTTAGGAATAATCAGGAGAAGGTGAAACGCGTTAAGTAGTTCATGTTCGTCGTTGTATGTTCACATTCCACAAATGGGTTATGTTTTTATTTTTTTAGTTTAAATGTAGTTAGTATGTTGGTTTGTTTAACTAATGTGTTACGTTTATGTTTGTGAATTAAAATGTACGTTGTGTGTTTCATTTTTGTGGATTACAAAACCTTTTCTTTTGTTTGTTTTTTTTTTGGGGTATTTAAATTCAAAGTTTATGAGTGATGTATCTTGTGTGATTATTATTTGTATTAGGACTGTTAGTAATGTTCATAAATTTCAATTTGTGTGTAGAGAATAGTTAATTTCTTTTGTAATAGGTAAATTTACATTATAATAATACTCAAGAAAGATAATATATAACAAAAACACAATATTGATCAAAATGTTTCACTAACCCACAATGTTATCATTAACACAATGACAATAACATTATAACACAAGGCTATATATGAAATACAGTTATGTAATAAATCAAAATATAAACAAAAAAATATCTGGTAAAATGATAGAATAGAGTTATTAATTAAAATTGTTAAAAGACCGTGTCAAATACATGAGCGATGTAAAAAATAAAAGTAAACATGAAGCCTCCCTAATAATTATTCATCATAGTAATTCATTCATTTTTCATATTCATGTACTCCGACAAGGTGTGTTACGTGTATACAAATATTTTATACAATTATGTATTTTGTTATTGTGTTTTTTTTGTCTTTACTTTTTGAGTAGTTGTGTGTATGTTATATATTACATTTTATACTAAGTATAGTAACATTTTATTTTACAATATTTATAGTAGTTTATAAAAAATAATTGACCGTTTGGCTTCAATATTTTCAGAACAACTCATCTCTATCTCTCTCTCGCTCTCTTTTGGTTCTTCGTTTGGATGTTGAGTCGAAGGTAATAGAAAATCTAGGATACCCAGATACACTACACTGAGTGTGGAATCTATAGGTCAGTTGGTGACTATACGAGATGAACTTCATATGTTGGTTAGTATTGAAATGTGTAGTGTAGATGTTCAATTGTGGCGTCTACAAAATGAAACTTGGTCGAAAGTGGTGTCTTTTGTACCCTGTGTGTTTATGCCATTGATGATAGGGTCATCTGTGCACTATATTGATGGAAATAACAAGTTAATTATAGTACACGAATGGGGTGATGTTGCTCAGATAAACGTAAGGGCAAAGAAGATGCATGGTTTTTTTTCCTATCATCTTTACGCAAGGCATATTAGGTACAAGCTATATTGAAACTATAGTTTCACATCTTTAGTTATGGTTTTGTATTTAGTTGTTTATTGTTATCTTTGTGTTATATACATACTATTATGTGTGTGGTTTTTGTGGTTGGTATATTTTTCTCTATAGAGAATCAATTTTAGAAATTAATGTGTTATTTTAATTGGTCTATTATGTTTAGAATATGTTTGTTGTATACTTTTTTTATGCCAATAAATATAATCTACGTTTGATTGTCATTGGTAGTTTTTTTAATACTTTCGTAAACATCTAACTTTCATAGATCTCATCTAACTTCATTTAATGGTGTTAGTAATTGCTACGTTAATTAATTTACAAATAATTACTTCAATATTTTAAATTGTGCGAATTAGATCTAAGATTTTAAGTTAGTATGTATGACAAGTCAATGTATGACAATAAAGAACAGTTGTATTTACTAATCACAATCGAATAAAAAGTCATCATTATCTTAAATATGGAGACAGTTATTGATGTTCTTAATAGTCGGGTAAGAAGTCATTGTGATATTAAAATATGCAGTGAGTTTGGATGGTGTTAATCATATATACCATGACCGCGGACGGGTAAACTACTAGTTATATATGTTTGAAAACAACAAGTTATGTTGACTATTCAATTTTGACAACAATGTTGATTGAATGAAATAACGTTGCTGATGCGTTTTTGAAAAATTTGTGTAAAATTAACAGTAGCTCGGATAAAGATGCCGCCACAGTTAACCGTAAAAACAACTACTGGAGGCATGCGTTGATGGCAGTAGTTGTTGTTATTATAATCGGGAGCATTCCGCCACCTCCAACGGACGATGTTGACGTTCAGAGTCCTACATCTGCTCCTATTCGCTGACAACGCTTGTATTGCTCATGTTGCACAACATGCTGCTAGTGTTGAATGATCTAAACCTGGTGTTGAACCTCTTGTTCAACAACCTGATGTTGAACCTCTTCTTCAACAACGTGCTACTGTTGAAGATGCTGAACACAATGGACAACAGACTATAAACACAATGAACAACAAACTAAAACACAATGGACAACAAATTAACACACAATGGATAGCAGAACAAAAACATAATATACTAAAACACAATGGATAACAGAATAAACACAATGACCAAAACCCATAACACAATGTATAGAAAAGTCAACCAATTGAAAACCACAATAATCAGAACCAATAACACATTGTATAGAAAACTGAAATATAACACCATCTTCATTGTATCATTCATTGTGTTATATGTTCTGAACATAAAAACACAATGGGCAAAGCCTAAAATAACATTATGTTACAAGTTCTGATAATAATACAATGTATAAAAACCTTAGTGAAAAACATAATGACCAAAACTAGTTGAAAAACACAATGACCAGAACTTTTAACACAATCCATAGAAAACCCAGTAAAATGTATTTTGTTATTTATTTTTATATATCAATATCATACTCGTATTAAAGATACAAAAATGCTCATTATTATAGTGATTTTCTTTAAAAAAAAAATCGTATGAAAAAGTTATGGATATTTTAAAATGATATGGGAATTGATATGTGTCTTGCATGTGGAGAGAAAAAGTTGAGAAATGTATGATATTTTTTTCCTTAAAACTAAGGTAGTGTTTGGTATGTAAGAATAAGAGACGTGATGGAATGAGATATTGTGAGAGAATGAAAAAAAATGTGTTTGGTTGGTTAAGGTAATGGAATCGACCATTACAAAAGCCATTTCATTCCCTCAAATTCATTTCATCCACCCCTTATTTTTTTCATTCCATTCCCTCTCTCACCCTTCATCACCACCACCACCTGCTACCAACCGTCGACGCCACCTACTGCCACCCTCTGTCATCGACCAACGGCGCCACCACCGTCCACCACCATCCATTGTCGCCACCACTCTCCGCCACTGAGCACCAGCGCCGCCACCACTATCACCGACCACCGCGACCCACCGTCGTCGTCACCACCTGCCACCAACCACCACCACCCTCCGCCTCCGACCACCACCACCCGCTGCCACCACCCTCCGTCGCCGACCACCGCCACCCCCATCGCTATCGTCGATCACCACCACCCATTATCAACGCCACTCTCTGCCATCGTTGACACCACCACCACCACCACCGCCATCGACCACCGTCGCTATCTACCGCCACCACCTACACCCACCATCGCCACCCCTACCGCCACCCACTATGACCACGACCACCACCCAGTACTGCCACCAGCCGCCGAATTTATTGCTTCGTCTTTTCTTGCCTACTAAACAAGACCATAGAATGGTAATAACCCATTTCATTCTTTTGTCAATTACATTACCTCGTCTATTTCATTACCTCATACCAAGCAGACAATCAATTGTCATTCTCTATTCAAAAGTACCGTAGAATCAAATACAAAGCCTTCAAATAATAAGAATTTGTAAAAAGGTATCAAACGGACTTCGATTGACATCATTCAAGCGGCATTGGGACTGTTTTATCAAACTCTACAATGTGAGATGTTAGGTTTTTTGTTTTTAGATGTTTAGCTTATAGATTTTAGACTTTTGTTTATATCATTGTGTCTTTTTATTTATCATTGTGTTTTTTCTACATTTGCGTCATTGTGTCTTTTTTTTACTCATTGTGTCTTTTTTCTTGGACATTGTGTTATATTTTTCGATATTGTGTTATATTTTGCTCGACATTTTGTGATCCATTATGTCTTTGTACGCTTTTTATTTTTAAAAGCTTTTGTAGAATAACTTTACCCTTGAAGTATGACCCAACTCATCGGTATCTAGACATGTGTGTTTTGAACTTTAAATACAGATCTCACTATTTAATTCTTAGAGTTAACTATCATTTTGCTCCCTGTGATTTGGTCATTTTAACGGTTTTGCTCCAATAGTTTAAAGATAGTCATTTTCCTCCATGATTTTTCTAACTTATCGTCATTTTGCTCCCCGCCTCTGATTCCATCCAAAAAAATCTATTAACTAGAAGGGTATTTTGGTAATTTTATAGATAAAAGCAAGGAAATGTAAGTCTTTTCACCTAAATAAACCTATAACTTGTTTATTTACATGAATATAAGTAATTCTTTTCTGATCCCCCAACTTTCCAACCACTTTTTCTACCAGCCACCATCATCAATAACCATCCACCACCACCTACAACTACCACCTGCCGAGCACGACTATCGCGACTTTTAACTAAACGTTTTAGTTGAGTTAGAGCCAGGGAGTAAACTACCGAAATACCCCTACTTTTAATTGAACATTTTAACTGAGTTAGAGCTAGGGAGCAAACTGGCGACAAACTCGAAAGATCCGGGAGGAAAATGGCTATTTTTAAACTATTGGAGCAAAACTGTTAAAATGACCAAACCACAGGAAGCAAAACGAAAGTTAACTCTAATTCTTATTACTTGATTAAATTAAAAATATAAAACTAGAATTAGTTAATATATTATATATTCTATTTGTCAGGGAAAATCGTGTTGACAGACATAATACGAGTAAACAGGTATCCATGTTTTGGGTAAATAGGTTGAATGGCGTAATAGAATGAACGGAGGAATATAATGGACTAGGTAATGGAAAAGATCATTATCATCCATTGTCTTGTTTGGTTACCGGGTGAGAATGAAAGAATTATCACTTCGTGTGTTATTTGGTAAGCATGAAAAGATGAAGGAATAAAATCGGTGGTGAGTGGCGGTGGTCGGTAAGGGTAGATGTGGGTGGCGGTGGTGGTGGGCGACGGCGGGTGGTAGCGTGTGCCGACAAGGGGTCAGGTAGGTGGCAGTGGTGATGGGTGGTGGTGGGTGACGGCGGGGGCAGAAGTGGGTGACGGCGGTGGTAGTGGTGGGTGGTTGTGCCGGGGGCAAAGGTAGGTGGCGGCAATGGTAGTCGTGGCGGTACGTGATGTTGGGTGGTGGCGGAGGTGGTGATGGGTGGTGACGTTGGCGGTGGGTGGCGGTGGTGGAAGTGGCGGGTGACGGTGGGGGCGGAGGTGGGTGGCGACGAAGGTGGTGGTGGTAGGTGGTGGTGGTAGGTGGCGGCAGAGGTGGGTGATCGTGGCGGTAGTGGTGGGTGGAGATGACGGCGGTGGGTGGCAGCAACGGTGGTGGGTGGAGATGGTTGCGACGGTGGTGGGTTGTGGTTTTTTTAGTGAAGGGTGAAAGAGGGATGGAATGAAAAAAAAAAACAAGGGAGACAGATGGAATGATTTTGAGGGAATGAAATGCCTTACGGTGGAGGGAGTGGTTGCGGGGACTTGATCGGGGAGTGGGGTTTACTGAGCGGCAAGGGGATGCCACCCTTTCGGTGACACGTCTTCGGTAAATGGTGAGGGACAAAAACGGTGAGTATTCATCAAGTGGGGAAGAGAGAGAGGTGAGAGGGAGAGGGGGTTAATGATGGGTCTCAACACCTTCCAAACAATCACAAATTTATCTTTTTTTTTTAAATTGTTTACCACTCTACGTGTGTTTGACCATTGCTAGTGATTGAGTGTAAAATTGGGAGTGGAGTGGAGACTTGACATGACATTATTGGTTAGAAAATAACTTTACCACTCCCCAAATGGCGACCACTCCTTCCACCCTTATGTAATGGACGATTTCATTCCCACGACAAACCAAACACCATAATGGTCCATTCCATTCCATCTTTGATTCCTGCATACCAAATGCTATCTTAAGTTTTTTTTTTTAACTAATCACACATCGGGTCTACCATTCCATTAACCATCCTCAATGTTTATCGCTTCTTCTTTGCTCGCCAGGTTCCTTTGTCATACCTAATTAGCAATACGTATACGTGGCTTAATATTTTTACGTTTTTTTATGCTTTAATGGCTCTGCCACAATTCACGTGTCCTAATACATATGAAAGTTCACAGTTTTATCAAAAAGTTTTCCGACAGTTTAATTTTTTTTACAAAGTTTATCAAACTCAAATCTTATCTTTTTTTAAGGGTCATGCTAGCTGCACACGCCCAAAATTATTTTCACACCCCAAAGCGCCGCGCTATGGCCAAAGCGCGGCGCTTCGATCGACAAAACGTGCTTCGATTGACGTTTGAAACATTCGATACTGTTTGACAGACATAAAGCTAATCATGATGTTTTGTCGTTAACCCTAAGCGCCGCGCTGTGGCCATAGCGCGGCGCTTCGACCCCCAATTTCACCCTTTTCCCCTTTTAAAAGCAACTGTGAGACATACATTTCGATCACACACTGTCTTCGATATACATTTTGCCTTCATTTCAGATCCGTTGTGTTTCTTCTCAAAATAACGCGCGGTTTTGCTGTATTAGTTACATCTCTTGAAAAAACGATGTCGTGGTTAAACAACTATATTTTCGGTCAATATTCTGACGAGACAGTTGTTCCTGATTCTTACGAGGGGACCGCTATTTCTGACTCGTATGAGAAACCGGTCTCGTCCAACTTGAGGGAGGCAGAGGTTGTATCTGGCATTCATTATCGTGATAACACGGTGACGCTGGATTTGAATACCCCTGTGGAGGACCCTTACGCACAACAAGGTTATTCGAATTTCGGTTACGGTGGCGAGTACAGCTTTGTACAGCAGGAGTGTGGTCCAAACGACAGTTACGGTTGTCAACAGAGCTTACAAGGTTATTCGAATTTCGGTTACGGTGGCGAGCACAACTTTGAACATCAAGTATATTCGGACCTCGGTGACGATGGTGAGCCGGGGGATGTGTCTGTTGACGAGGAAGGCTGTTACCCGGTTACGTTTTCGTTTGATACGACGCAGACCTTTTCGTCACGTAAAGAGTTGGTGCGTTGGGTACAAGACACGGCAAAAGACAACGGTTACCTCATTGTGACTAAGAGGTCGAATAAAAGAGGAGAGAATTACAAGATTTGGTTTCAATGTACTTTTGGTGGGGAGCATAAGAGTATAGCTACACAGAGGAAAACGGGTAGCAAGAAAATAGGCTGCCCGTTCGAGATGATCGGGTTTTCGGAATCATCCGGAAGTGTTTGGAGGATCGAGGTGACGAAGGCGAAGCATAACCACACTCCTATTGAAAACTTAGAGGGTCACGCGTATGCGAGAAGGCTTTCTTCGGAGGATACAAAACTGGTTAAGGAGCTGGCAGAGCAAGACATTCCCAACCAAAGTATCTGGCGAACGCTGACAAAAAACAATCCGGCTAGAAAGCTTATTCCGAAAGATATACACAACGCTGTTCAGAAGATCAACGCCGAAAAAAATGTCGGTAAGTCTCCGATGCAAAAACTTGAAAGCATTCTTCTCGAAAAAAATTACACTTATTACATGCGCACGAATGAGATATCAAACGAAGTTGAAGATGTCTTCTTTGTTCACGAAAGATCATTCAAGATGTGGTGTGCCTTCCCGCATGTGCTAATTATTGACGCCACCTACAAAACGAACATGTACAACCTGCCATTTGTTCAGGTCGTAGGCATGACGTCGACAAACAAATCGTTTACGGCTGCTTGTGCGGTAATTTCCGCTGAGAAGTCAGAGAACTACCTATGGGTGTTGCAGAGGATCAAGTCTATGCTGGTAGGATGTATGGAACCGCGCGTGATTTTAACGGACAGGGATTTTGCGCTAATGAATGCGTGTGAACAAGTTTTTCCAAAAGCGCATAAGTATCTTTGTCGGTTCCATATTCAACAAAATATTAATAAGAACAGCAAGAAGAAATTCTCTGACAAGGATTGGAAAGAATTCGTACGTAGTTTTTGGTTATTGTGCGAGTCTACGACCGAGGAAATATACAGGTATAACTTGGAAAACCTTGAAGCACAGCTGAAAGAAGATGACCGTGAACGTAGGTATTTCTTACATAATTATGTTCAAATTTTATATAATAACAAAAACTGACTATTTACGTTTTTTTTAATTTTAGAGGTTTTTGATTATATGAATAAATCCTGGTTGGATCCGTACCGTGAAAAGTTTGTATCATGCTGGATTAACAAAACTATCAACTTTCACCAAACTACGACCAACAGGGTTGAGGGCATGCATGCAACAGGGTTGAGGGCATGCATTCTCCCCCATTTCAACACATAACACAAAACACACACAAAAGGTGCGATTTACACACACTTGAGCCGGAGATCAACGTTTTCAAGCTTTCAACCGCTAAAAGGTAAGATCGAACTTCATTTATTGTTCTGGTTCAAGTTATGTGTTAGATCTTGTTTGATTTTGTTTGATTTGGGCGGATTACATGTTGCTGGTGGGGCTGTTCTTCATCACGAAGAACCAAAGCGCCGCGCCGAGGCCAAAGCGCGGCGCTTTGGTTCATGTTTATTTTTTTTTTAATATTATTTGTTTATTATTTATATTTAATATTATTTGTTTATTATTTTATATTTAATATTATTTGTTTATTTCAACGTGCAGGGATGTCTTCCTCGGATGATGAGATTGAGCATATGGAGGTTGAGGGAGAGGTGGGAGATGAGGGAGAGCAGGGAGAGCCGGCATGTCCGTACCTGCGGTTTCCGGCGGGGTCACCGGCGAGGAGGAGATGCGCGAGGTTGCGCGCCATCCCCATTGGGGAGCATGTAGGGATAGATTGGGGCCTGCTGGACGACTTGGGAGAGGCCGCGCGGGCGCGTGAGATAGTTGGACTAGATACTCCTTGGTCGCGCCTATTTGAGTTAGCGATGGAGGACTCGTACCCTGAGGTTACGTGGGAGTTTCTTTCCACGTTTACATACGCGCCGCATCCGGCGGATTACGTGGAGGACCCGGATTTTCCAGTCCACGAGGTTACATTCCGTCTCGCCGGTCAGGAGTTTCAGATGAGTGTGCGGCAGTTTGTTGTGCATACAGGTTTGTTTAAATAATATTATTTATTATTTTATATTTAATATCATTTGTTTATTTAATGTTATTTGTTTATTTAATATTATTTGTTTATTATTATTATTTATTTATTTAATGTTATTTGTTTATTTAATGTTATTTGTTTATTTAATATCATTTGTTTATTTAATATTATTTGTTTATACAGGTTTGTACACAGATGCCGAGCTTGATACTGATTTATATACGCAGGCGGTTACGATGATGGACAGGCAGACGCTTATCAGTTTCTGGAGGTCCATTTCCATTAGACCCTTTGGGAAATCCTGGCAAAAGGCCACCTCCATTAGAGACCCCTTGTTCCGATACTTGCAGCATGTTATCGCGGCAACTATCGTGCCGCGGGGTGCCAGCAGGGAGAAGGTCAACCTCAGTGACCTTTTCTTTCTATACTGCCTACTGCGGGGCCAGCCCTGCAATCTAGCAGCCTGCCTGGCAGATTACTTTGCCACCGCATACCACCGGCAGCTCCGCGGGTGGGTGCACACTGGCTCATTCATCACCGCCATCGCACGCTCGCTCGGGATCGTGCTCGAGGGAGATCCGCTGCTGTCCGATCCGGTCCCGTCTACCAGGTTGGGCCGCGCGTCAGTTTCTAGCATGCAGATCACCCGTCGCTTTGATGTTGGTCTGAGGTTTAGGGGCATGGACGGGCAGATTTGGCAGCCGGAGCCGGTGCCGGAGGTCATCCCGGTTGTTATTGAGTTGAGGCCTGGAGTGTTGGCCCCTCCTGCTGAGCAGGCGGCCGCTCGGCAGGCTCAGCTACAGGCTCTGGGACTCGATGAGTTCCCGGGCCAGCCTCAGGCTGAGGCTCAGGCTCAGCCTCAGGCTCAGGCTCAGCCTCAGGCTCAGCCTGTATTAGAGGATCCGGCTCAGGAGGAGCATATCGAGGAGATCCCGGTACCACCAGTTCAGCCAGCTCCTGAGCCGCCACAGTACCCGCAGCACGTTTACGCTGACCTGCCTCCGGTAGCGCGTGAGGTGGCTCGGGACTTCGACCGGCGCCTCAGACGCCAGGCCGCACGCCAGGACTGGATCATCGAGACGCTCGTTTCTCTCCGAGAGGTCGCTGGGTTGCCTCCACTTCCCCTCCCACCGTCCCCACCGCACGAGGATTAGTATCTTAGTTTGTTTGTATAGTGTTTTGTTATGTATTATGCAGTCAGTTGTACCTTTTTGTTTTGTATGTACAAACTGATATATATATATATATATATATATTGCAGTTAATCTTCTATTTACATCACGTTGGTTTTGGATTGTTTACGTTTAATTCTTATGGTTTTCTGTACAATTTATTTAACGTGTTCGTTTAATTTAACAAAATAAACTAGGTTAACAGTTTATAAAGACGCACTTATATTATATACGTTCTATAAAAATAATGACGTAAAAAACGTAATTATAAAACAACGTATTATAAAGGCCACCCATTATAAAACTCAAATACAATTTTTTCCTCCAAAAAACACTACCAAACTAACCCACATCTCACCTATTTCAAAAAAAAATCAACACAAATTCCAGCCAATGCATTAGTCTATTTGCACACTCAAAGCGCCCCGCTTTGGCCATAGCGGGGCGCTTTGGCCAAGGTCAACAGACAAGGACTGACTGGGCGCTTCGAGTGTGCAAATAGACTAATGCCGTGTGCGAATAGACCAGGCCTTTTTTAATGGCAAAGATTACATTACTCCTAGTTCTAAACTATACCAATAAATAATAAACTACATCTTATGTCAGGATTTGAATCCTGGTCTTTTCTCCAAGAGCCAAAAGCCTCTCCCACCCAGCTATAGCTGGAATGGCTTCAAATCTTATTTCCTTTTAGAATATATTCAAAGTAATCTATGTGTATGTATTTAAAAGTAAGTGAGACATTAAATATATGATACTCTAGATATATACAGTGATAAAAAAAAATTCATTTAACTAATTAAGATTTTTAAAAGTAACATTAATTATAAGATTAATAGTAAATAATACCTGTAAAATAGTTATGTTGGCAATTAAAGCTGAGAAAAACGTCATGTGTGTTGTAATTAATATTGTATATGTAGAAATCAAAAGCCATTGAGCATTCTAGGTAGTAAAGAAACAATGATAATGATTAGTGAAAATGTGAAATGAATAAAAAAAGTGTGAAACTGAGAATTTTTTTTCCGACCAACGTTGGCAATTGGAGACGACGGCAACTGTATCGACAGAAGGGAAGGATATAAGAAACTGTTTAAAACACAAGAAGACGACAATTTATAGGGTGAATGGAACCCTTTTAAAAACTCAATATTCTACTATTTTAGTATTTTTTTATCAAGTTTTTTCATGCGATTGTTGTGTTTTGTTGGTTCACAACTTTGCCTATTAAAGTACAGTGCTTTTGGCAAAAGTTTGTTGAGTGGTCAGACATAATTTACTTGTTTTAACAACTACATGTATTTAACTAGTGGGATATTCCGTGTCCTTGAGGTTCGATTCGTTACTGTAGTGGTATGATATTGATAATCGGTTTAGCAACCGAAAGACATATGTTCAACAGGATATTAACATATGTTTTACATTCATCTAAAACTATTAAAACGAAGTCGGTTCGTCACGTCAACACTCGTTAGTTACAGCCTACGATACCAACAAAAAGAATTCTATTGCGAATACAACTATGTTTTCAATGAATTTTATACCGCCGCATCAAGAGAACCATTAAAAATTGAATAAGATACCAGTACATAGATGTTATTTGAATGGTATCGGTTTGGTTTGTCACGGTAAAGAACAAAAAAAACAACTATATTTGACCCGTTCGAATAAAACTTTTATTGAATCATAGATACAAATAAACACATTGCAACGGTATATTCCAAATATACAAAATGTTATATTATTTAACTAAAATAACGAAAGGCGTAAACGGCGTCACTTTGTATATATAGAAATAACTAAACCGCGAAATAGCTTTAATGACACGTTCATTTGTGTTTCGATAACTTGTATATTATATTCACAACTCGCTTCTGGGTAATTATATATTTAGTATATGTATCCATTTATTATTCAAAAAAAGTGTTGGTTCCATATCAAGATAATGTAAAGGTCTCAAGTTTAATTCTTGGCTCCACCTTCAAGGGTTTATTTTTTTTAATTCATTTCCCTTAACCACAATTTTGAGCCCAATTCTTTTTGTCGCCCGATGCCTAAATTTTTTTTAGAGTTCTCGAGGACAACTCTGGACAACGGCATACTCATAAATAAATAGATAAAATTAAGCATGTCACTTTTGATATTGAAATTCGCGTGCAATTTTTAAATACTTTGGAAACGCAAAAAACAAAAATAAAATAAAATAAAAAAAGGCAGTGATTGGATGCCGCCCTTTTCAACCAATAGAGGGCGGGTGCAGACCTTTTTGACCAATAAATGGCGGAAACTATTCCCGCCCATGTAATATGTGAATATAGGTAATACATTTGCTCAACATCATTTTACATTTTAATAAATACATATCAACATATTTTCACATTCCCTCAACTTTTGAAAATTACAGTTTTAGCCTCTACGCTATTACTCCATTTTATAACTCCTTTAAAATATTGGTCTACGTTTTGACGTAAACTTTTTTTGAAAACAAGTCAAGTCAAATATAATACATTTTCGTACTTATTTTATGTACCTTTTTCAGTTGGTTAATGTTACGCCGTAAATTTAGTTACGAATTAAATGAGGTCAAATATAATATATTCTCATCTAACGGTATAAATTAAAGTAACTCTATTTTTCAACTTCGTCGTAACACACCAGGGGTTACATTTCAACCCTTGATTATGTCTTTTCTGTATATTTCCTATGTATGGGTCGGATCATATGTAAATACGTTATGGTTGAACAATATAAATTCGATTACTTTAAAATTTTATCCAATCGCAATGCTACTGAGTTAAATCGAATACGTCAAAACATGTGTTTTCATGTGGTTAACGCATCACATAACGTTTGGACTAATTCGTTCCAAGTTTACAATGTACCCGCGCAACAATGCGTGCGGGTCTGATTACTAGTCTATCTTAAGCTTAAACTAGTTTTTTTACCCGTCGCGCGTTGCGGCGACGCTGTATGCAAAATGATAACGTATAGACTACAATTGACCGTACTCGTTTTCGAACTTAATTTACGTAGAAATGTATGATAACTCAAATTTATACTGTCAAATCAAAACATATAAAATTTACGTCAAAACATAGTCCACTCAAAACGTACGTAAAAGAAAAAAATTTATAATTGCCCCGACTCATCTTCAAACAAAAACTATGTTAAAGCGTATACGAACTCGAATTTACACCGACACATCCATAAAAAAACGTAACAAATGAGTATTAGGGTAATCTCAAAACTTCATAAACGTGAGGGGGTGAGAAAGTGACATTTACAAAGTTAGAGGGTTACCTTTGACATAATAGCAAAGTTTGAGGGTAGAATGGTTTGCACGACAAAAGTATGAGTGTTAAAGAGAAGTTAAAAAGTGTGGAGGCTTTATTGTGAAGTTAAAAAGTAGAGGGTTATTTTTGTCAATTGTTAATTGACTTTTGTCAACTTATAATTTTTTTTTTTTTTGACAAATAAGAGTCATGGTTAGGGCTGTCCAAACTGCTCGACGATCGAAGATCGCTCGACGATCGCTCGAAAAATGCTCGTTCGATTCCCGCTCACTTTGTAAATGAGCCGATCGGATCGGTTCGATTCAAATTCAATCCGAGCATGAGCATAGCTCCGCTCGCTCGTCGATCGCTCGGTTTCGCTCGAATTATTTTTATTAATAATTAATATATATATTTATATTATAGATTTTATAGATAAAAACCCAAAAAAATATAATAGCCCAAAAAAAACTAAAAGCCCAAATAACATTCAACCCAACTTAATATTTAATATATAAATCTAAGTATCTAACCCTAAATCTATTCTTCCCTAATCAGTCGTATTCAAATTGCCGCTCTAATCTCGGTCTCACTCTCCGGTCTCCACAGTCACAGACTCACAGTCTCCGTCTCCGACCCTCTAATCTCCGACACACATATCGCCGCTGTCTCTAGTCTTCAATCTTCGGAAGGTCTTCAACAGTTCTTCAATCTGCTGTTTTTTTAATCTGCTGTTTGGTATGTTATGTTTCTGTTTGGTATGTTTGTTATAGTAGCATAGAGAAAGATGGTTGATGTAAACATGGTTGGTGATTAGCTGTTGTTTGTCCCAGGTCCTTTCTAGCTTCTTGCTAGTTGGGCCTGGTTGGTTGTATTCGCACTTTATTTTGTGTTGCTTTTGTATTCGCACTTTATTTTGTGTTTCTTATGTATTCGCACTTTATTTTATGTTGCTTTTGTATTCGCACTTTAAGTTAGAATTTGTTTTTGTTGAACGAAGCCTTATTATTCAATCGAGCGAAAACGATCCGCTAGCTTTTTTTTAGGATTTGATAAAAACCGAGCGAAACCGAGCCGATCGGATCGGTTCGATTCAAATTCAATCCGAGCATGAGCATCACTTTTGCGATCGGTTTTACAAATTTGATCCGCTCGGATCGGATCGGTTGTAATTCAATCCGAGCATGAGCAGACCCTCGATCGGATCGGATCGTGAACACCCCTAGTCATGGTCACCGTCCATGCTCTTTAATATATATATATATATATATATATATATATATATATAATGTCGGTGTATATTCTATAGACACCCACAAACTTTCACCATAGCTTAACTCCCTTGACTTTTCCACAACCACCCCTCAACTTTTGCTTTATAACCACCCTCTTAACTTTTACTTTTGTAAAACCCTTAACTTTGACATTTTGTTTTTTAACCCTTAAACTTTGAAAGTTTGTTTTTTTAAACCTCAAGTTTTAATTTCGTCACCATCCCTTCAAGTTTTAAGCTTTGCATTTTTACCCCTTACACTATCATTCTTTCAAGTTTTAAACATTGTGTTGTTACTCCTTGCACTATTACTCCATTTTCACCGCCACTACCCTCTTAAGTCTCAAACTTTGCGTTTTATTCCTTGCACTACTACTCTATTTTTCCACCTCCTCATATGGTTATCATATAACGATTTGACTAATCCATTTGATGTTTGCAATGTACCTTTGCCACAACATGCGTGGGTCTAATTACTAGTAATAACTTAAAAACAATGGTCGGTGGCTTTGCAACCAACCTAGGGGTGTTCATGAGCCGATCCAATCCAAGCGATGGTCTGCTCATGCTCGGATTGAATTACAACCGAGCCGATCGGATCGAATCGAATTTGCAAAACCGAGCACAAAAGTGATGCTCGTGCTCGGTTCGAATTTGAATCGAGCGGATCGGTTTCGCTCTGTTTTTCTCAGCACCTAAATTAAAACATGTGTAGCAACACAAAAAAAAACTGAAATCAAGACTATTACAAGGCTGCATTCAACAAAAACAAATCCTAACTTAATTAAAACATGTCCAACACCTTACTAATAAAAGCAATAAATAACTAGAAGAGTTCCTTGCTTGTCGATCCTGCCAACGCGAACGGACAAAAGCGGAACACACAAACACCTTGCAAGCAATCCAAGTTCTGATGACATTAAACATGTGTAAGTTTGTCATTAAACATGTGTAAGTTTGCTATTAAACATGTGTAAAAAAATCTAATAAGAGTGATTTTAAAAGAAGAAACGAATTATTAGATGTTGTAAATTGTATTTTTTTTTATTTTAATTACAATGAAGTTTGCATTAAAAAAATTAGTCTTGATTGGTTTTTTAAACCATAAAATTAACAGTACAAACGAGTCGAGCCTAGCTGAAGCTCCTCTATGTTCAAAACTCATTTACTCGTCTCATGTAATTTAAAGAGTAAATTGCCATTTTAGTCCCTGAGTTTTGTCCAAATTTGCCACTTTGATCCAAATAGTTTTTTTTGTGCCTCTGGGTCCCTGAGTTTTACATTTTGTTGCCATTTTGATCATTTTGTCTAACTCCATCCAAAAACCTAGTTTGTAACAGGGGTATTTTGGGGATTTCCTTAAAAAATGTTTTCAGTTGCCATTTTGATCAAATTCCAAAAAATCAAAAAAATTCCAAAAAATTCCAAAAAAATCTAAAAATAAAAAAATTCTAAAAAATCATAAAAATTCTAAAAAATTCTAAAAAAATCTAAAAATCAAAAAAATTCTAAAAAATCATAAAAATTCTAAAAAATCCAAAAATATTAAATGTTTCGGCACGAACCGTTTCGACCCGTACTGTTTCGAACCGTACCGTTTCGACGCGAACCGTTTCGAACCGAACCGTTTCGACGCGAACCGTTTCGACCCGTACCGTATCGAACCGAACCGTTTCGAGCCGAACCGTTTCGACACGAACCGTTTCGACCCGTACCGTTTCGAACCCGAACCGTTTCGAGCCGAACCGTTTCGACACGAAGCGTTTCGACCCGTACCGTTTCGAACCCGAACCGTTTCGAACCCGAACCGTTTCGACGCGAAGCGTTTCGAACCGTACTGTTTCGACGCGAACCGTTTCGAACCGAACCGTTTCTACCCGTACCGTATCGAACCGAACCGAACCGTTTCGACGCGAACCGTTTCGAACCCGTACCGTATCGAACCGTACCGTTTCGACCCGTACCGTATCGAACCGAACCGTTTCGACCCGTACCGTATCGAACCGAACCGTTTCGACGCGAACCGTTTCGAACCGAACCGTTTCGAAGCGAACCGTTTCGACCCGAACCGTTTCGATCCGTACTGTTTCGACCCGTACCGTTTCGACGCGTACCGTTTCGACGCGAACCGTTTCGAACCGAACCGTTTCGACCCGTACCTTTTTAGTTGGTTTTTGAGGTGTTTGGGACTCCACCACAGCTGGCGTTTCGATACGGTACGAGTTCGAAACGGTTCGCGTCGAAACGGTTCGGTTCGAAACGGTACGGGTCGAAACGGTTCGCGCCGAAACATTTAATGATTTTTGGATTTTTTAGAATTTTTATGATTTTTTAGAATTTTTTTGATTTTTAGATTTTTTAGAATTTTTATGATTTTTTAGAATTTTTTTTATTTTTAGATTTTTTTGGATTTTTTGGAATTTTTTTGATTTTTTGGAATTGGATCAAAATGGCAACTGAAAACATTAGTGATTAAGTACAAACTGGGTTTTTGGATGGAGTTAGACAAAATGATCAAAATGGCAACAAAATGTAAAACTCAGGGACCCAGAGGCACAAATTTTTTTTTTTTTTTTTTTTTTAAGAATCTATAGATTTTCATTAATAATAAGTGCACTTTACATCAATATCGCAGGTAAGCGAGCAACAAGCTGCGCCGCTACCCCTTTCTGAATAGCAAACCCTAGCCTATTAAAGACAAACCTCTGCCCCCCTGTTGATGAGCAACTGTTATGGACAACCTTTTGGACCGAACTTGGACAAAACTATTTGGATTAAAGTGGCAAATTTAGACAAAATGATCAAAATGGCAACAAAATGTAAAACTCAGGGACCCAGAGGCACAAATTTTTTTTTTTTTTTTTTTTTTTTTTAAGAATCTATAGATTTTCATTAATAATAAGTGCACTTTACATCAATATCGCAGGTAAGCGAGCAACAAGCTGCGCCGCTACCCCTTTCTGAATAGCAAACCCTAGCCTATTAAAGACAAACCCCTGCCCCCTGTTGATGAGCAACTGTTATGGACAACCTTTTGGACCGAACTTGGACAAAACTATTTGGATTAAAGTGGCAAATTTGGACAAAACTCAGGGACTAAAATGACAATTTACTCTAATTTAAAAGAGCTCGACTTCTAATCGTTTCAAACATTATATAAAGATTGAACTTGGCTCCTTAATTAATTTTGAAACTCTATTATATAACATTAAAATATATTTTAAATTTGAAAACCAATATTGAATTAAAAATATTTGATGATTTGCCGGTAAGTTTGGGGTAAGTAACGGGTGCATGAACCCTTTCCCATTTCCTCATTCAGAACCATCGATCGAGTAACAGAAATGGAGTTTTCGCCAAAATTAGTCGATACCATCAAATCTTTTCACTTCAGGAAATCGATTACTCAACTTGTAACTGTTGGTTCGTCAATTTTCTTCTTAAACAACCTTTTAATCACTCCAGATTTACTCTAATTCGTTTGAAATCTTCAATTTGCTTGTTGTTTCTAGTTGTTATTAAACCTAATTCCCAATCTGTATATTGTTAACTGATTTAATAGATGAATTTATGATCGAGAGCTCGAGCTTGTTTAACTTATGAAAGCTTGAGCTCGAGCTTTGTTTATAAAGTTTTCGAAGTTTTTCAAGCTCGATCTCGGCTAGTTTACTATTTATGAATTATAATTTTAATTTTATATACAATTTATATATAATTTAGGCATCTTTTCGTAATTTTATAAACAGTAGTTTTTATTATTTAAATGTATATCTAATATATTAAAAATTATATTAACAGTGGGCTCGTTTAGGCTTGCGAGCCGCCTTGAGCTCGATAAGCAAAGCTTGGGTTCGGACTCGTTTACTAAACAGGCTTGTTTTTAGGCTCAGGCTCGGGCTCGTTTCGAGCTTTTTTTCAAGCCGAGCTCGAGTAGCTTGGCTTGTTTGCACCCCTAATTCTGATGCTAAATTTATGGATCTTCGTAATATGTTGTTCGGTTCGGTATGTAGTTCACTTGCTTGATCAATGATCATTGTTGATGTTTACTGTGTAACGATTGAATGGGTTATAAACTGGAACATTGAATTCAGGGATAATTGTTTGTATTTAGATTTATTGTATGAAGATTTGATTAAATAAGTTATTAAGTTATTGATTTGTTTTATAATTGTGATTTCTGGTTGTGTGTTTAGGTTTTAAATTATTTGTTTACTGTGATTTTTAGGTATGGTTATAGCATCAGCATTGATGCTTTGGATAGGACTGATGTGTATAACAGGAAGTGAAGCACCTATTGTAGTTGTGTTATCTGGTAGCATGGAACCTGGATTCAAGAGAGTAAGTGTCCAGATTTATAATATAATCCAATCAAACCGACGCGTTGATTGATATTATAGTTTAATAATCAAGTTTGATTAGTGTATATACAAAATATGTTCTTGATATTTTCTCATTTTGATTAACTGTGTCGGTTTATGTTCACGTTAAACCTACAAAACATCATAATCGCATCATAGTATCAAAATATGAAATGATTATGATGTAATAATAGGGACGCAAAAGACGCTGATCGGTATGAACAGTTATGGTGCTTCTAATGAAATTTTAGTTTTGTTAGTGACCCATTTGAAAAATGTTGCAGGGTGATATTCTGTTTATGCGTATGAGCAAGGACCCGATTCGCGTAGGAGATATTTTATCGTTCACTGTTGATGTGAGTTTCTTAATTACATTCTTTCTTTCAGTCTTTGATCCAGTTTAGTATGTAAGCTTTTATTGAAGTTATTAAAGTATATTAAAAGTGCTTCTATCATCAACTTTGTTTGAAGATATTGTTCTGTTCTTTGTCACATATAAGCTGTAGTGTCCTCTTCATTACAATCCTTTCTGTTATATCGAAAGGCAACAACATCAATAATTTTGAAGGATATTTAACTGTCGATTTTCGGTACATTTGAGTTTGCTGATGTACATTTATGCTCATATTTGTTTGGACACAGGGACACGAAATTCCAATAGTTCATAGAGCGATAAAGGTGTATACTGTTTCTTTAATCCCTCTCTTTAAATTTTATAGCCATTGTATCGAATAATATTCCACCATGGTTTTAAATTGATTTAGCGGTTTTTGGGCCAGCTTACCACTTTGGGCTTTGATGTTAATCTTACCTAAAAGTCATATTTCTGTAATAGGTTCATGAGTATCAACATACTGGAGAAGTTGATGTCCTTACAAAAGGTAATGCAAATTTCAGTCATTACATATGATTCACAGAAACAGTAGAATAATAATTGCTAATTTATATTTGGTTTTATTTTACTTTTTATATACTCAGGCACCTTTAAAAAGTTATTATTTTTATCAAACTTTTTTTAAGAAACTTATCTTTTTGATGTTATTAGGAGACAACAATAGCTACGGAGACGACATGTTTTTGTATACTCAAGGTCAGATGTGGTTGAAGCGGCATCATATCACAGGGAGGGCGATCGGGTAATTTAACTCTTTTACATTTAACATTTACAAGACGTTATTAACTTATAGTCAACGTATATGCTTCTGCATTTGCAAGTCAAAATCACCATTGTTATTGTTTTATTTTTATAGATTTTTACCCTATGTTGGTTGGGCGACGATCTTACTGACCGAAAAGCCCCCCGTCAAGGTTTGTATTTAATGGTCCTTTTCCTTGCTATCATTGTCTTTTTGTCACCAAACTGCAGTAGAAAGTGACTTGACACCAAACAGATTTGCATAAGCACTTTTCATTATCCAAACATCCAAGGGTTCTTGTTTATGTTTAAAAACTTCAATAAGCATAAAACTGTTTCAATAAGCGATCCCAAACATCCCCCCGGTGCTCTTTTAAGGATAAGATTCCTTGGAAAATTTGATTTGCTAAAAGGTTAAACCTTTAGTAAATGTTTATCTTTTATTTTTATTTGAGTAAAGTGCCATTTTCGTCCCTAAGGTTTGGCTAGTTTGGCGACTTTTGTCCAAAGGTTTGTATTTCCGCATCTGGATCCATAAGGTTAAAATCTTGCCATTTTCATCCAGCTCGTTAACTGCATCCATTTTTCTCCGTTAAGTCAGGGGTATTTCTGTCTTTTTTGTTAATTTAAAGGGCAATTCGGTCTTTTTCACTTTATGTACAAGCATTTAGCATAATGCACAAGTATTTAAAAGACCGAATTGTTGTTTAAGTTAACATAAAAGACGAAAATACCCCTGACTTATCGGAGAAAAATGGATGGAGTTAATGAGCCGGATGAAAATGGCAAGATTTCAAACCTTTTGAATCCAGATGCGAAAAAACAAACCTTTGGATGAAAGTCGCAAAACTGACCAAACCTCAGGGACGAAAATGTCATTTTACTCTTTTTATTTTATTGTAAGTTAGGTAAACCTAATTTAGGGTGACCTAGAGTTGTTTCAAGTAATATACCAGTAAATTTACTGATTACTGGTCATATTGATTCATTGTGGATCAAGGCTATACCAAATACTAAGAGTGCACACTTGTTTTTCCGACACTTCGAATACCGACACATTTGCACTTGTACCGTACAAGTGTTTACAGCCAGACTTTTATACTTATTGCTTCTGTTGTTGTATGTGATGATGCAGTATATTTTCATAGGTTCTTTGGGACTGCTTGTAGTGTTTTCTAAAGAGTAGCCAGACTTCTGATCCAACAGCACTAAAATAAAAATACTTTTGGATGATTGTTATACATCCATATATGATTTCATTAGCAATTAATATACATACATGTAGACATACACACATAGATATAAATGGGTCAATTTGGCCCATAGTTTATATCTCAAAATGGTCAATTAAGTTTAAATGAGTTGAAAGTCATCCAATGTTTATATTCTTAGTACACAACCCCCTGAATCATTTGATACAAATATTTTGGTATTATAATAAATCAATTATAAGTCATAATTAACACGCGAATTACATACAAAAATTACTTTGGGGTTAAACTAATCCGGCCCGTCATCTTTCGACTTGCACTATACAAACTACTATTTTCAACCCAAACTCAACCAGCTTCATCACCCAACCTGTCCATCTTGACACGAGTGACAAGTAACATACAAACGAATTATAAAAACCCGACAGCTTGATGATATTACCATCAGCATGTGGTTTCACGCTCCTATAAACAAAAAGAAATGAACTAATTTGATGGTTGAAGACGGGTCACCTCACCGTTGCACCACGGATCACTAACAATAATCATACAAGACCAAGCGTCGAGAACACAAAGTACAAAAGTACTTGCGTTTATCGATATATGCAATCGGGAGGCAACAAAACTTCCATTTGCTCTCGATATCAATCGCTACGACTTTTCCTTCGCAGTATGGACACCTCCCACTCGCCGCTTGTCTCCCAAGCTCTCTTGCCTCCTCAATACAAACAAACAACAATCGCATATCGGTTGATCTTCGCTCTTTTAAAATAAATAATAATAAGAAAGTTGAAAGAGCCAGACTCCTTTATATATTGATGTTTAAGAAGGAAAAACATGTATTTATTTGGGGCAGGTTGGTTGGAAAAATGGATAACATGTGGTCAAATAAAAATGTGTTTACTCTATTTGATTGGCGGGCTTATGTAGATTTGTGGACTTTGGGTCCAAATGGTTGTTACCACGAATGTTCTATCTACTTTTCCCTTTTTGGTCTTTATATATACACACACTTGCGTTTACATTACTGTGTAACACTGTTACGCTCGGTGTTTATGCGAGTATCATAATTCTCTACTTATTTTTGGTTTTGTATAGACCTCTTGTTTGCTTTAACTTTAATACATAAGACGGTTATGTAAATGTTTACCTCACTCTTTTTCTAACGGTCGTTAAATCGCAATACATGGTATAACTTAAAGTGGTTATGTACCAAACGGGGAAGACACCCAACCAGGGGCGTAGCTTTCAGGGGGGGGGGGGGGGTACCCCCGAACTTTTCGCTCAGTAGCGTTACGTATGTACGTTTCATATAGAATTTTTTAGGTATATACGTTTTCGACCCCCGGTTTTATAAAAATAAAATTTACTTATATAGAATTTTTAGGTCCGGTGACTTCCGACCCCTGGTGGAAATTTTCAAGCTTCGCCACCCAAATATATGCATCTTTCTTTCTTTGAATCCATAATTTGTGACCGTTCCTTTTAACCATTCCTTGTACTCGGGTCTTTCAATTTAAAAGTTAAAAAATATGAATATAAAAAAAAGTTGATGGTATATATCTATAGATTTGTTTGGTATCAATAATATATATTTTTTTTGAACGGCTGGTATTAATTTTATTTGTTGCATACTTTCATATAATAATTTAGTTTTCTAAAGAAAGTCATATATGATCAGAGAAAAACCGAATCAAGCCGAGTCTAAATTAGATCGAGCGAAGGTCAAGTCTAAACCGGCATGTTTAAGTTCACAAGTTAATCATATGCCGAGTTTATTAGCCTAGTGGACCGTTAGATTATAGGGTTATCTAGTATATCTATATAAGTTGTAGCTCTTCATAATACACGTACGTAACATACCAATATTTTATGGTATTAAAACTTATTATACTCAAAAAAGCGTTTGGTAGTTCTTTTTCTATATACATAAGGTGATAAGCTTATATAAAGCATCCTTTATATACATACACATCATATCAAACGTGTTCTTATCATTAAAGATGGACTTTTTATAATGAAAAAGTGTCTCTTGGGTATTGATTGGGTCGATTATGGAATTCTTTTTTTAATTTATCTAAATGTAATTATCAACTATTGAATCCAAATTAGGGCTGTAAACGAACCGAACGTTCAGCGAACAGTTCGTGAACCGTTCAGCGGGAAGTTCGTTTATGTTCGTTCGTTCGTTTAATAAACGAACGAACATGAACAAAAAATTTCGTTCGATTAGTTAAATGAACGAACATGAACAGAGGTCTCGTTCGTTCGATTGTGTTCGTGAACGTTCGGTAAGGTGTTCGTGAACGTGTTCAGGAACATTCGTTGATTTGCGTTCTTTTATGTTCGTATGTTTGTGCTTTAATTGAAGATCTTTGTACTTACATATATTTTATGTGTGCTTTTTATATTATTAAACTTTTATTTATTTTATTACCCTAACAATTAAACTAGGAAACCCTTTTTCACCTTGTTTATTCACTATTTCCCTTTCATCTCTCATTATTTACATCGGTGAATACGATCGACCCCCGTTCCACAATAAGGGATTCAAGTTCGAGTGCTACTCTCTAGGCTATCTATCTTTATCCTTCGTCGCGTTCGCCAAATTTATTTGTGTTCGTGAACCGTTCGCGAACACTCTCATTTCCTTAATGAACGAACACGAACACAAAATCTCGTTCGGTAAGTGTTCATGAACCGTTCATGAACACATTTATTTCCTTAACGAACGAACACAAACAAGGCCTTGTTCGTGTTCGTTCGGTTCGTTTACAGGCCTAATCCAAATGGTATTCTATGGGTGTGAGGGAAAAGGTATTAAGTTTAGTTATATTGTAATTTGGGCCCAACTTTTTCATATAATTGTATTTTGAACATCAAAGTTATTAAAAAGAAACCCGTTATCACTAATACTCTGTTAGTCAATAGGATAAGGTATTTTGCAACTTGTGTTCATCTGAGTGTCTTAAAGAATGCTAAAGACAGAAAGCCAGTAGAACTTGAATTCAAACTCAAAATCGTTGCTAAAACGACTTAAACGCTTACCTCTTCACGTCAAGTTATTTCCACAACTTTCATGTCTTGCCTTTATTCTAATTATGAAAAAATCATTTACTAATACGATGACTAAGGAGAGATCTAGAATGGTTGAATACACGAGTATGGGCAAACGTTTTTTTTTTTTTTTTTTTTTTAGGTATTGATGAAATGCAGCTTTTAAAATTACCTACATATACATTTACAAGTTAAAAGGAATAGTACCAGGCAACCTACATATACATTTACAAGTTAAAAGGAATAGTGCCAGGCAGCTTGCCTGACACTTTCCTATTAGACCAACCCATTTTTAATTTAATTTTCTTCTCAGTTTAAAATTACGCTTTCGTCCTTCGTTTAAAATTACGGTTTTACCCCAGCTAAAAAAATAAAATTATAATTTTGCCTCTAGCTAAAATTACGTTTTCGCCCCCAGCTCAAAATAAAATTATAATTTTGCCCTTAGCTCAAAATTACGCTTTTGCCCTCGATTCAAAAACTCATTTTTAATTTTGTTCCCAGTTTAAAATTACGGTTTCGCCCTCCGTTAAAAATTACGTTTTTGTCCACAGTTCAAAATAAAATGTTGTTTTTCCCTCTAGCTCAAAATTACGATTCTGCCCTCAGCTCAAAATTACGTTTTTGCCTCCAGTTCAAAATAAAATTATGTTTTCCCCCTAGCTCAAAATTATTAGCTCCCTGTCACTTCCCTATTGAACCAACTCGTTTTTTTTTTTAATTTTATTCCCAGTTTAAAATTACGCTTTCGTCCTTCGTTTAAAATTACGTTTTTGCCCCCAACTCAAAATAAAATTATACTTTTGCCCTAGCTTAAAATACGCTTTTGCCCTCGGTTCAAAAACTCTTTTTTAATTTTGTTCCCAGTTTAAAATTACGGTTTCGCCCTCCGTTTAAAATTACGTTTTTGCCCCCAGTAAAAAATAAAATGTTGTTTTTTCCTCTAGCTCAAAATTACGATTCTACCCTCAGCTCAAAATTACGTTTTTTTCCCACAGTTAAAAATAAAATTATGTTTTCCCCCTAGCTCAAAATTATGATTTTGCTCTCAGTTTAAAATCATGATTTCGCCTCCTGTTCAAAATATAATTCCGATTTTGCCCTTTGTACAGACATACATGTTATGAGAGAGAAATATTTGCCTTATTGCCCCGCAACACGGGCGGGGCAAAAACTAGTTGAATACATTTTGTGTAGCCATAGTGGATAGACATTAATTTCATTTTGGCCCCACCAAGTTTAATTTTTTTTTTTTTTTTTTTTTTTTTTTTTAACGGCCACCAAGTTTAATTATACCCCTTTTATTGAACATTTATTTTGTCAATGCCATAAAACTAATATATAATTCACAATTTGGACCAAATTTGTGGTAACCTCAGCTTGACCACGTAATTTTACTAAAAATATAAATTTCGACTACAACGACTATCTTTAATATAAAATATAATTATCGTCTAATCCAAGTTGAAATAAACTTCTATAGTTTGACATTTATCTTAATTTTTTTGCATTAAACACATAATACGGAGATTTAGACTTTCAGCTAAGCGTGAACTATCTAAGAGTGTGATGGACCAAGGCTAGACCAAACACCCGAGGTGACAAGGAAAGAGAAACTGAGAACCGGGGAGCTAGTGGTCAGTCAGTACCAATCTATTTCCAATTTCGACTGGTTACACCTTAAAACCAGTTTGGACTAGACCATATGTCAAGGGTGGATGTATGTATAGTTTAGGGGTAGCCCGTGCTACCCCACAACTTTGTTGGCGGAGTGTAAAACTAATGCAAAAAAATTTTTGTTCTCGGTTTTATGTATCGGGATATCCCTAAGCAAATATTAGGATACCACTAGGTCAAAAAACAAATTGACTACCCCTGAACTTTTCATCTAGATCCGCCACTGCCATATGTGCTTGATCCTGATTCAACCGAATGATCTAAGACATCATAAACAATCTCAGTTACTTAATGTAAGTCCCTGTAGGCACATAAGAAACTTTGTTAGAGCAATAAAAGGGTATAGTCGCCACCATCTACTTGTATATCGAAATAGAAATTTAACATCAATTTTGACGAAACGCTTCAATCATCATCTTCATCATACTTGGTAAATCCCACTAATAGCAATACTATGGTTTGAAACTATAGGGTTCAAGTTGTAACTTTTCTATAGCATAAGTCCTTGATTACTCTCGCCAATAAATGGTCATGACTGATGTCAAATTCAAAAGTTTCTTAAATTGTCACTTTTTGGTCGAATGCCAAATTCAAAAGTTTCTTAAATTATGACTTTGGTCGAAATTTCTGTTCATATACTTGGGTCAAAATTTTATCACACGTTCTTCTTTTCTAGAAGACATAAAATAAATAAATAAAAATATGTCTGGCCATACACTTAACAAAATTTACTTGGTCTTGTATGTCGGTAGATATATATACACACGTGCATAGTAAATATAATGTTCTAATTTTACACATGTTATGTGCATCACTATATAATACTTAATCTCTTTTGTATTAGTCATTATTCTCCGTTTTACAGAGCTTACAATTTTGTTTTTAGGTAGATGGATTATGTGATATATCTATTTGATATTTGAGTGACATTCTGTATATTTTCAAAGAATGAACCATACGCAAAATCCAAAACAGGGCCGGCGCGTTAGGCTTACCAATCTAGGCACGGGCCTAGGGTCACCAAAAATCACGGGCCTCCAATTTTTAGTAAAGTTTTATATATTATATATATGTATCAGGCTCAAATAAAAAGCAAAACTAAACCATGTTCTTTTAATAAAGTTACACAGATAAAAATTGTTTAGGAAAAAAGGCTCACATTCAAGACCCCGTTTCGAAATTAAACCACAGACATAACTGCAGTTTGTAGCAACCATCTACCACTCGACCTCATCCGAATTCCGTGAACCAGTGCCAAAAATCCCTAAAATTGAGCAGCAGTCATTGTTCCTACCTCCTATCGCAACCTGCTCTTTCGATTTTCTAGGTTATCGGCTATCACTAACGGTAAACACTCATGGTGTCAGGTCTGTCGGGATTGGAGGAGAATTTATGGGCAAAATTAGGGCTAATTAATAAGCGTATGTTAACTTTAGTAGCTGATTTTTCTATTAATCTCTAAATGTTTTGCAAAAGGGTCTCCACTTCGTAGTCCGCTTAGGGTCTACAAAAACGTTGGAACGGCCCTGATCCAAAATAATAAAAAGTAGGATTTTGAAGTTGTTTTTTTACTTTTAGCATGAGCTAAGCTGGTACGCTACATCGTTTATGTGCTTAGGGGTTGTTTGTTGTTTAGCTCTTAATGGTTCAGACCTCTTACTACTTCAGTACTTAATGATTCAGACTGTTTGTTTTGCGAGCAGATGTCTAAATGGTTCAAAAATTTGCCTCTGAATGGTTAAGACATCTAATCTGAATTGGTCAAACATTTGCCTCTGAACGGTTAAACATTATACCGGTTCTTAATAGTTCAGACCTCTTACCGGTTCAACATTGAATGGTTCAGATTTCTTACTGGTTTAGCATTTAGGGGCTGTTTGGCAACATCTGAATTGTTAAGTGCTGAACTAGTAAGAGGTCTGAACCATTAAGTGCTGAACTAGTAAGAGGTCTGAACCATTAAGTACTGAACCAGTAAGAGGTCTGAACCAATAAGAGCCTGTATAATGCTTAACCGTTCAAAGGCAAATGTATAACCAATTCAGATTAGAGATCTTAACCATTCAGACTCTGTATAAATCTTAACCATTCAGAGGCAAATGTCTGAACCATTCAGACATCTGCTCGTGAAACAAACAGTCTGAACCATTAAGTGTTGAACCAATAAGATGTCTGAACCATTAAGAGCCTCATTAAGAGGTAAACAAACAGCCCCTTAACCATTTAGAAGTTGTCAAACAGTCCCTTACCATTAATCCATTATATGTAATTCTTAATCTTAAAGTGTACATTATTATGGGATTTGAGATATTGGTTACTTTCTATGACCTGACCAGATAGAAAAAATTCTTCGTAAATCCAATGGCCGACGTAGCGACACCGGTAAAAAAAATTGGAAGTGCGACTGTGGTAGAGATTTCCATGGAAGTATCATCATACTACGTAAGCACATTTATGATTTCACCATTGAACTCTTCTTTTAACAAAAGCCATAATGTCCATAAATCGTTAGATGGTACTTAAGGTCATACCTTATGAACCCATCATCTCTACTATTTCACGACCCAATAGTAATCACCGCATTTAAGGTTAGATTCATTACGATGCCTATTCAATCCCTACCTTGCAAGAATACATAAAATGGAAAAAAAGAAGAGTTTACACATAACGTTTTGTGAAATTTTGTACCGACCATTCAATCCGTTATTAAACTCGTGACAACTGCATAATCACATAGAATGAACACTATTTGTTACAAAGAATATAACAGAATCACATTTCTTCTTACCTTAAAATTTTGAAATATAGACAGATAGTGAGCAAAATATATAAACATCATCCCTCGATTACCTTTTATACTTCTGGCTTTCAGGATCACACAGATTCATGTATGACTTATTTGAAATGTTATCTACTTGTATATCCATTCATTTGTGCGCCCTCCCGTCTCATCCATGTCTATAAAGATGCTGACTGCCTGAATGATGACATGGCTTGTTTTAAGTAGTGTGGCGTACGTATCAAAAAGATTTTAATCAAATGTTAACGCGTGTTTGATATTGTGTTTTCAACTTGCAAACAATCCGTTTCAGCCTTTGGGTATCGTGAAACTAAGACTATGTGTGATTATATAAGGATCGCTTTATATGTAAACCTTTAAATAATCAGAATTTGCTAAACAATGAAACAACTATATATGGTTTAGGCGGCTGCAAACGAACACGAATAAGACCTCACGAACAAGACCTTGTTCGTGTTTGTTTGTTAAGAAATATATGTGTTCGCGAAACGTTCACGAACACTTATCGAACGAGATTTTATGTTCGTGTTCGTTTGTTAAGGAAACGAACTTGTTCGTGTTCGTTTGTGTTTGTTTTTTTAATTTTAGGCAACGAACGAAAACGAACGTTGATGAACACATATGAACACAAATTAACGTTCATGAACACAAATGGAAACAAATGAACACAAGCAATCGTTCATGAACATAATATATAATACACTGACATTTGTTAGATATTTAATTTGTCGGAATTTTGAAGAATTTAAATAAATATAAAAACTAAAAACACTAATGAACTATCGAACGCAAACGAACACGTTAACGAACGTTCACGAACATAAACGAACGAACACGACCTCTGTTCATGTTTGTTCATTTAACTAAACGAACGAAATTTCTTGTTCGTGTTCGTTTGTTTAATAAAACTAGGCTTGTTGATTAATAAGGTTTATACACTAATATTCTACCTTTATTTATTTTTTTGGTTTTTTATGTAAAATATTCAAAATCAATTTAGTTAAAAACTATTTTACAATCAATAAATAAGTGGATCAACTTAAAATTAGTTTAGCAAAAAAATATCTAGAAAGAGAAACGGTGTCTTAAAGATATGTGGCCTAGAATCGTGTTTTAGCACATAAACCCTTTAGCACATAAACAGGCCGAATTGGGTTTGTATTTTGATAACGCGTCAAGAGTAACATGCAAAATTAGTTAAAAACAAAACGGGTCAAATGGTGAAACGGGTTAAGCAGTCCATTATCAACTGCTATTCACAGGGGCGAAGCTTAATGGGGGCGGGGGGGGACGTCCGCCCCCCGGGATTTTTCGCTCAGTAGTGTTATATATGTAGTTTTCGTATAGAAATTTGTGGGTATATACGTTTTCACCCCCCCGGTTCTATAGAAATTTTTGGGTATATATGTTTTCACCCCCCCGGCCGAAAAATCCAAGCTTCGCCACTGGCTATTCAAATCGGTTTTTAAATGTAACTATATTTTTATTTTAGTAACATAGGCTTTTAATCATATTTTCATAAACGTACCTTTCCAATTCGAGGCCGTTCTTTCAATTTTTCCAGGCTGTTCCGAATATGAGAGACAGCTCCCCAACATTTCAATGTATTTGCCACGTCATCAAGCCTCAACAAATATTCTTCTTCAGTAAGAGGAAACGATCTCTGTGAGACAAAATAATAAGCAAAACCATCATGATGCAGCTGCCGGTTACATATGTAACATATCCTAGCTCAATGTTTGGAACAAAAAACTTCAAGGACATGACGTAGCTTACCTGCTCCATGTACTTCCACATGACATTCATTGCAAGAAGATTTTTACCCATGAATTCCTGCAACACATCGTAGTAATAAGTTTTTTCTTATAAATAAAAAAGATTAAAAATAAAGGTTATACCTTCTTAATAAGTTGAACATCATAGGAGCGTCCGTATTTCTTCCTAATAAGTGTTGCCAAATCAATACCAGAAAAAGCAGAATCATCTGCACCCATAATTCTTTCTAGATTTTCTCTTATGAGTTCGTTGTTAACCTGTAAAACAAAAGCTTACTCTTTGCAGCTAAGATATGTATGTAAAAGGCCATTTTGTCCCTGAGGTTCGGCCAGTTTTGCGACCTTCATCCAAAGGTTTGTTTTTCCGCATCTGGATCCAAAAAGTTTTAAATCTTGTCATTTTCATCCGGCTCGTTAACTCCATCCATTATTCTCCGTTAAGTCAGGGGTATTTTTGTCTTTTTTTATTTAGTAAGGGTATTTTGAATACTTGTACATTATGCTAAATGCTTGTACATAAAGTGAAAAAGACTGAAACAGACGAAATTACCCCTGACTTCGGAGAAAAATGGATGGAGTTAACAAGCTGGATGAAAATGGCAAAATTTCAAACCTTTTGGATCCAGATGCGGAGAAACAAACCTTTGGATGAAAGTCTCAAAACTGGCCAAACCACAGGGACGAAAATGGCATTTTACTCCTCAGAAAATATGTGACTAACATGGTGCATAAAACGAACTCTATGAGGGAAAGTGAAAGAAAATGTATACTTACTGATTCAGGTTCACCATCAGAAGACTCGTCTTCATTTGCACTGTCATCGGAATCATTTCTTTTTGCATCATCATCCATCTTACTTGAACAGATATGATGCCAACGTTTACCTATACAAGAACCGTGTACAATGTACTGTTTCTGGAAAAATACTGATTTACTGCCAGAAGGACCTACACCCGAATCACTAAAGCATGGAACATTACGATACCGTCCTCTTAAAACGCACTCGTTACCCCCAAATGACCAAGTACAAGGAAGGCTGGCCTGAACGCCCACCATATTCTGCAAAACAAAATCATGGACAATTCATCAAGCTCTTGTGAAATTTAAAGGTGATATAAGCATTCATATAAATTTAATCCCAATATTAGATAAACATATTAGGGGGGAGGGGGTGGTGATCACTCATCACTCACAACATCCAATCAAATTCTGCCATGTCATCAACCATTATTCCATCACTCACAACCTTTTTTTAGTGGAAATGGTCATCACTCACAACACCCAACAATAAACTCTCACACCCCCTCACATCCAATTATCACGCGTGAAT
Source organism: Helianthus tuberosus (assembly GCA_030545235.1). Lineage (NCBI taxonomy): Eukaryota > Viridiplantae > Streptophyta > Magnoliopsida > Asterales > Asteraceae > Helianthus > Helianthus tuberosus. The sequence continues at coordinate 5,857,323 of CM060452.1, forward strand.
TTTATCACGGAATCCAAGTTTCACGCGTTAATTTGTTTGAGTGGCGGTGGTTTGTTTGTAAAATTCACGCGTGGAAGAAAAGTTTCACGGGAACAAAAGTTCCCACCCTGTCTCCCCTTAAGTTTCATGGTTTGTAGACCATATTCCAAAGGTTAATATCAGACCAACATACTTTTGTCGTTTTACACAAAGATGTCACGCAATCCAGTGTTGGTATATTAAAGTCCCAGAACTTGTTTCAAATGCACGTATTTGTGAAATTAATGATAAATGTTGACTACTAGCACACTCGTTACATATGTTGAGGCTATGTAGATGGTTCTTTTGTTGACGTGGAACACTACCTCATCAAGTTTTCATCGGTTTATATACAAATTTATGCCATGTTATATGATCAAAAATATCATCAATGTCAGGATTTTTGCACATTTGGAATGCCAGCTCATCAAATTTTGACCGGTTAAGAGGTGACACGTCAGTATTTCAGTTATTTTCACAATTATGTGTAATTTAGGAAGTCTAATATACCAAAATTGGGCCAAGAGACTTTGTTCAGTTAACTCCTAATTTCTCGATTAAGTCCTTTATTCACTTGCTATGACTTGCTACCATTTACAAACACACAATAAGCATTCGATTACTGTTTCGAATCAACACAACATTCCCCTAACCTAATTTTCATAACAAGAATTGATGTTTACAGATTTAAAACTAAATTGAAAGCGTTTAGAACAGAATGGATGAATGCCTACCATATTCCGCAAAAGAAACCACGGAGTATTCATCAAGTTCTTGTGAAACTTGAAGGTGATAAAAACATCTATCACATTAGTCTCAGTATCAGATTAACATTTTTAACTTAAACCATAGACCATATTCCAAAGGGTTACTAACATAAGAAAAAACCAACATACTTTTTCATATCGCACAAAAAAGTCACTCAATCTAATTTTAGTAAATTAAAGACCCTGAACTGGTTTGAAAAGCACGTATGTGAAATTGATGATAAACGTCGGCTACGAGAACACTCGTTACACATGTGGAGGCTATGTAAATAGTCTGTTTGTTGACATGGATGTCCTGTAGATTTGACTTAAAACACTATCTCATCAATTTTGATTGTTTTATTGCTATACGATAGAAAATTATCAACCTCGCCAATTTTGCACATTTAGAATCCCATTTCATCAAATTTGACAAGCTTAAAGGGTAACAAGTGACATGTGTTTAGACAAGTTTGGGACTTAAATATACCAAAACTGGGTTAAGAGACTTTTTTTCGCTCAAAATGAGAAAGCATGTTGGTTTTCTATGGTATTAACCCTTTTCCAAATCCCAAACTGGTGTGATTTTATCATCACTTGGAAGATGAAAATGTTTAGTGGCAGTCTTGAACCTCTTTACAGGTCAGCTGCAAAAGAACCGAAAGAGGCCCCTGAGTGAGGGATGGTCGTTTACACATCATAACACAGTCAAAGACTTGTGTAAGCCTCTATTCTATATCAAGTTTAGAACTTCGGATACTAAATCTGTAACATTTGACCAAGTCAAAATTGACATCCATACATTCATCAAACCATAACCTTTATTCTATTCGCATATTCTTCCACACTCTCTCATGCAAAAGAGCATAACTACCTTCCAAAACCTAGTAATGGATTATCATTATCCTATTATGCATCAAATTCAACCTAAAAGTAGCATTTGAGTTCACAAATTCCACCTCCAATTCAAAACAAACCTACTGTTTCAAATTCTCACACCAAATCTAACAGTTTTCAGATCCAAAACCTACACTGCATACTCAACACAAGCATTTGCCTCTAGCAATTAAACCAAAAGCACTCACTTAACCTAACTCCTAATCTCTCAATTATCATTCACTTAACCTAATTTCTCGCTAACACTTACAAACAATCACACTATAAACATTCAAATCAACAAGAACGTTAACCCTAGCCTAATTTCCATAAATAGCATCATTGAACACAGATTTAAAACTAAACTGAAAGTAATTTAGATCAGAATGATGAGAAAGAACCTGTAAGGATAGCGGAGGTCAGTAATCTGAAGGGAAAATTGAATCGAGAGTGCAGAGGTGAGTAATATTGTGAGCGTCGCCGGTCATGGACTGAGAGATTGAGAAGTAAGTGAATGAAGAAAGATATATGTGGTGAAGAAGAGGTTAAGTGATCATGACCGTTAATATCCTTAACCAGAATTTGCGTCACGCAATCCGTTAACGGGTTACTTGCACGCTATAACTGCGCGGTTAGACTACCCGGTATGGTTTGGTAGTCCCCAAAGAGACTACCCGCTACGTAGGCGCCACCTCACCAAGGGTGGAGGACCATCCCTTAGAGACTACCCAAGGGTGTGGAATACTACCCAACCTATAATAAAAACCAATATAATATTAATATATTAATAAAGAGGAGAGAGAGAAGTCAGAGGGGGGCCCACATCATTGCCTCGTCTCCAGCGGCTTGAAGGAGACGCCGGTGCCGCGACGACCCAGGGAGGGGTGTTGTGCGACGTGGGGGACGGGGAGGGGACGACCCCCATACCCCATGGTCTTAGGGTCAGTTCGGGTCGGCTCACAACTTACGTTTTCTAATTAGTCATCTACCATTAATCTTGTGGGTTGAGTCTGGAGCAAAATTATTTTGGATTAAGTCAGAGGTTTTATCATAGTAAGTACTCGGGTGATGGGTTTTTTCTGAAATGATGGTAGGCCAGGTTACCGGTGTGTTGTCTGTGTTTGTGGACAAGAGTGGCCTTTTGTCATTGAATTTACTGGATAATTGGGTTTTTATTGATCATAAAAAAATAGTTACATAAATCATCTGAATAATTCTATCACGTTTATGGATATTGAAAATACTATTTAATTGTTTCAACCAGATATGAAAAAAGATTACGAATATTAAGACTTTGATGACTATTATATTCTTACGGAACAATTTCACATGTATATCTATATAAGAGTTAACCAGTTAAATGCCATTTTAGTTTTTGTAGTTTGGGTTATTTTGCCAGTTTAGTCTATAGATTTCATTTTTAACCTGTGGTCCAAAAAGGTTTCACTGTTGTCATTTTAGTCCACTGGGTTAACTTCATCTATTATTTATGTTAACGAGAAGGGCAATTCGGTCATTTTATATGGCCGAATTGCCCTTCGAGTTAACAGAATTACATATAAAATGACCTAATTGTCCTTCTCGTTAACAGAAAAATGGATGAAGTTAACCCAGTGGACTAAAATGGCAACGGTGAAACCTTTTTGGACCCACAAAAGAAAAATGAAACCTTTAGACTAAACTGCCAAAATGACTCAAACCACAAGGACTAAAATGACATTTAACTCACTCTCTATATAAATAATACTAATAATACGTGACCTGAGTTATGCGAAATGCTTAAATAGAGTTAAATGTCATTTTAGTCTCTGTGGTTTGAGCCATTTTGCCAGATATCGATGATTTCCGGATACACGAGACAAGATTTGGTTGAGGACTTATATGCGAAGACGGTTGTGAAAGATGTGGTGGTGTTTAACGCGATGATTGAGGTTGTGAATGGCCACCCGAAAGGGCAGATGAAGGTTCGACCGTTAAACCCTGGTAAGAGCGGCTGGGTGGATCAGATTGCGGGTAACTTTATGTTACCTCGTGCGGAGGCTTTTATTGCGCCTCCTCCGGAGGGTGAAGGTGCACGAATGTCACACCCCAACCGATGGCAGAAACATCGGAGCGAGACGAACGAGATTGCTCAAAGGTTAATAACATTATGTGACAATAATTTAATTCAAAACCGATTTCATTCATAACAATAAATTGTCAAGTACATCATAGGAAATTAAAGTACAAAATAAAAAAGACAAAATACAACAAGTTTAACATAATAAGGTAAACAAATCTCGTATTTCAAGTGTGTTTCTAAGTCGTCCCTACTAGATTCGTCACGAGCATCATCATCAACCTGTAACATGTTAAAAGTATAGTTAAACGTAAAAGCATTGGCGAGTACACAAGTTTTAAATACATAGCATAAGTATAAAAGAATTACTTGAATCCAACATGGCAATTTTGTATACAAGGTTAATCTAGCATGCATAACTAAAAGTCAAACCCTAGTGTCGACAAGAATAATGTGCATCCCTCGCCACAAAAGTGAGCGAGACCGTTTATGTATAATAAACTTAACAATACCCCGACGGGCGACGTGCTACTCCTATAGAGCTATATATGTTAAGATGGGCTAGCTAAATTAATGACAAATATCATGCATGTATTATAACATGTAACCTAAGCATAACAAATTCATGTATGTCGGATTGAGCGATTAAAGTATTTTGTGTGTATTTTGATAAGTTAACATGTTACAACCAAAAAATGCGTTAAAGCGAAAAGGGTCAAGTGTACTCATGGTTTTGCAAGCTTCAAACTTGTTAATTCCGTGAAGAGTTGAGTATGTTAAGGATGGAATCACCAAGTCACCCTACATGGGGGAAACAAAGGTGTGTAAGTTCATGGATTTAGAATGGAAGATTCGGACTTGGAATTTAAAGTATCAAAAGTATGTATATGAAAGTAATATCTAATTCTAAGTTCTTGTTTATGACACTATTTTAAGTGGTTTCATGGGTCCCAAATTGCCTATTAGAATCATAACAAGTATCTTAGAATCTTAGATATATTAGCCTAGGTTTATGACGAATAATCATAACTTGATTATCATCACTAATTCAGCCATGTTGTATATAGTTTATATAATTATATAGTTATAATAATAATAACCTAAACTAAGTCCAGTCAAGAATATCATGTAGTATCATGTATTGTCAAGCATGGAGGTTAAAACCTCATTATATGATTCACCACTACACAAACCATCATGAAGATGTTTTGGAGGGTCATGAATAACAAGAAAAATAAATCTATCTAACATAAGCTCAAGTGACCAAGTGCTCTCTAACCCGGGTGTGCCAACACATCATGAAAAGAGTTAACTAAGTGAGGGAGGCTAGACGGGGCTAAGTTACTTTGATTCTAGTAAGTCACTTGAGTGTTCATACACAAAGTTCAAATGAAGGAGTGAAACTTAGTTTGGAAAGCCAAGGCTTCCATTTGTTCACACTTCACAAGTCACAAGTTCATCATATGGAAGATGATGACTTGTGCTTGTTTTCATCATTCGATTATCATGTATGAACAGAAATAAAACAAGTGTTTGAACTCATAACTTGTATGGTAATCACCTCAACACAAACCCACAATCATAGACTTGATTGTGAGCTTGGTGGGAACAAGATTCCACCAAGTTTCTATAAAAAAAAACATGAAGATACGAGAACATATAACAAAACAGAACGTTTGTTGCACTTTGGACCTCAAATGTGGTGAAGTTTCACCTTAGATTACCCATGTAATCTTGTGAAAACCTTCATAGAGGTTATCCAAGTGCTAAGAAAGAAGAAATGGGTAGACAATAGTAGTAGAAGTGAGCTAGAACTCACTTAGAATCACTTAAAGTTTCTGCTCAACTTTTGGAAATTTAGATGTGTTTGAGAGTGTTTTTGAGATGATTAGAGTGTTTGTAAAGTGGTAAAAGAGTGTAGGAAGTGTTGGTTTTATAGTTGAGGTTTAGGGTTTTTAGTTAGGCGAGTTATAAATGTAATTAGGTGAGAATTAAGACCAAACAAACACATTTCGGACCAATCTCTGCGCAGCTTTCAACATTTTGCAGATCTGATGTTGTGGCGGGCCACGACCGGGTAGGGGGAATGTCGTCGCGGGGCGCGACGGCCTACGGCTGTGGAACTTGTTTGCTTTTTGACGATTTTGGTCCTTGTTGTTTGATAAAAGGTATGTTATAGGGTGTTTTATGTATAATAAGCATATTATAAGGTATTTTATGTAATTTGTACATATCACCAAGCATTAAACAAGCATAAATGTTATGGATAAAGTATTCATGAGTGTAAAACAATGTATAACGTATGCGAAGCGTATGAGTCACGTATATACGATATTTGTTTGCAAGTTGCACATATGTTTATGAGAATAACGTATCAAGTGCATAAGTAAATCAAAATGCATAAGTATGAACAAATACGCAAAGTATAATTTGTATGAAGTAGGAATTTTATTACGATCAAAGTCTCGGATTTACAACGATAAAACGAAATACGATTACTAGAGGAACAAGCTTCCAAAAATAGAAATTACAAGGCAAGCTTTCTAAATAATGAAAGTTACGAAAAAGCAGGACGTTACAGCAGACTCACAACGCTAGGCCATGTTGGGTTGTGACTCCTGACGGGGAGGAAGTTATGATTCTTTCCAGCGAGGAGTCGATGGCCTTTTCTGGACACGAGCTAACTCCTCCTCATGTTTTGTATGTAGTTGAGTTGCAGAATTTGGGTGTTGGACAAGACAGTGGCAAGTCCCATAAGGCATTGAAAAAGAAGTCTGCATGTGCGCCTGGTGGTACGAAGAAAAGGTTAAGCCAAGGGTTGTCTAGATGTCGACTCCCGAAAAGGTATGACTCGTGCCATAAAAGCCTCTTCCGATGATTATGTTATTGTTTCTGATACTCTTGCTTGACTCCATGCTATAGGCGAAAAGAAGAGTAGCAAGCGCTAGTGTGAGCGCAGCGAGTGCCTCAATGGCGGAAAGTCCGGCGAGCGCCACACCTACATCGCTTCTCATTGACGTGGAACAATACCTGTCACGGCCCCCGACCCGGTTTTACCCGTTTCAGGAGCCGCGGGACAGAAATCCCGTGGTATTTAATTAACAGCGGAAGTTTCTTCAGGATCTTTTTAAAAAAACTGAAATATTTCCCGATTATTTTATTTCACAATTCGGGATAAAACCCGATAATTTACAATATTGAGATTTCACGGAGAAATCTTTTTATTTTACAAAACACGTTTCTTTATTTTATACTGAGCCACTTCCTTAAGCTTGTAGTGCTTTTCGGCACTTTTCCTGGATCACAACAGATCACCTGAAACATGTTTGAAAAAGGTTTTGTCAGCGGGAAATACTGAGTGAATCATTCATTTTACTAAAAGACTTGTTTGTTATAATTTACAGTATTAAGAGCGATTACAATGTCTCTATCTTTTGAATTAACTGACCCAGTTGTCACTTGACCGGACTTGTGACTGTGGACATATCACTTGCTGGGTCCGTTCACCCACAGGTGATAAATAATTAGTAGCTATGTGCACATCCCCCCACATACTGGCAGTAATTTCAGATTACATAGACTTAATCCCTGTAATTATAATCTTTGAAAATAAACATGCTTTTGGAAAGTAATTTGATAAAAAGAGAATGACTCACATTGCAGATTTAACAGAGCTTAGCCTACTGATTAGCCTTGATAACCTAGTTTAAATAATCAGGCACACAAACTAGGTTAGTAACTTAATACAGCATTTACGATAACTCACGAGATTACAACCTTCACAACGAATGACAAAGTGCGATACTTAAACATCCATCGATTTAACGACGAATGACAAAGCATAAACCCTAATGTGGGCAGCACTTAAACATCCATTGGATAGTTTAATCGATCGGACATTGAATCGTATCAGCGATCGAGTTATTACCCTGTATTGTGGCAACACTTCGTGAATCGTGTGTGTATTTTGGACTGTTTCTATAATAACTCGGAGTATAATTGGAATTTAAACGTCGCATCAACGCTCAGAATCAAGTCCCACAACAACCTATTTATATCTGAAAAATCGCCCCCCCTCGCGCCACGCGAGGGGTCCTCTTGTTCCTGTCGCATGGCGCGACAGGCCCTAGTCTACTATAGTGTTGCTTCGTGTCTGCATAGGCTTGCTGGGTTGGTTTCGCATGCAGATTCAATTCACACGTAAAACTGTTTAGATATTACCGACTAGGTTTTACCCCCCCCCCCCCCCTGAGTTTTAGGGGCCCTAATCCTAATTCCGATTGTTCTGAAAATTTTAGGGTTTGTTCAAAATCACTTGGGTTTCTCAATTAGGGTTTCCTATTGGACAATTTAGTTAAATAAATATGACTTTTGATGAGAGTTGTTACATTCTCCCTACCTTAATAAAAATCTCGTCCTCGAGATTTACTGGAATAAATGAGGATATTTTCTCTTTATTTCTGATTCCAGCTCCCAAGTGTATTCAGCTCCTCTCTTTGAATCCCATCTGACTTTGACTAAAACTAGTTGTTTATGTTTGAGAAACTTGATCTTTCGATCCTCAATTTGAAGAGGTTTCTCAACAAATTTCAGCTTTTCGTTTACCTCTATATCTCGAAGAGGTACTACCAGTGATTCATCTGATAAGCATTTCTTGAGATTGGATACATGAAATACATCATGTACTCCAGCTAATTCTTCTGGTAGTTGTAAACGATAAGCAACTGGTCCTATACATCATTTACTATCCCTGGGTGACTGTTGACCTCGTTTGAGTCTGCCATGTAGCTTGAACTGTAACATATCGACAATAATTTATTGGTGAGTTTATTATAGAATTGTCTTTTATGGCAATTTTATTAACCGTGGTAGCATAGACCATATATGGTTAATTTATTACTCACATAAATTTAGGATTTCTAATATAATTTATCCTAATTATAAAACAATAATAGTTTTATTAGCACATAAGGCCTAGTCACAGGGACAATTTATATTATAAGCTATGATTTCAGAGAATCAACGCATGAAGGTTTGAACAAAGTTCATTACCTTTATCAGACAGGGTCACAGACTAATACTGTCTTTTGTCTCATATGAAAATGAGAAGGGCCCGTAGGCATTCCATTACCAATGGATGGTAAAAAGAACTGATCATGTTTATAAATGATTTAACCCATGATTCAGAGATCATTTAGTTGGGTTTAGAATCCTTGAAAAGATCCATATATAATAATATTACGTGTGTTTTTAACGAATCATGTTTGCCAGGAGTGTTAACATGTTTTCAGATGTTAACAGGGATTTGAATCTTTTTAACGAGTTTTACCATCTGGGCCAGGTCTTAAAATGACATGCAGGCTAGGTTATACTTTTAAGATCCTTAACAAAAATAACATAGGCAGATAGATTTTTAAAAGGAATGATTCTGATTTATTTATTTCATATATAATTTAATTATGCATAACATAGCAAAGATGAAATTTATAAACTTACATTCCATTAAACTAAAAGTAGTACATTTTGCCCTAAACGGAACTTTTCACATAAACACATGCCCACGCAGGAGCTATACAGATAATACATGTCCTCACAGGGACGGTCTACAAAAGTAAATGTCCACGCAGGGACTACTTGAGACAAGTCCTCGTAGGGACTAAGTACAAAGGTAGATGTCCACGCAGGGACTACATACACACATAAATAAATGTCCACGTAGGGACTTGATTTAAACAAGGAAATACAACAATATATATTGGGATTTAACGATCCCGTTTCTTCTTTCCCTTCAGCAAGTTTGCCAAGCCACTCATAAATCCATCATTCTTCTTACGCTCTTTCTGGAGGTCTCTCTCAACCTTATCCAGTCTTTGACGGAGATCCTCCTGCTCTGGTGGAGAAAACCGTGGTGGCTGGTACTGTGGCGGTGGCTGAGGAGGTACTTGATATCCTCGAGCTTGATGTCCCATTCCCCAAGGGGTTCCATATGGTCCCTCAGGGTTTTGGGCAAGGTAGTTTGCTGCCACTAGGTATGGGTCGGCCTCGGCATAGTTATAATTATGGTATGCTGGCGGTCCATAAGGGTTGTAAGCTGCCGGAGCAGTAAAAGCAGGGATAGGGTGGCCAAAACCCTGTGATGGCGGTGCAATAGGTGCCGAATTCACCTCCGAAACTGGAACTGAAGGTCCACCCATTTGTGGGCCTTCATATATAGGCGGGTAGTGGCTACCGCTAGAGTGTTGAGGAGTGTTGAGACGAAAATCCACTTCTCGTGTTGAGATCCGTGCGCCAGTCCTCCTACGTCTTGGTGGTTCTGGAGGCTCTAGATGAACTGGCGGCGGTGGAGGCGGTGGCGTGACTGCCTCATAACGTGGATCCCCAGAGGGATTTTGCTGCTGCTCGAAACGTGGATCCCCAGAGGGATCTTGCTGCTGCTGGAAACGTGGATCCCCAGAGAGATCTTGTTGCTGCTGGGACGGCTGCTGGTGAGGTGATGAGTGTTCAGATGGTGTATAATACCACTCACACCGTTCGAACCGTGCCATGTGACTATCCGGACCCTGGTATGGTGTTCCGTGAAAAGACGAACCGCCTGAGATCACGAAAGGATGGTTAAAGGATCCGGTTGAAGCCTCGACGGGGTCTGTGTCCTCGTCCATATCTTGATCACCAGAAAAGTGATCCTCCGGTCCTAGTGGGTTAAAACCCACGTGCTCTGGTAGGTACTCTGCTGGGTTAAACTGACCCCGAAAGATAGGAGTAGGGTCGCTGAAGGAATCTTGCGATGAGGATCGCTGCAACGGTATGTAAGAAGGTTGCGGGTGGTTGGGCTCATTCTCTGACAGCGGCCCATAGGAGTGCTGATTTGGAGGCGTCGAAATATGTGACGTGGACTGTCTGGCAGGCTCCTCGTAAACCCTCCAAGGTTCACGCGGATCTATACTCCTTGTAACAGAAGGAGTTCGCCGGCCAGAAGGCCCGGCCTCATGGTCGTTAGGGGCGCTGATCGGCGCCTTTCCTCGATCTCCTCCTCGTCTAAATCTTGGCGGCATTGCTTAACCTGTTAATATAACAAAGGTAATGACAAGGAACATATAAAGGACAAAATTTAAATTAAAATAAAAAATTTTGGATTATTCCTAAGTTCTTTGTCTAGACTCGAAGATTTAGGAATGTGCAATTGTGTAACTGAGATTAAACACAAAAGGCTAGTGTTTAATTCACTCAGTGTTGGCTCTGATACCAACCTGTCACACCCCGAATTTCCACGTGTTACCGGTGGGCCCGATAGGGGAGTATCGTGACGTGGTTGGCAACATAATAGTCAAACAACACAATATTTAAATGCACAGCGGAAGCAAAGTATAGATTTAATTCAACCAAACGATATTGTAATATTGAGTATCACAAATAGTCGAATATAAATCCACAGGTAGATCAAAATAAAAAGGAAACAAATGTTCAACAGTTTATGACATCCAAGCTGGCGAGACTTAATGTGGATGCTAGGAGACAAGCCAGCCTATTTTGCGTAGTACCTGCACTTAACCTTTTTAAGAAAAATACGTCAGTTTACACTGGTAAATACAATCAACCGACTCATTTTGAAAAGAGTTTAAGAAAATGCATTTAAGGCACAAGGCACAAATAATATTTTATAACTTGGGATAATTATTTAAATATATAAACTTGTAAAGGATTTACATGTTCCTTATGCGTTCAGTAGCCCGGATCGAGCCGGGTTAAAGATCAATAAACACACCACTTTATTTATGAGACACTGACAGGTGTACGCCTACACCTGAGTGCTAAGGTCGTGGCCATTTCGTAAAATGATGCCAGGGATATCCGGGACACGGTCATTAACCCCCCAAAGGCTTTAAGCAAACAAAACAATTTAAACGAAACATCTCAATACTTTAACCATATACAATTAAAGATTCAATGTCTGACCAAGCGGTATTTTATATACCTTACCCAAGCCCGTATAGGGAAATAAGTTAAAAGTATTTACCTGAGTAAGTATAGATCAAATTCAGCGAGTGCAAGTATCTTTTACTGGTTCTCCTAATCTGGAACGAAGGTTTATAATAACCTCTTAGAATCCTAACGGGTCTTTAGTTAAGCTTACGCTTAGGCCGGTTAGTTTTAAAGATACGGTTCGTACGCACGATTAAGCGAAGACCGGATAGAATGCGATTTAGACCCGACAAGGTTGAAGACTTGCTTAATATGGGTATATGATACACATTCTGGATTTTGAGATAAAACCGACAAGGTTTGACCCGTTTCGGCTAATTTATGTAAACTAGTTACATAAACCGAACCGAACGCGCATGAAGCGTAACGGGTATCCGTAAGAGTCCTAAACAGGTTTCCTAAGTTAACATGCCTTAAATAAGTTGTGACATCAGTAGGATATCACCCATGACGCCCCAAACGAGTTTAATCTCTTAATAAGCCCCGCAGGGGTATTTTGGTCATTTTAAAGATTATAAAAGGGTTTAATTAGACACCTGTGATCCAGGTCTGAGTTGTTCAGTAAAATATCTTATTTTAACAGGTTATAACCTTTGGTAATAAGTCTTATATACTAAAATAGTTTTAAACCCAAACTATGCGTTAAATACGCGTATAAAGTCGTTGTAAGCGATGTACGGGTAAAAATACGATTCTGAGTTTTCTGATCAAATAAACAGGCTCAAAATACTCCATTTATTATTTAAAATTAATAGCAATTGGATTGGCGTTAAAAGGATTTGTAAAACTCATTTTATGGCCGAAAAGGGTATTTTTTGTATTAACCGAATCAAGGCGATAAACCTAGATTATGATCAGTTTAAAAATAATTAAAAATCTTAAAAAATCCCAAAATATTATATCACATCAGTGGGTAAAAGGTTTGGTGTCAAAAATTGGGTTTAGATAGGCTTTACGCTAATGACGCCGTTTAATTACTTAAAAGCATTCAAATTACGTCATTAAGCATAACTCCTAATCTAGACCTCCAACTGATGTGAAATTTTAGGTACAAGTTTAATAATCAGTAACTAAGATTATGGCACTTTCACATTTCCAAAAATCTCGTTTTATGGTCATAAGGGCATTACGGTCAATATTTAGGCAATTAACGGAAACATCGGACGATTAGGGATTCGAGTGGTATAAACGCAGAGGCTTATACACACATGCAACTAGGTCCTAATGGAACTTTAAGGCATGTCTAAACCTATATAAATCGGGTCAGAACTGAGGTCAAAGCAAAAGTCAAACTTTTGCGTCTCTCGGTTCCGAATCGGTTCAAAACATAAAGTTGTCGAATCAAACAAGCTTAGACAAGTTATTATACTTATTTTCAAGTTGTATGACTGATAAAACAGATTACACGCCTTCTGTATCATTAAATATGCGATTAACATTTCTGTTGACTTTTCGGAAGAAGTTTGACTCGACAAACGACATAGTTAAGATTGAAATCAGTGGGTGACCTTTTAGGGTTTTATTAACCATATAAATACCAACTTATAACAACTTTTGATTCGACTAAACTCTGGACCGATCGTGATTTATCGCTAAATCAAACCGTAGTTACGACGGTTTGATTTCTAGGCTATAAACTAAGTATAAATGAATTAGAGAAGGTTAGGCATACTTACACACGACTAATGGATGATTTGGAATGCTTGTGACCTGCTTGAATGCTCCAGAAATGCTCAGAGGTTGACGAATGATCAATGTAGTAACATGTGGGTCTTATAAACAACTTCAACATACTTGGATCATCAACACCTAAGTCTAGGAGTGTTACAATATCAACCACAAGTGCCCTACATGCTAAAAACCACCTTAGGCAGCCCAAGGTATCGAAAAAATGAGATTTGAGTCGGTTACAAGCATCAACAGGCAGCTGCCTGTTTTTTCTGCAACTGGCAGTCGTAGGCGGCCCGCGTGGCCTTCTGTTATCTGTGAGGCGGGCCGCGTGGCCCTTCTGGTCAGGTCACACATGATTTTCGTTATTGCATTTTGGTCCTTGGTCCCCCGAAAGGTCGTTTTCACTTGTTTTCCAGAGTTCTTATCCTATAATATTAACATATGGGGGCTTTAAGACTTATACCCACTTTGTTAAGTCCTCGGGTAACTTTGTGATCACCCGAAAAGCCCTAAATTTCAACGTTAACGATTCTAACCCTCATACACGAATTTTATCACAACTTTCTCATACGGTAACGAAACTTGGTGAAATTTTTATGGTACATTCTAGTGAGCATATTTAATCGTTACAAGGCTTCGGGTTTGCTAAAAGGTCACTCAGAGGTATATCTTAAACATGTTGACACATTTAACCCCTGTAGTTTGTAATCTCTCACTTTCTTTCACAATTCGCTTCGTATGATCCATGATCCATTCGTTTAAGGTTATAAACATCATGTAGGGTTATTGTAAAGTATATTTATTCATTGTTGATACTTTGAACCCTTATATTTACACAGTTTCACTGTTTGTTAACTTTAGTCCCTCAAGAACATTCTTTCACACGTTCAAACCTATGACACGTGTCAACACATTATAGGACGTAAATTTTCGAGGTGTTACAATACGTTGGATTACTGGAAATGGTCCTACGTACCTTGGACTTAGCTTTCCTTTCTTACCAAATCGAACAACTCCTTTCCAAGGGGAAACTTTCAACATTACTCTGTCTCCAACTTGAAATTCTAATGGCTTGCATCTATTGTCTGCATAACTCTTCTGACGATCTCGAGCCGTCTTCAGTCTTTCCCTGATTTGAGAAATTTTATCAGTCGTCTCTTGCACTATTTCAGGACCTGACAATTGACTTTCTCCTATTTATGCCCAACAAACTGGAGTTCTGCACTTCCTTCCGTACAGTGCTTCAAATGGGGCGGTTTCAATACTTGAATGATAGCTATTGTTATAGGAGAATTCAATTAATGGTAAATGATCATCCCAATTTCCACCAAAATCTATTACACATGCTCGGAGCATGTCTTCTAGAGTTTGGATCGTCCTTTTACTTTGTCCATCTGTTTGGGGATGATATGCAGTACTCAGATTTAGTCGAGTTCCCATAGCTTCTTGGAAACTTTTCCAGAAATGAGAAGTGAAACGACTATCCCTATCCGAAACAATGGAGAGTGGAACTCCATGTAAAGATACAACTTCATCTACGTACAACTTGGCTAACCTTTCCATGCTAAAGGTTTCTTTCATTGGTAGAAAATGAGCTGATTTGGTTAATCGATCCACAATTACCCAAATCGCATCATTCCCTTTTCTTGTTTCGGGTAACTTAGTAACCAAATCCATTGTTATAAACTCCCATTTCCATACAAGCATCTCTAATTGTTGTAGTAGACCTGAAGGTTTTTGATGTTCTGCCTTAACTTGTGAACAAGTGAGACATTTAGAAACATATTGCGCTATATCCTTTTTCATTCCTATCCACCAAAAGTTCTTCCTTAAATCTTGGTACATCTTATTATTTCCTGGGTGCATAGTATACCTAGATTTATGGCTTTCTTCTAAAATCTTAGGTCTTAAGTCTCCTTGCTTAGGCACCCAAATTCTACTTTTGTGGAATCTCCAAATTCCATCTGCTCCTTGTTCTAATTCCTTTATTCGTCCTTTCATTCCTTCAGTATCATCCTTGATTGCTGTAGCTTGAACATTCTTCAATTGTTCCATTAAATCTATTTGTAGATTTAATCTGAGAGCACGAACCCGTCGTTGTTTCTCATAATACTTACGACTTAAGGCATCTGCAACTACATTTGCCTTTCCTTCGTGATACTGAATATCACAGTCGTAGTCACTTAGGATTTCCATCCATCTTCTTTGCCTCATGTTTAACTCTTTTTGCCCAAATATATATCTTAAACTTTTATGATCTGTATAAACAGTAAATTTACTTCCATACAGATAATGTCTCCAAATCTTAAGGGCAAAAATTACGGCTCCTAATTCTAAATCATGAGTCGTATAATTTTCTTCGTGCTTTTTCAATTGCCTTGAAGCATATGCAATCACCTTCTTGCGTTGCATAAGCACACATCCATATCCTAGTTTTGAAGCATCACAATATACTTCAAAATCTTCAGTTACTTCTGGTAAGGCTAAGATTGGAGCATTTGTTAATTTCTGTTTCAAAATCCTAAAGGCTTCTTCTTGTTTAGGTCCCCAGTCAAACTTAACAGCTTTACAGGTTAACTTAGTTAATGGTACGGCTATCTTGGAAAAATCCTTAATAAACCGTCGATAATATCCAGCTAAACCTATAAAACTTCTAATTTCCATTGCGGTTTGCGGAACCTTCCAATTGGTAATTGCCTCTATCTTAGCAGGATCTACGTGAATACCTTTGTGATTCACCATGTATCCTAGGAATTGCACTTCCTTTAACCAAAATTCATACTTCGAGAATTTGGCATAAAGCTTTTCTTTTCTTAACAAAGTTAAGAGTGCATGAAGGTGTTCACAATGCTCTGTCTGACTTTTGGAATAAATAAGTATATCGTCTATAAAAGCAATTACAAATTTATCTAAATATGGTTTACAGATCCTATTCATCATGTCCATGAATGCAGCAGGTGCATTCGTTAATCCAAAGGGCATGACTGTAAACTCGTAATGACCATACCTAGTTCTGAAAGCAGTTTTAGGTATGTCTTCTTCTTGTACCTTCAATTGATGATATCCGGAGCGTAAATCTATCTTAGAAAAATATCTAGCTCCTTGAAGTTGATCAAACAGATCATCAATCCTAGGTAATGGGTATCGATTCTTAATTGTAACCTTATTTAATTCTCTATAATCGATACACATTCTCATGGAACCATCCTTCTTTTTCACAAACAACACTGGTGCTCCCCAAGGGGATGAACTAGGTTGTATAAATCCTTTAATTAGTAATTCATCTAATTGCTTTTTCAGTTCTAACATTTCTGTGGGTGCTAACCGATAAGGTGCCTTGGCTATCGGTGTAGTTCCTGGAATTAGATGAATCCTAAATTCTACTTCTCTATCTGGGGGTAATCCCGGTAATTCTTCTGGAAATATATCCGGATATTCTGAGACTACAGGAATTTCCTTAAGATCTTTACCCTTAGTGCTAATGATTACCGAAATCATATACACTATTCCTTGTTTTCGTTCATAATTAGCAACTTTCATTACTGATATGAACTTCATGGTCTTACGTGGTTTATCTCTTGTAATCCTAATTATTTCTCCGGTAGGTGATTGAATTTCTACGGAATTCTGATCACAAAAGATTCGAGCATGGTTGGTTACTAACCAATCCATTCCTAATACAACATCAAATTCAGCTAAATTCATTGGCAATAAGTTTGCAGAGAATTTATATCCTAAAAGTTCTATATTTCTTTCCAGCAAAACTTTATCTATTTTAACTGAATTTCCGTCTGCCGTTTCAACTGTAAAAATCTGCCTAATATTGGTTAAAGGTAAATTAAGAGCTTGACAGAATGAAGTATTTATAAAACTTTGGTTTGCACCAGAGTCAAATAATACTTTTGCGTATACGTTGTGAACTAAGAACGTACCCGCTATCACATCTGGGATGAGTTCTGCTTCTTGAGTGGTCAGCTGAAATGCCCTGGCATTCTTCTTAATAGTTCCGTCGGTCGCCTTGATTTTGTTGTCTGCTGGTTTGCCCAATTTAGGACATTCTGTTTTGAAATGTCCATTTTCTCCACAGTTATAGCAGACTATTGTTTTCTTTCTGCAATTTTCTTCACGATGTCCTACAGTTTTGCAAAAAATGCAATATACCCTACATCTTCCAAAATGTTTCTTTTTGCAATTTTGACAGAACGGCAAAGTTGAAGATTGCCCTGTTCCTTTTCTCTTAAAGCTGTTATTATTACCCATACGAAATCCTTGGGTAATTTTCTGAGCCAATTCTTTCTTCTTGTTTTCATCTTGTGTACGTACCAGTTCATCAGTTAGGGTGTTAGCTAATTCCACAGCATCGTCAATAGTGCGAGGTCTCGCAGCTTTAACGATATTGCGGATTTCACTAATCAGTCCCCAAATGTAGCGAGAAATGAGTATCGGTTCTGGCGAAGCCAGCGTTGGTACCATTCTAGCATATTCAAAGAATGTCGAAGTATAACCACGACAATCTACACCAATCATCCGATGATTTAGGAACTTATTTGTCATTTGTTCCTTTTCATATTCGGGACAGAATTTTCTTTCTACAAGACCCTTAAATTCTTCCCAATTCATGGCGTAAGCTATTATTCTTCCTTTTGATTGTAGCACAGTGTTCCACCATTCGAGTGCTCCTTCCTTGAAGAGATTTGATGCGTACATGACCTGATCATCTTTAGCACATTTACTTATTGCAATTACTGCTTCGGTTTTCTCTAACCAATGCAGTGATGCAGTTGCTCCTTCATTGCCTGCAAATTCAGTGGGTTTACAAGCAAGGAATTCTTTGAAAGTGCAACCAGACGTTGCGGCTTTCATTTTCTTAGGAAATGGAGCTTGATGTGGTTCCTCATTATGATTAACATGATCATTGCCTCCGTTTACACTATTACTGAAGTTATCTTCAGAAATTCGTTTACTAGGAACGATTTGTTATGGTTCGATTGGATTCTTAACAGCAGCAACAAATGCTGGAATAGCATTGGCTATCCCTCGAGCAACGATATTTTCGATATCTTGCCTAGTCATATATTGATCTCCTGGATGTTGCTCAGACTAATTAACCTCATTTACTGGTTCGTTACCAATGTTTGCCATCTGATAATTAATTTTATATAAATAATTAGTATAAATACAAATATAATAAAACAGTTTGCAAGTAATCACATTAACATGTATAACCAAAATTATCGATTTCCCGAGTTTCATTTCTATATATTATATTATGCCTCGTACACACGATTATCATACTACATTTTATTGTTAAGTTATTACACATACTGGTTCTTATGATTATTTATTAACAAATATTCCTGCAAACTCCCATTATCTGGTCAACTACTTTCTTAAAAACGACGCTCCCTTTCGTCGTACTTCCAAGTAACTCTTTCTCCAACATCCCTAATCCTATTTCCTGCAGTAATTAACTCTTCGCCCCATAGATGAAGTTCAGTCAGATTTTCCGGGCTCATAGTTGGGTATAGTGGAGGTTCTGGGTCGACTTGTGGGAAAAAGGTATCAGGGTTGTTTAAAAGATTTTGGTATTGCCAATCAGTTGTCCACCATTCATCTAATTCTACTGGTAGTGGTTGAGGTTGGACAATAGGATCTGGAATAGCAGGTTCCAGATTGATTGGAATTGGAGCTTCTAGTGGGTAGCTGAAAAGATCTTCTTCAGTAAATATAAGGTTTGGATTAGCCGCTTCAAGGTTTCCATCGGCAGGTCCGATGAGGTCACTCATTACTAGTTTATGATCTAAAACTTCCCAGGGAGTCATTTTCTGTTTCTGTCTAGAACTTTCTCTGACTTCTCTTTCTGTTTGCTTAAAACTCTTCTCAGCTTCTATCTCTATTTGATTAATATTTTCCTCAATTTCTACCCCTTTTCCTTTGTCTTTTGGTTCTTCAGTTTTGGTAACCTTTCTTGTTGCTGGCTTTTTCCTACGTACACGCCTCCAGCCCACAAATCTGTTTCTTTTCTTGGGTTTAGGTTTTGCCAGTGGTTTGGATTGAAATTCCATGGGTTCTTCTTTGTCAGCGAAGTAACCAGTGAATTCCTCGGAAACTTCTATCTTAACGGGATAGATGTTAAGATTTTCTAAAGCTTCAGACATCTCATTCATGCTTTTTAACATATATGCAAAATACATACCAAATGTTAAAATAAAATAACAAAATTTCGTAAATAACCCTTAACTATTATTGCATATTATACATAAGACAACTGACAAGTAAAATGCACTACGATTTACTGTGAACTTATTTATTTACTGAATAAGGTTTCTGGATTGTAACTAAATAAAGGTGCTAAAACTTGAGTTAGAGTACTTAGAGATTTGCATTTTCTGCTACTGTGGCTAGCATATACAAATCTGCCTATTTCTCATCTAATTTGTCCTCCCAGGGTGTCTTACTGGTTAATTCCTGGGTTTCCTGTTTAACTTTCTTTTCTCGGATTTTCTTTATTTTCTCTTTACTTTTCCTAATAATCAGACTTCTTTTATCCGGAGAAAGTGGTTCTTCATAATTTGCCTTTCGCACAAATATTCCTTCTTCAAGAATTGCATAAGGTTTTGTTTGGGATGAACTTCCCTTTTCGTTGGATGACCTATCTAGTTTAAGATAGATGTTTGACAGCTTTTGTTTACCCATACTGTAACTAACAAATAATCAGTTAATAAAACACATAATCACATAATTGGCAATCAGTAAAATTAAGTATTTCTAAATACTTAATAGGCTTAGATCAGTGGCTCTGATACCACCTTATTTCTGTCACGGCCCCCGACCCGGTTTTACCCGTTTCAGGAGCCGCGGGACAGAAATCCCGTGGTATTTAATTAACAGCGGAAGTTTCTTCAGGATCTTTTTAAAAAAACTGAAATATTTCCCGATTATTTTATTTCACAATTCGGGATAAAACCCGATAATTTACAATATTGAGATTTCACGGAGAAATCTTTTTATTTTACAAAACACGTTTCTTTATTTTATACTGAGCCACTTCCTTAAGCTTGTAGTGCTTTTCGGCACTTTTCCTGGATCACAACAGATCACCTGAAACATGTTTGAAAAAGGTTTTGTCAGCGGGAAATACTGAGTGAATCATTCATTTTACTAAAAGACTTGTTTGTTATAATTTACAGTATTAAGAGCGATTACAATGTCTCTATCTTTTGAATTAACTGACCCAGTTGTCACTTGACCGGACTTGTGACTGTGGACATATCACTTGCTGGGTCCGTTCACCCACAGGTAATAAATAATTAGTAGCTATGTGCACATCCCCCCACATACTGGCAGTAATTTCAGATTACATAGACTTAATCCCTGTAATTATAATCTTTGAAAATAAACATGCTTTTGGAAAGTAATTTGATAAAAAGAGAATGACTCACATTGCAGATTTAACAGAGCTTAGCCTACTGATTAGCCTTGATAACCTAGTTTAAATAATCAGGCACACAAACTAGGTTAGTAACTTAATACAGCATTTACGATAACTCACGAGATTACAACCTTCACAACGAATGACAAAGTGCGATACTTAAACATCCATCGATTTAACGACGAATGACAAAGCATAAACCCTAATGTGGGCAGCACTTAAACATCCATTGGATAGTTTAATTGATCAGACATTGAATCGTATCAGCGATCGAGTTATTACCCTGTATTGTGGCAACACTTCGTGAATCGTGTGTGTATTTTGGACTGTTTCTATAATAACTCGGAGTATAATTGGAATTTAAACGTCGCATCAACGCTCAGAATCAAGTCCCACAACAACCTATTTATATCTGAAAAATCGCCCCCCTCGCGCCACGCGAGGGGTCCTCTTGTTCCTGTCGCATGGCGCGACAGGCCCTAGTCTACTATAGTGTTGCTTCGTGTCTGCATAGGCTTGCTGGGTTGGTTTCGCATGCAGATTCAATTCACACGTAAAACTGTTTAGATATTACCGACTAGGTTTTACCCCCCCTGAGTTTTAGGGGCCCTGATCCTAATTCCGATTGTTCTGAAAATTTTAGGGTTTGTTCAAAATCACTTGGGTTTCTCAATTAGGGTTTCCTATTGGACAATTTAGTTAAATAAATATGACTTTTGATGAGAGTTGTTACAATACCTTCACAAGAATTGAAGAATGGGGCTCGAGAAAAAAGGCCCCGGTCTGGAGATGGGGTGCTAGCTACATCGGCTGCGAAGAAAGTATCGTTTGGGAAGGTGCTGACAATCGGTAAGAAGGGTGACTTGCAATCCTTTATGTCGAAAGTCTCTCCCGGTATGTATCCTCTTTTCTCCTGTTCTAGTGTTGTAATGTACATGCTAATGGTATTCCTTGTTGTATGACTAGGTACCAAAGACGTGCAACCCAAGTTTAGATTCATTCACTCTAAGACTCATAAGATTGTAGATGTTGGAACTTTGGCCCCCGAGACGGCCAAAGATACCTCTTCACGTGCTGAGAAAGAGTCAGTTAAGGTTGTTGAGGAAACCGTGATTCCGGGTACATGTGAGTCGGAGAAGGTGCATGAGAACGTAGAAAAGATAGTTGCCGATGAAGGATATATATTTTTTTTGTGGTTGAAACCTAGCGTTGTTGCCGGTCCACACCCACTTTTCCACCCCGTGCCCCGCGTTGTTAACGGCGTTGTCCAAAGGGCGACAGGATTTCCACCGGCGTTGTACCTTTCTCCGTGTTGACGTGACATGTGTTGATTTGATGTGGCGACGAGCCGTTTAACCCCAACAGTTACTTTTTAAAAATTAAATTATTTACTTTCTAAATTTCAATTTTTACATCTATAAATACCACACACCATATCTTCACCCCACACCAAAACTTTTTATAAAACCCTACACTTCCACACCCAAAACCAACATAAGAAGAAGACATGACAGCCATCCCGTGGACGCAAGAAGAAGATGTCGCACTTTTCGAGCCGTGGGTTGAAGCCTTAAGACACTACACGCTATGCAACCGGTTTAGCGGCCCGTTTTGGGGGAGAATTCTACAACACTTCTCGGTCCATAGGGGTGATCACACCCGAACCGTCATTGCCCAATCCTCTCGCTTTAGGACAATCCGTATGGATTGTGAAAGACTGGAGCAACTCCACACCCCGGTGGAGCACCAAGGGGTGACCTCGGGGAGGACGACACCATGCAAGTCGCCCTCATCAACTATCGGCACGAGGTTGGACGTGAATTCAAACACGTTTCGGAGTGGCAAATTATTAGGTTTCTATATAAATTATGTGGTTTTTAAATCCAGTTTCTATGATCACTTAAGATATTTCTCATTTGAACCTTTTTAGGTGCTTTCTCTCCTCTGTCATGTGCTCTCTCTCTTCTGTCATGAGCTCTCTCTCTTCTGTCATGTTCTTAAAGAATTGAAACTAAAGCAAAAGGACCGATCGAGCTTTTGAGTTTAGAAAGCAATGATAGTGCAGTTGAGTTTTCATGTCTGAAAACCGTTTTTCTTTGTCTTTTGTGTTTTCTTTCCTTGTGATTAGTTGCTTGTTGAGGGAACAAAAGAATTATAGGACCATCTTGGCTTAAGACAAAATGATTTCTTTCAATATCAATATAGGGTAGCATTTGAGACCAGTGAACAACTGCTTTAAAAGGCCGTAAATCATCAATAAGAAAGGAGGTACATCATAATTAAATACCGAACCCGGACCACAAAACCATGCTCTCGTTGAGCGAGGCCAGCACTCACTCCGTTCTCCTCCACTGAAGGTATAGAGCGTTGTCTTTTTTGTTATTTTGTTTTTATACCTTCAGGGTCAGAAGGGAAGGTGTAGCCAGGCGATTATATTATATTATCTTATGTTTATTTTGTGTGTTTTTTAGTTTTAATTTTATGTAATGTTTTTTAATTTTAATGTTATGTAATGTTTATATATTAATGTTAGTAGTTTAATTTCTAGTAATATTTTTTTATAAAATTTAAATAGATTTTATAAAATTTGAATTATAAAAAAAGAATCAAAAAAGTTGTGCCACATGTCGGAAAACGCCTTGCATCAACGCCGTATGCCATACCGCCGTTTTAACCACCACGCCATGTTATGAGGTTCGGTCCACTTGGCGCATAAATGATAATTAATTTAAGTAGTGGTTAATTAAGTCTGTTAAACTTGACACAACAAACGAAGAGACCTAACACCGTTTACCCCCTCCAATACCCTTTGCAGCGCTTCATATCCGAAATCGGCGCATCACTACCGTCGCCGGGCTTCCATCTCCGCCACCACCACTCTCATTAACAACTTAATCGCCTGAAAAAAATAACCTAATTCACAACACGCATATGTTTGCAGTATAATCACTCGAAAAAACCCTAGCTCCGGTCATTCCTTCATTCAATACTCCAATTTGTCAATTTCTTCTTCAATCAATATCTGAATCAACCAAATTGACATGATTAATGGTGGAAATCAACATGATTCACCATCAACAGCAGCAAACAACTGCAATTTCATCTATTCCGATCAGTTCTCCCTCTTCTTCCACCATTAGACCACCACACACCACCACCACAACCGCCGCCGCAACTAACAACAACATGCAGCAGAAGCCGCAACAGCAACAGCAGCAAATACCGTCGCCGATATCTCTGGCGTCGCAGCGGCAACTGCCGAGTCAATTTGTGACGCCGATTTCTGCGGCTCATCCTACCGGAGAGCCTGCGGTGATTATGTCTAGTTCGTCTCCGGTGGCGAGAGTTAGGTTTTCGGATCTGGTTCCGTACGATGGAGTGGCGACGGATGGTTATTTGAGAGCGGTGGAGAGTTTATCCGGTTCGCTTACGCGGCATAACGCGGTGGTGATTGAGTTAGGGTCTGAGGATGGGGCGTTGATGAGGTGCGGGTTGGAATCAGCTAGGATGTATTTTAGAACTAGGGCTCAGAGTGGTGGTTGTTGGAGTGGTAGTAATGGTAATAATGGATTTTACAAGTATAGAGCTGGAAGGTATGTGTTTTATCCGTTTTCGTAGTTAGTTTCGTTCGAGCAGATTTTCTGAATTAGGAATGTTATCTAGTATCTTGTGATGTTAATTGCATAAAAAATGCAACATTAATGCCTGCTGCATCTTAATTTGTAGCGTTTCAGGAATGAGTATATTTTTATGCAAGAGTTCTGTGTTAGGAGTGTCTGATAATGGTTAAAGAACATGACTACATGCTTTTAAAAATCTTGGTGCTGATTATCGTTACGTGTCCCTTTCTAGTAATGATTTTGTAGTCAAGTAGCCTAGATGTTGGGGATCGCGTGTTGGTTTATCAGTTCTACTATAGCCATTATTGTTATAAACAGGTAATGGAGTACTGCTCTGGTAATTGAGAGTTGATGCTGTTGAAGCTATAAGATGTGGTTTAATTGATTTTCTGTTTTGGCATTTCGTGATAATTATTTAGTAATTGGTGATAAGGGAACTCGAATGGTGATTTCATGATGTTGCAAAATGCAAAGTAAATACTCAAGAAGCACATTTGTTTCATAGATAACCTTGGAACATAAAGGCTAGAGTACACCAATTTTGGAGTATGAGGCGAGATGATGTATACAGATAATGACATAAATGGGTTTTTTTTCTAAATAACATAAACCTAGATGTAAGAAAAATGCCTGCAAAGTGCAAGCTATTGAAGTTGGTTATGAGTTTTGACAAAGAGTGCATGTACTACTTTTAGTGTCATACAAAGGATTGTTTATAGCATATGTGCACTTTTTTTGTCATCTATACTGTCTAATTAACTTTGTTTCTGTTTTATATTAGCTGTACACTTTTATTTACTTGTTCAACTTGTGTGTGGCACATTTGGATGTTATTATAAGTGTCATGTGACAGGGCTTTAGAAGATATGGATTCATCTCCACCATGTATGGCAGATGTTTTCAGATGCATGGGAAAGGCTGCTCGTGCTGCTTTAAATGCAATTGCTAGGCACCTTCGTTTAAGAAGCGAGTAACTATTTTTTTTATTCTGCTTAAATATCTCTTCATTTTTTCTTTATCAATCTTTTATTGTCCATATGTTTCACTAATATATATTTTTAAATTTACACTATATTTCAGTGCTTTTAACCATCTACTTGATGACAACCCATTACCTGCTAATGAGGCATCATCATCAGTACTTGTTGCATCGTACTTGCACATGCCATTGCAAAAGGGAAAAGGTGCCATTGGTGGTGGGAACATAACAACAAATAATGAAAGTGAAAAGGGATTATTAACATTGATCAGTTCAGATGCACCTGGTCTTCAGGTAAATTTTCATCAAACGACTTTAATTGTTACTTATTAGTATCCAAAATCAACTTTTGTATGAGCTTGCAAAGTTTATATTTTTGGTAGACTGCGTGTTGACTTGTGTATCTTTCATAAGCTTAACGTGTTGGATTTTGATCCTTATGCTACACATCTAAGTTGGCATTTTCAATTTTATCTTAAGTGGGTCAAATCAAAATATCAGCTAAAAGGGGAACAAGTCAAATGGTTCTAACGGGCTTAAAGTTGCCCAACAAACACATACAAACTCTTGAATCGTTTCTATTCAATGATTCAGATTTATTATTGTAATAGTATTGTTTTTGTAATCATAATTAACAATTTATCTTAGAAAGTAGGCAAACCGACCTGGCTCCTTCCAGTCCATTCTAAAATTGATCCGTTTCAATTCGAACCAGTCATGACCATTAGCCAACGCGCCCATCTGCAGACAGGTACCTCATAGCGTCATATACAAGATAACAATTTATCTGGTATATACGCTATTTTACTTGCACATATAAAATAGCGTATATACTGGGGTATTTTGATATAATGTACGTATAATTTTTTCTTTCTTGTGTATCGCTATTTTTAAATAGCGCCCACTATTTATCGCTATTCGCTATGTAGCATATAGGTACCTTATCGCTATTTGTCGCAATTCGCCATTAACAACTATGATCTTGCCACATTAACTTAACCTGGATTGTTTCGGCCCTTACAAAGAAGTGAAGAACAAACGAGTGTTCTTTGCAGCATTTCTGATAGTTGTTTTGTTTCTTTCCTTAGGTTCGTGATCCCAATGGTCGTTGGTACCTAGCAGATTACAGTTCTGCCCCTGGGGATCTTTTACTATTAACAGGGAAGGCACTCAGTCATGCCACTGCAGGCCTTCGCCCAGCTGCTTCATATAGGGCTGCAACCGATTGCACTTCTACCACTTCTAATGCTGGGAGGTATATCAAGTTTATATAACTGTAATGTTATTTTTTTATATAGGATGTTATTTTGATCTTTTGAATAACTAATATTTTATAGGTCCTCATTAGCATTTAGGCTCATGCCACAAAGTAATGCCGTATTAGACTGTTCCCCTATTAGAACAGCGGGCCATGTGATCCCTCAAAGCTATGTACCAATTTCTGTCAGCCAGTTTATGGATGATCTTTCTGCTGACGAGGATGTACCCTGTAACGGCTCTGATAATGCTTTTGTAAGCCAGTTATATTATCTAAAAGAGCTAATTTGTTGACTTGCACACATTTGCCAATTTCAAAATCCTACTTTAATAACAGATCAACAATTTCTTAGTAGTAAAATTTAGAGTAAAAATGCCATTTTTGTCCCTGAGGTTTGGCCAGTTTTGCGACTTTCATCCAAAGGTTTGTTTTTTGGCATTTGGATATTCCAAAAGGTTTGAAATCTTGCCATTTTCATCTGGCTCGTTAACTCCATCCATTTTTCTTGGTTAAGTCAGGGGTATTTCTGTGTTTTTGTTAACTTTAAGGGCAACTCGGTCTTTTTACATAAAGTGAAAAAGACCGAATTGCCCTTTAAGTTAACAAAAAGACATTCGTTTTTTTTTACATAAAATGAAAAAGACCAATCGCCCTTTAACTCTTTAAGTTAACAAAAAGACAGAAATACCTCCGACTTTACAGAGAAAAATGGATGGAGTTAACGAGCCGGATGAAAATGGCAAGATTTCAAACCTTTTGGATCTAGATGCCGAAAAACAACCCTTTGGATGAAAGTCGCAAAACTGGCCAAACCTCAGGGACAAAAATGGCATTTTACTCAAAAATTTATGTGATAATTCTTTTGGTATGTATAGTATATACCTTCAATCAAGTTTATTGAGCTGTTAAAGTAAAAGTCTCACAGTGGGTTCTGAATTGCAGACGGGTTGGAAAATTTCTAATAAAGAACCATCATTAAGAAGTGTTCTCTCTGATTCATTATCGTAAGTTAAATTTTCAATTTTTGCTCTTTCTGATAGTAATTCTTGCTCTTTTTTCTTATTTGCGCACTTGCTTGCTTCTCGTACTCGATAATAACCGGGGGTCGGGTTATATGTAATTTCATTTGTTTTTGTAATATGCAGATGATCAACTAATGTTATACCAAATGCTTGTTAAACTAATTTTCTTATAAAATATAGAAGATTCTGATGCAATCTGGTATTTTATTTAGTGGTGCATTTCTTGAAGATGCTATGTTTGCTCCATGCGGGCATTCATTTGGTGGCATGATGCTCAAGAGGGTCATAGAGGCGGTAGGTGAAACGATACTTCTTTATATATTGCAAAAATGTCTGAATTTGAAAATAATAGCTTCTTTTACAAGATTAAGATGATTGAAGAGTGCATTACTGAATTAAGGAGGTGTTTTGGGAGTGATCTAAACTAGTAGAAGAAAATGAATATTTGATAATCCAAACAATTAGTTTCCAAAAAGGATTATTTTTTTTATATATATATTTTTTGACAAAAGCACAACCTTTACGTTACAGGGAAGATGTACGGTCTGTGATGCTGACGTTGGGAATGCATCTTTAATACCTAATCATGGTAACATACATCTTTCACTTTTGTTACGAACATGTATTAGCTATTAATTTTTAGAGTAAATTACTTTTTGAGTCCTTGTGTGTTTTAGTGGTTTTAACCACTTGAGTCCAAAATCAAAAAGTTAAACGCCCAGAGTCCCTAACCGCTCATTTTTTAACGTTTTGAGTCCAATTTTTTAACACTTAATACTTTTGATTTTGGACTCAAGTGGTTAAAACCACTAAAACACAGGGACTCAATGTTATAAAATGAGTGGTTAGGTACTCAGGGCATTAAACTTTTTGATTTTGGACTTAAGTGGTTAAAACCACTAAAACACAGGGACTTAAAAAGTAATTTACTCTAATTTTTAATTATTTTATCAACAGCTTTAAGAGCTGCAGCAGCAGCTGTTAAACGTGAGGATGATCGACGGCTTTTCCACAATGCTGCTATGAGGAAACAAAGAAGAGAAGTTGGTGACCGCTGGGTATGTGATAGAATCTAGGAATTAGACTCAAAAGCAAATGATTCAGTTACTAAAGCAAATTCCAATTCAAGAAGGGAAGGTTTCCAATTTCAAAATGACAGAATCCTAACTAGAAAAACATAAACATCGATGAAAACAAAACAAATGCAGAAAAGATACTTGAACTAAAAGAAAGTGGGAGCAGTTATCTCCGCTTCTTCCTGGTTTCGTGGATCAGCCCCGTCCCCTTAAGTTGCGAACACTTTTTTCCAATTGATTTACCGCATTTGTTCCCCTCCATTTTTCAGATGACCCGACCCAGTTTGACCCAACAGTGGGTTCAGGTTTGTTGTATCAGTATGTTTTAATGGGTGGGTTGGGTAATGGGTCAAACATAGGGGTGCAAACGAGCCGAGCTGAGCCCGAGCTAGACCAGTCACGAACTCTGCTCGGTTCGAGCTTTGTTTTCAAAGCTCGATCTTGGATCGGTTCGAGCTTTGTTTTCAAAGCTTGAGCTCGGCTTGTTGGAAGTTTCTTAAGCTCGAGCTCGGCTCGGGCTCGTTTGTTATCTATTACTTAATAATAATATAAATAATAGACTCGTTTAGGCTCGTGAGCTCTCAATAAGTGAAGCTCGGGCTTGTTTACTAAACAAGCTTATTTTTAGGTTTGGGCTGGCTCGTAAACAAGTTTAAATAAGCACGGCTCGGCTCGTTTACTAGATACTTTAAATAAGGTGTAAATGTTATTAAATATATTAATAAAAACTAATATTAAACTAAGACTTGATAAGGCTCGACGAGCTTGACAATCTAATTCCGGCTTGAGAATGAAAGTGGAGGGGGCTCTTGTGTTTATTTGTTATATGCTATTTAAAACAAAATTATCCATAAATGATTGAGATGATCATTCTACATATATAACGGTTTGAGCGATGTACAATATCCGTAATTTTAACATAACCACAGTGACGATTTCTGTATTGAAACTATATTAACAAATTATACGGTGATTGCGATGCTAACAAATGTGACATGTGAACAATTTAGGTAAATGGTGATGCTACTTCTGAAAATGGGTCCCAAAGATGTGTGCAGTATCCATTTTCAGTAAACGAGAAAGTTGTTATTAAGGTTAGTTATGTAATAATGTATGATGCTATGATGTTTGTTTCTAATTCTGTTACAGATGTGTTAAAAATCAAAGGTATACGATCACGAGATCATAAACCAAGTTT
The DNA here is from genome assembly GCA_030545235.1 of Helianthus tuberosus. Classification (NCBI taxonomy): domain Eukaryota; kingdom Viridiplantae; phylum Streptophyta; class Magnoliopsida; order Asterales; family Asteraceae; genus Helianthus; species Helianthus tuberosus. Next base: position 5,887,258 of record CM060452.1, read on the forward strand.
TAATATTGTTCCAATAAAGATACTAGCACACTTTGATCTTTATAACTTTAAAAACCACTGGTAATATTGTTACATCTTTGTGAACCTTTTCCATATTTGTTTATATTGAATAACCTAAATGGAACAGCTATGAAACTTGGTGATATACATCAGGTTCAGTTTCTAAAATGGATTAATTGGGTCATATTTACCCGCACCCGAACCCGAAGACCCGCCATGATCCGACCCATCTGCAGCAAATTAGAGCCTTGTTTCTATTTCCCATTTATGCAACTTAATTCCCATGTTTCCTTCTTTTTATTTTTCCTGCATTTTAGTTCAAAGTTTGTGGTAGTGGTCAAAGTCAGTTTGCATGTTTTTAGGTAGTGGGTCAGTTTCTTTTTTTTATTTTCTATATGTACGAGCAAATGGTAAAAGAGGGGAGGTGGTTTTTGTTTTGTGAAAATATCTATGTTAATTTTACTCATTGGATTATGAGTGTGAGTTAATATTATTCCTTGCTAGTTCAAACTTGGCATGTTTGAATGGTGTTCTTGGAGCCTAGATTAGAGTCAAGTGGTGTATCTGTATCTTGATCCTCATTTAGTTTTGCCCTAATCATTTTCTTGTGTGGTGATTCTGTATCACAAGAGATCGTTAGATCTATCCGTTTTATTTAGAGTTTTAATTTCCTAGCCGTTACCGAACCGTTTGCTATCACTTGGTTATAATATAATTTAGAGTAAAATGCCATTTTCGTCCCTGAGGTTTGGCCAGCTTTGCGACTTTCGTCCAAAGGTTTGTTTTTTCGCATTTGGATCCAAAAGGTTTGAAATCTTGTCATTTTCATCCGGCTCGTTAACTTTATTCATTTTTCTCCTTTAAGTCAGGTATATTTCCGTCTTTTTTTGTTAACTTAAAGGGCAATTCGGTCTTTTTCACTTTATGTTCAAGCATTTAGCATAATGTACAAGTATTCAAAAGACCGAATTGCCCTTTAAATTAACAAAAAGAAAAAAAAAACCCCTGACTTAACGGAGAAAAATGGATGGAGTTAACGAGCTGGATAAAAATTGGCTAGATTTCAAACCTTTTGGATCCAGATGCGAAAAAACAAACCTTCGGACGAAAGTCGCAAAACATGCCAGAACCCTGAGGGACGAAAATGTCATTTTACTCTAATTTTTATTGATAACACCTATGAAATTTTCATTAATAGAAGAATATTAAAAGTTGAGTAGCTTTGTTGCTAGAAAAAAGTTTCAAGTAGGAGTAGATCTGTTTCTTCCAAAATTAAAAGTATTAATGTGGTGGTGCAGGGAAACCGGAGGACACCAGATAAATTTGTTGGGAAAGAAGCCATCATAACTTCACAATCTCTTAATGGCTGGTAAGTAGTACATCTTATAGAATTTGTTCGGTTAAAATCAACGGTGGAGATTGATTGATCGAGTATATTTTTGGATATTATGTCATTTAGGTACCTGGTAAATATTATTGAAAGTGGAGAGAAGGTTCGGCTGCAGTATCGATCTTTCACAAAGATCCCAAATTCTCCGCCACAACCTCAGCCTCCTCCACCGGCTACAACCAGTTGATTTTCTTTATCGACTCCCGCCTTTAAGATTACAATTGTCGAATTAAAATGAGTTATTTTTTAGTAGCAGCTAAATTTGTAAAAAAGTTTCTTATTTATTTATATCTTAGTTTGATATTCATGAGTTAGGGTGTGAAGAATCCAAGTCCCAAGCTTGTCTAACCTCGGCTACAGCTTGGTGCATTTCGAGCTTAGTTCGTGAGTTTCAAGCTTACCCAAGCTCGATCATGTTTATTATTAACAAACCAATTTTGTTTATACATACTCAAGTTTTATTTATAGAACATATTATTATTTACAAACCATTTATACATACTCTTAAGCATTATTTAGTTATATTTCATGGAATTATAAATATCTATTATATGACTAGTATTAGGTCCTGGTGTTGTGGCGGGGCAGGGGCGTAAAACCTTGAAAAAGACTTAACGTGTGCATGTAGCCTGATGTAAACAACGAACAGTGGAAAAGGTCTGACACCGACCTTATAACTTTAAAAATATGATATTTTATAAAATTCTGAAAATACCATTGTGACATGCTTATGTTTATTTACGTTTAGATGTAAAGCTCGTTCAAATCTGAGTTGTGTGTAACAAGGCATTGGTCATCGAAGCATGATGTACACGCATCAATCTTTTTGGTCATTTTCTTTATTCCAACTTTCGTTTTTCTTTAATTTCTTAGATTTATTTTTGAACTTTTTTTATACGCCAGTCTTGCGCGGGTGAGTTCACAAAAGGTTTTGGTCTTTTATTTTACAAATCTAAAGAATATTATTTATTCCGCAGTTTCTCGTCTTTAGTTCATTTACGGGACTACAAGAAATTCAATAGGGGTGAGCAAAAGGAAAAACCCGACCCGACCCAAGAACCGATCAAACATAAAATACAGAACCGATTCACTACCCTAAATATAGGGTCGGTTCTGGTCCATAGGTCCAAGTCGGGTTTCACCATGAAAAGAACCGAGAACCGACCCGACCCTATATTATATGAAAATTTGGAACCGATCTAAATACCTAGGTACTTGGGTTCGGGTCGGGTTGGGTATATTTTCGGTTCGGTTCTCGGTTATTTTCGGTCCGGACCTAAACTTGCTCACCCCTAAAATTCAATATTTACACTCAGAACCGCACTAGTTAGGTTTATCGCAATTTAATTCACTTGGTTATAAGTTTTTTTAACAATCCCATTCAATTAAATATTATTTACTCAATTTCATAGAATCGTTTTTTATTTGTTGAGCTTTGAAACCATGAGAGCTACAAATTAATTTCAACGTTTAATGGGCCTTAGCTAAAGCCTATGGGATGATCTTATTAAATTGGGCTAAAGCCAGAGATAAAATCGAATTGGGCTAATTATGTGGGCACTTGCACAGTTGCACTGTGTTCCCGAGTTAAGTTAAAGAGAGAAAAGAAAGGATTCTTTCATTTTCTCTTCTTTTCTCTTCGGTTCTTTCCAAATTGTAAATATTAATTTTAGACAAAAAATTTCTCATTTTCTCTTCTTTTCTCTCCTTTAATGAAACTCTGGAACACAACTAAAAATTATTTCCTTCCAAATCTATTCTTTTATCTCATTTAATGAAACTCGGGAACATAGCGTTGGGGCCAGAGGTGTACAAACTGTTTTTTTAAATACCTGGGTACGGGTATGACCGGGTTTTGACTTTTCGGGTATTGGTAGGGCTGTAAACGAACTGAACATTCAGCGAACAATTCGTGAACCGTTCGGCAGGAAGTTCGTTTATGTTCGTTCATGAACGAACATGAACAAGAAATTTCGTTCGATTAGTTAAATGAACGGACATAAACAGAGGTCTCGTTCGTTCAATTGTGTTCGTGAACGATCGGTAAGGTGTTCGTGAACTTTCGTTCATTTTATATGCGTTCGATTATGTTCGTATGTTTTTGTTTTAATTAAAGATTTTTGTACTTTCATATATTTTATCTATACTTTTTATATTATTAAACTTTTATTTATTTTAGAGTAAAATGCCCGGATAGTCCTTGTGGTTTTGTAAAATAACACCTATAGTCCCCAACTTTTGGAAATTACACCGGTGCTCCCTGTGGTTTGACAGTTTGTTACTCGGATAGTCCCTAGAGTGGGTAGGGGTTAGTTTTCTCAGTTAAGTCTATATAGAATTACTAAATTACCCTTACTTAGAATTAAAACATTACAAAAATAGAAAAAAGGGCCACTTTCCACTTCTTCATCTTAAAAAAATAGAAAAAAGGACCCATCTTCTCCACTAACATTTCATCTCCTTCACACTTATCAGCTCCACCAAACACCTATCGTTTTCCGGCACTAGAATACTCCTAAATTAGTAACATCATCATGATCATCAGATATTCCTTTATTATTCAAATACAAGTAACTGGGTGAATCAAATTTGATGGAAAAGTTGCCTAGCATATACAAGTGAAAAGGTTACGGGTGACAATCAGACAAATGAAGAACCACCGTCCATCCATCATCATCGGCTTCGTTGAAATTGCAGGTTGTTGCAGATCTGGAAGCGTGGAAGTACGTAGATTGGAGTACCTCATCGTTTAATCTGTGTATTATCGTCAGAGGGTTTTCTTCACCAGAATCAATGGCGGATTGCAGGTATATGTTGATGCGGAGAAATCTAACAACCCCTAACACCACCTGCAAACCGAATCGGAAACCCATGCCCCTATTCCAACCATCGTCGCATCTGTTGTTGGAGGGTGAATTGGGTACAAATCTGGTAATGGTGGAGGGTGGTTGTTTAAGGAGGTGGTGGCCGACAGTGATGTTAAGAGGTTTGAGGTGGTGCTGGTGGTGGTGGTGGAGGTTTTATGGTGGTGGTGGAATTCTGGTGAACGAGAGAGGAGAAAAAAAAAGGGATGGGGTGGGTAAAAAGTGGGACCCATATGCTTCAATTGAGGGTGGTGAATGATAAGGGCATTTTAGTCATTTTACTTCCACTTAACAGAGAAAACAAACCTCCATCCACTCTAGGGACTATCCGAGTAACAACCGAGCAAACCACAGGGAGCATGAGTGTAATTTTCAAAAGTTAGAGACTAAAGGTGTTATTTTGACAAACCACAGGGACTATCCGTGCATTTTACTCTTTATTTTATTACCATAACAATTAAACTAGGAAACCTTATTTCACTTTGTTTATGTACCGTTTCCTTTTTCTTTTTCATTATTTACATCGACGAATACGATCGACCTCTGTTCCATAATAAGGGATTCAAGTTCCAGTGCTACTCTATGGGCCATCCACCTTTACCCTTCGTCGCGTTGGCCAAATTTATTTGTGTTCGTGAACCGTTTGTGAACACTCTCATTTCCTTAATGAACAAACACGAACATAAAATCTCTTTCGGTAAGTGTTCATGAACCGTTCATGAACACATTTATTTCCTTAACGAACGAACACGAACAAGGCCTTGTTCGTGTTCATTCGGTTTGTTTACAGCCCTAGGTATTGTCCATACCTGGTTCGGGTTCGAGTTTTCAATATCCGGGTATTAGAATACCCTATTTCCGGGTCCAGGTAGAGTTCGGGTAGAGTTCGAGTATTGGTCGGGTGTGGTTCGGGTATTGGTCGGGTATGGTTCGGGTTCGGGTATAGATCGGGTTTTTCGATTCATTTTTTTTGGCATAGAAGATAGAAATATAATGGAAACCTTTATTTATACATATTGTATGCCTTGAAATCTGCCTAAAAAAGCCTCACACGAGCTCTAAAAGTTCAAAAAAAGTTGTTGTACACAACGGGCCCGGGTATTACGAAAACCCGGTTACGGGTATTAGGAAAACCTGGGAACGGGTTTTATGGAAACGGGGGTACGTAGAAAACCCGAGTACAAACCGGGTACGAAAAAACCCGGGTTCGGGTTTAAAAAACCAAGTTTTTCTAATACCGGGTTCGTGTTTTTTGTGCACCTCTACTTGGGGTAGGCCTACGAGGAAGTCGGTGGACATTTGAGAATAATAAAAGGGATTGGCGGCGGCTGGCATTAGGTTAACCGGTGTAGCTTAGCGCCACTCGCCACCTCAGCTTCATAACACCTCAACACCGCTGGTGAGGCACCATTCGCGAGTGTCAAGGCCGGGTAAGAAATAAAAAACATAAACTATTAAGCATCCATAAACTACTAGGAAGTACCACATTACCCTCAGCTCTTGAAAATTCTTTTTCACATACTTATTTTCAATTTTATTATTCGTAATCTATATATAATAAATCTAAAACTGAATGAACAGTAGATAGAATTTTAAATTAAAATTAGAATCAGAATTAGAATTTTTTTATGAGCAAATGGTATCGGGTATAGGTACCGGTCTCAAATTTACCAAACCGGTGTATTTTCGGTACCGGTTCTGCACAGGTATTTACCTGTTTTTACCTTTAAATACCGGTGCCGTACCAGTACCGACCGGTACCGAACCGTACCATACTAGGTATATTCGGTACCGGTACCCACGTTTGGAGATTTCGGTAAAGGTATTTTCGGTACGGTTGGTACCGAGCTCATCAAATCCTGTAGCAACGTAGCAATGCAAGTAATTGCACCGTTTATATTACTTTTCATACACACAGTAAGTAAACTGTATTTTGTTTGAATGAGGTTTTATATACACAACAACTTATTTTGTTTTCTTTTTTGTCTTTTTCTGTAATGAATGAATTGTAGCATGTAAAATTAACTTGGATATTTAGATTATTGATAAGCAAATCGTATCAAATCCTGTAATCAAACTGGTATCGTATCGGTACCAAATTTACTATACCAAATCATTCTCGATACCAATTTGGTACCCACCTTTTGGCGTTTTCAGAATCGTTACTTTCGGTTCGACACCGGTCTAGCACCATACCTGTATTTATTGATTTTTACCTTCAAATACCATATCGTATTGTACCGAGCATTTTCGGTGCCGGTACCTAACTTCGATGATTTTCCGGATCGGTACTTTCGGTGCCGTTACCGGTACCGAGCTCATTCATATTTTAACGTGATAGCACCGTAATAACTGAGCTCATCCATATTTTAACGTGATAGCATCGTAATAACTGAATTGAAACAATCGAATTTCCAATGTGTAGGACGTGTGGGTCCTATACTTGCCACGTCATTTTATTTATATTTTGATATTCGGTATCTGCTTGCTGTTGCTGACACGCGTTTTGCAGTCATTGGGTCCCCGCCGCAACGCGTGGGTGGAAAATAACTAGTTATATGAATTTTTAGTCTAAAATAGACAAGGCACAGGGAGAAAAACGAAGTTAACTCTAAGACAAATTATTATTTATTTTTTAGTTTTTCAAGTATTGAAATTATCATACGTTTGTTGATTCATGTAATATTCGTTCTTAAGGCATGGCTCATTTTCGTATTTGTACTATGGCCTACTCAATATCACTAGTCATGGTATTGTTTAGTCCTTCTGTAATATTCGTTCTTAAGGCATGGCTCATTTTCGTATTTGTACTATGGCCTACTCAATATCACTAGTCATGGTATTGTTTAGTCCTTCTGTAGTCGAGCGTGACCCAGCGTCAAACCTCACATAATGCCCTATAGCGCCCGGGCACACCGCCTCCCGGGCCGCTATGCAGGGGCGGAGACAGCTTATACCCAGCCATAGCACGGGCTACGGCTTAAAGTCGTGTTCGCAGTGTTAATTTTTTGTTTTTTTTCAATTTTATATAAAGGATACCCCTAAAACATCGTCCCGATTCGTCAGAAACAGGTCTGAACAGGTCAGAAACATCGTCCCGATTCGTCCCTGAAGCCTTGAACTTGAATCTGCGTTTCGTTGATCAGATTCGTCCCTGCGTTTCGTTGTGAGTTTTCGGTTTCTTGGCCCCTGAAGCCTTGAACTCGAACCTGCGTTTCGTTGATCAGATTCGTCCATGCGTTTCGTTGTGAGTTTTTTTGTTGGGTTCAGGCCCCTCTCAAATGCCCTCACAACACACACTCACAGATATATGTAAAATGTGCAGACTGCAGAGAATGGAAAAGCTTGTTGAATATTTTGAATGAATGGTTTAATATCTCATGAACAAACCAGGCTTTATATAGTCTTTACATGCATACGTAAATAGTAAAAAGAAAACAATAAAATACTACATTCTAGTTTCTATCCTAAAGAACTGTTACAACCCACTGTACAGCTCAACGTTAATGTCTTCCACTCCAACGGTAACACTCTTGCAGCCCATGCATTCAACCCGTGTGACCCATTCATGTGAAACCCGGTAACCGGCTTGACCCGTACTCGGTCCGAACTTGACTCGTAAATAACCCGCATCCTTTGCGAACCTGTATCCGTGAACCGGCGACCCGATAACGTGCCAACCCGTGACCCGTATACGAACCGATTAACCCAACATTTTTTTGGGATACCCCTGGTTTTAAGGTCTAGCTCCGCCACTGCCGCTATGGCTTCGAAATTTTGTTGCTCGCGATGGCCGTATGGTCCACACAAAACCCATTCTATATCCAATCAACTAACCAAAAACACTCTTTACAAAAACTCTCCTGACCACAATGTCTTCGCCTCCGTCAGAAGATTCTTTCATCGATATACACCAAAGATTTTACGACGAAGCCACGGAGGAGGAAGAAGCAGTTACGAGTGCGTGTGCCCTCGCGATTAACGCAATGCAACATGATAATCGTTCTCTCCCGGGCCCGATTTTGAGGAGGGAATATGTTCACCATTGCTAGAGGGTTACGTTTCGGGTATGATACCAAAAGCCGGGTTTCATGCAAATGGAAGTGACTACACGCATGGATACTATTTGGTCGATAGTATATACCCGAAATATTCAAATATTGTGAAAACGTTTTCTTAAACGCTCGATATAAAAAGACAATATTTTAAGAAACTGCAAGAGTCTTCACGAAAGGACATTGAGAGGTGTTTTAGGGTTCTTCAACAACGATGGCATTTGTTAGAAATCCTTACAGTATATGGGATGAAGAACAAAATAGAATGGTGATGTACGCTTGTATCATATTGCATAATATGATAATAGAAGACGAATGAAAAGCAATATGCAAAAACTATTTTCCGGAAGATGTTGTAGGAACACAAGCAACAATGCAGGAGAGAATCTTAAACAGTCAGCTCTTGCATTCCAAGGAATTACATAACCCATTAAAGACGGATTTGGTCGAGCATGCTTGGGCGATTCACCCAATTCGAAACGATGGCGACGGCGAAGAGGACTCCGAAGGCTATGAAGAAGAAGATTTCGAAGTTGTAGCCTATGAGTTGTAGCCTATGAAGACATAGGCTTGTATGACGGAGATCATGAAGAAGGAGGCGACAACGGCAGTGACGACTAGTAGTATTAAATATATTTTATAGAAATGTTTTTTTTAATTATTGTAATGTTTTTTTAATTTAATGAAATGTTATTTGTTTTTTAACTAGAATTTTGACCCGCCGCACGTTGCTGCGGCGTCAAAACCTAAAGTAACTCGAATTTGTGCCGTCAAATATCTGACCCGACTCGTTTCCGAGCAAAACTTACGTCAAAACGTAAACTAATTTGAATTTATACCGAAATGTACTTAAATAAAGGATGTAAGAACATTGTATTTTTTAACTTAAAAAATGGTATCACGCATTAGGGAAGCGTTGAAATGTAAAGCAACTCGAATTTATACCGTCTAGTGAAAATGTATTATATATGACAAAACGTAGACGAACTGAAAACATACATAAAAATAAGCACGGAAACGTATTGCCAAAATGCAGACCAATCGAAAACATACATAAAAATAAGCACGGACACGTTTTATATGTGACACACTTACATAAAATAAGCACGTAAAACTTGAGGGGGTCAAGCCAAAGGGTAAAATGATAATATGGTAAAAATTAAGGGTAAAAAAGGGAAAAACCGAAAAGAAAAAACACACAAAAAAAAAAAAAAAAAAAAAAAACAAATCATATGAAGTTTGCTACAGTGTTTTTTGTTTTACAATTCTTATATGTATAATTTTACAAATTAAGAGATTAAATAAAAAATTTAAAAAATTAATAAGTAATGATTGGTAAGGGGGTTATGGGGCTCTATCCACTACACACACATGTTACATAACCCTCCATATTTCATTTTTTTTTACCATTTGTCACATAACCCTCTAAAGGGGGTTATGGGGCCTTAGACTATGGGGTGTGGGGGCATAGGTTGGGACATTATTTGCCACATAGGAAAATGCTACATCGCCCCCCTCCTTGATTGATGGTGGTTCGTGTGGATTGATCCACGTTTACGGCCAACAATCCTTGAGAGGGATGTCCTTCAGCCACGGGTCAATCCAGAAACGGATATCCTCCCCGTTACCTACTTTACCCTTACTAAAATTATGAAGCCTCACGCCGCCAATCTTTCTGTTATCTTCAAATCTAGCTATAGTGTTCCAACAACCTGTAAGAGCCTTTTTCGAGGGTAGAAAGGACCACCCATTGTTACTTTTATGACAAGCGTCGACTATCCTTTTCCAAAGATTATTGTCGTCCATCCTATATCTCCACACCCATTTTGCAAGGAGAGCATCATTCACCTCCTTGAGCCTACTAATACCCAAACCACCAGATTTTTTAGGAGGGTGGTCACCGTCTCCCATACTACCCAATGAATCTTCTTAATATTGCTAGCCCCGACCCAAAGGAATCTTCTCATAATCGCTTCCAACCCTTTAATGACACGCACGACGCTTTAAAGAGCGGAAGATAATAAATAGGGAGACTCCCGAGCACGACTTTAATAAGGACCACTCTACCACCGATTAAGAGATTACAAGCCTTCTATAAAGAAAACAAGACTCGAAGATATAAAAAATCGGTCTCCAATTGTTTATCTTATTCATATTCGTTCATGTTATCTGATGATGTAATGGTCCACCCATTCTCATTAGTTATTTAATAATCCATAAAACATTATATAAAAATATTAGTAGCAAAAAAAATAAAAAGTAAATAAAAAGTTTCATTAAATTAGAATTAAAAAAGTTACAACCAAACTTAATTAAAAACAATACATAAAAAGTTAATTAAAATAAACAGTTTAATTGTTAAAATGGGCACGCATAATTCTCCAAGATGCAAGATGATAGAAGCTTCTATTCTTATGTATTTGGTACTCGCATGGACCGCCTCATTCGCTTGATCTTCAGTTATACCCTCTTCGGATTTCAGGGCATTGATAAAGATCCTCTCAAAACACCCAGTTGCTCACATCATAATAAACCTTCTAGTAATATGATCCAAATTATGGTTGTTTGCACCCACTTGACGACGAAAGTGCGTCAAAATTGCGTTCCAAGTAGCAGCATGATTTGGAGGGTGCCCTAGCTCTGCAACATACACGCAACTCGTAGCGAAAACGATGTCCTCTTCCCCAGTCCATCGATTCACCATAAAAATGATTAATTAGGTAGACGTATCTTTTAGTTAAGTATGCTTTTAAAATAAGTAATTTGGGTAGAAATATTGTAACACCTCGGAAATTTATAACGAATAGTATGGCAACACGTGTCCAATCAACTCTCAAATATGCCAAGTTATTTGGACGAGAGGGTCTAAATATGTAATAATGTGGAAGATTGGATGTGGAGGGGTTATTTACGACATAATGCCAAATTCTGGCTTCTGAAGGATCCTTACGGACCGCAAGGCATATACCTTACGGATCGTAAGGCACTGATTATAATATTTTGTTCCTGACAGTCCCTTACGGACCGCAAGACTTATGTCTTACGAATCGTAAGTAATTTGAAATAACTATGGGCGCTGAAGGTCCTTACAGACCGTAAGCCACCACCCCTTGCGGTCCGTAAGGGGTGCAGCTAGCAGTATGTGCAGACTGGCATGGCAGCCTATTGCTTTTGCCACATCGTGAATTGCCACCATCTCTCTGCTTCTTCCACCTCAATGGACACTAGTTAACATCAGAGAATCATTGCTAACACTTGGCATGATCATGTGAGCTTTGTGCAAGTATAAATAGAGATGCTTATGCACCATTCCAACTTGCACCTTCACTTTAAATCATTCTATCTTCTCTTTGGAGATTGCTTCTGCTTATAGAGGCCTCCTGTAAGGACCTGCACAAAAATGTCCTAAAACACTCCATAAGTGAAAACCCGGACCCCTAAAACCCTATTTTTTTTTATGAAAAATCAAGAAAATCAAATTTTATCACTTGGTCGCGGGCCGCGAAGGACTTAAGAAAAGTCTACGCAGGGAGCAACAGCCATGCAGATCAATGGATAGGATTTAGGGCCACGTGTCGCACACGTGGCAGGTCTAGGGGTTGACACGGCAGCCCTAGCCGTAGCTAGGGTGGCCCTCGCGGGCCGCGAAGGATGTTCCTTCAGCTCTACGCGGGCCGCGAGAGACCCCAATTTTTGCTATAAATAGTACGTTGCATGGCCAGGCTTCTGTGCTCGAAAATCTCTTCAAAATCACTATCATTCTGCTCTAAAATTTCGTTTAACTAATCGAAACGCCGCTACGATAACAGGGTAATAACTCGATCACTGCTACGATACAATGTCCGATCGATTGAAACCGATCCGATGGATGTTTAAGTGCTGCCTGAATTTGGGCTATACCTTTTCATTCGTCGTGAGGGTTTTGATTTCGTGAGATTATCGTAAATGTTGTATTAAGTTACTAACCTAGTTTCGTTTGCATTATTTAACTAGGTTACCAGGCTTAATCTGTAAGGATCTGCATAAAATTATCCTAAAACACTCCGTAAGTGGAAACCTGGACCCTTAAAACCCTAACTTTTATTAAAAATCAAGAAAATCTAATTTTAAGGATCGCTCGCGGGCCGCGAAAGACCAAGCTAGGTCTTCGCATGGCGCGACAGCTCTAAAAATCGCCGGATAAGCTTTAGGGCCACGTGTCACACACGTGGCAGACCTAGGCCATGACACGGCAGCCCTAGCCGTAGCTAGGGTGGCCCTCGCGGGGCGCGTAGGACGGCCTTAAGGCCTTCGCGGGCCGCGACAAACTCAAAAATCTGCTATAAATAGGTCGTGCATGGGCAGTTCGTCTGTGCTCGCAAATTTCCTTCAAAAATGTTATAATCTGCTCAAAATAGTGTGGTTAAGTGTCGAGATGTTGCTACGATTACAGGGTAATAACTCGATCACTGCTACGATACAATGTCCGATCGATTGAAACCAATCCGATGGATGTTTAAGTGCTGCCTGAATTCAGGCTATACTTTGTCATTCGTCGTGAGGGTTTTGATTTCGTGAAGTTATCGTAAATGTTGTATTAAGTTACTAACCTAGTTTCGTTTGCATTATTTAACTAGGTTACCAGGCTTAATCAGTAGGCATACTCTGTCCGTCTAAACTTTGCAATGTGAGTCATTCTCTTTTTATCAAATTGCTTTACAAAACTCTAAATGTTTTCCAGTTATATTTTGCAGTGATTAAGTCTTTGCTAATCTTAAGTTACTGGTAGTAAGTGGGGTATTGTGCACATTACTGCTGTTTTTATCACTTTAGGTGGGCGAGCCTAACTAGTGATATACGTCGCTATTGGGTGACAGGACCCAATAGTGGTATGACCACAGTCATAGATCCGGTCGAGTGACAACTGAACCAGCTAGTTATAAGATAGGGGCAAATGTGAAAACTCTTAATGCTGTAAATTGTAACAATGTGTCATTTTGTGCAAATTGAATGACTCGCCAGTATTTATCCGCTGATAAAATCTTTTTAAAACACGTTTCAGGTGATTTAATGTGAACCAAGAAAAGTGTCGCGTAGCACTACAACTTGAAGGAAGTGGCTCAGTAAATAAATAAACATGTTTTTGAAATCAGGGGATTTCCCAGTGAAATTCCTTTATTGTATATTACGGGGTTTATCCCGAAACTTGGAATAAAATAAATGGGTATTTTCAGTTAAACGATCCGGTTAAAATTTCCGCTGCCAAATTAACCATCACTACCACGGGTTTTCTGTCCCGCGGCGTCCGAACCGGGAAACTGGGTCGGGGGCCGTGACATAATCAGTAGGCAAATTCTGTCCGTCTAAACTTGCAATGTGAGTCATTCTCTTTTTATCAAATTGCTTTACAAAACCCTAAATGTTTTCCAGATATATTTTGCAGTGATTAAGTCTTTGCTAATCTTAAGTTACTGCAGTAAGTGGGGTATTGTGCACATTACTGCTGTTTTTATCACTTTAGGTGGGCGAGCCTAATTAGTGATATACGTCGCTATTGGGTGACAGGAACCAATAGTGGTATGACCACAGTCATAGATCCGGTCGAGTGACAACTGAACCAACTAATTATAAGATAGGAGCAAATGTGAAAACTCTTAATGCTGTAAATTGTAACAATGTGTCATTTTGTGCAAATTGAATGACTCGCCAGTATTTCCCCGCTGATAAAATCTTTTTAAACATGTTTCAGGTGATTTACTGTGAGCAAAAGAAAAGTGCCGCATAGCACTCCGGCTTGAATGAAGTGGATCAGTAAATAAATAAACATGTTTTGTAATTAGGGGATTTCACAGTGAAATTCCTTTATTGTAAATCACGGGGTTTGTCCCAAAACTTGAAATAAAATAATTGGGTATTTTCAGTTTAAACAATCCTGTTAAAATTTTCGCTGCCAAATCAACCACCAATACCACGGGTTTTTCTGTCCCACGGCTTCCGGACCGGGAAACTGGGTCGGGGGTCGTGACAGAAAAATGTGGTATCAGAGCCACTGATTTAAGCCAATTAAGTATTTGAAAAATAATTAATTTTCAAATTGCCATTTTGCGATTCTGTGAAAATTTAATCATAATAAATAAAATATTAATTTGAATTTTTGTGTGTTTCTTCATGTGTGCCTAACAACATGAATGAACTATCGGAAGCCCTCCGAAATTTCACTATCCATACCATTGATATGGAGATTTCCAGAACTCAGTCCGGTTATCAGGCGGATACCGAGGAGCCACTAGTGTTTCAGGCCCAACCCCAGGAGAAACCCAAACCTAAAAAGAGGAGAAGGCTTCTGGACTGGAAACGAGGAAGAAAGAGGAAGCCCGCTGTCCAAAAGGTGAAAAAGACGGAGGATCCAAAAGGAAAAGGAAAGGAAGTAGGGAGAGCTCTGGCCAGGCCCAGGAGTTGCCACCTTGGGAGGAACTCGATAGAAAGCTTGTAAACTGTGACCTCATCGGACCTGCTGACGAAACCCTTTTCAATTTCCCCGCCCAGTCAGAACTCCCTATCAATTTGGAACCTGCTATTCCAGACCCAATTGTCAACCCGGTTATAGGGCAGTTGGAAGAATGGTGGACGAGCGACTGGCATTTTCAAAATTTTATGAATAACCCAAATGTTACTTTCCCCAGTTTGATCCTGAACCTGCACCTTTTCCACCCATGAAACTGGAGAACGTTGCCGAATTACGCCGCTATGGCGAGGAACTGGTGGATGCGGGGAATCGGATTCGAGAAGTGGGGGAAAACATCACGTGGAAGTACGACGAGAGGGAGCGTCGTTTTTGAAAAACCGTTAACCATAGTTAAATGTTTTGTATAAAAATAATATGTGAAAAAAAAATAATAATAATTTATCATAATATATATAAAAATAATCATAATAATAATAACTATATAATATTGTATAATAATAACTAAAATAAAACCTTTGTAAAATAGATGGTGTGTGTTGATGCATAAATATTATATAAATATAAATGTCGCAAGGTTGACGATTTTGGCTATACGTGTTGACTTAATTGTGTTATGATTGCCTTATTGTGTTTAGTTGCTATTCATTTTGTGACAATAATTGGTATATATTGTTAATTATTCAGATGGAAAACGCAATAAATCAACCGGCAAATGAAGTTAACCAATCTGAACCTAATAATGAAGACCATTTTCTCAATAGACAAGATATAGAAAATATCGTTGCTCAGGGTATAGCCAACGCTATCCCGGCAATCGTCGCTGCCGTTAAGAATCCTGCTGAACCTTCCCAAGCCAACCATAGCAAACGCACCCGTGACGATTGTAACACCCCGAAAATATAAAACTATATATTAGAATTATAAAACATTAAATAAACAAGAACAAACTAACTAGGACTAAATAACCCAGTTAGTTACAAGTCTTGTAGCAACTCATAAGTGGGTTAAAACACTCAAAATATGAACTAAAGGAAATTAGAGGGACCAAAGGTGTCAAAAATGAAACTAATTATAATAAAAACCATTTTTTTAATCACAAAACACACATTTGAGTGTGCTGGGATCGATCAAACACAGAGGGGGGGGGGGGACCAAAGCTTCTCCAAACCCTAGTTCATGATATTTGATCAAATTGAAGACCAAATTCTGTCCCAAATCAAAATCCGAACATAGATTAGTGATCACCTCAATGAAAGAGATCATAAGGTATGTAAATTTTGTAGAAAATTCTCATTTAAATTTCTAAATGAACATAGGAAATTCGAATTTGATGTTGCATGAGTGTTGTACAAATGAAATTGGAGTAATATGATGTATAGGGATAAACCCTAGATGATTTCTTGTTAAAATTTTGCTTGATACTTGTGGGGTTCATAATCACCATTGTAGGTGATTAATGGGTTTTGTAGAAACTTGATAAACACTAGGATTATGATTCTTGTTCTAGTGTAATCCGAGTTTTATCAAGTAATTTCTGAAATGTTGATGTTAAAAACATGTGTAAATTGCCTAATTGATGTTAATCTTGGCTAAATAGAAAGTTATGAACTTGATGATAGGTTATGAGAAATTATGCCCTTAAGGTGTTTGTGAAAATGCCTAAAAGAAGATTAAAAACTGGAAATTTGAGCTAAACTCGTGTTTGTAGAACTATGGCAAACTATGCGTTATATGTAAACAAAAGAGTTCTAAACGGGTTGTGATTAAACTCTATAGGAAAGGAAACCGGAGTGTCAAGTGGACAAGCCGGTGGTGACGCACGACTGAAAGGGGCGATTTGAAAGGTACGTGGCTGTAGTCCCGTTGCATTATGCGCAAACGTTTTAATTTAGTGTGTTATTGGTGTCGTAATGTAGTATACGCGTTTGGTGTGTCATTGAAGTGACGAAGCTCACTCGACAATCAAATGGGTTAAAATAATGGTTGGAATTGGTTTGGCTTGTCATTAAAGTGACGGTTTTCACTTGACAAACGAACGGGTCAAAACTATGTCATTAAAACGGTTATGTGTGTGGGGACTTAAAAGTCTCATATAGTGCTAATGTTAGATGGCAATACGCCAATGAATTGGTCATGCCAAATTAGTTTACAAACCTGAGTTGTTAGGTTGAATGGTAGAAATCAATTGCAATTGTTGCAAGAAGTGGTATGCTTGAACTGTTGGAAGTCGAGCGTGAAATATTAAGGTGAGCGTACAACCATGTAATGGCATGGATACGCCACGAATTACAAGCCCGGGAGATGGGTGAATAAGTTTAGAATGCCAAAGAATGTATTGGTAAACAATATGCACACATAGTTAACGGGTCGAATAATCGAAACAAGGATTCTGTGAACCATTGGTTCATAATTCGGGTTTCGTTAAGTGAAAGTCACATGGTTAGATCCGTAATTTTAATACGGACATATAGGAAAAGGAATCGGTTAAAACGAACATGTAAATAAAAACTTATGCTTGTTTAAAGTTTGAATTTTGACTAAATCCGGAGCTAGGCAAATATGTAGGTCCAGAAACTGGACCTGCTGGAAAACGTACTCCCTCGCGCCACGCGACGGGGGCACATGGTTCTGGCGCGGCACGCGAAAGTTTTGTTTGAGTCTGGCGCGTGGCGCGACAGACCTAAAATCAAAATTTTTATATTTTTATTATGTATATGTTATTGGGGCTTGTCTAGGCTTATGTTAATATTGTCAAAACTAATCATTGATGTGGTTTTGACCTTAGGTGATGCTCATTTCATTCCGGATGCTGATCAAGCAAGGACGCAAGAACCGAACACCAAATTTTGTAGCTTCCGCGTTAAACTAAACATGTTTAGACAATGATGTTTTATAAACGTTACTAGATGCCGCATGTTTTAAACAAGATAGCTAGTTATGTTAATACTTTATGTCGATGTACAACTTAACTATTAACTAAGGTTTTGGTAGAAATGCATTTTGTTTTTGAAAGGTGTGTAATTTATAATGAAATAATAAATAAATAAATAAGACGAGTGTTACAAGTTGGTAATCAGAGCTCAAGGTTGTTAACAAAATGTGTTCGGTTCAAGCTTGATCAGCATCCGGTAAGAGTTAATCATTTTAGTAGGTTTATTAATGTAAAAGAAAAATATGATGTGACGTACACGGGAAGAGCGTGTTAACACACTCAAACCCGGAAAGTGCACTAAACGAGAACGGTTAAAGCAAGTCGCGAACTTGGCTAAACCGGAGCAAATAAAGTATATGTTATTGATGAAATGTTTAACGGTTGGTGTAAACATTTCAGTTTTAAAGATGACGGACGAAGGTAACGATAATGCGGTGCCGATAGTCACCGAGCAAATAAAGGAAGTGATTGCCGAGGAAGTAGGAAAGGCAATCGAAAATAGCTTATCCGATTTTATTGATAAGATCCAAAACACAGTACTATCGGTAGTTGATGAAAGAATTAAGAAGTTGGAAGATAGCACCAACATAGCTAAAGAGAAATCGGGAGAGCACAAGGGCTGCTAATACAAGGAATTTATGGCATGTAAACCACCACTTTATAATGGAGAGGTGGATCCGATAATATGCCAACGATGGTTAAGCGATATTGAGGGAGTGTTTGAGAGAACCCACTGCGACACGAACGACTTCGTAGCTTATGGTACGGGTCAGCTTAGAGGTCAAGCAAAGGATTGGTGGGATAACAAGAAAAAGGAAATCGGAAGCGAAGCGGCTAGGGAAATGACCTGGGACGAGTTTAAGGTACCATTCCTTAAACACCAAAGTCCCAAGGTGGTTATCAATCGAATCAAAGAGGAATTCATTCAGCTTAGGCAGAAAGGTGAATCTATCGATAAGATCACGGAGATCTTTCTCGATAAACTGAGGTTTTGTGATGAGTTGGTGACATCTAAAGAACAGAAAATGTATTATTACTATAATATGCAAAGTGCAGAGTATCGGGAGTTTATGACTCCCTCGAAGTACGAGACTCTCACTGAAATCATTAATACTGCTCGAGAAAGGGAGATAGAGCTGAAGAAGCAAATAGAGAGGGGTGAAAGAAGGGCACAAGTTGTTAATCCAAGCCCTACGAAAAAGGCGCGTACAACTGAGTCATCTAAGAAATAGGATGGGAAAGGCGGGTCGCCGAGCTGTAAGGTTTGTGGGAAGGGGCACAAGGGCGAGTGCTGGTTTAAAGATAAGCCATGTCCTATATGTAGGAAGACAGGGCACACGACTGCATTATGCCCCGGGAAGGTGTCGGTGTGTTATAAATGCTACCAACCGGGTCACAAGAAATCGGAATGCCCGGAGCTAGTCGGGAAAAAAGATGGCAAGGATTCACATACAGAGACTCCAAAAGCAAAAGCCAGATCCTTCCAGTTAACCGTAGCCGAGGCAAAGGTGGAACCCGATGTGGTCTCAGGTATATTTGCCATAAATTCAATTCCCGCGCATGTGTTATTTGACACGGGTGCGAATAAATCCTTTATTTCACATGGATTTATTCGACATCCTTCATTCGAACTGACAAAATTACCTATGCTTTTAGAAGTTGTAATAGATGACAACAAAAGTTTTATCGTATGTGATGTGTGTAAAAATTGTAAGATGAGTATCGACGGTGAAGAATACTCAATAGATTTGATTCCAATGTCGATGGGAGAATTCCAAGTAGTGGTCGAGATGGATTGGTTATCTCGACATCACGCGAAGGTCGTGTGTTTTCGCAAGGAGATAAAACTAACATCTCCAAGTGGAAAACACGTTACCATTTATGGCGAAAAAGGGGGTAATCCCGTTATGTGCTCAATGCTAAAAGCTCACAAACTTATGAGGCGTGGATGTAGAGCGTTCATAATATACGCAAACGAACCAGACAAAGGATTGCCAAAGATTGAAGACGTACCGGTGGTACGTGAATATGCTGATGTATTTCCGGAAGATTTACCGGGAATACCGCCAGAAAGGGAGGTAGAGTTCGGAATCGAATTGATTCCGGGCGCGAAACCTGTGGCCAAGGTGCCGTATCGGCTCGCGCCATCGGAGCTACAAGAATTGATGTCTCAAATCCAAGACCTGCTCGAGAAGGGGTTTATTAGGCCAAGTGTATGTCCGTGGGGCGCACCGGTGCTATTCGTGAAGAAGAAAGACGGGAGTATGCGCATGTGTATCGATTACCGGGAGTTAAATAAACTCACGGTGAAAAATCGATACCCGCTCCCAAGAATTGATGATTTATTTGACCAATTACAAGGCGCAAGTTGGTTCTCAAAGATTGACCTTAGGTCGGGTTATCATCAGTTAAAGGTCAAAGAGGAAGATATACCGAAGATGGCCTTTCGTACACGGTATGGGCATTATGAATTCCTCGTGATGTCCTCCGAGTTAACCAATGCACCCGCGGCTTTCATGGACCTCATGAACCGGGTTTGTAAACCGATGTTGGATAAGTTGGTGATAATATTCATTGACGACATCTTAGTGTACTCAAAGAATGAATCGGAACATGCAAGCCATTTACATGAAGTGCTGGAGGCACTCAGGAGAGAGAAATTATATGCAAAATTCTCGAAATGTGCTTTCTGATTACGAGAAGTGCAATTTCTCGGGCACATTATTAGTGTGAACGGGGTGTTGTAGACCCGTCAAAAATAGAAGTTGTGGCGTAATGGAATCCACCGAAGAATCCTTCGGAAATTCAGAAGCTTCTTGGGGCTTGCGGGATATTATAGGAGATTCATACAAGATTTCTACAAGATTGCTACACCGTCGACCAAACTAACCCGTAAAGACGAAAAGTTTATTTGGGGTGAAGATCAAGAAAAAGCGTTCCAAACGCTTAAAGAAAAATTGACCCATGCTCCGGTATTGACATTGCCGGATGGAGTTGATGATATGGTAGTTTACTCGGATGCGTCACATTCGGGTCTTGGGTGCGTTTTGATGCAACGAGGCAAGGTTATAGCCTATGCCTCGAGACAGTTAAAGAGTCATGAAAAGAATTATCCTACACACGACCTCGAGTTGGCGGCAGTGGTATTTGCCTTAAAAATATGGAGGCATTATTTTTATGGGGTAAAATGCACTATCTTTACCGACCATAAAAGTTTGAAATATTTCTTCGATCAGAAGGAATTAAACATGAGGCAGAGGCGATGGTTAGAAACTGTCAAAGATTTTGATTGTGATATACATTACCACCCGGGGAAAGCTAATGTGGTGGCGGATGCGTTGAGCCAAAAAGTAGATTATACGCCCATTCGAGTGCGATCAATACAACTAATTGTAACATCGGGTTTACTTGAACAAATTCGGAAATCTCAAATTGAAGCAATGAAGGAGGAAAATGTGAAGAAGGAAAGAATAGTTGGCCAATTGAAAGAATTGGCGGATGGTAACCAAGGGCTAAAGACTCGTTTTGGAAGAATATGGGTTCCAAATTCATGTGGAGTCAAGGCGCTCCTACTTGACAAGGCCCATAAATACCGTTATTCTATCCATCCGGGGGCAACCAAGATGTATAACGATTTAAAGCAAAACTATTGGTGGCCCGAAACGAAAAGAGATGTTGTAAAGTATGTGGAGAAATGTTTGACCTGTTTACAAGTCAAAGCAGAGCACCAGAAACCATACGGTAAGCTACAACCGTTGGACATCATAGTTTGGAAATGGGAATAAATCACAATGGACTTGTTGACCAAACTGCCCAAAACCAACCGCGGTTTCGATGCTATATGGGTAGTTGTGGATAGATTGACAAAGTGCTCACTTCATTCCGATTCGTGAAACTTATACATCCGAAAAGATGTCAGAGGTGTATACCAATGAATTAATAGCACGCCACGGAGTACCGATATCCATCGTGTCTGACAGAGATACTCGGTTTACCTCGAACTTTTGGTGCGAATTCCAAGAGCGAATGGGAACTAAATTGTTCATTAGCACAACGTACCATCCACAAACGGATGGACAAAGTGAAAGAACAATACATACGTTGGAAGATATGTTACGGGCTTGTATTATCGACTTCAGAGGTAGTTGGGATGTCTATCTACCTTTGGTTGAGTTTTCATATAATAACAGTTACCACGCAAGCATCGGTATTGTAACACCCCGTGTTTTCACAAGTCAAAGTCAAAGTCAAGGTCTAAGTCAATGACCGATTTCGCGCAACTTGACTTATAGAAATTTCTTTATTTTATTAGTATTATGTGGAGTAAGTGTTGTTAACGACAATAATCGATTTGTGTTAATCGCTATTCAATCGACCTACGATTGTGAACTATAGGAAGTAACAATGCGATAAAGTTGACTAATCAATAATCAAGCTATGACATCAATTCGCAACTCGAGCTACGTACTTTTACTTGTTGTTATACGTGTGTGTGTGCCTTACGTGTTACCTGTGCATGTTTATTTATGTTGTGTTGTGATAATCAAGCGAACCCAATCGAAACTCGAAATCTAACTCGAAATGCAATCGAACTCGAATCGTGAACGAAGTTGGATAATTGGTGGAAAATAGATTATGCGAGATATGAGTGTTTGGGACTGAAAGTAATTTGACTAGGAAACCCTATCGAATCGTACCGCACGTAATCGAAATTGAAATATCAAGAATCGTCGCACGAAACAGTCGAAAAGTGCGACTAATCGATCAGGCTCCCAGCCGATCGAACAGCCAGCCGAACGGACTGCAGTCCGATCGGACAGGCTGTCCGATCGAGCTGCCTGGCTGATCGGCCAGCGCTTTCCTTTTTTGTCATCCTATAAATTCCCCTGTTATTGTCATCCTTTTCCACTTTTGGAAACCCCTGTTCGACCAGCACGCTCAACACACCTTTTCGCAGATTTCTCTCGATTCTGGTAAGTTTTCGTCCTAAATCTTGTACTTTCTTGATCTATACACACTCCTACACCTTTCTATCTTTCAAATCTTAACTTTTAACCGTGAAATCATCAAGATTCAAGTGTTCTAGGATGATGTCATCATGGGTTCTTAAAGAACTTCATGTTTTGGCCTCAATCCACCAAGAATGACTTGGATCTAGCCGATTTCCACATAAACAAACAAAGATCTTTCATAGATCTGAACATATATACGGTGACAAGGATTGGAAGACGGATTTTCCAACTTTCCTTCAACTCTTTGTCACTCAATAACTTCGAACCGGTAGAAACGGAGCCTGAGTCGGGTTACAAATCACTTCGGTGGTTGTATGGCTCAAGATCCGGATTCTATCCACAAGGTTAACCGACTTCGGGTTAAATGTTAAACTTCGTTCCGAACAGACCACCGACCGGATTTGGGTGAATCCTGTCCGACTCGGGAAACCAAATAAGGACTAGGCATCTATGGTTTTTACTCGCTGTCGAAATATCTTGATAAGACGACAAACAAACAGAACAACCAAGTGTTAGACGAAAGGGCTGATCAGGTCAGGATGCTGGCCGATCGGATAATCAGCCGATCGACTGGCCAGCCGATCGGCTAGCACATGGTCACTCACTTTGAAGACTAGTATTGAACGAGCTGTTGTTCGATCGAACTGCTGTCCGATCGGATTACTCTTCGGATCATGAGATACTATGCTTCAATACTTAATCGATTTTCAACATGTTCAATGCACCAGTAGTGCCACCCGATCGAACAGCCGTCCGATCAGGTGACACCCTGTTGTCCGATCGAACAGCAGTTGTGCCTATTCGATCGACCAACTATCCGATCCACTGCACCACACTTTACATTCATTAAAGTCTTTGACTAGTTGACCTGTTGTCCGATCGAACACCTGTCCGATCGAACACCTGTCCGATCCAAAGACTAAACTTTGTAATTCATTTAAATGCCTAACCGATCGAGTTGCCGGCCGATCGAACAGCCGTCCGATCGACCGACCTGAAAGGTAAAGGTACTTCAATGTTTTCAAATGCTACAACGAAAACTTCAAAAGTCAAACCATCATACACAAACACATCCTTTTCAAAGAAAGAAACAATCCACTCGAACAGCCATCCGATCGGCCTATCGACCGACCGGGCAGCGGACCGAACGCGCTGTTAACCGAACGGTCAGCCGTCCGATCGAACAACCGTCCGATCGACCAGCTGTCCGACTCCCCAACGCTTGTTTCCTGCTTTACGTTTCACTTATCGTTATGCTATCGAATCCATTCTGGCTAACCGTACTCGCTAAGCGCTCCCTTCAATCCGTTAATCGCTGTGAGTATACTCGATCCCTCTTTGCTTTTAGCACTTTTGGGTGTTACATACGTTACGAATATTCAAACTACAATTATCACACTACTCAAACTATTTGAACGCTAACCGTTAATGCATGTTATACGTGGCTTATGAATGCTTGTTTGTTATGATTACACATGGAATGCTGTCTACCTGCCTTAGCAACGATAGTACTATAGTTTGGACTCAGCACCCGTTCACACGGGGGTTGTTAAGGATCTTTTACTTGCATGGATTACGGTGGTAATCATGTATTGCGAACTGCCTTGGGCAGTCAACCCGCAGTCATTGGTATCGATGGATCTATGTCGATAACTAACGTGCTTCATTTCATTATGTGTACGTGCTGGTTATGCGTAAACGAATTCGAACTTTATATGCTATTATCAAACTTGTATGCTCACCTTTACATTTTATGTATTGACTTTATTTTAACGTATGTGACAGGTGCTTAGGATGCATATGTGGTAGGAATTTGAAGCTAGAATAAAGCTTTAGAGCCCAACAAGTAGTTGTCTGTAGATAACGAACCAAGGGTCTCTAGAAGCAGATAAACAATTGCTGTTTATTTAAATCTGAGTTGTCGGAACAGAATATTTGCCTAGATTTATGTCTGTAATAATTTGGTTACTGTTTGAGACATGGTATGGGACATGTTAATTTAAATTGAATGGTAATGATAGTTGTTATGGAAACTTCTGGACAATCTGTTTCGCTCAGTGCCACGCCCTGATGATTCCGCCATCGGTTGGGGTGTGACAGATTGGTATCAGAGCCATAACTATAGGGAATTAGGCAAGACTCGACCTAGTCCGGGACGAAGTCTTAGAAACCTAGACTATAGTTAAGAACCATCAGACCGACTTGTGCGTATTCGTTAGGGAATATGCATGAGCTCACTACTATCACTCGCTATTCTCGCTTATTCTACGCTATCACTACACTCGAATTTTCAACTATGAGTGGGAATGAGGTCGAGAATAGGTGTGAAAACCGCAAACTCTCGACTAAAGTTGCTTACTCAACTCGTATTTTAACTGCAAATAAGGAGAATTATGCCAAATCAGGAGTGAAATCTGTATTTTGATGAATAATCTCCTCAATTTTATTAAAACAGGGACGAAGTTGTTAAGCTAGGGGTGGAACCCTAACCTTGACGACTTGTTCCGCTTTTATACAAAACTCTCACCAAAGTCTCGACGGACTCCAACGACCTGAAGTCACAATATGACCAACGGGATGTGTGCCAAACGCCCAAGACTCGAGGCAAAGGCATATTCCTGAAGGTTAAATGTGCACAACAGATCCTTGTGAATAGTCGAACCACTTTGGGTAGTCGAAGTCTACTAGCCGCGGACGATCTACCCCTCGATTTCTCTGCATTTCAAAGAAAAATTGTTGATTTTTATGTGTTTTAGGTGTTACTACCCGATCATGTGCTTATTTTGACTCCAAACGATTGCGTAACGACACGTTCGACGTGCGAAATCCGTGAACGTGCGTAACCGAACACACTAGATGTACAATTTACCGTGATTCTTATTGATCAGTTTGACAAGTATGCGCTCCAAGAATCACCTTTTGCCACTTTCTAGCTTCTTTCTCTAGACTTAGGATTCTGTTTTCTGACTATCTTTAGTAATTGAAGGTATATGCGTTTCCTTGCTTCTGTGCTTACGTGCTTAGGTACTAAATGATTATGTGTTCTATGTGCTTATGTGATTATATGATTTCGTGATAAGTATTTACGTAAGTATACGTGTTCCTGAGCTTTAGTAAGTAGTAGACGTGAGAGGTGAGATTTGAATACAATGTGATGAGTCCTGTGACGATGTCTGTTGCAGACCATGTCGTCTGGATCCCGTCATGCACTCTCTCGTCAAGAAAAGAGGGACAAACGCCTTGCTTCCATCATCGCCAAAAGTGTGGCAAAGGCCGTGAGTGATGTTTACAAAAATGCCAGCAAATCGTCTGAAGAATCGAGAACCGATGCTCCTAAAGCTGCCGCAAGACCCTTCAGTTTCAAGCAATTCAAGTCGTGTGGGCCAAAAGAATTCACTAGCGAAGGAGGTCCCACTGCACTATTTCACTGGTTTGATTCCATTGAGGTTACTCTGCGACAGAGTGGTTGCCCTGATGACCTTCGAACTCTGAATGCTACCGGCGTTTTCCAGTCCCGTGCACTAGACTGGTGGACGGCCGAGAGGAACAAGCGAGGGAACGATGCAGCCTACGGTCTGTCGTGGGACGAGCTCAAGGAAGTTATGCTAGAGGAATTCTGCCCTCCTCACGAACGTCAAAAGCTAGAAGATGAATTTTGGCACATACAGCAAAAGGATGGTGACAATGCTGGTCTCACTGCTCGTTTTAAACTGCTCAGCATTATCTGTCCCGATCAAGTCAAGACTCCCGACATGACAATCAATAAGTACATCCGAGCCCTGCCCGATTGCGTTGCTGATTTCGAACAAGCGGCTAAGACTACAACGATCGAGGAAACTTATCTACTGGCAGCCGAAATCAACGATAAGCGGGTTAAGGCTGGTGTCTGGGATAAGACTTCCAAGCATCTGCATCAAGCTACCACTACCGCACCAACTGCTGAACCCACCTCATCGAGCAACAAGAGAAAGAACAAGAGAAAGAACAGCTCCAGCAACAAGAATTGTGCGATCACTGCTGCACCGATTCAAGCTGTACCTGCCCAACAGCGTTAAGTAGCAGCGCCTGTGGCCAATGCACCGCCTGCAAAGCGTGCATACACTGGACCACATCCGCTCTGCCCTACTTGCACGTACCACCACCCGACTGCAATTCCTTGCCGCTTTTGTGCTCATTGCAATGTGTACGGCCATTTTACTTCCAACTGCCGCATTCGTCAAGCTCCTGCCAATCAAGCTCTACTCACTGCCCCGCAGGGTCAACAAGCTCCTCCGGCACCCGCGGTCAAAGCCAGAGCCTGCTTCGCGTGTGGCGACCCGATCCATTTTGCCAACGTGTGCCCAAACAGGGTTGTGAAACAAGAGCCTCAGCAACAGCAGCCGCAGCAGCAACAACAACAACAGCAGCAACAACAGGCCACACGCGCCAGAACTTTCAACCTCAACGTGCGTCAAGCCCAGGCCGACAACAACGTGGTCAATGGTACGTTCCTTGTGAATGGTATTTATGCTTCATGTTTGTTTGATACCGGAGCCGATAATTGCTTTGTGTCGTTCGAATTTGAGAAACTCCTTAGTCGTAAACGCTCCAAACTTTCCTCGGCATTCGATGTTGAAGTCACTACCGGAAGAACCGTCGCCGTTAATTCCGTTATCCGTGATTGTACTCTTGAGCTCAACAATCACATCTTCCCAATTGACCTTATTCCGATGCAACTCGGAAGCTTCGACGTCATAGTAGGCATGGACTTTCTTCGAGAAAACCATGCTGAAGTTGTGTGCTTCGACAAGATGATTCGATTTTCGCTCGCAAATGGTGACTTACTGTGTGTATATGGCGATACTACTTCAAAGGGGCTCAAGCTTATGTCATGTGTGCAAGCTAGCAAGTATCTCCGCAAGGAATACAGAGCTTTCTTGGCTAACATTGTAGTAGCGGAGAAGGAAAAGAAAGAGAAGAAGGAAGCGAAAGACGTTCCTGTGGTTCGAGAATTTCCTAATGTTTTTCCAGAGGATCTTCCCGGACTAGCGCCAAGTCGTGATATCGACTTTCGTATCGACCTCATTCCTGGAGCCAACCCTATCGCTAAAGCTCCCTACCGACTCGCGCCGTCCGAAATGCGTGAACTCTCAACCCAACTCCAGGAATTACTTGAGAAAGGCTTCATTCGCCCGAGTACCTCTCCTTGGGGCGTGCCAGTCCTCTTCGTCAAAAAGAAGGACGGGTCGTTCAGGATGTGCATCGACTATCGGGAATTGAATAAGTTGACTATCAAGAACCGCTATCCCCTGCCTTGTATCGACGATTTGTTTGATCAACTACAAGGCGCTACGTGTTTCTCGAAGATCGATCTACGTTCAGGATATCACCAGCTGCGTATACAAGAGGAGGATATACCCAAAACCGCGTTTCGCACCCGTTACGGTCACTACGAATTCGTTGTCATGCCTTTTGGCCTAACCAACGCACCAGCGGTTTTCATGGATCTGATGAATCGCGTGTGTAAACCATACCTCGACCGTTTCGTCATCGTGTTCATCGACAACGTCTTGATCTATTCCAAATCAAAATCCGAACACGCGCAACATCTACGTTTGGTTCTCGAGTTACTCCAGGGGAACCAACTCTATGCCAAGTTCTCCAAGTGCGAATTCTGGTTGGAGAAAGTTCAATTTCTGGGTCACATTGTTAATAGTCAAGGCATTCACGTCGATCCTGCGAAGATTGAACCTGTCAAGAGCTGGGTTACGCCTAAGAACCAGTCCGAAGTCCGCTCTTTTCTCGGACTAGCGGGCTATTATCGACGATTTATCAAAGGATTCTCGAAGATTGCTGTACCGCTTACCTCTCTTACGCATAAAGACAAGCCTTTTGTTTGGGGAACTAAACAAGAGTCTGCCTTTCGAACCCTCAAACACATGCTTTGCAATGCTCCTGTTCTCACATTGCCCGACAGAAACAATGCTTTCATTGTCTACTGTGATGCTTCCAACCTTGGTCTTGGTTGTGTTCTCATGCAACGGGACAAGGTCATAGCTTACGCATCTCGTCAGCTCAAAATTCACGAGAAGAACTATACAACCCATGATCTCGAGCTAGGCGCGGTTTTTTTTGCATTAAAGATTTGGCGACACTACCTGTATGGTACCAAGTGTACGATCTTCACCGATCATAGGAGCCTACAACATATCTTTAATCAGAAGGAACTTAATATGCATCAACGCCGATGGGTAGAACTTCTCAATGATTACGACTGTGAGATTCGTTATCACCCAGGCAAGGCGAATGTTGTTGCCGACGCACTTAGCAGACAGAGCTATCTGCTTAGCACCCGTAATGTTCAAGCCCAACATGATCTCGAAACCCTTGAAGAGAGAAAGAATCTACCACGATGGAGCCCAGCTTGTGAGCAAATCAAATGGGATATTCCACTTTTTAGACCGAATTTGGATTCCCAAGCGAACCAATTTGCGGCAAATTCTGATGGACGAAGCCCATAAATCTCGGTATTCTATTCACCCAGGTGCCGACAAAATGTACCAGGATCTTCGCTATAAGTACTGGTGGCCGGGTATGAAAAGGGATATCGCTCTCTACGTCGGAAAATGCCTAACTTGTGCTAGAATCAAGGCCGAACACCAAAGACCCTCTGGCTTACTTGAACAACCACCAATTCCCATGTGGAAGTGGGAAAGTATAGCTATGGACTTTATAACCAAGCTACCGCACACGTCATCAGGTCACGACAGCATTTGGGTTGTAGTCGACCGATTGACCAAATCAGCTCACTTTCTGCCCATACGAGAAGACTACAAGGTAGAACGATTAGCCCGAATCTACACCAACGAGATCATTTGTAATCATGGGACGCCTCGTGACATCTTCTCTGATCGTGATGCTCAGTTTACTTCGCGATTGTGGGAAACGTTTCAAACGGCACTCGGTACAACGCTCAATCTAAGTACTGCTTTCCACCCACAAACCGATGGTCAGACTGAAAGAACGATTCGTACTCTTGAAGACATGCTCCGCTCGTGTGTCTTGGACTTCGGTGGTAATTGGGATAAATACCTGCCGTTAGTCGAATTCTCGTATAACAACAGTCATCATTCTAGCATCCAAATGGCACCATTCGAGGCATTATACGGAAGAAGATGTCGATCGCCTATTATGTGGCACGAGATCGGTCATTCACAACTAACCGGTCCGGAGCTACTGCAAGAAACGACAGACAAAATTTTCCAAATTCGAGACAACCTAGTGAAAGCTCGGGATCGACAGAAAAGTTACGCCGATAAAAAGCGCAAGCCCCGTGAATTTGGCGTTGGAGACCACGTACTCCTAAAGGTATCACCTTGGAAGGGTGTGGTCCGATTCGGCAAGAAAGGGAAACTCGCACCTCGATATGTTGGACCTTTTAAGATTCTGGAAAGGATCGAAAAAGTCGCCTACAGACTCGAACTACCGGAGGAACTTAGTAACGTCCACCCGAATTTCCACGTGTCAAACCTCCGAAAGTGCATAGCCAACCATGACTTACATGTTTCTCTAGATGATCTACAAGTGAACGAAACATTACACTTCGTGGAAAAGCCTGTCGAAATCATGGATCGCCAAACCAAGCAACTCAGACGCTGTTGCATTCCTATCGTGAAAGTCCGATGGGAAGGCAAACGAGACGCAGAGTATACTTGGGAACTCGAAAGCGACATGAAGGCTAAATACCCGCAGTTGTTTAAAAAGTGAAGCTAGAGAGAGAAAGTAGCATTGTGATTCTAACGCCTTGTACGATTTCATATCAATCTATAGAATCACCGATTATAGTACGTTCTTGTGTGTATGGTCACAGTCAAGCCGGCCCAAACAGGAAGTTCTCAAACGTGATTCACGGCGTTGTAACAGCTTCCAGCTTAATTTCGGGACGAAATTCCCTAAACAAGGGGAGGCTGTAACACCCCGTGTTTTCACAAGTCAAAGTCAAAGTCAAGGTCTAAGTCAACGACCGATTTCGCGCAACTTGACTTATAGAAATTTCTTTATTTTATTAGTATTATGTGGAGTAAGTGTTGTTAATGACAATAATCGATGTGTGTTAATCGCTATTCAATCGACCTACGACTGTGAACTATAGGAAGTAACAATGCGATAAAGTTGACTAATCAATAATCAAGCTATGACATCAATTCGCAACTCGAGCTACGTACTTTTACTTGTTGTTATACGTGTGTGTGTGCCTTACGTGTTACCTGTGCATGTTTATTTATGCTGTGTTGTGATAATCAAGCGAACCCAATCGAAACTCGAAATCTAACTCGAAATGCAATCGAACTCGAATCGTGAACGAAGTTGGATAATTGGTGGAAAATAGATTATGCGAGATATGAGTGTTTGGGACTGAAAGTAATTTGACTAGGAAACCCTATTGAATCGTACCGCACGCAATCGAAATCGAAATATCAAGAATCGTCGCACGAAACAGCCGTCCGACCGACCGACCTGAAAGGTAAAGGTACTTCAATGTTTTCAAATGCTACAACGAAAACTTCAAAAGTCAAACCATCATACACAAACACATCCTTTTCAAAGAAAGAAACAATCCACCTGAACAGCCATCCGATCGGCCTATCGACCGACCGGGCAGCGGACCGAACGGGCTGTCAACCGAACGGTCAGCCGTCCGATCGAACAACCGTCCGATTGACCAGCTGTCCGACTCCCCAACGCTTATTTCCTGCTTTACGTTTCACTTATCGTTATGCTATCGAATCCATTCAGGCTAACCGTACTCGCTAAGCGCTCCCTTCAATCCATTAATCGCTGTGAGTATACTCGATCCCTCTTTGCTTTTAGCACTTTTGGGTGTTACATACGTTACGAATATTCAAACTACAACTATCACACTACTCAAACTATTTGAACGCTAACCGTTAATGCATGTTATATGTGGCTTATGAATGCTTGTTTGTTATGATTACACATGGAATGCTGTTTACCTGCCTTAGCAACGATAGTACTATAGTTTGGACTCAGCACCCGTTCACACGGGGGTTGTTAAGGATCTTTTACTTGCATGGATTACGGTGGTAATCATGTATTGCGAACTGCCTCGGGCAGTCAACCCGCAGTCATTGGTATCGATGGATCTATGTCGATAACTAACATGCTTCATTTCACTATGTGTACGTGCTGGTTATGCGTAAACGAATTCGAACTCTATATGCTATTATCAAACTTGTATGCTCACCTTTACATTTTATGTATTGACTTTATTTTAACGTATGTGACAGGTGCTTAGGATGCATATGTGGTAGGAATTTGAAGCTAGAATAAAGCTTTAGAGCCCAACAAGTAGTTGTCTGTAGATAATGAACCAAGGGTCTCTAGTAGCAGATAAACAATTGCTGTTTATTTAAATCTGAGTTGTTGGAATAGAATATTTGCCTAGATTTATGTCTGTAAAAATTTGGTTACTGTTTGAGACATGGTATGGGACATGTTAATTTAAATTGAATGGTAATGATAGTTGTTATGGAAACTTCTGGACAATCTGTTTCGCTCAGTGCCACGCCCCGATGATTCCGCCATCGGTTGGGGTGTGACAGGTATGGCCCCGTACGAGATGCTTTACGGTAGAAAATGCCGAACCCCGGTATGTTGGGATGAGGTTGGTCCACGTGAGCTTGCCCATAAGGATATAGTCCGCATTACGAATGAGAAAATCGATTTGGTCCGAGCCCATTTGAAAGCGGCTCAGGATCGACAAAAATCATATGCAGACAAAAGAAGGAGACCAATTGAGTTTCAAGTCGGTGACAAAGTTATGTTAAAGGTATCCCTGTGGAAGGGAATTATTCGGTTCAGAAAAAGGGGAAAGTTAAGCCCGAGATTTATTGGGCCATTCAGAATCATCGAACGGGTTGGTAAGGTAGCATACATAGCACGTTCCATGTATCACATCTCCGGAAATGTCTAGCCGACGAAATAGCTTACATGCATTATGATGACATTGAAGTGGATAATAGTCTTAACTATGCGGTGAAGCCGATCGCGATTCTAGATCATAAAGTGAAAAACTTAAGGAACAAAGTGATTAATCAAGTAAAGGTTAAATGGGAACACAGAAAGGGTTCGGATACCACATGGGAGTCCGAAGAGGAGATGCAACGGTTCTACCCTACATTATTCGGTACGTACTATGGTTTCGGGGACGAATCCCTTTTTAAGGGGGGGGGGGGTGGACTTGTAACACCCGGAAATATAAAACTATATATTAGAATTATAAAATATTAAATAAACAAGAACAAACTAACTAGGACTAAATAACCCAGTTAGTTACAAGCCTTGTAGCAACTCATAAGTGGGTTAAAACACTCAAAATATGAACTAAAGGAAATTAGAGGGATCAAAGGTGTCAAAAATGAAACTAATTATAATAAAAACCATTTTTTAATCACAAAACACACATTTGAGTGTGCTAGGATCGATCAAACACAGGGGGGGGGGGGGGGCGACCAAAGCTTCTCCAAACCCTAGTTATGATATTTGATCAAATTGAAGACCAAATTCTGTCCCAAATCAAAATCCGAACATAGATTAGTGATCACCTCAGTGAAAGGGATCATAAGGTATGTAAATTTTGTAGAAAATTCTCATTTAAATTTCTGAATGAACATAGGAAATTCGAATTTGATGTTGCATGCGTGTTGTACAAATGAAATTGGAGTAATATGATGTCTAGGGATAAACCCTAGATGATTTCTTGTTAAAATTTTGCTTGATACTTGTGGGGTTCATAATCACCATTGTAGGTGATTAATGGGTTTTGTAGAAACTTGATAAACACTAGGATTATGATTCTTGTTCTAGTGTAATCCGAGTTTTATCAAGTAATTTCTGAAATGATGATGTTAAAAACATGTCTAATTTTCCTAATTGATGTTAATCTTGGCTAAATAAAAAGTTATGAACTTGATGATAGGTTATGAGAAATTATGCCCTTAAGGTGTTTGTGAAAATGCCTAAAAGAAGATTAAAAACTGGAAATTTGAGCTAAACGCGTGTTTGTAGAATTATGGCAAACTATGCGTTATATGTAAACAAAAGAGTTCTAAACGGGTTGTGATTGAACTCTATAGGAAAGGAAACCGGAGCGTCAAGTGAACAAGCCGGTGGTGACGCGCGACTGAAAGGGGTGCTTTGAAAGGTACGTGGCTGTAGTCCCGTTACATTATGCGCAAACGTTTTAATTTAGTGTGTTATTGGTGTCGTAAAGTAGTATACGCGTTTGGTGTGTCATTGAAGTGATGAAGCTCACTCGAGAATCAAACGGGTTAAAATAATGGTTGGAATCGGTTTGGCTTGTCATTAAAGTGACGGTTTTCACTTGACAAACGAACGGGTCAAAACTATGTCATTAAAACGGTTATGTGTGTGGGGACTTAAAAGTCTCATATAGTGCTAATGTTAGATGGCAATACACCAATGAATTGGTCATGCCAAATTAGTTTAGAAACTTAAGTTGTTAGGTTGAATGGTAGAAATCAATTGCAATTGTTGCAAGAAGTGGCATGCTTGAACTGTTGGAAGTCGAGCATGAAATATTAAGGTGAGCGTACAGCCATGTAATGGCATGGATACGCCACGAATTACAAGCCCGGGAGATGGGTGAATAAGTTTAGAATGCCAAAGAATGGATTGGTAAACTAAATGCACACATAGTTAACGGGTCGAATAATTGAAACAAGGATTCTGTGAACCATTGGTTCATAATTCGGGTTTCGTTAAGTGAAAGTCACATGGTTAGATCCATAATTTTAATACGGACATATAGGAAAAGGAATCGGTTAAAATGGACATGTAAATAAAAAGTTATGCTTGTTTAAAGTTTGAATTTTGACAAAATCCGGAGCTGGGAAAATATGCAGGTCTAGAAACTGGACCTGCTGGAAAACGTACTCCCCGCGCCACGCGACGGGGGCACATGGTTCTGGCGCGACACGCTGGGCCGCCCGTGGCACGCGAAAGTTTTGTTTGAGTCTGGCTCGTGGCACGACAGACCTAAAATCAAATTTTTTATTTTATTATGTATATGTTATTGGGGCTTGTCTAGGCTTATGTTAATATTGTCAAAACTAATCATTGATGTGGTTTTGACCTTAGGTGATGCTCATTTCATTCCGGATGCCAATCAAGCAAGGACGCAAGAACCGAACACCAAATTTTGTAGCTTCCGCGTTAAACTAGACATGTTTAGACAATGATGTTTTGTAAACGTTACTAGATGTCGAATGTTTTAAACAAGATAGCTAGTTATGTTAATACTTTATGTCGATGTACAACTTAACTATTAACTAAGGTTTTGGTATAAATGCATTTTGTTTTTGAAAGGTGTGTAATTTATAATAAAATAATAAATAAATAAGACGAGTGTTACAACTATGATTTCAGTAACAGTGTGAATGGAGGCGGCAATAATAATAATAAAGTGGTTCAAGCCCCGTTACTTAAGAAAATGAAAGTTGCAACACCTGGTTGCACTTACAAAGAATTTCTTGCCTGTAAGCCAGTCGAATTTGCAGGCAATGAAGGGGCGACTGCCGCACTGCGTTGGTTAGAGAAGACCGAAGCGGTAATCAAAATAAGTAAATGCTCAGAGGAAGATAAGGTGATGTATGCATCCCATCTTTTCAAGGAAGAGGCGTTAGAATGGTGGAACACGGTGCTGCAAGCTAAGGGAAGTGACGTGGCTTATGCCATGAGTTGGGAGGAATTTAAGGAATTCGTGGAAAGAAAGTTTTGTCCCTCCTACAAAAAGGAATAGATGACGAATAAGTTCCTGAACCACCAGATGGTGGACGTTGACTGTCGAGGGTATACTTCGAAATTTTTCGAGTATGTTAGAATTGTACCAACTCTGGCTTCGCCAGAACCGGTGCTTATTTCTCGCTACATTTGGGGGCTAATTAGTGAGATTCGTGATATAGTCAAAGCTGCGAGACCCCGAACAATTGATGATGCGGTCGAATTGGCCAACACCTTGACCGATGGATTGGTGCGTACAAGAGAAGAAAATAGGAAAAAAAGACTTGGCCCAAAAGATTACCCAAGGTTTTCGAGGGGGTAATAATACTAATAATTTCAAGAAAAAAGGGGACCGGGCAGTCTTCCATACCACCGTTTTGCGGAAATTGTAAAAAGAAACATTTTGGAAAATGTAAGGAAAGTTGCAATTTCTGCAAAAGACCAGGGCACCGAGAGGAGGAATGCAGGAAGAAATCCGTAATCTGCTACAACTGCGGCGAAACAGGACACTTCAAGCCCGATTGCCCAAAATTGGTTAAGTCAGTTGAAAACAAAGCCAAACCTGCAGAAGGAACTAATAAGAAGAATGAAAGAGCCTTCCAGCTGACTACACAAGAAGCAGATCTGATTCCCGATGTGATAGCTGGTACGTTTCTTGTACATGACGTTTACGCAAAAGTATTATTTGAATCTGGTGCAAACCAAAGTTTTATAAATACTTCATTCTGCCAAGCTCTTAAGCAACCTTTAACTAAACTTAGGCAGATTTATACGGTAGAAACAGCAGATGGAAATTCTGTTAAAATAGATAAGGTTCTCCAAGACGGAAAGATAGAACTTTCAGGCCATAAATTTTCTGCAACCCTTCTACCTATGAATTTAGCTGGATTCGATGTCGTGTTAGGAATGGATCGGTTAGTAGCCAACCATGCTCGAATCCTCTGTGATTAAAATTCCATCGAAATACATACGCCAACAGGAGAAGTAATTTTGATAACAGGAGATAAACCGTGTAAACCAATGAAGTTCATTTCAGTAATGAAAGTTGCTAGTTATGAACGAAAACAAGGAGTAGTGTATATGATTTCGGTAATCATTAACACTAAAAGCAAGGAACTTAAAGAAATCCCAGTAGTGTCAGAATACCCGGATGTATTCCCAGAAGAGCTACCTGGATTACCACCAAATAGGGAAGTAGAATTTAGAATTCATCAAATCCCTGGAACTGCGCCAATAGCTAAGGCACCTTATCGATTAGCGCCCACAGAGATGTTAGAACTGAAAAAGTAGTTAGATGAATTGTTAGGCAAAGGATTCATACAGCCCAGTTCATCCCCTTGGGAAGCACCCGTGTTGTTCGTGAAAAAGAAGGATGGTTCAATGCGGATGTGTATCGATTATAGGGAATTGAATAAGGTTACAATTAAGAATCGATACCCATTACCTAGGATTGATGATCTTTTTGATCAACTTCAGGGAGCTAGGTATTTCTCTAAGATAGACTTGCGCTCCGGATATCATCAGTTGAAGGTACATGAAGAAGACATCCCTAAAACTGCTTTCAGGACTTGGTATGGTCACTACGAGTTTACAGTCATGCCCTTTGGATTAACAAATGCTCCTGCCGCATTCATGGACATGATGAATAGGATCTGTAAGCCGTACTTGGATAAATTTGTAATTGTCTTCATCGATGATATACTTATTTATTCCAAAATCCAGAACGAACATTGTGAGCACCTGCATGCACTCTTAACTTTGTTAAGAAAGGAGAAGCTTTACGCCAAATTCTCAAAGTGTGAATTTTGGCTACAAGAGTTACAATTTTTGGGACACTTGGTGAATCACGAAGGTATTCACGTAGATCCTTTCAAGATAGAAGCGATCACAAATTGGAAGTTGCCACAATCAGCTACCGAAGTTAGAAGTTTTCTAGGTTTAGCTTCATTAAAGATTTTTCTAAGATAGCTGTTCCATTAACTAAGCTAACCTGTAAAACAGTTAAGTTTGAATGGGGACCTAAGCAAGAAGAAGCCTTTAGAATCTTGAAGCAAAGGTTAACAAATGCCCCAATTCTTGCCTTACCTGAAGGGACAGAAGATTTTGAAGTTTACTGCGATGCTTCTAAGCTAGGATTAGGATGTGTGCTAATGCAACGCAAAAAGGTAATTGCGTATGCATCACGGCAGTTAAAAAAGAACGAGGAAAATTATACGACTCATGACTTAGAATTAGGAGCAATAATTTTTGCCCTTAAGATTTGGAGACATTATCTGTACGGAAGTAAGTTTACTGTCTATACAAATCATAAAAGTTTAAGATATATATTTCAGCAAAAAGAATTAAACATGAGGCAAAGAAGATGGATGGAAATTCTAAGTGATTACGAATGTGATATTCTATATCACGAAGGAAAGGCAAATGTAGTAGCAGATGCCCTAAGTCGTAAGTACCATGAGAAGCAAAGGCAAGTTCGTGCTCTAAGATTAAATCTATAATTGGATTTAATGGAACAACTGAAGAACGTTCAGGAAACAGCAATCAAGGATGATGCTGAAGGAATGAGAGGACGGATAAAAGAATTAGAGCAAGGGACCGATGAAATTTGGAAATTCCATAAGAAAAGAATCTGGGTACCTAGGCAGGGAGATTTAAGAAATAAGATTTTAGAGGAAGCCCATAAATCTAGGTATACGATGCATCCTGGTAATAACAAGATGTATCAAGATTTAAGAAATAATTTCTGGTGGATAGGGATGAAAAAGGACATAGCTAGATACGTCTATAAGTGTCTAACTTGTTCGCAAGTCAAGGCAGAACACCAGAAATCCTCAGGTTTACTTCAACAGTTAGAAATGCCTGTATGGAAATGGGAACTAATAACAACGGGCTTTGTTACCAAGTTGCCAAAAACCAGAAAAGGTAACGATACAATCTGGGTAATTGTAGATCGATTAACCAAATCAGCTCATTTCCTACCAATGAAAGAAACCTTTAGCATGGAAAGATTAGCTAAGTTATAC
Source organism: Helianthus tuberosus (assembly GCA_030545235.1). NCBI lineage: Eukaryota > Viridiplantae > Streptophyta > Magnoliopsida > Asterales > Asteraceae > Helianthus > Helianthus tuberosus. The sequence goes on from CM060452.1 coordinate 5,925,780, forward strand.
GTAGACGAGGTAGTATCCTTACACAGAGTCCCACTCTCCATTGTATCAGATAGGGATAGTCGTTTCACTTCGCATTTCTGGACAAGTTTCCAAGGAGCAATGGGGACCCGACTAAATCTAAGTACTGCATACCATCCCCAAACTGATGGACAAAGTGAAAGAACGATCCAAACCCTTGAAGACATGCTCAGACCATGTGTAATCGATTTCGGTGGAAATTGGGATGACCATTTACCACTAATAGAATTCTCCTATAACAATAGTTATCACACAAGCATCCATGCTGCCCCGTTCGAAGCACTGTATGGACGGAAGTGCTGAACTCCAGTATGCTGGGCAGAAATAGGAGAAAGTCAATTATCAGGTCCCGAAATTGTACAGGAAACCACCGACAAGATAACTCAAATTAAGGAAAGACTGAAAACAGCTCGAGATCGCCAGAAGAGTTATGTAGACAATCGACGCAAGCCGTTAGAATTTCAAGTTGGGGATAAGGTACTATTGAAAGTTTCTCCTTGGAAAGGAGTAGTTCGGTTCAGTAAGAAAGGTAAGCTAAGTCCAAGGTACATAGGACCATTCGCGATTACCCAACGAATAGGACCAGTTGCCTATCAATTACAACAACCAGAAGAGCTAGTCGGGCTACATGATGTGTTTCATGTATCTAATCTTAAAAAGTGTTTATCGGATGAATCACTGGTAGTACCTCTTCAAGATATAGAGGTAAATAAAAAGCTAAAATTTGTGGAAAAACCTCTCTAGATAGAAGACAGAAATTTCAAGCACCTCAAACACAAGAGATTGGTACTGGTCAAAGTCAAGTGGGATTCAAAAAGGGGACCTGAGTACACATGGGAGCTGGAATCGGAAATGAAGCGAAAATATCCTTACTTGTTCCAGTAAATCTCAAGGACGAGATTTTAAACAAGGTGGGGAGGATGTAAGGACCTGCACGAAAATGTTCTAAAACACTCCGTAAGTGAAAACCTGGACCCCTAAAACCCTAATTTTTTATGAAAAATCAAGAAAATCAAATTTTATCACTTGGTCGCGGGCCGCAAAGGACTTAAGAAAAGTCTACGCGGGGCGCGACAACCATGCAGTGCACATGTGGCAGGTCTAGGGGTTGACACGGCAGCCCTAGCCGTAGCTAGGGTGGCCCTCGCGGGCCGCGAAGGATGTTCCTTCAGATCTACGCGGGCTGCGAGAGACCCAAATTTTTGCTATAAATTGTACGTTGCATGGCCAGGCTTCTGTGCTCGAAAATCTCTTCAAAATCACTATCATTGTGCTCTAAAATTTCGTTCAAAGAATCAAAACGTCGCTACGATAACAAGGTAATAACTCGATCACTGCTACGTCCGATCGATTGAAACCGATCCGAGGGATGTTTAAGTGTTGCCTGAATTCGGGCTATACTTTGTCATTCGTCGTGAGGGTTTTGATTTCGTGAGATTATCGTACATGTTGTATTATGTTACTAACCTAGTTTCGTTTGCATTATTTAACTAGGTTGCCAGGCTTAATCAGTAGGCAAATTCTGTCCGTCTAAACTTGCAATGTGAGTCATTCTCTTTTTATCAAATTGCTTTACAAAACCCTAAATGTTTTCCAGTTATATTTTGCAGTGATTAAGTCTTTGCTAATCTTAAGTTACTGGTAGTAAGTGGGGTATTGTGCACATTACTGCTGTTTTTATCACTTTAGGTGGGCAAGCCTAATTAGTGATATACGTCGCTATTGGGTGACAGGACCCAATAGTGGTATGACCATAGTCATAGAGCCGGTCGAGTGACAACTGAACCAGCTAATTATAAGATAGGAGCAAATGTGAAAACTCTTAATGCTGTAAATTGTAACAATGTGTCATTTTGTGCAAATTGAATGACTCGCCAGTATTTCCCCGCTGATAAAATCTTTTTAAACATGTTTCAGGTGATTTACTGTGAGCAAAAGAAAAGTGCCGGATAGCACTCCGGCTTGAATGAAGTAGCTCAGTAAATAAATAAACATGTTTTGTCATTAGGGGATTTCCTAGTGAACTTCCTTTATTGTAAATCACAGGGTTTGTCCCAAAACTTGAAATAAAATAATTGGGTATTTTCAGTTTAAACAATCATGTTAAAATTTCCGCTGCCAAATCAACCACCAATACCACGGGTTTTTCTGTCCCACGGCTTCCGAACCAGGAAACTGGGTCGGGGATCGTGACACCTCCTACTGAAGTTCTAAACTTCCTTGAACACTTGTAAGTGTTCTTCCTCAGTTCTATTTCAATTATAGGCTAGATAATGGCCGAAAGTCAAGCAAATTGACTTTTGTTTTGACTTTCGGTTATGACCATATTGGTCAAGCCAATGTTCAAATCGAACATGACTATGTGATCGTAATAATTTAGGTGTTAATCCCCTATTATGGCACCTTCTGAAGATCACGTTAAGTTGGTCAAATGACGGATCAAAGTTTTATAAAATAAGAGTCAAAACGTAGATTTTCGTAAATTATTTTAAATGAACTTCTTCGTATCTAAACATCAATTTTTGACATTATATCAGTTTATATAACATATTAAGACATGTTAGATCATGTCCAACCCATCATTTCCTGCTTATAGCTCAGTTCGCAACCGAAAGTCAAACAGTTTGACTTCTGCTTTGACTTTCGATTCTGATCCGTTTAAGCTAAGTTAGCTACTAATTTGAAATTGTATTATGATCATATTATTGCATGGAATAACCTTCTAGGGTTATACCTACTGATCATATCGTTAGTCAGGTTTTTATGCAAGTCCATACAATATGCCTAAATTATGACCAAAATGCCTTTTTGTGCAAAGAATGAATTTGAAACATAATGAACATATAAATTGACTTTGAAACTGATATAACACTATATTAAACATATTTTGGCATAATGGACTTGACATAGACCCATCTGATCATCCGATGTCGCTTATGTGCATACGGTTGGCTTATATAGCTTAGTTTATATAAGTTAGCCGAATCGGGTCAAATTCCTTCTAAATCAGTTCTAATCAGAATGTGTTATTGTTTGACCCATATTATACGAGTCATAGTACTCGTGAGGGTTCAAACCACATTCTATCCGGTCTCCGCTTAATCTAGCGAACCGTACCGATTTTTATAAGTTAACTAGTTCAAGTCATATGACTTAAATAAGGCCGTTAACATTTTAACGGGTCATAGTTCCGTCCATTCCAGACTAAGAGTCTCGAGTAAATTGCACTTGTGTTAGTCATTTTGGTTAAACGACTGTGCTTATATATATATTTGGATTGTAAAGATAAAGCTCAAGTAAATACTCTTAATCTATTTTCCCTATACGGGCTTGGGATACGGTGAAATTATTTACCGCTTGGTCGGGTATGGGATCAATGACCGATGTGTCCAAAATCCAAATAACCCGTTTTAATCCGTTAGGCTTCATAACTTAAACATTGGGGGTTAATGCGACCGTCTCCTAGATATCCACGGCTCACTTAATTGCAAGTGGCCACGACCTAAGCACGGGATGTAGGCATACACCTGACAAATGCTAATGCTATGATAAAATATTTTTCTTACCCAATATGGGGATTAAAGTGGTGTGTCGGGTTAATCATGTATCAGAGTTTAGTTTCGGGCCCCATATGTATTGACAAACACATAATACTGGTAAGAAGAGATATAGTTTATCCCTAGTTATTTATCAAAATTATATACCAAATGGTATATAAAATGATTTTGAAAAGATTTTCAAAATGCGTTGATTAATTATATTTACTAGTGAAAACTGACGTATTTTCAAAAGAATAAAACGCAGGTTAGCAAGAGCGGAATAGGCTAAAGCTGCTCGGTAATTGTATATTGGAATTTGCGACTTCAAGCAAAAAGCCTAGTAGTCTTTTATGTAATCATGTTATTATTTCGATCCGCCTATTTTTGATAAAGTTTAATTCATAAATATATCTTATCATTATCGTTATAAATTGTAAATTAATGATATATTTGAAGTAGAAGCGGTATAGCAGATCTAATCTGACAAAAAAAATTCTTCAAAATTGAAGATACATTTGAAGTAAAAACGGATATTAAGATAAGTATTTTAAAATAAGTAATGTTGTCACTATATGATATTAATTCGATTTAGAAAAGAATATAAAATCAATTTTGATTAGAAAAAAAAAACAATTTTTTAAGGATCATGCTATTTACACACGGCCAAAATAAATTTCACACGGCCAAAGCGCCGCGCTATGGCCAAAGCGGGGCGCTTAGGTCGACAAAAGGTGATTTGACTGATGTTTCAGACACATAATTGACTATGTTTGAGAGGACATAAAGTTGATAGTAGGTTTTAGGCGTCGCGTGACCCCTAAGCGCAGCGCTATGGCCATAGCGCGGCGCTTCGACCCCAAATGTTTGCTTATAAAAGCTGGTCAGGCACAACAGTTAACGTATTCGATTTCTAAATCACTCAATATATTGTTTCCAAACATACGGGGGTTTTGTTGTTTTACTTGTGTTTCTTCAAAATAACGCGCGGTTTTGCTGTATTAGTTACGTGTCTTGAAAAAACGATGTCGTGGTTAAGCAACTATCTTTTCGGTCAATATTCTAACGAGTCAGTTGTTCCTGATTCTTACGAGGGGACCGCTATTTCTGACTCGTATGAGAAACCGGTCTCGTCCAACTTGAGGGAGGAGGAGATTATATCTGGCATTCGTTATCGTGATAACACGGTGAAGCTGGATTTGAATACCCCTGTGGAGTACCCTTACGCACAAGAAGGTTATTCGAATTACGGTTACGGAGACGAAGCGTATCCTTAGGTTGAATATCCGTACGGTTGTCAACAGAGCTTTGTACAGCAGGAGTGTTATCCAGACCACAGTTACGGTTGTCAACAGAGCTTTGAACATCAAGTCTATTCGGAGGATGTGTCTGTTGACGAGGAAGGCTGTTACCCGGTTACATTTTCGTTTGATACAACGCAGACCTTTTCGTCACGTAAAGAGTTGGTGCGTTGGGTACAAGACACGGCAAAAGACAATGGTTACCTCATTGTGATTAAGAGGTCGAATAAAAGAGGAGAGAATTACAAGATTTGGTTTCAATGTACTTTTGGTGGGGAGCATAAGAGTATAGCTACACACAGGAAAACGGGTAGCAAGAAAATAGGCTGCCCGTTCGAGATGATCGGGTTTTCGGAATCATCCGGAAGTGTTTGGAGGATCGAGGTGACGAAGGCGAAGCATAACCACACTCCTATTGAAAACTTAGAGGGTCACGCGTATGCGAGAAGGCTTTCTTCGGAGGATACAAAACTGGTTAAGGAGCTGGTAGAGCAAGATATTCCCAACCACAATATCTGGCGAACGCTGACGAAAAACAATCCGGCTAGAAAGCTTATTCCGAAAGATATACACAACGCTGTTCAGAAGATCAACGCCAGAAAAAATGTCGGTAAGTCTCCGATGCAAAAACTTGAAAACATTCTTCTCAAAAAAGATTACACTTATTACATGCGCACGAATGAGATATCGAACGTAGTTGAAGATGTCTTCTTTGTTCACAAAAAATCATTCACTATGTGGTGTGCCTTCCCGCATGTGCTAATGATTGACGCCACCTACAAAACGAACATGTACAACCTGCCATTTGTTCAGGTCGTAGGCATGACGTCGACAAACAAATCGTTTACGGCTGCTTGTGCGGTAATTTCCACTGAGAAGTTAGAGAACTACCTATGGGTGTTGCAGAGGATCAAGTCTATGCTGGTAGGATGTATGGAACCGCGCGTGATTTTAACAGACCGGGAATTTACGCTAATTAACTCGTGTGAACAAGTTTTTCCAAAAGCGCATAAGTATATTTGTCGGTTCCATATTCAACAAAATATTAATAAGAACAGCAAGAGGAAATTCTCTGACAAGCAGTGGAAAGAATTCGTACGTACATTTTGGACATTGTGCGAGTCTACGACTGAGGAAATATACAGGTATAACTTGGAAAACCTTGAAGCACAGCTGAAAGAAGATGGCCGTGAACGTGAGTATTTCTTACATAATTATGTTCAAATTTTATATAATAACAAAAACTGACTATTTACGTTTTTTAATTTCAGAGGTTTTTGATTATTTGATGAAATCCTGGTTTGATCCGTACCTGGAAAAGTTGGAAAATAACGGTAATTAATATTTTTGACCTTTTTCGTTATGATTTTGCCACCTAATTTGTTTTCGTCCACAGGTCAGCAAATCCGTATCAATTTGATAGACGTGTTCTGGAAGAAGCTTGACTTCAAGCCTGCAAGGAATAAGATAGAGGATATCGATGTAGACGCGGAATTTGAAAAATTGAAACAACAGATCGATCCAACACCCCCTCAAGTGAAAAGGAGCTTCTTTGAAAAGTTTCAGCAAATCCTCAATCCAGGGAACAATAACAAAAAATCTCCTGTTGTTCTGAAGAAAACTCGTGGTCGCCCAACATTGAAAACGCAGGAACAAAGGAAGGTTGAAGCCGCTAGAAAAAGCTCGTACATTCCGTCGGAAGAAACTTGGGTCGAGGCCTCAGGCGATCTTCCCCGTCACAGCTCGTACGTATCATCCCAAGCGCTGCGCTTTGACATAAGAGGGGCGTTTTGCCCGAAAATTTGAACTGAAGCGCCCCGCTTTGGCCACAGTGGGGCGCTTTGGTCCCTCGTTTAACCTGAAGCGGGGTGGCTTCTCCCCCATTTCAACACAAACACACACACAAAAGGTGCGATTACACACACTCAACTCGCGATCATGTTTTTCCAGATTTCAAACGCTATTAGGTACGATCGAACTTCATTTATTGTTTTGGTTCAATTTTTATACTTGAATGTTAGTTGATTGGGTTGAGTTTGATGGGTGGCTGGGTTTCTGGTTTGAAAACGAAGAACCAAAGCGCCGCTCGGAGGCCAAAGCGGTGCGCTTTGGTTCATGTTTAATTTTTGTTTTTGTTTTTAGTATTATTTGTTTATTATTATTTATACAATATTATTGTTTAATAATGCAAATACAATTTAAATAAATAATATTATTTGTATTTTAATAATATTAAAATGATCTTTATTGTTTGAATTGTTTATTATTATTTAATTTTTTAGAATTATTAATATTAACTTGTATTTGATATTGTTTAATAATGTATTTGTATTTAAACGTGCAGGGATGGATTCCGATCACGAGGTGGCGGAGGAGATTGAGCATATGGAGGCTGAGGGAGATGAGGTATGTCCGTACCTGCAGTTTGAGCAGGGGTCACGGGCGGCGAGGAGATGCGCTAGGTTGCGCACCATGGAGATTGGGGGGCATGTAGGGATAGACTGGGACCTGCTGTAGACCGTGGGAGAGGCCGCGCGGACACGTGATATAGTTGGACTAGATACTCCTTGGTCGCGCCTCTTTCAGATAGCGATGGAGGACTCGTACCGTGAGCTTACGGTCGAGTTTCTTTCTACGTTTACATACGCGTCGCATCCGGCGGATTACGTGGAGGACCCGGATTTTCCAGTCCACGAGGTTACATTTCGTCTCGCCGGTCAGCAGTTTGAGATGAGTGTGCGGGAGTTTGCTGTCCATTCAGGTTTGTACACAGAGCCCGAGCTTGATACTGATTTATATACGCAGGGGGTTAGGGCGATGGACAGGCAGACGCTTATTAGTTTCTGGAGGGCCATTTCCAGGGTTCCCTTTGGGAAATCCTCGCAAAAGGCCACCACTATTAGAGACCCCTTGTACCGATACCTGCACCATATTATCGGGTCATCTATCGTGCCGCGGGGTACCAGCAGGGAGAAGGTCAACCTCAGTGACCTTTTCTTTCTATACTGCCTACTTCGCGGCCAGACATGCGATCTAGCAGCCTGCCTGGCAGATTACTTTGCAGGTGCATACCACCGCCAGCTCCGCGGGAAGCTGCACGGTGGCTCATACATCACCGCCATTGCACGCTCGCTAGGGATCGTGCCCGAGAGTGATCCGAAGCTGTCCGCGCCGATCCCGTCAACTAGGTTGGGCCGCGCGTCAGTATCTAGCATGCAGATCACCCGTACCTTTGATGTTGGTCTGAGGTTTAGGGGCCGTGACGGGCAGATTTGGCATGCGGAGGTGTTGCCGGAGGTCATTACCGGTTGTTATTGAGGTGAGGGATGGAGTGTTAGCCCCTCCTAATGTTCAGGAGGCCGCTTGGCAGGCTCAGCTACAGGCTCTGGGCCTCGATCAGCCTCAGGGCCAGCCTCAGGCTCAGCCTCAGGCTCAGCCTCAGGCTCAGGAGGAGCATGTCGAGGAGATCCCGGTACCACCAGTTCAGCCAGCTCCTGAGCCGCCACAGTACCCGCAGCACGTTTACGCTGACCTGCCTCAGGCAGCGCGTGAGGTGGCTCGGGACTTCGACCGGCGCCTCAGACGCCAAGGCGCACTCATTGACTGGATGGTCGAGACGCTCGTTGCTCTACGAGAGCTCGCCGGGTTGCCTCCACTTCCCCTCCCACCGTCCCCACCGCACGAGGATTAGTACCTTTGTTTGTATAGTGTTTTGTTATGTATTATGTACTCAGTTGAACCTTTTTCTTTTGTATGTACAAACTGATATATATATATATATATATATATATATATATATATATATATATATTGGAGTTAATCTTCTATTTACATCACGTTGGTTTTGGATTGTTTACGTTTAATTCTTATGGCTTTCTGTACATTTTATTTAACATGTTCGTTTAATTTAACAAAATAAACTAGGTTAACAGTTTATAAAGACGCACTTATATTATATACGTTCTATAAAAATAATGACGTAAAAAAACGTAATTATAAAACAACTATGAATTATATGTAATACTAATACTTTATAATAATAATAAAACTTAAATACAATTTTTTCATCCAAAAACACTACCAAACTAACCCAAATCCCACCTATTTCCAACAAAAAAACAACACAAACTCCACTCCACACGTCATTTGTCTTTTTGCACACCCAAAGCGCCCCTCTTGCGCTTTGGACTTTTGCACACTCTGATCTGTCAGGCCTTGTCTGTTGACCAAGCCCAAAGCGCCCCTCTGTGGCCAAAGCGGGACGCTTTGGGTGTGCAACAAGACAAATGGTGTGTGTGAATAGACCAGGCCTTTTTTAAAAGGTGGTTCAATGTTGACACGTAGCCTTCCTTGTAATCATTTATTCCAAGTAGGATTATTTAATTTAACTACCATAAAACCATAACAATACATTAACAAAATACAATTAGCCAAAAATTAGAACAGCAAATGTTTAATTGAATTACCATATGCGAAATGATTGTTGTTACTTTCTCAACGCTTATCAGTAAGCTCAACACTAAGATGAAATCTATCATTAATGAAATAGAGGACTCTATCTTCTCCCATAAAACAAGTCCACCGAATCTTAAACAGCAATATGGGACTAAACAACTCTTCACATGTATAACTCCTTTTGAATCTGCTAACAAACTCTTGAGCGTGAATTGAGTACCTTCCTGCGAACTCATAGTCAAACGCAAAAGTACATGGCCCATGTACCGTAGCTAAGTAAACCTCCAAATGGTCCATGTGATGCAGGCCCATCAAGAAAAACTCTTGACCACCAAACTCAAATGGTTCTGAAATAAAATTACCCGATGGAAACAAACTTGCGCAAATGTCACGTTTTAATTCTAAGTAGACCACACAATGTGGACGCGGTTGTTGGAATTTAACCATTTTAATGGGTCGTACCTTGTAGGTCCGTTCCACAAACCTACGGTTAACATTAGAGTTTTCATCGCTGATATATGCGTGTTGCTTGTTTGGGACCGCGGATTTAAAAGAAAGTGCTTCAGTTACTACCTTTTGGGCAAATTCAGGGTCGAACTCCTCGCGGGTGAGGAGATCTGTAAGCATTCTACGTGTCATGTAAGGGTAACGAATAAACTTTGCAAGGCGGGTCATGATGATTTCACGGCTGTCCTCTAGTTTAGGGTACTGGGACGCGACCCATTTGAGGACAAAACGATAAACTTCATTTTCTGATAACAGCCGGAGATCATCACTAGCTATAATCTCCTCCAAACCAGCAAGCGGCAAGTTAAGAATCTCATCTTTATCATACCTGCCATTATTTATAAAATTTTAGATAATTCACTAAAAATTTACGTAACATTCTATATTTTTTTTTTTTTGGAAGCTTTACTTGGTCATGTCTGTGACAACTCGTAATTCCGAACTTATCAATGTACTTGACGTAACGTATTTGAACTTGGTGTAACTAATTGTTATGTTGAATTAATGAGATTATATGTGACTTTGTGTTAAATGTTATGTGAATGTATGTTGTGTTGTATGTATGTATGACATAGTCGTGTAACACTCACCCGATCGCACAATAAACATCCGAACGCACAAGCCTTTGGGCTTAACTATCCTCGGCCCACTTCTCTTGAGTTGAACCGAATGGGCAGCCATGTAAGGGTTCGGCCCACTCCATGTTTTACACACACACGCCCCTTTAGGGAATTTCCTTCTCATTACTTGCAATCTCACAACAAACCTACAAACCCTAGCTCTCTCTCTCTCTCACACGAACTCAAAGGCAGCCGCATACTCTCTCTCTCGAAGATCCTTACAATTGAATCAATTCTTGTTCCTTCTTTATTCGGTTAGTATGTCATCTATTGTTTGATGATTTTATGATGGGTGTTATATATACTCGACATGATTGATGATGTATTGTTATGATTGTTCGAATCTTATGTGATTAAGCATGGATGAATATAATCGGCTATATATATATGTATTCGATTCGAATCTTAAGGGTTTGATTTAATATTGATCGATGGTGGTATACTGGTATGATTTATGATGATGTAAAATATTAATAAAAATCGGCTCACATGTATAGTACTATAGGTCAACATAGGGTTGTTAGTTAATTGATGTGGTTAATGATTGTATTTGTTCTCATGTGCTTATGATTGTTACATAAACAGGTAAAGTATTAGGTGCCTATAGATTAGATGTAACATGATATGGTGGCCATGTGATGTTATTAGAAAAACAATGATGATATGAAGTCAGCCATGTGCATGTTCTAAAGTCCTTGTGTTGATCGAGATATTGGTTAATGTAACAGCCATGTGCATGTTCTAAAGTCCTATATGATTAATGTGTGGTCAGAAGTGGTGGCTTGTTGACTTAAGAATGTGGTGGTAACCTTAATTGATTATTTCGATAAGGATGATGATGAGTTGTTATGCATATGATTGTTCTTATTAATTAAATAACAAAAGGGTCGGTTTGATCGATTATGATGATTGATGGAAACTGTTAATTGATTAATTGAATTATGGTAAAGTTGGAAACTATTGGATAGATATAACCGAATGCGTAAATCACGAAAAATTAGTTGTCCAGTCGCACAAGATCAGGTCGCACAAGACCTGATCTGGACGCACAAGTTTCAGTCGCACAAGGTGCCACCTATCGCACAAGACTTGTGTGACTAGTTGGGCCGATATATGTTAACTGTTATGCTACTTGTTGGGCCGTATGATTGGGCTGGGTATTAAAACTGATCGCACAAGATATCATGGACCGCACAAGGCTTAGTGTTTAGTTGTCTAGGCCGTGTTTATGTTACGGATCTTTTCGGTTGCATGCTTTTGGGCCGGGTGTTAGTGGGCTTCAACATATGACTCGCACAAGGCCATTAGACTTGTGCGAGCCCAATCACTTAATGTCAATGTGTCTTATTTATTGAACGTGATGTTGTATGATGCCATGATCAGTATGTGTTTCTCTTATATGCAATCTATGTGAAACTTATGTGCACTACTTGAGTCAAAACCTGACTTGTATGGTAACCATGTTAGGACGTGGTTGACCACTAGCTGATAGACTTGACCTTTCTGTGTAATCTGCCGAGCAAACCAAGGTGAGTTCACACTCTTACCAAGGCATGGGATTCCCCAGTTGGGTTGGGAATGGGATTGAATGATTACCTGTACTTACAGTAACACTAGACTATTTACCACGGTCCTCGGATTGGGAAGGATGTATGTGCCAAATTCTACGCAAAGCCTACGTACCGTCCTCGGATTGGGAAGGACACCAGCACTAAACCTACGTAAAACCTACGTACTACCGTCCTCGGATTGGGAAGGACGCCAGTGCTAAACCTACGTACTACCGTCCTCGGATTGGGAAGGACGCCAGCGCTAAATCTACGTACTCGCTACGTACTGTCCTCGGTTGGGAAGGGCACTTACATAAACCTGCGTAAACCTATACTTACTACTATCCTCGGATTGGGAAGGATACTTATGATTACGAATAGTCTAGGGACTATATAACATGGGAAGCCCCCACCATAGAACGTACTAACGGCCCAGTAGAGCCACATGTTACATACGAACATACTATTACGCATTTACTTTCTGTGAACTCGCTCAACTAGTTGTTGATCCTCTGTTACATGCCTTGCAGGACCTTAGGTACTTATGGAGCTTGCACAGGGAGGAGCAGGTCGTTGTGGGACATGGATCGGTGATGCCATGTTAACTATCTAAACATTTGAATTTAAGATTTACTTTGGGTTTACATACTTATGCTTCCGCTACACACTTATTGATGTTTGGTTTTTGAAAACACCTTTCGTATTGATAAATGACTTTTGCTTAATTACTTACATGTTCAATATGATTGGTGGCTTGATCCTGGTCAGTCACGCTCCCAAGCGGTGATACTCCGCAGGTGGATTTTGGGGGTGTGACAGATTGGTATCAGAGCCATTGGTTATAGAGAACTTGGTTTTAATAAAGGAAAACGTTTTTGTTAAAACCAGACTATAACCTGAACAGTGCTCTCAACGATCCACAACGACGCCTCGCTCCACGTGCAAGACTCGACATCCTAGGTAATAAGGTTTATGTTTATTGCCTACATACTAGAATTACATAGAAACTTTGCTCGTGGTATGCTCAGATTACAGCACCTACTATATGTTATTGCTTGAGAATACTTGTGTGCTCACTCTCCTCGCACTATTCGCGAACCTCTCACCCACATGATCTCCTTGATGTCAAGATCATGAGTGGACGCGTTAACCTAACTCAAGCCCAGTTGGCGGCTTCGATCACTGAACAAGTTACTGCAGCACTCGCAGCTGCCGAGGCAGGAGGTGTAACCTGCCATCACCACTTACTCTAGGATCTTTAGATCCTACTCTCGTAACTCAACACTTGTGCTTAATTTCGATTTCTCTTACGCACACGACAAGTCAACACGCTCAGCCACCTGTATGCACATACAAGACTTTTATGGACTGTCGTCCTACTATTTTCAGCGACACTGAAGGAGCTGTTGGACTCCTCCATTAGTTCGAGGAACTCGAATCGGTCTTCGAATGTGCGAATGACCTGAGGCTCGTGAGGTGAAATATGCCACTGATACTCTCGAAGGCACTGCGTTAACTTGGTGGAACGCACAAGTTACGATGCTGGGGCTGGCGGCTGCTAATGCCACCCCATGGGATGATTTTAAGGAACTGATCAAACGTGAATACTACAGTCGTGATGACATCCACAAGCTGGAAGTGGAGTCCTTTAACATGAAGATGACGGGGTCAGGGATAGAAGCTTACACGAAACGATCCAACGAACTGGCAGTGTATGTCCAACTATAGTGGATCCTCCCATCAAACGCATTGAGCTGTAATTCAAGGGACTAGTGCCAGAGATTCAAAGTCATGTAACCTCAGCGAATCTTGGCACCATTCAACGGATCGTCAAGCTAGCTCATCGCCTCACCGATCAGGCAGTGGAACAGGGCGGCCTGCCTAAACGTATCAGCGCTACTACTACTCCAATTACTTCTGCTACCCTAGTGACAACAAACGAAAGTGGGATGGAACCCCTAGCAAGGGTTCGACTACGGCTCCGTCCCAGGCACAGCAGCGAAGGATCGATGACAACCAAAGTCCTGGTCAGCAACCTTTTAGTAGTCAAGGGCAGGGTGGATACAGGGGAAACCACCCTAATCGCAAACGATGTAACTTGCACCACAGCGGGCAGTGCAACCGCAATCATTGTCAATGATGCAACAAGCTTGGTCATGGAACCAAAGATGGTAGAAACTCACGTTCTGCAAGCCAGAACCAATAACAACAGACACAAGATCTTTAAGAATCAGCAACAACAAGCAGAGATCCTATGCAAGGAGAAGATCATTCGCATTCCTCGTTCTGGTAAAGAACCTTTCGAAGTTCAAGGCGACAAGAGTGGTGTCGTGAGTGGTAATATCTCCTTTTTGAAGGCTCAGAAGTGTTTGCGCAAGGGGCACACTGCTATATTGGCACTCGTTACGGATACCTCGAAGAAAGAGAAAAAGATTGAAGATATTCCTGTAGTACGTGACTTTCCTCAAGTGTTCCCTGAGGAATTACCTGGGTTACCGCCTCATCGTCAAGTCGAATTCCAGATCGAGCTCGCTCCAGGAGCAGCACCTATAGCTCGAGCACCTTATCGTCTAGCTCCAACTGAAGTAGAAGAACTGTCAAAGCAGCTACAAGAACTCTTGGAAAAGGGTTTTATACGTCCTAGCTCTTCGCCCTGGGGAGCTCCAGTGTTATTCGTGAAGAAGAAAGACGGCACGTTCAGAATGTGCATCGACTACCGCGAACTGAACAAGGTAACTGTGAAGAACCGCTACCCTCTTCCCCGCATTGACGACTTGTTCGACCAGCTACAAGGGTCGAGTTACTATTCAAAGATCGATTTAAGATCAGGATATCACCAGCTGAGAGTCCGAGAAGAGGACGTCTCCAAAACAGCCTTCAGAACACGTTATGGCCACTATGAGTTTTTGGTCATGCCTTTTGGGATGACAAACGCACCGGCGGTCTTCATGGACTTGATGAATCGAGTGTGCAAGCCGTACCTAGACCAGTTCGTTATTGTATTCATTGACGACATCCTGATCTATTCGAAGAGTCAGGAGGAACATGAGCAACACTTACGGCTTATTTTGGAACTCCTTCGAAAGGAACAGTTGTACGCTAAGTTTTCAAAATGTGACTTCTGGCTTCGCGAAGTCCATTTCTTGGGCCACGTAGTGAACAAGGATGGGATTCACGTTGATCCATCCAAGGTGGAGTCAATCAAGAGCTGGCCTGCACCTCGTACGCCAACGGAAATTCGCCAATTCTTGGGATTGGCAGGTTACTACAGGAGATTTATCAAGGATTTTTCTAAGGTTGCTCAGCCTCTTACTTCACTAACGCAGAAGGGCGTGGTTTATCGTTGGGGAAACGCACAGGAGTTAGCGTTTCAGCACTTAAAGGATAGACTCTGTAGTGCACCTATCCTTTCATTGCCAGAGGGCACAGACGACTTCGTGGTCTACTGCGACGCATCTATTCAGGGTCTCGGTTGTGTTTTGATGCAGCGGGATAAAGTTATAGCATACGCTTCACGCCAACTTAAGGTTCATGAAAAGAACTACACTACACACGATCTAGAGCTGGGAGCGGTTGTTTTTGCGCTTAAGATATGGCGACACTACTTGTATGGCACCAAGTGTGCTATCTACACTGATCACAGAAGTCTCGAGCACATCTTTAAACAGAAAGAACTCAATATGCGACAACGACGATGGGTCGAACTGCTGAACGATTACGAATGCTCAATCAGGTATCACCCGGGCAAAGCCAATGTTGTGGCTGACGCCCTCAGTCGGAAGGACACTGCGCCTAAGCGCGTGCGAGCTTTACAACTTACTATACAGTCTAATCTTCCTTCGCAAATACGAAATGCTCAGGTAGAAGCATTGAAACCAGAGAACGTCAGGGCTGAAGCCCTACGCGGCTCAAGGCAACGCCTAGAACAGAAGGAAGACGGTGCCTACTACGTCACGGGACGCATTTGGGTCCCATTTTATGGCAACTTACGAGAGCTTGTGATGGATGAGGCACACAAGTCTCGCTACTCAGTGCACCCTGGTTCAGATAAAATGTACCACGACATCAAAACCATATACTGGTGGCCTAGCATGAAGGCACACATAGCAACATACGTTAGCAAGTGCTTGACTTGTGCAAGAGTCAAGGCGGAATATCAGAAACCTTCAGGCCCACTTCAACAACCAGAGATACCACAATGGAAATGGGAGCAAATTTCCATGGATTTTGTTACTGGCCTGCCTAGATCTCAACGTGGTAACGATACTATTTGGGTGATCGTGGATCGACTCACAAAGTCTGCTCACTTCCTGGCTATCAAAGAAACGGGTAAGTTCTCCACTCTAGCAGAAGTATACCTAAAGGAAGTTGTCTCGAGGCACGGGGTGCCCACCTCTATTATCTCGGATCGAGATGCACGTTTTACATCAGAATTGTGGCAAGCAATGCACAAGTCCTTTGGCTCAAGGTTAGACATGAGCACAGCTTATCACCCGCAAACGGATGGGCAGTCGGAACGTACCATCCAGACTCTCGAAGACATGCTTAGGGCATGTGTAATTGACTTTGGCAACGGCTGGGAGAAACATCTGCCACTCGTGGAATTTTCGTACAACAATAGCTACCACACCAGCATTAAAGCTGCTCCGTTTGAGGCATTGTACGGGCGTAAATGCCGGTCACCTCTTTGTTGGGCAGAGGTGGGGGATAGTCAGATTATTGGTCCAGAATATGTAGTTGACACAACAGAGAAAATTGCTCAGATACGGCAACGAATGGCGGCATCTCGTGAACGTCAAAAAGTCTACGCCGATAAAGACAGGAAACTACTCGAATTCCAGGTTGGGGATCGAGCGCTACTCAAAGTTTCACCCTGGAAGGGTGTGGTTCGTTTTGGGAAACGGGGCAAACTTAATCCACGATACGTTGGACCTTTCGAAGTCATTGAGAAAATAGGCAAGGTGGCCTACAGACTGAATTTACCAGCAGAACTCAGTGCAGTTCACAATGTTTTCCACGTGTCAAACCTGAAGAAGTGTTTATCAGATGAGCCCCACGTAGTTCCTTTGAAGGAGCTCACGATCGACGAGCAGTTGCGATTCGTCGAGGAACCTGTTGAAATCACGGACCGGGATGTTAAGGTCCTCAAGCATACTAGAATACCTCTCGTTCGAGTTCGTTGGAACTCACGTCGCGGTCCAGAGTTCACCTGGGAACGCGAAGATCAGATGAAACAAAAGTATCCCCAACTGTTCGCAACCGGTACAACCACCACTGAGGCTGAAGCTACGGAATTTCGGGACGAAATTCCAGATCAACGGGGGGAGGATGTGACACCCCAGGAAAACCAGGAAAACCATGCAACTTAACTAGCTTCCTCAGGGAGTACGTGCTAAATTTCGGGACGAAATTTCTTTCAACTTGGGGATAATGTGACAACTCGTAATTCCGAACTTATCAACGTACTTGACGTAACGTATTTGAACTTGGTGTAACTAATTGTTATGTTGAATTAATGAGATTATATGTGACTTTGTGTTAAATGTTATGTGAATGTATGTTGTGTTGTATGTATGTATGACATAGTCGTGTAACACTCACCCGATCGCACAATAAACATCCGAACGCACAAGCCTTTGGGCTTAACTATCCTCGGCCCACTTCTCTTGAGTTGAACCGAATGGGCAGCCATGTAAGGGTTCGGCCCACTCCATGTTTTACACACACACGCCCCTTTAGGGAATTTCCTTCTCATTACTTGCAATCTCACAACAAACCTACAAACCCTAGCTCTCTCTCTCTCTCACACGAACTCAAAGGCAGCCGCATACTCTCTCTCTCGAAGATCCTTACAATTGAATCAATTCTTGTTCCTTCTTTATTCGGTTAGTATGTCATCTATTGTTTGATGATTTTATGATGGGTGTTATATATACTCGACATGATTGATGATGTATTGTTATGATTGTTCGAATCTTATGTGATTAAGCATGGATGAATATAATCGGCTATATATATATGTATTCGATTCGAATCTTAAGGGTTTGATTTAATATTGATCGATGGTGGTATACTGGTATGATTTATGATGATGTAAAATATTAATAAAAATCGGCTCACATGTATAGTACTATAGGTCAACATAGGGTTGTTAGTTAATTGATGTGGTTAATGATTGTATTTGTTCTCATGTGCTTATGATTGTTACATAAACAGGTAAAGTATTAGGTGCCTATAGATTAGATGTAACATGATATGGTGGCCATGTGATGTTATTAGAAAAACAATGATGATATGAAGTCAGCCATGTGCATGTTCTAAAGTCCTTGTGTTGATCGAGATATTGGTTAATGTAACAGCCATGTGCATGTTCTAAAGTCCTATATGATTAATGTGTGGTCAGAAGTGGTGGCTTGTTGACTTAAGAATGTGGTGGTAACCTTAATTGATTATTTCGATAAGGATGATGATGAGTTGTTATGCATATGATTGTTCTTATTAATTAAATAACAAAAGGGTCGGTTTGATCGATTATGATGATTGATGGAAACTGTTAATTGATTAATTGAATTATGGTAAAGTTGGAAACTATTGGATAGATATAACCGAATGCGTAAATCACGAAAAATTAGTTGTCCAGTCGCACAAGATCAGGTCGCACAAGACCTGATCTGGACGCACAAGTTTCAGTCGCACAAGGTGCCACCTATCGCACAAGACTTGTGTGACTAGTTGGGCCGATATATGTTAACTGTTATGCTACTTGTTGGGCCGTATGATTGGGCTGGGTATTAAAACTGATCGCACAAGATATCATGGACCGCACAAGGCTTAGTGTTTAGTTGTCTAGGCCGTGTTTATGTTACGGATCTTTTCGGTTGCATGCTTTTGGGCCGGGTGTTAGTGGGCTTCAACATATGACTCGCACAAGGCCATTAGACTTGTGCGAGCCCAATCACTTAATGTCAATGTGTCTTATTTATTGAACGTGATGTTGTATGATGCCATGATCAGTATGTGTTTCTCTTATATGCAATCTATGTGAAACTTATGTGCACTACTTGAGTCAAAACCTGACTTGTATGGTAACCATGTTAGGACGTGGTTGACCACTAGCTGATAGACTTGACCTTTCTGTGTAATCTGCCGAGCAAACCAAGGTGAGTTCACACTCTTACCAAGGCATGGGATTCCCCAGTTGGGTTGGGAATGGGATTGAATGATTACCTGTACTTACAGTAACACTAGACTATTTACCACGGTCCTCGGATTGGGAAGGATGTATGTGCCAAATTCTACGCAAAGCCTACGTACCGTCCTCGGATTGGGAAGGACACCAGCACTAAACCTACGTAAAACCTACGTACTACCGTCCTCGGATTGGGAAGGACGCCAGTGCTAAACCTACGTACTACCGTCCTCGGATTGGGAAGGACGCCAGCGCTAAATCTACGTACTCGCTACGTACTGTCCTCGGTTGGGAAGGGCACTTACATAAACCTGCGTAAACCTATACTTACTACTATCCTCGGATTGGGAAGGATACTTATGATTACGAATAGTCTAGGGACTATATAACATGGGAAGCCCCCACCATAGAACGTACTAACGGCCCAGTAGAGCCACATGTTACATACGAACATACTATTACGCATTTACTTTCTGTGAACTCGCTCAACTAGTTGTTGATCCTCTGTTACATGCCTTGCAGGACCTTAGGTACTTATGGAGCTTGCACAGGGAGGAGCAGGTCGTTGTGGGACATGGATCGGTGATGCCATGTTAACTATCTAAACATTTGAATTTAAGATTTACTTTGGGTTTACATACTTATGCTTCCGCTACACACTTATTGATGTTTGGTTTTTGAAAACACCTTTCGTATTGATAAATGACTTTTGCTTAATTACTTACATGTTCAATATGATTGGTGGCTTGATCCTGGTCAGTCACGCTCCCAAGCGGTGATACTCCGCAGGTGGATTTTGGGGGTGTGACAGATTGGTATCAGAGCCATTGGTTATAGAGAACTTGGTTTTAATAAAGGAAAACGTTTTTGTTAAAACCAGACTATAACCTGAACAGTGCTCTCAACGATCCACAACGACGCCTCGCTCCACGTGCAAGACTCGACATCCTAGGTAATAAGGTTTATGTTTATTGCCTACATACTAGAATTACATAGAAACTTTGCTCGTGGTATGCTCAGATTACAGCACCTACTATATGTTATTGCTTGAGAATACTTGTGTGCTCACTCTCCTCGCACTATTCGCGAACCTCTCACCCACATGATCTCCTTGATGTCAAGATCATGAGTGGACGCGTTAACCTAACTCAAGCCCAGTTGGCGGCTTCGATCACTGAACAAGTTACTGCAGCACTCGCAGCTGCCGAGGCAGGAGGTGTAACCTGCCATCACCACTTACTCTAGGATCTTTAGATCCTACTCTCGTAACTCAACACTTGTGCTTAATTTCGATTTCTCTTACGCACACGACAAGTCAACACGCTCAGCCACCTGTATGCACATACAAGACTTTTATGGACTGTCGTCCTACTATTTTCAGCGACACTGAAGGAGCTGTTGGACTCCTCCATTAGTTCGAGGAACTCGAATCGGTCTTCGAATGTGCGAATGACCTGAGGCTCGTGAGGTGAAATATGCCACTGATACTCTCGAAGGCACTGCGTTAACTTGGTGGAACGCGCAAGTTACGATGCTGGGGCTGGCGGCTGCTAATGCCACCCCATGGGATGATTTTAAGGAACTGATCAAACGTGAATACTACAGTCGTGATGACATCCACAAGCTGGAAGTGGAGTCCTTTAACATGAAGATGACGGGGTCAGGGATAGAAGCTTACACGAAACGATCCAACGAACTGGCAGTGTATGTCCAACTATAGTGGATCCTCCCATCAAACGCATTGAGCTGTAATTCAAGGGACTAGTGCCAGAGATTCAAAGTCATGTAACCTCAGCGAATCTTGGCACCATTCAACGGATCGTCAAGCTAGCTCATCGCCTCACCGATCAGGCAGTGGAACAGGGCGGCCTGCCTAAACGTATCAGCGCTACTACTACTCCAATTACTTCTGCTACCCTAGTGACAACAAACGAAAGTGGGATGGAACCCCTAGCAAGGGTTCGACTACGGCTCCGTCCCAGGCACAGCAGCGAAGGATCGATGACAACCAAAGTCCTGGTCAGCAACCTTTTAGTAGTCAAGGGCAGGGTGGATACAGGGGAAACCACCCTAATCGCAAACGATGTAACTTGCACCACAGCGGGCAGTGCAACCGCAATCATTGTCAATGATGCAACAAGCTTGGTCATGGAGCCAAAGATGGTAGAAACTCACGTTCTGCAAGCCAGAACCAATAACAACAGACACAAGATCTTTAAGAATCAGCAACAACAAGCAGAGATCCTATGCAAGGAGAAGATCATTCGCATTCCTCGTTCTGGTAAAGAACCTTTCGAAGTTCAAGGCGACAAGAGTGGTGTCGTGAGTGGTAATATCTCCTTTTTGAAGGCTCAGAAGTGTTTGCGCAAGGGGCACACTGCTATATTGGCACTCGTTACGGATACCTCGAAGAAAGAGAAAAAGATTGAAGATATTCCTGTAGTACGTGACTTTCCTCAAGTGTTCCCTGAGGAATTACCTGGGTTACCGCCTCATCGTCAAGTCGAATTCCAGATCGAGCTCGCTCCAGGAGCAGCACCTATAGCTCGAGCACCTTATCGTCTAGCTCCAACTGAAGTAGAAGAACTGTCAAAGCAGCTACAAGAACTCTTGGAAAAGGGTTTTATACGTCCTAGCTCTTCGCCCTGGGGAGCTCCAGTGTTATTCGTGAAGAAGAAAGACGGCACGTTCAGAATGTGCATCGACTACCGCGAACTGAACAAGGTAACTGTGAAGAACCGCTACCCTCTTCCCCGCATTGACGACTTGTTCGACCAGCTACAAGGGTCGAGTTACTATTCAAAGATCGATTTAAGATCAGGATATCACCAGCTGAGAGTCCGAGAAGAGGACGTCTCCAAAACAGCCTTCAGAACACGTTATGGCCACTATGAGTTTTTGGTCATGCCTTTTGGGATGACAAACGCACCGGCGGTCTTCATGGACTTGATGAATCGAGTGTGCAAGCCGTACCTAGACCAGTTCGTTATTGTATTCATTGACGACATCCTGATCTATTCGAAGAGTCAGGAGGAACATGAGCAACACTTACGGCTTATTTTGGAACTCCTTCGAAAGGAACAGTTGTACGCTAAGTTTTCAAAATGTGACTTCTGGCTTCGCGAAGTCCATTTCTTGGGCCACGTAGTGAACAAGGATGGGATTCACGTTGATCCATCCAAGGTGGAGTCAATCAAGAGCTGGCCTGCACCTCGTACGCCAACGGAAATTCGCCAATTCTTGGGATTGGCAGGTTACTACAGGAGATTTATCAAGGATTTTTCTAAGGTTGCTCAGCCTCTTACTTCACTAACGCAGAAGGGCGTGGTTTATCGTTGGGGAAACGCACAGGAGTTAGCGTTTCAGCACTTAAAGGATAGACTCTGTAGTGCACCTATCCTTTCATTGCCAGAGGGCACAGACGACTTCGTGGTCTACTGCGACGCATCTATTCAGGGTCTCGGTTGTGTTTTGATGCAGCGGGATAAAGTTATAGCATACGCTTCACGCCAACTTAAGGTTCATGAAAAGAACTACACTACACACGATCTAGAGCTGGGAGCGGTTGTTTTTGCGCTTAAGATATGGCGACACTACTTGTATGGCACCAAGTGTGCTATCTACACTGATCACAGAAGTCTCGAGCACATCTTTAAACAGAAAGAACTCAATATGCGACAACGACGATGGGTCGAACTGCTGAACGATTACGAATGCTCAATCAGGTATCACCCGGGCAAAGCCAATGTTGTGGCTGACGCCCTCAGTCGGAAGGACACTGCGCCTAAGCGCGTGCGAGCTTTACAACTTACTATACAGTCTAATCTTCCTTCGCAAATACGAAATGCTCAGGTAGAAGCATTGAAACCAGAGAACGTCAGGGCTGAAGCCCTACGCGGCTCAAGGCAACGCCTAGAACAGAAGGAAGACGGTGCCTACTACGTCACGGGACGCATTTGGGTCCCATTTTATGGCAACTTACGAGAGCTTGTGATGGATGAGGCACACAAGTCTCGCTACTCAGTGCACCCTGGTTCAGATAAAATGTACCACGACATCAAAACCATATACTGGTGGCCTAGCATGAAGGCACACATAGCAACATACGTTAGCAAGTGCTTGACTTGTGCAAGAGTCAAGGCGGAATATCAGAAACCTTCAGGCCCACTTCAACAACCAGAGATACCACAATGGAAATGGGAGCAAATTTCCATGGATTTTGTTACTGGCCTGCCTAGATCTCAACGTGGTAACGATACTATTTGGGTGATCGTGGATCGACTCACAAAGTCTGCTCACTTCCTGGCTATCAAAGAAACGGGTAAGTTCTCCACTCTAGCAGAAGTATACCTAAAGGAAGTTGTCTCGAGGCACGGGGTGCCCACCTCTATTATCTCGGATCGAGATGCACGTTTTACATCAGAATTGTGGCAAGCAATGCACAAGTCCTTTGGCTCAAGGTTAGACATGAGCACAGCTTATCACCCGCAAACGGATGGGCAGTCGGAACGTACCATCCAGACTCTCGAAGACATGCTTAGGGCATGTGTAATTGACTTTGGCAACGGCTGGGAGAAACATCTGCCACTCGTGGAATTTTCGTACAACAATAGCTACCACACCAGCATTAAAGCTGCTCCGTTTGAGGCATTGTACGGGCGTAAATGCCGGTCACCTCTTTGTTGGGCAGAGGTGGGGGATAGTCAGATTATTGGTCCAGAATATGTAGTTGACACAACAGAGAAAATTGCTCAGATACGGCAACGAATGGCGGCATCTCGTGAACGTCAAAAAGTCTACGCCGATAAAGACAGGAAACTACTCGAATTCCAGGTTGGGGATCGAGCGCTACTCAAAGTTTCACCCTGGAAGGGTGTGGTTCGTTTTGGGAAACGGGGCAAACTTAATCCACGATACGTTGGACCTTTCGAAGTCATTGAGAAAATAGGCAAGGTGGCCTACAGACTGAATTTACCAGCAGAACTCAGTACAGTTCACAATGTTTTCCACGTGTCAAACCTGAAGAAGTGTTTATCAGATGAGCCCCACGTAGTTCCTTTGAAGGAGCTCACGATCGACGAGCAGTTGCGATTCGTCGAGGAACCTGTTGAAATCACGGACCGGGATGTTAAGGTCCTCAAGCATACTAGAATACCTCTCGTTCGAGTTCGTTGGAACTCACGTCGCGGTCCAGAGTTCACCTGGGAACGCGAAGATCAGATGAAACAAAAGTATCCCCAACTGTTCGCAACCGGTACAACCACCACTGAGGCTGAAGCTACGGAATTTCGGGACGAAATTCCAGATCAACGGGGGGAGGATGTGACACCCCAGGAAAACCAGGAAAACCATGCAACTTAACTAGCTTCCTCAGGGAGTACGTGCTAAATTTCGGGACGAAATTTCTTTCAACTTGGGGATAATGTGACAACTCGTAATTCCGAACTTATCAACGTACTTGACGTAACGTATTTGAACTTGGTGTAACTAATTGTTATGTTGAATTAATGAGATTATATGTGACTTTGTGTTAAATGTTATGTGAATGTATGTTGTGTTGTATGTATGTATGACATAGTCGTGTAACACTCACCCGATCGCACAATAAACATCCGAACGCACAAGCCTTTGGGCTTAACTATCCTCGGCCCACTTCTCTTGAGTTGAACCGAATGGGCAGCCATGTAAGGGTTCGGCCCACTCCATGTTTTACACACACACGCCCCTTTAGGGAATTTCCTTCTCATTACTTGCAATCTCACAACAAACCTACAAACCCTAGCTCTCTCTCTCTCTCACACGAACTCAAAGGCAGCCGCATACTCTCTCTCTCGAAGATCCTTACAATTGAATCAATTCTTGTTCCTTCTTTATTCGGTTAGTATGTCATCTATTGTTTGATGATTTTATGATGGGTGTTATATATACTCGACATGATTGATGATGTATTGTTATGATTGTTCGAATCTTATGTGATTAAGCATGGATGAATATAATCGGCTATATATATATGTATTCGATTCGAATCTTAAGGGTTTGATTTAATATTGATCGATGGTGGTATACTGGTATGATTTATGATGATGTAAAATATTAATAAAAATCGGCTCACATGTATAGTACTATAGGTCAACATAGGGTTGTTAGTTAATTGATGTGGTTAATGATTGTATTTGTTCTCATGTGCTTATGATTGTTACATAAACATGTAAAGTATTAGGTGCCTATAGATTAGATGTAACATGATATGGTGGCCATGTGATGTTATTAGAAAAACAATGATGATATGAAGTCAGCCATGTGCATGTTCTAAAGTCCTTGTGTTGATCGAGATATTGGTTAATGTAACAGCCATGTGCATGTTCTAAAGTCCTATATGATTAATGTGTGGTCAGAAGTGGTGGCTTGTTGACTTAAGAATGTGGTGGTAACCTTAATTGATTATTTCGATAAGGATGATGATGAGTTGTTATGCATATGATTGTTCTTATTAATTAAATAACAAAAGGGTCGGTTTGATCGATTATGATGATTGATGGAAACTGTTAATTGATTAATTGAATTATGGTAAAGTTGGAAACTATTGGATAGATATAACCGAATGCGTAAATCACGAAAAATTAGTTGTCCAGTCGCACAAGATCAGGTCGCACAAGACCTGATCTGGACGCACAAGTTTCAGTCGCACAAGGTGCCACCTATCGCACAAGACTTGTGTGACTAGTTGGGCCGATATATGTTAACTGTTATGCTACTTGTTGGGCCGTATGATTGGGCTGGGTATTAAAACTGATCGCACAAGATATCATGGACCGCACAAGGCTTAGTGTTTAGTTGTCTAGGCCGTGTTTATGTTACGGATCTTTTCGGTTGCATGCTTTTGGGCCGGGTGTTAGTGGGCTTCAACATATGACTCGCACAAGGCCATTAGACTTGTGCGAGCCCAATCACTTAATGTCAATGTGTCTTATTTATTGAACGTGATGTTGTATGATGCCATGATCAGTATGTGTTTCTCTTATATGCAATCTATGTGAAACTTATGTGCACTACTTGAGTCAAAACCTGACTTGTATGGTAACCATGTTAGGACGTGGTTGACCACTAGCTGATAGACTTGACCTTTCTGTGTAATCTGCCGAGCAAACCAAGGTGAGTTCACACTCTTACCAAGGCATGGGATTCCCCAGTTGGGTTGGGAATGGGATTGAATGATTACCTGTACTTACAGTAACACTAGACTATTTACCACGGTCCTCGGATTGGGAAGGATGTATGTGCCAAATTCTACGCAAAGCCTACGTACCGTCCTCGGATTGGGAAGGACACCAGCACTAAACCTACGTAAAACCTACGTACTACCGTCCTCGGATTGGGAAGGACGCCAGTGCTAAACCTACGTACTACCGTCCTCGGATTGGGAAGGACGCCAGCGCTAAATCTACGTACTCGCTACGTACTGTCCTCGGTTGGGAAGGGCACTTACATAAACCTGCGTAAACCTATACTTACTACTATCCTCGGATTGGGAAGGATACTTATGATTACGAATAGTCTAGGGACTATATAACATGGGAAGCCCCCACCATAGAACGTACTAACGGCCCAGTAGAGCCACATGTTACATACGAACATACTATTACGCATTTACTTTCTGTGAACTCGCTCAACTAGTTGTTGATCCTCTGTTACATGCCTTGCAGGACCTTAGGTACTTATGGAGCTTGCACAGGGAGGAGCAGGTCGTTGTGGGACATGGATCGGTGATGCCATGTTAACTATCTAAACATTTGAATTTAAGATTTACTTTGGGTTTACATACTTATGCTTCCGCTACACACTTATTGATGTTTGGTTTTTGAAAACACCTTTCGTATTGATAAATGACTTTTGCTTAATTACTTACATGTTCAATATGATTGGTGGCTTGATCCTGGTCAGTCACGCTCCCAAGCGGTGATACTCCGCAGGTGGATTTTGGGGGTGTGACAGATTGGTATCAGAGCCATTGGTTATAGAGAACTTGGTTTTAATAAAGGAAAACGTTTTTGTTAAAACCAGACTATAACCTGAACAGTGCTCTCAACGATCCACAACGACGCCTCGCTCCACGTGCAAGACTCGACATCCTAGGTAATAAGGTTTATGTTTATTGCCTACATACTAGAATTACATAGAAACTTTGCTCGTGGTATGCTCAGATTACAGCACCTACTATATGTTATTGCTTGAGAATACTTGTGTGCTCACTCTCCTCGCACTATTCGCGAACCTCTCACCCACATGATCTCCTTGATGTCAAGATCATGAGTGGACGCGTTAACCTAACTCAAGCCCAGTTGGCGGCTTCGATCACTGAACAAGTTACTGCAGCACTCGCAGCTGCCGAGGCAGGAGGTGTAACCTGCCATCACCACTTACTCTAGGATCTTTAGATCCTACTCTCGTAACTCAACACTTGTGCTTAATTTCGATTTCTCTTACGCACACGACAAGTCAACACGCTCAGCCACCTGTATGCACATACAAGACTTTTATGGACTGTCGTCCTACTATTTTCAGCGACACTGAAGGAGCTGTTGGACTCCTCCATTAGTTCGAGGAACTCGAATCGGTCTTCGAATGTGCGAATGACCTGAGGCTCGTGAGGTGAAATATGCCACTGATACTCTCGAAGGCACTGCGTTAACTTGGTGGAACGCGCAAGTTACGATGCTGGGGCTGGCGGCTGCTAATGCCACCCCATGGGATGATTTTAAGGAACTGATCAAACGTGAATACTACAGTCGTGATGACATCCACAAGCTGGAAGTGGAGTCCTTTAACATGAAGATGACGGGGTCAGGGATAGAAGCTTACACGAAACGATCCAACGAACTGGCAGTGTATGTCCAACTATAGTGGATCCTCCCATCAAACGCATTGAGCTGTAATTCAAGGGACTAGTGCCAGAGATTCAAAGTCATGTAACCTCAGCGAATCTTGGCACCATTCAACGGATCGTCAAGCTAGCTCATCGCCTCACCGATCAGGCAGTGGAACAGGGCGGCCTGCCTAAACGTATCAGCGCTACTACTACTCCAATTACTTCTGCTACCCTAGTGACAACAAACGAAAGTGGGATGGAACCCCTAGCAAGGGTTCGACTACGGCTCCGTCCCAGGCACAGCAGCGAAGGATCGATGACAACCAAAGTCCTGGTCAGCAACCTTTTAGTAGTCAAGGGCAGGGTGGATACAGGGGAAACCACCCTAATCGCAAACGATGTAACTTGCACCACAGCGGGCAGTGCAACCGCAATCATTGTCAATGATGCAACAAGCTTGGTCATGGAGCCAAAGATGGTAGAAACTCACGTTCTGCAAGCCAGAACCAATAACAACAGACACAAGATCTTTAAGAATCAGCAACAACAAGCAGAGATCCTATGCAAGGAGAAGATCATTCGCATTCCTCGTTCTGGTAAAGAACCTTTCGAAGTTCAAGGCGACAAGAGTGGTGTCGTGAGTGGTAATATCTCCTTTTTGAAGGCTCAGAAGTGTTTGCGCAAGGGGCACACTGCTATATTGGCACTCGTTACGGATACCTCGAAGAAAGAGAAAAAGATTGAAGATATTCCTGTAGTACGTGACTTTCCTCAAGTGTTCCCTGAGGAATTACCTGGGTTACCGCCTCATCGTCAAGTCGAATTCCAGATCGAGCTCGCTCCAGGAGCAGCACCTATAGCTCGAGCACCTTATCGTCTAGCTCCAACTGAAGTAGAAGAACTGTCAAAGCAGCTACAAGAACTCTTGGAAAAGGGTTTTATACGTCCTAGCTCTTCGCCCTGGGGAGCTCCAGTGTTATTCGTGAATATCCAATGGATATACAGTACAATATCCGATGACCTTCTGAAACGTGTCCTGGACAGCAAAGCTACGGCTCACGCTGCTTGGACAAAACTAGAGAAAATTTTTCTCAGTAACAAGAAGGCGCGGGCTGCTTCGCTGGAAACAAATTTCTGCAATCTCACCTTGTCAGCGTGTTCCTCCATCGAGGACTATTGTCAGCGTTTGACTGACTTGGCTAACCAATTAGCCGATGTAGACGTCCCTATCACCGACTCTCGTCTAGTTCTTCAACTAGTACGAGGTCTTCCTGCTAAATACAATACCACGGCGTCGCTAATCAATCAGAATGGTGTTGATTGGGACCAAGCCGTGACTATGCTTAATGATGAGGTCTTGCGTATGGAAGCACAAAAAGGTACTCAATCTACTGTCTTGGCCGCCACATCTCCTCATTCCCCACCTCCAACCAACCACTCGAACCAAAACTCTCAGCCTTCGGACCCTAACTCTTATTCCACTCGTGGACGGAACCGGGGCCGTGGGTCTTGGAACCATCGGGGTGGCAGGGGACGAGGCAATAACCGGCCACCTTACGCACCATGGCCTGGTCATCAACAGCAGCAATCTGGGTATCCCAACTGGGCCTGGTGGACACCTCCACCATGTCCTTATCCGACCCAACAACAATGGCAGCAATGGCAGCCCAACAACAGCCCCGTTCAGCAGCCCACAGCTCCTACCCAGGCCCATTTTCGGGTGTTCCACAGCAGCAGTTTGGAGGATCCAGTCCATCACCACAGGGAGTCTACAATGCACTGAGCCCTTCGGATCTTAGCGCTGCATTCAACAATATGCAGATGAATCAGCACTCATCCTCTTGGGCTTCGGATCTCATGGATACAGGGGCCGAATCACATGTCACTAACAATCAAGGTAAGTTACTAATCCCACATTCTTCTCCTGTTTGTAGTAAGTTATTGGTGGGCAATGGCAATTTTTTTACCAATACACGGATCGGGAACATGTTTCCATTCCCTACCCAACCGCACCTATGTCCTACCCAATGTTCTTTACAGCCCACAAGTTATCAAAAATCTTATTTCTGTCAGACGTTTTACTCGTGATAATCAAGTTTCTGTTGAGTTTGACCCTTTTGGTTTTTCCTTGAAGGATCTCAAAACTAAGAAGCTGCTATCCCGCCACAACAGCACTGGAGATCTTTATCCTTTCACTCAGCCGCAACTACCTCCTCAAGCCACGTTTCTTGCTTCAACCAGTCTCCCCTGGCATGATCGTCTGGGTCACCCAGGGGCTCAAGTTTTAGACCTTTTAAATCGTACTTTTAATTTTCATTGTAATAAAAACTCGCATGTTTGCAATTCTTGTCAACTTTCTAATAGTAAACGATTGCCCTTTCATGCTTCTAATACTTTTACGTTTGCCCCATTTGATATAATCCATTGTGACTTATGGACATCTCCAATCACGAGTAAAACAGGATACAAATATTATATGGTTCTCATCGATAACTTTTCACACTTCGTGTGGGTGTATCCTCTTAAATACAAGTCTGACACTTTTCCTACCTTTGCCAGATTTCACCGTCTAATTGAAACACAATTTCATCGAAAAATTAAAACATTTCAATGCGACCTAGGGGGTGAATTTGACAACCTAGCCTTTAAAGCGTTTGCAAACCAACACGGCCTTCTATTTCGGTTTGCGTCTCCCCAAACCTCTTCCCAAAATGGTCGGGCAGAACGAATGATTCGTCGCCTTAACGACATCATCCGCGCTATGCTCATTCATGCCAATCTCCCCCCTCCTTTTGGGTAGAAGCCCTACACACGGCCGTTTACTTGCACAATATTTTACCTACTAAACGTCTAAATTTTTATACCCCTACCTTTGCCCTTTACCTTCGTCATCCCGAGTATGATCACCTACGGGTGTTCGGGTGTGCTTGTTACCCAAACACCTCTGCTACCCAACCGCATAAATTGCATGCACGCTCCATTCGATGCATTTTTCTCGGGTACCCACCAGACTTTCGCGGGTACCGATGCTTTGACCCAACCACTGGCAAGGTACATATCTCTCGCCATGTGACTTTCGATGAGCACGTTTTTCCTTACACCATTCCTCACAGCCCTACCGCATAAAATTTTTTGGACGACACCTTTCCCCCGGGCTTTACTTTTCATCAGCCTATCCCCAAGCCCAAGCCATCAAGTACAGCCCCTTACCCTATTACCTATAGTCGGCGCCCTAGACCACCTTCGGCCCAACAACAACCTGCCCCAAACAACCCACATATACCCGACCCAAACCCTCCAGCCCATTCTCCCACATCCGGCCAGCCCATACCACAACCGCCTCCCATTATTCCCCCAGCCAACTCACACCCTATGACCACCCGCTCTAAATCTCGGTCCACAACCCAATCGGCCTTTATTACCACTAACATCTCTCCCATAAAACTTGGTACCAACCCCCAAAATTCTTCATCTTTTCCTCTACTTCTACATCCTCTCATTAGACAAACCAAGACTCTTCAACAATTACATATAGAATTAGTGCAATTTGTTTTGTTGATAACCACATTTTCATCATTATCCAAATACCCTTTAAGCATATTAAACCCATGACTGATCCAGGTATTCAACCCAAACCCGAAAACATCCGGATTTCGTCACATCAGGTTGACAAGATCCGACCCGGATAGACCTAGTTCTTGAAAAACCCTAAGTTCGGGTTCTAGGTTTTGTCAGCTTTACAAGTGCAAGACATATGACCATATTTAATAAAAAATGAGAAATAAAAACATGGGCAACACAGATGACCAGATTTAATAAAAACCCTATAATTAGTCTCTAAAAAGGTGTAAGTGGAGTGAGGGTGGTCACTGGTGATAGAATTCCATCACTCACAAGCACCCAATCAAGTTCCGCCATGTCATCAACCATTTTTCCATCACTCACAACCTTTTTTGGTGGCAATGGTCATCACTCACAACACCCAACAATAAACCCCCACACCCCCTCACATCCATTTATCACTCACACCCCATAACGCGTTGAAATAATCACGGAATGGATTTTATCACGCGTTGAATAGTTGGTGGCGGTGGACATTTCAGCAAGTTCCACGCGTGGAACTTCTTATCACGCACAACAAATATAACCACCCCGCCTCCCCTAATGACAACATGTGCAAGCAAGACACATGGCGAGATTTAAATAAAAAAAATTATGTGGGGTTATTGTCAAAGGATATAACGTGTGTAACATTTTAAAACATTGAATACAAAACTCATCAATTTTCAATTTTAAATCAAAACACACCTCCTAAAATTTGGTATACTCTATTTGAAGATTAAGAAATCGACCACCTTGTAGAAAAATGGACTTTTTGCGGCTAAAATTGGGGAGCTAATATATAAGGTTTTGACTCTTGCTGTTGTTCAACAATCAATCAAAAGTCCATTGTAATCAGATAAAGTATTATATAAACGGAAAATAAGAAAAACAGCACGATAATAGTGGACGACTGATACCAAACGGTGGTTGTGTAGACTCAGAAAAGATATAGATGCGAAGAACACGATCGGAGAAATTGCTATCGTTGAACGCAAAACCGAAGTCGTGATGATCGCAGTCATCTTCAGGAAAAGAGTCAGAATCCATGAACAGCGTAGGATCGAACACTTCAAAATTCAATTTACCCATATTTCAAAACCCTAATTCCTTTTCTAAACCCTGGAAGCTAATCGATGAACGAAACAAGCACGTGTGTGGTAGGTATATACGATGCGAAGTTTTGGATTTACACGCAAAATTATAGAACAAAACCAGTAGCAAATATTATCAAAAAAAAAAAAAAATTAATCAAAACCATTTATATTATGATTAACATGCAAGATCTATTTTTACGTAGTATTTAAATCATACTTGTATATATCTCTAATTTATATTTGTATTTATCTTTAAAACAAATCAGTTCTTTTAATATCTTACTTCAAGAAAATGATTTTTTTTTTTTTTTTTTTTTTTTTTTTGAGAAAAACGATAACGTATAGTAGGAAGGAAATTATAAATGTTAAAAGTATCATGCATGTTGGTGTCTGCATGCATAATATTGTTTGCATGCGTGACATCTGAAATAGGGAAAGAGATAGGAAGCCACGCATTAAGGGAAGGTGAAGTGGGATCATGAGATAGAGCACTGAAAATCATTTTCTATATATGGCGGGAATGATGGATCTAGAATTTTTTTTTCAAGGTTTTTTTTTTTTGTTAGATTTTCATTAATTCTCACTAATATTTTCCAAGTCCTACGTACAAGGTTTTTACTAATTTTTCTTGTTTCCGAATTGATGGGATTCCTGGGAACCCTCAAAAACCTCTGGATCCGCCCCTAGGAAGAATAGGTTCTTGTAATTTGTGGATAAAAACATAATAGGTGATTTGGGTTGGGGAGTAGCCAACAAAAATGCATCGGATGGACGTGTGGTTTATGTGGTAAGGCCATAGCCAAGGGTAATACAAACTTAAATAGACAAGAGAATGGTGAAGAGTTTTTCAAAGTTGGTGTTGGTAACCTATTTATGAGTAAGCAATGTTAGTGAAGGCAAATGGCCGAAAATCCTCCAGTAATTAGTAATTAGGAGCACTCTTTATATATTGTTTACCTTTAGGCAAACACGATGACCTTAAAAGGGTGAGGACCCTAACTAGCACCCTCACATGGTGGGTGGTGGATCCGCTCATGGCGCACCTTTGGGTGGCATATGCGGATGACATGGCATGCCACATGTCGACATGGTGCGAGCACCTTAGGCGGGTGGTGGATGGTACACGTGTGGCAGGTCAAGTAGCGTGAGTGCCCGATGACTCAGAGCGAAAGTACATGTAACACCCCAATTTAGAGAAATTATAATTGATTTGGTATGTGTTTTTTTTATCAAATAATTTAGTAGATTAACAATGTGAATCGATTATTTTAACTGAGATACAGATTCCAAAATTAATGTGTATTTATATTTTTAAAGATATATATATATGGGGAGGTTCATTTGAGAAGAAAATTAAATTGAGAACAAAAAGAATAAAGGGTACAATTGTAAAACATTAAATAGTTTTTCTCTTATCTCATTTATTATTATTTTGACTAATTAATTAGTCATAAAGCGTATCATCCTACACACTAAAAATTTTGCCTAGCACATCAAAATTTATCCTACACATTTTTGAAAATTTATCCTATACATACTGAAATTTATCCTACACAACTTGTAATTCATCCTACACACCTCATAATTTATCCTACACTTTAAATTAATTTTTATCTTCTTTGAAAAAATATATATTTTTTAAAATAAGTTACAAATTTAATTTAGTTAGCTATTAAAAAGGAAGACTAACAATTAATGATCTATCTAATTTTACCAATATACCCTTACACACATATTAAATACAAAAATTAAATGAAGTAAAATAAAGCATTATTATTGGTTGAAGTTTGTTCTTTTTTATTCTTACAAAAAATTTCTTCTCGTTTGAACCCTCCACTATATATATATATAGGGTATGGTTCATGCAAGAAACACCTTTATTGCGAGAACCAATGTGAACACAACAAAATAAACCCACCCCCAGGGCCGGCTGTTGATACATAATATGTGGACGCGACTCGGCTCGACTCAATTCGACTTGGTCGACTCGGTTAGGTCCGGCTCAAGCCCGACGTCACGACATTCCTCCGTCGTGCGCCCCAGAGTTCGACACGCGAAGCACAGAGAGCCGTGAGCATTCCCGAAGCGCCAAATCACCATGACATCATCATGATGATGTCATGATGATGTCACTAGTTGAAAATTGTTTAGAAATGCTAATTGTGTACGTGCATGGCAATATGGCATGAACTCTGTGACATGGGCCTTCACTGCTGGGCCAAAGCCCAAAGATGGCGAAACAGGAATCATGTCGACGAAACAGCTCAGTTTCGTCGACCTTGAATGTGATTCGTTGACTGCCTCAGTTTCGCCAATGATGTTGTGATTCGCCAAGGTCTGATTCGCCAAAGATCTGTTTCGTGGTACTGGTGCTATAAATAGACAGTCTCAAGTCTGAAAATGTTAGACACAAGAGAACACAGAAGAGAACACAAGAGGGTAGAACACAGAGAGCATATTTGTGAGAGCACACACACGAGCTTTTTAGAGAGTTTGCAATACACATTTGTAAACATTGCTTTGTAACCGAACCTTTCATACGTATTAATACAGTGGTGTTAATCGGTGAATATTGTGTGTCGTGTATTTACGTGTTCGATCTCGGTTTGCTATTCCGGTTGGATTCCGCACAACCGGAGTGGTTCGTATACAAGGATTAGGCGACTAGATCCTCCCCTAGCCGGACCTACAAGTGGTATCAGAGCCTTGGCTCTTCTCCTTGTTAAAACCGAGTTGTTTTCGGGTGTTTGAAGTTTTTATTTTTCATGAAAAATCTGTTCGAATCTTCAAAAATCCTCGTATTTTGCTGGAAGTTCATATAAAAACCTTTTATTTTTCACGTTCACATGTTAAAAGTTGGTTTTTAGTGAAGTTTTGAGCAAAGTCGCGTTTTCGGAAAATTTGTCGGCACCGGAAAATTCATAGTGTTCTTGACGTATTCAAGATGTTCTTCATGTTTTAACCTTTTTGATCTTAAAATTAACTTGTCAAAGTTGTTTATTATTGAAAATTTCAACTCAGACATATATGTTGGGTATGGTGTAAGTTTGATTAAAATATTGGTAAGACATATATGTTGGGTGTGGTGTAAGTTGAAAAGGTGTGTAGGGTGTCTGACATAGTTTGAATAATCTTACAAACAAAATGAATTAAAAAATTGTATACCATGCTTTGGTTGGTATGTTGGATATAGGCATGATGTATAATTGAAAAAGTTGTCTGTGTATGTCAGTAAAGAGATAAGGGTCAGCCGAAAGTCTCACCAACTTTTCACTAACTCTTGTTACTTTTCCAACTAAATAGACTTTTCCAACTAAATAGACATCAACGAAACAAAAACTCATTTCGTCAAAAAAAAAAAAAAAAAAAAACATACATGGGCTTTATCCGTTTCGTTACATAGTGGGCCTCAAACTAGTTTGGGCCTGTTTCGTCATTTAGGAGCCCAAAACGAGAAATTCAGTTTCGTCAAATATATAACAGTCTGTTTCGTCAACATACAAAACACATCAGTTTCGTCCCATCCATATCCTATTGTGTTTCGTCGCATAACATCAAGCAAAATCAGTTTCGTCGATTTGCAAGCCCAAAGGCAGTTTCGTCGTCTTCGTTGAACTTCTGATTCGTCATTAAAGTGTTGGGCCAGCTTCGTAGTCTTTGGCTTGTTTCTGTTTCGTCGAGTGGAAGCCCAAATCATAAGTGGGTTTGTTTCGTCGACTAGGATTGGGCTCCCTATTTCGTCATTTTAAAGTCCAAGACAGAATTGGTTGTCTAGTTGTTTCGTCGACACAAGTTTAAAGGTCTTATTATTATTGATCAAAAATGAATCCAAGATGGAATAGACCGGCGGTAAATTCTGATATGTATTTTGGTACTCCGTCTCTCACACCGGTGTCTTCTCAAGCTAATACTGGTCAATGGGCTTTCGTATCAAATCAAACTCCTAGTATTCAAAGCATTCTTTTAAGCGAGAGTGAAACGGGAAGTTTGAATCGGCCTCCGAAGTTGATGCACTTGTATGAATATCCAGGATGGATTGACAGATTTCATACATACGTTCTTGGTCAAAATACAGAGTTGTGGTTGCGGTTCATCACAGATTTCGATCAAACAATAGAGGTTGCCGCATCGTCTGCTGCTACGTTTGCAGATCTTACAGAAGATCAGAAGAAAGTCTATGATCTGGAAAAGAAGGCTTATGCTATTCTTACTCAGGCGTTAAGTAAAGACATTTATCATCAATTTGTCAGTTACAAGACGACTAAGAGGTTGTGGGATGCATTGAAGACAAGGGGCGTAGGAAATGAAGCGACACGTCAATTGAGAAAGGAGCTACTGAAGAAAGAGTTTGATGGTTTTTCTTGTATGGAGAATGAATCTTTAGGAGATTTGGCGAGTCGATTTAATCATCTGTTGACTGAATTGTCAAATTTTGAGGTCGTTACACCTCAAGCAGAGATTGTAAAGAAGTTTGCAGATGCGTTGCCACCTCAATGGAATACTTTCTTGGAAATCATGAAGTATAATGGCACTCTAGCTACAACAACTTACAATGACTTTGTTCAAATCCTGGAGAACAAGAATCAGGAAGAAACTCTTAAGGCAAAAAGAGTTCCAGTGCCACAAAATCCAGAAATGTATTATGGAACTTCTAGCACGTCTACAAAGCCTTCTTCACATGCTCCACTTCAGACAGCGTTTGTTTCTCATACTGACATGTTTGGCAATACCTTCCAAGTTCCAGTCCCTCCAAAGACAGACATGTTTGGGAATCCGCTTGAACCAGCTTCTCAACCAGCACCACAACAGCAAAGCCAACAAACTATCAGAGCAACTGATATGTTTGGAAATCCATTACCTGCTCAATCTACAGGACCCACAACAGACATGTATGGGAATCCACTTCCTCCTCCTCAACAGCCAGCGCAAGCATGTTATGGAAGCACATCATCTGCTGGTCAACAATCAAAGCAGAATACAGTACGGCTCGACACCTCAAGTTTTTCTAAAGTCAGTGTGGAAGTAGCCAAGGAACACATGGAGCTACTTAACACTTTGGTGAGCGCATACTGTGGATTGGTAGAAGGTCAGATTGGCAACATTAATCTGACACAAGAAGACTATCAGCAGATAGATAAAGAGGAGATGGAGATGATGGACATAAAGTGGGCCTTTGCCAGTGCTGTTAGGCGAGCAAAGGATTTTATGGAAAGAACTGG
Source organism: Helianthus tuberosus (assembly GCA_030545235.1). NCBI lineage: Eukaryota > Viridiplantae > Streptophyta > Magnoliopsida > Asterales > Asteraceae > Helianthus > Helianthus tuberosus. Next base: position 5,963,738 of record CM060452.1, read on the forward strand.
CAGAACCAGCTTGGAAAGTAAGAAAGACACCAAGTATGGGTTTGATAAGCAGGCGGTTAGATGCTTCAACTGTGGGGAACGTGGTTATTTCAAGCGTGAGTGTACGAGGCCATCTCAACATGGAAATCAGAATCCTTTCAGAGGCCAAGGCAACCAACAGAACCAGAACAGGAACAATGTTCGCACATTGGTGCCTGTCAACAACCAGACTCAAGCAGGACCATCAAATGCCAACCAGGCACTTGTGGTTCAAGTAGATGAAGGCTGTGATTGGTCAATCCAGTTGGGAAATGATGCTCCGGATGGAACAGCGTGTTTTGCTGAGATCGTGAAAGATTTAAGTCACGCCAGTGGTGGAGAATCTTCCACCAATGGTGATGAGTCTTCTGAAGATGACAACAGCTCAGGTTACAGTGGAAGTTCGGATGAAGAGTCCTCGGGTTCAGGGAATGATCAGGAAGATGACACATCAAGTGCGTCAGTCGATGCAAATATTGATGAGCTATTGGATGAAGCTGCAGCAGGAATTGAAAGAAGATCTATTCTGGTGGATCAAGCTGCTTATTCTTTGTCTTCTCTCCATTCAGCCTTTATGGCGAATGTCGACAGTTCATCAAGTCAGGTATGTGTCGACGAACCCACTTCTGTTAGCTGTGATAACTGTGATAGTTTGCATGGTAAATGTGCTGATTTAGAAGCAAACATGTCTGAGTTGCAAGGCAAACATGATGCTGTACAAGCTAGTTTGTTTGACTTGCAAGACAAACATGCTGCATTGAATGAAAGGTGGTGTGAACTGCAAAGCAAACATGAGGCTTTGCAAGAGAAATATGATGTGACATTTATCCACAATCAGAAATTAACCGTGGATCTTTCGAAGTGCACTGAAGCCAATATGTTTTATGAAAACCATGAAAAGGAGTTTAAATCGGTAATTGAAAAATTAAAGAAAGATAAAACCGAATTAACTAAAATGGTTTCCAGAAAACAAACTGACATTAATTTGTATATAACTCGTCTGGAAGTAATGCAAAAAGAAATGGCTTGTGTTAAAACTGAAAGTGAGGCGATCCGACTCAAGTTAGACAGTTATTTGAGTTCTAGCTATGTGTTGGATCACATCATTGATGTGCAGAAAGAAAAACGGGATGTCACATGCATAGGCTACAAGAAATGTCCACCACCTGTGAGACAAAATTATGACGCCATGCCTGACGAGGAGAACAGAACTTTCTTTGAACCATCTGTTCCGCTTGATGTTAAGGAATTTGCAGCAGGCCTGGGATACAAGAAAGAAGTATCATCAGATTCAGATGTGTCAGCAGATACATGTGTGTCCTCTGCTGAACCGAATCAGGTTCCTCCAGTTGTGATATACAGTGAGGATTCTGATTCTTCTGATGATGAGTCTGATGATACTGATTCGGAAAAGTCTAATGCGGTGATCAAAGAAGAGGACATACCTCTTGAGAATCACATTCTTTGTGATCCACCTGCAAAACCGTGTGTGACTGCTACAGCCAAGACGGTTGAATCCTCATCTGGAAGCTGTGAAAGTGTGAACTTGCTTTACACGTTGATTGGATCTGATAAAATATATTCAGACAAGGATTTCCCTATCAAAAATGTCAATCAATCTTTGATTGATAAAGTTTTCGAAGATTCTACCAGTAAGTTTTTGGGAAAGTCGAGCCCAGGAGTTGTAGTAACTCAGTGTGCTCCTATCCCAAAATCCGAAGTTAGAAAGAAATATGGGAATCAAAAGTTGCAAAAACAAAACAATCAACGAAAGCAAAATCACGCTCCCCAAGGAAATGGAAAAGGTCAAAAGAAACAGACCAAGAAAAAGGACAAGAAGGTAAACTTTGTGAAGTCAAGGGGAACGGACAAAATCGAAACTTTTGAAAATAAATCTAACTTGGATTTTGTTAAACAAGCAACAGTGTTGAAAAGAAATGAGCCAAACTGTTCGAAACCTAGTACCTCGAGATCACAAAGTTCATCATCATCGACAAGACGATCACATGTTTCTCCGAGGTTTGTAGAGCGGAGAATGTGTTTTGAATGTGGTACTATTGGACACATAATTCGAAATTGTCCATATCTTCATAAGTTGAAAGCAAAAGTTGATGCCCCCCATGGTAACAATTACCATAAAAGATTTGTTTCACCAAAACAAGACCCTCGTTTTGTTAAACAACAAGAAGTGAAACAGAGAAAGAAACAACGGAAAAATGTTGAAAAGGTTTTAAAACCGGAGGTTGCCCAAACAAAATCTGTTAAATCAAATGTTAAACATGAAGAACAAAAACAGATTTGGAAACCAAAATTGGAAATTGTTTCAGGGGGAGCTACATCAATTCCGAATCATCGGGAAATGGATGTCACAATCCTCGATGATGACGGACGACCCAAGTCTGTGAAGGCTTGGGTCCCCCTCTCCAACTAATCTCTGAATGAGTGTGCAGGATGTTCCAGGAGGAACTATTGATAGTCTTAGGATTGTTGATAGTGGAGCGTCCATGCACAAGATCGGCGACATAAGGCTCCGAAACATTGTTGTATCCAAGGAGAATATTGTTGCCATTGATGGAGAGAGAGGAAAGAAAAAGAAAAGAAGAAAAATGTCTGATGAAAGAATGTTGTTGAATGAAGTTAAAAAATTCGACAAGATGAAGATCATTCCAAAAATTGGTTGTTATGGTTTTTGATCGGGTCCTCAGGAAAGATTCCAATGAAAAGTACGCGCCTGTAGCACGTCTGAAGCTTTTCGAAGATTCATGGATTTTTCTTCCACAAGAAGTTCAAAGTCCACAAGATGAACGTGTAGGGTACTTTTCTCCACGGTGTGATTGAAGAAGATGTGTTGGTTGATCAAACTACACCGGGTGTGCGGATGCCTTGGCGTGGATTGAACAACCGCACACTACTTCTCAAAGAGAAAGACAAAGACCTTCGCTGGTGCAATGTGGAAGACCAGCCGGACCCAGAGGTTTATGATCTTGTTGCTGTCAAGAGATTTCTCAGTAGCTACAAAGAATCGACTTTGAAGTCCACACTGGGTGGATATCCAGTTTGGGAGAGCACTCAGATTCCTTGCAATGCACGAAGCAGTTGCAGGATACGGTTTTGAATTACTAATCTCTCCTATACTTGTCGATATTTTAGCTGCTTTATGAATTATTATCCTCTCATACAGCACTCCTTGACCTGACACGTTGATCTCGAATATCACCTCACACGTGATTGTTTCACTATGAAACTCATCAATGTTGTCATGGCCCACACCGATGACCAACGTGCCGACCTTTTTACCAAAGCATTTGACAAATCAAGATTTGACTATTTATTACTGGTAAACGGCATTAAGGTCAAGCTAGAGTAAAACCAACATCGGGAAATCCTTTTTGTAAATACCTTTGTGTTTTTAAATTTTATCTTAGTTTGTTGATTTTAGGGGGAGTAAATCCAAAATTTGAAAAATCCAAAAACATCGAAAATTTAAAAAAACACAAAAACAATAGAAAAGCAAAAATGAGTTTCCTGGCGAGCAAAAAAAAAAAGAAAATGATAGTACATCAGTGGTCTGTCCAAACCTCTTTAAACCTAAACTGTAAAACGATAAGCAGCTCTATATAAGATGTATCGGTAGGCTCACAATCATTTTAAAGTGTGCAGGGTGATATAAATCTTAAATCGACTGAAGACCAGGTGGGAACCATTCATTGGCATATGGTCTTAGTACCGAAATTTCGTTTGAGAGATTGCCGAGGTTCTGAGATATTCGGTCTTTATGCTGCTTATCATCTGGGTATCATGGTTGTATCTTTTACCGAAAAATAACGGGGACGCAAGTCTAGATCTTCCATGATACCATACATACGTGTACATATTGCATTCGACCTCAATAAGTGATCAACAATCACATGTCCAAACAAATAAGTGATAATATATCACATTTATCCGGGAGTCAAGTTCGTCTCTTTGCTGTACGAAAGTACTGACCTGTTCACGGACTTGCTCCTGTGCCCTCATGCATATGAAAATCAAGTTCCTCATCAATAAGTGATTATATCACATAGGGCTTGTTTTCAAATCAAAATAAGTGAGAATCTCACATCATATACGGTCAAACAGATGATAATCGGTATACTCACCGGTAAGATGAACCCTCGTGCATACCTTGATACGGGAATGTGTCGTGATGTGGATGAACACCGGTCGGTAAGTATAAATCATACCTTAACGTATCCCCTCGCCATGATTACATCTGATAAGTTGAGCTTATGTGGACAACAATACCGATAATTGTTATAGGATGCTTATCTTAATGTTAATTAATTGAACAACAAGAGCGTTTTGGCATGACCGTACACTGATATGATTCTCTTACCCTCGAAACTCGCAAAAAGAATGTCTGTAAATATTTATTTAATGCTTTCAGTTTCTGCATCTCTGTATATATTTATTTACTGCTTTCTGTCTTTACATTTGAAATATTCAAAATACCAAAAAGATTTTAGGAGTGTTTTAATATAAACTTTATAAAAGCCAAAAAGATTTTATTTCTGTTTTATTTTCGATCGTACGATGTTGGAGCTCGAGTCTTCGTTACCTGAAACCTGAACGAAAACCGAAACGACTAAATCTTCATAAACGGTCGAAATTTGCAAAGTGTTGAAAGTTAAAATTGAAATTGATAAAATACATTAAACTTTCAAACTATCGGACGGTGTTTATTTAAACAATGGTCACACGTGTGTCGTTTGTTTATGTTTACTATATTCCAAGCAGTTGTTCTCATTACGCGTTTAGATTTCTTGCATGTGCAGATTCTAAAGGCAAGGAGAACATGGTCGATGACAAGCCTCGGAATGGAGACACGACGTGAAGGCGCTCAAGTGATGAAGATGATCGAGTTGCCGCTGACCATCATCAATACCACAAGGATCTCACTTCATAACGAACAAGTATTTCACGAGCATACCTCAAAGGAGAGCTTATGTTAAGGGGGAGTTTGTCGACACACTTCCTACATGAAACGGGGAGTTTGTTGATACACTTTCTGCTTTGAAGACGTGAAGACTTTGAAGATCCTCCGACATAGAAGATATGAGAAGCGAACCTCACGAGTAGCGTCCAAGGGGGAGTTTGTTGATACATAATATGTGGACGCGACTCGGCTCGGCTCAATTCGACTTGGTCGACTCGGTTAGGTCCGGCTCAAGCCCGACGTCACGACATTCCTCCGTCGTGCGCCCCAGAGTTCGACACGCGAAGCACAGAGAGCCGTGAGCATTCCCGAAGCGCCAAATCACCATGACATCATCATGATGATGTCATGATGATGTCACTAGTTGAAAATTGTTTAGAAATGCTAATTGTGTACGTGCATGGCAATATGGCATGAACTCTGTGACATGGGCCTTCACTGCTGGGCCAAAGCCCAAAGATGGCGAAACAGGAATCATGTCGACGAAACAGCTCAGTTTCGTCGACCTTGAATGTGATTCGTTGACTGCCTCAGTTTCGCCAATGATGTTGTGATTCGCCAAGGTCTGATTCGCCAAAGATCTGTTTCGTGGTACTGGTGCTATAAATAGACAGTCTCAAGTCTGAAAATGTTAGACACAAGAGAACACAGGAGACACAAGAACAGAGAGCACACACACATACGAGAGAGTGAGAGTTTACAGAATACATCTGTAAACGTTGATTTGTAACAGACTTTTCATAGTATTAATACAGAGGTGTTAATCGGTGAATATTGTGTGTCGTGTATTTGCGTGTTCTATCTCGGTTTGCTATCTCGGTTGGATTCCGCACAACCGGGTTGGTTTGTACACAAGGATTAGGCGACTAGATCCTCCCCTAGCCGGACCTACACCGGCCATGCATATTATATATCGGACTTTTATTTCTAAAAAAATGTGCCCAAAATGTGCCCCTCGGATGAAATGTGCTTTGGCCAGTGATGCTCTCCGCCCATCCCCAGGGCCGACCATGCATATTAGTTTGTATCTTATATTTATTTCTATAGATTTGTAACATGTATTGTACTACTATATTGCCAAAGTTAGAGACTATAGCTGTAATTTTGAAAACGTAGAGACTAAATGTGAAATTTGAACAAACCACAGGGACCCTCTAGACACTTTTCTCTAAAAAAAAATGAACCTAATTCATAGATTCCCTGAGTGGCTGTTGCTGTAGGAGCGGAATGAGTCCCGATCCTTGATTACAAAGACAAAAGAGCTGAATTTAATTAGGAAATTATTATCAAGACACAAGCGAGAAACAAAGATAATATTTCGTGAAAAGGACGGAAGGGGTGTTCAAAACTATCCGTATCCGAAAATCCGATCCGAAATAACCGAAAAATCGGATATCCGAAATTTCGGATATCCGAATTTTTCGGATTCGGATTCGGATTCGGATAGTGATTTTCAAAATTTTCGGAAATCCGAAAATATCCGAAAAATCTGAAATATTCGAAAACTTATATTCGGATATCCGAAACTATCCAAAATATCCGTTTCCGAATATGAAAAAAATAATATATATATATATATATATATATATATATAGGGTAGGGTTCATGCAAGAACCACCTTTATTGCGAGAACCAATGTGAACACAACAAAATAAACCCACCCCCAGGGCCGGCCATGCATATTATATATCGGACTTTTATTTCTAAAAAAAAATGTGCCCAAAATGTGCCCCTCGGATGAAATGTGCTTTGGCCAGTGATGCTCTCCGCCCACCCCCATGGCCGACCATGCATATTAGTTTGTATCTTATATTTATTTCTATAGATTTGTAACATGTATTGTACTACTATATTGCCAAAGTTAGAGACTATAGCTGTAATTTTGAAAACGTAGAGACTAAATGTGAAATTTGAACAAACCACAGGGACCCTCTAGACACTTTTCTCTAAAAAAAATGAACCTAATTCATAGATTCCCTGAGTGGCTGTTGCTGTAGGAGCGGAATGAGTCCCGATCCTTGATTATAAAGACAAAAGAGCTGAATTTAATTAGGAAATTATTATCAAGACACAAGCGAGAAACAAAGATAATATTTCGTGAAAAGGACGGTAGGGGTGTTCAAAACTATCCGTATCCGAAAATCCGATCCGAAATAACCGAAAAATCGGATATCCGAAATTTTGGATATCCGAATTTTTCGGATTCGGATTCTGATAGTGATTTTCAAAATTTTCGGATATCCGAAAATATCTGAAAAATCCGAAATATCCGAAAACTTATATTCGGATATCCGAAACTATCCAAAATATCCGTTTCCGAATATGAAAAAAATAATAAAAAAAGAATAAATAAAAAGTTAGACTTTCGGATATCCGATTCACTATCCGAATCCGTATCCGATGGGCTCCTGGTCACAAAGAACTACTTAACTACTTTATGGTCGACAAAACTACTCTCTAAGCATTCGATAACACAGTTCCTATAAGCTAACAAAAAATTGGTTAGTCACACGAATCGATTTTTATGTTAACAACATATAACATTTTCTTACTTTGCATCAGTTTCCGACCATCTACTTGTCACTTCTTTTCCGTAAACAAGAGGCAATGGTTCATCACTTGATGGAAAAACATTGATAGCATGACCCTACATTGATTCAGGTTAGTTATAAATGTTCATTAGCATCCAAAAATACAAGCTAGCTAACTAGAAAGTACGTAATTATACTAGCTACTCACCACTAGAGTTGCATCTTTTCCGAGAAGGAGCTTGTCGACAATTTTTCTATCAATATCACTTGCTGCCACAGTAAAGATCCATGGAGCATATGAAATGATAGAAGCTCTAGAAGGACCCTTATTTCCTGCAGAATTTACCGTCAGAATGCCCCTCTCGATCGCATGAAATGCTCCAATCGCAATTGGGTCAAAAGTAAGTTCGAGTGGATCGTCATTTCCAAGTGAGATCGATATGATATCAACCCCGTCAGCAATGACCTGATCGAAGGCACTCAGAATGTCTGTATAATCACAACCTGTTGGACCGCATACTTTATAAAGAGCTAGCCGTGCTGAGGGAACTCCTCCTCTAGCAATTCCATGCTAGACCATAATAGCTTGAGTGTCGCACTTGGTTACCGGCTAATACTGATGCGACATGAGTCCCATGCCCAACTGTATCCCTAGCAGAAAGTTCCTTACTATCAACGATATACGAGCGAGCACCAATTATCTTTCTACATGTAAGATGGACAACAATTAAAACTATAATAAGGCTTTATGTTTTTAAAAGTCAAGATAGCAATTGACACGCTTAACACCTTCTTAAATGACAATTAATCCATGAAGAGAGGTTATAATGCCAACAGAGACAAAATAATGCATAAGGCAGTTCAAGAAGATTTCCCAAAATAATTTGTTAACCAACTTGACTCTTGAAATAAAATAAATGATGCAAAGATTAATCTTGTCTAGATCATGTTGTTTTCCCACTAAATATGCACATTTTCAATCACCATGCTATTAGTTAATTTACAGATTCCTTGCTCTATATTAGCTTAATTTTACCTGGATCTTTTCTCTGTTTTTTCTGGATTATATCTACGTAATAAAATTCCTCACTATATGTATGTTATTGTTATCTTTCTAGAACATAACAACTATATATTAACTTTGTACTACCTTACTTTTAGTTGCTAGTTGAAGAAACTAGATGTTAAAAAAATGAACCACCAAACTAAGTTGATTAAACATTTAACAAACTTACCTGTTACAAACAAAATCTTTGTCGCCGTCGCATTCTCCTTTCCATTTTGTGGGAATAGGATCATAGCCTTCATCGTTGAAGCTCTCTGACTCTAGCCAAATTCCGGTATCAATGACATCGATTATTATGTCACTCTAGATGGCAGCGCCTCGTTCAATACTTCTTGATAGTCCCATGAAGTCCCAAGACCTTGTCGTTTGTAGTAGGGGTGTTCAAAACTATCCGTATCCGAAAATCCAATCCGAAATATCTGATATCCGAATCCGAAATATCCGAAAAATCGGATATCCGAAATTTCGGATATCCGAATTTTTCGGATTCGGATAGTGATTTTCAAAATTTTCGGATATTTCGGATATTCGAAATATCCGAAAATTTAATTTTCATTTTTTTTCGGATATCCGAAAATATCCGAAGTATCCGAAAATATCCGAAATATCCGAAAAATATCAGAAAATATCAGAAAACTTATATTCGGATATCCGAAACTATCCAAAATATCTGTTTCCGAATATGAAAAAAATAATAAAAAAATAAAAATTAAATACAAAGTTGGATTTTCGGATATCCGATTCACTATCCGAATCCGCATCCGATGGGCTCCTGGTCACAAAGAACTACTTAACTACTTTATGGTCGACAAAACTACTCTCTAAGCATTCGATAACACAGTTCCTATAAGCCAACAAAAAAATTGGTTAGTCACACGAATCGATTTTTATGTTAACAACATATAACATTTTCTTACTTTGCATCAGTTTCCGAGCATCTACTTGTCACCTCTTTTCCGTAAACAAGAGGCAATGGTTCATCACTTGATGGAAAAACATTGATAGCATGACCCTACATTGATTCAGGTTAGTTATAAATGTTCATTAGCATCAAAAAATACAAGCTAGCTAACTAGAAAGTACGTAATTATACTAGCTACTCACCACTAGAGTTGCATCTTTTCCGAGAAGGAGCTTGTCGACAATTTTTCAATCAATATAACTTGCTGCCACAGTAAAGATCCATGGAGCATATGAAATGATAGAAGCTCTAGAAGGACCCTTATTTCCTGCAGAATTTACCGTCAGAATGCCCCTCTCGATCGCATGAAATGCTCCAATCGCAATTGGGTCAAAAGTAAGTTCGAGTGGATCGTCATTTCCAAGTGAGATCGATATGATATCAACCCCGTCAGCAATGACCTGATCGAAGGCACTCAGAATGTCTGTATAATCACAACCTGTTGGACCGCATACTTTATAAAGAGCTAGCCGTGCTGAGGGAACTCCTCCTCTAGCAATTCCATGTGCTAGACCATAATAGCTTGAGTGTCGCACTTGGTTACCGGCTAATACTGATGCGACATGAGTCCCATGCCCAACTGTATCCCTAGCAGAAAGTTCCTTACTATCAACGATATACGAGCGAGCGCCAATTATCTTTCTACATGTAAGATGGACAACAATTAAAACTATAATAAGGCTTTATGTTTTTAAAAGTCAAGAGAGCAATTGACACACTTAACACCTTCTTAAATGACAATTAATCCATGAAGAGAGGTTATAATGCCAACAGAGACAATATAATGCATAAGGCAGTTCAAGAAGATTTCCCAAAATAATTTGTTAACCAACTTGACTCTTGAAATAAAATAAATGATGCAAAGATTAATCTTGTCTAGATCATGTTGTTTTCCCACTAAATATGCACATTTTCAATCACCATGCTATTAGTTGATTTACAGATTCCTTTCTCTATTTTAGCTTAATTTTACCTGGATCTTTTCTATGTTATCTTTCTAGAACATAACAACTATATATTAACTTTATACTACCTTACTTTTAGTTGTTAATTGAAGAAACTAGATGTAAAAAAAATGAACCACCAAACTAAGTTGATTAAACATTTAACAAACTTACCTGTTACAAACAAAATCTTTGCCGCCGTCGCATTCTCCTTTCCATTTTGTGGGAATAGGACCATAGCCTTCATCGTTGAAGCTCTCTGACTCTGGCCAAATTCCGGTATCAATGACACCGATTATTATGTCACTCTCGATGGCAGCGCGTCGTTCAATACTTCTTGATAGTCCCATGAAGTCCCAAGACCTTGTCGTTTGTAGTAGGGGTGTTCAAAACTATCCATATCCGAAAATCCGATCCGAAATATCCGATATCCGAATCCGAAATATCCGAAAAATCGGATATCCGAAATTTCGGATATCCGATTTTTCGGATTCGGATAGTGATTTTCAAAATTTTCGGATATTTCGAAACCGAAGTATCCGAAAACATATACTCGGATATCCGAAACTATCCAAAATATATGTTTCCGACTATGAAAAAAATAATAAAAAAATAAAAATTAAATAAAAAGTTGGATTTTCGGATATCCGATTCACTATCCGAATCCGTATCCGTATCCGAAATTTCGGATATCCGATCCGAAATTTCGGATACGGATTCGGATAGTGAAATCTGGTATCCGAAAATTTCGAATATCCGGTTTTGAACACCCCTAAAGGACGGTATTGTAATGTGTAAACAATAAGCTTGTTTAAGCTTTGAAATCCAAATAACCCGTTTTAATCCGTTAGGCTTCATAACTTAAACATTGGGGGTTAACGCGACCGTGTCCTGGATATCCACGGCTCACTTAATTGCAAGTGGCCACGACCTAAGCATGGGATGTAGGCATACACCTGATAGATGCTAAAGCTATGATAAAATATTTTTCTTACCCAATATGGGGATTAAAGTGGTGTGCCGGTTAATCATGTATCAGAGTTTAGTTTCGGGACCCATATGTGTTGACAAACACATAATACTGGTAACAAGAGATATAGTTTATCCCTAGTTATTTATCAAAATTATATACCAAATGGTATATAAAATGATTTGAAAAGATTTTCAAAATGCGTTGATTAATTATATTTAACAGTGAAAACTGACGTGTTTTCAAAAGAATAAAACGCAGGTTAGCAAGAGCGGAATAGGCTAAAGCTGCTCGGTAATTGTATATTAGAATTTGCGACTTTAAGCAAAGAGCCTAGTAGTCTTTTATGCAATCATGTTATTATTTCGATCCGCCTGTTTTTGATAAAGTTTAATTCATAAATATATCTTATCATTATCGTTATAAATTGTAAATTAATGATATATTTGAAGTAGAAGCGGTATAGCAGATCTAATCTGACAAAAAAAATTCTTCAAAATTGAAGATACATTTGAAGTAAAAACGGATATTAAGATAAGTATTTTAAAATAAGTAATGTTGTCACTATATGATATTAATTCGATTTAGAAAAGAATATAAAATCAATTTTGATTAGAAAAAAAAAAACAAATTTTTAAAAGGTGGTTCAATGTTGACACGTAGCCTTCCTTGTAATCATTTATTCCAAGTAGGATTATTTAATTTAACTACCATAAAACCATAACAATACATTAACAAAATACAATTAGCCAAAAATTAGAACATCAAATGTTTAATTGAATTACCATATGCGAAATGATTGTTGTTACTTTCTCAACGCTTATTACTAAGCTCAACACTAAGATGAAATCTATCATTAATGAAATAGAGGACTCTATCTTCTCCCATAAAACAAGTCCACCGAATCTTAAACAACAATATGGGACTAAACAACTCTTCACATGTATAACTCCTTTTGAATCTGCTAACAAACTCTTGAGCGTGAATTGAGTACCTTCCTGCGAACTCATAGTCAAACGCAAAAGTACATGGCCCATGTACCGTAGCTAAGTAAACCTCCAAATGGTCCATGTGATGCAGGCCCATCAAGAAAAATTCTTGACCACCAAACTCAAATGGTTCTGAAATAAAATTACCCGATGGAAACAAACTTGCGCAAATGTCACGTTTTAATTCTAAGTAGACCACACAATGTGGACGCGGTTGTTGGAATTCAACCATTTTAATGGGTGGTAACTTGTAGTTCCGTTCCACAAACCTACGGTTAAGATTAGAGTTTTCATCGCTGATATATGCGTGTTGCTTGTTTGGGACCACGGATTTAAAAGAAAGTGCTTCAGTTACTACCTTTTGGGCAAATTCAGGGTCGAACTCCTCGCGGGTGAGGAGATCTGTAAGCATTTTGCGTGTCATGTAAGGGTAACGAATAAACTTTGCAAGGCGGGTCATGATGATTTTACGGCTGTCCTCTAGTTTAGGGTACTGGGACGCGACCCATTTGAGGACAAAACGGTAAACTTCATTTTCTGATAACAGCCGGAGATCATCACTAGCTATAATCTCCTCCAAACCAGCAAGCGGCAAGTTAAGAATCTCATCTTTATCATACCTGCCATTAGTTATAAAATTTTAGATAATTCACTAAAAATTTAACATTCTGTATTTTTTTTTTGGAAGCTTTACTTGGTCATGTCTTTGAAATAGACAACATAGAACTGCTTCGCGGCAATAGTTAGTGGCTGAAATGCTTCAGTCATTAAAATAGTTGAAGGAAGATCAAGATACACCAGTACTGATTCAGGTGTCATCGTTAGAGTTCTTAATAAACGGCCGCAATATCTTGTGCATGAAGCAACATCAAATTTTTCAGCAGTCAATAGTACATCAAGCACATCAGAAGCAGCTGTAACAGTCAAATTGTTCCTATACATAAACTTCAATAGCTCCATGAGACTAGCTTCCTCTGAGGATAAATAAACTATAAGTTACACATAAACGTAAAACAGAAATAACAAATGACTATTTACTACAAACCTGTCGCATTGATTTGCAAGGTTGCATGACATTGCTCTGATTCTTTCATGCCGTTTGAAAACAACTGCGTGAACAAACAAGGAGAAAATTTATAAAAGAGTAAATTGCAAGCTTTATCCTTTATCTTTATACCAAATTTCAGACGATTTCCTTTGCCGTTAAAATTGATAGCTTTTTTACTTAACGTTTTAAAATGTTACACGTTATGTCCTTTCACACTAACTCAACTATTTTTTTTGTTAAATCAAGTCACACAAGGGTAATTAAGTTTTTTTACCGGTTTTTATATAAATATAAATAAATAAATAAACATGACCAAATTAAAAAAACTTAATTTGTATATATAGATTTGATACCACACCACACCACCACCACCTGCCACCACCCACCCCACCAAACCATTAGCCAACACCCGCGGCTACCGTCACCACCTACCCACACCACTCGAAACTCCAACTATATGCGTATATCACCCTCTGATTTATTCAAGCAATACGGTTGACACCTAAACAACATCCCGATATCCGAATCTGACCACCGAAAACTCCTAAAAAGCTTAACCTTTTCCTCTACTTCTACATAAGTCACATAGAGAGCCACATTCAAAGCATGTATAAAACTTGGTACCAACCCCCAAAATTCTTCATCTTTTCCTCTACTTCTACATCCTCTCATTAGACAAACCAAGACTCTTCAACAATTACATATAGAATTAGTGCAATTTGTTTTGTTGATAACCACATTTTCATCATTATCCAAATACCCTTTAAGCATATTAACCCCATGACTGATCCAGGTATTCAACCCAAACCCGAAAACATCCGGATTTCGTCACATCAGGTTGACAAGATCCGACCCGGATAGACCTAGTTCTTGAAAAACCCAAAGTTCGGGTTCTAGGTTTTGTCAGCTTTACAAGTGCAAGACATATGACCATATTTAATAAAAAATGAGAAATAAAAACATGGGCAACACACATGACCAGATTTAATAAAAACCCTATAATTAGTCTCTAAAAAGGTGTAAGTGGAGTGGGGGTGGTCACTTGTGATAGAATTCCATCACTCACAAGCACCCAATCAAGTTTCGTCATGTCATCAACCATTTTTCCATCACTCACAACCTTTTTTGGTGGCAATGGTCATCACTGACAACACCCAACAATAAACCCCCACACCCCCTCACATCCATTTATCACTCACACCCCATAACGCGTTGAAATTATCACGGAATGGATTTTATCACACGTTGAATAGTTGGTGGCGGTGGACATTTCAGCAAGTTCCACGCGTGGAACTTCTTATCACGCACAACAAATATAACCACCCCGCCTCCCCTAATGACAACATGTGCAAGCAAGACACATGGCGAGATTTAAATAAAAAAAATTATGTGGGGTTATTGTCAAAGGATATAACGTGTGTAACATTTTAAAACATTGAATACAAAACTCATCAATTTTCAATTTTAAATCAAAACACACCTCCTAAAATTTGGTATACTCTATTTGAAGATTAAGAAATCGACCACCTTGTAGAAAAATGGACTTTTTGCGGCTAAAATTGGGGAGCTAATATATAAGGTTTTGACTCTTGCTGTTGTTCAACAATCAATCAAAAGTCCATTGTAATCAGATAAAGTATTATATAAACGGAAAATAAGAAAAACAGCACGATAATAGTGGACGACTGATACCAAACGGTGGTTGTGTAGACTCAGAAAAGATATAGATGCGAAGAACACGATCGGAGAAATTGCTATCGTTGAACGCAAAACCGAAGTCGTGATGATCGCAGTCATCTTCAGGAGAAGAGTCAGAATCCATGAACAGCGTAGGATCGAACACTTCAAAATTCAATTTACCCATATTTCAAAACCCTAATTCCTTTTCTAAACCCTGGAAGCTAATCGATGAACGAAACAAGCACGTGTGTGGTAGGTATATACGATGCGAAGTTTTGGATTTACACGCAAAATTATAGAACAAAACCAGTAGCAAATATTATCAAAAAAAAAAAAAAAATAATCAAAACCATTTATATTATGATTAACATGCAAGATCTATTTTTACGTAGTATTTAAATCATACTTGTATATATCTCTAATTTATATTTGTATTTATCTTTAAAACAAATCAGTTCTTTTAATATCTTACTTCAAGAAAATGATTTTTTTTTTTTTTTGAGAAAAACGATAACGTATAGTAGGAAGGAAATTATAAATGTTAAAAGTATCATGCATGTTGGTGTCTGCATGCATAATATTGTTTGCATGCGTGACATCTGAAATAGGGAAAGAGATAGGAAGCCATGCATTAAGGGAAGGTGAAGTGGGATCATGAGATAGAGCACTGAAAATCATTTTCTATATATGGCGGGAATGACGGATCTAGAATTTTTTTTTCAAGGTTTTTTTTTTTGTTAGATTTTCATTAATTCTCACTAATATTTTCCAAGTCCTACAAGGTTTTTACTAATTTTTCTTGTTTCCGAATTGATGGGATTCCTGGGAACCCTCAAAAACCTCTGGATCCGCCCCTAGGAAGAATAGGTTCTTGTAATTTGTGGATAAAAACATAATAGGTGATTTGGGTTGGGGAGTAGCCAACAAAAATGCATCGGATGGACGTGTGGTTTATGTGGTAAGGCCATAGCCAAGGGTAATACAAACTTAAATAGACAAGAGAATGGTGAAGAGTTTTTCAAAGTTGGTGTTGGTAACCTATTTATGAGTAAGCAATGTTAGTGAAGGAAAATGGCCGAAAATCCTCCAGTAATTAGTAATTAGGAGCACTCTTTATATATTGTTTACCTTTAGGCAAACACGATGACCTTAAAAGGGTGAGGACCCTAACTAGCACCCTCACATGGTGGGTGGTGGATCCGTTCATGGCGCACCTTTGGGTGGCATATGCGGATGACATGGCATGCCACATGTCGACATGGTGCGAGCACCTTAGGCGGGTGGTGGATGGTACACGTGTGGCAGGTCAAGTAGCGTGAGTGCCCGATGACTCAGAGCGAAAGTACTTGTAACACCCCAATTTAGAGAAATTATAATTGATTTGGTATGTGTTTTTTTATCAAATAATTTAGTAGATTAACAATGTGAATCGATTATTTTAACTGAGATACAGATTCCAAAATTAATGTGTATTTATATTTTTTAAAGATATATATATATATATATATATATATATGGGGAGGTTCATTTGAGAAGAAAATTAAATTGAGAACAAAAAGAATAAAGGGTACAATTGTAAAACATTAAATAGTTTTTCTCTTATCTCATTTATTATTATTTTGACTAATTAATTAGTCATAAAGCGTATCATCCTACACACTAAAAATTATGCCTAGACACATCAAAATTTATCCTACACATTTTTGAAAATTTATCCTACACATACTGAAATTTATCCTACACAACTCGTAATTCATCCTACACACCTCATAATTTATCCTACACTTTAAATTAATTTTTATCTTCTTTGAAAAAATATATATTTTTTAAAATAAGTTACAAATTTAATTTAGTTAGCTATTAAAAAGGAAGACTAACAATTAATGATCTATCTAATTTTACCAATATACCCTTACACACATATTAAATACAAAAATTAAATGAAGTAAAATAAAGCATTATTATTGGTTGAAGTTTGTTCTTTTTTATTCTTACAAAAAATTTCTTCTCATTTGAACCCTCCACTATATATATATATAGGGTATGGTTCATGCAAGAACCACCTTTATTGCGAGAACCAATGTGAACACAACAAAATAAACCCACCCTCAGGGCCGGCCATGCATATTATATATCGCACTTTTATTTCTAAAAAAAATGTGCCCTAAATGTGCCCCTCGGATGAAATGTGCTTTGGCCAGTGATGCTCTTCGCCCATCCCCAGGGCCGACCATGCATATTAGTTTGTATCTTATATTTATTTCTATAGATTTGTAACATGTATTGTACTACTATATTGCCAAAGTTAGAGACTATAGCTGTAATTTTGAAAACGTAGAGACTAAATGTGAAATTTGAACAAACCACAGGGACCCTCTAGACAGTTTTCTCTAAAAAAAATGAAACTAATTCAGAGATTCCCTGAGTGGCTGTTGCTGTTGCTGTAGGAGCGGAATGAGTCCCGATCCTTGATTACAAAGACAAAAGAGCTGAATTTAATTAGGAAATTATTATCAAGACACAAGCGAGAAACAAAGATAATATTTCGTGAAAAGGACGGTAGGGGTGTTCAAAACTATCCGTATCCGAAAATCCGATCCGAAATAACTGATCCGAATTTTTCGGATTCGGATTCGGATAGTGATTTTCAAAATTTTCGGATATCCGAAAATATCCGAAAAATCTGAAATATCCGAAAACTTATATTCGGATATCCGAAACTATCCAAAATATCCGTTTCCGAATATGAAAAAAATAATATATATATATATATATATATATATATATATATATATATATATATATAGGGTAGGGTTCATGCAAGAACCACCTTTATTGCGAGAACCAATGTGAACACAACAAAATAAACCCACCCCAGGGCCGGCCATGCATATTATATATCGGACTTTTATTTCTAAAAAAAATGTGCCCAAAATGTGCCCCTCGGATGAAATGTGCTTTGGCCAGTGATGCTCTCCGCCCACCCCCATGGCCGACCATGCATATTAGTTTGTATCTTATATTTATTTCTATAGATTTGTAACATGTATTGTACTACTATATTGCCAAAGTTAGAGACTATAGCTGTAATTTTGAAAACGTAGAGACTAAATGTGAAATTTGAACAAACCACAGGGACCCTCTAGACACTTTTCTCTAAAAAAAATGAACCTAATTCATAGATTCCCTGAGTGGCTGTTGCTGTAGGAGCGGAATGACTCCCGATCCTTGATTATAAAGACAAAAGAGCTGAATTTAATTAGGAAATTATTATCAAGACACAAGCGAGAAACAAAGATAATATTTCGTGAAAAGGACGGTAGGGGTGTTCAAAACTATCCGTATCCGAAAATCCGATCCGAAATAACCAAAAAATCGGATATCCGAAATTTCGGATATCCGAATTTTTCGGATTCGGATTCTGATAGTGATTTTCAAAATTTTCGGATATCCGAAAATATCTGAAAAATCCGAAATATCCGAAAACTTATATTCAGATATCCGAAACTATCCAAAATATCCGTTTCCGAATATGAAAAAAATAATAAAAAAAGAATAAATAAAAAGTTGGACTTTCGGATATCCGATTCACTATCTGAATCCGTATCCGATGGGCTCCTGGTCACAAAGAACTACTTAACTACTTTATGGTCGACAAAACTACTCTCTAAGCATTCGATAACACAGTTCCTATAAGCCAACAAAAAAATTGGTTAGTCACACGAATCAATTTTTATGTTAACAACATATAACATTTTCTTACTTTGCATCAGTTTCCAAGCATCTACTTGTCACCTCTTTTCCGTAAACAAGAGGCAATGGTTCATCACTTGATGGAAAAACATTAATAGCATGACCCTACATTGATTCAGGTTAGTTATAAATGTTCATTAGCATCCAAAAATACAAGCTAGCTAACTAGAAAGTACGTAATTATACTAGCTACTCACCACTAGAGTTGCATCTTTTCCGAGAAGGAGCTTGTCGACAATTTTTCTATCAATATCACTTGCTGCCACAGTAAAGATCAATGGAGCATATGAATTGATAGAAGCTCTAGAAGGACCCTTATTTCCTGCAGAATTTACCGTTAGAATGCCCCTCTCGATTGCATGAAATGCTCCAATCGCAATTGGGTCAAAAGTAAGTTCGAGTGGATTGTCATTTCCAATTGAGATCGATATGATATCAACCCCGTCAGCAATGGCCTGATCGAAGGCACTCAGAATGTCTGTATAATCACAACTTGTTGGACCGCATACTTTATAAAGAGCTAGCCGTGCTGAGGGAACTCCTCCTCTAGCAATTCCATGTGCTAGACCATAATAGCTTGAGTGTCGAACTTGGTTACCGGCTAATACTGATGCGACATGAGTCCCATGCCCAACTGTATCCCTAGCAGAAAGTTCCTTACTATCAACGATATACGAGCGAGCACCAATTATCTTTCTACATGTAAGATGGACAACAATTAAAACTATAATAAGGCTTTATGTTTTTAAAAGTCAAGATAGCAATTAACACGCTTAACACCTTCTTAAATGACAATTAATCCATGAAGAGAGGTTATAATGCCAACAGAGACAATATAATGCATAAGGCAGTTCAAGAAGATTTCCCAAAATAATTTGTTAACCAACTTGACTCTTGAAATAAAATAAATGATGCAAAGATTAATCTTGTCTAGATCATGTTGTTTTCCCACTAAATATGCACATATTCAATCACCATGCTATTAGTTAATTTACAGATTCCTTGCTCTATATTAGCTTAATTTTACATGGATCTTTTCTCTGTTTTTTCTGGATTATATCTACGTAATAAAATTCCTCACTATATGTATGTTATTGTTATCTTTCTAGAACATAACAACTATATATTAACTTTGTACTACCTTACTTTTAGTTGCTAGTTGAAGAAACTAGATGTTAAAAAAATGAACCACCAAACTAAGTTGATTAAACATTTAACAAACTTACCTGTTACAAACAAAATCTTTGCCGCCGTCGCATTCTCCTTTCCATTTTGTGGGAATAGGATCATAGCCTTCATCGTTGAAGCTCTCTGACTCTAGCCAAATTCCGGTATCAATGACATCGATTATTATGTCACTCTAGATGGTAGCGCCTCGTTCAATACTTCTTGATAGTCCCATGAAGTCCCAAGACCTTGTCGTTTGTAGTAGGGGTGTTCAAAACTATCCGTATCCGAAAATCCAATCCGAAATATCTGATATCCGAATCCGAAATATCCGAAAAATCGGATATCCGAAATTTCGGATATCCGAATTTTTCGGATTCGGATAGTGATTTTCAAAATTTTCGGATATTTCGGATATTCGAAATATCCGAAAATTTAATTTTCATTTTTTTTCGGACATCCGAAAATATCCGAAGTATCCGAAAATATCCGAAATATCCGAAAAATATCAGAAAACTTATATTCGGATATCCGAAACTATCCAAAATATCTGTTTCCGAATATGAAAAAAATAATAAAAAAATAAAAATTAAATAAAAAGTTGGATTTTCGGATATCCGATTCACTATCCGAATCCGCATCCGATGGGCTCCTGGTCACAAAGAACTACTTAACTACTTTATGGTCGACAAAACTACTCTCTAAGCATTCGATAACACAGTTCCTATAAGCCAACAAAAAAATTGGTTAGTCACACGAATCGATTTTTATGTTAACAACATGTAACATTTTCTTACTTTGCATCAGTTTCCGAGCATCTACTTGTCACCTCTTTTCCGTAAACAAGAGGCAATGGTTCATCACTTGATGGAAAAACATTGATAGCATGACCCTACATTGATTCTGGTTAGTTATAAATGTTTATTAGCATCAAAAAATACAAGCTAGCTAACTAGAAAGTACGTAATTATACTAGCTACTCACCACTAGAGTTGCATCTTTTCCGAGAAGGAGCTTGTCTTTTCTATCAATATAACTTGCTGCCACAGTAAAGATCCATGGAGCATGTGAAATGATAGAAGCTCTAGAAGGACCCTTATTTCCTGCAGAATTTACCGTCAGAATGCCCCTCTCGATTGCATGAAATGCTCCAATCGCAATTGGGTCAAAAGTAAGTTCGAGTGGATCGTCATTTCCAAGTGAGATCGATATGATATCAACCCCGTCAGCAATGACCTGATCGAAGGCACTCAGAATGTCTGTATAATCACAACCTGTTGGACCGCATACTTTATAAAGAGCTAGTCGTGCTGAGGGAACTCCTCCTCTAGCAATTCCATGTGCTAGACCATAATAGCTTGAGTGTCGCACTTGGTTACCGGCTAATACTGATGCGACATGAGTCCCATGCCCAACTGTATCCCTAGCAGAAAGTTCCTTACTATCAACGATATACGAGCGAGCGCCAATTATCTTTCTACATGTAAGATGGACAACAATTAAAACTATAACAAGGCTTTATGTTTTTAAAAGTCAAGAGAGCTATTGACACACTTAACACCTTCTTAAATGACAATTAATCCATGAAGAGAGGTTATAATGCCAACAGAGACAATATAATGCATAAGGCAGTTCAAGAAGATTTCCCAAAATAATTTGTTAACCAACTTGACTCTTGAAATAAAATAAATGATGTAGAGATTAATCTTGTCTAGATCATGTTGTTTTCCCACTAAATATGCACATTTTCAATCACCATGCTATTAGTTGATTTACAGATTCCTTGCTCTATTTTAGCTTAATTTTACCTGGATCTTTTCTATGTTATCTTTCTAGAACATAACAACTATATATTAACTTTATACTACCTTACTTTTAGTTGTTAATTGAAGAAACTAGATGTAAAAAAAATGAACCACCAAACTAAGTTGATTAAACATTTAACAAACTTACCTGTTACAAACAAAATCTTTGCCGCCGTCGCATTCTCTTTTCCATTTTGTGGGAATAGGACCATAGCCTTCATCGTTGAAGCTCTCTGACTCTGGCCAAATTCCGGTATCAATGACACCGATTATTATGTCACTCTCGATGGCAGCGCGTCGTTCAATACTTCTTGGTAGTCCCATGAAGTCCCAAGACCTTGTCGTTTGTAGTAGGGGTGTTCAAAACTATCCATATCCGAAAATCCGATCCGAAATATCCGATATCCGAATCCGAAATATCCGAAAAATCGGATATCCGAAATTTCGGATATCCGAATTTTTCGGATTCGGATAGTGATTTTCAAAATTTTCGGATATTTCGAAACCGAAGTATCCGAAAAATATCCGAAAACTTATACTCGGATATCCGAAACTATCCAAAATATATGTTTCCGACTATGAAAAAAATAATAAAAAAATAAAAATTAAATAAAAAGTTGGATTTTCGGATATCCGATTCACTATCCGAATCCGTATCCGAAATTTCGGATATCCGATCCGAAATTTCGGATACGGATTCGGATAGTGAAATCTGGTATCCGAAAATTCCGAATATCCGGTTTTGAACACCCCTAAAGGACGGTATTGTAATGTGTAAACAATAAGCTTGTTTAAGCTCTGAAATCCAAATAACCCGTTTTAATCCGTTAGGCTTCATAACTTAAACATTGGGGGTTAATGCGACTGTGTCCTGGATATCCACGGCTCACTTAATTGCAAGTGGCCACGACCTAAGCATGAGATGTAGGCATACACCTGACAGATGCTAATGCTATGATAAAATATTTTTCTTACCCAATATGGGGATTAAAGTGGTGTGCCGGTTAATCATGTATCAGAGTTTAGTTTCGGGACCCATATGTATTGACAAACACATAATACTGGTAACAAGAGATATAGTTTATCCCTAGTTATTTATCAAAATTATATACCAAATGGTATATAAAATGATTTTGAAAAGATTTTCAAAATGCGTTGATTAATTATATTTAACAGTGAAAACTGACGTGTTTTCAAAAGTATAAAACGCAGGTTAGCAAGAGCGGAATAGGCTAAAGCTGCTCGGTAATTGTATATTAGAATTTGCGACTTTAAGCAAAGAGCCTAGTAGTCTTTTATGCAATCATGTTATTATTTCGATCCGCCTGTTTTTGATAAAGTTTAATTCATAAATATATCTTATCATTATCGTTATAAATTGTAAATTAATGATATATTTGAAGTAGAAGCGGTATAGCAGATCTAATCTGACAAAAAAAATTCTTCAAAATTGAAGGTACATTTGAAGTAAAAACGGATATTAAGATAAGTATTTTAAAATAATTAATGTTGTCACTATATGATATTAATTCGATTTAGAAAAGAATATAAAATCAATTTTGATTAGAAAAAAAAAAACAATTTTTTAAAAGGTGGTTCAATGTTGACACGTAGCCTTCCTTGTAATCATTTATTCCAAGTAGGATTATTTAATTTAACTACCATAAAACCATAACAATACATTAACAAAATACAATTAGCCAAAAATTAGAACAGCAAATGTTTAATTGAATTACCATATGCGAAATGATTGTTGTTACTTTCTCAACGCTTATCAGTAAGCTCAACACTAAGATGAAATCTATCATTAATGAAATAGAGGACTCTATCTTCTCCCATAAAACAAGTCCACCGAATCTTAAACAACAATATGGGACTAAACAACTCTTCACATGTATAACTCCTTTTGAATCTGCTAACAAACTCTTGAGCGTGAATTGAGTACCTTCCTGCGAACTCATAGTCACACGCAAAAGTACATGGCCCATGTACCGTAGCTAAGTAAACCTCCAAATGGTCCATGTGATGCAGGCCCATCAAGAAAAACTCTTGACCACCAAACTCAAATGGTTCGGAAATAAAATTACCCGATGGAAACATACTTGCGCAAATGTCACGTTTTAATTCTAAGTAGACCACACAATGTGGACGCGGTTGTTGGAATTTAACCATTTTAATGGGTCGTACCTTGTAGGTCCGTTCCACAAACCTACGGTTAACATTAGAGTTTTCATCGCTGATATATGCGTGTTGCTTGTTTGGGACCGCGGATTTAAAAGAAAGTGCTTCAGTTACTACCTTTTGGGCAAATTCAGGGTCGAACTCCTCGCGGGTGAGGAGATCTGTAAGCATTTTGCGTGTCATGTAAGGGTAACGAATAAACTTTGCAAGGTGGGTCATGATGATTTTACGGCTGTCCTCTAGTTTAGGGTACTGGGACGCGACCCATTTGAGGACAAAACGGTAAACTTCATTTTCTGATAACAGCCGGAGATCATCACTAGCTATAATCTCCTCCAAACCAGCAAGCGGCAAGTTAAGAATCTCATCTTTATCATACCTGCCATTAGTTATAAAATTTTAGATAATTCACTAAAAATTTAACATTCTGTATTTTTTTTTTGGAAGCTTTACTTGGTCATGTCTTTGAAATAGACAACATAGAACTGCTTCGCGGCAATAGTTAGTGGCTGAAATGCTTCAGTCATTAAAATAGTTGAAGGAAGATCAAGATATACTAGTACTGATTCAGGTGTCATTGTTAGAGTTCTTAATAAACGGCCGCAATATCTCGTGCAAGAAGCAACATCAAATTTTTCAGCAGTCAATAGTACATCAAGCACATCAGAAGCAGCTGTAACAGTCAAATTGTTGCTATACATAAACTTCAATAGCTCCATGAGACTAGCTTCCTCTGAGGATAAATAAACTATAAGTTACACATAAACGTAAAACAGAAATAACAAATGACTATTTACTACAAACCTGTCGCATTTATTTGCAAGGTTGCATGACATTGCTCTGACTCTTTCATGCCGTTTGAAAACAACTGCATGAACAAACAAGGAGAAAATTAAATAAAGAGTAAATTGCAAGTTTTATCCTTTATCTTTATACCAAATTTTAGACGATTTCCTTTGCCGTTAAAATTGATGACTTTTTTACTTAACGTTTTAAAATGTTACACGTTATATCCTTTGACACTAACTCAACTATTTTTTTGTTAAATCAAGTCACACAAGGGTAATTAAGTTTTTTTTCCGGTTTTTTATATAAATATAAATAAATAAATAAACATGACCAAATTAAAAAAAAACTTAATTTGTATATATAGATTTGATACCACACCACACCACCACCACCTGCCACCACCCACCCCACCAAACCATTAGCCACCACCCGCTACCGTCACCACCTACCCACACCACTCGAAACTCCAACTGTATGCGTATATCACCCTCTGATTTATTCAAACAATACGGTTGACGCCTAAACAACAACCCGATATCCGAATCTGACCACCCAAAACTCCTAAAAACCTTCACCTTTTCTTCTACTTCTACATAAGTCACATAGAGAGCCACATTCAAAGCATGTATAAAACTTGGTACCAACCCCCAAAATTCTTCATCTTTTCCTCTACTTCTACATCCTCTCATTAGACAAACCAAGACTCTTCAACAATTACATATAGAATTAGTGCAATTTGTTTTGTTGATAACCACATTTTCATCATTATCCAAATACCCTTTTTGGCTTTTAGCATATTAACCCCATGAATGATCCAGGTATTCAACCCGAACCCGAAAACATCCGGATTTCGTCACATCAGGTTGACAAGATCCGACCCAGATAGACCTAGTTCTTGAAAAACCCTAAGTTTGGGTTCTAGGTTTTGTCAGCTTTACAAGTGCAAGACATATGCCCATATTTAATAAAAAAATGCGAAATAAAAACATGGGCAAGACACATGACCAGATTTAATAAAAACCCTATAATTAGTCTCTAAAAAGCTCTGAAAAGGTGTAATGACAACATGTGCAAGCAAGACACATTACTAGATTTAATAAAAAAATTATGTGGGGGTTAGTGTCAAAGGACATAACGTGTAACATTTTAAAACATTGAATACAAAACTCATCAATTTTCAATTTTAAATCAAAACACACCTCCTAAAATTTGGTATACTCTATTTGAAGATTAAGAAATCACCTTGTAGAAAAATGGACTTTTTGCGGCTAAAATTGGGGAGCTAATATACAAGGTTTTGACTCTTGCTGTTGTTCAACAATCAATCAAAAGTCCATTGTAATCAGATAAAGTATTATATAAACGGAAAATAAGAAAAACAGCACGATAATAGTGGACGACTGATACCAAACGGTGGTTGTGTAGACTCAGAAAAGATATAGATGCGAAGAACACGATCGGAGAAATTGCTATCGTTGAACGCAAAACCGAAGTCGTGATGTACGCAGTCATCTTCAGGAGAAGAGTCAGAATCCATGAACAGCGTAGGATCGAACAGTTCAAAATTCAATTCACTCATATTTGAAAACCCTAATTCCTTTTCCAAACCCGGAAGCTAATCGATAAGTACGAAACAAGCACATGTGTGGTAGGTATATACGATGCGAAGTTTTGGATTTACACGCAAAATTATAGAACAAAACCAGTAGCAAATATTATCAAAAAAAATTAATCAAAACCCTTTATATACATGCAAGATCTATTTTTACGTAGTATATAAATCATACTTGTATATATCTCTAATTTATATTTGTAAGGCTATAGGGTGTGGGGGTCATGGATTTGAACATTATTTCCACATAGGACCATTAATTAAATGGTATACCACCCCCCTCCTTGATTGATGGTGCTTCCCATGGATTAAACCACGATTGCCACGACCCTCCCATTTGAAAATTTTAAGACAAAAATAAATTAAAAAAATAAAGGGGATAGTGGTTTGGGTCATGACCACACCCTTAGGATAGTGTTTTAAATTGTGAATTAAAGATGAATGGCATGGTGTCTATGTGGAGGATCATGGTGGTTATGAGAGTCATGACCACACCCTATAGCCTAATAGGTTATAACCCCGTGTATTACACGGGTCGAATAAATGAATTTTATATACAAAATAATAAAACAATATATCTTTAAAAACCTCATTTATTGCACGAGTTGAATAAATATAATTTTATATATTAAATAATAAAAGTTATATCTATAAGAACCATATTGTACGGGTTGAATAAATATAATTTTATCACACGGGTTGAATAAATGTAATTTCATATATTAAATAATAAAAAGTTATATCTTTAAGCAGGGGCGGACCCAAGTTATGGGGTGGGTGGGCGGCCGCACCCATTGAAAAAAATAATTTAGTGGTATTTTTCGCGAAAAATCCAGACCGCACCCCTTGGAAATTTTCGTCCGCACCCCTTAAAAATGTTAGGAATTTATGTAAAAAAAATTGTGAACACGGATTGAAACCTGATCAAATTATGTAAACAAGTTAGCCTACACCCCCTTTAATAAAACTTAAATTCAATCCATCAAGCCCAATAACTTAATACTCATTCAAGCTCAACCCAACTACTAGTTTTGTTAAACAAACCAGTCCACATAATAAAAAAAAACCCAAATCGCTGCCACTTGCCAGCGACTCCCGCCCTCCCTCTGCCTCACTTCAGCGCCTAGCGACAGCATAATTCCGGCCGGCGATTGCAAAATTTCGGCTGCAAACTGATTAATTCAGGTCGCCCCTAACAGGTACATGTTTTTTACTAGGGCTTATAATAATTACTAGGGCTTGAAATTCAAAATTTTGATTGGCAAACATGTTTGTTGATTATATGATTGTTGATTGGCAAATAATAATTACTAGGGCTTGAAATTCAAAATTTTAAATTGAAAATTAAGGAACATGGGCTATGGTTGAACACTTGAAGATCCTTGTTTATTTTGTATGTGATATGATTAGGAATGAACAATGAGTAGGGAAGTTATGCCGCGATTTCTCAAGAGGAAAGGGGTTGAACCACTTTTTTTCGCCGAATTATTCTAATTAAAGACCAAGGTATGTTATAGATAAGTTTTTTTGTTCTTTTAT
Source organism: Helianthus tuberosus (assembly GCA_030545235.1). NCBI lineage: Eukaryota > Viridiplantae > Streptophyta > Magnoliopsida > Asterales > Asteraceae > Helianthus > Helianthus tuberosus. The sequence continues at coordinate 5,991,766 of CM060452.1, forward strand.
TGAATAATTAAGAGAAATAAAAGTAGGGATGGTTTGAACTTTGATGTTTTTTTGTTTGTTAATGTGATAGGAAGTTAAGAACTAGGGTTTGATTGTTTGAGAATTGAAATGGACCCGACCCGATCTTATTCGACCCGCTATGAAACTTTGTTTGTTTGTTTTTACTTGTTTTACATGACCCGACCCGATCCGACCAGCTATGAACCGATTTTTTTCTATAGCTAGGGGTCTAAAATCTTTAAAAAATTTCCGCACCCCCAGGAAAAAAAATCCTGAGTCCGCCACTGCCTTTAAGAAGCAAATCAACATCTATTTGAGTGATAAAATGTTTGTACTAATTCTGACAAATTGATTTATAAATTATGTAATAAAATTGATATAATAATTTTTTTAGTAACGATATTTCATATATTAATATAAAGTTTGGTTTTCGTGATAAATAATTTGTTTAATTTAAAAATATCTTAAATTAACAATTAAAATTTTAGAATAATATTTTATTAGAAAAATAGACGAATGGTATTCGAAATTTAAAATAGGATGAAATTTAATATTAGCTCATTCTTCATTTATTTATTTAATTAATATAAGATAAGTTTAGAAGTGAGGCGAGAAAATCATAAAATAAATGATTACAATGAATGATAGGTGTCACACATTAATGTTTTATTATATAGTATAGTATAGATATATATTTAGATTGATATAAATAGATTATTTTATTGTAGTGAAACTTGTTAACGAAATCTCAATAAATTTAACCCATTATTTAAAACTTGTAAATGTAACGAAGTCTAAATAAATTTAACCCTTTATTTAAAACTTGTAAATGTAGAAATGATAAATAATATTAGTTAATTTTATTTTAAGTTTCGTAAAATCTATTTGATACCAAACTAAACAAAATTGTCAAATATATAGTTAATATCAAGAGTAAATTACGATTTTGGCCCCTATGTTTATATCACTTTTACCCTTTTTTGCCAAAAAATGAATCTTTTAATATCTGAGCCCCCAACGTTTTTTTTTTCTAACCCTTTTGGACCCTAACACTAACCCCATCAATTTACTTTTGTAGGCCAAAAAGGTTAGAAAAAAGACGTTGGGCTCCAAAAGGGTTAGAAAAAAAGATGTTGGGGTACAAAAGGGTTAGAAAAAAATACGTTGAGGCTTAGATGTTAAAAAAATCTTTTTTGGGCTAAAAGAATAAAAGTGATATAACCACAGGGACTAAAATCATAATTTACTCTAATATCAAATTATATTATATATTATATTGTATTATATATTATATAATATAACAATTGTTGAACAATCTTAGGAACAGTGTATATATTGGACAAATTCTGCCATCTTGTATCTATATATTATTAAAGGCTTGAGGCTTAAAATCCTACAAATGGTTACCTTGGCTTTTTAGGCCTTTTACTTGCATAGTGTTATTACTTCTGGATTTATGTTTTCATGGATTATTTAAAGTCTAGAAAAATAAAATTATTATATTATATACTATAATATAAATAGAAATAATATTAGTTAATTTTATTTTAAGTTTCGTAAAATCTATTTGATACCAAACTAAACAAAATTGTCAAATATATAGTTAATATCAAGAGTAAATTACGATTTTGGCCCCTATCTTTATATCACTTTTACCCTTTTTGGCCAAAAAATGAATCTTTTAATATCTGAGCCCCTAACGTATTTTTCCTAACCCTTTTGGCCCCTAACACTAACCCCATCAATTTACTTTTATAGGCCAAAAAGGTTAGAAAAAAGACATTGTGCTCCAAAAGGGTTAGAAAAAAAAGATGTTGGGGTACAAAAGGGTTAGAAAAAAATATGTTGAGGCTCAGATGTTAAAAAAATCATTTTTGGGCTAAAAGAATAAAAGTGATATAACCACAGGGGCCAAAATCATAATTTACTCTAATATCAAATTATATTGTATATTATATTATATTATATTATATTATATTATATTATATTATATTATATAACAATTGTTGAACAGTCTTAGGAACAGTGTATATATTGGACAAAAGTCAAATGTTAATTAATTACCATTCTGCCATCTTGTATCTATATATTATTAAAGGCTTGAGGCTTAAAATCCTACAAATGGTTACCTTTGTTATAAAACCACTGTGAAAATAGAACTACTTTAGATAAACACATCTCCTCAACAGGTTGTATGGAAGTTGGCTAGATAATAATGCAAAATATCTAGCCAAGAGTTTTCTTTATTTCTTTTCTCTTCTTCAACTGTGATTACAGGGGTGACAATATTGGACCTCGGTGCATGCATATATATACAATAAAATCACTATTCAGAATGTGATAGATTTGTCTGAATGTAATAATTCATAACACTCCCCCTCAGACATATTATCACCATTCACTTGATCAATAATCCATACGTTCCAAATTGGATGACAATTTTCAATTTTGGGGTTTAACTATGGAATACTGCCTCGTTAAAAACCTTGTTAGGAAAACCCAGTGGGACAAAATGTAGCTAAGGGAAAAAGAGTGCAGTGTATAGTCTTCTCCTGATATTTCTGGATCATATATGTTGCCTCATTAAAAACCTTACTAAGAAAACCCAATGGGATAAAACTTAGTTAAGGGAAAAAGAGTGCAACTTGTATAGTACTCCCCCTTATTTTAATATGTATCATTTATGTGACTTGTCTCTATCTTCCTTGAAAGTTGATCAAAGCTTTATAGACAACAATTTTTCGCTTGATCCTTAGATAGGCAATCTTTTGCCGATCAGTGTTATATGATCTTCATATGAGACTTCTGGTTCCTTTTTAGAAACAAATATCATAAGATCCACAACTGTGTTTTGTTACATTACCTGCATTTACAAAACTAACCAAACTTGTTTCGATGGGTTAGTAAAAATATAAATTATACTTTACATACCTCAAGTGTATCAAAAAATTTGTTTCACCTTATTATTTTCTTATTGTATATGATCAATTCTGGGTCTTTGCGAAAAACATTTGAGCCATCAAAAAAATTTCATATCATGGTTTCGCATCAGAAGACCCATTTATCATATTTCACAAAATTAGTTGTATGGACTACCGGTCCTTATAACTTTTCATTTTAATTTATATCATGTCTAGAAATATATCAAATCGAATATCGACGTCGATGATAGAATTGTGTATATTATATAGCGCTTGAAGTGAAGAAAAATATGCCTATATATATATATATATATATATATATACAGAAATGATGTTAATGAAAAATTTCTAAATTTGTATGGTAATAAAAATGGTGAAACCGGCCGTGTCCCCTGGATCGAACCCGGGTCTAGGCCACACCCTTTCGCGCGCCTAGTCAACCGAGCTAGGTCCCTAGTTTGTGAAATTTCCGTTTTTGGTTAAATATAAGCACATGTACAATAACTTCCTATTTTTCAAGAAATTTAATGTTTGAAAAATCAAATGGTCTATTATGCTTCAAACTTTCTATTTCATCTTGATTCCATAATATATGTGTAAGACCATAATTGATCGACAATTCTATGTTGGAATCATTTACTTCTTCCTGAGGGGAAGGTATTATCATTCACTCCTTCCTAAGGGAAGGTTTTATCATTTACTCATTCCTAAGGGAATTGAATTTACCATTTTTTTTCTTTTATGGTCAATTTCCCTTTGAGTGCCTTTTCTTTTTCGAGGATGTTTTATCCTTTGAACCCAATTTTCTTTTCAGGGCCTTTTCTTTTTCGAGGATGTTTTATCCTTTGAACCGACTGGCCTCCCATGTTTGAAACGGGATTCAATAGCCATTTTATTATTATCCCTTTGCTTTTATCCTTTGAACCGACTGGCCTCCCATGTTTCAAACGGGATTCAATAGCCATATTATTATTATCCCTTTGCTTGTCTGTAATATCAACTCGAGCTATTAGCATCTGGTATATAAGATTTTCAATATGTCTTTGTCCTTCTTGGACATTAATTTTAACTGGAGCAATTCAAAACCTTTTGGATGAATTTCCTTCTTAAAATATCTTTTAGATATTTTACTCGAGGATACAGATAATACAATGATAACTTCAAAATTTATTTCACTTTTAGTTGTTTTCTATCTCCCCCTCATGTTGGGATTTATAATAAGCAAATGAAACCCAAAAGAAATCTCCCATTTATGGCTATATATTATTTATTCCCAACATGTCATTAAATCTCATCTTTGTGCGTTGTGTTGTAACAATTTCAGTATATAGAGTATATATATCGCACACCCAAAGATGATAAATATTTGGTTTCTAAATAACTATAATGGGGAGTAAATGTTTCAATAATAATACTTGTTCCAATGATCATTGATAATTTAGAATTTATGAAAAATAAATTTTCCAGACTGGAATAATATTCTTGCTATATTAGTTAAGCCATATGTGCAAACTTCAAGTTGCGAATTGATAACCATTTAGACGATGCATCGATTTAAATACTAAATGGTATCATGCTAGGATATGTGTATCCTTTAATCCTTTTTAGGATTATCATATGATATGTGAATTCTTTTCATCATAGTATATCCTTGATGGCTTAATCTGTCATGCCATCATATCCTTGATGATATATATATTCTTGAAACTCAATAAGTTTCTTATTGATTTTTGGGAAAAATAGAGCGTCCTCTATTTAAAAGCTTTGTATCATTAGGTAATTAGCTTTTCCCATTCTTTCTATTAATTTTGAATGTTCCAGGCAGAACCGTTATTTGCATTATTCGTCTAATTTATGAATAATTCATATACATATATTTGTCATTTGTATTTCCACAAAACATTTGTATGTGTGTATGTATGTACAACCCAAACTTGTATGTTTATCATGCTTCGTCTTTATAATTTAAAAGGTATCTTATGCAACTATGTTACATATTAAGGTTATACTGTCAAAGTCACTTATATTTTGTAAATATAAACTTGGTTTTATGAATCAAATCAACCTGACAGATTTCTAACTTTCCAAAGAGAGTTTACAGTTATAGCCAACTCTCGATGATGATTCATCACAAGAATCCATACACTTGAATACAAATATATATTCGTTCCGTAGTGCAAAATAATTCAGTCACATAATTATTAATATGGTGGTGGGATCCATCTAATGGTGATGGGAGTTGCTGTTGGGATGACAATGCTCGTGTTATCTTCCATATCAATGTTGTATGTAAACATGTTACAATTCATATGGCTACTTATCCAGATATGTAGCCTTTAATTTATGCTTAATCACAGACTTACGAATGGTTTAGTTTCAGCTATAGCAAGTAAGTCTTTTAGTTTGTATGTATTTCCCAGATACTTGTATAGATATATTAAAATAATTGAATCGTAGTAAAATGATTCTAGTATATTGTTATGTTTGTAGACCTCTGTCTGTGTATACAACTGAACTTAATCAAAATCAGAATCAGAATCATGAGGTGATGGAGGTGGCAGAGTAAATTGTTTTGAGATAATACTAGCTACTTGTCTTAGCCTTTCTTCCTGCCACTCATTCTTTTTCGTCAACCACTCTATTTGTCTGGACATTTTCCGGTTCTTTTTTATTAGTTTAGCAACCTTCATTGGATCTAAAAGTGGATTTATTAGAGGCACCGTACTTGGTCCGTCTTCAACAATTGATGGTTGTTGTTGCTCCGGATGTTGTGAAGATTGTTGCTGTAATAGTGGTGATATGGGTTATTCTCGTGCTAACAACTCTTGGAATGTCATACTATCATTAAATATGGATTGTTGCATCATTTCTCCTTGCCCAAAAGGTAAAGGTGAAAGTGCCTGGTAGATGTTTGGTGTTTGTGGTTGAGTATGCTGTGTTTGAGATGTGTTAGTTGAAATATGTTCAAACAATGTTCAAACACGGGTGGTATTGGCTGCTGTTGAGACAACAAATCATACTGATAAAAAGATGGTTGAGGAAACTGCAACAGTAATTGTTGTAGATTTTGTGATGTATTTTCTGGGATAACCGGTGCTGCCTCAGATTGAAACGATTGTGTTTATGCAGGAATATCAATAGGTATTATCTCGATATTGTTAAAATTTACCACTCCAGGTAATCATGGTGGGGATAATTCTTGAATAATCTGATCGTTTATGACACCTAGAGATTTGGCTATTTTTGTTATGTATGATCCTCCCATAAGGTTTTTCGGGGGACGTGTTTGGTATTGCTCAAAGTACATAGCAAGAGAGTAAGCAATATTACAATGGACTGACTCGAATATATTGTATAAGTGGAAGAGATCGGTACCACTAACCCTGTGTAGATTAGACGTGCGCCCCCTGATCGTGTTGGCTAGAACACGGTGCATATATTAATAAAGATGATCTCTAAAAGTTCTTGAATTATTATTTTTACTCCACACTGCTGGTGTAAGTGTAGACCAATAATCTTGTATGCGATCAGGATATTCGGTTAATGCGTTTATAAACATAGGTGATCTAACTTCTTCTTCTGTATAAATACCTAAATGTACTGCGAACTCAGATAATGACAATTTAAAAGTTTCTCTACCGAGTCTAAAATCGATAGAGGGCTCAGAAGGGTCTTTATTTCGTGTGAAATGAAAAGTAGACCAGAACTCATATACAAGTGCATCGTATGAAGGTTCTAAGATGTCAAAAAAACGACGCCATGGTGAACCAATTGGTAGTAACCTCGTCAGTCGATCATCTATGTCTAGTATTCACGTTACGTTCCAGTCGATACTATTAATAGTATTAACTTTAAGCCTCCTGAGGGTTAGACATTTCGTATGGGTGCGTACATCCCTAAACTGAAGAAATTTGTGGACTTCGATCTGGGCACGAATTTCTGCTGCGTTTGAAGATTCAGCGTGTGCATGAGTAGAAAACCGAAGACTCATGATAGTAATATTGGGCTTTGTTTGAGTTAAAAAAAATTGAATTTGAGTATGAGTTGTTTTGGGTATGTGTCGAACTATATCAGAAGTTTAGTTGGTTTGAGGATTTACACGAGTGGTGGGTTACTTATATAGATACAAATTACGCTTACACAATACGCTTGGTTAAGGCTTCCATGATACACCTTGAAAATAGTTTTACTGTATTAGTTTTGAAAATTTCGGTAACAAACAAAATGTTTAAACTAATATTAGATTCGGTAGGTATCGTGGGTAACGTGCTGATTATCACTGCTAAATGGTTCTGATAACAATAGTGATGATATTAATAATTGGTAATTTTATAGTAAAATATGCATAGCCATTTTTACGGATATATATATATATATATATATATATATATATATATATATATATATAATTAGTATGCACAATAATAAATAAATAAACATTATTAAACATTAGATTTTATAAATAAATGTTAGATAACATGAATGTAAATGTTAGGTGCATAATAAATAAATGTTAGATAACATGAATGTAAATGTTAGGTGCATAAAAGAAATTTAGATTGTTAGTAGTACCAAAGTTATTATATATCCATAGTATGAAGTCCTCTGCACTGATTTAGATTGTTAGTAGTCCCATAGTTATTATATTCCCATAGCAATAGGTACCTCGTACTCATTTTTATTATTATGGGATTTAGATGTTTTTATGATAGGAGTGTCTGGATAACTGAGTCTCCTAAAGGAAAACAATCCCACGGTATAAATGAAATATTACGTTTATCATAACAATTATAGTTTATATAAATTAATCAAACACTTACTTTGATTATAATTGCTTGAACGTTTCCTTGGCTAGAGCCTCGTGCTTGGCTAGAGCCTCGTGCTTGGCTAGAGCCTCGTGCTGATAACGTGTTATAAAACCACTGTGAAAATAGAACTACTTTAGATAAACACATCTCCTCAACAGGTTGTATGGAAGTTGGCTAGATAATAATGCAAAATATCTAGCCAAGAGTTTTCTTTATTTCTTTTCTCTTCTTCAACTGTGATTACAGGGGTGACAATATTGGACCTCGGCGCATGCATATATATACAATAAAATCACTATTCAGAATGTGATAGATTTGTCTGAATGTAATAATTCATAACAACCTTGGCTTTTTAGGCCTTTTACTTGTATAGTGTTACTAGGTTATAACCCCGTGTATTACACGGGTTAAGTAAATAAAAAATCAAATACTTAATAACGGAGATTTAATAATTAAATAACGATATTTTAAGACGCTTTTCTAATATCCGAACAAAATTTTGTGCCATGTATGATCAAAACTTGTGATGTTTGTCAAGTTTATAAATATGAAAGCATTTGAACCATCGATTATAAGACAAATGTATCATCTACTTTCTCATGAGTTTTAAAAGTCATGTGAACATACATTTAATAACCTAAGTTTTAGTTAAATAACAGTGGTCTTAATTTATTAGTTCTTAAAAATTATTGAAATGTCGAGATTAGAAATATAGCAATTAGCCAATTAGATAAACTTATAGCTACAAAATAATACTTAAATTAATTAGATAAGTATAAATATTGGTAATTATATATAACATTAAAATTTAAATATCTGGACGTGAGTTGCATCTTAATTGAATGGTTATTTTTGGATAAATTCATGAGTATGATAAATGTAGTTATTATTCTTCTTGCATTTTAAATTACGATTTTGGCCCATGTGATTATATCAATTTTACCCTTTTAGCCCAAAAAATAATTTTTTAATATTTGAGCCCCCGTCAAATGTTAGGGGCCAAAAGGGTTAGAAAAAAAGACGTTAGGGGCTCAGACGTTAAAAAATTCTTTTTTTGGGCTAAAAGGGTAAAAGTGATATAACCACAGGGGCCAAAATCGTAATTTACTCTTAAATAAATAAATAATTTGTTAAGCAAGAAAATCGTTCCCTTTACTCTCGTTATGAAAATGCTCGATATTTGTTTCAATTATTAAGATATAATTTTTAACCTAGTAATTAATATAAATAAATAATAAGATATTTTATGGAACTTTATCCGTTATTTTTTAAATGTTTGAAACATATATTAAACTTAATAATTTAAATTAAATAATAATTATCTACCATTTATATTAAATAATAAAAATTATTTACAATTAAGTAGATGGTTTATCTACAATTAATATTAAATAATAACCCATCTACTTTCGATGATGTTATACTATCTTTTTTTTATTCCGTTAACATTTTATATAATATATATTATTAAATTAAATAATATTTAGTAGGAGGGTTATCTATAACTAATTGAAAAAAATTAAACTAAAATAATAATTATCTATAAGAGATGCCCTAATATGATGACACGTGTCCCTAAAGTGGTTTCTTTTATTATATAGTATAGATTACTTCTCGATTTATGTTTTCATGGATTATTTAAAGTCTAGAAAAATAAAATTATTATATTATATACTATAATATAAATAGAAACACACAATAATGATTGTTAAATTTATATATTTACTTTTAGTGTCCAACCTATAATTATTTATATTAGTATTAAGCATTTTTTATTTTATAAATTGTTGTATATATCATTACGACATACTTACTCTTTGTCTACGAATTGATAAAAGTTAATTCGAATGTGTCTATATAGTTGTTTTTTGTTCTTTTCCATGACGAGCTGAACCGCTACCGTTTGAGAAACATCGATATTGGTGGAGTATTTGTTTTTATAGTTTTTATGATATATCCGAATAGAGTATTTCTTTGTACCATAAACTTAGCGAGTGCCGGTATTTTTTTTCCAAATGTGTATATCTCTTTTCGATTGCCGTAGCAAGTGCTAAAATCGTACCAGTACTGTAACCAAACAAACCATATTGATACCGACCGAAACCCGCAGCGGAGCGCGGAGAATACCACTAGTTAGATAACTAAGTTTGAATTTGAAGTAAATAGATAAATATAAAAGTAATAATTAAACTAAATAATATTTAGTAGGATGATTATCTATAATTAGTTAGAATATACTAAATTAAAATAATAATTATCTATAAGAGATGGCCTAATACGAAGACAAGTGTCCCTAAAATGGTTTCTTAGTATTTAGTAGGAGGATTATCTATAATTAGTTAGAATAGATTAAATTAAAATAATAATTATCTATAAGACATGGCCTAATATGATGACAAGTGTCCCTAAAATGGTTTCTTTTATTATATAGTATAGATTTATCTTTCAAATCAGTTCTTTTAATATCTTACTTCAAGAAAATGAAATTTTTTTTTTTTTGAGAAAAACGATAACGTATGATTGGAAACAAGATTGTATAGTAGGAAGGAAATTATAAATGTTAAAAGTATCATGCATGTTGGTGTCTGCATGCATAATATTGTTTGCATGCGTGACATCTGAAATAGGGAAAGAGATAGGAAGCCATGCATTAAGGGAAGGTGATGTGGGATCATGAGATAGAGCACTGAAAATCATTTTCTATGAATATTATATGGCAGGAATGACGGATCTATAATTTTTTTTTCAAGGGTTTTTTTTTGTTAGATTTTCATTAATTCTCACTAATATTTTCCAAGTCCTACAAGGTTTTTACTAATTTTTCTTGTTTCCGAATTGATGGGATTCCTGGGAACCCTCAAAAACCTCTGGATCCGCCCCTAGAAGAATAGGTTCTTGTAATTTGTGGATCAAAAACATAATAGGTGATTTGGGTTGGGGAGTAGCCAACAAAAATGCATCGGATGGACGTGTGGTTAATGTGGCAAGGCCATAGCCAAGGGTAATACAAACTTAAATAGACAAGAGAATGGTGAAGAGTTTTTCTTTCAAAGTTGGTGTTGGTAACCTATTTATGAGTAAGCAATGTTAGTGAAGGCAAATGGCCGAAAATCCTCCAGTAATTATTAATTAGGAGCACTCTTTATATATTGTTTACCTTTAGGCAAACACGATGACCTTAAAAGGGTGAGACCCTAACTAGCACCCTCACATGGTGGGTGGTGGATCCACTCATGGCGCACCTTTGGGTGGCATAGGCGGATGACATGGCATGCCACATGTCGACATGGTGCGAGCACCTTAGGCGGGTGGCAGATGGTACACGTGTGGCAGGTCAAGTAGCGTGAGTGCCCGATGACTCAGAGCGAAAGTACTTGTAACACCCCAACTTAGAGAAATTATAATTGATTTGATATGTGTTTTTTTTATCAAATAATTTAGTAGATTAACAATGTGAATCGATTATTTTAACTGAGATACAGATTCCAAAATTAATGTGTATTTATATTTTTAAAGATATATATATATATATGGTAGGGTTCATGCAAGAACCACTTTTATTGCGAGAACCAATGTGAACACAACAAAATAAACCCACCCCCAGGGCCGGCCATGCATATTATATATCGGACTTTTATTTCTAAAAAAATGTGCCCAAAATGTGCCCCTCGGATGAAATGTGCTTTGGCCAGTGATGCTCTTCGCCCACCCCCAGGGCCGGCCATGCAGATTAGTTTGTATCTTATATTTATTTCTATAGATTTGTAGCATGTATTGTACTACTATATTGCCAAAGTTAGAGACTATAGCTGTAATTTTGAAAACGTAGAGACTAAATGTGAAATTTGAACAAACCACAAGGACCCTCTAGACACTTTTCTCTAAAAAAAATGAACCTAATTCATAGATTCCCTGAGTGGCTGTTGCTGTAGGAGCGGAATGAGTCCCGATCCTTGATTACAAAGACAAAAGAGCTGAATTTAATTAGGAAATTATTATCAAGACACAAGCGAGAAACAAAGATAATATTTCGTGAAAAGGACGGTAGGGGTGTTCAAAACTATCCGTATCTGGAAATTCGATCCGAAATAACCGAAAAATCGGATATCCGAAATTTCGGATATCCGGATTTTTCGGATTCGGATAGTGATTTTCAAAATTTTCGGATATCCGAAATATCCGAAAATTTAATTTTCATTTTTTTTCGGATATCATAATATCCGAAATATCCGAAAAATATCCGAAAATATCTGAAAAAATCCGAAATATCCAAAAACTTATATTCGGATATCCGAAACTATCCAAAATATCTGTTTCCGAATATGAAAAAATTAATAAAAAATAAAAATTAAATAAAAAGTTGGACTTTCGGATATCCGATTCACTATCCGAATCCGTATCCGATGGGCTCCTGGTCACAAAGAACTACTTAACTACTTTATGGTCGACAAAACTACTCTCTAAGCATTCGATAACACAGTTCCTATAAGCCAACAAAAAAAATTGGTTAGTCACACGAATCGATTTTTATGTTAACATATAACATTTTCTTACTTTGCATCAGTTTCCGAGCATCTACTTATCACCTCTTTTCCGTAAACAAGAGGCAATGGTTCATCACTTGATGGAAAAACATTGATAGCATGACCCTACATTGATTCAGGATAGTTATAAATGTTCATTAGCATCCAAAAATACAAGTTAGCTAACTAGAAAGTACGTAATTATACTAGCTACTCACCACTAGAGTTGTATCTTTTCCGAGAAGGAGCTTGTCGACAATTTTTCTATCAATATCACTTGCTGCCACAGTAAAGATCCATGGAGCATATGAATTGATAGAAGCTCTAGAAGGACCCTTATTTCCTGCAGAATTTACCGTCAGAATGCCCCTCTCGATTGCATGAAATGCTCCAATCGCAATTGGGTCAAAAGTAAGTTCGAGTGGATCGTCATTTCCAAGTGAGATCGATATGATATCAACCCCGTCAGCAATGGCCTAATCGAAGGCACTCAGAATGTCTGTATAATCACAACCTGTTGGACCGCATACTTTATAAAGAGCTAGTCGTGCTGAGGGAACTCCTCCTCTAGCAATTCCATGTGCTAGACCATAATAGCTTGAGTGTCGCACTTGGTTACCGGCTAATACTGATGCGACATGAGTCCCATGCCCAACTGTATCCCTAGCAGAAAGTTCCTTACTATCAACGATATACGAGCGAGCGCCAATTATCTTTCTACATGTAAGATGGACAACAATTAAAAATATAATAAGGCTTTATGTTTTTAAAAGTCAAGATAGCAATTGACACACTTAACACTTTCTTAAATGCCAATTAATCCATAAAGAGAGGTTATAATGCCAACAGAGACAATATAATACATAAGGCAGTTCAAGAAGATTTCCCAAAATAATTTGTTAACCAACTTGACTCTTGAAATAAAATAAATGATGCAAAGATTAATCTTGTCTAGATCATGTTGTTTTCCCACTAAATATGCACATTTTCAATCACCATGCTATTAGTTGATTTACAGATTCCTTGCTCTATTTTAGCTTAATTTTACCGGATCTTTTCTATGTTTTTTTCTGGATTATATCTACATAACAAAATTCCTCACTATATGTATGTTATAGTTATCTTTCTAGAACATAACAACTATATATTAACTTTGTACTACCTTACTTTTAGTTGTTAGTTGAAGAAACTAGATGTAAAAAAAAAATGAACCACCAAACTAAGTTGATTAAACATTTAACAAACTTACCTGTTACAAACAAAATCTTTGCCGCCGTCGCATTCTCCTTTCCATTTTGTGGGAATAGGACCATAGCCTTCATCGTTGAAGCTCTCTGACTCTGGCCAAATTCCGGTATCAATGACACCGATTATTATGTCACTCTCGATGGCAGCGCGTCGTTCAATACTTCTTGATAGTCCCATGAAGTCCCAAGACCTTGTCGTTTGTAGTAGGGGTGTTCAAAACTATCCATATCTGAAAATCCGATCCGAAATATCCGATATCCGAATCCGAAATATCCGAAAAATCGGATATCTGAATTTTTCGGATTCGGATAGTGATTTTCAAAATTTTCGGATATTTCGAAACCGAAGTATCCGAAAATATCCGAAATATCCGAAAAATATCCGAAAACTTATATTCGGATATCCGAAACTATCCAAAATATCTGTTTCCGACTATGAAAAAAATAATAAAAAAATAAAAATTAAATAAAAAGTTGGATTTTCGGATATCCGATTCACTGTCTGAAATTTCGGATCGATCCGATCCGAAATTTCGGATACGGATTCGGATAGTGAAATCTGGTATCCAAAAATTTCGGATATCCGGTTTTGAACACCCCTAAAGGACGGTATTGTAATGTGTAAACAATAAGCTTGTTTAAGCTCTGAAGCACATTGTATAAATCTTTTACATGAAAGCATTTATTAAATGAGCTCCACCTTAGGGTTCTCGAGTTTGTTTAGGCTTGGCTAGTATATCTACTACCATAACTATCTAATAAAATATACTTCATCTTAGGCTCTAGTCAATTGGTTACAAACGGGTCGGCCCAAGATCAATCCTGGCCACCGTCAAGACTCAAAAGGGACCCGATCAGTTTGGTTGGGACCATCATTTGAACAAGCCACTTAACGTGGGTCAGCTGGGTTGGGTTGCCGGTAGGGGTGCAAACGAGCCGAGCCCGAGCCTTACCTTAATCAAGCTTGGCTCATTACAACTTTCTAAAGCTCGTGCTCGAGCTCGGCTCGCTAGTTAAATTTAAAACTCGAGCCCGGTTCGAAAGCTCAATCTAAGTATCTGTGGCGCGAGTTTAAACAAGATAAAGCTCGACTCGAGCTCGTTTTAGGTTGTTAATGAGCCAAAGGTTGACTCAACTTGGCTCGACAGTTTGAGAACTCAAATAAAAAAAACATTTATACAATTCAAAAGTAAAAGATAGCTTAAACCCTAAAGCATACTAAATAAGGCTTAACGAGCCTAAAAGAGCTACACATACAAGGCTCGAGCTCAGGCTCAATACCTAATCGATCCTTATTTCAAGCTCGTACTCGGGCTTGATAAGGCTTGGCTCGTTCCAGCTTTTTATCGATTCGATCTCGAGTAGCTCGGCTCGTTTGCACCCCTAGTTGCTAGGATTCAACCTTTGTTGAGAAATATTTCACCGCTGTTTGTGTATAGTATGAGTCTACTCATTGTTAGTTCCAAAATAATGAAAACAGTAACAATTATGCTAACACTTCCATGTAACCAACAGTTCCAGTTTCTAAAATACAGTGACAGAATGACTTGTCTATAATCCAATGCTCACTATGTTTGATAACCCATCTAAATGTGTGCCCAAAATTCTACAAAAATATGAAAGATGTGGGCCCATTTTCTATATAAACCTAGGCCTCTTTGGGCCCAACATTGAATTTAGCTATGAAAAATCCAATTGTATCATGTGGGCCTGAAGGATCAAACCTCTGGACCAGATCTTCCTCACCAGGTTTTAACCATTCCCTGAAAAAAATTACAACATGAACATCAGTAATTACATTCCAGTAGTGGTGCCAGTGCCACAGAACAAAAAGTTGAGGAATACAGAACAATTTTAAATAGTTAAGTGTAGGAACCGCTAGGCCTATAAACGAACAGAACGTTCATGAACTTGTTTGGCGGGAAGTTCATTTATGTTCGTTAATATACGAACGAACATGGACACAATTTGTTCATCTAATTAAACGAACGAACATGAACACATGTTTTGTTTGTCCATTTATGTTCGTGAACGTCCGTTTATGTTCGTTCATTTGCGTTCAATTATGTTCGTTTATTTACTATTTATGTTCGTTTTAATTTATACAAATAAGTAGTGATATTTATATAAACAGTAAACATAAAAGGAACTTTCTAACTTTATAAAAATATAACTAATTGGTAATTGGGCTTTCTAGTAATAACAATGGATTTTCCAATGGAAATTATCATAATTATTCACTAATTTATATTAAAAATTATTTTTTGTTCATTTATATTTAGTAACTTATGTTCATTTGTGTTCATTTACGTTTCTTCAATTAGGTCCATTTGCGTTGTTTATTGTTTGTTAAATTATGTCCGTTTAAGTTTGTTTATGTCCGTTTACGTTTGTGAATTGTTGGTCTAGGTTTTAAACGAACGAACATAAACAAACACGAACATACTTATTTTGTTAATAAACGAACAAAAACAAAAAAAATGTGTTCGATTATATGTTCGTGTTCGGTTAAAGTTAAATGAACAAACATGAACATGCCTTTGTTCGCGTTCGTTCGGATCGTTTACTGGCCTAGGAACCGCATAAACACTTGTACATATTGCTTTAATTGTAATACCTAAGGCGGTTATGTAATTGCATAACCGCCACTCTCTCATCCACTAAACCGGATATGACCACATACAACCGAACAGGTGCTTATGCAGTTGTCGCAGTTCTCTAATTGAAAATGGTTATATATTGAACGCGCCCCCCTAAAAGTTTCTAATGTTATTTATATAATGTCATAGATTGTCAGTTAGATTCGAAGTCCAAATATTTTAAGAAAATTGATCATAAAAATTAAAAATATGACTGCATGATAAATGAACTTACTCAAAATATCCATCAGATGATTCATAACGACCGAGTAATCCAGGCCCCCCGACTTTAGGGTGCTAAAACATACACAAAAATGTAAAACATTAGATTAAGGTGGCAAATTCAACCCGTTTTTTTTTTTTTAATCTATAACAGATCAAATGAGTTGTGTTGAAATCACCCAATGGGTATTATATAACGCATTGAACTTCTAAAACAATTTATAAAAAAAAAAAAAAAACAGATTCTTAAAGAAATAATATAACTTTTTTGATCATATTTGACCCCAATTATTAACAAAAATATTATATTCTGAACAAAATGTTTCGGGACCCACAAAGTCCATTTTGCCAGAAAATTTCTTTTTTTTTTTTCACCAAAAAGAGAGATGCTGCAACTAACCTGTGGTGCCAATGAAAGAAACTTATACGTGTCTAAAGCATAACGAACAAGAGCCTCGTTTTCACCTGGATTTATCGTGCATCTGGAATTTAATATGCAGATGTTAATCATATCCATCCACGGAGACCAATAAAATTAAAAAAAAACAGAACATGTTTAAAAAAAAATGAAGTACTAAATTAATATTATAACTAAAAGATGAATAATAAGAATAATTTCTTACGTGGAGTATACGATAACTCCACCTGGGCGAACTAGCTGAACCGCCTGATCAAACATTCGTTGCTGATACTTTCCGTGCCTCCTTAATGATTCAATCGTTTCCTTAAAAAAAGTTAATTAACTTACTTTTATGTTTTTCCAAAAAATAACAAACTCTTATTGTAATCTTGTTTGAGATTTTCTTAAGTTTAATTTAATTACACATTCAATGCATAACTAATTTTAAGTACAAAACTGCAAGAGCCGCATAAACACTTGTACACTTATACGTATCGCATTAACTATGATACATGACTACATAAGTGATAAGACGGTCAAACAAACATCATAGGTTTTGTTTAAGAAAACAGGATTACCTCTGCGGCAAACAAACGCGGTCTCAATCCAAGAGCAGAACAAGGAGCATCAAGAAGAGCCCGATCGAAACTATTTGGTAAAAAACCCTCACATTTATTCACCCTGCCACCTGTCGCTTGATTTTTCCCGGGACCATTTTTCATTCTTCGGATTTGTTTCCTTATTTCGGCTTTACTTGTATAAGGACCTTTTTTCGCTTCCTCATCATCTGTAACACTGACTAAATTAGATATCAAAGAGAATATGATAAACTGTTAATACAATATGTCAATATTGCATACAAGAAAAGTAACTTACAAATCTTGTTGTCTTCCGTTGCAGGAGATACTAATTCTCCGTTAACAAAACTTGCTGACTCAGCCTGTTGACTCGTTTGACTTAACTTATCTTCAATAGAAGATTGTGTCACCGTGCCGTTTGATTTATCCTTGCGAACGGCTTTTAAGGCATCTAGTTTATATGCGGTTATGCTATTTAATCCCAATTCTGCAGCCAGATTATGGATCTCGAGCACCTGCAAAGTGAAAAACATCAATGCTTACAGATTAATTACTTCCGTCTAAAATATAATATGATAAAAAAACTAGAGTAAAATGCCATTTTCGTCCCTGAGGTTTGGCCAGTTTTGCGACTTTCGTCCAAAGGTTTGTTTTTCCGCATCTGGATTCAAAAGGTTTGAAATCTTGCCATTTTCATCCGGCTCGTTAACTCCATCCATTTTTCTCTGTTAAGTCAGGGGTATTTTCGTCTTTAACTTAAATGGGCAATTCGGTCGTTTGAATACTTGTACATTATGCTAAATGCTTGTACATAGAGTGAAAAAGACAGAATTGCCTTTTAAGTTAACAAAAAAGACGGAAATACCCCTGACTTAATAGAGAAAAATGGATGGAGTTAACGAGCTGGATGAAAATGGCAAGATTTCAAACCTTTAGGATCCAGATGCGAAAAAACAACATTTGGACGAAAGTCGCAAAACTGGCCAAACATCAGGGACGAAAATGGCATTTTACTCTCGAATAGAAAACTTATGTATATGAAACTTTACCTTATTATGAGACCTATCAACCGCAGTCACTTCTCCTTTATCCTTCATAAGTGAAGCAATTGCAGTTGTTTTTCCACCAGGGGCCGCACACATGTCTAGTATTCTTTCTCCCTGTTGCGGATCTACCACATAGATGATTAATCAAAATTAATTATGATAAAAAATAAAAAGAAATATAACATTTACAAGCCCTTTATCTAAAAAATGAGATCAATAAAAAGTTTTTTAGTATTTGACAAATGTCATGACAGTTTGACATTCTGAACATCATTTTTAAAGTACTAGCGATGTCATTATTACGGACCAAACACAGAGGCATGTTATAAGCACAGCTGTAATAATATGAGAGAAGAAAAAGAAGAAACACACACCTAAGACATGTGCAGTAATAATGCTTGGCAGGTTTTGAAGAAATATGTCCCCCTTAAGCACATCTGCAAATTTTCTAACAAAACCCTCACTTATTTCCATTTAAGAACGTTTGTTAGAATTAGCAGCATGAATGGTGTGCATCTGTAAGTATTCCCACTAATTATATATAGACACACAATAACAGGTTTCACTCTAGCACTATTTACACACGGTATAAACATACATATATACACATGCATATTTACATACCAAATAGATTTCTTAGTACTTGCATAGAACCTTTAACCTATGCTCAAAAAACTCGTTCATATATTTCCATCGTCTGATTTATAAGTTTATCATGTAAATTCATAAATAGTGAAACACTTTTTTCTTGTAATGAGCAACTAATTAGAATAATCCCTCAACTTCTCTGACGTCATCATCTTTGACTAGAAGTTTCTGATGCACATCCTCGGTTCAGTAATTAGATAATCTATTTGTTCTCTGATTAATGTACCCCTGATGCAACTAGATAGCCTTAGTTATTAATCTACCTCGCTTAATCAAAGCCTACTGAATTCTTAATCTATAATATGTGTTCAAGGACTTATACAGTTATACCCACCTAATATTCATACAAGTTTGAATATTGTTCTTGTAGACCGAGTCACCAAAACAAAGTTACTCTTTCTACAAAACATTGATTTTACGTATCAATATTATATTATTAAGCATTAGGAAGAAACTCTTAAACACAGTTTTGAGGATGAGAAATTACTACTTTTTTCCTTCATCATTTTGAACCGAATATAAATAAACCCAAAAGAACAAATATGGGGTAATTTGTAAATCCTTTCACAGTATTCCCTTTTTTGTAATACTATTGAGGACCGATAATATCCGCTGCTTTGCACGGGTATCATGTTAGTGTAAACTGTAACATACGAGTACTATAATGAGTCAGCAAGAACCCCAAGACTCCGTTTAATGAAATAAACCAAAAATATGCCCTTTGTTATTCTTTAACCCAAAAAAACAAGAAATTTGATTGCTAACATAAATCTTATTAGCACGTACTACAATTCTTGAGATAGTAATCACAAGAAGAGTTATGTCACGTATAGCATTCCACTGAGAAAAGAAAAAACGTATACCGTTGAAGGATGCCAATCTAAACACTCTATCAGTCATATCCACACCAAGACCAGACAAGTCACGAAATATTCCCGCCCTTGATAACATCGTAATTCCTTGGCCGATATATAACCCATCTCTTTCAATATATTGAGGATCTACAATAGATACAACATATGATAAGCATTATAATTCAACGACCATATGAAAAAAAAAATACTAAGAAAAAGTTAATCCATGCAGAATAACTGAATTAAGACACTGACAGCTGACCAGTAAGAATTAGGGCTGCAAATGAACGAACACGAACAAGAAATTTCGTTCGTTTAGTTAAATGAACGAACATGAACAGAGGCCGCATTCTTTCATTTATGTTCGTGAACGTTCGGTAACGTGTTTGTTTGTGTTCGATAGTTCATTAGTGTTTTTAAATTTTATATTTTATTTAAACACTTCACAATTCCAACATATAAAATAGAGTTAACTTTCATTTTGCTCCCTGTGGTTTGGTCATTTTAACGGTTTTGCTCCAATAGTTTAAAAATAGCCATTTTCCTCCCTGATCTTTCGAGTTTGTCGTCAGTTTGCTCCCTGGCTCTAACTCAGTTAAAACGTTCAATTAAAAGTAGGTGTATTTCGGTAATTTACTCCCTGGCTCTAACTCAATTAAAACGTTTAGTTAAAAGTCGCAGTAGTCGTGGTCGGCAGGTGGTGGTGGATGGTTGTGGATGGTGGTGGCCGGTAGAAAGAGTGGTTAGAAAGATGGGGGATCAGAAAAAAATTACTTATATACATATAAATAAACAAATTATAGGTTTATTTAGGTGAAAAGACTTACACGCCCTTGCTTTTATCTATAAAATTACCCAAATACCCTTATAGTTAATGGATTTTTTGGATGGAGTTAGAGGTGGGGAGCAAAATCACGATAAGTTAGAAAAATCAGAGAGGAAAATGGCTATTTTTAAACTATTGGGGCAAAACCGTTAAAATGACCAAATCACAGGGAGCAAAATGGAAGTTAACTCTATAAAATACTTAATAAGTATCAGTGTTGTTCATGAAAGCTTGTTTGTTTTTATTTGTTTTCATGAACATTAGTTTGTGTTCGTTTGTGTACATGAATGTTTGTTTGCGTTCGGTACCTAAAATTAACAAACAAACACAAACACGTTCATTTCCATAACGAATGAATGTGAACAGAAAATCGTGTTCGGTACGTGTTCATGAACAGTTTGTTAACACATATATTGTAAGATGGTATAGACTGATTGATTGATTGATTGATTGATTCATTTATTAATGATTACAATACGTAGAGATGGTACGGAACCCTAGATACCTAAAGTGGGCCCGTGGGCTCACACAATATGGTCCAATATATATTTCCTTAACAAACGAACATGAACAAGGTCTTGTTCATGTTCGTTTGGTTCGTTTGCAGCCCTACAACTCTGCAAGTAAGAATGTTCCCACCAGATAGCTACACAATTAGGAAAATAATGACAACAAGTTGCTTGCCTGTTTTAAGTCCTTGTAGGACAATCCCGCGTGTAATTCCCGTAGCCCATTCCCCATTACGACCAGGCTGTTCAACACCAACTGAAACTGCAACTTTATCCCCTTTTTCAACATGAGCACTGCACGCTAATATACCCGGCACATATACCTACACAACAAGAACATTAAAATTAATTAAATATAAACAAATAAAATAACATGTATAGTTGGATGTTACCTGAGCACCTCGAAGAACAGCCTCTGCGCATTTACGGCTGACGATTACCTCCTTTGGAGGTCTGTCTTGTTGATAATCATATTGAATATCGTGGGGCCCGGAACCCTTTACAAATACAACATAGTCTAGCCCGGGTATCGGACACTTGAAAACAGGGCTAGTTTCTGCAGTGGAACCGTTGACCGTTTTAGATACTTCAACTGATTTATCAGCATTCGTATGCAGATTGTTTAAAGCGTCCTGCAGTTTCTTTTCATGTTGAATTTCTAGAATCTTCTCAATGACGGATTCAGTTGTTGCCTTCAGTGTATTTACCCGTATACAAGAGTAACAAGAGGGTCTCCTGACCAATTATAAGAGCATGTGAGTGTAAACAAACAGGGTTGACCGAAAACTAGGGGTGTGCAATAACCAAACTGTTAACCGAAAACCGACGAAACCAAACCGAAATTAACCGAAACCGAAATTAACCGAAAACCGAATTAACCGAAAGTCGGTTATTGGTTATTTTTTACCATCGGTTAACCGAACCATTTGTATGTTCATATATTTCTAGCTCCATTTCATTTATTTATACATCCATTTCAAGTATTTATACCGTTATTTCATGTATTTATACCTCCATTTCATTTATTTATACATCCATTTTATGTATTTATACATCTATTTCATGTATATATACCTCCATTACATGAATTTCCAGGCAAAAATTTTAGCCCTTGTTTGATTTGGTTATTAACTGAAATTAACTGAACCGAAAACCGACAAATTAACCGAACCGATTAACCGATGATTTCGGTTACGGATACGGTTAATGCTAATAACCTAACCGAACCGAAATCCGACAAATTAACCGAACCGATTAACCGATGATTTCGGTTACGGATACGGTTAATGCTAATAACCTAACCGAACCGAAATCCGACAAATTAACCGAACCGATTAACCGATGATTTCGGTTACGGATACGGTTAATGCTAATAACCTAACCGAACCGAAATCCGACAAATTAACCGAACCGATTAACCGATGATTTCGGTTACGGATACGGTTAATGCTAATAACCTAACCGAACCGAAATCCGACAAATTAACCGAACCGATTAACCGATGACTTCGGTTACGGATACGGATACGGTTAAAATGCTAATAACCTAACCAAACCGTGCACACCCCTACGTGAAAACAATTGATTGATGAGCACAACGCATAGTCTAAAGACCAAAATTATCTCATATAACGGCTGCTTTTTGTTAAAGAAAGCATTTCTAGTGCAAATAGAATCAAACATTCAAATTTTAATTAGCCCTTTTTAGCTTCTAATCTTCAACAACGTAATTATCAAATTCTTCACAACTTTTGAGATGCAAAAAGTAAAATAAACAAAATATTTTAAGGTAATAAAGAAAGTACTACGTTAGTGCTTTGGAGATGCGAGAGAAAGCTTGTGGTCCATAAGCTTTGCAGAAATAGTCTTCAACTTGTGGATTCCAATGCAACGAAGGGTTGTAGCAGTAACGCTCCGATTGATCCATCAGCAGAACCTATTATTATTATTATTACAATTAATCGCATTCATAAGCATAGATAATTTGCTTACAGAGTGATGAAGTGAAAATGGAAGTGTACCTGCTGCTGCTGCTGCTGCTGCTGCTGCTGCGATGGAGATGGAGATGGAGGTGTTCGGCTGCTCAACTTTCTGTTTCTGTTTATAGCTTCAACCAAAACCCGCCCTCGTTTCATTCATTCATTCATTCTAGAGAGGCAAAAGGGGTAGTAATAGCACTTCCACAATTTGACCTAATTCAAGTTTTTAACTTCATGAAACTAGTAAAATTAGTTAGTGAGTTGCACTAAGAATTTGATTCACTCTAGTTTATTTGGGGCATGTTTGGCTAAGCTTTTTTAAAACAACTTATTGACTTATTGGCTTTTTGAAAAGTCATAAGCTCCAAAATGATGTTTGGCAATGAGGTTGTATGTGAGAGGAAAAAGCCAATAAGTCACTCCATCCTGACTTTTTCGAAAAGCCAATAAGTCAATAAGTTGTTTTAAAAAGCTTAGCCAAACATGCCCTTAGTACGGTGGTGATAACATTTATATTTGTGCTTTGATTCGGTTTAAAAAAATATATATATCGCGGCATAGTAAAAACATTTAACCAAATTAAGAAAATAAAGAAAAAGTTATAAAATATGGGATAAAAGAGCTCGAACTCAAAACCTCAAGATCAAAGTTTAATTATTAGACATACACGTTAAAACCTCAAGATCAAAGTTTAATTATTAGGCATACACACTATACAACGTTGCACCATCCGGATGTTGTCATTTCTTTGTTCGAGAAAGATATATGGTGTCATCGTCAGTGTCATTCATAGTGTCAGATACAAGTTTACCACCCAATCGACATCACATCGTAGTCATAATGTAAGTCTGCCCTTGGTGAAATGCAAGATGAAATACAAGGAGAGAGGGATAACTAATTAAGAGGAAACTAAGATTGAAAGAATGCTTTCTTTTGTTTATAAACATTTACATATTATCAATTAGCAACTTTTTTATACATGATAGTGTTGTATGGTTGTACTTCATGCTTTCATGGGGTTGAGTTATATAGTACAAAGGGATTTAAAAATAGAAGGGTAAGAAACTACTATAGAGTGAAAGTGTCAAAGGAGGAATTAAGTGGGATGGGTAATTTTGTCCAAGAGAAAAAAAAAGAATACGCACTTGCAAGTTAGATGCCTAGAAAGATCCACATGCAAGTCACATGCTACCCCCCCCCCCCTCATTTTTTAAACCTACGTAACTTTTTTATACGTCATTTGTTTTTTTTTAATATAACATAAAATCGAGCGTCATTTTACCTTTAATATGAGTACCATATTATTATATTTTTCAAAGAAAATTGAAAACCTAGTTGCGTATTACACAATGAACATAACGTAAAACACAATGAGTATCAAACTAAAAACACAATGGAAAGTAGATAAAAAACACAATTGATGACAACAGATAAAAGACACAATGGACAACAGACTAAAACACAATAGACGTAACGCAAAACACAATGAGTATCAAACTAAAAACGCAATGAAAAGTAGACAAAAAAACACAATTGATGACAGTAGATAAATAACACAATGAATAGCAGACTAAAACACAATTGTGACATCCGTCAACTACCCGTTTTTGTGACCCAATCCGTTTTCATATTCCATGTAATTTTATTTAACGTTTAAGCAATAAAATGTTTCGGGTTCTATGTTTTGATTATACATGTTATCATATCTAGTGATTTATAGTCTTATACATATTTTAGACAAGTTTCTAAATTCATTTCTATGTATCTTGAAGCAACCGTCCATCTCTCAAGGTCTAAGACTTAGGTTTTTCTTAAGTTGATAAAAAAACTTTGGAGACTTCTAGAACACACCTAACACTCATATCCTGACATTCTTATCATCCAAATTTAATTATATACATGCCTTAAGATAGGACATTGTGTTTTAGAGGGTTTAGATGTAAATGATAGTAAGTGAGAAGCTCTACATGACTACATGTTGCATTCTTAGTTTTGGCATAAGATGACTTTCGTGTAACTTTCTTACCAAATTTTCTCCATCATTGGGCTATCATTGCGGACCATTCAAAGCCCCAAGATATACCTAGTATACAAAAGAGCAAGTAGGTTCAAATGGTGCATAAACTGAGCTCAAGCATAGCGGGAATCACAAACACAAGTTTGAGAACGTAACCCTCGACCCGCATCAAGATCCAAGGTTTAAACCAAATTCTAGACACTATGAATGTTAGAATAATCTACTCCATATGTTAGTACTCTAAAAATAGTGAATGTGGGAGAAAACCACGCACGAAATGAAGTTATAATAAAGCGGGAATCGCGAAAACAAGTTTCGTGTTTCTTGATGATTTGCAAGACACATGAACCCCCTTTTAAACTCGTCCCACGTCGCCCAAATACAATTTTGTGCTCTCTTTCACACCTATAAATATCCTTTCTTTGTTCCTTATTTCTTGCAACACCTATTTTGAGTATAAACAAGTGGAACAACCAAATATGATGGATTCCATAAGTGCAATACCTCTTTGGGTGTTGTGCGTAGTAGTTTTTTTCGCTCTCAACGAGGAGGTACTGCTTTCCAAGCTATTCTCATTTTGTAAAGCTTTCTTTGATGTAATATTCTTTTTCTTTTCGTTATTCATTTATTTATCACTTTATTAGTTTAGTTTAGATTCTTAGTTAAGGAGCATTAGGCTCATTTAGGTAGCCTTGCTTAGGCCCGCATTAGGCTTGCATAACCTTGTAGAGGCTCGTTAGGCCCAACAAGTCCAACCAATCATGTCCGTTCATTTAGCTATACCTAGCATAACGTTTACCATTCCCTTGCTGCATTCGTTTGTCTAGGTTGAATCATGCTTGTCATTCGGATCATTCAATTGTTCATTTGAGCTGATGTCTAATCACATACGTTCAAACCCAGGGCATCCAACTTAATATAGTTGTTGGTCTTGATTCTTTTCCATCATACTAGTTTGCTCGAGCATCATTGAGGTGAGTAAATCTTAGCCCCTTTTACTTTATCTTTGGGGTGTATCATGATGACTATATTTACAAACATATTTATACAATTAAACATGCAAAATCAATTATTCATTCAAGCATGCATAATTCATTTGTTTATTTTGTAGTGTTGTGGTTTATTGTTGTGTTGTGGTTGTTGTGTTATGGGAGTTAAGTCAGGCAGGGGCGTACCCACCCTAAGCCAAGGGTGGGCGGGCGCACCCCATGAAAAAATATTTTTAGTGTTATTTTACACCGGAAATCCCGACTGCACCCCTTGGAATTTTTCACCCGCACCCCTTGAAAATTTTCAACTGCCCTACTTAGAAAAAAAATAATTATTAACCACTTATTCACTTAATTATTTAATCCAATCAAAGCCCAATCTGCAATCAATTTTTATTAACACAAGCCCAAAGAAACTTCAACTAAATAAAATAACAGACGGTAGATTCGTGTGGAGAGTGCAACTCCTGTCAAGTGGCAGGGGGTTGGAAATTTTCTCGGGGAAAGCTATGTCCCATTTCTACCGAGGCGTGGGCCCCGTTAAGACAACATAGTCCTTGGGACAGAAATGGGGCGGGCCTGCGTCTTGCGGATGTGTATTAACCGTCTGTTGTGAATTACACCTTTCAAAAAAAAAAAAAGAAACTCATCCACCCATTCCATTTCCAAATCCCGCCCCCAAAAAAACTCCCAGCGACTTGACGCCACTGCTCACGACCTGGTGGCATTTTTTACCGGAAAAAACCAAAATTCCGGTTGGACCGACCCATATTACGTCAGAATTCCAATATAGAACTAGTATGGTTTATTTATTTATTTTGTTTTATGTGATGATTAGTAGAAAATATAGATGTGTAAGGGTTTAATCTTTTTATATTTTTTTGATTTTTTTGTTGTTCAAGACTTGTAGTTAAATGATTTTGTTGTTTTATTTATAGCTTTGTTTGTTTAAATGATTAGTTACAAGTAATCAACATTTAATATTAGGGCTTGAATGTTTAAAAATATAATTGAAAGTTATGGGCTATGGTTGAATATGATTGTTTATTTTGTTTAATTGTTTAGTGTTGTTTTATGAACTTATGGAGCAAATTATATGTGTTAGGAACAATTAGTAAAAATATAATGAACTTATGGAGTGTTTAGCATCTTTAGATGATATTTTGGATATATTTTAAAAAGAAAAAAGAAAACCTGTAGGGCACAATTTTAAATACGTTTGTAATGACGTTTAACGTATTTTTGATGATTTATAAATTTTAGTTTGATGTTTTTTTGTTTTACATGATCCGACCTGACCCGCTATGAACCGATATTTTTATACAGCTAGGGGCCTAATGTCACACCCCGATTTTCACGTGTCACCGGTGGGCCCGGTGGGGGAGTATCGTGACGTGGTTGGCAACATAATAGTCAAACAACACAATAATGATTATGCACAGCGGAAGCAAATTTAAAAAGATATAATACAACCGAATCTAAATATTGTAATATCAAGTATCACAACGTTCGATTGTTTATCCACAGAACGGATCGAAATAAAATAGAAACAATGGTTCAACAGACTTCAGGCATCCTAAGCTTGCGAGACTTTTTATTGATGCTAAGGAGACAATCCAGCCAATTTCGTTTAGTACCTGCATTCAGTCTTTTTGGGAAAATACGTCAGTTTACACTGGTAAATAAAATCAACTGACTCATTTTGAAAAAAAAAATGATTTAAAATTGGTTTGGATGCACATGGCATAAACATTTTTATAACTTGGGAGAATTATTTAATATTATAATCTTGTGAACGAATTACATGTTACTTGTGCGTTCAGTAGCCCGGATCTTGTCCGGGTTAAAGATCAATAGACACACCACAATATAGAGTTATACACTGACAGGTGTACGCCTACACCCCGTGCTTAGGTCGTGGCCATCTCGTAAGATGATGCCAAGGATATCCGGGACATGGTCATTAACCCCCCAAAGGCTTTAAGTAATCAAGACTGTTTAAACGATCCGATCAAATTAGTCAACTACCCACTCAACTGTGGAGATTTGATGCTCGATCAAGTGGTATGCTATATACCGTAACCCAAGCCCGTATAGGGAAAATAAGTTAAAAGTATTTACCTGAGAATTGTATAAATCACAATAAGCAAAATGCACGTAGCTTTTACTGGTTCTCCTAATCTGGAACGAAGGTTTAATATTGTTAGGATCTGAGGCTTTCACGATTATGTTTGTTTGTATGTCTTGAACAATTAGTGAATATGAAAACTTGTAAAGTGCAGCGGAAATAGATACAAACTTTGTAAACACAATCAATGGAGAAAATAGTTTGATAGCATTTGCTTCTCATAGAGTCAAAAGATTACAAATCAAAGCAAAAGATTACAGACATGCTTACAAACTAAACTCCCCCTCAGCCTGATGCCCCAAGGTTGGTTGCATACAAGATGAAAGGATTAGACATTAGGAGAAGAACCCGCTCAGTCAATCAAATGTAACAGTACAGGGTACTGTTACATTTATAGGCAAACCAAACCACTGAGGTATCTCAGCTGACGTCACCATGAAAGCGACGTCTAACAGCCTAACAACCTGTATCTACTGTCCTTACACAAACACTGCTAACCTAACCACTGACTATACATAAAACAAATAATTCACTAAACAGCTGCTCTCCCTTTATGTCAGTACTTTACTCAAGGTTGATCAGTCCTTGACTTGGCAGTGCTTTAACATCAGTAGATAGGACCAGCAGTGTTGGATAATTCAGGGTTTTGATCAGCAGTTGAAAGGGCAGCAGTAGTTGTATCTGAACAGCGGATAAAGACCATCAGTTGTTATAAATCACTTTCAAGGGGAAAGCTTAATGTAAACGTCTGCTTATTGTGAATCCACTGTTGTGACCTGGTTTTGGCTTTACATTATCTGTTCCTCTGGTAGGGTTCAATCCCAACAATCTCCCCCTGGAACAGATAATGCCAAAACCTGTCATTATTCTGGATCTTTATTACTCATCAAAAGTTCCCTTGCTTTTCTTTTAAATTCTTCTTCAAAGTCTCTGGAACTTATATCATCTTCATCCCTGCACAGTGTAAGTTCAAGGAGATCCTGCAAATCTTGAACACTAAGGCCTAGTGCTTCTTTCCTTGATATATACTTCACCTCTCCATTGGATCTGACCAGAGTCAATACGTGGGTCTTTTGATCAGAGAGCCACTTTAGTACTTTTAAACCCAATGGATTTCTTGGGAGAGATTTATTTGAAGATGAGCTTTGAGATATTGGCCTTGAGAAAACTTGCAGACTTTCAGACATTCTTTTGAAAGCCATTTCTATGACATCATTTGCTGCAGCTATATCTTCTGCAGTTTCTCTTTCAATCAGCTCCTGCCTTTCAATGTCTGTCATGTCTGTTGAAGTGTCTGATGATGCAGGTTTGGTTAACATCCCTTTTAAAAGGTTTTGAAGTTTTTCTGAGCTCTCTTCTTTTAGACCCATTTTCATGATGGATTCTTTGAAGTACTCAACTTCTTTTTCTTTTACCTCTTCACTGGTCAGCTGTTCTCCTTCTTCTTGGTTTGTCACAAAAGTAGACCGGAACAGTGTTTTGAGGTTTTCTATCTGCTGTTCAAGCTTCATTCTTTGTTCATGCTTCTTTGAGGTGCTTGAAACAGTTATCTTTCTTTTCTTTAGCCTTTCATAGGCTTCATCAGTCTGCTGTTTTGACCATTTTGATATGGCTTCAGCAGTATCCATTTTTGCATCCACCAGCTCCTTTTTCTTTCTCTTATACTCAGCAGTTAGGTCAGCAATGAGCTTTTTGTATTTTCTCCAGTTTGGAGCATTCTTCTTCTTTGTAGGATCATTCTTAATTTTCTCAATCCTTTCTGCCTCACGCTTAAGAGCAACTACTGGCCATTCTTTGAACTGTTGTTCTTCAGCAGGATAGAATTTCTCTTTCATGATGTAGGCTAGATATTGTTTTCTTAACTCTTTCTTTTGATCAGCCTTTTCTTTGTTTAGATCTTGTGCAAACTCTTCTATCTGCTTTACTTTTGTGAAGTAGAACTCCAGTCTTTTAGCAATGCCATCTTCGCTTAACCGTTCTTTTTCACTATCAACTTTAGCTCTTAGTCTTGCTTGCCTTGCCTTGCCTTGATTTTGAGGTAATCATCCATATCATCTGGTGGCATGTAGCCTATGAGTGAGGAGAACCTTCTTTTTGAAGGATCTTCTTCTGTATAGAATTGCCTCATCTCATTTTTGATGGCTTCAAGCTCCAGTGGATATTGTGCAGCATTAGGATCATGTATACCTTCATCGGCAGGGATTGGCTTTCTTTTTCTGTTGAAGAGCTTTGGTTGTGATGTAGGAAAGGTGAGAGCAGTGGTGGATGACTGACTAACAGCTGTTGAAACAACTGGTGTCTCAACATCTGTTGTCATTACAACTGCTGATATGTCAGCAGTTGTCTTCTGCTTTTGAGCAGGGGATGGAAGTGGTGAGGTAGTTTTTGATGGTGGTGGTGAGTCATCATCTGATATGAGATTCCTCCTCCTTTTTAATGAAGAAGGGGCAGATGATGTTTTGGATGAATCAATGGTTTGAGATTGTAAAGCAGTGGTTTGTGATTGTGATTGACTAACAGTGGTTGAAACAACTGGTGTTTCAATCACTGTTGTCATTACAGCAGATGTTGTAACATCTGCTGTCTTCTGCTTTATGGCAGGAGGCAGTGGTGGTGATATGACTGTAGATGAAGATGGTGGTGGAACAGTGGTTGTAATGGTGTGTGATAGAGTGGTGTGTGTTGAAAGTGTGTGTGTTGATGAAATGGCAGCTGTTTGGCTACTGACAGCAGTTTTTGTAACTTCTGTTGTATCAGCTGTATGACATTTCGTGGGAGGTGGTTTAGATGTTTGCTTTGCTTGCTCAGGTTCAACACACAGGCCATGTTCTATTCCCTTCTTCTTCATTTGCTTCATTATCTCCCCCTTTTTGGCATTATCTGCAACGGGGTCATCAAAGAACAGCAATGTTGAAAGAGCTTTGCCAGTGGTAGTTTGGATGCTGGCCTTAATAGCCTTGATATCTGCTTGAGTATCCTTGAACCTTGATTCCACCATATTGGTCAGCATTTGTATATGCATTTCATGCTGCTGATCAGCCACTTGTTTTTGTCTTTCAAGCATGGGTTGAAAAAGATTCCACAGCTCATTTGCAGCAAGTGCTTGTTGTGGAGCAGGTGCTTGAGGTAGAACAGCAGTGGATTGTGCTTTCTGAGCTTTTAAAATCTCTTGCACCATCTCCTTTATTTCAGAAACTGATTCTTCAAGTTTTTCAACTCTGCCCGTCAATTCCTGATATCTTGAATCATCACCCATTTTACTGGGATCATCTGAATCCCCACCAGCAGTGGTTATATCAATGTGTGTCTTGGGGACAGAGTCCCAAAAATCACCCATTGATGCCCCTTGTTCTTGGTACTGGGGACTTCTTTCTTCGGCACTCGATAAACCTTTGATGGTACCAGTAGTTAGATCCAACTCACTGGTGGTTACCGAAGTTGCCATGGAAGAAATTGCCTTCAAGGGAGACTTACTTATGAAACAACTGTCCAACTGAAGATCTGTTGATCCACCAGTTGTAGTTGCTGCTCCACTTGAACTACCACCGAGAGTTACTTGTAACTCAGGGGGTGTAACCTCCTCAATTGTTGCTGGGATAGCAGAAGTAGTAGCATCAGACCCAGTCTCTTGTAGGGGTATACTCTTAGTGATAGGTGATAGAGAGGAACTGGTTTGTGTCTGAGCTATAGCAGCTGCATGCAACAAGGGTAGCATGGATTGTGGCATTATGATTGGTGAGGGTATAGGTGTTGAAAGAGACATGTCCTTGGGATCAGGACTGTGGAAGATAGAGCCAAGTGGATCTAGAGCTTCATAATTTGGTGTCCCTGTGAATACAACCTGATCCTTTTGTGAGGATGCAGGAAGAGTTTTAGGCATGGGTTGAGATCTTTCTTCCAACTGCTGTGAGGAAGTAGCAGCAGTGGTTTGTGGTGACTTTTGTGTTGTCACAGGCATTTCCTCTGGGATCTCATCTTCCAGAGTTGCCTTTGTTTTGGGTTTGGTGGGTTTTCTGGATGTTTTTCTTTTGGTCTTTTTGGTGATATCAGGTGTGGGTTTCAAAGCAGTGGTTGTGTTGCTTTGATCACCTGGAGCAGTGGGCTCAGCAGCTGATACCTGAGGAGCAGTTGTAACCGCTAAAATCTGCTCAGGTACCCCTGCTTTTGTTTTTATTGGTGCCAACATTCTAGTGAATGTCTCAGGTGTCAAGCTTTTTATTTGAAAATAGACACCTTGTTTAAGTAAATTTTCATTTTTCTTATCAATTTTTTGTAAAAAATAATAACTCAAAAATCTTGGAAACAACAAAAATGCTTTACTTTCAACGTTTTTCACCATGTCATTGAAAATCTCCTGGGAGTAGTTGTAGTCCTTACTATTCAAAATAGCGTAACCCAGGCATTGAATTTTCAATGGTATTTCGTTAAAAGATGTTGTTTTATTCGAAACACACATCAGAAGTGTGTGAAATAAAAATCTGGATGCAGATGGAAAATAACCCTTTTGTAGGGTATCTACCTTTGACTGTTCTGCATAGCCCCTTTTCAGAAAATCAGCTTTTAACTCGTTTTTGTCAAAGGAAGCTTTACCTTTCTGATCATCGAGTTTGAAGATTTCTGATAGTGATTGCGGAGTGATTTGAATCGCCGTACCCTGTATCGAGGAGTTAATGGCTACTACTTTATCATCTTGTTTTTCAAGCGTAGCATTTTTCCAGAACTCTCTCTGGGTTTGCAGATATATGGGGGCGTCTATTGTCAACAAAGTTTTGTACTTTGATGTAGATATGGTGTCGAGAATGGAATCAAAGGTATGGTTGTTTGTGGGTTTTGTGAGTAAACCCAAATAGTTGTGAGATTGTTTGTATGGTATCTCGATGGGTTCTTCGGCCGTTTGAGCGACCTCTTTGGAAGGTGATGGTGATTTTGGTTTAGATTTTGATTTTGACTTTGATTTAGTCATTTTTGCAGAGAAAAAAAAAACGAAGAATGATTTTGAAGTTTTTGAGAAGAAGGGTTGGAAACTGCTATGAGAAGAGAATTTTGGAATTCAATTCGACAGTGTAAAACCCTGTTTGAGGTTTAGGGCAGGGTTTTATTTAGGGAAAAAAATGATCGCTGATGTGGCAGCGGTTATTACGATCTGAGGGCTAAAAACTGACCACGTGTCAAACACTGATGAAATGGATGAAGTATGGAGAACAGTTGTTTTAAGTGCCACTGACGTATCAAGCATCAGTGGTTACAACAGTAAAAATTGTGGGCAGTGGATGATTTTTACTATCAATGGATAGCATATCAGTGGATAAGACACTGATTTTGAACATCAGTGCTTTTCAAGAAAATGAGGGATCAGTGGTTAACTTTCAGCAATGGACAGTGTTTAGAGATCAGACGTTGGAACAAAACAGTGGTTAGGGTAAATGGTACAGATCTGAAGGACATGTGTTTCAGCAGCAGTTTTTGAAAATTTTCATTCAAGGTTTTGCCACATGTCCATTTTAAAAGACAGTGGTTTGGTACCCCAGATGATGAAAACTTTTTGCTATGGCAACTCATTTTCGTTTAATATTCAATTAAAACATGAGTACCCTAGTAATTCAAGCACAGTTTGCAATCAACCTTTGATTAAAAATGTTGAGGCAAAACTGAGTATGACATGATCTTGGCAAATGTACCATTTCCTATTGACCCATTTATGAGGACAATAATACCCCCAAAAATAAGGTATTACATCCTGACAGGAGCTGAAACTATTGCCAACAAAAACAAACAAGAGTTCCAAATATATTATTCCAAAAAAAATGTGAATAATATATCGTGGTTATTCGAGAAAATCCTTTGAAAAAAAAATGGTTAAAGGATTTTCTGAGAATAGCATCAAAAAGGATTTGGTATAATTTTCAATAAAGTACATAATCACATCATTCTCAAGTTATTTAAAATGGTCAGTGTTTTGACTGCAGTGGTAGAATACTTTGAAAACATTTTGACCACTGTTTGGTACCATTTTCTTTGTCAGTTGATTGCAAACATGAGGACACAAGGACACATGAGTTTTGAAGATCCTGTTTTAGATCTAGTTACTATGTGATGATTTTGAAAATTTGTCTAGTCCTTTTGTAAGTTCAATCACTGGGAACACTAATGTCACCTGAACTTTCTTGAACCAATGAGCACAAACAGTTGCTTAATGACCATTATTACCCCAAGCTTTTGACTCTTAAGTGTTTTAAGTTTATACCCTTTTCTTCTGAATTCAAAAGTTTTGAGATAAACACACTTCAGAGTTTTTGTGAATATTAGTCCAAAATCACTTTGCAGTAATGTTTTGAAAGACTTGGTCATGTTTTCATAACCTTTTTTTTTTCAACCAATCTCACACTACATATGATACGGACTATGTTGACCCTTGATTTTCTTAATGTATTATTAACAAAGTTGATTTGTTCCTTTTGAGGATCTCAACCTGTTTTCAACACATAAGATCTAAATAACTAAAGTCTTAATTCCCTCTTTATAGAAAATCAAAACACCAATGTCTTATGAATCATAGGTTTTGTTAATCTGAGGTTCATACTTTAGTATTAAATGAAAACATCACAAATATCAAAACAACAGTTGAAATCAATTTTAAGAATATGAAATGATCTCACAGTTTAACAGATATGTTTTTAGATCTAGAAACCATGAGTGTTTTGTGCATGAAATCACTTGTTGTGTTAATTTTGTGTGTCATATGACATCTTGGTTGATTTACAGAGTTTTTGAATAACCATTTTGAACATGATTTACTCGATACTCTGTTTTTCAACTAAATACAACCAACCTTAGTATCAATGAATTTTGAGCCGAACTGTTATGTCAATTTGACTGTTAAATCGAAATTGACTGTCCAGGCTCTAATACCAATTGTTAGGATCTGAGGCTTTCACGATTATGTTTGTTTGTATGTCTTGAACAATTAGTGAATATGAAAACTTGTAAAGTGCAGCGGAAATAGATACAAACTTTGTAAACACAATCAATGGAGAAAATAGTTTGATAGCATTTGCTTCTCATAGAGTCAAAAGATTACAAATCAAAGCAAAAGATTACAGACATGCTTACAAACTAAACTCCCCCTCAGCCTGATGCCCCAAGGTTGGTTGCACACAAGATGAAAGGATTAGACATGAGGAGAAGAACCCGATCAGTCAATCAAATGTAACAGTACAGGGTACTGTTACATTTATAGGCAAACCAAACCACTGAGGTATCTCAGCTGACGTCACCATGAAAGCGACGTCTAACAGCCTAACAACCTGTATCTACTGTCCTTACACAAACACTGCTAACCTAACCACTGACTATACATAAAACAAATAATTCACTAAACAACTGCTCTCCCTTTATGTCAGTACTTTACTCAAGGTTGATCAGTCCTTGACTTGGCAGTGCTTTAACATCAGTAGATAGGACCAGCAGTGTTGGATAATTCAGGGTTTTGATCAGCAGTTGAAAGGGCAGCAATAGTTGTATCTGAACAGCGGATAAAGACCATCAGTTGTTATAAATCACTTTCAAGGGGAAAGCTTAATGTAAACGTCTGCTTATTGTGAATCCACTGTTGTGACCTGGTTTTGGCTTTACATTATCTGTTCCTCTGGTAGGGTTCAATCCCAACAAATATAACCTATTAGAACCCTAACGGGCCTTTAATTAAGCTTAAGCTTAGACCGGCTAGTTTCAAGATACGGTTCGTATGCATGATTAAGCGAAGACCGGATAGAATGTGATTTAGACCCGACAAGTTCAGAGACTTGTTTAATATGGGTCCTTCATGCACATTCTGGATTTTGAGATAAAAACCGATAAGGTTTGACCCGCTTCGGCTAATTTATGTAAACTTGTTACATAAACCGAACCGAACGCGTAATAAGCGTGACGGGTATTCATGAGAGCTATATACAGGTTTCCTAAGTTAATTATGTCTCAAATATGTTGTGACATCAGTAAGGTGTCTTTCATTATGCCCGAAACGTGTTTAAACATAAACTAGGCCCCGTAGGGGTAGTTTGGTCATTTAAAAGTTTATAAAAGCGTTTAAGTGTTTAACTGAGTTACAGGTCTGATGTAATCAGTAAATATACTTAACTTGCTAAGTTATATCAGTAAGTTAAAGCATATATGTGAAACTTATCATTTTTAACCAAACTATGCCCTGTAGGGGTATTTTGGTAATTTCACATAAGTCGAAAAGCTCAAAACTGAAGTCTGAGTTTATCAACTTTTGTTTACTGTTAAAATATTATAATTTGTCTCATATATCAGTAGGTATCAACCCGGGTATGTCCAATATAATTTTAATACATACTTTGCGCTAAAAACGCTTAATAAGGCGATTAAAGGCCATTTCCGGGTTTGATACTTAAATCTGATATTTTTATATTTCCAGAAGGCTTAAAATAATTTATTTATCATATGTGATCAGTAGCAAAAGGTTTGGAGTCGTTTAGATGTGTAAAACTCATTTTATGGCCCGTAAGGGCAAAACCGACAATTACCGGATTAAGCCTACGACTACTAGTTATGCTCAGCCTAAAATTAATTAAAAATCTTTAAAAATCCCAAAATAATATATTACATAAGTGGGTAAAATATTTGATATCAAAAAGTATGTTTAAGTAGGCTATACGCTAATTACGCCATCTTATTAACATAAAGCTTTAAATTTGCGATAATGAGCATAACTCTTAATTTACAAGTCAAACTGATGTCAAACTTTGCATACAAGTTTATATATCAGTAACTAAGGTTTCTACACTTTTACATCTTCATAGATCACGTTTTAAGGTAATAAGGGCATAACGGTCAACATATGAGCAATTAACGGAAACATGCATATTAATTGGATAACTAATGAACCAAGGTGTATAATCACAGAGGGTTGTTCTAACATGTAACCTAGTCCAATTTAAGCTCTGAGGCATTTCTAAAACATGCCTAAACGGTTCAGAACTGAAAGTCAAAGTGAAAGTCAAACTATGTGACTTTCGGTTCCGAACCGGGTCTAAACAGGAAATTGTCGGGTTGAACATGTCTAGACATGTTCTTACACTTATTACCAAGTTATAACAATGATCCAACAGGTTGTATATGAGCTATAATGTTAATTATGCCTAAATGGTATTTTAAGTATCCTGTTGACTTTTTATAAACTAGTTTGACCCGACTTTTGACCTGGTTAGAGTGGTAATCAGGGGAGACCCTTTCGAGGGTTTATTACCCACATAAATACCAACTTATATCTACTTTTAATTCGAGATATGACTGAGCCATTGTTGACTAATCTCGAAGTCAAACCGTAATTACGATGGTTTGACTTTTAGCTAAATAACTAAGCTAAACTTAATTAAGAGAGGTCAAGCAGACTTACAAGTATCTAATGGCTGATTAGGAAGGCCTGGAGAGTGCTCTTGTGCTCCACAATTGATCAGAAGGTGTTGAGAAGTGAATGATCAAGTGTTGCATTTGTGAGCTCCTTATATAGTGATCAAGGCTCCACAACATGTTGACAAATAAGTCTAGGACTGACCACAACATTCCCACAGGTGTCCTATATGTTTAGGGGTTGTTTAGGGGCCAAGGGGTATGAGGAAAACTGTTTAAAAGTCGAATTTGCGCTTAAAACAGCAAACAACAACATTTTGGTCGCTGGCATGACCCTTGCGCACCGTAAGGGTCAAGTCTTGCGGTGCGCAAGGCTTCCCCAATAGCCCAAAAACTTTGTTCTTTCAGCCATTCAAAAGGGCAACCTCTTTTCCGAGTTTGGGACATTGTTTTATCAATTTGGGGCCTCCAATATGGGTCTTTAACTGTTGGATACCCTACCAATTGAGTTTGTTTGCTTGGAACCTTTATAAAAGTACCGAAAACTAAGGGTTGCCGTAGGAATTTCTTCGTAGGATCCCACCAATTGAATTGTGAGTCATTCATTGCTATAATTCACTGAACTTGAACATACACTAGATGTTTTTTAATATGATTTGAGTCTTGGGATTTATAACGAGGTCGTTCAGAGGTGCAAAAGTTAACATGACGACACTTTTAAATCCTGTCAAACATTTATAGTAAATCCGAGTTTATAACGCTTTTTGTCTTACTCGACACGTGTCGTTATTTTATTTAACACGAATTTTCGAGGTGTTACATCCTCACCCCCTTAAAATAAACCTCGACCCGAGATTTACTGAAATAAATAAGGGTACTTTTCTTTCATGGTGGATTCAACTTCCCACGTATACTCGGGACCTCTACGGGAATCCCATTTGACATTTACAATAGGTACATGCTTCCTACGAAGCTTCTTTACCTGTCGATCTTCAATCGACAAAGGTTTTTCCACGAATTTCAAGTTCTCGTCTATATGCACATCTGTATGTGGTATAACCAGTGATTCATCAGCGAAGCACTTCTTCAGATTGCAGATGTGGAACACATTGTGAATTCCACTGAGCTCTTCCGGTAAGTTTAACTTATAGGCAACTGACCCGACACGTTCGATAACCTCGAAAGGTCCTATGTATCTCGGGCTTAGCTTGCCTTTCTTACCAAACCGCATCACTCCCTTCCAGGGTGATACTTTAAGTAGGACTTTGTCACCTACTTCGAAGTGAAAATCCTTACGCTTAGGATCAGCGTAACTTTTCTGCCTATCCCGGGCAGCTTTGAGACGGTCACGAATCTGGACAATCTTGTCCGTCGTTTCGAACACGATCTCTGGTCCTGATAACTGGACATCTCCAACTTCCGCCCAACAAATAGGCGATCTACACTTTCTACCGTATAATGCCTCAAAAGGCGCAGCCTTAATGCTGGTATGGTAGCTATTGTTGTAGGAGAATTCGATTAACGGTAGGTTCTTATCCCAACTACCACCCAAATCAATCGCACATGCACGTAGCATGTCTTCCAACGTTTGAATAGTACGCTCACTCTGACCGTCAGTCTGAGGATGATAAGCCGTACTAAAATTCAAACGTGTGCCCAAAGATTGTTGGAAACTCTTCCAAAAGTGCGACGTGTACCTAGTATCCCTATCAGAGATAATAGCCACAGGTATGCCATGTAAAGCTACAATCTTATCAACGTATAACTGGGCTAACATATCGGAGCTATAAGTCTCCTTGATGGGTAAGAAATGAGCTGACTTAGTCAGTCTATCAACTATAACCCATATTGTATCATTGCCTTTCCTTGTCTTTGGCAACTTGGCGATGAAATCCATCGTCACCATTTCCTACTTCCACGTAGGAAGTTCAGGCTGTTGTAGCAAACCTGACGGTTTTTGATGCTCGGCTTTGACTTGCGCACATGTCAAGCATTTAGCTACATGAGTGGCTACAGACTTCTTCAAGCCTATCCACCAATAATTTGCCTTCAGATCCTGGTACATCTTATCAGCTCCAGGATGAACGGAGTATTTGGAACTATGGGCTTCCTGGAGGATGACATCACGAAGTCCCCCATAAATTGGAACCCATATTCGTCCATTCAATCTTAAAATTCCGTCCTTGCTAAGAGTTAACTGCTCCTCAGTTACTCCTAACTTTTCATTAGGATAGTTAGCTTCCAACACAGCTTCCTTCTGTGCAGCTAACAACCTTTCAATCAAATTATTCTTTATCTCCATGCGCTTTGCATTGATTCGGATGGGTTTCACCCTTTCCTTTCGACTCAAGGCATCAGCGACTACATTCGCCTTGCCGGGATGGTACTTGATTTCACAATCATAATCATTCAAGGTCTCCATCCAACGGCGTTGCCTTATGTTTAACTCTTTCTGATTAAACAGGTGTTGGAGGCTCTTGTGATCAGAATAAATCACACATTTGACACCATATAGATAGTGCCTCCAAAGCGTCAGTGCGAATACAACGGCACCCAGCTCCAAGTCATGGGTGGTGTAATTCTTTTCATGCACTTTCAATTGTCGTGAAGCGTAGGCAATAACTTTGCCTTTCTGCATAAGCACACACCCCATGCCAGTGTGCGAAGCATCACAATAAACCACAAATTCTTCTATTCCATCTGGCAATGTCAGTACTGGGGCGTTGCTCAACTTTTGCTTCAGAATATCAAAGGATTCTTGCTGCTTAGGGCCCCAAACAAACTTAACCTTCTTCTTAGTTAAGGAGGTTAGGGGTGCAGCAATCCTTGAAAAATTTTCAATGAAACGCAGATAATATCCTGCCAATCCCAGGAAGCTACGAATCTCTGTAGGCGTCTTTGGCTCTTGCCAGTTCATTACGGCTTCAACCTTAGCGGGATCCACCTGGATACCACGCTCACAGACCACATGTCCAAGAAATTGGACTTCTCGTAGCCAAAATTCACACTTAGAGAATTTGGCATAGAGCTTCTCTTGATGCAGGAGCTTGAGAATACATCGAAGGTGTTTCTCATGGTCAGCTTGATTCTTCGAATAGATAAGAATGTCGTCGATGAAAACGATGACGAATTTATCCAAGTACGGCTTGCAAACGCGATTCATGAGATCCATGAACGCAGCCGGTGCATTAGTGAGCCCAAGAGGCATCACTAGGAACTCGTAATGACCGTAACGAGTCCTAAATGCTGTCTTGTGCACGTCTTCATCTTTAACCTTCAACTGATGGTAGCCTGACCTCAAATCAATCTTCGAGAAATAACTTGCCCCTTGTAATTGATCGAACAAATCGTCGATTCTGGGCAGAGGATACCTATTCTTTATTGTGACCTTGTTAAGCTCACGATAGTCGATGCACAGACGCATCGATCCATCCTTCTTCTTGACAAACAGGACTGGCGCTCCCCAAGGAGACGAACTAGGTTTAATGAAACCCTTGGCTAGCAATTCGTCTAGATGCGTCCTCAATTCTTTCATCTCTGTAGGCGCCAACCTATAAGGTGCTCTAGCAACTGGTGCTGCTCCGGGGATGATATCAATCCTGAATTCCACTTGCCTATCTGGTGGTAAACCAGGTAATTCTTCCGGAAAAACTTCAGGGAATTCAGAAATGACAGGGATGTCTTCTATCTTTGGTTTGGGCTCATCAATAATTACTTGTGCCATGTAGATGACACAACCCCTCTTTAAACATTTTGAAGCCTTGAGCATAGTCGCCTGCTCAGGTAGCCCGTACTGGGTATCTCCCCGAATGGTAAGTGATTCACCAGACGGAGTCTTTATTACCACATGCTTCATGTTACAGACAATTTGGACCTGGTTGTGAGATA
This sequence comes from Helianthus tuberosus, assembly GCA_030545235.1. Lineage (NCBI taxonomy): Eukaryota > Viridiplantae > Streptophyta > Magnoliopsida > Asterales > Asteraceae > Helianthus > Helianthus tuberosus. Next base: position 6,033,359 of record CM060452.1, read on the forward strand.
ACCAGTCCATACCCAGAACTATGTCAAAACCGACCAACTTAAATGGGAGTAGAGACAGAGGAAAAGAATGGTTCTTAATGGATATAACACATCCATCTAACACAGTGGAGACGGTTTCTATAGTACCATCTGCTAACTCTACCTCATAGTTTACGCTTAAGGTTTTGACAGGTAAATTCAACAATTTACAAAACTTGTTATCAACGAAAGACTTATCAGCGCCTGAATCAAATAGTACTCTAGCATAGACGTCATTTACAAGGAAAGTACCTGTAATAACGTTGTCGTCTAGCACTGCTTCTTTTGCGTCCATCCTGAAGACTCTAGCATTAGTCTTCTTAGCCTCTTCAGGCTTCTTGTTGTACTTAGGGCAGTTGGTTTTAATGTGGCCCTTTTCATTGCAACGGTAGCACGTTGCGTCTTTTATCTTCTTGCAATCCAAGGTTTTGTGATCCGTGGACTTGCAAATGCCACAAGCATAAGGTTTTGACTGAGTCTGTGAGTTCGACTCAAGTCTGCACTTTCCAAAGTGCTGCTTTTTGCATATCTTGCATTTGGGCTTCTCACCAGAATTATGCCCATCTTTCCTTGACTCCGATCCTTTCGTGTTGTCACCGTTCCCACGGTGTTTCTTGTTCGATCTACGTGAACCATCATCTTCACGCTTTCTCTTCTCAGCCTCCTTATTCTTCAGTGATCTCTGCCTGACCGCATCCAGAGTGAGGGATAAGGAAATGTCAGCCACTGATCTAAAAGTAGCTGGCCGAGAAGCTTTAACGCTTGCCTTGATCTCGGGGGCTAAACCACCGATAAAACGAGCGATTCTTTTTGGCTCTGGGGTTACCAGATAAGGAACCAACCGGGACATCGTGTTGAAGCTCGTTAGGTAAGCTTGACAGTCAAGGTTTGTCATCACCAATGATAGAAATTCAGATTCTATCTTCTCCACCTCATGCTGAGGGCAGTAATTTTCCTTGATAAGGGCAACAAATTGATCCCACGACATATTATACAATGGGATTTTTCCGGTGGCCTCAATCAGAGATCTCCACCATGCTAACGCTTCACCCTTAAAAGACTGCGACACAAACTTGACCACGTCTCTCTCTGCACATCCGCTGATGTCTACAACCGTATCCATCTCATCCAGCCATGTCATACAGTCAATGGCTCCTTTCTCCCCAGTGAAATCCCGGGGCTTGCAAGAAACAAAATATTTATACGAGCAACCCTTGTCACGGGGCCCTTGATTTCGTATAACCTGCTGAGTTGGAGCACTGTGGTTCGAGGAGCGTCGATCATCGTTTTTCTTCGGGTCGTCCTTCTTGGGCTGTGGCTTTGAAGGCTGTGTAGATTGGGTCCTACTACGAGTTCCACTGTACTCTTCATACTGCCTTTCCAAAGCCTGTGTAACAGCGCCGTCTATGATCGCTTTTAATTCAGCACCCGTTAACGTAATCTGGGCGTTCTCATTTTGCTCCACTGGATGGCTATTTATTTCATTTGAGTCAGCCATTTGGATTGAACTGTTGCAGAAAACAAGGACAATATTTTATTTGGGAGTTTATTATGGAATTACTCCTTAGGGTAACTCGTTAACCATGGTAAACAGAGACCATATTTGGTTAACTTATTAATCGTATTAATTTAGGATTTCAATTAAAATTTATCCTAATTATAAACAATAACAATATATATTAGCACATAAGGCTTAGTCACATGGACAATTTAAATTATAAGCTATGATTTCAGAGAATCAAGACTTTTAAGGTTTGAACCTAGTTCATTACCCTTATCAGACAGGGAGTCATAGCTACCTCTGTTTTTTGGCTCATATGGAAGTGAGCTGGCCCGTAGGCATCATATTACCACGTATGGTAAAATATGATCATCTTAATTGATGATTTAACCCATGATTCAGAGATCATTAAGTTGGGTTTGGAATCTTTAGAAAGATCCTTACATAATAATGCGTGTGATTTTAAATGCATCACATCTGCCGGGAGCGTTAACATGTTTTCAGATGTTAACAGGGATTTGAATCTTTTAAACAGGTCTTACCATCATGGTCAGGTCTTTATAAGGACACTCAGACTAGGTTTCACACTTTAAGGTTCTTATTTTAAAAATTTACATAGGCAGATTATTTTCAAAAGGAATGATTTTGATTTATTTATTTCATATATAAATTATTTATGCACATAAGGCAAACATGAAATTTATAAAACCAACATTCCATTAATTATACATAATATTACACGCTGCCCTAAACGGGTCTTTTCAAATAACAACTTACCCACGCAGGGGTTTAAATAAATACTTACCCTCGCAGGGGCTTAATAACACACATAATAGTCCACGCAGGGACTTTAAACAAATAACATACCCTCGTAGGGGTGTATAGAATGACAGGCCCACGCAGGGGCTTAAAGCAAACAAACAAACATACATACCCACGTAGGGGCTTATCAACCAAATACATGCCCACGCAGGGGCTAAACTGATAAAAGGAGGTTACAACAATGATGGAAGGGTTCAACGATCCTTCTTGTTCTTCCCCTTGATCAAGCTTGCCAATCCCTGGAAAAATGTTTGTCTCTCCTGGCGGTCGCGGCGATTTTCCCGCTCAACCTGATCCAGCCTCTGAAGAATTTCCTCCCTTTCTGGGGGAGAAAACCGAGGCGGCTGCGATTGCGTCCGGATAATAGGCCTAGGAGGTATCGGGTACCCCTGAGTCGGGTAACCTACTCCCCATGGGTCTCCATAGGGTCCTTGGGCGTTGTAGTTCGCCGCTACCATGTACGGGTCGGCCTCCACGTAACCATAGTTGTGGTGAGTCGGTTCAAACGGGTTGTATGCCATGGAACCCGTATATGCTGGAATTGGGTTGTCAAAACCCACCGGCGGTGGCTGTGGTACAGCTGGTTGTGAAGGTCCACCCATTTGTGGGTCCTCCTGATGTGGCGGATAATGGCTGCCACTGGACTGACATGGGGAACTGAAATGGAAGTCCCCTGCTCGTGACGACATTCGGGCACCGGTTCTCCTACGTCTTGGCGGTTGAGGAGGTGTCGGCTGTACTGGTGGCGGTGGAGGTGGTGGCGTAACTGCCACAAATTGGTGATCCTCAGAGGAATCTTGATGATGTTGCTGCTGCTGCTGCTGCTCATGAGGCGACGAGTGGTGAGAAGGTGTGTAGTACCACTCGTGCCGAGTGAACATGGCTTGGAAGCTGTCTGGACCACCATAGGGTGATCCGTGGAAAGACGATCCGTCGGAGATCTCAATCGGATGGTTTGGAGTGCCACTTGCAGGTTCGACGGGGTCAGTATCCTCGTCCATGTCGTCAGCGTGATCACCGGAGAAGTGATCGTCTGGCCCTAGTGGGTTAAAACCCACGGGTTCTTGCACGAAGCCTGCCGGATTAAACCGGCCCCGAAAAACTGGGGTGGGGTCCCCGAAAGAATGATGAGACAGGGATCGTTGTAATGGTATGAAGGAAGGCTGAGGGTTGTTCGGCTCATAGTCCGGTTGTGGCCCATACGGGTTTTGGACCGGAGGTGTCGAGCTATGTGAGACCGACCGTCTAGCCGGCTCAAATAGATTTCTTCTATTTTGGCGTGGATCGTCACTCTCCATGGTAGACGGAGCTCGGACATTTGAGGGTCCTGCCTCGTTATCATTGGGGGCGGTGATCGGCCCCTTTCCTCGTCCTCTTCTACGGAAAAATCTTGGAGGCATCTTTGTTAAGCCTGTCGAAATAGCATAAGATAACAATAACAAAATATAAAATTTAAAGGACAAAACAAAAACCGAATAAGGTGGAATTTGTCCTATGTTATAAGTCTAGACTCGAAGGTTTAGATATGTGAAATTGTGTAACTGAGATTAAACACAAAAGGCTAGTGTTTAATTCACTCAGTGTTGGCTCTGATACCAACCTGTCACACCCCGATTTCCACGTGTCACCGGTGGGCCCGGTGGGGGAGTATCGTGACGTGGTTGGCAACATAATAGTCAAACAACACAATAATGATTATGCACAGCGGAAGCAAATTTAAAAAGATATAATACAACCGAATTTAAATATTGTAATATCAAGTATCACAACGTTCGATTGTTTATCCACAGAACGGATCGAAATAAAATAGAAACAATGGTTCAAAAGACTTCAGGCATCCTAAGCTTGCGAGACTTTTTATTGATGCTAAGGAGACAATCCAGCCAATTTCGTTTAGTACCTGCATTCAGTCTTTTTGGGAAAATACGTCAGTTTACACTGGTAAATACAATCAACTGACTCATTTTAAAAAAAAATGATTTAAAATTGGTTTGGATGCACATGGCATAAACATTTTTATAACTTGGGAGAATTATTTAATATTATAATCTTGTGAACGAATTACATGTTACTTGTGCGTTCAGTAGCCCGGATCTTGTCCGGGTTAAAGATCAATAGACACACCACAATATAGAGTTATACACTGACAGGTGTACGCTTACACCCCGTGCTCAGGTCGTGGCCATCTCGTAAGATGATGCCACGGATATCTGGGACATGGTCATTAACCCCCCAAAGGCTTTAAGTAATCAAGACTGTTTAAACGAGCCGATCAAATTAGTCAACTACCCACTCAACTGTGGAGATTTGATGCTCGATCAAGCGGTATGCTATATACCGTAACCCAAGCCCGTATAGGGAAAATAAGTTAAAAGTATTTACCTGAGAATTGTATAAATCACAATAAGCAAAATGCACGTAGCTTTTACTGGTTCTCCTAATCTGGAACGAAGGTTTAATATAACCTATTAGAACCCTAACCGGCCTTTAATTAAGCTTAAGCTTAGACCGGCTAGTTTCAAGATACGGTTCGTACGCATGATTAAGCGAAGACCGGATAGAATGTGATTTAGACCCGACAAGTTCAGAGACTTGTTTAATATGGGTCCTTCATGCACATTCTGTATTTTGAGATAAAAACCGATAAGGTTTGACCCGCTTCGGCTAATTTATGTAAACTTGTTACATAAACCGAACCGAACGCGTAATAAGCGTGACGGGTATTCATGAGAGCTATATACAGGTTTCCTAACTTAATTATGTCTCAAATATGTTGTGACATCAGTAAGGTGTCTTTCATTATGCCCGAAACGTGTTTAAACACAAACTAGGCCCCGTAGGGGTAGTTTGGTCATTTAAAAGTTTATAGAAGCGTTTAAGTGTTTAACTGAGTTACACGTCTGATGTAATTAGTAAATATACTTAACTTTCTAAGTTATATCAGTAAGTTAAATCATATATGTGAAACTTATCATTTTTAACCAAACTATGCCCCGTAGGGGTATTTTGGTAATTTCACATAAGCCGAAAAGCTCAAAACTGAAGTCTGAGTTTATCAACTTTTGTTTACTGTTAAAATATTATAATTTGCCTCATATATCAGTAGGTATCAACCCGGGTATGTCCAATATAATTTTAATACATACTTTGCGCTAAAAACGCTTAATAAGGCGATTAAAGGCCATTTCCGGGTTCGATACTTAAATCTGATATTTTTATATTTCCAGAAGGCTTAAAATAATTTATTTATCATATGTGATCAGTAGCAAAAGGTTTGGAGTCGTTTAGATGTGTAAAACTCATTTTATGGCCCGTAAGGGCAAAACCGACAATTACCGGATTAAGCCTACGACTACTAGTTATGCTCAGCCTAAAATTAATTAAAAATCTTTAAAAATCCCAAAATAATATATTACATCAGTGGGTAAAATATTTGATATCAAAAAGTATGTTTAAGTAGGCTATACGCTAATTACGCCATCTTATTAACATAAAGCTTTAAATTTGCGATAATGAGCATAACTCTTAATTTACAAGTCAAACTGATGTCAAACTTTGCATACAAGTTTATATATCAGTAACTAATGTTTCTACACTTTTACATCTTCATAGATCACGTTTTAGGTAATAAGGGCATAACGGTCAACATATGAGCAATTAACGGAAACATGCATATTAATTGGATAACTAATGAACCAAGGTGTATAATCACAGAGGGTTGTTCTAACATGTAACCTAGTCCAATTTAAGCTCTGAGGCATTTCTAAAACATGCCTAAACGGTTCAGAACTGAAAGTCAAAGTGAAAGTCAAACTATGTGACTTTCGGTTCCGAACCGGGTCTAAACAGGAAATTGTCGGGTTGAACATGTCTAGACATGTTCTTACACTTATTACCAAGTTATAACAATGATCCAACAGGTTGTATATGAGCTATAATGTTAATTATGCCTAAATGGTATTTTAAGTATCCTGTTGACTTTTTATAAACTAGTTTGACCCGACTTTTGACCTGTTTAGAGTGGTAATCAGGGGAGACCCTTTTGAGGGTTTATTACCCACATAAATACCAACTTATATCTACTTTTAATTCGAGATATGACTGAGCCATTGTTGACTAATCTCGAAGTCAAACCGTAATTACGATGGTTTGACTTTTAGCTAAATAACTAAGCTAAACTTAATTAAGAGAGGTCAAGCAGACTTACAAGTATCTAATGGCTGATTAGGAAGGCCTGGAGAGTGCTCTTATGCTCCACAATTGATCAGAAGGTGTTGAGAAGTGAATGATCAAGTGTTGCATTTGTGAGCTCCTTATATAGTGATCAAGGCTCCACAACATGTTGACAAATAAGTCTAGGACTGACCACAACATTCCCACAGGTGTCCTATATGTTTAGGGGTTGTTTAGGGGCCAAGGGGTATGAGGAAAACCGTTTAAAAGTCGAATTTGCGCTTAAAATAGCAAACAACAACATTTTGGTCGCTGGCATGACCCTTGCGCACCGTAAGGGTCAAGTCTTGCGGTGCGCAAGGTTTCCCCAATAGCCCAAAAACTTTGTTCTTTCAGCCATTCGAAAGGGCAACCTCTTTTCCGAGTTTGGGACATTGTTTTATCAATTTGGGGCCTCCAATATGGGTCTTTAACTGTTGGATACCCTACCAATTGAGTTTGTTTGCTTGGAACCTTTATAAAAGTACCGAAAACTAAGGGTTACCGTAGGAATTTCTTCGTAGGAGCCCACCAATTGAATTGTGAGTCATTCATTGCTATAATTCACTGAACTTGAACATACACTAGATGTTTTTTAATATGATTTGAGTCTTGGGATTTATAACGAGGTCGTTCAGAGGTGCAAAAGTTAACATGACGACACTTTTAAATCCTGTCAAATATTTATAGTAAATCCGAGTTTATAACGCTTTTTGTCTTACTCGACACGTGTCGTTATTTTATTTAACACGAATTTTCGAGGTGTTACACCTAAAATTTTTGAAAATATTCCGCACCCCCAGGAAAAAATCCGTGGGTCCGCCACTGATAGTCAAGCCAAGTCAATCAGAGTCAAGCATGATCATTAGCTTATTCAAGATGAACGATAAAAATGATAAATCTATTGGTTGACCACCAACCCATGGTTATGGGTTATTGCAACCGCATTTATTTAGTATAACTCTTCGGAGTTAGGGACACAATCATAGTCTAACCCTACGGGGTTAGGGACACAAGGAGGTCATTAAGGTTTGATTATGCATAACTTAAACTGAAAGGGTTAGGGACACAAGCAAGCAAGCATTGGTTTATTTTATTCGTTATTTTCATTGTCTAGATTATTCATTTTTCACATGATTTGCATTATTTTACAAACAATCAAAACCTAAGTTTACTCACCAACTACTTGTAGTTGACCCTTTATTTTGCACATGATACATGTGACAAAGTTGAATGAAGCTAGGAAGATATGAAGTCAAATAGGATCGCTATTGACTTGGCCTAATAAGTGAAATCAATATCAAATGTTTATTGTATTTTGTTTTTTCATGAAACTGCTTGTATGTGTAACAATGAAACTTTAATTTGGATTAATAAATTATTACAACATTAATAGTGTCATGAGCTATGAATGATCTAGATGCCCCAATCGATAATCTGCCACGGGTTGGAGTGTTACAACAATGGACAATAGACTAAAAACACAATGAACAGCACATCAAAATACAATGAACAACATACTCTAACACAATGGACAACAAAACAAAAACATAATGGACAATAGATTAAAACACAATGGATAACAGACTAAACACAATGACCATAACCTATAACACAATGTATTAGAAAACCCACCTAGTTGAAAAAACACAATAATCAGAACCAATAACACAATGCATAGAACACACAAATATAACACTATCTTCGTTGTGTCATACATTGTGTTATAGGTTCTGAATAAAACGCAATGACATAATGTAAAGAAAACCCAATAAAATTGATTTTTTGTATTTTATTTTAATATAGCAAGATCATACTCGTATTAAAGATAAAAAATCGTTATTATTATGGTGATTTTTTTAAATGGCGTATGAAAGTTATGGACGCTTTAAATTGATGGGGGATTTGGTATGTGCCTTGCATGTGGTGAGAGAAAGTCAATAAATGTAGGATTCCTTTTATGCCCTCTCATTATTTTCTTTTACCTAAAACTAATCTCAACCCTCCAAATCTAAGATTAATGGACTAGAATCCTTCTTACCCTTCTTATTTATTTTGCTCTTTGTATTTATCTTAATCCGTGTTTCATGTATAGGGGACGTAAGTGATCTGGTTTAGATAGTTATTAGGTCAAATCACAAGCCATCATAATATAACGGTTTTTAATCATTGGAAACCAAAATCAAACTTTTAACAATTGAAATGAAAGCGAACCGCACCAAACCGTTACTAACGGTTTAATTTTTTGTGGTTTTATGATTTGAGCTGATTGGCCGAAATATTGACCCCAAACTCGTTGAAGCAGGTAACGGAGGTCCAAGTGCGGTTTTTGTTTTGTCTGTGTGATACACTTTTACACTCATATAGTTTACGTCTTGCAAGCAATCATGACCGCGTATCCATTTTGACTCTTGTATCACTTTATTCTCGTTAGTTTGCATGTAATGTTACATCATCTTATGCATATAATACGTGAATGGATTGTCACATACCAAATTTCTATCGCCTAGTGTAAAGTTTTGGTGCTAAAATGAAGATAAATATGTAAAACGTAATATATTCATTAAATATAATGATTAAAGCCGTTAAAAAATAATATAATGATTAAAACAACTAAATTTAAAACTAATTAACGTAATACAATAATAGATTGTTGAAGGGTAGGTTTTACAGTTTGGAATCCTTGGATCACATCACACACAAGTTTTAATATATAAAATTTTCATTAAATTTCTGTAAATAACCAAAAAAATATTAACAATTAGCCCATCATATTCCTTAATCGACCTTAAAGATTAGAAATTAATTACACGGTCATGGTATATCTATATTACGACTTTGATACATTATATATATATATATATATATATATATATATATATATATATTGAAAACTACACCTCTGTCACAAGTTATGCATAAATGTAACATGGCGATAGATGAGGTTTATATTTTTCAGGATAACTTGTGTTATACACCATGTTTACCTAAACTCGTTTAAACACATAACCTACAGACAGATTTTAATCTTGAAATGAAATCAACACAAGGATTCCACACGACATCCTTATCTATACGTACACACGTGATACGTACGTACGTACATACATACATACATACTAACTAATCTGGCTTGGGCCTTTATAGCTATAAAGATTTCTTTAGTTAGACTTGGGCCTTTATAGCGGTGCAGGGAGGAGACCATTCTGGCTTGAAGATATAACCCCATCTCGAGTTGTACTCAACAAAGTTGCCCGTTAGAACTAAGAAGGGATCCCGATCCCAAGGCCGAAGCCACGGGGACCACCCTCCAATGATGAAGTAAGTATATTTATTTGAATAAATCATCATAGTTCATGGGCTGGGGACTTATGGGCCAATTTTCCTGCTAATATGCTATAATGGAAATAACTATGTTTCCTCTTGCTTTCATGCAGGTTTGAAATGGTAAAACCGTTGACACTTTTCATTAAATATAAATAAAGTTTAAGGAGCAAATACACGAATTATTAGCTGGTTTATTCTGCTGTTGCAACTGATTTATAGTTTAATTGTTTTTCATTCTTCCCTCATAAACAAAATTTATAAAAAGTCAACTGTTTGTGATCTGTTTAACAAGTCAACTGTAGGATAACAAGAGAATCTTATTTAATTATGTCTTAATACAGATTGTGGAATGAAGAAGGAAGCAAGTAGGAAATAGATATTACTTACAAGTAAATGGGCCAAGTAAAAAAATTAGCTAGAAAAAGAATGGGTCAAAACCCACAGTTAATTAATTTCTAATGCAAACAACATGTGAATAGTTTTACTAATCACATTAATTATGGGGAAAATGTTTCCGGGTCAACTTAACCCAACCCTACCTATTTCAACCTGCGCTAAAATAAAAGCTGTTTTGACACGTTATCCAACTCACCCGACCCGTGCTTATTGGCAACTCTACTGTCAAAAGGTGCACTTCTTCTATGCTCAAAAATTATCAAAGGAATGAAAGTCCACATATATGATGCAAGAATAACTTAAAAGTTTCAAATAATAGTACTCTTCGGTAACTAACATATTCAGACAATAATATGCTCAAAAATTATCAAAGACAACATGATATTCAAGTTGTCTCCAGGCCAACTCATTTTTTTTTGAACGGCAAATTTCTTTTATTCCTGTCGTCTGTGGGACTTGAACCCAAGACCTCTCTCTCCCGAGGTGTTTAAAGGCTTTGTCTTTACCAATAGATCACCACCCCATTGGTTCCAGGCCAACTCATGCCAGTGAGTGAAAACTGAAAAGTCACGAGTCAAAGCAAGTGGTGGTGTGCCATTAATCTTAAGCATCTAAATTTGAGCTAGTCAATTCTAAATATATGTTCCTCTGTACCATAAGAATAAACAAGGTAAAACCTAAACTAGAAGGTAGACTAGTTAATCACATTAAATTTATACAGTTATTTAAGATCTCCAATATTAATCACTTTAGCGAAATTTGAAGTTTAAATCCCATATTTTCTACTTAACACACACACACACATGAGGTGTGTTCGCACGATGCGGCGGGGAACACAAATACTGGTAATCACGTAACATGTTAATTTTTTATAAAAATAAAAAAACTGTAGCAATACCATACTCAAATTAAATAGAATAAAATGCTCGTTCTAATGTTGTAATTTAAAAAAAATAGTAATGTATGAGAAAGTTATGGTCATTTAAAAATCGTGGTATGGAGTTGCTTTAAAAGTCAACAATGTGTTTTAAAGGATTGTACCGTATGTTTTAAAAGTTTAATTACTTAAATTCTTAGGATCATGTAAAATTACTTTTTTGTCCTCCTTATATGTATAATAATTATAATATAATTTAGTGTGTATATATAGGTAAAGATTTCAACCTGATATCTCTTGTAGAAATGGCATTATTCAGAAGTTTCTATTATGTGTTGATGCTACAAGTAGCTCTTACCATAGCTATGGTTCATGCTCAGGATGATCAATCAGGTACCCAAGAATTTACTTTTCTGAATGAATGTTTGTATGATATTAGATATACATTCTATTAGACTATATAAACATAATTATTATTCGATAATTATTTGTACTTATATATTATGACTATATTTCGTTATGTATGTATGTATGAAACGATATAGACGAACGGTTGTGTCGGTTGGTTGAACGTTTCACTTTGACGGTTATTCCCGCCAAAACCAAAACCTCCACATAACCGTTTTATGTCTGATGTATAAATGCACATTGCCGGGAACTTTTCTCGGCACCAAGACAATTTCGTTAACTGTCAAATTGTCCACACTTTCGATTACCATAAGTTGATCAATCAAGATCAGACAATGAATCCAATAAATGATAATGCTTTCGCTGCGAATCATTCCGATGATCAAGACATTCATTAGCATTTCCATGTTTTTTATTTCTTTGCAGGCTTCATAAGCATTGATTGTGGAATAACAGAAGGTTCAGATTACACAGATAAAAGAACAGGAATAAACTATGTTTCAGATGCAGGATTCATAGACAGTGGCATAAATCAAGAAGTATCATCCACGTCTAAATCCGACACCCTTGATATCCAGTTCAGCACTCTTAGAAGTTTTCCTCAAAACACTAGAAACTGCTACACGCTTAGACCCAAACAAGGGAAAGGCAATAGGTATTTGATAAGGGCGCGGTTTAATTACGGGAACTATGACCTTAAAGGTCAACCCCCAAAATTTGACCTCTACCTTGGAAACGATCCCTGGTCTAGAGTAAACGTTAAAGTGTCCTCGGCAACGGACTATGAGATCATACACCTTGCTTCATCAGACTATATTTATGTGTGCCTTGTAAATATAGGCCTCGGAAATCCTTTCATTTCTGCATTAGAATTAAGGCTTTTGGATAGCACCATGTATGCAGATGACAAGAATCAGCGATCACTGATTCTATACGCACGCACTAATTTTGGTACATCTAAAATAGTCAGGTTAGCATTTAACTTTTTCTCTCAAAGTTATTGGTGTATAACTCTAGCTATAATCAGGTTATGGATTGATCAATCATGCTTTTTGTCTAAAACTTGTATTTTTCACAAGAAAATAGAGCAACACATGATTGCAGAAATCATATCATTCAGTTATATTAACTGTTTGAATAGAATGATTTAGGAGGCGTTATGTGTTCAAAAATACTATTTGGATGAATTTCAATCCTTTTTCCTTATTCCCTTTTTACTACGTTTTGTTTTGCACATTCATATAAATATATAATTACTAATATTTATAAAAAGTTGTTACCTCATATTAACTAGTAACCCGCAGGGGCGTAGCTTTGTGGGGGCCGGGGGAGTGCCCGACCCCCGAACTTTTCGCTCAGTAGTGCCCGGTATGTAGTTTTCATATAGAATTTTTTAGGTATATACGTTTTCGACCTCCTGGTTTTATAATTTTTTAGGTATATACGTTTTCGACCCCCCCCCCCCGTCGGAAATCTCAAGCTTCGCCACTGGTAACCCGACCAATGACATTCCCACCTTGTTGCTTTTCTTCTTTTACCTTTTTCTGTCTTTTAGTTTAAAAAAGATTTTTTTTTTTGTTTATTGAAAATTGCTGTTTATTGTAGTTTATCATTTCATTGTAATGTTTTCATATCTTCCATATTCTAAACTTCCAATATTAAATTTATTCATTAAAAATGCATGACTTTTACAACAAACATACTACTTTTACCTGTCAGAGCTATATATTACCCGAATCGATTGTTGATGCATAAATGGGTCGAAATTACCACCTCTACTTCTATGGTGAACTTAATTATCTATGCCCAACTTGATAGTTCATCTATTTTTGATTCAGGTACGCAGATGACAAATATGATCGAATATGGTATCCTATAGCTTCTACTAACGCTAAAGATATACAGACTTCTAGTCCTATTTCTTTAGGATCTTCAACAAAAGAAAACGTACCATCAAAAGTCATGAGCACTGCCGTCATACCCGCAAATCCTACAGCTGATTTATTTTATTCATGGACAGCTACTGATAAAACTGAAGAGTATTTTATGTACATTCACTATGCTGAAATTGAAACATTAAAAGGAAACGAGACCAGAGAGTTCAACATTCATCTGAATGATGCCTACTGGGATGGACCGATTTCTCCAATTGATCACACCACTAGCACATATTTCACCTCCTTTCACAATGCATCATCGTATGAACTTACGTTACGCAGAACAAAAAACTCAACCCTTCCTACTATGTTTAATGCAATCGAGCTTTATAATCCAGTACAACTCCAACAACGGCAAACACACGAACAAGATGGTAGAGCTTTATACTTTTACTAATAGTTACTATCATTTTAGCCTTTTGTTATGTTGCAAATAGATGTTTATTATCAAGTGTGTCAATTTATCTTCCTTATGTTGTTAAAATTAGCTTCAACAATGTGGAGTACCAAGTCAACATACGGGTTAAAAAGAAACTGGCAAGGTGATCCATGTGTTCCACAAGATTCTATGTTAGATTACCGAGTATCATATTGGGTTTTTTCACTATAACTGTTCCTTTTTCAGGGATCTGTCCTACAATAACTTGACAGGAAGTGTTCCAACCTTTCTTGCTTCTCTAAATTTCTTGAAAAATCTGTGAGTTACCTGGCCATCGACATAATTAAATAAGATTTATATGTTACGTAGTCGTCTTAAGTGTGGTCTTTCTTATAGCAACTTAACAGGAAATAATTTCACAAGACCCCTACCAGCAGAACTTCTAAAAAAATCAAAGAATGGTTCGTTATTGCTAAGGTTAGCTCCTCATTAATTTTAGGTAAAAGAATAAACAAAACAGAATAAGTAAACTCTTGTTAACACTTATTAAATTATCAGTATTGAAGAAGATGGAGATCAGGATACAGATGCTTGTTCCAAAGGTTCATGTAACTTTTAAGGGGCTGTTTGGTATATTGGGTTTTTAACTTTTAAGGGGCTGTTTGGTAGCCTCTTAATGACCATTCAGATGCTACCTATTAATGGTTTAAAACATCTGAATGAATAAGAGGTAACCTCAAGTCTGAATGGTTAAGAGGTAACATCTGAATGGTAAATCATCACATGTCACATTTTTCTACCTTCTCATTGGTAAAATTCTTAATGGTTTCATTAAGAGGTAGACCATTCAGAGCCTCAGACGCTACCAAACAGCCCCTAAATTTAATTATATGTTTTTTTTATTATAAGTTATATATATTAAAAAAAATTAGGCCCATGGGCCGGCCATTATTAGTGCTCCCTCTTGGCCAGCTACGGGCCTTCACCCAAGGGGTTTCATAGAAACATTAAGCAGAAATAGAGATGGGCATAATAACCGGTTCCAAACCCGACCCGGTGGAACCGACCTGGAACCGGTTCCTACCCGGCTAATAGTAGAACCGGTTCCGAGTTCAAAAAACCCGTAGGTTCCAACCCGATTCCACATTTTATAAATAAAATCGGTTCGTACCCGGTTTCTACTCGGACCCGGTGCATACCCGGAACCGGTTCCGGGTATTACAACAAAACCTGATATTCCCATCTCTACCATTAACTTACACCTACCAGATATAAACCGAAACATAAATATTTATTAGAACCAGTTACATTGAACGAAACAAAACTAAACACATCAAACCAAGCATTACTAAACCGGTTACATAAAACACACTAAACCTTTGAAGAACCGGTTTCGGATCCTTCACCCATTTCGTTTTTCTTCGGCTTTATAACCGGACAATGACGATCGGTGTGTTTCTTTAGCGTGGAGTTGTCCGTAGCCTTCATGAACTTCCCACAAGCTTTACACCTTGCCATCTCGTGGCTATCGTTCATTAAGCACAAGTCAAAGTGCTTCCAAATTGCGGGGTTTCGTTTACTTTCCAAAACGATCACAACCTCGTCGTTGCACGCCATTTTAATTGTGGAAGTTTGAAGGTGTAAGTTATTGATTTTAGGATGCAAGAAGGCAAGGAATTTATAATCGGTTTCTAATAGTTTTGCAGCTTTTTTCATTGAATTGACCGAAGGAATCAGTTCCTAATAGTATTTGCAGCCTTTTTCCATTGAATTACTATTAGGAACCGGTTCCTAATAGTATTTGCAGCTTTTTCATAGTAACCTTAGGAACCGGTCTTCTGAAGAACTGGAACCGGGTATTAAAAGGAACCGGAACCGGTTCCACCCCGACCCGAACCGGTTACACTCGGTTCTAGTTTTAATGGTTAAAACCCAGGTAGGAACCGGCACCGGTTACAACAAGAACCGGTTCCATTGACACATATTCAGGAACCGGGTCCGGTTAGGAACCGGTTCCGGGTATAAAAAGGAACCGATTATGCCCATCTCTAAGCAGAAACATATAATTCGTGATTTTAATTATCGTATGGATGACTAAAAGAAGACGAACACACAGGACTAGAATATTGCTAACCTTACAAAGCCAAACATCTGAAATTAAGAAAAATATTTGGAAATGGAACCAAGATTTGAACTACACATCCTGATTTTTTTTTCTAAAGCATAAACAATAGTAATTATTATATAAGTTGTGAAAGTGTAAAATACAATATTGCTTAACGTACGAGCGTATGCTATGGAAATTACGCATCTTGAAACATAATTATGCATGAAAGGATTCCGAGTTTGTGAAGTAGATTCCGAGTTATGATCTTTTACGCATGTTGAAAGATAATTACGCATGTTGAATGAAGGTTCCGAGTTTGCCAAAGAGTGTTCCGAGTTTATGTCAACATGCGTGATTTATGTTTTTCACATGCGTGATTAAGGTTTTGAGTTTCACAATATGCGTAATTTCACAGCGTACGCTCGTACGTTAAGAAATATTGTACGTTAACCGGCCTCGTATAAGTTTCACATATCAAAGTTACCGGAATTTAATAAAAGTTTTATTTCTGAATAGAATCTTATGAATTTAATATGAAAATGCTTTCTAAATCATCAAGTCAAGGGCATAAGGAATCTCAAGCAAAAGTAAATTTTCAAAATTCAATACATAATTATTCATATTTTTCAAATGTAAAATGATTGATTAAAATAATATCATAAGTCCATAGGTTTGTATAACTTGGTTGAAGTACGTGAATAATCGAGGCAAGACTCCAATAGACAATACTAGTCCATAAAGATGTGAAGTTTCAAATGTGATATTAAAGAGTATACCCTGACCCTAACTAACATTTTTTTCTCCATTTTTTCATTTATCCGATAAAATTTCTACCTTAATTAGGTATCTATTTGTTTAATTAAATATAAAATAAGTTATGTTTTAAAAGTTCAGTAAGAAAGGTACCGTGTATAGCGTTAGTGTTGTACTAGTGGAGTTGATTACATAGGTAATATCACCATATATATAACTAGTAGGGTGCCCGCGCGATGCGGCGGGGGCGACACTTTGGATTGCGGCACTTGTTGCTGATAGTTTTCTTATTTGTATATGATAACATTATTGTGGTGGATATATGTCATAAGTGTTACACATGGGAGCCTAACACTTATAATGTCTTGCAATGTTCGATCAACTGCCTCTATCGCCTGACGTTTCGCCATCGATGCCTCATCCCATATAATTAACTTGGAGGACCTAATTAGTTGACTTATAATTCCTAAAATTTTGGGACATAGTTTACTATTTATCTACTAAATATCGTAAATTAGTATTAAATAATTCCTAAAATTTTGGGATATAGTTTACTATCTATCTACTAATATCGTAAATTAGTATTAAATAATTCCTAAAATTTTGGAACATAGTTTATCTTCTATCTACTAAATATCAAAGTTTAGTTTTGTTATAAAAATTAATAATAAATAAAGTATAGAAAAACTGTTTTAAACATGTAAAGATTCGTTTGTTAATAAAAAATACTAAACACATGACAAAAGTATATTAGTTCAATCGAGATGTAAATTATAAGTGCAATAAAATAACACAAAACATAAACTTCAAATATAAAATAAACTTTATTATTCATGGGATAGTCTAGATCAAACAAAAACAACTGAAAATGAAAAAAACATAAAAACACTTGATATATTTCATCTAATTTCTCTTCTTTTTTGATCCGTTTTTCTTGTTTGTGCTCGAATCAGCAGTATCATCTAATTCATCTTCTTTCTCATCGTCCTTAGAATCATCTAAATTTATAACCTCGACTCATTTCCATTCAGAGAGCCTCTTAGATCTTTTCTTTTGATTCTCATACTTCCGATCCTTAAAAAACAAAAATTTAATAAAAAATGATTAAACAAATTTTATAAAAAAAAACAAATATTGAATATAAAAATTTTAAAAAGATTAAATAAATTTTAAAATTACCTCTTTACTAAATTGACGTTGAAGATTAGACTTGTATGAACTGAACATTGCACCATAAGAAATAATTTCAACACTATTATCACCATCATCCTACAATAAAACACCAAATAATAACATAACGAACTTGTTAATATGAAAGATTATAAGCGAAAATATTACTTAAAAACTAACAAAAGCTTGTTCGACAACTGGGGTGTTTAAATTGGTGTGTTGAATCTGAAAAATCAAATAAGTTAGTATTCACATAAAAGTAAATAAAAGAAAACAATTATTCATTATTGCGATATAACAAAACTTATCATAGAACCGACCTTAGATTTTTCAATATCGCATGCTTGTTTTTTCGCATCAAGTGAATTCAGAACTAGCTCCATATTTTAAATCTGTTTAGCAATAGAAATGTAAAATTGTGAGTGTTTGCTATGTATTTATAGTAGTCCATTAGGGTTTAGTTTTAGATTGGTCATCCACTTATTTAGGAAGTTTGTTGTGAGTTTTAAGTTTTTAAAATAAGATGCACATATCATGTTTAGTTTGTTGTGGCATGTTTAATATGAAGTTTGTTGTGAGTTTTATCTATACTATATTAAACATGTCACAACAAACTGACTCTGTACAAGTAAAATTAGGAAATATTTTAGTTTATTAATGTCGTTCAAAACAAAAAACTTGGGTAAAAAACAAATGTTAATGCACGGTAGCTAGGTAATGGTCAAAGCTGGCTTGGGTAAAAAAACAAATGTTGGCTTTAATCAATTGTACATTTACACATCGGCTATTTGTACTTTATGAACGCACGGCGAAACTAAAAAAGACAACTATCGAAACGTTTAAAAAAATGTGCCGATCGTCATGGTACCTTCGGATTTTTTTAAAACATTACGGGTTGTAAGATATCGCAGGAATACATTAAAGAATTAAAGAGGAGGGGGGGAGTGTAACTAATTACCCATAATTATGTTAAATGTCAAGGATTTAAATGTAATAGATTGAGGGACTAAAAATAATTATGGTTTAAAAGACTACTTTACCCTCATTCTAGGGGTTTATTTATAAATAATGAGGGAAGAAGTTCTTAACTTTTGGGAATCTTTCCCTCATGTATTACAATATAGTATAGATGAATGGATAAATAATCTAAGTCGAAACACGTCAATGGATTTGGAGAGAATGAGGGGTCCAAACCTAAGGCAATCAACGTTTTTGAATACCGTTTTCTTTCACTTCATTTCTCTATGTTAAGTTGAGATACTAGAATGCAAAAAACTAAATAATTTATTTTCGGGGTAAATAGGCCTTATTCGTGTCAACCGATAAAAACAATTGTTATTTTCCGGTTCGACACGCTGACCCAGCAAACACAGCCCAATTAGCAACCATATTCAAAACCCGATATATGGAACGGTTAGACCTCACCAATACAGCGGATTTAGCGATGCATTTAGGTGACATGACATGCAAATAAAAAATCACCATTGGAGCATAAGTGCATTTGGAGGATAGCCCGTCTCTACATGCGGTGCATTTAGAGATAGTGGTGGGGCCACATCAATATATGGTCTTAAAAATTGTTTACTTTATCGGTTGAGGTTTAAAGTTATTTTAGTAATAGTTTCTTTACATCTTTCTTCTCAACCGTAAGAAGGTAAAATAAAAAAGAATCACTTGTTCAAGTTTATCAGTTGTTATGTTTATAGTTTTAATTATTTACGTTTAATGTTTAATTTTAGTTTTAACTAATTTAACTATGCTTAGTTATTTTAACTATATTTCATTAATTTTTTATATTTTTATTAATACGAATATAGAAAATGGATTAGTTATAAAAAGGATTTGAGTACATAATGTAAAATGTGGTAATGATGTGGAATTATAAGTATTGGTAAGAATTTTTGTAGGATTTGCGTGAAAATTGGTGTTTTTGATGCATTTGTAAAAATCTCATGTTTATGGTTACATTTAGCACTTTGCATTGGTGATGGTTTTACTCATACACATGACCTTCGGGTCACAAACTAGACAACCTTGGTTGATCCATAATTCCACATAACTCCTCTTTACAACCAAGTACAATTACATGCGGAGACTCTAAGCCATTATGGAACCATGATTAACGAAACTAACTATAGTAATAGTACGTAACAATACTTGACCTATATGATGTTTCCCTTTATTTTGTTTTAGCTGATCGAGTCAGTCAAGATTATATTTCATTCATGTTAGGGTTTTACCTGTACTCTTTAAACCTATTCATTTGGTGCAACAAGTCCTTTGCATAGGGGACAACTGGCCTTTACCCTTAGCCATTTAACGATGCATGTAGAATGGAAGTGATGGTTGCAAGGAAGTAAATGAAGTTGTTCCCCTTCTTCATAGTGGCAAAGACATATACAACATTCCTGAAAAATACATTAAGATAACTATAAATCGTTGTCAAGCCAACATAGAAATATTCAAATATTTGAACAAAAGGTAGAGTTGCTAAGATCAAACAATAGAGTACATATAAGTTGGAGAGATGTGAGGATAACAGCTTGCTTTAACTACATTTTACATGCCACTATTTGTTAAGAATATTTAAAAAAATATTTCGGGTCAACTTGGTTGACCTGAATTATAGAATCGACTCACCCATTTTGCAACCTCTAAATTTTTGATGGTATTAAACAATATTATTGTTATAATAATATAGACCTTTGAATAAGACGATATAGGATTAGTATGCGTTAAATAGACTTTGAACTACTCTCTGACCAGTTTGACCCATATGAACTATTCTCTTTTTAGCTAATGTTAATGTTCATTTGACCCGTTTGAGATGAATCACAACTCATTTTGATCCTTTCATAAGTAAACGGGTTGAAACTTGAAATTGTCACCTACATTGGCGGAGCTTAGTGTAAAGTGGGGGGTTCCCCCCCCCCCCCCCCCCCCCCCGAATGTTTCGATTAGAAGTGTAAAATTTCCTATTTTTCGTCCGAAAATTTTAAAATTATATAGGATTGTCCCCCCAATTATTTTGCCTAAATATTTATACAATATATAAATTGGGTCCCATGACTTTCCGCCCCTCGGAACTTTTGGTTAAGCTCCGCCACTGGTCACCTATATTGTACAACCTATTCAATATTAATCAGTGAGAAAAAAAAAACCATACTGCATCCTCAATTTGAATAGCACGTTCAGTAGAGAAGCCTGGGCCATTAGTTCGCACTGGGATCATTCTGCATGCTCTATTATCAGGTTGCTCCCACGTCCACCACTGGACACTTTAAATTTGTAATTTGGAAGGCTGATGATGTCAGCCTCTGATGCAGGTCCTGTGTATTCTCGCATGTTTGTATAAATCAGCAGCAAACAAATTAAACGGAATTAAAAAAAGTTTTCATCTATTTCACCTCGCGACTGATGTAGCACAAGAAGGCAATAATGAAGGGCAAGCAAAAACAACAAGCAACCAGTAGTAAACATAAGAATAGAAAGCGAATCACAGCAAAGAACACGTCCATAGCCAAAAATTCATAGTCAACCTGTCATAATTTGAAAAACAAAGAAATAAATAGCTTGAAGCATGCATCACTAACTTTTTTGTAGACTGTTATGAAGATCACAAAGCTAATATATTGGTTTAAGACATACCAGAATAGAACTGGAGCACTGCCCTGATTAGTGTAAGAAGACAGCACACAAATGAGCCAATTAGCCACCACATGTTAAAGATCACTTTATTAACCATTTCCATCTGAAAACATAAAACATCATCAGGGCATTTCAATCATGATAATCAAGTGCTTCCATAAACTTTTGTATTGTGTCAAACAATGTTTTTATTCTTGTGGGACAAAGGGATTATCTATTTTTGCAAAACTTCAAGGATGACAGTTAATTCAGAAATCAGATCAATGGCCCAGCATAAACATTTAGATTGCTACAAAAGGCTAGGCTAAGACACAATAGCTAGACTGTGAAGAGAAACATTAAAAATAGGCATATGTTCCCTTAAATTCTCATCTGATTCACTACATGACCCTTGAAAACTCATGCTTAAGAGCTAAGATCCCATGCCTGAGGCATCACATATGAACTAATTAGCACCTTTAAGGATTATTCTTACCTCAAACACGTGCCTTACGCGGTCACATACATATCATTTCTAATCGAATTTACCTTCCCAAACATCCATAACTACAGGAAACAAATAACATACACATGTTGAGCTTTAACAAATTGTTAACTTCTAAGAGACTTGATGATGAGGCCCACATGCTTCTACTTATCTCATGTTTGTTTGTACTAACATGACTTTTAACTATGTCAAGAACATGATTAAACTTATATATTAGCTTCAGAATTATGAAGAACTAATCACATTAGTAGCATATGTAGTTGATCAATTCATTACTTATTGTGAAACAGCCTCGCAAATTAGAATCAATCCATTGATGCTGTTAAATCCAATACATGTTCAAGCTTCTGATGTAATTCTCGACAAAAAAAAAATCCGAGAATTATATCAGATGTTTTAACAACAGGATATAACTCTGTTTAAGCTTCTGTTTGTAGGATCAGATGCATACAGTAATTAAACTACAGGCAAAATAGCAATTTCATAATAATAACTCTAAATGAATCCACAGACCTAATTAGCTACAAAATCAAAAGCAGCATAAACTTATTATACTCAAATTAAACTGATATTCAGAATTAAAATCACCTGATTTGATGAGTAACATGATCTCCAACGTTCTCCAAGCTCGAACCGCTACTCATCAGACTCCAAGGGTCTACTGACATTCTCCTAATCCTCCTTCTATACTCCAACAACAAAAGCACCACATGAACCACACACTGCACCGAGTAACCGCAGATCCAAACCCTAAGTCTCACATTCCTCTCTTCCCGCGCAATCCAAAACAACGTAACAAACGACACCACAACAAAAGCAAGTTTCCACAGCGTCTCTATAACAACAACCGGAAGCGAATATCCCCAATCCTCTCGCCAATCCTCCAACTGCCGTGCACGTTCTGGCGCACCACCATTGATGCTCCACGCCGGCGAGCGAAGAGACCTAGAAGCATGCGGACTCGCCGATCTCCTCCGGCGGACGGTGCGGCGGAAGTGACGTGAGTTGGTGAGAGTAACGGCTCATCGACGGCGGTGATCTCCGGCACCGACGTTGAAATCTCCTGCATGATGAAGGTTGTAACAGAATGATAACAGTACTGATTCTGTTTTGAAAGTGTAACCGTTTATGTAGAATGGGGGGAAACTTTATAGTTACACTTTACTCCTAAGGTTTTGTATTGTGACAATAAGTTGTATTGTGATAAAAGTTTCACTTTGCCCCCTAAGCATTCTATTCTTCGTCACGAACTAATAAGTTTTTGTATGAAAAGAAGATATTATGTGATTTAAATAAGTTTTTTTGTGAAAAGAAGATATTATGTGATTTTAAAATTATCGAGTAATTTATTTTTTGAGTCCCTATCTTTTAGTAGCTTTAACCATTTAAGTTTAAAATCAAAAAGTTCAACGCTCTGAGTTCCTAACCGTTTATTTATAACATTTTCAGTCTCTGTGTTTTAGTAATTTTAACCACATGAGTCTGAAATCAAAAGTATAAGTGTTAAAAAAAATTTGAACTCAAAATATTATAAAATGAGTGATTAGGAACTCAGGACGTTAATTTTTGATTTTGTACCCAAGTGATTAAAATCATTAAAACAAAGGAACTCAAAAAGTAATTTACTCTATAAATTATTTTAGTAAATCATAGTTAGTTATTTGCCTATCACATGAAATGAAAGAAAAACAAATCATGTAATATCGGGTTACCTTTGAGTTTAATGTATAATTTAAGAAATATTACATTTGACTTGCTTGTTTTCTTGAGAAAACTTTTTGTTTACACAATATTTGGAAGAAGCATGTTCTTGAACTCAACGAAACAAGGGCAGTAATAAACATAATATTCAAGGATGGTGACAAATAAAGGTGGAAACCACGACTTATTCTACTCAATTTGTACACGAATTAATCGCTTTTATAAAACTTGTTAATTTAGAATGGGTCACTGTATGTTTGTCTCAATTCCACTTGTTACCTCCTTCTTCGTCACCTCCACCACTTTCGCCGTCAACATCACTAATACCATCGCAGATGAACCTATGTTTGATATTTTTTTTCTAAAACGCCTCATTTCAAACCAAGTCCTTTAGTTCATAGCACGTTGAGACCAAAACACATTTTGTTTAGAACTAGTTTTGACACGTCAACGACTCACCGTACCCACTCAATTTGATAGGCTTAGTGACAAGCTTAAATACAAGGGATGCATATATTGCCGAGCTTAGGAAACGACTTATGAAAAATTACACTAATACTCCCAATATGGCTTGCAATGCTGTTAAGATAAGATATTCTTTAACTATTGAAGCTCTAATTATCTACTCCAATTCCAAGTCATATTTAACTCCACTTAACCCAATAAATTCTATGTAGTAACCAATCAACTCTTTACTAATTTAATGCATTTAACTTGGTTTTATAGCATGAAAATTGAATCGTCTATCTAGTAACTATCTAAATTTACTTATAAGAAAAATAATAATAATTCAAACCATGGAACATCCATGTTTTCGATGGATATGATTGCAAGATCTTCATCTATCATGTCATGTCATTGACCAACTACTAGAACAGTATGACAGAACTTTTAGAGGTGAATATCAAAGTTTTTCAATGGATATGATTCTAATGTTTTCATGACCAGACCGGAGGTCGACCCGGTCGCCTTACCGGGTCAAAGGTCGGACCGTTCCGACCGAACCGGATTTAAGACCGGTTTTTTTAACACTATCCAGAAGATCTGTTAACTCCAAGGGCATTTCAGCCAATTACACCAAATGTACAAGTCAATACTGCACAAGTTAAGTTTACCCTTTTATTATTTATTATATACACACACTAAACACACAAGCAAACACACAAAACACAAACACACATCTGCTTGTTTTTCTCTCTCCAGCTTCACCACACAGCACCACCATCATCGTACTATACCACCGCACCACCACCATCCCCCCCTCCCACCCCCACACCCGCACCACCACCACCATCCCCACCTCACATCCGCCACTATCACAACCATCAACACCCACCTCCGCCATTCATCACCATCAACACCCACTTCCGCCATCAGTTGAACCTCCATCGTTCATCACCATCAACATTCAACACCCACCAACAAGAACCACCATTACCCAACCGCCATTCATCACCACCAACACCCACTAACAGGAACCACCAGATCTAGATCTCCGCCCAAAACAGCTTCGATTAAACCTAGTTGCAGCTTTAACGAGGAACATGAAATCAATATAATGTGACCTGCCCGACCCTTGCTATGACCCGTCGGTCCGACCGCCCGGATCCCGACCCGACCACCTGGCTGGCCCGGTCCGGGTTTAAAGCAAAATCTTCATCTATCATGTCATTGACCAACTTCTATAAATCCGTTTTGATTTTTGGGTCAACCTACTTCTAGAAATCCGTTTTTATTTTTGGGTCAAATTTAAATGTTAGGATAAATAAAAGAAATTGAAAGAAAATAAACAAATGAGGGTGGTAAATGGTAATATTTACGTTGTCTCTTTTTTGGAAAAAGAAAAAAGTAGAGAATTTTAAGAAGAATATAATATGTACTTACACGTACACCTATCTTTAATAAGAACTAGTTGAATTCTCCGCGCGTTGCGGCGAGAAATCAGATACTCTCGGTTTAATTTATTACGGTACCGGTAGGACATTGGCACTCGATATAACAACTGAAAGACAAAACCCAAAAAGTCATTGTCAGTGGCGGATCTAGGATTCCGACCAAGCGGGAACGTTTTATAAATAAGCGGTAACGAAATCGAAAAAACGTCAAATTTTTCCAAAATTTACACTAAAAACGTCAAAAATTTTCCGACCAAGCGGTAGCGGGCGCTCCCCCTTGCAATGAAGTAGATCCGCCCCTGGTCATGGACACATATTTTACATCAATCGAAACATAAAAACGAATTTCAGTAATGGTTTCCGAAACAAATATCAATATTGATTCCAATGGTACCGACGCAGGTATCAATGTTGTTCGATTGGACTTGATGTGTTACCTATACTCGCTATAGTTTACGATATAGAAAAATACTTTATATCACTATCGAAGTTGTTCACACGGTGTTAGTTCAATTCGTCATGGTAAAGAACAAACGATATAAGTTGGGTTCGTCACAGTACCAATATGGTATTCATACTCGTGGTAGTTTACTATATAAAAAAGATACCATATATGCTACTGAAATTTCGCATGATATCGGTTCAGTTAATCATGGTAAAGAACAAAAAAAAAATCAATTATATTGATCCGTTTGATTTTGAACAAAACTTTTAGCGAAACAAAGCAAAAAAAAAAAAAAAAAACATGTCGCGTGTATTTGGAACTTTATAAAGCATTACAATATATTATTAGAATAATGAAAATGGTAACGTCAATTTATATATAAAAAACTAAATGTGAGTTAGCCTTGATAAAATGTACGTTTGTACTTCGATTAGTTATGTTTTACCACTCACAACTCGATTTTGAAAAAAAAATTGTATCGAGATAGAGATAAATATAGGCAAGTCATAATAAGATACTCAAAATTATATTAATTATCGTATCTTAATAGTTATAAAAGGGAAAACGCATGCAAAATCTCTATGAAAAACTAATGTGAGTTAGCTTTGATAACATGTACGTTTGTACTTCGGATTACTTATGCTTTACCACTCACAACTCGGCTTCAAAAAAGAAAATGTATTGAGACAAAGACAAATATAGGCATATCGCAACAACATACTCAAAAAGTATATAAACATACGTATCTTAACAGTTATAAAATGGAAAGCATACAAAATAAATAAAAAAAGCATATATTAATAAAATAATGAAAATTTAAAAAACAAACCATATTAAAACAAATCTTAAAAACTATTTATCGGACTATTAATAAAATAATAAAAATTTAAAAAACAAACAATATTAAAAAAAATAAATAAAAAAGCATATATTAATGAAATAATGAAAATTTAAAAAACAAACCATATTAAAACAAATCTTAAAACACTATTTATCGGACTATTAATAAAATAATAAAAAATTTAAAAAACAAACAATATTAAAAAAAATCTTAAAACACTATTCATGGAGACTTTATATTAACTAGGTTTTGCCCGCCCGCGTTGCGGGGCATTAAGCCGAATATTTCTTTCTCATAGCATGTACGTCTATGTTTTAGTTACTTGTACATACTACTCATAACACGATCTCAAAAAAAATTACATTGAGTAAATAAAGTAAAACAAAATACTACCATATTTTTGCTAAAAAACTAAAACGATGGAAAAACTACCGCTTGGCATGACAAATAAAAATTAAATCGAGCCAACCAAT
Organism: Helianthus tuberosus; assembly: GCA_030545235.1. NCBI lineage: Eukaryota > Viridiplantae > Streptophyta > Magnoliopsida > Asterales > Asteraceae > Helianthus > Helianthus tuberosus. The sequence continues at coordinate 6,060,756 of CM060452.1, forward strand.
TAAACAAAACACTACTATAGTCTTCTAAAAAAATATTAAAACGAATTTTATACTGGGGGAAAAATCGTAAATAAACACAAAAAAAATCATGTCGAAATGTAAATCAACTTAAGTTTATATCGGCACGTAAATAAAAATAAAGACATAAAACTCGATTAAAAAGTATTTAGAAAGTTAATGGGTTGTAAGAGTTAATGCTGAAAATTAAAGGGTAAAAGAAAAAAAACAAAAAAAAAGGAAAGAAAAAAAAAAGAAAAAAAAAAATGACAACACCACTGTAGCAAAGTGGTGTTGTCAATTGATATATATAATAATATGTATAATTTTATTTTTGTTATTTAAGCCATTTGTATGGGGGGGGGGGGGGGGGGGTAGAAAATGGGAAGATCTCGTGTGTGGCACCAATCCTTCGATTGCAAAAGGCTTAAACTATCTACACACACTTGATGCAGTGGCGGATCTAGGATTCGCGCCAAGCCGTAACATTTTATAAATAAGCGGTAACGAAATCGAAAAAACGTCAAATTTTTCCAAAATTTACACTACCGCCGGAACGCCAAGCCGTAGCGGATGCCACCCCTTACTATATGCTACATCCGCCCCTGACTTGGTGTGTAGATAGCCACCTCAAAAAGTGTTTTTTTGTCTTATATACACCCTGCAGTGTCGAGCTGTGGCCAAAACGCGGCGTTTTGATCCGGTCAACCAGACAAAGACTGACGGGTGTCTGACGGGTCTGTTGACCGGACCAAAACGCTGAGCTTTGGCCGCGTTTTGGTCCGGTCAACCAGACAAAGACTGACGGGTCTGTTGACTGAACCAAAACGCCGCGCTTTGGCCACAGCTCGACACTGCAGGGTATGCATATGGATAAAAAAACAATTTTTGGTGTGTATATAGGCACATTGGTGTGCCAACAGGTACACCCTTGCAAAATGGGTGATTTCCCATTTATTAACATTTTGTGTTTTACTTCATTAGATTTTTATAATTGTATACCAAAAATAATTTTATTTTTTTAGCTGTTTGTTTTAGTGTATCATATTTGATAAAATATAACTTAGTATGTTAGTTTATTTTCTTTATTGTTTAATTTGAATTTATAAATTTTTAGATAAAGAATGAATCTATACTATATAATAAAAGAAACCAAATTATGGACACATGTCACTCTATGGGGTGTTCTCAATAGAATTTCCCGCTAAAAAAATATAGTTTTCCTATTTATCTCTACTTAATCTAATCTTTATATAAATATCTTTTTAAAATACATTAGTTAAACCAAATAAGGTTGTTTTATTTTTGAAAGGCAAACAAGCCGAATTTTATATATATCCACGAAATAGTCATCTTCTTCATATATAAGAATTTTTTTTTTACTATAATTACAAATTTGAATCTAAATATTATCCAAATATAAATAAAAATGATAAATAAGAATTTCATCTTACGACAAAATATCAAATATTTGGAAATTTTATCAACTAACTATCATTCTTATCTCCATAACTATAATTTACCTCTATTTAATTTATCAAAGTCAAATAAGTATGATGAGTTTATATTTCAATCCCATTTATCCCAATTTAATTTATCAAATTCAAATAAATGTGATAGGTAATTTAAAATTATAATCCTCATACTTCGATAATTATATTTTATGAAATAATTTATGAAGCTTACGTGACAATGTTTCAGAGTTCTGATTAGTTGATAAGCATAAAATTATTTATAACACCAAATTGTGTTAACGAAACTCCATATATTATTAAGCTTTCACACACCTACCATACGAGGAAATGTAATAAAGATCAAAGCTCAAATTTGTTTTTTTCTTTTAAAAAAACCCTATCAACGCCAATACATTATCAATGGGGTGGTGGTCCATTAGGAAATGCGAAACACTTAGGTTTGGGGGAGTGAGGTCTTGGGTTCAAGTCCCACACACGACACGGATTAAAAGAAATTTGCCGTTAAAAAATAAATTAATTTGTAAGTTGTTACTGTGCAGGAGATTTATTTTAAAAAAATAACGTAACACACGTAAAATAACAAAAATACAACATATGAATAACTCTTTTGTAGGTGATGAGGAAATAACTTTTATCTAACGTCTAAGATGGTATTATATATATTACCTTAAAGATGTATACATTATTAATGTGTCTTTTAACTTTAATTTAAAAAAAATACGTTATTTTCTTGCAATCTGTACCCCCCGACAATGCTTATACAAATGTTGTCGAGAAGCCTAAATTTAAAAAGTAATTGTTGGATTATCATAGATCCAATATGATACCTAAAAAACAAATTCTAACAAGATATCATTATCAAATTTTTCAAAATCTATTACATATGATCTATAAAATAAAACACGAGCAACAACATCTACCAATAAAACAATATTGACTCCCGTGTATTACACGGGGAATAACCTAGTTGAAATTAAAATTAAATTGATATAAAATTGAATAACTGATTGAGGGAGCTATAACCACACTAGGGTTGTTAAGGATGGTGTTATTTAAAGTTCCATTGTCTACGTAAGGTTGACATGATATCAACTCACTTTCATTTTTTTTCTTTGTTATTTGAATTTTTTTTTCATTTTAATTCATTTAAACAATATAAATAAATTTATAATAATTAGATTATCATAAAAGTTAAACTTTTATAATAATTAATCTTTCATCTGTCATTCTTTAAAATAAATAAAATCTAATTGAACTAAAAAATAAAAAAAAAATAAAAAAAAGGTGACGAAGGAGGGATGGGGATGGAATGATGGATATAACATATGTTGAGCGGTGTAGGTGACGGATGAAGAAGATGGTGGTTATGTGTTAAAAAGGGTGACGAATGAGGGATGGGGATGGATATAACGTATGTTGAGAGATAGAGGTGACGGATGAAAAAGATGGTGACGATGTGGCGTTGAAGTGACAGTATAGAACAAATGAATGTGGAATGAGCATAAGTTAAATTGTTTTAGAAATGGATATAATGTTTTAGAAATATAAGTTAAATTGTTCTACACCTTAGATCTCTTGGGTTTCACACCTAAGAAATTCAGCATCAGCCCAATAGTAAATATTTATGAATGCCTTGTAAGATTAAATATTTAATTTATTTATATTTAATCTAGTAGCCATCATTATCATTTATATAATATGGATCAAAATATATTAATAGGGTTAGGATCAAATACAAAGGATAAAATAAATAAGAAGGGTAAGAAGGATTCTAGTCCATTGATCTTAGATTTGGAGGGTTGAGATTAATTGTAGGGAAAAGAAGATAATAGAAGGGCATAAAGGGAATCCTATATTTATGGATTTTCTCTCTCCACATGCAAGGCACATGCCAATTCCCCCATCGATTTAAAACGTCCATAACTTTTTCATACGACATTTTTTTTTAAAAAAAAATTCACCATAATAACGAGTGTTTTTTTATCTTTAATATGAATACCATATTATCATATAAAAATAAAATAAAAAATTTCATTTTTACTGGGTTTTTTTATTGCATTGTGTTAAAGGTTCAGGTCATTGTGTCTTTCAACTGGGTTTTGGACAGTAGAGTTTCTATACATTGTGTTATTATCAAAACCTATAACACAATGTTAATTTGGGTTCTATCCATTGTGTTTTTATAAGAACCTATAACACAATATATGACACAATGAAGATGGTGTTATATCTGGGTTTTCTATAAATTGTGTTATTAGTTCAGGTCATTGTGTTTAATATGTTATTCATTGTGTTTTAATATGTTGTCCATTGTGTTTTAATAATTTGTTCAATTTTTTTCATTATCTTTGTTCATTGTGTTTTAGTTTGTTGTGTATTGTGTTTTTAGTTTGTTTTTCATTGTGTCTTCATCTGCTCTCCATTGTGTCTTTTATCTGCTGTCATTAATTGTGTCTTTTATCTGTTGTCATCAATTGTGTTTTTATTTAGTCTGATACTTATTGTGTTATATGTTATCACCATTGAGTTATACGTTATGCTCATTGTGTTTTAGTATGTTGTCTATTGTGTCTTTATCTGTTGTCATTGATTGTGTTTTTGATCTACTTTACATTGTGTTATTATCAAAACCTATAACACAATGTTAATTTGGGTTCTATCAATTGCGTTTTTATAAGAACCTATAACACAATATATGACACAATGAAGATGGTGTTATATCTGGGTTTTCAATAAATTGTGTTATTAGTTCAGGTCATTGTGTTTAATATGTTATTCATTGTGTTTTAATATGTTATTCATTGTGTTTTAATAATTTGTTCAATTTTTTTCATTATCTTTTTTCATTGTGTTTTAGTTTGTTGTGTATTGTGTTTTTTGTTTGTTTTTCATTGTGTCTTCATCAGCTCTCCATTGTGTCTTTTATCTGTTGTAATTAATTGTGTCTTTTATCTGTTGTCATCAATTGTGTTTTTATTTAGTCTGATACTTATTGTGTTATATGTTATCGCCATTGTGTTATACGTTATGTTCATTGTGTTTTAGTATGTTGTCCATTGTGTCTTTATCTGTTGTTATTGATTGTGTTTTTGATCTACTTTACATTGTGTTTTACATCATGTCCATTGTGTAATATGCAACTGGGTTTTTGATTTTTTTTTTTTAAATATAACAATATGGTACTCATATTAAAGATAAAAAAACGCTCGATTTTATGGTATAATTTTTTTTAAAAACAAATGATGTATAAAAAAGTTACGGATGTTTAAAAATTGGGGGGGAAATAACATGTGACTTGCATGTGCATATTCTCTTTCCTCTTGTAGACAAAATTACCCTTTCCATTTAATTCCTCCTAGGACACTTGTCACTCTCTGGTGGCTTCTTACCCTTCTTATTTTTAAAAACTTTGTATTATAACTCAACCCTATATTAATAACCTATTAATAATTAGTTGGTAATTGTTGATGGACCATATTACCCTTATTAACTAATTAGGTTTCCTCTTGGGTGTATATATAAGGAGATTATTAGAGAGGTAAAAGGTTAGACACACAACCTAACAACATAACATCACAATTTTCGTCCCTCTCTCTCCCTAACCGAAATCAACCCTACTTTCGGTTTCATCACCATCATCACTTTACACCCTAAGGAGGAACCAGATCAAACTGACAACTATGTCAAACTCTGTTGCTGCGTCTCCATCTGGATTCTCAGCTAGCCTGTGCTGATGCAATCAAAGGTATGTTATTCATGTTTTCCATCATGTTTAAACAGAACTGATCAACATGTGGTATCAGAGCATATGTTGATAAATCAGTTCTGTTTTCGTATCCATTATTCTGGGATCATTATAAGGAAAACAGAAAATTTTAAAGCCTTAATATCATGGCTGTTTTCGTTTTTTTTTTTTAAATGTGCCGAAATCATTGTTTTCGGAATATGTTGGTTAATATGTTGTTTCGAAATCATAATGGGCAAATCTTAATATCCGAAATCTGTTAATAAAAGTATAAAATTTAAGGTTTCGGATCCCAGATTATGTTTTAAATTTATTAGGGTTCATCATAATGTTCTAAGAAAACTCGAAAATTTCATAAATTTTGGAATATAATTTGGATTAGTGGATGTTTTTCATGATTTTGATCTTAATTTTATCAATTAAAATTTCGAAAACTGTTAATAGATTTTCAGTTATTATTTTCGAAATCTTTTGATAAGTTTAGATCAGAAATAAAATAGGAAATACTATCCCAAAATCCCTTAAATTTCGAGTTTCAGTTATTATCACAATAAACAGCTGTTAACAGAGGATTCGAGACCATCAAACTACGACTCGAGACCACAAGGTCTCGACTCGAGACCACAAGGTCTCGACTCGAGACCACAAGGTCTCGACTCGAGACCACAAGGTCTCGACTCGAAATCATAAAGGTCATCAAATCTTTACAACTCGAGAACAGAAGCTTACAACTCGAGACCATCAGGTCTCGACTCGAGACTACAAGATCTCGACTCGAGATCATAAGGGATCAAAACTTCACAACTCGAGACAACAGTCTCGACTCGAGATCGCTGCGTTTTCGACTAAAGGCTTCATTCTTCGCCACTCGAGACCATGGTTGCGACTCGAGATCTCAGTATGGACTCGAGATCTCATAAAACACACTAGTCAAGACCATGATTACGACTCGAGACCAAGGTTGCGACTCGAGATCTCATAACTTAGTCGAGACCCAACTCGAAACCTCATTATTTTTTATGCTGTTTAATGTGACCTAAAAATACTTAGTCGAGACCCAACTCGAGATCTCATAACTTAGTTCGATCCGCGCTAACAGGTGGTTTGCTATTAAATACTTGGTTTTGTTTATACTTAATTAATTAATAAGGATCAAATAATGTTTTACAAAACCAAACTAGCTTAACTTGAATGAGCTTCTGATGTATCATTTCTGGCCAAAGCTGATTTAATACATCTATTTATTGTTCAAGTATTATAAAAGGCTATGTTGAGTATGCATTACAAACGTGAAATGTCTTAATTCTGGCCAAAGCTGATTTAATTCATTTATGTTTAGCATGCTTGACAAGTGCATAACTAAAGTGATTGTCTCATTTCTAGCCAAAGCTGATTTGTCACGATTACTTTGCACACATACTTAAATGATTACACTTCTGGCCAAAGCTGATTTGTCTTTGTTTAAGTAGAATTTTACTAAGTCTATTATTTTGATGTTAGTAATAGACATATCACAATTTCTTCACATAATGATCCTTATATTAATGATCCTTAATTAATTTTATGATCATTTCGTCTGTCTTATTCTTAGTACCCATAATTTTACTCACTATAATTTTCTTCTACATATATCTCATCCACTCTAATTCCTAAACCTAAAATGTTTGTTTTATTTAAAGTTTCTATTAGAATTAGCTTTTAAACTAAATCCTTGATTATTTCTTAAGACACGATAATCCTATTGCTCTCTTCTGATAAAGATTATAAAGAAGAAAATTAGAGCATGATGATTAGGACAAATCGAACATGATGTCTCTTATGATAATCAAGAACTCTCTAACATAATGCTATCACTAAAGTTATTTCAGATTAAGTCTTTCCTAAGGCTAATCTCTTATATATATGGAATAATCACTAGAACTCCTAAGATGCACGCCTTCTTTTAAAATTCTAAACTATAAAGTTAAGTGGTATATGTGAATACATAATAATGTACAATACCATGACCCATAAAGTTAAGGGCTTACGCATGGAAATAAGTACATTTTCCAGTACATTACATATTAAGATTTTCACTTGTACAATTTGATGCCTTATAAATCAACTATAACACTCAAAAATACCAAAGTATAATGAGTGTGTTGATACGCAACATATGTACAAAGAAATAAATGTTTGAAGCTGGAAAAATAAGTTGTTACTCACCTTACAACCACTTAAAACCTTAAAAGAGGATTGTTCTAAAGTCCATAGACAAATTACAACAGTTAATTCCACCTCTAAGGTTCTTCAAGGGAAAATCTCACTGCATCATTATGTCATTAGACTAGACATAAGCAACGAGACTATCCATTATTCTAAAGAACAGTTGGATGAATTAATTAGATAGTCACTTATTAAAGATATTTAAGTATACTAATTATAATATTCCTATTAACACATGATTAGTTGACTCTAGTTTTTTAAACGTTTCCTTACCAGAAATCAACAAATAACTAACATGAGAGTTAGTGACAAAATTAAATGTTAAGGCTATACGAACAATAATAAGCAGTCTTCTAACAACGTTTTTTCGATACCGTCCATATATTCTGAGTATTAATCATAATATAGTATCATAATTAAGAAATGTTATGGAGGTTGTGAGGTTTGCATAGTCAACATAAAGTCACACTTATCTTAAACTCTCATCTTATTTGTTCTAACTATATGGATTGAAACATTATTAAGATAAAACTAGATGATACCTTACACTTTCACAATTTTTGTCATCATGCAAATGAAAAAATTTGACAAAAGGAAAATGAGACTTACAAATTTCATCAATTATAACCAAAATTCATGAGAAATCATGACATGTTAATGAGGATGATTTCTTATCTAATCTCATTCTAAGTGATTTTAAATCATGACGTTATAGCCCTAAATATTACTTGGCTCAAGGAATAAGTATGAGTCCATCATAAGTCATTCATTGACATTCGTGGAACTTATTCAAAATGGAATATTTAGACATAATTCATTTATCATTTAAAGACTATTTACTTGTATCTAAATTTTGTCGTATATGGCCCACGGTCTTATAAGAAATCTATTCATATCTGTACTTAATAAGATTTCTATTAGAAATGTCCCTAAAGTTTCTTATGATATCTGGACATTAAAGAAATCAAATAAAGTATAGGTTCCCACGTCACATACCTCATTGAAACTTCTCTTGTTGCATTATAGAGATACTAAAGATCAGTGGGAGCATTAAGTGTCTTAATAATAACTTGCAATAGTTGCAAGAGGTGGGGGAGTGAAAACTTTATATTACTTCAATTTACACCTCTTGTACAAGACACTGCTCCATCTTGACACTGTTCTATCATAACTTGTCTCCTTAAAATCTACAGCTACTCTTACAAAAGTTTCATTGTTGCTTAATTGTGGGCACACTTAGATTTCTTATCTAAACTAACATAATCCTCAACAAGAGAAACTACAATGACTAACGTCATTAATATGTTTTCTCTATTAGAATTTGTTTGGTCGTTAAATATTGACCCTAAGCATGCTGAGTTCCTAAAGTTTTCTAAGGTTAGTGGGAGCAGTCAAAGTCCTTATAATGACTTGCAAGGAATACAAGAGGCGGGGGGAAGAGTGTCATTAAATTTCACTCCAAAATTTAACTCCGATTACACCTCTTGTACACCATACTGCACCAACTCTTACAAACTTAGGATCCTGAAAATGATAGCAACCTAATCAAGAGCTAATCCATAAAACTGAAACTTCTAACAAACCCAATAATCAACTCAGGAGGTCATCTAGGTTTAAAAGCCTACTAACTTTGATGATTACATAACCTCCCTAATTTGGAGTTGAAATGGATTTTGGAAAAGTTTACTGATCCTATCTCTTCTAATTAAGCCATTAGTGTCTATCAATCTTCTGAATGGAATAAAACAGTTTTCTAGTAAAACTGATTTTATGTGTTCGCATAACGTTTGGGATTTGATTGAATAACCTAAGAGTGTTCATAACTAAACCAAATCCTAATATAAACGTTAAGACACAAAGAAGCATGATTGATTGTCAAAGGTTGTACTCAGGAAGAGATAAATTATTAAAGAATCTTTATTACATATCTAACAAAAGATTTCTTTTAGGATCATCACTGTTCTATTAGCTTATAATAGTTTTGAGCTACATTAGATGAACATTAAAACAATTTTCCCTAACAACTGGCTGACATATTTACATGTTCATAAAACAACCTGAAAGTTCTAAACTTAAGGTTAAAGAACACTTTATTTGTAAGCCAATAAAATCCATGTATGGGTTAATGCAAACATCGTAATGTGATGAAATCTTAACGCAATTATTTTCATCAACAACCAAGTGGAATAATGTACCTACCTCAAGATGAGTGGGAGCAACTAAGATAAACTTGTCTATATAGATGATATTCTTTTGACAAGTAAATGTTACATAAGTCAAAGCATTGTTAACACAAACTTTGATATAATAGATCTCAGAGATATCTCTTACATAATAGATATCATAACATGTTGAGATAGACCAAATGGGACATTACTTCCGTTCCATAAGTTTAACATTAAATTGGTCCTTACATATGTAACAAACAATACTGCTCTCCTTTAGAGGATAATAAGATAAATGAGATCATCTCTTACGCTTCATTAATTAGAAGCCTTATGTAAGTTTAAGTCTATACTCGTTTAGATATTACTCACATTGCAACACACTAGATATGTCTAGATTAATGTGAAGCATTTAATAGAGTATTACAATATCTTTAAAAGAAACGAGAGGCTATAATTTAAAGAAGAAGTGAGAACTCAAACCGGTTTATTACTCTAACTTTGTAATATTCAAAGATGACAAAATGTAATTTCGGGTATATCTTTATGTCAACAGACAAAACCTATCTCATGGAGGAGTCATAATAGACTGATGTCAACAACCTAAGTTATAACGACATAATATAGTCACTAAATGTTGTTGGAAATTTATCAGTGGACTCATGAGTTTATTAACTCCATATAATTAATATATTGAAGACTTGTTGTGATAAAGTCAGCTACCATGTCTCCTTGAACAGTAACAGTTCGAGAGGTGCTGCATTAAATTTCGATACGCAATTAATTATTCGTTTATGAACGAATTGAGGAAACTAAATCTTTGTATCGAATGCATTCGTGATATGCTTAAGGATCCTATAACTAAAGGTCTATTACCCATAAGTCTTATTAAGAGTGCTCATAAAAGAGACGGGTTTTAGTTGATGACCATGTACAACTGCATATCGTACTATGAATGACTAACTATTAATTAATTTTCCTCATCAGTTTGATTTTGTATGTCTCCTACATATGTTCTGCCGGTGTAATGACATATAGACAACTATAAATACAAATCAAACGTTAAAGGGCTTACATATTTTGATCATAACTGTTAGGTTTTAAATTAAGGCTATAGTATGACTAATGGGGGTCCTGAGTCGCATAATGATTCAACGGCTGTATTTCTCTGCTATAGTACTTGTTTAAGGCTAAAATGAGTATTAACTTCTGATCAGACTTATCTAATGCTCATGATAAATGATTATTCGGCTAAGTGGGAGAATGTAAGATTAAATATTTAATTTATTTATATTTAATCTAGTAGCCATCATTATCATTTATATAATATGGATCAAAATATATTAATAACCTATTAATAATTAGTTGGTAATTGTTGATGGACCATATTACCCTTATTAACTAATTAGGTTTCCTCTTAGGTGTATATATAAGGAGATTATTAGAGAGGTAAAAGGTTAGACACACAACCTAACAACATAACATCACAATTTTCGTCCCTCTCTCTCCCTAACCGAAATCAACCCTACTTTCGGTTTCATCACCATCATCACTTTACACCCTAAGGAGGAACCAGATCAAACTAACAACTATGTCAAACTCTGTTGCTGCGTCTCCATCTGGATTCTCAGCTAGCCTGTGCTGATGCAATCAAAGGTATGTTATTCATGTTTTCCATCATGTTTAAACAGAACTGATCAACATGCCTCTACACTGAATTGTTAACTAATCTGACCTATTAATAGGCCCATGTAGCAAATAGCAATAACAACCAGCTCTTGTTCTCTACTTGGCTTTTATTGTTATAACCATTTATATCGTAGTCTTCTAATATATAGATTAAAGTAATTAAAACTCATATACTCTTAACAAGTGTTAGTATCATCACGCCAACATGTATTTCACATAACTTATCAAAGATAACCAGCAACAAATTGTTCGCAAAAAAGGCGGTAGCATGTTCAATTTCTAAAATAAACAAATGTGTAGTTCTACTTGGATTGCATACCATTTCTTTATCTAAGTTCATGCAATTTGTCATTTTGTGAGATCCTAGATGATTTATCGGTGCTTCTTTGGTCAAATATGGTTGTTTGATTATATGGATTAATTTATTGACACGAAGTAAGGCCTTGAAACCAAACTCACAAGATCTCATCCCCCCCCCCCCCCCCCCCATAGTAGTCAAAGCTACATAAGTAGTCGCCTAGGCGCCCACACACAACCCAGAGCAGCCATATCACGTAGCTTTTATTAAGGCGCCCCTGCCACGTTCTGGACTTCCAGCTCTCCTCTCTCCTCCATATCTCTTGTATGTCTTCTCCACCTCAGTTATCTCTCCCCCACCTCATTGTTTGTGAGGGTCGGCGGATCCCCATTGTAGATACGCCTACCTTAGAGCAAGTTGAGGGAGATGTAGCTTGTGATCTTCCCTTTTTCAGTTAACTCTCCCCCACCTCATTTAGGTGACGACCATCATAAGGGGACTCCCTCTCGCAACACACCCGACACCCCCTTACAACAAGCCATCCACATTGCCAATGCTCTGATGACGTTGTTGTCTTAATAATTTGTCTTAAAAGCATTTACTAAGACACTTGTAGGCTAAATATGATGTGATCCTTTAATGCTTTTAGATATTTACAAATGAGTAGGCCACAAGACATCCTAGATGAATATTGGTCGCTATATGGACATTTTTGGTGATTGGTTTCTACCTTCTACTCGTGCCATGAGCATCATACATAACACATTGGGCAGGCTAACACACAAACATGTATTTGCCCTTTTTTGATATTTTTTTAACATGATAATAATCTTTTTTTATAAAAGCCATTTACGGTGTTAGGAGGTTGGATGCTACCAAAGCATGCTTTGGAAGACTGTTCCGGTTGACTATTTTTCCTACTTTTTTTTCGTTTCATGGATGAACTCGATAGACATAACATGCACTAAATCACCCATTCATAAAATTTACTTACGGTATTAATAATTTTTCAGGCGTTGTCCCTAAAGGTGGGCAAAAGTGGCATTATCAAAACTAAGGGTTCTAATTAGTGTTGTGACACGAAATGTGTAGGTTTGGGATTAGTCTAAATGTGTTTTAATATAACAACTTAATGATATTTTTATTCCAAAGTTCAAAATTTATAACAAAAAATAAACAAATTGGAATAGTTTGAACATAATTGCTAAAAAACATGTACATTTGTAAATTTAAAGTGTTAATTACAATGCAAAATATAAATAAACAAATTAATTAATAAACTTATTTTTCGGTTAAACGTGTCATGTTTGTGTTAACCACAAATACACATGCTGTTGCTTTAGTTCGTGTTCGACCCGCCAACCCATGAACATATATAACCCATTTAGCAGCTGTATCCGTATTAAATTGAAACCCAATATTTGGAGTGGTTCATGTAAAAAAATAACTACCTTATTTGTTGCTTAAGAGCTCTAGACAATCAATCTTTTTAAAATTTGAAGCTTCTTTGGTTAATCCATATAACCTCTCTAAATTTTCAACCAATGTATATAGTCAGAAACAAGGTAACCATGTGGGAGACCTGAGCCATTATGGAACCATGATTCACAACACTAACTATAGTACGCAACAATAGTTGACCTATACAATGCTGCCATTTATTTTGGTTTTAGCTGAGTTTGTCAAGATTCTATTTCCCGTTAGGATTTTACCTGTACCTTTTAACCCTGTTCATTTGACGCGACAAGTGATTTGCATATGGGACAAGTGGCCTTCAACCTTAGCCATTTCACGATGCATGTAGAATGGAAGTGATGGCCGCAAAGAAGTAAATGAAGTTGTTCCCCGTCTTCATAGCGGCAGAGACATATACTACATTCCTGAAAAATAATACATAAAGAAAAAGTAAAGATGCTAAAACCAACAATATAGTGCAAGTTAAAAAAAAAATATATTGTAAAGAACTGTTTCGGGTCAACCCAGTTGACCTGAATTAAAGAATTATCCGTTTGACCCGTTACACAACCAGACTCATTCACACATTTTGCCATCTCAATGATGATGGTCAATTTGTTGCTCTCTAGAACAATGTGATCACATTTTGAACTTGAAAGCACAAATTACTGTCACATGGAATGATATAAATATAAACCCTTGTCAATCTGTTTATTTAGAATAGATTAATTTATACTTGCAAAAAACAATATATAAATCTTTGAAAAGACCATATAGGATTTGTATGCGTCAAATAGACTTTGCATGACTCTCCTTCGTCTGACAAGCTTAGCCTATATGAACCAATCCCGTTTTACGGTGTTAGCTATTTTTTATTTGACCCGTTTTGGATTAAACACAAACCATTTCGACCCATTCATAAGTAAATGGGTCGAAAATGCTTCCTCTATGCGCAACCGGCAATTCAATTTTGAGTCTTATAATGTAATTAGTAAATAGCTAAATCTTTATGTAATTAGCAGCTTTCAAATAGTAACGAATTATTTAATCAGTGGGCCAGTTGGAAGAAAAATATACCGCATACTCGGTTAAAACAACAAGTTCAGTAGAATAGTCCTGGCCATTTGTCCCCATAGGGATCATTCTGCATTCTCTAACACCAGGTTGCTCCACGTTTTCAACTTTGTATTTGGGCAGTCTGCTGATGTCAGCCTCTGATGCGCGTTCCTGTGTATATGCATTGTTGTAAAAATCAGCAAGACACAAAATTAAACCAAATTGAAAATGTTTCCATCTATTTTTCACCTGGCGATTGATGTAATACATGAAGGCAATAATGCAGGGCAAGCAGAAACAGTAAGCAGCTGATAGTAAACAATCCAAAAGAGAACGGAGAACAAGAAAGAACACGTCCATAGCCAAATAAGCCAGAGTCAACCTGCCATTATAATGAAATAGATGGGTTTAGAATGAGTCTTGAGATGCATCATTATAAACCTTTCTGTAGACAGTTTATGAATGATCACAAATTATATTAGTTCAAGACATACCAGAATAGACGTGGAGTGACACTGTTATCGTAAGACACCATCCAAATGAATCCAAGCACCGACCAGAAATAAGAGGCCACAGTATAAAGCATATCCCATCTGAATATATAATTAAACATCATTAGGGCATTTCAATCATAATAATCAACTGCTTATATAAACTTTTGTATTGTGTCAAATAATGTTGTGATCCTTGTGGGACAATGGGATTATCTTTTTTTGCAAAAACTTCAAGGATGACAGTTAATTCAAAAATCAGATCAATGACCTTACATAAACATTTAGCTTGCTTCAAAGAATTATAAGGCTAGGTTAAGACACAAATAGCTAGACTGTGAAGAGAAACATTTAAAAAATAGGCATCTGTTCCCTTAATCCTACTAAATATATTTATTTTCTTATCTGATTCACTATATGACAATTGAAAACTCATGCTTAAGATCACATTTTCAATTTCTTGTAATCAACGTTCTTAGTAGGACTGATAAAGTAAAAGTAAGTATTGTGGTGCAAATTGTTGGATCAAATTTAATCTTCACCACCACCGGCCCAAACGTCACAGCCACAGGCAGCCCTATACTGTCTCACCCTTAACACCGTTAGTTAATTAGTTAGTTAGTTAGTTACCATTAAATAGGTAGTTACCGTTTGTTATTATTGTTATCAATAAATACCACTAATCAGAGTGTAATACATCCAATCATTCAATATGAAAAACTCTCTCTGTTCTTGTTCTTAAACACCGATTCATATATACTATCCTCTGTTTATGTTGTTCTTCATCGGTCCATGCCTGCGCAACAAAAATATATTAATATTCTAAGACATGCCTGAGGCATCACATGTGCAATACTGTATCGGCTTACAATTTTAATCTTACCACAATCACACCAGTTATATTAGGTTTTCGGTTTTATGAAACATGTAAAATCTTAAGAAGTCAAATATGTATCATTATAACAGAATGTACCTTTTATTCCCTGACTACACTAGTTAAAATTCAGATTTATGGACAATTTATCACATTAGTAGTATATATATGTAGTTGACCAGTTGGTTACTTAATCTGAAACACTTACCATCTTAGACTAACTTTTATTCCCTGACTACACTAGGAATTAATCAGTATAATATTAATCATCCATGGATGTTGTTGGATCCAATAAGTTTCAAGCTTCTGATACAACTTTCAACAGAGAATTCTGAGAATTATATCAAAAGTTTGAACAATTTCATATTAACTAATCAGTGTAGGTTATAAGCTTAGCATGTAACATGTAATACATTTAGTTTGGCCAACAAGTAGCTTACAATTAACTACAGCAGGCAAATAGCAATTTCCGAGATAATAACAAATGTCAAATTTGATCCAATAAGGCTCAAGCTTCTGATATAGTTGTCAAACAGAAAATTCTGAGAATAGCAATTTCATACATTTACTTTGGCTAACAAGTAGGATCAGAAGCGTACAGTAAACTACAGCAGGCAAATAGCAATTTCACAATAACAACGCTAAAGGAACTCTCAGATCTAATTAGTTATGAAATTTAAAGCAACATAAACTTAATAAACCTAAATTAAACTGACATTTAACTGAAAGTAAGCATTAAAATCACCTGACTGGACGAGTAACACGATCTCCATTGCTCTCCGAGCTCGAACCACTGCTACTAAAACCAGGAATCGTTGCGGTTGAATCTGCTGACACTCTCCGATTCCTCCGCTTATACTCCAGCAACAAAACCACCACATTAACCACACACTGCATCACGTAACCGCAGATCCAAACCCTAAGTAACAAATTCGTCTCTTCCCACGCAATCCAAAACAACGTAGCGAACGAAACCACAACAAACGCAAGGTTCCACAGCGTCTCTATAACCACAACCGGAAACGAATAGCCCCAAGCCTCTCGGTAATCCTCCATCTGTAGCGCAACGGTCTGGCTCACTATCAACGACGCACCACGGCGGCCGGCGAAAAGACCTAGAAGCATCGGAACTCTCGACGGAGGTCTATCTCCTCCGGCGGACGGTGCGGCAGCAGCGGCGTGAGTTGGAGAGAGTAACGGCTCATCGACGGCGGTGATCTCCGGCACCGACGTTGCAATCTCCGCCATGGTGTAACAGAATGATAACAGTATTGATTCTGTTTTGAAAATGTAACCGTCTAGTTAGATATAGGGGGGAAAGCAATCTAGTTACACTTTACCCCCTAAGGTTCTGTATTGTGACGATAATCAACATGTGTACGAAAAATGAGTAATGTAACTGGTTTCCAATTTTGTAAGTACGTCATAGTTTTTTAGAACGGCGACTTTCAATTTATGCAACCAATGTCGCATCTCCTGCAATGGGAGACCCACCACCCTACTCTGGTTAGTTATGTTGTCTTAACCGGACCCACACTGACATTAGAGTTTGGTTAAACGTTCAAGGAAAAACCACACAGGTACTCGCGCGAGTGATTAATAGGGAGTGACCCCCACCTATGTGTAAAACCTTGATGGCTCCAAGACTCGAACCCCAGACCAAAGCCAGTTCCCAAGCCTTATCATTGCCTTTGGTGTCCACTGGGCCTTATCATAGTTGGTTAGTTGCATTCAACCCTAAAAAAACTATGTTGCATAAGCATAACTATATAAAATTACAGTATGTATATATATATATAGGGGGCCGCTAAAATAAGAACCACCTCCAGTTGTAAGAACCACGAGAACCACTATCAACCAATTAGATGCTGCCATTCAAAAGGGTAATTTGGTCATTTACCATTAAATGTCATTTCCATCTCTCTCTCCTCAATTAAAACCATCCTTTTTTCAAATTGTCAGATCACTTTAAATGCCATCTTTCTCTCTCTCTCTCACTTCATTTGAAACTCATCTCAGTCATCTTTGTCTCTCTCTCTCTTCCTTTGAAACTCATCTCTACAACTAATGAAGCTTCTGAAGATTTTGATGAAGCTTTCATCCACCATGAAATCTTGTTGTTGTCTCTTGAAGATCTGTTCACCCGTCATTCCGCCGCCCACAACCACCCTTCTCCGCCGCCCACAACTTCCCTTCTCCGCCACCCACAACCTACCGCACCACCCTGCCACCGCCCCCAGATGTTCGACGGTCACGACGGTCGATGAATGGAGATGATCGACAGTCACCACGGTCGATGACGGCCGATGCCGGTGAGATGATTGGGTGTTTTTAACTAAAAATGATGGGTGTTCTTTACTAAATTGGTAAGAATTTAAGCCTTTGATTCCCCCTGTTGTGTTCAAAACGGAGATGTCTACAATGAAGGTCTCTGTTTTTGTTGTTTGAATCTTTGTTTTGAGTGGTGGGTAGAGGTGGTTCCGGTGATTGGGTAGAGGTGGTGGCGGTTTTGGGGGTGGTCCGACGGTGTTAGCGGCAGTGGTGTTGGAGGTGGTGGCTGTGTGACTGGTTTGGTCGGCGGCAGTTGAATCTGGGTTTTGAATGTGGGTTTTGAATGTTTGATCTGTGGGTTTTGAATGTTTGATATGTGGGTTTTGAATGTTTGAATCGGTTGAATCTGGGTTTTGAATGTTTGATTTGTGGGTTTTGATCTGTTGAATCTTGGCCTGTGTTCTTGATCTGTTGAATTTTTGGTATGTGTTCTTGATTTTTCTGGGTTTTGAATGTTTGAATCGGTTGAATCTTGGCCTGTGTTCTTGATATGTGTTCTTGATCTGTGGGTTTTTTGTTGCTGTTGAATCTGGGTTTTTGTTGCTGTTGATTCTGTTGAATCTCTGTTTTTGTTGTTGTTGATTCGGCTGTGATGATGCAAAAAAAAAAAAAAAAAAAAAACTGACGATGGCGTGGCAAGGACGGTGGAGGGTAGGTTTTTGAACCCGCAACCCCACTTTGCAGCCTCTGATTATCGGGAAATCTGAGCCAAAACTTCGTTTTTTTAACCCGTTTTTTTTTCGAGATACACTTTGTTTTGATGTTGTTGTTTTTTTATTTTTTCCCCCTAGTCGATGATGATAACGATATATCTGAGACACCTCCCGAGTTTGCAATTTCTGAGTGCGTTCATTTTTGCGTAAAAAAGTTTTTTGTAAAAAAAAGTTAAACTTTTTACGTAAAACGTAAACTTTTTAGGTAAAACGCAAAACTTTTTACGTAAAACGTAAAACTTTTTACGTTAAACGTAAAATGTAAAAATTTTAACGTAAAACGTAAAACCGTAAACTTTTTAAACCGTAAAACGTAAAATGTAAAAAATTTTAACGTAAAACGTAAAATGTAAAAAATTTTAACGTAAAACGTAAAATGTAAAAAAGTTTTTGTAAAAAAAATTAAACCGTAAACTTTTTGACATAAACCGTAAACTTTTTAACATAAAACGTAAAAAGTTTAGGTAAAACGTAAAAAACGTAATTTTTTTTTACCAAAACGTAAAAAACCTGAATTTAAAAATGTTAACCTAAAAAACGTTAACGTAAAAAAACGTTAACGTAAAAAACCGGCGCGTAAAACGTAAATAACGTTAACGTAAAAATGGCGCGTAAGACGTAAAAAACGTTAACGTAAAAAACCGACGCGTAAAACGTAAAAAACCGGGGCGTAAAACGTAAAAAACCGACGCGTAAAACGTAAAATAACCGACGCGTAAAACGTAAAATAACGTTAACGTAAACGACCGGCGCGTAAAACGTAAAAAAACGCTAACGTAAAAAACCGGGGCGTAAAACGTAAAAACGGCGCGTTGAAAAAACGACGCGTGAAAAAGTCGGGCGTAAAAACGGCGCGTCAAAAAACGAGGCGTGAATAGGCCGGGCGTAAAAACGTAAAACGTTAAACGTTAAACGTAAAAATCTGTAAATAAATCTGAATATGAAAATGTTTAATAAAAAAACTAAGTTTAAAAAATAAAAATGTAATATAATAATACTAAAAAATAGTAAAAAACAATAAAGGGAAAAAGACAAAATAGTGTAATTTTACTTAAATACCCTTTTGGATTAAAATATAAAAGACATAATAAGACAAAAAATACTTAATATTATTTTTTAATACTTTTAATCTCATCCATCCATCTACTTGATCCAATGGTTAGAAAGTGGTTCTCGCGGTTCTTACAACTGGAGGTGGTTCTCATTCTAGCGGTCCCCTATATATATAAAACGGGATCAGGAGAAACGCTCAAAAGTGTGAGAACGGTGAGAACGCTTCCTGGCCTGACACATGTCACGCCGCTTAGAGAAAGGCGAAGGGGTTTATCCTTTCATATTTCTTTTTTATTAATGCGTGTCCCTTCATCTTTCCATTTTTTTGGCGTTTAATAAATACGCGGCGTTTTTATTGTTTTTAGATCAGAATCATATTAAATATTTTGGCGTTTTAAGTATTGTTTTGGCGTTTTTATTGTTTTTTAGATCAGGATGCAGGCTTTTAATGTAAAAAACATCAGTAAATTTCTTGATTTTATTATATCAAGTGTTTTGTCATTTAGGATACAGTCCTATAAGGTGACAGATAATTATGGCGTTTTGAAAAGATAAATAAATTTCAATTTTCCATGTAGTGGCATTAATATAACTATAATGTTTTGACAATAAATGATACCGTCTCTTTATTTTACTGTTTCTTTTCAATTTTCATCGTTCAATTAGTGTTGATTTTTCCAGTAATACTTTGTTTGCGTTTTTGGCGTTTTATATAGCAACCTCGTACTTTGCTAGCATTCGTTCTCACGGTTTTCAAACTATCAGGCATTTTGGTGTTTGTAGTTTTTGGCGTTTTATACTCAATTTTTTTAAAATAACAGAGAATTAGATGATAAACAACAAAGAATTACATAACAAACAATAGAAAATGAAAAAAAAGTATAATCTAATTTCTCATTCAAATCTTCACTGTCATTAGCCTCTTCTACTTTAACCTTTTTGGCGTTTTGAACCTGTTTTTGAATGCCTTATGTAGATCCTTATTTTCCTACATAACGGCCGTCTTTAGAAGATGCTTATTTTTTGTGGCATCCTTTATGGTGGGTGGATATATACTTGTTTGATGACATGTTGAAGACCAGCGCTTGCTCTAATGTATTGATCCCTTCATGCCATCCATATATCCATCAAGAACAAAGTGACATGATGTCATATCAGTGTCATCAGTCTCTTTATCTTGAATATTTGTCCATCTCATTCAGCAAAAGATTATAGAGATACCCAACTCAGAGAAGAATTCATTCAGTGAAACTTCATTCAGATCAATACTCAATATAGCATAATCGAGGTTCTGCATCTGTGGCTTTTTTAAGTATTATTTTTGGCGTTTTTAAAGTGAATGGTTTCTAGGGAATATGGCGTTTGTTTCTGGTTTTGTGATAAGTTGTTTGTGCAGAGAAGTCTCTCTTTATAGGATGTTTTTGGTGCGTAGTTTAGGTGGGATTTTATTTATAATAAATGATATTAATAAAGTAGCCGTCTTTTCAGTTTACTGTGTATTTTTACTGTTTTTTTGTTCAGTTTTTTATGAGTTTTTAGGGTTATAGACTTTCCATCTCCCAGGTTTGGCTTTTTTGAATGGGTTTAAGTAGTTTTTGGCGTTTTTTTTCCATTTTAGTTTTTATTAATTAATACTTCTGCAAATTACTTTCATTATAGTTTGGGAGTTTTTGGCGTTTTTACTCCATTTATGGCGTTTTCATATGTATTATGACTGTTTTGGCGTTTTATTCGTCAGTATGGCGTCTTGGTATAGAGGTGTAAAGAAGCTTTTACCCTTAATGAGGCGCGTTCACGTAATAAAATTGATGTTATTTACAAAAACGCCACCGCGCCAATCTAGTCCGTATATTGTTTTAATCGGACGATCCATAAGCGTTCTCACCGTTCTCACACTTTCTACCGTTTTCTCCAAATCCCGACCCTATATATATATATATAGGGAGGGGCTCATGCGAGAACTCCATTTATTGCGAGAACCGCGAGAACCAATGTGAACACAACCTAAAATAGTTAAAAAAACCTAACCCCCCCCCCAAAAAAAAAAACCTAAACCCCCTCCCCCACCCCCCCCCCCCAAAAACCTAAACCCCCCACCCCCAAGCTAAAATGCTAAAAACTAAACCCCAAAAAAACCTAAAAAAATATAAAAAAAAAAAAAAATCTAAAATTTTTTTTTATATTTTTTATGCTCAAATCGCTACTTTTAGTGGCCAAAAAAAATTTTTTTTTTTAAATTTTTTTTGGCTTCGAAAAGTAGCGATTTTTATATAAAAAATATTAAAAAAAATTTGTGTGATTTTTAGCTATTTTTAGGCATTTTTGGTTGTGTTCACATTGGTTCTCGCGGTTCTCGCAATAAGAGGTGGTTCTCGCATGATCTTCTCCCTATATATATAATCGGGATAAGATCATGCGGGAACCACCTCTTATTGCGAGAACCGCGAGAACCAATGTGAACACAACCAAAAATGCCTAAAAATTGCTAAAAATCACACAAATATTTTTTTTAATGTTTTTTATATAAAAATCGCTACTTTTCGAAGCAAAAAAAAATATTTTTTTTTTTGCCACTAAAATTAGCGATTTGAGCATAAAAAAAAAAATTTAGATTTTTTAAAGATTTTTTTAGGTTTTTTTGGGGTTTAGTTTTTAGCATTTTAGCTTGAGGGGGTTAGGTTGGGGGGGGTGGGGGGTGGGGGGGTTTAGGTTTTTGAGGGGTGGGGGAGGGGGGTTTAGGATTTTTTGGGGGGTGGGGGTGGGAGAGTTTATTGAGGAACACTCCCTATATATATATATATATATATATATATATATATATATATATATATATATATGGGAGAGTTTATTAAGGAACACTAAAAAAGTGGAGAACCGTGGAACACTCTTAATAATTCAAATTAAAATGTTAAAAATTATTTTTTTCTAATTTTTTTTCGACGTTTTTCATTATAAATACATGTAGAAACATTTTTAATAAAAAAATCAAAAACTAAAAAATATAAAAAAATGTTTAAAAAGACAAATAAAAAAATATATCTTATAAATTTTCTTAACATGTTAAAAATCAATTTTTTTGTAAATTTTTTCAGCGCTTTTCCTTATAAAAATGGGTAGATACTATTCCAATAAAAAAAATCATTTTTGTAAAAAAAAATTAAGCCTTTTTTTAAATGTTTTTTTATATTTTTAGTTTTTAGTTTTTTTATTAAAAATGCTTCTACAGGTATTGATAAGGAAAAGCGTCGAAAAAATTAAAAAAATTTAATTTTTAACATGTTAAGTTAAATTTTTAAGAGTGTTCCCCAATTCCCACTTTTTTAATGTTCCCTAATGACCTCACTATATATATATATATATATATATATATATATAGTGAACACTAATGTATTTGCAAACTGAGTGAACAAATCTTAGCTATTGATTTACACACGTGGATGGCTAGGATTTCATCATCAAATCGTAAAATACACTAGTGTATTTTATCATCAAATCCTGGCAATTGATCTACACACATGTATGGGCAGGATTAGTTCGCTCAGTTCGCAAACTACACTAGTGTTCACTCTTGAACATAATCCTATATATATATATATATATATATATAACAAAACTCCTTAGCTATAGCAAACACTAAATTCACATGTACTTAAGTCACATCCAACTATAATCTGCTATGTGGCTATATTTAATTAACTGGTGCATATTGATGGTTATTGGTTGTCACATCCAACTATAATCTGCTATGTAGTTAAGTCATATCCAACTATAATCTCCATCGTCACCACCACCGTTGCACCTCCATCGTCACCACCACCACTACACCGTCACCACCACAACACCCACCACCACTGTATCTCCACCGTCACCACCACCATTACACCTACCGATTCCCCATCCTCCCTCGTCTAACCCTATTTACCCCCAATTGGTTGCTGAACCCTCAATTTTGGGAATCAATTTGCTTGAATCGACATATTGTACTTTTGACTTGGGTGGAAATCAGAGTGCGAGTAGCATCGTTGGTGATGGTGTGTGCTAAGGAGAACAATTTTGGATAATGTGTAGCCTGTATCTAACACCAAGGGTGACGATAATGTAACTCCCCAAAACTCGAATGTTTATATTCGCCTTATGTTCTAGTATAATATAACATGAAATAAATAACTAGGCTATTTAACCTAGTTAAGTGTATGGTAAAAACTATAAAAGGATGAAAGTTGTGTCAATTATGTTTTAGTGGCAAACATGAGGGACTAAAGTTGGATAAGATGAAAGTTGAATTATTAAAGTAAAAATTTAACACACAAACACACACTTCGTGTGTGTTCTGGAACATGGCTAGACTTGTTGTTGTGATTATATGGGTTTGAAAGGATGTGAAATCGGGTACATGTCGTATGCTTGTTAGGAATGATTAATGCAAGTTGAATATGAAATTATACAAATGTATGCTCGTTATCAAGTACAATGATGTATGCTAACAAGAATGTGTTCATGATAACCTGAAAGCGTAGGAGCCATGTCAACATAGACACGGGCATGGAAGGGCAATGGGTCAAAGGTAAATACTAAAGCTATGCACGAACTCGGATGCACGAGGTAAGTGATTCCGATTCACTTCTTAGTATGTATGTAGAATTTAATAATTATAAGTGTGGAAAATTATGCAAGGACTATGTAATGAATGAGAGCATTAAGGTATGTGTTATTTTAGTATAACGAATGAGTTATTTATAACGAAGGTAAACTAGCAGGACTAAACGGGTCGAATAATGGTATAAAGGGATTTATAAGCCGTTTGCTTATCAATCAGCTCTTGATGCGTCCTGAGGTGATAAATGGAATTACTAAGGTAGGAATGATTATTGAGACTGAAAGTGGTTAGTTATGTCATAAATAAAATGGTGAAATCAAACGGGTCGATTAATGGCTTGAAGGATTTATAGGTCCTTATCTTATAATTCAACTTTTGATGTGAGTTAGGATGGTAAATGGATCCGTAATTAAATTACGGACACGTAGAAACAAGAATTACGTAAAACGGATGTCTAGATCAAAAGTTATGCAACTTTAAGTTAAAGTTTTTGGTTAGAATTCATAGCTGGGCACCATATGCAGCAGCAAAGGAAAACAGTCAGTCGAAATAGGGCTGTCGCGCTACACGACAGCAATTCGGTTTCACCGTCACGCACCGCGACTTCTGTCGCGCCCCGCGAGCGCCCGGGTAAGGGCTGTCGCGCCCCGCGAGGGCCAGTTAGCTGGCAAATCTTGGTTTTTCTTGTTGATTTCGCAACCAGACTTGATGTTTGAATGTTTTTTAATGGTTCATAACTTATTTTAAAGCCGATTTTTGTACATAAGAGATATTATGAGCCTCCGGATAGTGAAAGTACGGATTTTTCTTCTTGATAGTGAAGGAAATGTAAATGTAACCGAGTCTAGGAACGAATAGGTATGCGAGACTATAGGTATAGAACCTATATTATGGAAGGTTGTGATTATGACAAGAAGCATAGATATATGTGAATAATAGCGGTAAGCGAGAGCTCGTATGTATGTGTGCGTGTACGAATGTATGCGTATATATGTTGGTATATATGTTTGTATGCATGTATGAATTAAGAATGTATGCATATATGAATGTAATTCGCTATGAATGCACGTAGGAATTAGTATACATGCATGAATGTGAGATGTTATAAAAGTATGAAAGAATGATTTCATTATGTTTGGGTATTAACGATTGTTAATGGTATGCCTTGAAGTTGGAATGTATGCAGGTAAAAGATCATCGGGTTCATGAGGTACCGAACTCGAAAACGGAACGAGAAACTATGAGAGGATAGTTGAATGAATCAAAGTTTATATTCTTGAATGTTATTTGATATTAAATTATATGAGAATAAATGTCGTAAGATGTTGTTAACGACTAATGGTTAAGTTGTATGGGATGTCCACAGGTATTATACGGATTTCTTCTACCACGAACCAAGAGAAGAGGACATGGATCGAGTCGAGAGCAAGGATTGTACGGAAAGAATGGTCACATAACTTTAATTTTGTAACGCCTTAAAGTGTTAATCGAATGTGACTGTTGTATATTTCTTTTAGTTAAGGTTTGACATTTCATGTTTGAGCCTTTATGTAAATTATGTGTCTAATAAAGAAAGAAATTTTTAAGGCTCTTTTTCCGCTGCGTCGTTTTTAAGTTATTACGTGTTAGGGTGTTTCAAATTGGTATCAGAGCCCTGGTTTGAGGGAAATCAAGTAGAAGGAGGTAAATACTTGAACTCAAACATGTGTGCTCTTGTGACAAGGAACCCGTACAATCCTAGACTCGATCAAGATCTAAAGGTAAGCGAATGTAAGTATGTATATGAAGGAAACTAACAGTATGTTATGTGTAAGGTAAGCATAATTGTTTGGAGAGGATGATCCGTGAATGCGGTCTAGGGTCGACATCAAGGCATGTAATAAGACAAATTGACCCCAGGTACGTAAATTTAATATGTGGGTGCATGTAATGGTAAAACCTATCAATGGAAAGGAAAATTTTAAATGAAAGATAGTAATGGAATCGTAATGAAGTCTTGAAAATATTACACGTGCTGAAACCAAATTCTTCGGACAAAAGGTGATGAATACACGAAGAAACGAAACTAGTATGTGGATTGTGTACCTGGCCAGTACACAAGAAACATAAGACGTTCATGAGACCATGATAATTGTTACAGGTATGTCCGACAGAATTAGGTATTTGGTGGACGTGAGGGTGAAAGGAAATACAAAAAGAAAGCATGAATGATATGTTTGAATCGCGAGACGGATTAAAAACATAGAAGTAATGGAAAGTGTGAGTGATATGTTCAAATCCGCGAGACGGATTCGAAACATAGAAGGAATGAACAATGTGAATGATATGTCACACCCTAACCGATGGCGGAAACATCGGGATAAGACGAACAAATAGCTCAAAAGCATCATAACACTATTGTGACAATATAATTTAAATTCAATTACATAAATGCTAAAATGTCATACATTGTTCAAACATGATCAAAAAATAATTCAAATTTCAAACATAGTTTATTTTCTAGGTGAGTTTCTAGTCCACCCTAACTTGCTTCTTCATCATCTTGTCTATCAACCTTTAACATGTATCAAAATAACAACAACAAAAATGCCGGCGAGTATACAAGTTTGATATATAGCATAGTAGAATAAAATGTTTAAATGTGCTCATATCCAACATGAATAAGATGATACAAGTTACTAATATGCTGAAACGGTGTCACTATATGTCAAACCCAAGTTTCCAATGCAAACACCCCAAGACTCACTCAAGGGCGGTGCGTACTCCTATAGCATAGGAGTTTAATAAGTATAAGAAGTCTCAGAAGTTTAATAAGTTTAGCCAGCTTAATGAGCATATAGACACGAAAAGTTTACATAGCATACGAGATTAACAAGCATCAAATTGTTTCATGTTTAAAAATGGATAGAGTGTGCATATAACAAGTTTCAAGCGTTGCGTGTTTTTGTATAGAACACATGTTGCACCCAAAAGTGTTAAAATGAAAATGGGATCAAGTATACTCACATTGATTGCGTTGCGATGTCTTGTGAAATAACGCACGAAGAACGGATTTGGAAACCGAACGAATGAATCGGTCATCCTAGATATTTAAATTTGTTTATTAAAATAAATAATCCTAATATTTATTGTTTACGAACTTATTTAGATTTTACAATTTGATTTCATTATTAAACATTTAAAAAATTATTAAAGGAATTATGATGAATTATTAAGTGTACATGCCAATATTAGGTTTTAAAGTTAAAAAAAGAATGAATTCAAAAAAAAAACAATAACCACTATCGAAAGAAAATGAAACTAGAAAATAGTTTAGATGATTTTAAGGAATTGAATAATGGGTTTTAAGTAGGGCTGTTCACGAGCCGAGCCGAACCGAGCGGACCTTTGCTCATGCTTGGCTCTTTTACAAACCGAACCGAGCGAAGCAGCTCATTTAAAACCGAGCCTCAAATCAAGTGAGCATTTTTTGAGCAGTAAATATTTCGAGCGAGCGTCGAGCGAAGTTCGAGCGATTTGGACAACCGTGTCGCCCGATTGAAATTCGATAAGAGAGCTAATAACAATGTTTGGTCTCAAGTTTTATGTCTTTAAAAAAATGCACGTTTCATGTCATAATATTTTTCTTATGAATAACAATGTTGTGGCCGATGAAGCGATGATCATATTGCACGAACAATTACGTTGAGAGCAGGAGATGATCGACTTAGGGTAACGACATGAAACATTGAGGCGATAAGCAGCTTGTCGTTTATCGATTTAGGATTTAACTTTTAGGTTTTGATATTAATTTTTTATTGGCGTGGTTGGGCTAGTACGTATAAATATAGTTGTAAATTTGTTTATAGTGGACCAAAATCTAATAGAGTGACATATATAAAACTATAAATTTTATTTATATTTAAGTATATATGTATGTGTAATGTGTGTATATATATAGGTGTGTGTGTATATATATGTATAATTTATATTTGTGTATATATATGTGTATATACATGTTTATATATGTATGTGTATATGTGTATGTATATATATATATATACTAATTATTAATTAAAAATAATAATTCGAGCCGAACCGAGCCGAGCGAACCTTTGCTCATGCTTGGCTCGTTTACAAACCGAACCGAGCAGAGCGGCTCGTTTACAACCGAGCGTCAAATCGAACGAGCATTTTCCGAGCAATTTCCGAACGAGCGATGAGCGGCGAGCGATTTGAACGGCCCTAGTTTTAAGGTTTTTATTTAAAAGAAATATTGGTTTTATATAAAAAGATTATTAAGAATTTTTGTTAAGAAGAAAATGAATAAAAAAAATTAAATGGAACAACAAAACTGTTGATATTAAATACTAAAAAAAGAATGAATTGGTGCCATTATAACATAAAGGTGGGTCTACATATTTACACACCTTATTGCCTATTTAGACACCCTTCAAGACGCCTCGTATAGACCTATACGAGGCATATAACCTTTTTCAATTTCCAAGAGAATCTCTGATTATGTCATATTTTGTCTTATTTGCCTCGTATAGGCCTATACTGGGCGTCTAGACGAAAAAAGACCATTTAGCCCCTGATTTAGGCCTATACTGGGGGTAAATTGGTATTTTTTGCCTCTCTTATATGCCTAGTATAGGCCTATACTAGGCGTACATAAATGGTTTTTTTTTTAAACAAACATTTTATACAATATTAATCATTTTAGCAAACTTTTATACAAAAACAAGTTTTTTATTTTAAATAATTAATATTAAGACCCCTCGTTGGTGTTTTTTTAAGTTGAAAAATGGATGTTTTAATTTGATTGTTTTTTGAGGGTGATGTTTTTTTGAGTAAAAAAATGGGTGTTTTGGTGGGGGTAATTTGAGTTGTTTTTTAAGAAAATAAAACTTTTCTTAAAAAACAACTCAAATTACCCCACCAAAACACCCATTTTTTTACTCAAAAAACATCACCCTCCAAAAACAATCAAATTACCCTACCAAAACATCCATTTTTCAACTCAAAAAAACACCAACGAGGGGTCCTAATATTAATTATTTAAATAAAAAAACTTGTTTTTGTATAAAAGTTTGCTAAAACGATTAATATTGTATAAAATGTTTGTTTAAAAAAAAAAACCCTTCAAGACGCCCAGTATAGGCCTATACGAGGCACATAAGAGAGGCAAAAAAGACCATTATAGCCCTGTTTTGCCCCCAGTATAGGCCTAATTCAGGGCTATAATGGTCTTTTGGACACCAGTATACGCCCAGTATAACCCTATACTGGGCGTCTATTTTTAATTTTTTTTTGTTTTCTTTTTTTAATATTTAAAAAGAGAAAAAAAAAAATAGACGCCCAGTATAGGGCTATACTGGGCGTATACGAGTGGTCCAAAAGACCACTATAGCCCTGTTTTGCCCCCAGTATAGGCCTAATTCAAGGGTATAATGGTCTTTTGGTCCACATAGACGCCCAGTATAGCCCTATACTGGGCGTCTATTTTTATTTTTTTTTGTTTTCTCTTTTTAAATATCAATAACACTAATATTAACTATAAAAAAACTAATATTAATTATAATAACACTAATATTAATTATAAAAAAACTCATATTAATTATAGTAACACTAATATTAATTATAATAACTCATTAATTATAATAACACTAATATTAATTATAAAAAACTCATATTAATATCAATAACACTAATATTAATTATAATAACACTCATATTAATTATAATAACACTAATATTAATTATAAAAAAACTCATATTAATATCAATAACACTAATATTAATTATAAAAAACTCATATTAATATCAATAACACTAATATTAATTATAAAAAACTCATATTAATTATAATAACACTAATATTAATTATACGATGCCTATACGAGACCTATACGAGACTTATACTATACTATACTATACGATACGATACGATACGATACAACACGATAGGCTTATACAAGACCTATACGAGACTTATACTACACTATACTATACGATATGATGCGATACAACACGATACTATAGGATACGATACTACATCCATAGGCCCATACAATGCCTATACGAGACCTATACGAGATTTATACTACACTTATACTATACTATACGATACGATACTATAGGTGTGATTTAGGTCCCGTTTAGGCCTATTGGCTTATACAAGACCTATAGGGGACCTATACTAGACTTATACTATACACTATACGATACGATACGAAACTATAGGATATGATACAACACCCGTATACGTCGATAGGCCTATACAAGACCTATAAGGAACCTATACTACACTATATGATACGATAGTATCGTATTGTATCGTATAGTGTATAGTATAAGTCTCGTATAGGTCCCATATAGGTCTATACGAGACCTATACGAGACTTATACTACAATATACGATACAATACAATACAATACGATACGATACTATAGGATATGATACAACGCCCGTATACGTCGATAGGCCTATACAAGACCTATAAGGGACCTATACTACACTATATGTTAAAAACAATGTAATATTTCTACGATCGAATATTTTTAAAGGCCGATCTTGAAAACGGTAAAATATTTTTATAAAAAAATAAAACTTTTCTTAAAAAACAACTCAAATTACCCCACCAAAACACCCATTTTTTTACTCAAAAAACATCACCCTCCAAAAACAATCAAATTACCCTACCAAAACATCCATTTTTCAACTCAAAAAAACACCAACGAGGTGTCCTAATATTAATTATTTAAAATAAAAAAACTTGTTTTTGTATAAAAGTTTGCTAAAACGATTAATATTGTATAAAATGTTTGTTAAAAAAAAAAAAAAAAAAAACCCCTTCAAGACGCCCAGTATAGGCCTATACGAGGCATATAAGGGGCAAAGGGTCATATATGAGACCTATACGAGAGGTCCTATACGCCCAGTATAGGCCTATACGAGGCGTCTTGAAGCAGTCAAACCAGAAGTGACATGAGTCAGACACTGATTTTGATGTAACCCTATACGCCTCGTATAGGCCTATACGAGGCGTCTAGGGCTTAAAGGTGTCCAAATAGGCAAGTATGGTGTCCAAATAGATTGACCCTTTGATTTTATTAGAAACTGTAGTTGGTTATCAAAGTTCTTATACCTGTACTGTTGTCATCTCCTTCATAACATAACATAAAGGTAAACTGTTAGTTTGTGAAACTCATATCTTTCATTGTTTGAACATTATAAGAGTTAGAATTGAATGTGTATCAACGGTGATTAAACAGAACGAAGAGGAGGGCAAGAAATTATACCTAGCGATTCGCCCGACTTAACTTCGATCTCCGGCGAGCTCCGTCTTGCAGGCGTAACGTTTACTGAATGAAAAGGAGAAGGGCGCGGACTGTATTACCGAAACGAAACGGGTTTCATCGTAAACCCTCCCGATGTTTCCGATGAACTCCGGCGAAACTATAACTTTCCGGTGAGTAATCTTTTGTTTCAGAGAGTGGGGAGTGAAAGGTGTGGGTGTGTCGAGAGGATGTGAGGGTGTCGGTATTTATAAGATTCGCTCGTCTCCTAAATTTGGCAACGGTTTGAATTGAGAATGCATGGGAATGAAATCATGGCTTTGTTCATGATTGGGATAATGAGGGAAAGGCGTGTATACGACATTAAATCCTGATCAGTCAGCGGCCAAAAAGGAAGGACAGCATGATTGTTGCTGTCAACAGTTGGCGGCAACTTTGTTTAAAAGGAATGTAGCGTGAAACTAGGATATAACTATCGATGGGATGAGCTTTATTCACAAAGTTGATTAGTGGTGGAGTGGTTTGTATGTTGTTTGGTGAGGTAGTGAATCCGGGTTCGATCCCTGGTGCAAGCATTCTTTTTCTTACTTTTTTAAGAACAACTGTGGTATAACTTAAATTAACTAAAAACTTTAACTAGTTTACATTAAATATTTTAAATTACAAAAGATTAATTAAATTAATTACTTAACTAAATATATATAATAACTACATTGATATTAAAATTTTAAAAGAAAATCTTTCGACGGTTATTTAATTTGCGAAAATTTCCGAGGTTTAAAGTTTAGGATCCGTATTTTTAAAACGGATCGGATTTTGAAACGGGTCGATTTTGACGGGGGTTACATGATATGTTCGAATCCGCGAAATGGATTCGAAACATAGAAGGAATAAAGGATATGTTAGAAACCGCAAGACGGATTCGAAACATAGAAGGGAATGAAAGAAAGAATGAAAAGTTTGAATTCGTAAGTAGGTACGAATCAAATAAGTAAGAACGAATGATAAGAATGAAAAGTTCAAATGTGTAAGTAATTACAGACTAAGCAAGTAAATATTCTTTGGAAAGCGGATATTATCCAAGTTATGTCTTAAACTGTGACAACCGGTAATTTACGCCCTTAATTACGTGATTAACAGGCGATTTACGCGACATTAAATAGTGTTTACGACGCAAATTAACTTAATTAGCCCCTCAGTAAGCTTAGGAACGCTTATGCGGTTCTACAGTACGCGTATGACGATCTGCGGAGATACTGTTGGAAATTAAACGGTAATAAATTGAAACCGTACGAAATACTGACAACGCCGACAAATATGGATGTTACACGAATATTTTATGCTTATAAAGTTTGGGTCGCGATATCGGGTCTCGTAGGAATTACGGGCCACTTACACATGAGATGGGCTTGTGGGCCCTAGGCCCAAGCCCAAAACCCACAAGCCTAAACCTGCACATAACATATACAAGATCTCTATGAAATCTTATAAATCTTACAAAATCTTTGCAAGATATTCTCAAAATCTCTACAAGATATCCAAAATCTCAGCAAAATCTCTAAAGGGATATTGTCTCAAAGAATGAAACATCTACAATCTATATATACCCATGCCTAATTTTATCTACAGACACATAAGATCCTTTCTCATCTTCTTCACAATACACCCAAATGACAACATACACCTCCTCTCCCTCTCGATTCTACTGCACACCCACATCCAAAATATGAGCATCACCTTCCCTCTCAAACACACATACACAGCCTAACACCCTCTGTCTCCTCTCCATAACCGACGACCAGCACAGGGCCGGTTAACCGGTAAGCCGACAGCCCCCCTTCTCCTCGATGAACTGACCGGCGACCACCACCACCGTCTGGTGGTGGTGCGGCGATGACACGCAGGGGCGGAGAGAGAGAGAGAGAGAGAGAGAGAGAGAGAGAGAGAGAGAGAGAGAGAGAGAGAGAGACAGACGAAGAGGAGTGTGAGAGAGAGAGAGAGAGCGACGGAGATGAGCGGCGCCGCCGTGACAGTGGCAGTGTGGCGGTGGTTTGTGTCTCGATCCGACGAGATTTCCGGTAAACCCGTTTCTTTTTTTTTATGAAGCTTGGAGATGATGTTTAGCTCAGATCTGAGATGTGTTCGGTTCAGCAGATTTGTCTCGGTTCAGCCGTGTATAAGGTTCATCAGGCTCGAGTTCTGTTCGGGTATCGGGTCAAGACAAGTCTACGGGTCAGTGTGGTTTGAATTATTTTAAGTGTTGGTTTGAGTTATTTTAAGTTTTGGTTCGGGTACTACTCAGCAGGTTCGGTTCAAGGTTCAACTCTCGGGCTTGGCCAACTTCGGTCAATAGACGGTTCGGGTCAGAATGGTTATGAGTGCGGGTTTTGGATCGGCTCGTCTCGTCTCGCGGTTCATGGTTCAGTTCGACTCGGTCAAACCAGAGTCAGCTCGGTCAACACGGTCAAACCGAGTCAACTCAGTTGACTCGGTCAACTCAGTCAAGCGGCTCGACGTTTCGACGCGAAGAGTGGTAAAAGTTAACGACACGTTTAGTATTTATGTTTTTATATAGATTTATGTCTCACGTGAAAACGAGCTCGAACCGAACAAATTAACGAATTCTTGGTTAATATTTACTTGGATTTATTTAGTATTTCGTTTATATAAATTGATTATACAAAAATGTTATTGAATCTTGATTGAATTTTGTTAAAATAACGACAACTTGTGTTGTCGGGGCCGTCCAAAAGCAGAGGAAACTCTGCCCGTTTTTTCGAGAAATTCCGTAAACAAAACTTGTTTTATTGTAAAAACAAAACAATCGGCTTTAAGCGACTTTTAAGAAACAAGATGTAAATGCATATTATAACTTACAAAACATATTCATACCTTTTCGACCAAAACTGCATTTCAAGTTAACCAAACTTGCTAGTTTATAAAACAAGTATAACAAATTATATTGTTTCAAGTGTAGAATAATACGACTTCTTTTCACAAAAATAAATATAGTGTATATTTATTTCAACAATCAAACAAGACGATCCTTTTTTTAAATAAATATAGTTACATATTTATTTCCGACACAAACAAATCGATTCTCTTATAAAAATAAATATAGTTATATATTTATTTTCAAACACGACAAGTCGACGATTCTTTTATAAAGTGAATATAACTTTTACATTTATTTCAAATGCCTAAACGGCACATATAATACGAGTTCGTTGTATACTATTTGTTACATACACGTACGATTCCTCGGGACGTCTAACGCTATTCATATATTTATATATTTTTATATAAATATTTATATATTTTAACATCTTTCGAAAGGATCCTCCGGGAGATCGCTGAGATCAAGAAACAGAAGAAATCAGTGGAGGATCACTCTCCTCTGATACCAAGGTCATTGAATTTTGACACTCCAGTTGTAACTACCCTACAATCGGCAGTTCCGGGCATCCAGTATCAAAGTGGTCCATCAGAAAGGCGTTATGGAACAACAACTATGAGTCAGGCATTTGGCTCTCACTTCCAGCCTCAAGGATCTTATTCTCAGCCATCGGGATCCTCTTTTCAGCATCAGGGATCCTTCGTCAGCTCAGGAGGATATTTGGGAATGCACACAGTCCAAGGATCCTCCCAGGTCCAAGGATCCTCCCAGGTCTAAGGATCCTCCCAGGTACAAGGATCCTCCCAGGTCCAAGGATTTTCTATGGTTCCAGGATCCTTTCAGGTTCAAGGATCCTCTCAGGTTCAAGGATCCAACATCTTTCAGGATTAAGGATTCTTAAGAAGTATGCAGCCTCCAAGCTCGGATGTTCATCAAGGAGACTTCATACCAATGCAGACCATTGCTTCATCTGGTCCTTCGATCATACCGGAGTCCCGCCAATATGGATTCACATCTGGAATCCCAAACATGAATCCTCTGGGAGGTAACACTTTCAATAATTCTTATAACACTAACCACGGCTCCATGCAGGATACAGGTATCAATCAAGCTATGGCTAGGGAATTACAGAAGCTTAAGGATATGATATCCAGTGTTCCAGGAGTGGTCAAGCCCATTCCTGAGATCGCAGACGGTAGCCATAGGATATCTCGTTTTGCACCACCCTTATGTGATGCTGAGATACCCAAAAGATTCCAGATACCATCCATGAAGCTGTATGATGGTTCAACGGATCCAGAGGAGCATATAGTTCAATACAGGGAGAGGATGGAGATCAATCCAATTCCTGAGAGGTTAAAAGAAGCATGTCTATGCAAGGGATTTGGATCCACACTCACAGGATCTGCTCTTAAATGGCTGCTAAGTCTTCCCCCTTACTCTATTACTTCATTTGCTAATCTAGTTAATTTGTTTAATAGTCAATTCTCTTGTAGTAGAAAATTTGAACGTTTAACTAGTGATCTTTATAGGGTAACACAAGGTCAAAATGAATCACTTAGAGATTACATCACTAAGTTTAGTAAAGAATCCTTAGACATTCCTAACTTGGATATTGCTACCGCTGTAGAAGCCTTTAAAATGGGATTGCTTAGGGATTCATTATTCTATGATGATCTTGTCATGACCCCTTGCAGGAATCTTGATGAAGTAAGAACCAGTGCCCTTAGATTCATCCGACTAGAGGATGATAAAAGGATCCAGGAAAGACTGACAGGATCCTCAAAACAGGAAAAGCAAGGATCCTACTTCAGGAACAACAAATCAAAATCCTACAACAAATCTGACAACCAGAACGTGCATGCAGTGGAACAGGAAGAGGATGATGAGGATTATCCTCCCATTTCTGAATACTGTTTTTCTGTTGATAACAATGAACTAATTCTTGCAATGCAGAATCTAGGTGAGAAAGCTAGGTGGCCAAGGAAAAGTGATAAACCAGCTGCTACAAAGGATAAGTCCAAGTGGTGTGCATATCATGAGGATTTCGGGCATCTCACTGAAGAGTGTTTTGCACTTAGAAAAGAAATTGGTTACTTGTTAAGCAAAGGGCACTTGAAGGAACTTCTGGGACGAAAGAAGTCAAGGATCCAGGATCCTGAAAGGATCCCGGAAAGGGCTCCTGCTCCTCCAGCAGATGCACAAGTTATAAACTTCATATCTGGTGGATCAGACATTTGTGGTACCTCCTTTTCAGCAGCCAAAAGACATGCCAAGGAAACCAAGATGGATAATGGAGACAGACCCATCCGAACCTCCATTGTTACCCAGGATAAAGTCATAACCTTTGATGAGGATGATCGTGTTGATGTCCAGGATCCTCATCATGTTGGTCTTGTTATTACCTTATTTATATCTAACCACTTTGTTCGCAGGATCCTAATCGATGGAGGAAGCTCTGTGAACATCATTCAGCTTGATGTCCTCAAGAAAATGAATATCCCAGAGTCTGATATTGTCCCAAGATCCTCAGTCCTCGTGGGATTCAGTGGAGAAACCAAGAAAACATTGGGGGACATCAAACTTCCCATCTATATTGAAGGACTTCATTCTTATCAAAAATTTTGTGTTATAGATTGCTTATCATGTTGTAATGTTATCCTTGGCAGGCCGTGGATACATGACATGAAGGCAGTCCCATCCACATATCATCAATGCGTAAAGCTTCCTAGTCCATGGGGAGTGGTGAAAATTGAGAGTGATCAACAGGAAGCTAAGAATTGTTATACCTCTTCAATGAAGCCAGCCTCAAGACCAAGGGAGCAATAGCAATTAAAGTATCCTTCAAGAGATGTCTTGGAGGCAAAAGAGCAGGACGTAAAAGAAATCCTCATGGATCCTCATGATCCTGAATCCAAGATCTTCATAGGATCAGGGATCCTTAGCGACATTGAACAGGACCTAGTATCCTTCCTTAAAAGAAGGAAGACTAGCTTTGCCTGGAAGCATGAAGACATGACAGGTATATCTAAAGATATAATTACTCATAAACTCGGCATTGACAGGTCATTCAAGCCAATTCATCAAAAAAGAAGGAAGTTTGCACCTGAGAGGAATGCTATTATCCAGGAGGAGGTAGATAAACTACTTCGGGCAGGTATGATAAGAGAGGTTAAGTATCCAAGGTGGCTAGCCAATGTGGTTGTTGTTCAAAAGAAAAATGGAAAGTGGAGGGTATATGTCGATTTTACTGATTTAAACAAGGCATGTCCCAAGGATCCTTTCCCATTACCCCACATTGACTCCATGGTGGATGCTACCGCGGGTCATGAGTTGTTGACTTTTATGGATGCTTCATCTAGATTTCAACAAATTCAGATGGAACCAACTGGTATATATTGTTATATTGCTATGCCATTTGGAGTAAGGAATGCAGGTGCTACTTATCAAAGGCTAGTCAATATGATGTTCAAGGAACAAATTGGACACACTATGGAAGTCTATATAGATGACATGGTGGTTAAGTCCAAAAAAGCTGAGGATCACCTTAAAGACTTGGAGGAAGCATTCAATATCCTTGATAAATTTAATATGAAACTAAATCCTTCCAAGTGTCATTTTGGTGTTAAAGCAGGTAAATTCTTAGGCTATATGGTGACAAAGAGGGGCATTGAAGCAAGTCCAGAGCAGATTAAGGCTATTGTGAA
Source organism: Helianthus tuberosus (assembly GCA_030545235.1). NCBI lineage: Eukaryota > Viridiplantae > Streptophyta > Magnoliopsida > Asterales > Asteraceae > Helianthus > Helianthus tuberosus. Next base: position 6,098,784 of record CM060452.1, read on the forward strand.
TATCAAATCTCCTGCCAATGCTAAGGATGTGCAAAGATTGACAGGCATGATCGCAGCCTTGAACAGGTTCATATCTAAATCCTCATAAAAGTGCAAGGAATTCTATGACTTCCTGAGGAAGAACAAGAAATTTGAATGGACTGAGAAGCATGAAAGTGCCCTCAACTCTTAAGGATTACCTATCCTCAGCCCCCGCCTTGATGAAACCAGAAAAGGGGGATATATTATCCTTATACCTAGTAGTATCCTCAAAAGCAGTAAGTGCGGTCCTTGTTAAGGATCACCAAGGTACACAACATCCTGTTTATTATGTAAGTAAGAGTTTACTTGATGCTGAATCCAGGTATTCACACTTAGAGAAACTTATCCTTGCATTAATTATGGCATCTACTAAATTAACACATTATTTTGAAACTCATGCCATTATTGTTAAAACTAATTTCCCAATTAAGAATGTTCTCAGGAAACCTGAAATGTCAGGAAGGATGGCTAAGTGGGCAGCGAAGCTTAGTGCATATGATATAAGATATGAACCAAGGACTGCCATTAAATCCCAAGCCTTAGCTGACTTTGTGGCAGATTTCAGTAGTGACTTGCAAAAGGAAGCTGAGTTAGAAGTCCAACAGCTCGAAGAAACTAAGGATCCTTGGATACTCTTCACTGATGGAGCCTCTAATGTCAAAGGAACAGGACTTGGAATACTACTAAAATCGCCACAGGGGGACATAATACCCCACTCCATAGCTTGTGAATTTCAAACTACTAATAATGAGGCTGAATATGAAGCCTTGATAGCTGGTTTGCAAATTGCCAAGCATATGAGGATCAGGTATCTTGAGGTACATGTAGATTCATTATTAATCACTAATCACTTTAATGGATCCTATGCTGTTAAAGGTGAAAAGCTAATCAAATATTTAGAGATAGTCAAAGAATTGGCACTCTCTTTTGTTTCCTTTAGTTTGACACAGGTACCAAGGGAAGAGAATGCAGAGGCTGATGCATTAGCCAATCTAGGATCATCCTTGAAGATCCCTATTATCCACATCCTGACCCCTGCTATCGAGGATCATGTAGCCATGGAGATAGGAGAGGATTCTGCAATCATCCCTAGTGATGATACTCAATCTCATTCAGGATCATGGATCGATCCAATCATGAGATACATACAACATGGAGAGATTCCTACAGGAGAAAACCCTAGGGCTTTCAAAATCAAGGTATCTCAGTTTACAATATTGAATAATATGTTGTATAAACGATCTCTTGCAGGACCATATCTAAGATGCATTGAGGATCCTGGAATCCAAGAAGTCCTAAAGGATTTCCATGAAGGAGATTGTGGAAACCACACTGGGGGCATGGCATTATTCTCAAGGATCCTGAGGACAGGATACTATTGGCCTACTATGAAGAAGGATGCTGTGGAATATGCCAAAAAGTGTGATCCTTGCCAGAGACATAGTAATATCCTTCACCAACCAGCAGAACTTTTGCATCCTATATCCTCCTCTTGGCCATTTATGAGATGGGGAATGGATATAGTTGGTAAGCTTCCTAAGGCACCTGGTGGAAAAGTATTCATGCTTGCTATGACTGATTACTTCTCTAAGTGGATAGAGGCTGAAGCCTTTGCTCAAGTCAGAGAAAAGGAAGTGATATCCTTCATTAAGAGAAATATTATTACTAGATTTGGTATCCCTTCTGAAATTTTTGTGATAATGGATCCTAATTTATTGGGAATAGAACTACTAACTTTTGTGACAGCTGGGGGATTAAGATGATAACATCAACACCAGTCCACCCACAAGCTAATGGTCAGGCAGAATCATCCAACAAAATCATCATCAACAATTTGAAGAAGAAGCTTGGATCCAAGAAAGGAAAGTGGGCAGAAGAACTACCTTATGTACTATGGGCTGATAGGACAACTCCCAAGAATTCCACTGGCCAAACTCCATATTCTTTGGTATTTGGGGCAGAATCAGTGATCCCTACAGAGATGGTGGTTCCTACTGCAAGAACAAGCATTCGTGATCCTGAAGAAAATGCTGAAAAATTGGTTCAAGATTTGGATACTATAGAAGAACTCAAGGATTTGGCAAGGATAAGGATGGCCAGTTATCAACAAAGGATGGCTGGAGCTTACAACAAAAATGTCAGGATCAGGAAATTCCAAGTTGGTGATATGGTGTTAAGGAAAGCATTTCAGAATACCACCAATCCTGCTGATGGAAAGTTGGCACCAAAGTGGGAAGGCCCTTACTTGATCGAAGCTGAGGCAGGAAAGGGGGCATATCGATTGCTAACAATGGAAGGTGATTTGCTACCAAGAGCTTGGAATGCTGTCCACTTGAAGAAATACTTCATGTAACAAGGATCCATGATCCTTAGCTAACAAGTATCCTTGAAGGATCCTTACAAGACAGAAGATCCTCATTTTGGTAATGATCTGATCTTAAACTATTTCATTTTTTAGTTATCCTATATATAAGGATAAGGATCCTGGATCCTTTATCCTCTTTTCACTTAAATCTGAGTTTTGCAGAAGCTTTAGGTATCCTTAACAAAGGATTGAGTATCCACAAAAGTATCCAGTTATTTGGGCTTGACCCCAGTTATTTGGGCTTGACCCCAGTTATTTGGACTTGACCCCAGTTATTTGGGCTAGTCCCCAGTTTTTGGGCCTGTCCCCAGTATCGCCAGCTGTGCACGATGATCCTGATACAGTTCATGGCAATGAGACCAGTACTCGCTTTAGGGGCTGATAATTTCATTGTACTGGTTGTATTCAGGATCCTACGTATAATGGTAGACGTACCATACATCCGTTCCTAAGGTTTCTAACATTTTCACGTTAGCTAAGGTTTTGGCATTTTCATGTCACTAAGTTTGGATAGTCGCCAGTGAGGGCCATACTCCAGTTTACACACGATCCTTTGGGCTTGTCCCCAGTTATCCTTTGGGCTTGTCCCCAGTTATCCTTTGGGCTTGTCCCTAGTTATCCTTTGGGCTTGTCCCCAGTATATTGGGCTTGTCCCCAGAATTGTTGGGCTTGTCCCCAGTTACTAACTTTTATCCTATATTGGCTTAGTCCCAAGTTGTATCCTATTTCAGGTTTTTGAAGCTAAACGACCAAGGATCCTTGATCCTTACCTTCTACTAAGGTTTGTCTTTTGGTTATCCTGATTATAAGTGTCAAAGGTTAGGATCCTAACTTGGATTCTCAGGTATGATCCTTAATTACTTTGATTTTATTTATTATTTACATGAGTGATCCTTATCCTTTGACAACTGAACTTATGATCCTTAAACTACACTACTTTTCAGAACTTGTCGACTATAGGATATGTGATCCTTGATCATATCCTAAACTTTTTGAGGATATTTATGAAATTTTTTCTTCTTTACTTAATAAATTCAGACAAAATGTATATCACAACAATTGAAAAGTAAAGTATTCACAAGGATAACAACACAGGAAATAGCCAGAAAGTTAAGGTTTTATTTATTCACAAAACGTTAAACCCTTCAAGGTTGTCAAAATTACCTACCCCAAGCATCTACCAGCAATACGTGGCTCATCCGCTGGGGTAGGTAAAGGGTGTCCATTGTTCATAGGTCTTTGAAGTGCAGGAAGTAAAAGATGGCAGGATAACAAGTGGCTTCATCCCCCAAACAGAGGATCCATCCACCACCCATTATCCTACCTATTGTCTAAGGATCCATGATCCATAACCCTAGAAACTATTGTTCAAATACAACCCAAGATTGTTTCAAAACACCCTAACCAAAAAACACTACCAAGTCCTAAAAAAATGGGCTCCGGCCGCGTCTAGAAATGTCCATCATCGCCCATTCCTGCAGCTTACACCTTTGCTGCATCACCATCACCTTCACCAGCTCCTCCAGCTCCGGCATCACCCATATGATCCTTAGCCCCACTGCTAACAGCCTCGATTGCTAGGACCTCACCAGCCTCTTCTTCGTCATCCAGCTCAGCCAACCTAGCCTTCCAGCCCTCTATGTCCTAGTTGCTCTTGTCAAAGTCAGGATCCTGAGCTTCTTGGGCCATCTGCAACTTGGTTTTGTACATAGCAATGGCAGCGGAGACTTTAGCATCATTTGTGATTTCAGTCTTCTCCTGATCAGCAGTGATATGAGCCAGGACAAGTTCCCTCTTCACCAGATTGACATCGTTTTTTAGAGAGGCAATCTTCTGATCCTTGGCCAACATGATCTTTTGGAGGTCCAAACACTTTTGCTCAACCTCTTCAATACTCCCTATGTAATCTTGGATTTCAGCAAATTTTTGAAAAAGAAAGGATACAATTCAGGATCCCTTACCCTCAGTATGGAAGGATCATGTACAAGAATCACATTTAAGGATCAGTTATTCTCCATAAACCGTTGTGCTCTTCTAACCAAACTTGCCATGCGCCATTTTATATCAATCAGTTCAAGCTCCTCCGGGTCTATCTGGTCTTAATCCTCTTTGGTCATATCAGGATTACCAATCCTACCCGCCACTAAGCCTTCATAAGCCTCTAGAACGGAAACAAGTACTGCAATGTGTTGTCTCGCGGCAGTTTCAGTAATTTCATTTCCATTCTTAATATTCACCGCGATGTTGCACTGCACCCCAGAAACATAAGCCTGATTATTTGAACTTGTAGAGCTTTGAGGTGAAGACTGCTCTTGAGCTTTGAAGTTTGGATCATAGTTCACAAATGGTGAAGGCTTGTTTGATTGTGGAGTGTTTGTGGAACCACCCAAATTTACATCAGCACTAAAACCCGTCTGTATCTTTGGACTTTGATTTGTTGCTACAGGAATACTTCCTTTGTAATACAGAGATATGTCTTGTTGCACATTTGTTGAATTCATTTGTTTAATCTTTGTTAGTTCCAACTCAGCAACGTATTCCTCGAACTGATGCTGGATCAGAGGCAGACCTTCAAGGGTATTAGCAGTCTTCCTTTTCTTTCTGCCCCTTCCCTTAGAAGTGGTTGCCTTGGGGACTGTGACGGATGGACTAGCAGCAGGCTTCTTCTTTGTGGATCGGACATCATCGAGATCAGTGACACTGAAACGAGTAGCAGACTTCGATGATTTTCCAGCACCTACACATCCAAAACAGATAAGTATCCTTATTTCATTTTAATTTAAACATTTAGTTATGCACAAAATGGGATACTTACTTGACATCGTAACAGAGCCTGAGGATACTTCTTGAGAATCCTGGGTATTTTCTTGAAATTATCTTATTGCAGGATCAAGCTTCCGGAAAGGGTCAAGCCTTTCCTTCGTTGCAGGTGTTGTAATAATGTGTGAAACAGTAATAGCTGCAAAATAGAAACAAAGGAGTCAGTGATCCTCAGCGGAAACAGGGTATCCTATAATCCTTCTATAAGGATCCTCTATCCTACCATGAGTAACCCATTTTCTTGGAAGATCTTTCCCATCAGGGAAGGAATCCCTTCTGACAAAGAAGAATCGCCTTTTCCAGTTGGTGTCATTCTTAGTGGTTTTGAAGATGGGGTGTTCTTCATCGGGTTTGTGTTTGAATAGATATCGATGAGATCCATGGCTCACAAGGTCATACATTTCTGCTAACTCCGACATTCCCAGATCAATGCCTTTATGCTCAATGATTCTTTCAAAGGTATACAAGACCCTCCACATCATTGGCATCGCTTGGATGTAGGAGATGCCGGTGAGAGAGAAGAAAGATTGGGTGAAGTCAGGAAAAGGATACGAGTATCCTATCGTAAATGGGGTGACCGGAAAAGCTACCCAGGTTTCAGAAACAAAGTCACTTAGGACGGTGGGGTCAAAAGCTTTAAAAACGGTACTCGCCGGAAAACAATGGCGAATTCTGTCTATCTGCGGATCAGTAAAGCAGCATCGTTCCTTTGCAGAGCCTTCGATGATCCCTTGGCCCTTCAAAGGACTGTCCTTTTTGTGATCCTTAGCCGGTGAAGATCTTAGCATCATCTTGGGCATGATGATGGTGAAGAAGAAGAAGAAACAGAATGAGAATTTGAAGAGAGAAAGGAAAAAGAAGTACCTGATCAGATCTTCGAATGAGGATTTAAAGGATGAAACGCACGAATTTAAATGCATCCTAACCCTTATCTCTAACTTCAATTTATAATCATGATTTTGCAGGATAGTCACTTCAATGACGTCAGGATGGCAACGACTAGTCAGAATGCAACGGCTATATATCCGTTGGTTTGTTACGGATAAGAACGAGAAAATATAACTCGTTTATTTACACTTTACTCCTTATATTTTGGGGGCAATTGTTAGGGGAGGATTTTCCAAAGATCAGTGATCCTCAATTACTGTCGGGCTTAGGGATCCTCAATTCTGTTTGAATGAGTGATCCTCAGAGAGTATTGTAGGATCAGGATCCAGGATCATCATAGTGATCCTTACACTAACGATTGTCTGCTTTGAATATGATGTTGTTTTGCAGGAGTACGATCTTGGACCTGGTCTTGGCGATATTCCTGGAGCATATTCCCTTTTTATTCCGCACGTGCTTGACTAATATGGACGTTATGGAGGTCGTGGAAGACTTGCACGAAATGCGGATAGTTAGTTAGCTTAGATATTTTCTAAATTTAAAAGGGGATAGCGAGTTAGATTAGAACACTTGGCTATTTTTGGCTATACACACACACTCGTAACTGCTCTCATTAGCTCTCGACAGTTTGCTCGGCGATTACACACTTTTTTGCACATTACACTCTAGTGATCCTTGTAACAAGCTCGCTATCATCCAAAGTTGTAATACATTTTCTGTTTAATCTGAGTTGGTGATCGGTAGTTTCCATCACCCGAGATTTTTTATGCCGGAGATCAACTCTTGATCAATGGCTTTTTCCTCGTATAAATCATTGTGTCACTTGTTCGTTACATTTCTGAGTGATCCTTAATATTGTTCATTGATTCAAGCATCACACCTCACAACAAAAGATTTGGTTGGATTATCTTAGCTTGATTTTTGACCAAAACAATAATAAATTCGGCTAGAATCTTGGGTGAATAAGTGGCCTAAAAATAGTGACTACCGAATAGTTAAAGAAATGCCTGAGTGAGTTCGTTGAACTCAATTGTGCATTTCATATATGTTAAAAAGGGGCAGTTGACTTTTGAAAGTCAAACTGACCATTAATAAGGTCGAATGAAAATTTTGATAGAAAATACGTAAGGTGGAATAATCGTATTAAATTATGATTTAACTAACCACCTTGAAAACGATGATGATAGTTTGACGCGTAACAAGCTAGGTGGAAGCTTGGAGAAGGAAGCGGGTCAAACGAATTAAGAAGGAAAAGAGAAGCATAGTTTGGATGCGAGGTGAGTTAAGCTTAAGCCTTTTTATTCTTACTACCAAATACTTATAATGCAAGTCGGAATAAGTAAGAATGGCAAGAAACCATAAATTATGGTAAAAAAGGTAAAATGGTAATCCAGACACGGGTTAACGAATAAATAAAAAGGATTTGAAAGGACACCATTTGGCATGAGTCAAAATGGGTCAAACAAAGCAAGAAACGACTTTTAAGCAAGATGAATTCAAAGAGTAAATCGGAATAGGTTAAAGGAATGAAATGGTAATTAAATACCATCTCATAATTATAATTGGTCATTTCGACTAAATGGGTCAAATGGTGTTGTTAACACCATTTGATAATAATATCTTATGATCGCTTATTGAGTTTTGTAATCGTAGGAATTTAACACATGGTTCGCGTTGCTATTGATTAGAAATTAACAACGAAAGGTATGTAAATGGGTCAATCCTATGACTCGAGCCAGGTATGCATAGTTAAGTTGCTAGTTAAACAGGCAAATTTGGGTCAAATAATTAGCGAGAGTCCTTCGTCGTAAATGAGGGACTAAAAATGACCAAAATGCCCATGATTGGTAAATCAGGCAAATGACCTTTAGAGGTCGTTTAGATTCTGGTATTATGATTATGTAACTTTTAGATGTATGTAACTTGTTATGTTACAATATGTAAAGTAGATATGTTAATTGTTCATAATTGAGTTCTAGTTAAAGGTTGATATTAGTTGAAGTGGCATTGTTCACTAATTGAATTAATGAGTCGCAAATAGACTAGAAAGTGTTTGGTAGTCATAGAAACGGAGGATTCCGTAAAGGAGCCAAACGGGTCGAATAATTTGTTAATAGTAATAAAATAGTGTTTTGAATGTCATTTGATGTAAGGCGATCACAAGAGCGTGAAACCAGGGAATTGGTAATGAAACGCAAGTGATTGTGAGCCCCGGGTATTGGGGTAAATACGCCTAGTAGTCTTAAAACTTATTAATAAGTTGATTTGCGCAAAAACTTATATGGGTCAAAATATTACATTATGGAATGGTAAATTACGGATCGTGCATTCCATCTTTAATACATTGTACATCATAGATGCGTCGGTAATCGAATTATGGACGCATAGGAAAAAGAATCGGCAAAAACGGACGTTTGAGTCGAAAGTTATGTTAGTTTAAAGTTGATAGATGAAAAATATTGTTGCTGGGCAAATCTGTAGCACCAGCTAAGAAAACCTTCTGCCGAAAACATGCCGTCGCGCTACGCGACGGTTGCGTCAAAAAGCAGTCGCGCGACGCGACGAGGGTCGTGGCTTGCGTAGGATTTCTTCAAAGCGGTCGCGGGGCGCGACAGCCCCCAAATTGCAGAATTGTTGATTTTTTTTATTGTTTGAGCAATAGAACTTATATTTAACTGAATTTGAGATGTCAAAACTAACTATTTACATGGTTTTGACCATAGGTGATTGCCAAGTGTGCCCGGATGAAGATCAAGCTCGAAGAGGAACCGAACACTTTCAATATACAAGCTTCCGCACGTTGTTACATCGTCGTTTTTAATTGACGAAATTATTTATATTACACTGTACAAATAACCTTTGTAAAAGATTTAATAAACCCACATTTTTATATGAATGTGTAAGTATGAATATACATTTAATCATTGATTATTGTGAGGAAATCATTAATTAATGACAAGGGTCTTACAAGTTGGTAATCAGAGCTCAAGGTTAAAAGAATAAAGTGTTCGGTTCGAGGCTTGATCGCAAATCCGGTAAGTACATGTATATTAACGGTTAACATGATTAAAGTGTTGTGAACAACACATAGGGTTATCGTGTAATACTCGTTACCTCAATTAAATGAAAAATATAGTTGACGAAATTACGCGCGTTAACGCGTATAATAGAAAAGCCTTGTATTATAATACGGGCAATTATTGAAGTTGACATTACTAACTTTTGTGAATGTTTTAATTGAAGGACACTCGCGTCTGAAGATGATGAGAGTTGAACGAATTGCGGATATGACGGTGGAACGGCCTGAGGTATGACAAGAAGAGCATACTCATCAAGGACCTAAATCGCGTAACGATCGCAAATAAGTAATGGCAAGGAAAGCCCGTTAGGGCAAGCATTTACCAGGTGCACGTTTAAATTATTGCATGAATAGTAATATGCAACAAATACGTAGAAACTGATAGTTGCATATGTAGATTAAAAACTTGGAAAACCTGAATAGAATACCTATCCAGGATGTTGTTTCCAAGTGAAATAAATAGAGACGTTACTGACATGGAGCGTGATGTGGAAATTATAAAAAGGTCATGTATGTCGTGTGTTGATCGCTTACTCTGGCCAAGTAAGTAGTGAACACCTGATACCATGAACTTCTTAGGATGGACACACTTACGTCCGATGTAGTAAGGACATGGTAAATGGGATAAATTAAAAGTACCCAAATGAATCAAATAAAAAAAATACTTGAGAATAATGTAAACGCAAGCCGGGTGACGGAAGCGTATTATATTAGGATAATGAGCCCGAGTGAAGGGACAAAGATAAATGTAAAATGATAAAGATATGCATTGGGAGGGAGTGTACTTACACTCGAACCCGGAGAATGCAAAAATGTAAAATGATAAAGCTATGCATTGGGAGGGAGTGTACTTACACTCGAACCCGGAGAATGCAAACATGTAAAATGATTTAGATATGCATTCGGAGGGAGTGTACTTAGACTCGAACCCGGAGAATGCAAACATGTAAAATGATTTAGATATGCATTGGGAGGGGGTGTACTTACACTCGAACCCAGAGAATGCAAATATGTAAAATGATTAAGATATACATTGGGAGGGGGTGTACATACACTTGAACCCAGAGAATGCAAATATGCAAATATGTCTCTTAACGGGCCGTTTTTGTAAAACGTCAAACTTGAGGACAAAGTCGGAATATAAAAGTGAAGCGAAGTCTTAATGCATACCAGAAGGGTTGCAGTAACAACGACTTCGGTAAAACACCCGGTTGATGGGTAAGGATTTAAACACATGCGTAGACCGAGAAACGGGAACTCGGATGTAAAGTTAAAAGACTCGGGTTTTGGAGTCTAGACTAAAAGACGACAAGATGATGTAAATAGAAATTTTGATAAATTATGTTCAACTATTTTAAAGTTGAGAGGGTCGAACAAAGAATGAAGTTTGACATCCATAAATGATAAAATTTCACATGAATAAGTCAAACGGGTTGAATATAATATAATGTCGGATGGCATGAGTAAGCGCAAGCTGGATAACGGTAGCGTTAAATGCAACAGAATAATGAGCCCGGTAATGGGACATAATCAAATACGAATATATGTAAACTGGATAATGGTGAGCATAAGATGAACCGACGCATAAATGACGTGAGAAGTCATAAAGTCGGAAAATTTGTCCGAAAGAAAACAAATGTAGCCTTAGACTACAGTCAAGGTCAAAGGAGATACCAAGGCAAAAATAAATGATTTTGAACATAAAAAGGGTGCCTTAACGCCATATACATATATAAATGTATATGCATTTGAATAAAGACTTGAATAAAAGATGATCTACGGGATTATCATAACCTACGAGATTATAAATGAGGCTAAGGTCTACGGGACCAAAAAGACCTTCGAGTCCCAAATAGAAAGAAACGAATTGTTGGGGTCTCGCCTTAATAAGGTAAAAAGGTGAAAATATAAAGAAATAGCCTACGAGGCTAAGCGAAAGAACCTACGGATCAATAGTATAAAACAAGGAAACTGGTTGTAACTTCCCGCTGTTATGGGTGATTTTCTGCTCATATATCCTGACTGATATTCTGACTTTGTTTGTTTTATTGTGACCAGGATGCTGAATCAGGATATTGGTGACGTCCTGGTATGATATCCTGGTAGTAACTAATTAACCACGTACAGATTAAGGAGTGCAAGTCTCTAACGTTCAGCTGGACTTTTTCTCCTCAAGACTCGGGCAAATCAGTTGGGTTATAGACGTTGAAGCCGGAAGACGTGGACTGCAACGTTCACATATGGAATATTCGCTGAATCCCGGAATATTAGGATAGTTAGTTAGTTTCTTTTACTATAAAAGGGATTGATCGGATCAGATTAAGGCACACAATCTCTCGTACACTTTTTCTCTCTAGCTGCAAACACTCACAACACACTTACACTTGTACTCAAATTACATTGTAACACTTAGTTGATCCGCATCATATCCTACACTGTATCCTGACATTTGAAGCAATAAGAAGAACAAGGCAGCTGCGATTGTCAGCTCTCGAGGTTTTGTGCCGGCGATCTAAATTGATCAAGGGCTTTCCTCGTATATCCTGAGTCACCCTTTACATTTTTGCTCATTGTTTGACCATAGATATAGCTCAATATCCTGAGCCGTATCCTGAAAACTGTTTTTGCAAACAATCAAATTAACATATTTTTGAACACTTTCTCTTAGCACACTACCTCACTTAACTAATTTGATCACTTAATTGCTTCGGTAATTTTTGACCAAAACAATTTGGCGCCCACCGTGGGGTAAGTGGTGCTATTTCTACTAAAAGCTTTTTCAAAATCATTACTTAGTTTTCTATTTTCAAAACTTTTTGCTACACTATTTTCAATGGCCTCGATATCAAACATGAGCTCTTCCACCGTGTCTGCTACAACCTCTGCAACAATTGGTTTGGTGCTTCCACCACCTCCTCCAAGAACGCAAGCCTCTTCATAAGGAACTGAAATTCATGTGGCTCGGGATGTTATCCCCGCTCGAAATATCCAGGGATCTGGTCCTGTTTTGGCTTCTAATGAGGAAATTCTAAATTTGTTTGGTAGTGTACAGGAACAGATGAGGCAGCAGCAGGAAACTAATCAGATGCTGATGAGAGAGATACAACTCTTGAAATCCGGCTCAAGCAGGCCTGCTGAAGATATTGTCACTCCCTTGCAACCCAGGGCTTTGAACTTCAGTTCTGCAGTTTATACTGTGAGAAGCTCAGGATATACTTCAGGATATGGCTAGAATCCTCAGACTGGTAATGTATCTAATAATAATAACACTCTTGCTACTAATGGGGTTGGATCTTTGCAGGATGCGGGTATGACATCAGCATTTTCTAGGGAGCTTCAGAAATTGAAGGACATGATATCCAGTGTACCTGGGGTGGTCCAGCCAATTCCAGAAGTGTCCCAGGACAGCCACAGGATATCCCGGTTTGCATATCCTATTTGTGATGCTGAAATCCCAAAAAGATTTCAAACCCCCAACATGAAGCTCTATGACGGAACTACGGATCCTGAAGAGCATATTGCTCAGTATAGGGAAAGGATGGAGAATAACCCTATCCCTCCGGATCTCAAGGAAGCATGCCTCTGCAAGGGTTTTGGTTCTACCTTAACAGGATCAGCCTTAAAATGGCTCTGGAACGTTCCTCCTCACTCAATTACTTCATTTGCTCATTTAGTTAATTTATTTAATAGTTAATTCTCTTGCAGCTGAAGTTTTGAGAAACTAACCAGTGATCTTTACAGGATAACTCAAGGACCTCAGGAATCCTTGAGGGATTATGTGAACAAATTTAGCCTGGAATCCTTAGATATCCCGCATCTTGATGTTGCAACAGCTGTGCAGGCTTTCAAGATGGGGTTGCAAAAGGATTCTCAATTTTACCAGGATCTTGTAATGAATCCCTGCAGAAATCTGGATGAAGCTCGTAACAGGGCTTTAAGATATATTCAGTTGGAAGATGACAAAAAGATGCAAGAGAGGATGAATTCATCAACAACCTATGAGTCGACCAACAGGAAATCAGAATCCTCATATAAACCATATCGCTCTAAGCCGTATGGCAGAAATGACGGCAAAAAAGGGAATGTTGTTGAAGAGGAGGATCCTGAGGAGTATCCTGAGTTGTTTGAATATTGCTTCTCTGTTAATATACCTGAACTGATGTATGCTATGCAGGGTATAAGAGATAAAGCAAGATGGCCCCGGAAGAACCAACAAAAAGCTGATTGGAAGGATAAGTCCAAATGATGTGCCTTCCATGAGGATTTTAAACATATTACTGAGGATTGCATCGCTCTAAGGAAAGAAATAAGCTATCTCTTGAGCAAGGGATATCTGAAGGATCTCCTGGGAAGAAAGAAGAATAAGGGTCAGGATACTGAGAAGGATCCTGAACGGGCGGCATCACCTCCTGCGGATGCCAAGATAATTAATTTCATTTCAGGAGGATCCGACATTTGCGGGACATCATATTCTGCGCCGAAGAGGCACGCGAAGGAAGTCAAGGCAGAAAGGGGAGATAAACCAACCAGGATGTCAACCCTCACAACTGACAAAGTGATCACGTTCGATAACGATGACAGGGATACTGTCCAGGATCCTCATCATGATGCTTTAGTAATAACGTTATATGTTGCTAATCATTTTGTGCGCAGGTTATTAGTGGATAATGGCAGCTCCGTCAACATAATTCAGCTGGAAACGTTGAAGAGGATGAATGTATCCCCGATGGATATTACTTCGAAGTCCACTGTGCTCGTAGGTTTCAGTGGAGAAGCCAGGAATACCGTAGGAGAGATAAAGTTGGCAGTGTATGTTAAAGGGGTCAACTTAATGAAGCACTTTTGTGTCATGGATTCTTTATCCTGCTATAATATCATATTAGGTAGGCCTTGGATCCATGATATGAAAGCTGTTCCGTCAACCTACAATCAATGCATCAAGATCCCTACCCCTTGGGGAGTTGTCAAGGTGGAAAGCGATCAACAGGAAGCAAAGGAGTGTTATTCTTCTTTGATGAAATCCTCAACAAAGCCTAATGCAGCATAGCAATTAAAGATGCGAGGCCAGGATATCATGGAGGCTTTAGAACAGGATGTTAAGAAAGTTATCCTGGATCAGGATAATCTGGATATCTCGGTGCTCGTAGGAAGCAATATCCCTCAGGATATTGAAACCAATTGACTAACTTTTTGAAATGCAGAATGTCAACATTCGCGTGGAAACACGAGGATATGACAGGTATTTCCAAGGATATTATAACTCACAAGCTCGGAATTGATAGGTCTTTCAAGCCTGTCCAGCAGAAACGAAGAAAATTTGCTCCAGAACGGAACACTATCATTCAGGAGGAAGTTGAAAGATTATTAAAGAGCAAAATGATTAGGGAAGTGAAGTTTCCTAAATGGCTGGCAAATGTAGTTGTGGTGCAGAAGAAAAACGGGAAATGGAGAGTCTGTGTAGATTACACAGACTTGAACAAAGCTTGTCCCAAAGACCCGTTTCCTCTACCTCATATCGATTCAATGGTGGATGCTACTGCTGTTCATGAGATGCTAACCTTCATGGGTGCCTCCTCAGGATTCCAACAGATCCAAATGGAACCCTCGGATTAGGAGGATACTGCTTTCATGACACCAACAGGTATTTATTATTATATTGCTATGCCTTTTGGTTTGAAAAATGCAGGTGCAACATACCAGAGATTGGTGAACATGATGTTTAAAGACAAACTGGGGGACACCATGGAGGTGTACATCGATGATATGGTAGTAAAATCCAAGAAGGCTGAGGATCATCTCCAGGATATTAAGGGAGCATTTGATATCCTGGACCAGTACAACATGAAATTAAATCCTGCTAAATGCCATTTCAGAGTAGGAGAAGGAAAGTTTCTAGGATAGATGGTGACGAAAAGGGGGATAGAGGCAAGCCCGGAGCAGATTAAAGCTATCCTGGATATCAAATCACCTTCAAATATGAAAGATATCCAACGATTAACAGGGCGAGTTACAGCGTTAAACAGATTTTTCTCAAGATCCTCGGAAAAATGCAAGGAATTTTATGATATCCTGAAGAAGAATAAGAAATTCGAATGGGGAGAGAAGCATGAAGCGACCTTGCAGGATTTAAAGCAGTATCTTTCAACCGCGCCTCTATTGATGAAGCCTGAGGATGGTGAACCATTATCCCTTTTGTTTTGGTCAAAAAATCTGTTGAGGATATTGCAACCAAACTCTTTGTTATGGGATATGATGCTAATAATGTAGAATAATATCGAGGATCACTTCAATGTAAATTGCACAAATGACACAAGAGTTGATCTCCGGCACAAAAAACCCCGGGTGATGGAAACTACCGATCACCAAGCTCAAATAAATGAATAAATGTTTACAACTTCGGATAGTAACGAGCTAGGTACAAGGATCACTATCGTGAAATGTGTAAATGTGAGTGAAAACGAATGAATGTTCGTCGAGAGCTTCGAGTGTGCGAGTATATGAGTGTGTGTAGCTGTAAAATGACTAAGTTTTTTCTACTAGCTCGTTACCCCTTTTAATAAAAGTGTGTAGCGAGTATATGAGTGTGATGGAAACTACCGATCACCAAGTTCAAATAAATGATTAAACGTTTACAACTTCGGATAGTAACGAGCTAGGTACAAGGATCACTATCGTGAAATGTGTATAAGTGAGTGAAAATGAATGTATGTTCGTAGAGAGCTTCAAGTGTGCGAGTATACGAGTGTGTGTAGCTGCAAAAATGGTTAAGTGTTTCTCTAATAGCTCGTTACCCCTTTTAAAATAGAAATCTAACTACCAAACTAACTATCCGACTTTCGTGCCATGCCTCCATGTTCTCCACAACGTCTATTTTTGGTCAAGCACGTGCAGAATAGTTTGGGAATATTCTCCAGGAATGTCGCCAAGACTTGGTCAAGCTTGTTATACCTGCGAGATAGTACAAAACATGAGTAAACAATCGTCAGTACGAGGATCCTTAAAGTGATCCATGATCCTGATCCTGAAGCTCTTCTGAGGATCACCACCTGTCACAGAAGTAAGGATCACTAATTAGGATAACGAATAAGGATCACTAATTGTTAGAAAATCCTCCCCTAACAATTGCCCCCAAAATATAAGGAGTAATTTGTAAAATTAGCGAGTTATATTTTCTTGATCTTATCCGCAACTAACTAACGGATATATAGCCGTTAAAATAGAACTAGCCGTTGCGATTATGACGTCACGGAAGTGAGAATCCTGCAGAATCATAATTATAAATAGAGATATAGATAGGATCATTATGCATTCAAATTCGAAAGAAACTCCCTTTAAATTCTCAGTCGACGATCAACCAGGTATTTCTTTCTCCTCTTTCTTCCTCTCTTACTCTGTTTTTCTTTCCTTATCTCCGTCACTTCGAAAATGTTGCTCTGAAGTTCTCCGGCCAAGGATCACCCCAAGAACAGTCCTCCGAAAAGCCAGGGGATCATTGAAGACTCCATTAAAGAACGCTGCTGCTTCAATGATGCTCAGATAGATAGGATCCGCCACTGTTTCCCGGCGAACACTGAGTTTAGACCTTATGACCCCAATGCCCTGAGTGATCATATTTCCGACACGTGGGTTGCTTTCCCCGTCACTCCGTTCACCATAGGCTATTCTTATCCTTTTCCAACCTTCACCCAATCTTTCTTTTCACTAACCGGCATCTCTTATGTTCAAGCCATGCCGATGATTTGGAGGGTTTTATACACCCTTGAAAGGATCATCGATCAGGAGGGAATAGATCTAGGAATGGCAGAGCTGGGAGAACTGTATGATCTTACCACCTTTGGCTCTCACCGTTATTTGTTCAAACGTAAACCCGGTGAGGAACACCCGATCTTCAAAGCCACCAAGAATGATTCTAATTGGAAACGGCGCTTCTTTTTTATCAAGAGAGATTCCATCCAGGATGGAAAGGATCTTCCTAAAAAATGGGCTACCCATGGTAGGATGGAGGATCCTGAGTAGGATCACCAGGAACTTCCTTTTGATGTAAGAATAACTTATATTTTTGCTTTCTTTTTATGCAACTATCACCGTCTCACACCTCAAACTGTCCCCTGCTGCTAAGGAAAGGCTCCTTGCCTTCAAGAAACTTGACCCTGAGACAAGAACTTTCAAGACAACAACCCAAGATTCACAGGAGGTATCCTCAGGCTCTGTCACAATGTCAAGTAAGTATCCTTGTCTAAAATTTAAATAAATAGTGAAATATGAATTAAGAAAAGATACTTATCTTATTTTGATTGTGTAGGTGCTGGAAAATCCACCAAGTCTGCTTCCAAGTTCAATGTTGCTGATCTCACCACTGTCAGATCCTCCAAGAGGAAAGCTCCTACCAGTCCGACAGCTTCGGTCCCCAAGGCACCCCTCAAAGGGAAGGCAATCAAGAAGAGAAAAGCCTCTGAAGCTGGGGATCTGCAGGGTCTGCCTCTGATCCGTCATCAATTCCTTGAGTACTTTAATGAGGTGAGGATCACTGTCTTTGCTCGTATATCCTGTTGACATATCCTGCTGGTTACATAAATTCGCTGAGATTGAGGACTATGTAGGCCACGTTGAGGATCAGGATAGGAAGATTGCTGATCTCCAGCAGGTTGCGGTGTTGAAGGATCTCACAATTGCTGATCTTCAGAAGGAAGTCCGGGATACCAAACAGCAGATGGCCAAGGTGCTGGTTAATGTTGACTATGAGAAGAGTGAGATCACCGAAGATGCCAAAATCTCTGCCGCCATTACAATGTACAAGACCAAGCTTCAAATGGCCTTGGAAGCTCAGAATCCTGCTTTTGACAAGAGCACCTGGGATATTGAAGGTTGGAAGGCAAGGCTTGCTGAACTGGACGATGAAGAGGCTGAGGAGGTTGAAGAGATCCTGACAATCGAAGCTGGAGGCAAAGGTGAAGGTGGTGAAACAAGTGGAGCTGGAGGTGACAATGCAGCGAAGGCTTAGGCTGCAGGATTGGGCGATGAAGGACATTTCTAGACGCAACCGGAGCCCAATTTTCTAAGTTTGATAGTTTGTTTTGGTTATGGTGTTTTTTGTTGAACAATGATGGGTTGTACTTGAACAGTAGGTTTTAGGATTAAGGATCATGTATGATCCTGTGGACAATAGGCAGGATAATGGGTGGTGGATGGATCCTCTGTTTGGGGGATGAAGCCACTCGTTATCCTTCCGACTTTTATTTTCTGCACTACAAAGACCCGTAAACAATGGACACCCTTTGCCAACCCATGTGGACGGGCCACATTTTGCTGGTAGAAATGTGGGTTGGCAATTTTGACAACCTTAAGGGGTTAATCTTTTTGTTAATAAATAAAAACTTAACCTTTTGTCGCTTATCTTGTTTTGTTATCCTTTATAATGTCTTACTTTCCAACTGTTGTAATATTTATTTTGTTTATACTTATCAAGCCTTAAAAAATCAGAAAAGATATACAGAAAGTTTAGGACATGATCAAGGATCACATATCCCATAACCGATAAGTTCTAAAAAGTGATATGGTTTAAGAATCATAAGTTCAGTTGTCAAATATAAGGGTTATTCAAATAAATAATGAATAGAACTAAAAATAGTTAAGGATCATACCTGAGGATCCAAGTTAGGATCCTAACCATAATAAGGATAACTACAAGATAAACCTTAGATTAAAGTAAGGATCAAGGATCTCTAGTTGCCTATCTTCAAGAACCTGAAATTGAGCATAACTTGGGACTAAGCCAATATAAGATAAGAATTAGTAACTGGGGACAAGCCCAAGGATAACTGGGGACAAGCCCAAGGATAACTGGGGACAAGCCCAAGGATAACTGGGGACAAGCCCAAGGATCGTATGTAAACTGGAGTATGGCCCTAACTGGCGACTATCCAAACTTAGTGGCATGAAAATGCCAAAACCTTAGCTAACGTGAAAACGTTAGAAACCTTAGCTAACGTGAAAACGTTAGAAACCTTAGCTAACGTGAAAACGTTAGAAACCTTAGGAACGGATGTATGGTACGTCTACCATTATACGTAGGATCCTAAGCATAGCCAGAACAATGGAATTATCAGCCCCTAAAACGAGTACTGGTCCCAATGCCTTGAACTATACCAGGATCATCGTGCGCTACAGGCGGAACTGGGGTCAAGCCCAAATAACTGGTGTTAAACCCAAGGAACGGATTGCTTCAGCAGATAACCAATGTTATGCTAAGGATACCTGAACTTTCAAAACTTAAACTCACGTGAGAGATGGATGAAGGATACATGATCCTTATCCTTATATGAGAAAATAAAGAAACGAAATAGTTCAAGTTTAGGATATTACCTAAGTAAGGATCACCAATACTTCAAGGATCCTTTAAGGATATCCCTATCGTGAGGATCATCTCTGCCATGAGGATCCTGATCACATGAAATATTTCTTCAAGTGGACAGCATTCCAAGCTCTTGGTAGCAAATCACCTTCCATGGTTAGCAATCTATATGCCCCCTTTCCTGCTTCAGCTTCAATCAAATAAGGGCCTTCCCATTTTGGAGCTAACTTTCCATCAGCAGGATTGGTGGTATTCTGAAATGCTTTCCTTAATACCATGTCTCCAACTTGAAACCTCCTGATCCTGACATTTTTGTTGTAAGCACCAGCCATTCTTTGCTGATAACTGGCCATCCTTATCCTAGCCATATCCCTGATTTCTTCAATAGTATCCAGGTCTTGAGCCAAGTTTTCATTATTTTCCTCAGGATCACGAGTACTTGTTCTAGCAGTTGGAACTACCATTTCTGTTGGGATCACTGATTCTGCCCCAAATACCAAAGAGAATGGTGTTTGACCAGTAGCATTTTTAGGGGTTGTCCTATCAGCCCAGAGCACATAGGGTAGTTCTTCTGCCCATTTCCCTTTCTTGGATTCAAGCTTCTTCTTCAAATTGTTGATGATGATCTTGTTAGATGATTCTGCTTGGCCATTAGCTTGTGGGTGGACTGGTGTTGATGTTATCATCTTAATCCCCCAGCTGTCACAAAAGTTAGTGGTTCTGCCCCCAATAAATTGGGAACCATTATCACATATAATCTCAGAAGGAATTCCAAATCTAGTTATAATATTTCTTTTAATGAAGGATATAACTTCCTTTTCTCTGACTTGGGCAAAAGCTTCAGCCTCTATCCACTTGGAGAAGTAATCAGTCATAGCTAGCATGAATACTTTTCCACCAGGTGCCTTAGGGAGCTTACCAACTATATCCATACCCCATCTCATAAATGGCCAAGAGGAGGATATAGGATGCAATAATTCAGTTGGTTGATGAAGGATATTGCTGTGTCTCTGGCAAGGATCACATCTTCTGGCATACTCCACAACATCTTTCTTCATGGTTGGCCAGTAGTATCCTGTCCTCAGGATCCTTGAGAATAATGCCCTGCCCCCAGTGTGGTTTCCACAATCTCCTTCATGGAAGTCTTTTAAAACTTCTTGAACTTCAGGATCCTCAATGCATCTCAAGTATGGTCCTGCAAGAGATCGTCTATACAACATATTATTCATAATTGTGAATTGAGATACCTTAGATTTGAAAGCCCTAGGGTTTTCTCCTGTAGGAATCTCTCCATGTTGTAAGTATCTCATAATTGGTGAGATCCATGATCCTGATCCTGAATGGGATTGAGTATCCTCACAAGGGATAATTGCAGAATCATTTCCTATCTCCATAGTCTCGTGATCCTCGATAGCCGGGGTCAGGATATGGATAATAGGAATCTTGATATCCTCCGGGATCTTCAAGGATGATCCTAAGTTAGCCAATGCATCAGCTTCTGTATTTTCTTCCCTTGGTACCTGTGACAAACTAAAGGAAACAAAAGAGAGTGCCAAACTTTTGACTATCTCCAAATACTTGGTTAGCTTTTCACCTTTAACAGCATATGATCCATTAAAGTGGTTTGTAATCAACAAAGAATCTACGTGTACCTCAAGATACCTGATCCTCATATGCTTTGCAATTTGCAAACCAGCAATTAAGGCTTCATATTCAGCCTCATTGTTAGTGGTTTGGAACTCACAAGCTATAGAATGAGGTATTATGTCCCCCTGTGGCGATTTTAGTAGTATTCCAAGCCCTGTGCCTTTGACATTTGAGGATCCATCAGTATAAAGTATCCAAGGATCCTTGGTCTCTTCTAGCTGCTAGACTTCTAGCTCAGCTTCTTCTTGTAAATCACTACTGAAATCAGCCACAAAGTCAGCTAATGCTTGGGATTTGATGGCTGTCCTAGGCTCATATCTTATATCATATGCACTCAGCTTCACTGCCCACTTAGCCATCCTTCCTGACATCTCTGGTTTCCTGAGGACATTCTTAATTGGAAAATTAGTTTTAACAATGATAACATGAGTTTCAAAATAATGTCTTAACTTGGTAGATGCCATAATTAATGCAAGAATAAGCTTTTCAAGGTGTGAGTACCTGGATTCGGCATCAAGTAAACTTTTACTTACATAATAGACAGGATGTTATGTACCTTGATGATCCTTAACAAGGACCGCACTTACTGCTTTTGAGGATACTGCAAGATACAAGGATAACACATCACCTTTTTCTGGTTTCATCAAAGCCGGGGCCGAGGATAGGTAATCTTTGAGGGCTTTTAAAGCATTTTCATGCTTCTCCGTCCACTCAAATTTCTTGTTCTTCCTTAGGATATCATAGAATTCTTTACACTTCTCGGAGGACTTGGATATAAATTTGTTCAAGGCCGCTATCCTTCCTGTTAGCCTTTGAACATCCTTAGCATTGGCCGGAGATTTGATGTTCACTATTGCTTTGATTTGTTCCGGGCTAGCTTCAATGCCTCTCTTTGTCACCATATATCCTGAGAATTTACCTGCTTTAACACCAAAGTGACATTTTGAAGGATTAAGTTTCATATTATATTTGTCAAGGATATCGAATGCTTCCTCCAAGTCTCTTAGGTGATCCTCAGCTTTTAAGGATTTTACCACCATATCATCTATGTAAACCTCCATAGTTTGTCCAATCTGATCCTTGAACATCATATTCACCAGCCTTTGATATGTTGCACCTGCATTTCTTAATCCGAACGGCATAGCAATATAGCAGTATATACCAGTTGGAGTCATGAAGGCCATATCCTCTTGGTCGGATGGTTCCATTTGGATTTGTTGGAATCTAGATGAAGCATCCATAAAAGTTAACAGTTCATGACCCGCAGTTGCATCCACCATGGAGTCAATGTGGGGTAAAGGGAAAGGATCCTTGGGACATGCCTTATTTAAATCGGTAAAATCGACACATACCCTCCACTTTCCGTTTTTCTTTTGAACAACAACCACATTGGCCAACCATCTTGGATACTTGACCTCTCTAATCATACCTGCCCGGAGCAATTTCTCTACCTCTTCTTGGATAATGGCATTCCTTTCCGGTGCAAACTTCCTTCTCCTTCGATGGATTGGTTTGAAGGATCTGTCAATGCCGAGTTTATGAGTGATAACATCTTTGGATATACCAGTCATGTCTTCGTGTTTCCATGCAAAGGTAGTCTTTCTCCTTTTGAGGAAGGATACGAGGTCTTCTTTCATTTCGCCAAGGATTCCTGATCCGATATAGATTTTGGATTCAGGATCATTGGGATCCATGAGGATTTCTACCACATCCTGCTCTCCGGCCTCCAAGACATTCCTTGGAGGATACCTTGATTGCTATTGCTCCCTTGACTTCGAGGCTGGTCTCATCGATGAAGTGTAGCAATTCTTAGCCTCCTGCTGATCACTATCAATCTTTACTATTCCCCAAGGACTAGGGAGCTTCACACATTGATGTTAAGTAGATGGGACTGCTTTCATATCGTGTATCCAGGGCCTGCCAAGGATAACATTACAACAGGATAAACAGTCAATAACACAAAATTTTTTATAAGAGTGTAAGCCTTCAATATATATTGGGAGTTTAATGTCCCCCAGGGTGTTCTTAGTTTCGCCACTAAATCCCACGAGCACTGAGGATCTTGGTATGATCTCTGATTCAGGGATACCCATCTTCTTTAGAACATCAAGCTGGATAATGTTCACTGAACTTCCTCCGTCTATAAGGATCCTGCGGACAAAATGGTTAGATATGAAAAGAGTAATAACTAAACCATCGTGATGAGGATCCTGGATATCAACACGATCCTCTTCATCAAAGGTTATGACTTTTCCTTCGGAGACACTTGATGTTCGAACTGGTCTTTCTCCATTATCCATTTTAGTTTCCTTTGCATGCCTTTTAGCTGCTGAGAAGGATGTGCCACAAATATCGGATCCTCCAGAAATGAAGTTTATCACTTGTGCATCTGCTGGAGGAGCTGGAGCCTTCTCAGGGATCCTTTCAGGATCCTGAGTCCTTGACTTTTTTCTTCCCAACAACTCTTTTAGATGCCCCTTGCTCAACAAGTATCCAATTTCCTTTCTTAATGCAATGCATTCTTCTGTGAGGTGCCCAAAATCTTCATGATATGCATACCACTTTGATTTATCCTTAGTTGCAGCTGGCCTATCATTCTTTCTCGGCCATCTAGCTTTATCACCTAGGTTCTGCATAGCAAGGATTAGTTCATTGTTATCAACACTAAAACAATATTCAGAAATTGGAGGATAATCCTCATCATCCTCTTCTTGATCAACAGAGTGCACGTTCTGATTATCAGATCTGTTGTAGGATCTGAATTTGTTGTTCCTGAATGAGGATCCTTGCTTATCCTGCTAACCTCTCCTGGATCCTCTTGTCATCCTCTAGCCGAATGAACCTAAGTGCTCGGGTTCTTACCTCATCTAAGTTCCTGCATGGTGTCATAACAAGATCATCATAGAAAGACGAATCCCTAAGCAATCCCATTTTGAAGGCCTCAACAGCCGTAGCTATATCTAAGCTGGGAATGTCTAAGGATTCTTTACTGAATTTGGTAATGTAATCCCTTAATGATTCATTATGACCCTGGGTTATCCTATATAAATCACTAGTTAATCGTTCAAATTTTCTACTACAAGAAAACTGATTATTAAACAAGTTAACTAGGTTAGCAAATGAGGTAATAGAATAGGGAGGAAGACTTAGCAGCCATTTGAGAGCTAATCCAGTAAGAGTGGATCCGAATCCCTTGCACAGGCATGCTTCTTTTAACCTTTCTGGAATTGGATTGATTTCCATCCTCTCCCTGTATTGTGCTATGTGTTCTTCAGGATCCGTTGAACCATCATACAACTTCATTGTTGGCACATGGAACCTCTTGGGTATCTCAGCATCACAGATTGGTGGTGCAAAACGAGATATCTTGTGGCTCCCATCTGCAATCTCTGGGATAGGTTTAACTACTCCCGGAACACTTGATATCATATCCTTTAGCTTTTGCAATTCTCTAGCCATGGCATGATTGATACCTGGATCCTGCATAAGACCATGGTTAGTAGTATGAGAATTATTAAAAGTGTTACCTCCCATTTGATTCAAATTAGGAAGAATGGATGTTAATCCATATTGTTGAGGCTCTGGAATGATCGAGGGACCAGTAGAGGCATTGGTCTGCATCGGAATAAAATCTCCCTGATGGACATCTGAACTTCCTGTTTGCAAATTCCTCAAGGATCCTGGCATCTGGAAGGATCCCTGAAACTGGGACGATCCTGGAATAAAGGAGGATCCTTGAACGTGGGATGATCCTAGAACGAAGGAGGATCCTTGAACCTGGGATGATCCTGGAACGAAGGAGGATCCTTGAACCTGGGATGATCCTGGAATGAAGGAGGATCCTTGAACCTGGGATGATCCTGGAGCGAAGGAGGATCCTTGAACCTGGGATGATCCTGGAACGAAGGAGGATCCTTGAACCTGGGATGATCCTGGAACGAAGGAGGATCCTTGAACCTGGGATGATCCTGGAACGAAGGAGGATCCTTGAAACTGCTGCATTCCTGGATATCCTCCTGAATTCGTGAGGGATCCCATATGCTGAGGATAGGATCCCGCTGGCTGGAAATATGAACCTGATGCCTGGGTCATTGTTGTTGTTCCATAGTGCACTCCTTTTGGTCCACCCACATATTGAATGTCTGGAACCACTAATGGCTGAGAAGTAATCACCGGAGTATCAAAATTCAAAGATCTGGGCATCAGTGGGGAACGATCCTCTGCCGTTTTCTTCTGTTTCTTAATTTCGTCAATCTCCCGGAGGATCCTTTCGTTGGTCTTATCCTGCTCTTGTGCATGATTCCTCATCTGCAAAATCAAGGCATAGAGATCATTAGTAGTAGGATTAGTTGAAACAGAAGAAGTAGGTGGTTTTGAGAAAATGGGAGTTGGTTTCTTCGCGGCATTCTCAGTGTTCTTCTGGGGTCCAGAAGGTGGTGGAGGCAAAGGAGGAACGCCTTGAGAAGAAGTGAATGAGGGCATCAAATTTGAAGCATTCTTCGCTGAGGAAGCCATTTGCTTGGTTGTAGTGAACCGAAATGAGCACAGAAATGCGAATTCTTCTAAGGACGAAGCACCAATTGCCCCACGGTGGGCGCCAAACTGTTTTGGTCAAAAATTCTGTTTATGATATGCAACCAAACTCTTTGTTTCGGGGAATGATGCTTAAAATATGTAATAGCGATGAGGATCACTTCAAGGTAAATTGCACTAACAACACAAGGATTTATACGGGGAAAAAGCCCTTGATCAAGAGTTGATCTTCGGCACAAAAAACCCTGGGTGATGGAAACTACCGATCACCAAGTTCAAATAAATGATTAAACGTTTACAACTTCGGATAGTAACGAGCTAGGTACAAGGATCACTATCGTGAAATGTGTATAAGTGAGTGAAAATGAATGTATGTTCGTAGAGAGCTTCAAGTGTGCGAGTATACGAGTGTGTGTAGCTGCAAAAATGGCTAAGTGTTTCTCTAATAGCTCGTTACCCCTTTTAAAATAGAAATCTAACTACCAAACTAACTATCCGACTTTCGTGCCATGCCTCCATGTTCTCCACAACGTCTATTTTTGGTCAAGCACGTGCAGAATAGTTTGGGAATATTCTCCAGGAATGTCGCCAAGACTTGGTCAAGCTTGTTATACCTGCGAGATAGTACAAAACATGAGTAAACAATCGTCAGTACGAGGATCCTTAAAGTGATCCATGATCCTGATCCTGAAGCTCTTCTGAGGATCACCACCTGTCACAGAAGTAAGGATCACTAATTAGGATAACGAATAAGGATCACTAATTGTTAGAAAATCCTCCCCTAACAAAAACAATTTCATGGTTTGTACTTTGAACAATAGGTTTTAGGATTAAGGATCTTGTGTGATCCTTAGGACATTAGGCAGGATTGCAACTGGTGGAGGGATCCTCTGTTTGGGGGATGAAGCCATTGTGATCCTGCCGCCTTTATATCCCTGCACTATCTTTGAACTTATTATCATGGACACCCTTTACCTACCCCAGCGGACGGGCCACGTTTTGCTGGTAGAAGCTCGGGTAGGTAATTTTGACAACCTTTTAAGGGTTAGTCTTTTGTTTATAAATAAAAACTTAACCTTTTGTCGCTTATCTTGTGTTGTTATACTTTTTAATATCTTACTTTGTAATGTTCATTTTGTTTATACTTATCAAGCCTTGAAAAATTAGAAAAGATATCCAGAAAGTTTAGGATACGATCAAGGATCACATATCCCATAACCGATAAGTTCTAAAAAGTGATATGGTTTAAAAATCACAAGTTCAGTTGTCAAGTATAAGGGTTATTCAAATAAATAATGAATAGAATTAAAAATAGTTAAGGATCATACCTGAGGATCCAAGTTAGGATCCTAACCTTAATAAGGATAACTATAAGATAAATCTTAGAATAAAGTAAGGATCAAGGATCCCTAGTTGCCTATCTTCAAGAACCTGAAATAGAGCATAACTTGGGACTAAGCCAATATAATATAAGAGTTAGTAACTGGGGACAAGCCCAAGGATAACTGGGGACAAGCCCAAGGATAACTGGGGACAAGCCCAAGGATCGTATGTAAACTGGAGTATGGCCCTAACTGGCGACTATCCAAACTTAGTGGCATGAAAATGCCAAAACCTTAGCTAACGTGAAAACGTTAGAAACCTTAGCTAACGTGAAAACGTTAGAAACCTTGTGAACGGATGTATGGTACGTCTACCATTATACGTAGGATCCTAAGCATAGCCAGAACAATGGAATTATCAGCCCCTAAAACGAGTACTGGTCCCAAAGCCTTGAACTACACCAGGATCATCGTGCGCTACAGGCGGAACTGGGGTCAAGCCCAAATAACTGAGGTTAAACCCAAGGAACGGATTGCTTCAGTGGATAACCAATGTTATGCTAAGGATACCTGAACTTTCAAAACTTAAACTCACGTGAGAGACGGATAAAGGGTACATGATCCTTATCCTTATATGAGGAAATAAAGAAATGAAATAGTTTAAGTTTAGGATATTACCTAAGTAAGGATCACCAATACTTTGAGGATCCTTTAAGGATATCCCTTTCGCTAGGATCATCTCTGCCATGAGGATCCTGATCACATGAAATATTTCTTCAAGTGGACAGCATTCCAAGCTCTTGGTAGCAAATCACCTTCCATGGTTAGCAATCTATATGCCCCTTTCCTGCTTCAGCTTCAATCAAATAAGGGCCTTCCCATTTTGGAGCTAACTTTCCATCAGCAGGATTGGTGGTATTCTGAAATGCTTTCCTTAATACCATGTCTCCAACTTGAAACCTCCTGATCCTGACATTTTTGTTGTAAGCACCAGCCATTCTTTGCTGATAACTGGCCATCCTTATCCTAGCCATATCCCTGATTTCTTCAATAGTATCCAGGTCTTGAGCCAAGTTTTCATTATTTTCCTCAGGATCACGAGTACTTGTTCTAGCAGTTGGAACCACCATTTCTGTTGGGATCACCGATTCTGCCCCAAACACCAAAGAGAAAGGTGTTTGACCAGTAGCATTCTTAGGGGTTGTCCTGTCAGCCCAAAGCACATTAGGTAGATCTTCTGCCCATTTCCCTTTCTTGGATCCAAGCTTCTTCTTCAAATTGTTGATGATGATCTTGTTAGATGACTCTGCTTGGCCATTAGCTTGTGGGTGGACTGGTGTTGATGTTATCATCTTAATCCCCCAGCTGTCACAAAAGTTAGTGGTTCTGCCCCCAATAAATTGGGAACCATTATCACATATAATCTCAGAAGGAATTCCAAATCTAGTTATAATATTTCTTTTAATGAAGGATATAACTTCCTTTTCTCTGACTTGGGCAAAAGCTTCAGCCTCTATCCACTTGGAGAAGTGATCAGTCATAGCTAGCATGAATACTTTTCCACCAGGTGCCTTAGGGAGCTTACCAACTATATCCATACCCCATCTCATAAACGGCCAAGAGGAGGATATAGGATGCAATAATTCAGCTGGTTGATGAAGGATATTGCTGTGTCTCTGGCAAGGATCAAATCTTCTGGCATACTCCACAGCATCCTTCTTCATGGTTGGCCAGTAGTATCCTGTCCTCAGGATCCTTGAGAATAATGCCCTGCCCCCAGTGTGGTTTCCACAATCTCCTTCATGGAAGTCCTTTAAAACTTCTTGAACTTCAGGATCCTCAATGCATCTCAAGTATGGTCCTGCAAGAGATCGTCTATACAACACATTATTCATAATTGTGAATTGAGATACCTTAGATTTGAAAGCCCTAGGGTTTTCTCCTGTAGGAATCTCTCCATGTTGTAAGTATCTCATAATTGGTGAGATCCATGATCCTGATCCTGAATGGGATTGAGTATCCTCACAAGGGATAATTGCAGAATCATTTCCTATCTCCATAGCCTTGTGATCCTCGATAGCCGGGGTCAGGATATGGATAATAGGAATCTTGATATCCTCCGGGATCTTCAAGGATGATCCTAAGTTAGCCAATGCATCAGCTTCTGTATTTTCTTCCCTTGGTACCTGTGACAAACTAAAGGAAACAAAAGAGAGTGCCAAACTTTTGACTATCTCCAAATACTTGGTTAGCTTTTCACCTTTAACAGCATATGATCCATTAAAGTGGTTTGTAATCAACAAAGAATCTACGTGTACCTCAAGATACCTGATCCTCATATGCTTTGCAATTTGCAAACCAGCAATTAAGGCTTCATATTCAGCCTCATTGTTAGTGGTTTGGAACTCACAAGCTATAGAATGAGGTATTATGTCCCCCTGTGGCGATTTTAGTAGTATTCCAAGCCCTGTGCCTTTGACATTTGAGGATCCATCAGTATAAAGTATCCAAGGATCCTTGGTCTCTTCTAGCTGCTGGACTTCTAGCTCAGCTTCTTCTTGTAAATCACTACTGAAATCAGCCACAAAGTCAGCTAATGCTTGGGATTTGATGGCTGTCCTAGGCTCATATCTTATATCATATGCACTCAGCTTCACTGCCCACTTAGCCATCCTTCCTGACATCTCTGGTTTCCTGAGGACAATCTTAATTGGAAAATTAGTTTTAACAATGATAACATGAGTTTCAAAATAATGTCTTAACTTGGTAGAAGCCATAATTAATGCAAGAATAAGCTTTTCAAGGTGCGAGTACCTGGATTCGGCATCAAGTAAACTTTTACTTACATAATAGACAGGATGTTGTGTACCTTGATGATCCTTAACGAGGACCGCACTTACTGCTTTTGAGGATACTGCAAGATACAAGGATAACACATCACCTTTTTCTGGTTTCATCAAAGCCGGGGCCGAGGATAGGTAATCTTTGAGGGCTTTTAAAGCATTTTCATGCTTCTCCGTCCACTCAAATTTCTTGTTCTTCCTTAGGATATCATAGAATTCTTTACACTTCTCGGAGGACTTGGATATAAATCTGTTCAAGGCTGCTATCCTTCCTGTTAGCCTTTGAACATCCTTAGCATTGGCCGGAGATTTGATGTTCACTATTGCTTTGATTTGTTCCGGGCTAGCTTCAATGCCTCTCTTTGTCACCATATATCCTAAGAATTTACCTGCTTTAACACCAAAGTGACATTTTGAAGGATTAAGTTTCATGTTATATTTGTCAAGGATATCGAATGCTTCCTCCAAGTCTCTTAGGTGATCCTCAGCTTTTAAGGATTTTACCACCATATCATCTATGTAAACCTCCATAGTTTGTCCAATCTGATCCTTGAACATCATATTCACCAGCCTTTGATATGTTGCACCTGCATTTCTTAATCCGAACGGCATAGCAATATAGCAGTATATACCAGTTGGAGTCATGAAGGTTGTATCCTCTTGGTCGGATGGTTCCATTTGGATTTGTTGGAATCCAGATGAAGCATCCATAAAAGTTAACAGTTCATGACCCGCAGTTGCATCCACCATGGAGTCAATGTGGGGTAAAGGGAAAGGATCCTTGGGACATGCCTTATTTAAATCGGTAAAATCGACACATACCCTCCACTTTCCGTTTTTCTTTTGAACAACAACCACATTGGCCAACCATCTTGGATACTTGACCTCTCTAATCATACCTGCCCGGAGCAATTTCTCTACCTCTTCTTGGATAATGACATTCCTTTCCGGTGCAAACTTTCTTCTCCTTTGATGGATTGGTTTGAAGGATCTGTCAATGCCGAGTTTGTGAGTGATAACATCTTTGGATATACCAGTCATGTCTTCGTGTTTCCATGCAAAGGTAGTCTTTCTCCTTTTGAGGAAGGATATGAGGTCTTCTTTCATTTCGCCAAGGATTCCTGATCCGATATAGATTTTGGATTCAGGATCATCGGGATCCATGAGGATTTCTACCACATCCTGCTCTCTGGCCTCCAAGACATTCCTTGGAGGATACCTTGATTGCTATTGCTCCCTTGACTTCGAGGCTGGTTTCATC
The DNA here is from genome assembly GCA_030545235.1 of Helianthus tuberosus. Classification (NCBI taxonomy): domain Eukaryota; kingdom Viridiplantae; phylum Streptophyta; class Magnoliopsida; order Asterales; family Asteraceae; genus Helianthus; species Helianthus tuberosus. The sequence continues at coordinate 6,129,914 of CM060452.1, forward strand.
GATGAAGTGTAGCAATTCTTAGCCTCCTGCTGATCACTATCAATCTTTACTATTCCCCAAGGACTAGGGAGCTTCACACATTGATGGTAAGTAGATGGGACTGCTTTCATATCGTGTATCCAGGGCCTGCCAAGGATAACATTACAACAGGATAAACAGTCAATAACACAAAATTTTTGATAAGAGTGTAAGCCTTCAATATATATTGGGAGTTTAATGTCCCCTAGGGTGTTCTTAGTTTCGCCACTAAATCCCACGAGCACGGAGGATCTTGGTATGATCTCTGATTCAGGGATACCCATCTTCTTTAGAACATCAAGCTGGATAATGTTCACTGAACTTCCTCCGTCTATAAGGATCCTGCGGACAAAATGGTTAGATATGAAAAGAGTAATAACTAAACCATCGTGATGAGGATCCTGGATATCAACACGATCCTATTCATCAAAGGTTATGACTTTTCCTTCGGAGACACTTGATGTTCGAACTGGTCTTTCTCCATTATCCATTTTAGTTTCCTTTGCATGCCTTTTAGCTGCTGAGAAGGATGTGCCACAAATGTCGGATCCTCCAGAAATAAAGTTTATCACTTGTGCGTCTGCAGGAGGAGCTGGAGCCTTCTCAGGGATCCTTTCAGGATCCTGAGTCCTTGACTTTTTTCTTCCCAACAACTCTTTTAGGTGCCCCTTGCTCAACAAGTATCCAATTTCCTTTCTTAATGCAATGCATTCTTCTGTGAGGTGCCCAAAATCTTCATGATATGCACACCACTTTGATTTATCCTTAGTTGCAACTGGCCTATCATTCTTTCTCGGCCATCTAGCTTTATCACCTAGGTTCTGCATAGCAAGGATTAGTTCATTGTTATTGTTAGGGGAGGATTTTCTAACAATTAGTGATCCTTATTCGTTATCCTAATTAGTGATCCATACTTCTGTGACAGGTGGTGATCCTCAGAAGAGCTTCAGGATCAGGATCATGGATCACTTTAAGGATCCTCGTACTGACGATTGTTTACTTATGTTTTGTACTATCTCGCAGGTATAACAAGCTTGACCAAGTCTTGGCGACATTCCTGGAGAATATTCCCAAACTATTCTGCACGTGCTTGACCAAAAATAGACGTTGTGGAGAACGTGGAGGCATGGCACGAAAGTCGGATAGTTAGTTTGGTAGTTAGATTTCTATTTTAAAAGGGGTAACGAGCTAGTAGAGAAACACTTAGCCATTTTTTGCAGCTACACACACTCGTATACTCGCACACTGGAAGCTCTCGATGAACACACATTCATTTTCACTCATTTATACACATTTCACGATAGTGATCCTTGTACCTAGCTCGTTACTATCCGAAGTTGTAAACATTTAATCATTTATTTGAGCTTGGTGATCGGTAGTTTGCATCACCCGGGGTTTTTTGTGCCGGAGATCAACTCTTGATCAAGGGTTTTTTCCCCGTATAAATCCTTGTGTTGTTTGTGCAAATCTACATTGAAGTGATCCTCATCGCTATTACATATTCTAAGCATCATTCCCCGAAACAAAGAGTTTGGTTGCATATCATAAACATAATTTTTAACCAAAACAGTTTGGCGCCCACCGTGGGGCAATTGGTGCTTCTTCCTTAGAAAAATTCGCATTTCTGTGCTCATTTCGGTTCACTACAACCAAGCAAATGGCTTCCTCAGCGAAGAATGCTTCAAATTTGATGCCTTCATTCACTTCTTCATAAGGCGTCCCTCCTTTGCCTCCACCACCTTCTGGATCCCAGAAGAATACCGAGAATGCTGCGAAGAAACCAACTCCCATTTTCTCAAAACCCCCAACTTCTTCTGCTTCTTACACTCCCACTACTAGTGACATGTTTACTTTGATTTTGCAGATGAAGGATCAGATACGACAACAGGATAAGACCAATGAGAGGATTCTCAAAGAAATTGGAGATCTCAAGAAACAAAAGACAACGGCAGAGGATCATTCCCCACTGGTGCCGAAATCCCTGAATTTTGATACTCCAGTGATTACTTCTCAGCCATCAGTGGTCCCAGAAGTTCAATATGTGGGTGGACCAAAAGGAGTGCACTATGGAACAACAACAATGACCCAGGCATCAGGTTCATATTTCCAGCCAGCGGGACCCTATCCTCAGCATATGGGATCCCTCACGAATTCAGGAGGATATTCAGGAATGCAGCAGGTTCAAGGATCCTCCTTTGTTCCAGGATCATCCCAGGTTCAAGGATCCTCCTTCGTTCCAGGATCATCCCAGATTCAAGGATCCTCCTTTGTTCCAGGATCATCCCAGGTTCAAGGATCCTCCTTCGTTCCAGGATCATCCCAGGTTCAAGGATCCTCCTTCGTTCCAGGATCATCCCAGGTTCAAGGATCCTCCTTCGTTCCAGGATCATCCTAGGTTCAAGGATCCTCCTTCGTTCCAGGATCGTCCCAGTTTCAAGGATCCTTCCAGATGCCAGGATCCTTGAGGAGTTTGCAAACAGGAAGTTCAGATGTCCATCAGGGAGATTTCATTCCAATGCAGACCAATGCTTCTACTGGTCCCTCGATCATTCCAGAGCCCCAACAATATGGATTAACATCCATTCTTCCTAACTTGAATCCAATGGGAGGTAATAATTTTAATAATTCTCATACTACTAACCATGGTCTTATGCAGGATCCAGGTATCAATCATGCCATGGCCAGAGAATTGCAAAAGCTAAAGGACATGATATCAAGTGTTCCAGGAGTGGTCAAACCTATCCCAGAGATTGCAGATGGGAGCCACAAGATATCTCGTTTCGCACCACCAATCTGTGATGCTGAGATACCCAAGAGGTTCCATGTGCCTACAATGAAACTGTATGATGGTTCGACGGATCCTGAAGAACACATAGCACAATACAGGGAGAGGATGGAGATCAATCCAATCCCGGAAAGGTTAAAGGAAGCATGCCTGTGCAAAGGATTCGGATCCACTCTTACTGGATCAGCTCTCAAATGGCTGCTAAGTCTTCCTCCCTATTCTATTACCTCATTTGCTAACCTAGTTAACTTGTTTAATAATCAGTTTTCTTGTAGTAGGAAATTTGAACGATTAACTAGTGACTTATATAGGATAACCCAGGGTCATAATGAATCATTAAGGGATTACATTACCAAATTCAGTAAAGAATCCTTAGACATTCCCAACTTAGATATAGCCACGGCTGTTGAGGCCTTTAAAATGGGACTACTTAGGGATTCGTCTTTCTATGATGACCTTGTTATGACACCATGCAGGAATTTAGATGAGGTAAGAACCCGAGCACTTAGGTTCATTCGGCTAGAGGATGACAAGAGGATCCAGGAGAGGTTAGCAGGATCCTCAAAGCAGGATAAGCAAGGATCCTCATTCAGGAACAACAAATTCAGATCCTACAACAGATCTGATAATCAGAACGTGCACTCTGTTGATCAAGAAGAGGATGATGAGGATTATCCTCCAATTTCTGAATATTGTTTTAGTGTTGATAACAATGAACTAATCCTTGCTATGCAGAACCTAGGTGATAAAGCTAGATGGCCGAGAAAGAATGATAGGCCAGCTGCAACTAAGGATAAATCAAAGTGGTGTGCATATCATGAAGATTTTGGGCACCTCACAGAAGAATGCATTGCATTAAGAAAGGAAATTGGATACTTGTTGAGCAAGGGGCACCTAAAAGAGTTGTTGGGAAGAAAAAAGTCAAGGACTCAGGATCCTGAAAGGATCCCTGAGAAGGCTCCAGCTCCTCCTGCAGACGCACAAGTGATAAACTTTATTTCTGGAGGATCCGACATTTGTGGCACATCCTTCTCAGCAGCTAAAAGGCATGCAAAGGAAACTAAAATGGATAATGGAGAAAGACCAGTTCGAACATCAAGTGTCTCCGAAGGAAAAGTCATAACCTTTGATGAAGAGGATCGTGTTGATATCCAGGATCCTCATCACGATGGTTTAGTTATTACTCTTTTCATATCTAACCATTTTGTCCGCAGGATCCTTATAGACGGAGGAAGTTCAGTGAACATTATCCAGCTTGATGTTCTAAAGAAGATGGGTATCCCTGAATCAGAGATCATACCAAGATCCTCCGTGCTCGTGGGATTTAGTGGCGAAACTAAGAACACCCTGGGGGACATTAAACTCCCAATATACATTGAAGGCTTACACTCTTATCAAAAATTTTGTGTTATTGACTGTTTATCCTGTTGTAATGTTATCCTTGGCAGGCCCTGGATACACGATATGAAAGCAGTCCCATCTACTTACCATCAATGTGTGAAGCTCCCTAGTCCTTGGGGAATAGTAAAGATTGATAGTGATCAGCAGGAGGCTAAGAATTGCTACACTTCATCGATGAAACCAGCCTCGAAGTCAAGGGAGCAATAGCAATCAAGGTATCCTCCAATGAATGTCTTGGAGGCCAGAGAGCAGGATGTGGTAGAAATCCTCATGGATCCCGATGATCCTGAATCCAAAATCTATATCGGATCAGGAATCCTTGGCGAAATGAAAGAAGACCTCATATCCTTCCTCAAAAGGAGAAAGACTACCTTTGCATGGAAACACGAAGACATGACTGGTATATCCAAAGATGTTATCACTCACAAACTTGGCATTGACAGATCCTTCAAACCAATCCATCAAAGGAGAAGAAAGTTTGCACCGGAAAGGAATGTCATTATCCAAGAAGAGGTAGAGAAATTGCTCCGGGCAGGTATGATTAGAGAGGTCAAGTATCCAAGATGGTTGGCCAATGTGGTTGTTGTTCAAAAGAAAAACGGAAAGTGGAGGGTATGTGTCGATTTTACCGATTTAAATAAGGCATGTCCCAAGGATCCTTTCCCTTTACCCACATTGACTCCATGGTGGATGCAACTGCGGGTCATGAACTGTTAACTTTTATGGATGCTTCATCTGGATTCCAACAAATCCAAATGGAACCATCCGACCAAGAGGATACAGCCTTCATGACTCCAACTGGTATATACTTAGGACATTAGGCAGGATTGCATGGTTTGTACTTTGAACAATAGGTTTTAGGATTAAGGATCTTGTGTGATCCTTAGGACATTAGGCAGGATTGCAACTGGTGGAGGGATCCTCTGTTTGGGGGATGAGTACTCGTTGGATAATGTTCACTCGTTGGATAATGTTCACTGGATAATGTTCAGGGATACCCATCTTCTTTAGAACATCAAGCTGGATAATGTTCACTGAACTCCCTCCGTCTATAAGGATCCTGCGAACAAAATGGTTAGAAATGAAAAGAGTAATAACTAAACCATCGTGATGAGGATCCTGGATATCAACACGATCATCCTCATCAAAGGTTATGACTTTTCCTTCGGAGACACTTGATGTTCGAACTGGTCTTTCTCCATTATCCATTTTAGTTTCCTTTGCGTGCCTTTTAGCAGCTGAGAAGGATGTGCCGCAAATTTCTGATCCTCCAGAAATGAAGTTTATCACTTGTGCATCTGCTGGAGGGGCTGGAGCCTTCTCAGGGATCCTTTCAGGATCCTGAGTCTTTGACTTTTTTCTTCCCAGCAATTCCTTTAGATGCCCTTTGCTCAACAAGTATCCAATTTCCTTTCTTAGTGCAATGCATTCTTCTGTGAGATGCCCAAAATCTTCATGGTATGCACACCATTTAGATTTATCCTTAGTTGCAGCTGGCCTATCATTTTTTCTCGGCCATCTAGCTTTATCACCTAGGTTCTGCATCGCAAGGATTAGTTCATTGTTATCAACACAAAAACAATATTCAGAAATTGGAGGATAATCCTCATCATCCTCTTCTTGATCAATAGAATGCACGTTCTGGTTATCAGATCTGTTATAGGATCTGAACTTGTTGTTCCTGAATGAGGATCCTTGCTTTTCCTGCTTTGAGGATCCTGCTAACCTCTCCTGGATCCTCTTATCGTCCTCTAGCCGAATGAACCTAAGTGCTCGTGTTCTTACCTCATCTAAGTTCCTGCATGGTGTCATAACAAGATCATCATAGAACAATGAATCCCTAAGCAATCCCATTTTGAAGGCCTCAACAGCCGTGGCTATATCTAAGTTGGGAATGTCTAAGGATTCTTTACTGAATTTGGTAATGTAATCCCTTAGTGATTCATTATGACCCTGGGTTATCCTATATAGATCACTAGTTAATCGTTCAAATTTTCTACTACAAGAAAATTGATTATTAAACAAGTTAACTAGGTTAGCAAATGAGGTAATAGAATAGGGAGGAAGACTTAGCAGCCATTTGAGAGCTGATCCAGTAAGAGTGGATCCGAATCCCTTGCACAGGCATGCTTCCTTTAACCTTTCTGGGATTGGATTGATCTCCATCCTCTCCCTGTATTGTGCTATGTGTTCCTCAGGATCCGTCGAACCATCATACAGCTTCATTGTTGGCACATGGAATCTCTTGGGTATCTCAGCATCACAGATTGGTGGTGCAAAACGAGATATCTTGTGGCTCCCATCTGCAATCTCTGGGATAGGTTTGACCACTCCTGGAACACTTGATATCATATCCTTTAGCTTTTGCAATTCTCTGGCCATGGCATGATTGATACCTGGATCCTGCATAAGACCATGGTTAGTAGTATAAGAATTATTAAAAGTGTTACCTCCCATCGGATTCAGATTAGGAAGATTGGATGTTAATCCATATTGTTGAGGCTCTGGAATGATCGAGGGACCAGTAGAAGCATTGGTCTGCATTGGAATAAAATCTCCCTGATGGACATCTGAACTTCCTGTTTGCAAACTCTTCAAGGATCCTGGCATCTGGAAGGATCCCTGAAATTGAGACGATCCTGGAACGAAGGAGGATCCTTGAACCTGGGATGATCCTGGAACAAAGAAGGATCCTTGAACCTGGGATGATCCTGGAACAAAGGAGGATCCTTGAACCTGGGATGATCCTGGAACAAAGGAGGATCCTTCAACCTGGGATGATCCTGGAACAAAGGAGGATCCTTGAACCTGGGATGATCCTGGAACAAAGGAGGATCCTTGAATCTGCTGCATTCCTGAATATCCTCCTGAATTCGTGAGGGATCCCATATGCTGAGGATAGGATCCCGCTGGCTGGAAATATGAACCTGATGCCTGGGTCATTGTTGTTGTTCCGTAGTGCACTCCTTTCGGTCCACCCACATACTGAACGTCTGGAACCACTGATGGCTGAGAAGTAATCACCGGAGTATCAAAATTCAAGGATTTCGGCACTAGTGGGGAATGATCCTCTGCCGTTGTCTTTTGTTTCTTGAGATCTCCGATTTCTTTGAGAATCCTCTCATTGGTCTTATCCTGTTGCCGTATCTGATCCTTCATCTGCAAAATCAAAGTAAACATGTCACTAGTAGTGGGAGTGTAAGAAGCAGAAGAAGTTGGAGGTTTTGAGAAAATGGGAGTTGGTTTCTTCGCAGCATTCTCAGCATTCTTCTGGGATCCAGAAGGTGGTGGAGGCAAAGGAGGGACGCCTTGTGAAGAAGTGGATGATGGCATCAAATTTGAAGCATTCTTCGCTGAGGAAGCCATTTGCTTGGTTGTAGTGAACCAAAATGAGCACAGAAATGCGTATTTTTCTAAGGACAAAGCACCAATTGCCCCACGGTGGGCGCCAAACTGTTTTGGTCAAAAAATCTGTTGAGGATATTGCAACCAAACTCTTTGTTATGGGGTATGATGCTAATAATGTAGAACAATATCGAGGATCACTTCAATGTAAATTGCACAAATGACACAAGGATTTATACGGGGAAAAAGCCCTTGATCAAGAGTTGATCTCCGGCACAAAAAACCCCGGGTGATGGAAACTACCGATCACCAAGCTCAAATAAATGAATAAATGTTTACAACTTCGGATAGTAACGAGCTAGGTACAAGGATCACTATCGTGAAATGTGTAAATGTGAGTGAAAACGAATGAATGTTCGTCGAGAGCTTCGAGTGTGCGAGTATATGAGTGTGTGTAGCTGTAAAATGACTAAGTTTTTTCTACTAGCTCGTTACCCCTTTTAAAATAGAAATTTAACTACCAAACTAACTATCCGAATTTTGTGCCAAGCCCCCACGTTCTCCATAACGTCCATTTTTGGCCAAGCACGTGCAGAATAGTTTGGGAATATTCTCCAGGAATGTCGCCAAGACTTGGTCAAGCTTGTTATACCTGCGAGGTAGTACAAAACATAAATAAACAATCGTCAGTACGAGGATCCTTAAAGTGATCCATGATCCTGATCCTGAAGCTCTTCTGAGGATCACCACCTGTCACAGAAGTAAGGATCACTAATTAGGATAACGAATAAGGATCACTAATTGTTAGAAAATCCTCCCCTAACACCTTTATCTTGCAGTATCAGGGAATGCAGTAAGTGCTGTCCTTGTAAAGGATCATGAAGGTCAGCAGTATCCTGTTTATTATGTTAGTAAAAGTTTATTAGATGCTGAAACTAGATATTCTCATTTAGAGAAATTAATATTAGCCCTAGTTATGGCATCAACGAAACTTAGACGTTATTTTGAAACACATAGGATTCATGTTAAAACCAACTATCCTGTTAAAAACGTGCTTAGGAAACCCGAGATGTCAGGCAGGATGGCTAAGTGGTCAGTAAAATTAAGTGCCTATGATTTAATATATGAGCCTAGAAATGCCATAAAGTCTCAGGCCTTAGCTGGCTTTGTGGCTGATTTCAGTAGTGACATTCAAAATGAAGTAGATCTAGAAGTACAACAACTAGGAGAAACCTTAGAATCCTGGACATTATATACTGATGGTGCATCCAATGTAAGAGGTGTAGGTTTGGGTATACTACTAAAATCGCCACAGGGGGACATATTATCCCAGGCTATTATATATGAGTTTCCTGCCACTAATAATGAAGCAGAATATGAAGCTTTAATTGCAGGATTAGAATTGGCTAAGAGCATGAATATCAAGGGTTTACAAGTATTTGTTGATTCCTTGTTAATTACTAATCATTTTAATGGGACCTATGCAGTTAAATGTGAGAAGTCAATCGAGTATCTCGATATTCTCAAAAAATTAGCAGGATATTTCAATGTTTTTACACTTGAACAGGTACCGAGAGAAGATAATACTGAAGCTGATGCCTTGGCGAATCTAGGATCATCAGTTAAGATACTAGAGGGAACCCAAATACCAATATTACATATCCTATATCCTGCGACGGATCCTCAGGATATGGAAGTAGTAAGTGTTCAGGATCCTGATGATGAGTATCCCGAGGAGGATCCTAAGTCCTGGATGGCTCCAATCATGAGATATCTCAAGGAAGGACACGTCCCAAAGGATGAAAATCCTAAGGCCTTTAGAATGAAGGTATCATGATTCACTATTATAAATAATGTTTTGTATAAGAAATCCCTTGCAGGACCATATCTGAGGTGCTTGGAGGATCCCGAAACTAAAGAAGTGCTTCAGGATATACACGAAGGGGATTGTGGTAACTGTTATGGGTGAAATTCTGAGCTTATATCCTGGATAATATCTTAAATTATATCTTGTTTGTATGATATATGTTCATGCCCGAGATGCTGATTCAGGATATTGGTAACATCCTGAATGGTATCCTGAGGATTACTAATGGATTATGTGCAGGAGTACGAGTCTAAGCTGGTAACGTTCGTGAGGACCCTTTCCCCGGAAGACTCGGTCTAAGTCGTTCAGAGGAAGACGTTGAACCCGCTTTACCTGGTCTCCAACGGCTACTAGGGAATATTCGAAGGCATCCCATACTTATAGGAGATTTTGTTTTCGTTTGCTAGATATAAATAGGTGGATCAGTCAGATCGAATAGGACATCACAACGACACTCATTACTCTCTCACACTTACTCTCTCGCAACTTTTACTTTCACAAAAAGCATTGTAACACTTAGCGATCTGATCAATATCCTGCACTGTATCCTGACGTTTAAAGAAATAAGAAGAACAAGGCAGCTGCGATTGTCAGCTCCCGAGGTTTTGTGCCGGCGATCTAGATTGATCAAGGGCTTTCCTCATATATCTCGTGTCACCCCCTTTTACTTTTTGCTCATAGTTTGATCGTAGATACAGCTCAATATCCTGAGCCGTATCCTGGAAACTGTTTTTACAAATAACTTAATCAGCATATTTTTAACACATTTTCTTAGCAAACTACCTCACATAACTAATTTGATCACTAAATTGCTTCGGTAATTTTTGACCAAAACAATTTGGCGCCCACCGTGGGGCAAGTGGTGCTATCATTACTAAAAACTTTTGCGAAATCGTTACTTGGATTTATATTCTCAAAACTTTTTGCCACATCATTTACAATGGCCTCAAGATCAAACATGAGCTCCTCTACCGTGTCTGCTACAACCTCTGCTACCGTTGTTTCAACGCTTCCACCACCTCCTCCAAGGATGCAGGCTTCTTCACAACCTCAGGATATTATCCCTACTCGGAACATTCAGGGATCTGGTCCTGTTCTGGCTTCCAATGACGAAATTCTAACCTTGTTTGGTAGTGTACAGGAACAGATGAGGCAACAGCAAGAAACCAACCAAATGCTAATGAGAGAAATACAACTCTTGAAATCTAGCTCAAGCAGACCCGCTGAGGATAATGTCACTCCTTTACTGCCCAGAGCCTAGAACTTCAGCTCGGCCGTATATACTGAGGATAACAGGGGAAATATTGTGCCTAGCCATCCTCAGAATCTTACTCCTGAAATACCCTCCTCGATCAGGATGTCAACTGTGAAGAGCTCAGGATATGCTTCAGGATATGGCCAGAATCCTCAGACTGGTAACATATCAAACAATAATATTCTTGCTACTAACAATAATGGATCTTTGCAGGATGCAGGTATGACGACAACATTTACTAGGGAGCTTCAGAAATTGAAGGACATGATATCCAGTGTACCTGGAGTGGTCCAGCCAATTCCGGAGGTGTCCTAAGACAGCCACAGGATATCTCGCTTTGCATATCCTATCTGTGACGCTGAAATCCCAAAAAGATTTCAAACCCCCAACATGAAGCTCTATGATGGAACTACGGATCCTGAAGAGCATATTGCCCAGTATAGGGAAAGAATGGAGATCAACCCTATCCCTCCAGACCTTAAGGAAGCATGCCTATGCAAGGGTTTTGGTTCCACCTTAACAGGATCAGCCTTAAAATGGCTCTTAAATGTTCCTCCTCATTCGATTACATCATTTGCTCACCTAGTGAATTTATTTAATAGTCAATTTTCTTGTAGTCGAAGTTTTGAAAAACTAACAAGTGATCTCTACAGGATAACTCAAGGACCTCAGGAGTCCTTAAGAGATTATGTGAACAAGTTTAGCCGAGAATCCTTAGACATTCCACATCTTGATGTTGCAACAGCTGTGCAAGCTTTCAAGATGGGGCTGCAAAAAGACTCTCAATTTTACCAAGATCTTGTAATGAACCCCTGCAGGAACTTGGATGAAGCTCGAAACAGGGCACTAAGATATATTCGACTAGAGGATGACAAGAAGATGCGAGAGAGGATGAACTCATCCACCACTTATGAGTCAACCAATAGGAAGTCAGAATCCTCATTTAAACCATATCGCTCTAAGCCGTATGGCAGAAATGACAACAAAAAAGTGAATGTTGTTGAAGACGAGGATCCTGAAGAATATCCTGAATTATCTGAATATTGCTTTTCTGTTAACATGCCTGAATTAATGTATGCTATGCAGGGTTTAGGAGACAAAGCTAGGTGGCCTCGAAAGAATCAACAAAAAGCTGATTGGAAGGATAAGTCCAAATGGTGTGCTTTCCATGAAGATTTCGGACATGTAACTGAGGATTGCATTGCTCTAAGAAAAGAAATAAGTTATCTTCTAAGCAAGGGATATCTGAAGGATCTCCTAGGAAGAAAGAAGAATAAGGGTCAGGATACTGAGAAGGATCCTGAACGAGCAGCATCACCTCCTGCGGATGCCAAGATAATCAACTTTATTTCAGGAGGATTCGACATTTGTGGGACTTCGTATTCTGCAGCCAAGATACATGCAAAGGAAGCTAAGGCCAAAAGGGGAGATAAACCAGCCAGGATGACTACCCTCACAACTGATAAAGTGATCACATTTGACAGTGATGACAGGGATACTGTCCAGGATCCTTACCATGATGCTCTGGTAATAACATTATATGTGGCTAACCATTTTGTACGCAGAATATTGGTAGATAATGGCAGCTCCGTCAACATAATCCAACTAGAGACTTTGAAAAGAATGAATGTATCTCCACTGGATATCACTTCGAAATCCACCGTGCTTGTTGGGTTCAGTGGAGAGGCTAGAAACACAGTAGGAGAGATAAAGCTACCAGTATATGTTGAAGGGGTCAACTCAATACAACGTTACTGTGTGATGGATTGCCTATCCTGCTATAACATAATATTGGGTAGGCCTTGGATCCAGGATATGAAAGCTGTGCCATCAACTTATCATCAATGCATCAAGATCCCTACCCCTTGGGGGTTGTCAAGGTTGATAGTGATCAGCAGGAGGCGAAGGAATGTTACTCATCCTCAATGAAATCCTCAACCAAGCCTAATGCAGCATAGCTATTAAAGATGCGGGCCCAGGATATCGTGGAGGATTCAGAGCAGGATGTGAAGAAAGTTATCCTGGATCAGGATAATCTGGATATCTCGGTGCTCGTCGGAACCAATATCCCTCAGGATATTGAAGAACAGTTAACTAACTTTTTGAAGTGCAGGATGTCGACATTCGCGTGGAAGCACGAGGATATGACAGGCATTTCCAAGGATATTATAACACATAAGCTAGGTATTAACAGATCATTTAAACCTGTCCAACAAAAGAGAAGGAAGTTTGCTCCGGAGCGAAATGTGATCATTCAGGAAGAAGTAGAGAGGCTATTGAAATCTAAAATGATTAGAGAAGTCAAGTTTCCAAGATGGCTAGCGAATGTAGTCGTGGTACAGAAGAAAAATGGAAAATGGAGAGTCTGTGTAGATTACACAGACTTGAACAAGGCTTGTCCCAAAGACCCATTTCCTCTTCCTCATATTGATGCAATGGTGGATGCTACTGCCGGCCATGAGATGTTAACCTTCATGGAGCATCATCAGGATTTCAGCAGATTCAAATGGAACCTTCGGACCAGGAGGATACTGCCTTCATGACACCAACAGGTATTTATTGTTACACAGCTATGCCTTTTGGTTTGAAAAATGCAGGTGCAACATACCAGAGATTGGTGAACATGATGTTTAAAGACAAGCTGGGGGACACCATGGAGGTGTACATTGACGATATGGTGGTAAAATCTAAGAAAGCTGAGGATCACCTCCAGGATATTAAGGGAGCATTTGATATCCTGGACCAGTATAATATGAAGCTAAATCCTAAATGCCATTTCGGAGTGGGGGCAGGAAAGTTTCTGGGATATATGGTGACTAAAAGAGGAATAGAGGCAAGCCCGGAGCAGATTAAAACTATCTTGGATATCAAATAACCTTCAAATATGAAGGATGTTCAACGATTGACAGGACGGGTGGCAGCACTAAATAGATTTATTTCAAGATCTTCAGAAAAATGCAAAGAATTTTATGATATCCTAAAGAAAAATAAGAAATTCGAGTGGGGAGAAAAGCATGAAGCAGCCCTGTAGGATTTGAAGTAGTATCTTTCAACCGCACCTCTATTGATGAAGTCTGAGAATGGTGAACCACTGTCCCTATACCTCGCAGTATCAGGAAATGCTGTAAGTGACGTGCTTATAAGGGATCATGAAGGTCAGCAATACCCTGTCTATTATGTTAGTAAAAGTTTATTAAATGCTGAAACTAGATATTCACACTTAGAAAAAATGATATTAGCCCTAGTTATGGCATCAACAAAGCTTAGACATTACTTTGAGACACATAGGATACATGTTAAAACCAATTATCCCGTTAAAAATGTGCTTAGGAAACCTGAGATGTCAGGGAGGATGGCTAAGTGGTCAGTGAAATTAAGTGCTTATGACTTAGTGTATGAACCCAGAAATGCCATAAAATCACAGGCTCTAGCTGACTTTGTGGCTGATTTCAGTAGTGACATTCAGGATGAAGTAGACCTAGAAGTCCAGCAGTTAGGCGAATCCTCAGGATCCTGGACATTATATACCGATGGAGCATCTAATGTCAGAGGAGTAGGATTGGGAATACTACTAAAATCGCCACAGGGGGACATATTACCCCAGGCTATTAGGTGTGAGTTTCCTGCTACTAATAATGAAGCAGAATATGAGGCTTTAATTGCAGAATTAGAGTTGGCTAAGAATATGAATATCAAGAATTTGCAAGTATATGTTGATTCCTTGTTAATCACTAATCATTTTAATGGATCCTATGCAGTTAAAGGTGAGAAGTTAATCGAGTACCTCGATCTTCTCAAAAAATTAGCAGGATGTTTCGATGTTTTTACACTTGAACATGTACCAAGAGAAGATAATGCTGAAGCGGATGCCTTGGCAAACTTAGGATCATCAGTCAGGATACCAGAGGGAACCCAAATACCGATACTCCATATCCTGTATCCTGCTGTAGATCCCTTCAGAGCTCAGGATAAGGAGGTAACAAGCATCCAGGATCCTGGTCATGATCCTGGTAAGGATGATGAATCCTGGATGACTCCAATCATAAGATATCTCAAGGAAGGATACATCCCTAAAGACGAAAATCCTAAGGCATTCAGGATGAAGGTATCACGATTCACCATTATAAATAATGTTTTATATAAGAAATCTCTCGCAGGTCCATACCTGAGATGCTTGAAGGATCCTAAAAATAAGGAAGTGCTCCAAGATATACATGAAGGGGATTGTGGCAACCACACTGGGGGCAGATCATTATTCTCAAAAGTATTAAGAACAGGATACTATTGGCCGACAATGAAAAAAGATGCTACAGAATATGCTCGAAGATGTGATGCATGTCAAAGGCACAGTAACATACTACATCAACCAGCTGAACCACTATATCCTATAGCTTCCCCTTGGCCATTTATGAAATGGGGGATGGACATAGTAGGAAAATTACCAAAAGCTCCGGGAGGAAAAGTCTTTATGCTGGCAATGACAGATTATTTCTCTAAGCGGGTTGAGGCTGAAGCATTTGTTCAAGTTAGAGACCAAGAAGTAGTATCCTTCATAAAGAGGAATATCCTGACCAGGTTTGGAGTACCAGCTGAAATTATTTGTGACAATGGATCCCAGTTTATAAGCAAGAGGACTACTGACTTTTGCAAGAGTTGGGGAATCAAAATGATCACGTCTACTCCGGTACATCCTCAAGCAAACGGGCAAGCTGAATCCTCAAACCAGATAATTGTTAACAACTTGAAGAAAAGACTAGGAGCTAAAAAAGGAAGATGGGCAGAAGAACTACCCTTTGTCTTGTGGGCTGATAGAACAACGGTAAAGAATGCAACTGGACAAACCCCATTTTCATTGGTATTTGGAGCAGAAGCAGTAATCCCAACAGAAATGATGATACCTACGGCAAGATCTATACTTCAGCATCCTGAGCAGAATCCTGAGGCTTTGTGTCAAGACTTGGACACTGTAGACGAAATGAGAGATGCAGCAAGGCTAAGGATGGCAGCATATCAACAAAGGATATCCAGGGCATATAACAAGAATATAAGGACTAGAAGATTTCGAGTTGGTGATTGGGTGTTAAGAAAGGCTTTTCAAAATACTACTAATCCTGCCGATGGAAAGTTGGCTCTAAAGTGGGAAGGACCATATGAGGTTGAGTCAGAATCAGGAAAAGGAGCATACCGACTCAGGAGTATGGAAGGGGATATGCTACCAAGATCATGGAATGCTATACACTTAAAGCTATATTTCAAGTAAGAATAGAATTTAATTTCTATCCCAGAATGGTATGTATTCTACCTCTTTTAAATATGTTTGAATTTGTTTGTTATCTTGAACCCAATACTGACTTAAGCATCGAAGGGGTGTTAGCCAAGCTAACACCCACCTTAGTTTAAGATTGTTTTGCAGAATATGCTTCAGGATATAGCTCCAGGATATACGCTCAGGATATCTCGAAGGATTAGAGGACTGCCCCCCTCTCTCACGTATAAGGGATTCTAATCCCTTCAAAGGTTTAAAGGTATTCACTGATGTGTGCAAAATGCAACATATAAATTACATCAATTGTGGCATAATACTAACCCTTTTTTAGTACTAATGTTGGAAAAAGTGTGCTTTTGTCTTCCTTTTGTATTTTCAGGATTAAATGAGCTCAAATTAACAAAAGAAGCAAAAAAGACATCAAAATCTAACATAAATACAAGAAAAGGAACAAGACGTGACATGCCCGACCCCACAACAGCATCTTCCCAAGCAAAACAAGAAGAAAGAAGACTGAACACGCCCCGTGCTCAGCCAGCACGGGGGCGTGCCCAAGTGTCAGCAGAAAAGACAAAGTGGTAGAAGCTTCTATTGCCCACCACGGGGCCGTGCTCAGCGGACACGGGGCCGTGGTCAACTATAAGATTCGCACAATCTAGGCAAATCTTCATAGTACAAAGATTCTTCTGCACACGGGGTCGTGCTCAGCGGACACGGGGGCGTGGTCAACTAATAAGACAAACTGCAATAAATGAAGAAAGAGAAGGATGTGGACACGGGGCCGTGCCCACTGGACACGGGGCCATGCTCGAGCTTCTGTTCAGCCTATAAATAGGAATGCTTGGCTCAAGCTCAAACCATCCCTTGGCACACCACCTCTCTCACACTTCACCCACCACCCACCACCACCATAACACCATCATCCACCACCATCATCCATTGTCCATCATAGAGTGTGTGAGTCGTCTCGGGATCCAAGATTGATCGTAAGAGTTCTTGACAATCAAGGCCATATTTGCCTAAGTCTCTTACATCACTTGGTGAAGACAAGTATCTAGTGTAATACTTTTTATTTTTAATCTTTTCGCACTTTTTACTTGGTTTTGTATTAATGACTTTAATAACTAGTTTCTTATGTTGAAGGTGATCTTTCCTTATCGTTTGTCCGTGGTGTCTTGACATTATTTTACTGTCTATATAAAATAAAAGATTTTCACCATTCATATCTCCACGGTCTATATGGAGGTATGTTGGCTACCTGGTCTGGGGTTAAGGGAACGGTTTGGTAAAGGTCTTGCCATTGTTCAGCATTTAGAGGTCCTGCAATGGACCTGGGTCAAATTTAGTAGGACCTCCTTCAATACTTAACGGTATTGGATGGCGGGGGTCCAAACTCTTTGATCCCCTCATAAGTTAACTACTATTAATACTATAACCCGGCTATTTAGGACTGTATCCCTGCTGACTCAGACTACTTAGTCGAGGGTAACGTCACCTCCAAAAGAGGGGCCTACCATAATTTGCATTAATAACTTAATTAATTATCTTTCAATAATCCACCCTTTTAGGATTGTATCCTTGCTGACTCAAACTACTGGGGTGAGGGTAACGTCACCTTCAAAAGAGGGGCCTACTACAATAACTAAGATAATCTTTTAAAAAGTGCAAAAGTGCGGAAATAATCAAAGGTTACACTAGATACGAGTCGGAACCAAGTGATTCATCTTGTCTATCTGTTTTTTCTTTTATTTTTATTTTTCAGCATTTTTAGTTAGTTTTTATTTTTCTTAGTTTAAAACATTTTTCTGAACTTTTTGATTTGATTAGACGTTGAGGATAAACCGGTACTAAAAGCTCTCGTGTCCTTGGACGACCTCGGTATCTTACCAACACTATACTACGCTCACGATGGGTGCACTTGCCCATATGAGTGTCTAGTGTTAGTAAATATCGTGTTTTATAAATTTAAAACTTGACTAAAAAAAGTGTTAAAGGGGCTTAAAATATACACCTAATATATATAACACTTGACACCCATCATTCACCTTTCTTACGAATTGGGTTTAAACACCCCGCCTGGAGCGCAAGTTGTCTAGGGATAGTTCAAGGTAGCGGGACCAGTTCATGTAAAAGTGGCTGACAATTTCGTTACTATTGGCTATATCCTGGATCCTAAAGGTATATGAGGATTGATCACCCTCTCTCACGAAAGGGTATTTTCATACTCTCTAAGGTTTAAAGGTTTTCACCTTTCTAAGTCTTGGAGTTTGTACACTCTCGCCTGTAGCGCAGGATATTAAGGGTTTATCCCCAGGATATTAAGGGTTTATCCCCAGGATATTAAGGGTTTATCCCTAGGATATTAAGCTTTCAAACATGTTTAACACAGGGGACATGTATCATACAATTTAAAGGATGGATTCGACTATAAGTGTGCACTGGGGACATTTCTATAGTTGAAGATTGGAATTGACTCTTTAAGAATCTCTGGTATGATCTCTCCTTTTTGTTTGGATAACTTGACTTTTAAAGATTATGTGTCAATATCCTGAGCAGGATATTTCTCAGGATACTCTTATAATGTGTTCCCAAGAATGTTCGAACAAAACTGTTTTCATAAATAAAATTTATGCAATAAAGGTGTAACAACAGAAATAAAGCCAAAAGAAGGTTATATTATTAACATACCAAAAGCTGTGCTCTTGGCTTCACCTCAAACCAACGTCCATCCACCAAGAGCACGATTAGTTCCTTACCGTATTTACTTAACAATTGAAGGTTTTGTCTCAAACCGAGACCCATCCACCTCCAACTGTTATATTGTTCAAAAGCAAAGCATACTAACGGTGATGACCAAGGGCTTCGTCCTGAAACTCAGGATCCCTCCACCTTTGGCCATCATATTGTTCAAATGCAGGAAAAGTAAAGTGCAGAAAAAGTAAATTGTCTTAGGGTTACAAACCAACGATCAAATTTAAAAAAGTGGGCTCCGGCCTTGGCACATACATCCATCATCGCCCACTTGAATGCCCTCACACATCGGCATCTTCTCCAGCCTTCTCCGTCTTCTCAGCCTCAGCATCCTGAGCAGTATCCTCGCCAGCATCCGTCCCAGCATCCTTCTTATCTCCAGCCTTGTCCACCACCTCTGCTGACTTAGAGGATTCGCCAGTTTCAGCAGGAAGGGGCACAACCTTGCCTCCAAGCTCCTTCAGCTTCACCACCCAGGATTCAACCGGCCAGGATGGGCATTCAAGGCCTGTCTCCTTGGCCTCATAAGCCATTTTAATGTGAGCTTGTAGCAGAGAAACGATGGCAGAGGCTTTGATCCCTTCCCGGAAAGAGACCATGGCCTGTTCATGCTCCATTTGGATGGTAGCCAGTTTGATCTCAGTATCCTGGGTGACCTTCTTCAGCTTATCCTCGTAATGACGAGTCTTCACCTCGGCGATGGCCCCTTGGTCGGCAACAGTGGTCTCGAGCTGCTTGATCCTGGCCTCTTGAAACGCGTTCGTGCTGCAAGCATCGGTGTAAAGGTGGAGCAGATGTTGGAGGCCCTGTACGTCAAAATTCAGGTATAAGTCAAAATATATTAACCAGGATATCCTGTCAGGATATCCTGTCAGGATATATGTGCAGGATATTACCTTGTTAAGGAAGGATGTCATCGGCTCTAAGGAGTCAGAAAAGCTGAGCTCTTCATAGGAGAACCCTTCCGAGCCTGGGGCACTGACTTCGGAACCTTTCCTCTTTTTTTTGCGGTGGAAGCACGAGTCCTTGGGTTGGCCTTAGGGGCCGGGAGCGGCTTGGAGCTAGTAGCTAGTAGCAGCAGGAGCCTCTTTCTTGACGATGACTGGAGTGGGGTAACTGTCAAGTTCGTCGAGATCAAGGAGAATTGGAACTTTGCTGGAGTCTGCATACAGGGAGTAGAATTTTTTCCTAAATATATCAAATAAAAACATGTATGCAGGATATCGTGCAGGATCCTTACCAGACATGTTTGCACTGGAAAGAGGGCTTGGAGATGGTGGAGACGGGTTAAAACTTCTTTCAGCCTCTTGGAGGAGTCTGATAGTGATGTGAAGTAAAATACACATATTTGTCCCGTGTAAATTGTATAATTATTGTATAGGTTTTATTTATTTTTATTTAGTTTTGGCATTATATTATATTGTGTTTTGGCAGTTCCTGATGCAAATGGAGCAAAAAAGACTAAAAAGGAAATAACCAGTCAGCTGGGCAGAGTGGGAAGCCAATGACCGAAGTAAAATTGGCGCTATTTTTCTGTGAGTGTGTCGACACCACTATCTCTATTATTAGGGTGCAACAAAAGAAAAAAAAGGAAAATGAATATTATATTAATATTTTTCATACGTATTACATATATATGGGAGAATTTAATATTGTTAGAAAGAAAAAAGAAAAAAAAAAAAGAAGCAGCTGTTTGTTTATGCTTTCTATAAAAGTGAGGATGGTGACATTAAGGATAGATGTACGTATGATGGGAATTAATTAAAAAAAAAAAGAAAGATGGAGCATACGAGAATGGAGAAGAACAACATTGGGCTGCCATATTTTATACTTAGAATAAGTGGGCTAGCAACTTGGAGGGTTATTTATTTTGGGCCAACTACTTGAGGCGGCAATTAGTGTAGACGGCAGATAGAGGGGGTGAACCCCTATTATATTCGAAATAACATCAATACATAAAAAAAAAAGAGGGCTGTGAACATAAGAACGGTAAGCGACAAAAAAGAGGGCAGCAGCAATATATACAGCATCGATCAGATCAGGGACGAACGGGCAAGAAGGAATTATTGGGGTTGAAGATCAAGAAGCTTGGAATTCAAGGGATTACGGTTTTAGCTTACCGGGTTCCTTTATTTTCTAGTTTCTTTTATTCTATTTCAATAAATTCTTTATTTGAACTTTGTTTATTTGTTTTTAAAACCATGATTGTTGGCTAAACATTTAAGCCACCTAGACTTGATGAATGGATTGATATGAAGTTTTTACCTTTTTCGTTATTTGCATGAATGTTATGGATTGATTGTGTTTAGTAAAGAGTTTGTTTTATTGATTTGATGCACATGCGTACTTTAACTTGGTTTATTATTATCATTTGCTTCGTATGATTTTTAGTGACGGTCTATATCACAACATAGAGTCATACTAGGGTTTAGGATTTTGGTGAGTGTCTATATCACATAAGAAATCTTAACTTTTAGGGAGAATCGGCCGATAACCTCTAGAAGTAATTGTTAGTAATTTGCTAGGTTTTAGTGTTCTGCTAGTCCTAATACCTGGAAAGTGAGGGGCTATTGGTAGGTCTTACCCGGCGAATTGCTTTAGATAGTCCTTGGAAAAGGTCGTGTCTTAGTTGACCTGTCGGTTTTATTAGTCTATCAAGTCAAGTTTAATAACTCAAACTACCCTAGATCTATGATTGGAAAAAAGTAGGTCAACATTAGGGTACTTACACAATAATTAGACAACTGGAAAGGCGTCTAATAGGGGTGAGCAGAAAACCGAAATAACCGAACCGTAACCGAAATAACCGAAAAATCCGGACCGAAAAAACCGAACCGAAACAAAAACCGACGGTTCGGTTTTCAGATTTTTAATAACCGAAATTTTCGGTTCGGTTTTCGGATAATCATTTTCAATAACCGAAAATAACCGAACCGAACCGATAAGTTTTAATAGTATACCAAATCTATATATTTTTATGTTTAAGTGTTTACCCCTGCTACTAAGAATTATTAATTTTATTCTTGTTTGTTAAATATTTATAATAAAAACATTCTCATGTTTATTTACCATTAAAATTATCCATTGTTTACGAGAACTAACAAAGTTTAATATAAAAATTAAATAGTTTTCAAAGTATTATAAAAGAAAACGTCTTAACAAAAACCTTGGAGAAATATTAAAATAGATTAGAATGTGAGGTTTATGTGAATAATATTAATTTAAAAGACTAAATATATTAAATTAAATGTAAACATTTAAGAAAAATTCTTAAACTTTGAATATACTTTTAAGTTTTGAATCTTACATAATTTGTTTCAAAAACCGAAAAAAACCGAAAAACCGAACCGTTGCTAAAACCGAAATAACCGAAACCCAAAAAACCGAAACCGAACGGTTTTTAAAAACCAAAAACCGAACTTTCGGTTACGGTTTTAGTTTTACCCAAAAACCGAACCGAACCGAACCGTGCACACCCCTAGCGTCTAATAACCGGTAGGATTAACAGCCTAGGTAGTTCCACAGGTTTCTCCTTGAGAAGGGTCGAGGGGCTTAGTTGGTTCTTAATAGGCTTAGTACTTTAAGATCCCGGTTCCATAATTCATGCATTTAACTTAATCGGTAATTCTTTAAAAGTAATCTAGGATTCTTGTCTAGGTGGTCTCGCTCTTCATATAAGAAAAGCCCTTAGTCTTCATTCGTATTTAGTCTAGCTTTAGTTAATTTAGTAGTTTAATATAGATTTCCTTAGTTTTTCCGTAACCCCCCCCCCCCCAATTAAACAGTTAGAGTCTGTGTCAGTCTAGGTCTAGATAGAGTCTAATTAGCGTAATTAGAGAGTCTCGTGGGTTCGATACTCGGACTTACTGTAGCTATACCGCATTGATCGGTACACTTGCCGGTTGCGTGGTTTAGTTTTAGATCGAGTCTAAGTTTATAAATTTAAAGCTTAGAGTGTCTAGATTAGGTTAATTTTAGTAGTTTTTATTAAACCACTTTTAGCACATCAGATAGCGTCAATTCTCTTCTGTGAATCAGCTAGGGGAGGTGCAAGCTTCCTAAAATCAGCTGTGTATAAGACAATAAAAGAAAAATGGTTAGCTCAAAGATATAAAGCAGGATACAAGACAGGATCATCCTTAACCCTAAATCCTACCCTTTCTCAACCACTTCACCGGATATTCCGTTCCACCAGGGATGGAGTCTCTTTTTACAAAAAAAGAACTTGGATTGCCATTTCTCCTCGTTCCTGGTGGCACGAAGTATCAGTGGATCGCCGGAGGTAGAATAGAACAAAAATCTGCAGGAACCATGGCATCTAAGCCGATATGCTAGGGGGAGGTCATGGACAGAAAGGTCAGGGATATGATTTTTCTTAATCTGATCATGAACAGACAAGACTCGCGAGAGCATCGGCATTGTATGGCTGAAGCAGATTTTGGTGACATTGAAGAAATCAGTGATGAAATCAGGAAAGGGAAATTGTAATCCTAAGTTAAAGGGAAAGGCATTGAAACATAACCACTCGTCGGAAACCATGTCTGACCGGATTTCCCGGTCAAACGGCCGGAACACCGTCCCTTCTGGGAAGATGCCGGATGATTTGAGAGCTGACAAGTGTGCACTATCAAAGGTGCATATTTCCTTCTCCGGATCTTGGAGAAGATTCTGCTGGATGAATGTGGGAGTGGAGTCACCGGAGCTTGATCTTGTTTGCCTTGTCATATTGTCGCCGGAATATTGAACAGAATGAGAGAGGAAGATGGGATAGAGAGAGAAATATTTACCTTTTACTCTTCGGTAAAGATTAAATAGGATAAGCATGAGAAGATATAGGGGAGCAATGAGTAAATATAGGTTGCGCGGTTACAAACGGTCACATCATGAGTCTAATCTCTTAATTGCCTCGTTATTCGTAAAAAATATAACCGTTAGTGCCAGGATACTAAACAGTAACATTTTTTGGGGACAAATGTTATGGGTGAAATTCTGAGCTTATATCCTGGATAATATCTTAAATTATATCTTGTTTGTATGATATATGTTCATGCCCGGGATGCTGATTCAGGATATTGGTAACATCCTAAATGGTATCCTGAGAATTACTAACGGATTATGTGTAGGAGTACGAGTCCAAGCTGGTAACGTTCGTGAGGACCCTTTCCCCGGAAGACTCGGTCTAAGTCGTTCAGAGGAAGACGTTGAACCCGTTTTACCTGGTCTCCAACGGCTACTAGGGAATATTCGAAGGCATCCCATACTTATAGGAGATTTTGTTTTCGTTTGCTAGATATAAATAGGTGGATCAGTCAGATCGAATAGGACATCACAACGACACTCATTACTCTCTCACACTTACTCTCTCGCAACTTTTACTTTCACAAAAAACATTGTAACACTTAGCGATATGATCAATATCCTGCACTGTATCCTGATGTTAAAGCAATAAGAAGAACAAGGCAGCTGCGATTGTCAGCTCCCGAGGTTTTGTGCCGGCGATCTAGATTGATCAAGGGCTTTCCTCGTATATCTCGTGTCACCCCCTCTTACTTTTTGCTCATAGTTTGATCGTAGATACAGCTCAATATCCTGAGCTGTATCCTGGAAACTGTTTTTACAAATAACTTAATCAGCATATTTTTAACACATTTTCTTAGCACACTACCTCACATAACTAATTTGATCACTAAATTGCTTCGGTAATTTTTGACTAAAACAGTAACCATACTGGAGGCAGGTCGTTATTCTCAAAGGTATTAAGAACATGATATTATTGGCCGACGATGAGAAAAGATGCTGCAGAATATGCTCGAAGATGTGATGCGTGTCAAAGACACAGTAATATATTACATCAACCTGCTGAGTCACTTTATCATATCGCTTCCCCTTGGCCATTCATGAAGTGGGGAATGGATATAGTAGGAAAATTGCCAAAGGCTCCAGGAGGAAAAGTCTTCATGCTGGCAATGACTGATTATTTCTCCAAGTGGGTTGAAGTTGAAGCATTTGTTCAAGTTAGAGACCAAGAAGTAGTATCCTTCATAAAAAGGAATATACTGACTAGGTTTGGAGTACCAGCTGAGATAATTTGTGACAATGGTTCTCAGTTTATAAGTAAGAGGACTACTGACTTTTGCAAGAGTTGGGGAATCAAAATGATCACATCCACACCGGTACATCCTCAAGCAAATGGACAAGCAGAATCCTCAAACACGATAATTGTCAACAATTTGAAGAAAAGGCTTGGAGCTAAGAAGGGAAGATGGGCAGAAGAATTACCCTTTGTTTTATGGGCTGATAGAACGATGGTGAAAAGTGCAACTGGGCAAACCCCATTTTCCTTGGTGTTTGGAGCAGAAGCGGTGATCTCAACAGAAATGGTGGTACCTACAGCAAGATCCAATCTCCGGGATCCTGAGAAGAATCCTGAAGCCCTATGCCGAGAATTGGATACTATTGATGAGACAAGAGATGCAGCAAATCTAAGGATGGCAGCATATCAACAGAGGATATCCAAAGCATATAACAAGAATATAAGGACTAGAAGGTTCAAGATTGGAGATTGGGTATTGAGAAAGGCTTTTCAGAATACTGCTAATCCTGCTGATGGAAAGTTGGCTCCGAAGTGGGAAGGACCCTATGAGATCGAATCAGAATCAGGAAAAGGAGCATACCGACTTAAGAATATGGAGGGGGATATGCTACCAAGATCCTTGAATGCTATACATCTAAAGCTCTATTTCAAGTGAGTTTGGAATTTGATTTCTAACTTAGAATGGTACGAATTCTATCTCTTTTAATATATTTGATATTGTTTATTCTTTTGAACCCATTCCTGACTTAAGCATCGGAGGGGTGTTAGCCAGGCTAACACCCACCTTAGCTTACGGTTGTTTTGCAGTATATGCTTCGGGATATAGCTCCAGGATACATACTCTGGATACTTCGAAAGATTAGAGGATTGGCCCCCTCTCTCACGTTTAAGGGATCCTGATCCCTTCACAGGTTTAAAGGTATTCACCTTTCTCTCGAATTGGGTTTAAACACCCCGCCTGGAGCACAAGTTATCCAGTGATAGTTCAAGATAGCTGGACCAGTCCATGTAAAAGTGGCTGACAATTTCGTTATTGTTGGCTATATCCTGGTTCCTAAAGGTATATGAGGATTGATCACCCTCTCTCGCGAAAGGGTATTTTCATACTCTCTAAGTTTTAAAGGTTTTCATCTTTCTAAGTCTTGGAGTTTATACGCTCCCGCCTGTAGCGCATGAAAATTTGGGATTTTCCCCAGAATACTTATGGGTTTATCCCCAGGATACTAAGGATTTATCTCCAGTACATTTTAGGGTTTAGCCCCTGTAATACAAGAATTGTTCAAACAGTTGGAACTGATGTCCAAAAAACTTCTAAGTATTCAAAGACATTGTGCACAGGGGACATTCCTACTAATGCAATTGTGTAAGGCTCAAAGGATCAAACTTGGACCTAGTGCACTAAGTATCTCGGACTGGGGACATGTTCGAGGAAAAAAATTTGCAAAAGGATCGAAGCTCAAAAATAGGGTTACACTCTATTCCTGGTATGATCTTTCCTTTGTAGATCATTTGAACTTTTGAAACTATGTTTGAAAAGGGCTTAAATATCCTGATTAGGATATATTCTCAAAATGTATTTTCGGAATATGTTTCAGGATATTTGGTTGGAATATTTGGGATATAATACTTGGGTTAAAAACTAAAACTGTGTTTTAGTTAGACCGGTGTAGTCGAAACAAACATTATAAATGTAAAATAAACTGTCCTTTTTTCTTTAAAAACTTTATCTGAATTGTTTGAATTTTGAAAAACCCTATTAGACGAAAGTCTTTGTAGGATATCGCCAAGTATATTGATCAGGATATTTTCAAAAAATAATTACACTAATATGAACTAAAGCAATGCATAACAAATAAGTCAAAAGGAGGTTATATTATTAACATGTCAAAAGTTGTGCTTTTGGTTTCACCTCAAACCAAGGCCCATCCACCAAAAGCACAATTAGTTTCTTACCATATTTACTTAACAATTGAAGGCTTCATCTCAAACCGAGACCCATCCACCTCCTATTGTTCATCCTGAAACCCAGGACCCATCCACCTTTGGTCATCGTATTGTCTTAGTGCAGGAAAGTAAATTGTTCAAAGACGGGAAAAGTAAATTGTTCAGACAACCACAACCATCAAATCTAAAAAAGTGGGCTCCGGCCTTGGCACATACATCCATCGTCGCCCACTTCGCTGCCTCTAAGGGGCAGCTTCTTCTTCCATCATTACCTCGTCAGCAACATCCTTCCCAGCATTCCCTCCAGCATCCTTCCCAGCATCACCACCAGCATCCCTCAGAACATCAGCATCATCCACCTTCTCGGCCACCTCAGCAGGCTCCTCCGCTGTGGACTTCATAGGGGGCTCCATAGGATTACCACCAAGATCTTTCAGCTTCATCTCCTAAGCCTTGATATTCCATGAAGGACATTCAAAGCCCATTAATATAGCTTCATAAGCCATTTTCAGTCTGGCCTGGAGGAGGGAGATGACAACAGAATTCTTGAGGCTTTCCCGGTATGAAGCCATATCCTGCTCATGTTGAACTTGGGCAGCATCGGACTTGGCTTGAGCCTCGTGGGTGACCTTCTGGATGGCAGACTGGTGTTCTTGGACCATTGCCTTGTATTTAGCTTCGTAATGCTTCGATTTAGCGGTGGCAACCGCTGCTTGGTCCGCAATGGTGGCTTCAGCCTTTTTCAGCTTACTCTCTAGCATGACGTTCGAGCCACATGCGTCTTCATAGAGGTATACCAGGCGTTCGAGACCCTGCAAAATAAGGAAACATGTATTAACCTTAATTAGCATTTATAACCAGCATATGGTACAGGATATAGGTCAAGGATGCTAACCTGGTTGAGGAAGCCGGTCATGAATTTGCTGGATTCTGTGAACCCATAGTTCTCGAATGGGAACACGTGGGGGGTAGCAGGGTGGTCTGCTTCCTTCCTCTTCCGGGAGCTGGAGGCACGAGTCCTGGATGCTGGGGGAGCTTTGGGTGCTGTAGCAGTTTTTGAACCGGAAGGCTTTGGTGTGGCAGCTGGCTTTAGATTGGATTCTTGCTTGACATGTGCAAGGCTGGAATAATTGTCCAGCTCGTCGAGTTGGAAGCCTTCGAGGTTGATGACCGGCACTATAAAAAGGGAGAAATGTTTAATCTTTAACACTCATATTCTATAATTAGTCTAATCGTATACTTACCAGACATTTCTGAGCTTGATTTTTTACTTGAGCTTGTGAGAGACAGGGAGAAGGTTCTTTCACTAGCAGGAAGACGATAGATCTCTTTGACCCTGCGTTTGGAGGTGCTAAATCTCTGAAGTTTGCTGCACAAGAAATCAGGATGTCAGCTAAGGATATGGTTTAAAGATATATTTGGAGGTATTCCTAAAACCCTAAATCCTACCCGAGGTCAACCATTTAATTGGCAAGTCAAAACCCTTGTCGATGGAATCCCTTTTAACAAAAAAGAACTTTCGTTGCCACTAGTCTTCATTCTTAGTGGCCTTGAGGATTAGGGGGTTCTTGGAAGTGGAGAACAGAAGAAAACGGCTGTTACCGTGGGATCTCAGTCGATACGCTATGGGGAGGTCTTCGATGCACAGATCAGGGATATGACGAGCTTTTATTTGGTTTAACACCATTAAAACCCACCACACCATTGACATGGTCTGAGCGTAACTGAGGCCGGGAAATGGATACCGGAGTCCCAAAGAAAAAGGATAAGCTAAAAAGCACACCCACTCATTTGATACCGCGTCTGATCGGACTTCCCGATCAAAAGGGCGAAAGATCATTCCGGCGGGAAAGGCACCGGAATCTTTCAAAGAAACGATGTCAGCATTATTGAAAGAACAAATCTCTTTTTCTGGTTCTCGGATAAGGTTTTGACTCATGAGGGTTGGGAACGGCTCGTTTGAACGTG
Source organism: Helianthus tuberosus (assembly GCA_030545235.1). Classification (NCBI taxonomy): domain Eukaryota; kingdom Viridiplantae; phylum Streptophyta; class Magnoliopsida; order Asterales; family Asteraceae; genus Helianthus; species Helianthus tuberosus. The sequence continues at coordinate 6,158,608 of CM060452.1, forward strand.
ATCTTGTTCATGATGTCATGAGAAGTATCGACCAAGAAACAAGAAATTCAGGAAAAGAAAAACAGAGAAGAGAGAAAGGAAATACCTGGAAAATTGCTTGAAATGTGATGATCATTTTGCTGATTAAGCCAGCTAAATAGAGGCAGAATATAGGGGGAAAAGAGTAAATATCGCCTTGGAAGTTGCACAAAGTCACATCAACCGTCGTTTCAGTTTAATAACTTCGATTTAAGGGATAAGATTTAAAATATATCCGTTGGAATTGGTATAACAACAGATATATTTTGGGGACAATTGTTATGGGTGATTTTCTGCTCATATATCCTGACTGATATTCTGACTTTGTTTGTTTTATTGTGACCAGGATGCTGAATCAGGGTATTGGTGACATCCTGGTATGATATCCTGGTAGTAACTAATTAACCACGTGCAGATTAAGGAGTGCAAGTCTCTAACGTTCAGCTGGACTTCTTCTCCTCAAGACTCGGGCAAATCAGTTGGGTTATAGACGTTGAAGCCGGAAGACGTGGACTGCAACATTCACATATGGAATATTCGCTGAGTCCCGGAATATTAGGATAGTTTGTTAGTTTCTTTTACTATAAAAGGGATTGATCGGATCAGATTAAGGCACACAATCTCTCGTACACTTTTTCTCTCTAGCTGAAAACACTCACAACACACTTACACTTGTACTCAAATTACATTGTAACGCTTAGTTGATCCGCATCATATCATGCACTCACAACACACTTACACTTGTACTCAAATTACATTGTAACACTTAGTTGATCCGCATCATATCCTGCACTGTATCCTGACATTTGAAGCAATAAGAAGAACAAGGCAGCTGCGATTGATCAAGGGCTTTCCTCGTATATCCTGAGTCACCCTTTACATTTTTGCTCATTGTTTGATCATAGATACAGCTCAATATCCTGAGCCGTATCCTGAAAACTGTTTTTGCAAACAACCAAATTAACATATTTTTTAACACATTCTCTTAGCACACTACCTCACTTAACTAATTTGATCACTTAATTGCTTCGGTAATTTTTTGACCAAAACACCCGCGTAAAATAATAACGGGAGATAAAGTTCGTATAAAAGCGATGGGTTTCGCTAGGTTAATTAAATGGGTTAAAAGCGAAGAGATTGTGAAAGGTCTGGTTGACAAAAGTGAAAAATTTCACTAAAACATTTAAACGGGCAAAAATGACAAAATAATTCACAATTATTTAAATTGTGTTACGTCACAAAAGTGGATGAAGTCATTATCGAAATGACAACGGAAGGGGATAAATCCTTGGACGAAAATTCCTTGGAATTGACATGAGTTCAAGAGAAAAACGTTAAACTAAAATTCAGTATTAGTGAGAAACAACGCTTTAACAAATACGAATATTATGAAACGAATTCGGAAAATGATTAATATCAAGGAATATGGATCTTAACACTGGTAGGTGCAAAGCGATACATTCAAAGGAAAGATTTCCGATAATAAAAGTCGACATAAACTTAAACAAAACGTGATGTAATCACGGTCACAAAAAGTGATATAGAATACAATCAAGTCGTAACGTGAGTTACGAGATATGAAAATCAGAAAACACGTAAAAGGCCGGGTTGGCAATAAGATATACCCGAATGATGGGGAATAAAGTGACGGCGACTAATCAGTCTGGCCGGTAAAGCCTTTCAAAGTCTGAGTAGTGTTACGACTTATATAAAGCGCCTGTTGAAATAAGATTAGCTTGAAGTAAGCATGATGAAAATAAATACAACCGAGTGATCAGATGACAACTCGGTCAAATAAGTGACCAGAATAAGAAATATAAAATGAAAGTATCGGCCTACGAGGCCATACACATAAAAGGCGTATACGCTTTGAAACCGAAAGCACATTACCATACTTCCCTGGTAAGAGTATTATGTGCGAGCAATGATCAAGTGATCACCGAAACTAAGGTTCGGATTATTTTAACTAATAAAGTACGTGAGAAAGGTTTCGGGGACGAAACCTCTTTAAGGGGGGTAGACTTGTAACACCCCGAAAATGGGTTTGGTAATCAAACCATGTTAACACTAAAAGACGGGTAAAGTACCGTTAGTGGTAAAATTTACCCGGTAAATATTAGGATTTAAATAATTAAACCGAATATTAAATAAAGGTTATACGAAGACTTTTGAGAAAATAAATTTATGAAAGGCCCGAGTTAACGGGACTTAAAATGAAACGGGTTATGACTATCCCAAACTCACTAAGCTAACTAGGAAAATTTAACCTAGTTAACAAGACAAAATATTGTTGAAGATAAGTAGGTTGTAGCCTACTTACTAATCAACAAAACATGAGGGGCTAATAATGTTAAGTAAGGAAATTGAGTTATTAAAAATCAAAAATAAAACACAACACACAGTGTGTGTGCGTGAGGGAGATCGACCAGGAGAGCTCACAAGGGGCTCAAACCCTAACTTCAGCAAAATCAACAAATTGAAGGTCAAATCCAGCCCAAATCAGATGCATGAACACAAATTCGTGATTACCTAGTCATGGGGATTACAAGGTATGTTGAAGTTTGCTATTTAGTGATACTTTGAAACTATGATGAGAAATCATAGTCGAAATTTTGGAATGAATAATGAATCTATGAGCGTTATTGTGATGAAATTCATGTTTAGAAACAAACCCTAGTTGAAAACTTGAAGAATTAGTGTTAAAAACTAGGGGTTTGATGAATTCCCGTGTATGTGCTAAGTGGGTTTTAGTTAAATATCGAGGATGATGATATGTTTGTGCTAGAAATCATCATAATTGATAGTTGAAGCGAAATACTTAAACAATTTCAAATTTGAGTATTTGGTTATACATAATTCAAAAAGGGTTTTGAAGGTTGTAGTGAAATTAGTGATTTATTTTATGAATTTGGATGTTTGAAATCATGTTACCTATTAAATTGATAGGTAGAACTTGATTGTATTAGGTGTTCGGGTAAATGCTAGTGCTATGACGAAACGGGTTCCACTCGTATACGAGAAACCCTTAGTCTTTGTGAAAGGAATGAACAAATTAGTCTTGATAATCACATAAACAAGATGAAGTGTTGAAAATATAATAAATTCGACTAGAATCTTGGGTGAATAAGTGCCTAAAAATAGTGACTACCGAATAGTTAAAGGAATGCCTGAGTGAGTTCGTTGAACTCAATTGTGCATTTGATATATGTTAAAAAGGGGCAGTTGACTTTTGAAAGTCAAACTGACCATTAATAAGGTCGAATGAAAATCTTGATAGAAAATACGTAAGGTGGAATAATCTTATTAAATTATGATTTAACTAACCACCTTGAAAACGATGATGATAGTTTGACGCGTAACAAGCTAGGTGGAAGCTTGGAGAAGGAAGCGGGTCAAACGAATTAAGAAGGAAAAGAGAAGCATAGTTTGGATGCGAGGTGAGTTAAGCTTACGTTTTTTTATTCTTACTACCAAATACTTATAATGCAATTCGGAATAAGTAAGAATGGCAAGAAACCATAAATTATGGTAAAAAGGGTAAAAACGGTAAAATGGTAATCCAGACATGGGTTAACGAATAAATAAAAAGGATTTGAAAGGACACCATTTGGCATGAGTCAAAATGGGTCAAACAAAGCAAGAAACGACTTTTAAGCAAGATGAATTCAAAGAGTAAATCGGAATAGGTTAAAGGGATGAAATGGTAATTAAATACCATCTCATAATTATAATTGGTCATTTCGACGAAACGGGTCAAATGGTGTTGTTAACACCATTTGATAATAATATCTTATGATCGCGTATTGAGTTTTGTAATCGCAGGAATTTAAATCATGGTTCGCGTTGCTATTGATTAGAAATTAATAGCGAAAGGTATGTAAACGGGTCAATCCTATGACTCGAGCCAGGTACGCATAGTTAAGTTGCTAGTTAAACATGCAAATTTGGGTCAAATAATTAGCGAGAGTCCTTCGTCGTAAATGAGGGACTAAAAATGACCAAAATGCCCATGATTGGTAAATCAGGCAAATGACCCTGAGAGGTCGTTTAGATTCTAGTATTATGATTATGTAACTTTTAGATGTATGTAACTTGTTATGTTACAATATGTAAAGTAGATATGTTAATTGTTCATAATTGAGTTCTAGTTAAAGGTTGATATTAGTTGAAGTGGCATTGTTCACTAATTGAATTAATGAGTCGTAAATAGACTAGAAAGTGTTTGGTAATCATAGAAACGGAGGATTCCGTAAAGGAGCCAAACAGGTCGAATAATTTGTTAATAGTAATAAAATAGTTTTTTGAATGTCATTTGATGTAAGGCGATCACAAGAGCGTGAAACCAGGGAATTGGTAATGAAACGCAAGTGATTGTGAGCCTCGGGTATTGGGGTAAATACGCCTAGTAGTCTTAAAACTTAATAATTAGTTGATTTGCGCAAAAACTTATATGGGTCAAAATATTACATTATGGAATGGTAAATTACGGATCGTGCGTTCCATCTTTAATACATTGTACATCATAGATGGGTCGGTAATCGAATTACGGATGCATAGGAAAAAGAATCGGCAAAAACGGACGTTCGAGTCGAAAGTTATGTTAGTTTAAAGTTGATAGATGAAAAATATTGTTGCTGGACAAATCTGCAGCACCAGCTAACAAAACCTTCTTCCGAAAACATGCCGTCGCGCTACGCAACGGTTGAGTCAAAAAGTAGTCGCGCGACGTGACGAGGGTCGCGGCCCGCGTAGGATTTCTTCAAAGCGGTCGCGGGGCGCGACAACCCCCAAATTGCAGAATTGTTGATTTTTTTATTGTTTGAGCAATAGAACTTATATTTAACCGAATTTGAGTTGTCAAAACTAACTATTTACGTGGTTTTGACCATAGGTGATTGCCAAGTGTGCCCGGATGAAGATCAAGCTCGAAGAGGAACCGAACACTTTCAATATACAAGCTTCCGCATGTTGTTACATCGTCGTTTTTAATTGACTAAATTATTTATATTACACTGTACAAATAACCTTTGTAAAAGATTTAATAAACCCACATTTTTATATGAATGTGTAAGTATGAATATACATTTAATCGTTGATTATTGTGAGGAAATCATTAATTAATGACAAGGGTCTTACATTTTGTGTGTAAATGACCAAATTACCCTTGTAGTTATCAAACTTGGTAGATGGAGTTAGAAATTTGGACTCAAATGGTTAAAGAAAATGCTTATAGGGGCTCAAGTCGTTAAACTTTTTGCTTTTGGACTCAACTAGTTAAAACCAATAAAATACAGGGACTCAAAAAGTAATTTACCCAAAAATTTAAAAGATAAATCAATTATTTTGTTTATTCGTAACTAAATCTACAAAACCCTTACGGGTCATGGTATTTTTTTTAAATATTATATATTAAACTAGGTTATAACCTCGTGTGTTATACGGGTCGAATAAATTAATTTTATATACTAAATAATAAAACAATATATCTTTAAAAACCTCATTTATTGCATGGGTTGAATAAATATAATTTTATATATTAAATAATGAAAAGTTATATCTATAAGAACCATATTGTACGGGTTGAATAAATATAATTTTATATACCAAATAAAAAAGTTATATCTTTAAAACCACGTGTATTACACGTGTTGAATAAATGTAATATTGTTTACCAAATAATAAAATAATACATCTTTAAAAAACCTCATTTATTACACGGGTTGAATAAATGTAATTTTATATACCAAATAATAAAAAAGTTACATCTTTAAAAATATGTGTATTACACGTGTTGAATAAATGTAATTTTCTATACTAAATAATAAAATATATATATCCTTAAAAAAACCCTGTGTATTGTACGAATTGAATAAATCTAATTTTATATATCAAATAATAGAAAGTTATATTTTAAAAAATCTCATGTATTACACGGGTCGAATAAATGTAATTTTATATAGTAAATAATAAAAAAGGTACATCTTTAAAAAAACCACGTGTATTACACAGGTTTAATAAATTTAATTTTATATACCAAAAAAAAAGTCATATCTTGCAATATACTAATGGATAATACTCGATACGCGATTAATATGGTGATTGTGAAGATGGTTCTTGAAAAGAAGACATGTTATTCAAGAAGCAAATTAGCATCTATTTGAGTGATAAAATGTTGGTACCAATTCCGACAAATTGATTTATAAATTATGTAATAAAATTAATATAATAATTTTTTTAGTAATGAAAAAAACATATTTCATATATTAATATAAAGTGTGGTTTTTGTGATAAATGATTTGTTTTATTTAGAAATATCTTAAATTAACAATTTAAGTTTTAGAATAATATTTTATTAGAAAAATAGAAGAATGGTATCAAAATTTAAAGTAAGATGAAATTTAATATTAGCTTATTATTCATTTATTTATTTAATTAATATAAGATAAATTTAGAAGTGAGGCGAGAAAATCATAAAATAAATGTAACGAAGTCTCAATAAATTTAACCCTTTATTTAAAACTTGTAAATGTAGAAATCATAAATAATATTAGTTAATTTTATTTTAAGTTTTGTAAAATCTATTTGATAACAAACTAAACAAAGCATCAAACATATAGTTAATATCAAGAGTAAATTAAGATTTTGGCCCCTGTGGTTATATAACTTTTACCCTTTTAGCCAAAAAATGAATCTTTTAACATCTGAGCCCCAATGTATTTTTTCCTAACTCTTTTGGCCCCTAATACTAACCCCATCCATTTACTTTTAGGGTCTAAAATGGTTAGAAAAAAAGACGTTGGGGTCCAAAAAATATTAAATAAACTAAAAGTTGGAATGCATATAAAATTTGTTGTTTATCATTTCGTTATTCTAATGATCTAATGAAATGTTATAAAATTTTGAATATATTATTATAGCATTCTTAGTTTTATTTATATTTTGATAAAAGTATTATTTAGAATCAAACAAGTCAAATATAATTTATTGATATGTTCTTATCCGTGACCAACCGAACCAATACAGTACGAACAACTTTGGGTGTGGTACCAAGTTTCATTTTGATGGTTTCCTATATTAATTTCATTGAAAACGAAGTTTTATTCTGTAACACCCTTAAATTTCTACTCGAATTTAACAATAATTCATAAGATTTATATAAGAGATGACCCATTTAAAACATAAGTTTCAAAAGAACAAAGTTTTAAGGTAACATGCATTAGCCAACTACCGACTAATTAAAACATCCATAAGTTGTTTAACAAAAGATTTACATCGTAACATTGTTTAAACATAATTGATTTATGCGGAAGCTTCAAAAGTTGTTTTCGGTTCTTCAAAAGATAGCTTGACCGTCATCCGTGATCTTTGAATACCTAGAAGCTGAAATGTTTACATTAAACATTAGTATTAGAATAATTAGAAATAATACATATTCGAAACTACGTCTAAAACGGATTCGATTGAACAAGGAAATACCAAATTTAACATAAATTCTAAAGCTACACCGTAACTTACGGTATATACCGTAAGTTACGGTGGCTTCTGGAAGATTATGGTTCCACCGTAACACAGATGAAACCCACTGTAACCTTTTGGTCTCTACCGTAAATTACGGTATATACCGCAATTTACAGTAGACACTGGAAAGTTATGTTTGGTTTGATTTGTTTGTTTACTTGAATCAATTTCTCGGATTACAATCATACAAACCAACATGTTTAATCCTTGTATTCTAATATGTCGTTTATCAATAATAACAAGAGACCAAGTATCCATGCTACAATATACTACCATGCCTTACTTGGTTATTTGATCCGTTTGGCTCATCTAAGGAATCCTCCGTTTTGGTGACTACCAACGAGGTCTAACCAGATTCTTGGCTTATAATTCGACATAGCGAATATCATCACTTTAATCCAACTCAACTTTTAATACACGATCCAACTACATATATGATAATTATCAAAATTTATTTAATGTAACGGGTCAAGTTACATACCTTCAAAGCAAGCCCTTCAAACGTGCGTCCACACCGGTTTGCCCGCTAGATGCCCCGGCTTCCTTTCCTATAGAGTTCAATCACCTTATGTTTAGAACTCTTTGTTTCACATACATAACGCACATTTTGTCATACATCATAATTATGCATTTTTAACTTAACAATTCAGTTTCAAGCCTTCTTTGAGGCATTTCAACAAACACTATAAGGGCAGAATTTTTATATCTTTCATATTCAAGTTCATAGCTTGCTAATTAGCTAACTTAACATCAATAAAGCCTTCATATAGTATTTAAACATAATACTTTTCTGAAATCACTTTCTATGATCAAATTACACTAGAATAATCATTCTAAACCCTAGTGTTCATCTTCATCTTGTAAAACCCACAACCCACCTTCAATGTGTTCATGGAATTTCCTGAATTTGGACATGATTTCACATGTAGTTGTCTAGGTTTCACTTCTAGACACTATATCATCCCTAATCTAACCAAACAACACACATGCAACATCTAATTTCAGATTTTCCAAAATCATGAGAATTTCAAGTTGAGAGATTTCATCAGATTTTACATACCTTGTAATCCTCTTGCGATGAAGATCACGATTCTAAGCTCGGATTTCGTTTTGGACCAGATTTGCACCTCCAATTTGAGAGTTTTAGTGAATTTTAGGGTTTGGAGCATGGGGGTCGACCTGCTCTTTCTTCTGATCGACCAGACACCTCTTTTGGGGGTGTTTGGTTTATTTTTATTTGTTTTATCAAATTAAGTTTCAATTTTGACAACTTAAGCCCCTCCACTTTGTTCAACATATAGTTTGGTAGCTTTTAACCCTATTATAAGTTATTTCTAGACTATTAACTAACTAGGTTAAAATTCCTAGTTAGTAAATTCTCGTTTATTTATACTTTATAATTCTAATATAAAGTTTTATATTTTCGGGGTGTTACAAGTCCACCCCCCTTAAAAGGGTTTCGTCCCCGAAACCGAATTACGTACCAAATAAAGTAGGGTAGAGTCGTCGCATCTCCTCGTCGGACTCCCACGTAGTGTCCGAGCCTTTTCTATGCTCCCACTTGATTTTGACTTGGTCAATTTGTTTATTTCATAAGTGTTTGACCTTTCGATCTAAAATCTCCACCGGTCTCACAACATAATTCAGACTATTATCCACTTCGATATCATCGTAATGGATATAGGCTGTCTCGTCCGCTAGGCACTTTCGTAATTGTGACACGTGAAACGTGCTATGAATCCCGCTTAATTCCTCCGTTAGCTCAAGGCGGTAAGCTACCTTGCCGACCCTTCCGATGATTTTAAATGGCCCAATAAACCTCGGGCTTAGCTTCCCCCTTTTTCTGAATCTAATAACGCCCTTCCATGGGGAAACTTTTAGCATAACCATGTCGCTAACCTGGAATTCGATTGGCCTATTCCTTTTATCAGCATACGCCTTTTGCCTGTCTTGAGCCGCTTTCAAGTGTGTCCGAACCACATCAATCTTTTCATTAGTGGCTTGTACTATATCTTGGTGGGCAAGTTCACGCGGACCTACTTCACCCCAACATACCGGGGTTCGGCACTTCCTACCATAGAGCATTTCGTACGGTGCCATCTTAATACTAGCATGGTAGCTGTTATTATACGAAAACTCGACTAACGGTAGGTAAACATCCCAACTTCCTCCAAAGTCGATTATACACGCCCGTAGCATGTCCTCCAATGTTTGTATTGTTCTTTCACTCTGTCCATCTGTTTGAGGATGATACGCAGTGCTAATGAACAATTTGGTTCCCATTTGCTCTTGGAAATCTCGCCAGAAATTTGAAGTAAACCGGGTATCCCTATTAGATACGATGGATACCGGTACTCCATGCCGTGCTATTATCTCATTAGTGTAAACTTCTGACATCTTTTCTGACGTATAAGTCTCACGAATCGGAATGAAGTGAGCACTTTTCGTCAATCTGTCTACCACTACCCATATGGCATCGAAACCACGATTTGTCTTAGGCAACTTGGTTAATAGGTCCATTGTAATATGTTCCCATTTCCAAACCGGGATTTCTAACGGTTGGAGTTTGCCGTATGGTTTCTGGTGCTCCGCCTTGACTTGTAGACATGTCAAGCATTTTTCCACAAACTTCGCCACATCCCTCTTCATTCCAGGCCACCAATAATTTTGTTTCAGATCATTGTACATCTTGGTTGCACCCGGATGAATTGAATATCGGGATTTATGAGCTTCATCAAGTAGTAGCGTCTTCACCCCACAAGTATTTGGAACCCATATCCTTCCGGATCGAGTCTTCAACCCGTTATTCCCATCCGACAAATCCTTCAACTGACCGATTATTCTTTCTTTCTTCCAATTCTCCTCTTTCACTGCTTCTAATTGTGCCTCTCGAATACGTTCAAGTATACCCGAGGTCACCACGAGCTGCATCGATCTTACACGTATTGGGACATAGTCCGCTTTTCTGCTCAGAGCATCCGCCACCACATTTGCCTTTCCGGGGTGATAATGTATTTCACAATCGAAATCTTTCACCGTTTCTAGCCATCGCCTTTGTCGCATATTTAACTCCTTCTGATCGAAGAAGTATTTCAAGCTCTTGTGATCGGTGAATATGGTGCACTTTACCCCATATAAGTAGTGCCTCCATATTTTTAAGGCAAATACCACCGCAGCCAACTCGAGATCGTGCGTGGGATATTTCTTCTCGTGTATCTTTAATTGCCTTGAGGCATAAGCTATAACTTTGCCCTGTTGCATCAAAACGCATCCGAGTCCCGATAGTGAAGCATCTGAATAAACCACCAAGTCTTCATCCCCGTCCGGCAATGTCAGTACCGGAGCTTGAGTTAACTTTTCTTTTAGCGTTTGAAACGCTCTTTCTTGATCGACACCCCAAATGAACTTTTCTTCCTTTCGGGTTAGCTTTGTTAGCGGTGTCGCAATCTTGGAGAAATCTTGAATGAATCTCCTATAGTATCCCGCAAGCCCCAAAAAGCTTCTAATTTTCGAAGGGTTCTTCGGGGGATTCCATTTTGACACAGCCTCGATCTTTGACGGGTCCACCAATACTCCGTCAGCACTTATGATGTGGCCCAGAAATTGTACCTCCCGTAACCAAAAGGCACACTTAGAGAATTTCGCATACAGCCTTTCTCGTCTAAGTGTCTCTAACACTTCTTGCAAGTGATGTGCGTGTTCAGCTTCGCTTTTTGAATACACTAAAATATCATCGATAAACACGATGACCGACTTATCCAACATTGGCTTGCAAACCCGGTTCATGAGGTCCATGAAAGCCGCGGGTGCATTTGTTAGCCCAAATGACATTACGAGGAATTCGTAATGTCCGTATCGCGTGCGGAAAGCCGTCTTCGGCACATCCTCTTCCTTCACCTTTAGTTGGTGATACCCCGATCTAAGGTCAATTTTTGAGAACCAATTCGCACCCTGTAGTTGGTCGAATAAATCATCTATCCTCGGAAGCGGGTATCGGTTCTTTACCGTGAGTTTGTTTAATTCCCGGTAATCGATACACATGCGCATGCTTCCGTCTTTCTTTTTCACGAACAATACCGGTGCGCCCCAAGGAGACACACTCGGCCTTATGAATCCCTTGTCAAGCAGATCTTGAATCTGGGACATCAACTCTTGTAATTCCGACGGTGCGAGTCGGTACGGGGCTTTTGCTACGGGTTTTGCGCCCGGAATCAACTCGATCCCGAACTTTACTTCCCGCTCAGGCGGTATCCCCGGTAAATCCTCTGGAAACACATCTTCATAATCTCGTACTACCGGTACATCTTCAATCTTTCGTGATTCTTTCTTGGGCTCATTTGCGTATATCATGAATGCCTTACATCCTCGCTTCATAAGCTTGTGGGCTTTCAACATTGAGCATACTATGGGGTTGCCTCCTTTTTCGCCATAGATGGTGACGTGTTTCCCGCTCGGAGATGTTAGTTTTATCTCTTTACGAAAACACACGACCTTTTCATGGTGCTGAGATAGCCAATCCATCCCAACAACTACTTGAAATTCCCCCATGGACATCGGGATTAAGTCTATCAAGTATTCCTCATCGTCGATGCTTAATTTGCAGCCTTAACAAACATCACAAACTATAAAACATTTGTTGTCCCCTATTTCAACTTCTAAGGGCACATATAATTTCGTCAATACAAAAGAAGGATGTCGAATAAATCCATGCGAAATGAAGGATTTATTCGCACCCGTATCAAACAGTACACGTGCTGGAATTGAGTTAATTGTGAATATACCTGAAACCACATCGGGTTCTGTCTTCGCTTCAGCCGCGGTAAGTTGGAAGGACCTAGCCTTCGCTTTGGGAACTTCTGCTGGAGACTCTTTTGTGTCTCTCTTCCTAATCAACTCGGGACATTCAGACTTTTTGTGGCCGGATTGATAACATTTGTAACAAACAGAAACTTTCCCGGGACATAGTGATGCAGTGTGCCCCGTCTTTCCACATACCGGGCACGACTTGTCTTTGAAGCGGCACTCACCTTTGTGCCCCTTTCCACATACTTTGCAACTTGGCGACCCGCCTTTCGCATCCACTTTCCTTCCCGATTCAGCAGTTCTAGCCTTCTTTGTAGGGCTTGGATTCACATCCTGTGCCCTTCGTTCACCTCTTTCAACTTGTTTCTTTAACTCGATTTCCCGCTCCCGGGCGGTGTTGATAATCTCCGTGAGGGTTTCGTATTTTGACGGAGTCATAAACTCCCGGTACTCGGCACTCAGCATGTTGTAATAGTAGTATATCTTTTGCTCTTCAGTGGTGACAAACTCGTCACAAAATCTCAGCTTATCCATGAAGATGCCCGTGATCTTATCAATTGTTTCACCCTTGTGTCTTAGCTGGATGAATTCTTCTTTGATCCTGTTAATAACCGCTTTGGGACTATGGTGTTTAAGGAATGGTACCTTAAACTCGTCCCAAGTCATAACCCTTGCCGCTTCGGCTCCCATTTCCTTCTTTTTGTTATCCCACCAATCCTTGGCTTGGCCCTTCAATTGACTCGTTCCGTAAGCAACAAAGTCGCCTACATCACAATGGGTCCGTTCAAACACCCCTTCGACATCACTTATCCACCTTTGGCAAATTATCGGGTCAACCTCCCAGTTATAGATTGGCGGTTTACACGCCATGAATTCCTTGTATGAATATCCTTTACGTTCTCCCATTTTCTCCATCATAAGGTTGACAATATCCTCCAACCTTTTAACTCGCTCTTCGACAAGCGACAACACCGTGCTTTGAATTTTGCCTATAAACCCGGATAGGCTTCCTTCAATTGCCTTCCCTACCTCTTCGGCAATTATCTCTTTCATTTGTTCGGTGCTTGTTTGCACCGGATTATCATCATTCCCATCAGACATCTTGAAACTGAAATGTTTACATTTAAACGTTAAACATTTCATTTATAACATTGCTTCATTTGTTTCGGTTTAGCCAAGTTCCTAACTTGCTTTAACCGTTCACATTTAATGCACTTTCCGGGTTTGAGAGTGTTAACACACTCTTCCCATGCATCTCAATTCATTTCTCATTTCTTACATAAGACCTAATTTAGTAGCATAATAAGTTAATTCTTACCGGACGATTGATCAAGCTTGAACCGAACACTTGTTGACAACCTTAAGCTCTGATTACCAACTTGTAACACCCTTAAATTTCTACTCAAATTTAACAATAATTCATAAGATTTATATAAGAGATGACCCATTTAAAACATAAGTTTCAAAAGAACAAAGTTTTAAGGTAACATGCATTAGCCAACTACCGACTAATTAAAACATCCATAAGTTGTTTAACAAAAGATTTACATCGTAACATTGTTTAAACATAATTGATTTATGCGGAAGCTTCAAAAGTTGTGTTCGGTTCTTCAAAAGATAGCTTGACCGTCATCCGTGATCTTTGAACACCTAGAAGCTGAAATGTTTACATTAAACATTAGTATTAGAATAATTAGAAATAATACATATTCGAAACTACGTCTAAAACGGATTCGATTGAACAAGGAAATACCAAATTTAACATAAATTCTAAAGCTACACCGTAACTTACGGTATATATCGTAAGTTACGGTGGCTTCTGGAAGATTATGGTTCCACCGTAACACAGATGAAACCCACCGTAACCTTTTGGTCTCTACCGTAAATTACGGTATATACCGCAATTTACGGTAGACACTGGAAAGTTATGTTTGGTTTGATTTGTTTGTTTACTTGAATCAATTTCTCGGATTACAATCATACAAACCAACATGTTTAATCCTTGTATTCTAATATGTCGTTTATCAATAATAACAAGAGACCAAGTATCCATGCTACAATATACTACCATGCCTTACTTGGTTATTTGACTCGTTTGGCTCATCTAAGGAATCCTCCGTTTTGGTGACTACCAACGAGGTCTAACCAGATTCTTGGCTTATAATTCGACATAGCGAATATCATCACTTTAATCCAACTCAACTTTTAATACACGATCCAACTACATATATGATAATTATCAAAATTTATTTAATGTAACGGGTCAAGTTACATACCTTCAAAGCAAGCCCTTCAAACGTACGTCCACACCGGTTTGCCCGCTAGATGCCCCGGCTTCCTTTCCTATAGAGTTCAATCACCTTATGTTTAGAACTCTTTATTTCACATACATAACGCACATTTTGTCATACATCATAATTATGGGTTTTTAACTTAACAATTCAGTTTCAAGCCTTCTTTGAGGCATTTCAACAAACACTATAAGGGCAGAATTTTTATATCTTTCATATTCAAGTTCATAGCTTGCTAATTAGCTAACTTAACATCAATAAAGCCTTCATATAGTATTTAAACATCATACTTTTCTGAAATCACTTTCTATGATCAAATTACACTAGAATAATCATTCTAAACCCTAGTGTTCATCTTCATCTTGTAAAACCCACAACCCACCTTCAATGTGTTCATGGAATTTCCTGAATTTGGACATGATTTCACATGTAGTTGTCTAGGTTTCACTTCTAGACACTATATCATCCCTAATCTAACCAAACAACACACATGCAACATCTAATTTCAGATTTTCCAAAATCATGAGAATTTCAAGTTGAGAGATTTCATCAGATTTTACATACCTTATAATCCTCTTGCGATGAGGATCACGATTCTAAGCTTGGATTTCGTTTTGGACCAGATTTGCACCTCCAATTTGAGAGTTTTAGTGAATTTTAGGGTTTGGAGCATGGGGGGTCGACCTGCTCTTTCTTCTGATCGACCAGACACCTCTTTTGGGGGTGTTTGGTTTATTTTTATTTGTTTTATCAAATTAAGTTTCAATTTTGACAACTTAAGCCCCTCCACTTTGTTCAACATATAGTTTGGTAGCTTTTAACCCTATTATAAGTTATTTCTAGACTATTAACTAACTAGGTTAAAATTCCTAGTTAGTAAATTCTCGTTTATTTATACTTTATACTCTATTTTTTCATATTTGACACCTGTCGCAACGTGTCCATTTTTTCCCTTTTGACAAGTTCGCCGCAACGGGCGGGTCCTAGATCGACTAAGTTATTATTTTCTACGTTTACGTTTCTGGTTAATTTCTTCGAATTAACACATTGTAACGGGTGTGCGTGGTTCAACGATTTTAAGTCTGTTTTTCGTTCAGTGTAATTTTCCCATTTTATCTATTTTAATTTTACGATGTTGAGAGTTGATGCCGTTGTGGCATTGGTGCTACTTGGCACGGTTTTACGAACGTTTTTAACCTATTAATTTTTTTACTAATATTTTGTTTCGGTTTACCCCTATACTTCCTTTACTTAAAAACTATTTTTACGTGCATATTTTATGTACGGGTAGGTATAAATATGATTTGTTCTATATTCCGACGTAAACTTTTTTTATAGACGAATCAGGTCAAATATAATACGTTTTCGTTTAAAGACACCATTTTTACGTGCATATTTTTATGTACGTTTCGGTATAAATTCAAGTTGTTCTACGTTTCGACGTAAACTTTTTTGGGGAAATGATTCAGGTCAAATATAATATTTTTCGTGTTTATTTTATGTATGTTTCGTAAAGTTTGTTTCGAACCGAGTGGAGTCAAATTATGGTTTATTTTTCTCCCCTTTTTTCGAAAGCTCTAATTAATCCCTTTCGATTACATGTGTAGATTTTCCTTCATACCCGTTACGTTTTCTATGTATGAGTTGAGTCACATATAATATGTTATGATTGTTCGATATGAATTTGATTTACTTAACGTTTGATCCAATCACAATGCTTATACAGGTTACATTGAGCTCAACTGGATACATCGAATGTGTGTTTTCATATGGTTAATGCGTCATATAAGGTTTGGACTAATCCATTCAATGTTTACGATGTACCCGCGCCGCAACGCGGACGGGTCTTAATCCTAGTTTTCATAAAAATGAACTAAAATTTACCCAATGAAGATGAGTTTAGAATAGTTTTGAACTTATTAAAAAAAGTGAACGACAAAGCTCACCGTAAGATGTGCAGAGTTACCAATAAATGTTACATCTTTCGTTAGGGTTGTGTAACGCTTCCGAACTAAATTGAATCGAAACCGTTTAATGTTAAAAATAAGAATCGAAACCGAATCGTATTTTAACGGTTTCGGTTCAGTTTAGAACCAGATTAAACGGTTCTTGTGGAAACGGTTCTCGCCGGAACCGGTTGTTAATTAAATCCTAAAATTAACAATTCAATAAAAATCTATCCAACCATTCAAAACATATAAGTAATAGTTGCAACATTGAAGTTCAAACCATCCGAATAAAAGTAACAACAATAAAAAGTTTTAAAACATAAAACGGACTCTAAATAAAACTATTCCAACCATTGGTGTTAACAATTAAAACGAACATCTTCAAACTTCATTCGATCTTCTTCCTCTCAATCTTCTCATAAACATCTACATAAGACTAAGTGTTAGCAACTAAAAAAATAAACGAACATAATTAAAAAAATAATGATATTTACCTTTTGTGAACTCATCGAAAAAAATAAACGAATAGAATTAACAAAATAATGATATTTACCGTTTTTACCAAACAATTCTTTTTCACAGTATTTGCATTTTCCTTTTCTATTGCCCTCCTCGTCATAAAATTCATCAAAATGTTTCCAACATTCACCTTTGACCTTCCTTTTCCTAGTTATCATTCTTATATTCACGGTTTGCGTTTCATCGGTGGTTTCGTTTTCCTCAGTCTCATCATTAGAAACATTTTCTGTATGATCCATTCGCTGTACAAAGCTCCAACTAATATGCAACACAATCAGTTTGTAATGTTTCAACATGAATATATAATGTATACTAGATGCATCTTTTGATTCTGCACAAATATTTTCCTTTGGCCCTACGAACTAATCTTATAACTCAAAGAAACTATATTTTTATACATATTCATATTAATTTTAAAACACCCTATTTCTTTATAGATCACCAAACAAACTATATTTGTATACATAGTGTGATATTATTTACGAATACTGTATCAAACTAAAATCACTTTCTTATTTTATTTGCATGTATGAAAGGAAAAAAAATGGCAATCATCCAAAAAATATATCATGTAGAATAGTGGAACAACGTACCTGTACAGCTGGGTGTTG
This sequence comes from Helianthus tuberosus, assembly GCA_030545235.1. Lineage (NCBI taxonomy): Eukaryota > Viridiplantae > Streptophyta > Magnoliopsida > Asterales > Asteraceae > Helianthus > Helianthus tuberosus. The sequence continues at coordinate 6,176,317 of CM060452.1, forward strand.
ATGGAGACCAATCTGTATGATAGCAATTAGGGTTAGGGTTGAGAGATGGAGAAAAATCGAAGACGAAAGATTGACCGTATTCGAGAATGAATATAAAAATGAGGAAAAAAGAATTTGGATGGTCGTATGAAGTTGAAAAGCTCATTAATTAAATAGGGTTTTGAATATTTAAAATCTCAAACGGTTCTAGCGGTTCGGAACTCGAACCGGAACCGTCGGTTTTAACCGGAACCGCACTGGGAACCATTTTCACAAAAATTTAAGAACTGGAACCGGAACCTATTTATAAAAATACGGTTCAGATCTAACGGTTCCGGTTCAATTCTCTAGTTCTAGCGGTTCGGAACCGTAAATTGCTCAGCCGATATGCTTGTTTTGTAATAATTTTTTTATGCAACATTTATGTTGGTGATGATTTTGTAGAATCACATTATAAGAATCCTAAAACATTATTCAATATTTATGTTGGTGATGATTTTGTAGAATCACATTATTGGAATCCTAAAACATCCTATATGAACACTGTATTATATAGATTTGGGTTTTAGACCATGGGGTGTGGGTTTGGGTTTGGGGCGTAGGAAGCCAACCAACGCCGCTTTAGCCACACCGGGCCAGCTTGGGTAGCGGTGTTGCCCCTCTGGCGTGGCTATGGAGCCTGACGTGGGGTGGGTTGGGGCGACGATGTGGCTGGCTGGGATTGGTTAGGAAAATTAGACCGTTACCCATAGCGGATTGGGCTAGCCGTTGGCCATGGCGGTTACCGCTATGTAACTCAAATTTTAAATTTTTTTTTACTATTTTTCACCTATAAATACTCACCCCAAACATCAATATTTTTCACTCCTACTTTCTTCAAACACAAATCTTCATCCAAAACCAACCCAAAAAACGAAAATGGTTCATTGGACCGAGGAGGAGGAGCTAGCGCTAGTTCTAGTGACGTCAATCGTTGACACACAACGAACACTAAGTAGTGATCAAACCGCCTACTGGACACGAGCGTTTCAGGAATACCAACAACATGTTGGAAACTCGCGTCACAACTTGAACGTGTGTCAACACCTTAGTTCAGAAAAAACGCCATAAAACCCATTATTTTTTTTTCAAAAAGTATATCAATAGTATATTCGTTGGAAAGATAAAAAAAACGCTGAGTTTTATAATGTAATTTTTTTAGAAAAATAATCACGTATAAAAAATTTATTGGCATTTAAATATGATGGGGGGGAATGGCATGTGATTAGCATGTGCACCCTTGTTTGGATCTTCCAATTTTACCCCTCCTTGTAGTTATAAGGTTCCCATTATTTACAAAAATGCCACTGTATCATCTTAGCCACAAATCACAAAGATCCTATGGCTGAAAATCGTTCTCACTGTTCTCACACTTCAAATCGGTTCTCTTCTGATCCCATTCCAATATATATATATATCCACATATTTACCCATGCCAGCTAGCCCACGCCGCTCCCACACCACACTTTTTTGGGGTGGCCTGGTGGAGCCCATCTCCGCCACGTGTCAACCCAAGCCCCACTCCCAGTAGTCTTATCTTCTACTTATAGCCTAGTGGTATCTTGGTGGTGGGATAAGGCTTACGACAATTAGGCCAAGGGTTCAATTCTCAAGAGGGAGGTTTTTCCCGTATTTATTGGGTTTCCTCCTGAATCGGTGTATAGATATTTGAAAACTTTTGACAAACACAATATGTAATGTAAAACTGATACAACAACAACAACTCAAATAGCGACAAAACGGTGGAGAAAATCTTATTTAACCCAAACCAAAAACAACCCCCCAGAACCCTGGATCTTACCAATAGTAAGATCACAACAATACAAAAACAAGAATAGATCCTTTGATGATCATCCAATGATGATCATCATCACATACACAATACAAATCTTGTTGAAACACACAGAGAACAACAGAAATACAACTGAAAGGTAACAAACTGACAAACCCTAATTACAGAGAAAAGTGTGAGAGACTGATGAGATAAATAAGCGCACAGTGATCTCTGCCCCCTTGTATACCATGATCTTCCAGACTTTCACTTAGCACCCTCAACACCAGCTTATGATCATCGCAGTCCCTGACTTTAAGAACAAATGGTCCCTGCAAACTTATCACTTAACAAATACACTCCTTCACTTACAATTTACACAAATGCAACCCCTTATTTTATATCACTGCACATAACCTCTTTATTACACATCAAATATGTCACAAATAAATGAAGCAACCATACACATGATTTCAACACCCCCCCTTCATTTATTTGTTGTACAGATCAATTAACCACAACTCTTTACAAAAGAAATCATGCTGAACAGAATTTAGCCCTTTTGTAAATAAATCAGCCTGTTGTTGCTCAGTATCTACCTTCTCAGGTATACCTAAGCCATCAGCAATTTTTTCCCTTAAAAAATGTAAATCTAACTCGAAATGCTTGGCTCTCTCATGAAACACAGGGTTTAATGAAATGGAAATAGCAGACTTACTATCACAACACAACACAACACAACCTCAAAGGCAATGCACATACAACATTTAATTCACTTATCACATTTTTAATCCACAACAGTTCACAAACAGTGGAACATATAGCACGATACTCAGCCTCAGCTGAAGACCTGGAAACAACACTCTGCTTTGTGCTTTTCCAGGAAACTAATGAATTTCCCAGAAAAATACAGAAACCAGTTATTGATTTTCCATTATTTATACTTTTAGCCCAGTCAGAATCAGCATAGCTAACTAAGTCAAAATTGTCACTAACTTTAAAACACAACCCCTTTCCAGGAGAAAGTTTTAAGTACCTAAGTAATCTCAGTGCAACTTTTAAGTGTAATTCCAAAGGTTTGTGCATAAACTGACTAAGATATTGTACAATATAGCTGATATCAGGTCTTGTTAAGGATAGATAAATTAATTTACCAACAAGCTTTTGATATCCAGTGACATCTGTTAATTCACATTGATTTTTAACATCTTTAGTATTAACTACATGACTCAACTCAATAGGTGTAGACAAAGATTTACAACCTAAATACCCAAATTCATTTAATGACCCAAGACAATACTTTCTTTGATTTAAACGAACACTTTGATTCTCATACAACACTTCTATACCCAGAAAGTACTTTAATATTCCTAAGTCTTTTATTTTAGAACTTTCATTTAAAATATGTTTATCTCTACTTATTTCACTCTCAATGTTACCAGTTATAATTATATCATCCACATAAAAAAGTAGCACAAGAAACACATTTGACTTATTTAAAACAAACAAGGAATGGTCACATAAGCTTTGTTTAAAACCAATATCAAACAAAACTTTACCAAGCTTTTCATTCCACTTTCTAGGGGCCTGTTTCAGGCCATAGAGAGACTTGACAAGTTTACACACTTTAGTCTCACCTTTAGAATAATAGCCTTGTGGAAGTTGCATATATACATCCTCAGTTATAGACCCATAAAGAAAAGCATTATTAATGTCAAGTTGGAAAAGTTTCCAGTTATTTTTAACAGCCAAACTAATGAAAATTCTAACTGTAACCATCTTAACAACTGGTGAGAAGGTTTCACCAAAATCTATGATTTCTCTCTGATTGTACCGTTTAGCTACCAATCTAGCTTTAAACTTCTCAATCTCACCATTAGATTTATACTTGACTTTATACACCCATTTACATTATATAGCTTTTCTATCATCAGGCAAATCAGACAAAACCCAAGTATTATTATTGTGTAATGCTTCCATTTCAGCATTCATATCTTCAACCCACCTTGGGTCTTTTGAAGCTTCATAGTATGAATTAGGTTCAATAATTTTATTTAAACTACTCACAAACAGAAATTTTCAGCAGACAAGAGTAATTAACTACCCTATCTAAACCATACTTCACCTTACCATCTAAGACAAAACCATCTAATCTTTTAGGTAAAGTCACAGTTCTACTGGATTTTCTAACATTTGGAATGTTGCCCTCAGATGGGTTGGTCTCAACATTTAACATCTCACTGTCCTCAACCACACCAGAATTCCCACTACTACTACCTATCTCCCTATCTATAGTTGACACATTTTGATCAACTTGACTAGTAGTGGCAGATGTAGAAAGGTCAACTGGTTGGTGATCATCACTAAGATTGTCATGAGCACCAGATACCCTTTCTTCATCATCGGGACTTTGAGAAATATTAGGTGTAAGTGTTTTAAAACAGTCAAAAAAGTTAACTTGATTCAATTCATTATTAACATCTAAACTTATATTATTCCAGTTTTTTGTTTTAAAAGGATAAACACTTTAAAAACTTTAACATCCCTTAAAAATAAAACTTTTTTCTCATCAAGGTTCCACAACTTGTAACCTTTCTTAACATTTAAATACCCAATTAAAACACACTTATCAGCATGATAAGCAAACTTATCAGTCTCATTCAAGACTGTACTAAAACACAAACACCTAAAATTTCTTAAATGGGAAAGGGTAGGCTTAAAACCAAACACAACTTCATACGGACTTTTACCAACTAACACAGACGAGGGAATCATGTTAATAATATAAACAACAGTTAGCACACAGTCAGACCAAAACTTTAAAGGTAAGCCTCCTTGATACATCAAAGCCCTGGCTAAGTTAAGTAAATGTCTATGTTTCCTTTCCACCACACCATTCTGTTGTGGTGTATAAGGACAACTGGTTTGATGTAAACTGTCTTTCTCTTTACAAAACATACTCATTTTATTATTAACAAATTCAGTCCCATTATCACTTCTAAACACCTTTATTTTTACTTTAAACTGTGTTAATATTAATTCATAGAAACTGGTTATATTTTCAAAAACTTCAATTTTAGATTTAAGTAAATAACACCAAACAGTCCTAGAAAAATCATCAACAACAGTGAGAAAATATTTATAACCTTCATAACTAGCAATTTTATAAGGACCCCAAACATCTAAATGAATTAAGTCACCTATACCCTTAGACTTATGTTCACTTAATGGAAATGGTACTCTAACTTGTTTAGCCCTATGACAGACCTCACATTGACCATGTTCAGCAGATTTTATACCAAGACTATTCTTTAACATAGCCGTGACTTGATCAGAAAGATGACCCAACCTACTATGCCACATATCAGACAATACACAGCTATTGAAACAAGTATTAATATTATTACCATTCAAACCTAGAAAATACAACCCATTTTCCTGCCTACCAGTCACCAGGATTTTCCTTAACTTGGAATCCTGTAAAACACAACTCTTTTCATTAAACAAGACAGTTATACCATTATCTTTTCCTAACTTGTGAACAGACAGCAGATTCACATTGTAATCAGGAACAAAAAAGACATCTTTTATTACAACATTATCTAATTGTAATCAGGAACAAAAAAGACATCTTTTATTACAACATTATCTAAAAGTTTTAAATCCCCATCTTTAAACACTTTAACACTTGTACCATTTGGGTGACAAACTTTTAAATCAAATTCAGACATATCTATATAATTAAAAAGATCCTTGTCAGTTTTAACCATATGTTATGTTGCACCAGAATCTATTATCCAATTATAACTACAACAAAATGAATTTACAGCAGAGCAACTAACAAAACAAGACTGACCTCCTACATTTGTCTTTGACTGATCAGACTCAACCTTTCCATCAACAAGACTAAACAGTTTTGATATCTGCTCAGATGTAAAAGGCAAAGAACCACTAGAACCAGATGACCCAACAACAACATTAGATTTATTAGACACATTATTTTTCACAAACTGTCTTCCTGTCCTTTTCTTCATTCCAGGAGGATAACCAACTATCTCAAAACACCCATTATATGTATCCTATCATATTACAGTGAGTACATTTTAAGATGGGATTAGGTCCTCTAGGAAATTTTCTTTTATTATCAAAAGGTTGATTAGGTTTAGACACAAAAGAAACATTTTGTCCTTTTGAACTACTACCAATATTCCTATGTGACTCTTCCCTAGATATGATAGAAAAGGCTACTTTAACAGAAGCAAATGGCTCTCTTGTCAACAGATTAGCTCTAACAGGTTGATAAATATCATCAAGACCCATTAAAAACTGCATTAGTTTTATTAAGGTTGAAAAATCATTGTAGTCCTTTGCTGCTTGACAAGAACATGAAGGCAAATGAACCACATCATCAAATTGTTTCCACATTGTTGTCAACTTGTTATAATACTCAGCAACAGAACTACCATTTTGAGAAACAAAATTTACTTTCTTATAAAAATCGTAAACAATAGAGCCACCGACCTTATCATATGTTTCTTTTAAATCAGTCCACACCTCAGAAGCTAATTTAGAAAATACTTGTCCTAAAAATAATTCTTCTGACACAGAATTTAACAACCAAGTAAGTACCACAGAGTTACATCTATCCCACTGACTAGCCAGAACAGGATCATCTTCAGATTTTATACATTTACCATTTATGAAACCATATTTATTTTTAGCCTCTAATGCTAATTTCATAGCACTTGACCAGACAGAATAGTTCTCAGTTCCTTTCAGTTTAATACTAACTATAGTCAAAGCACTAGAGTCACTAGGGTGCAGATATAGAGGGTCTCCTATATCCAATTTACTTATAAGAGTCACAGAAGTTCTACTAGTATCACCACTCATATTTGCAAACAAATAAACAACAAATTCAAGAATGAACAATCAAACAGATAATAGCACTCACAAACAGTGAATACACAACAACAATAACCAGAGCTAACTGTGTCAGTGTCCAGATTCCTGGTTCATCACTCTATAGGTGCCAGGACAAGTCTTTACACAGTAGCCATACTACTATATTAACCTATACAACCAAAGGAATAACAAACAAACCACAAAATGCAACAAGCAATAACAATGCACAAAAGACTCGATCAAGTGCCGGTCCACTAGCCCGGTAACAGTTATGCGTATAACTCACAATATAACGATGATCAATGAAAGTACTTAGAAAATAGATTAGAAAGATCTCACAGAAGCGTTTAACTCCCTCCAAGCAGATCTATCTTATAACCTTCTAGGTTTACAAAATAGATTCAAGAAGAAAGCCTAATAAACTCTGGTTGGTTTGCCCTAAAACTTTCTAGGGTTTCAGAGACCAATGCAGTCTTCACACCGAACAACAAGAGATCTCCTCCTCTGCTATCACAAGCACCCTAGCTAGGGTTTCTACCACACCGGATCTGATTGAAACACAACAGATCTACTGCCTGCACACACTCCAAGAAAGGATTAAAACAATTCTACAACAAAATAACCAGAAAGACTACACAAAACAAGATGCAAACCCTAAATCAAACAGCGGAAAACACAGATTTGGAAAATCTTTAAGACGAGATCAAGTGCGATTGCTCTGATACCATGAAAACTTTTGACAAACATAATATGTAATGTAAAAATGATACAACAACAACACAAATAGCGACAAAACGGTGAAGAAAATCTTATTTAACCCAAACCAAAAAGAACCTCCCAAAACCCTTGATCTTACCAATAATAAGATCACAACAATACAAGAACAAGAACAGATCCTTTAATGATCATCCAATGATGATCATCATCACATACACAATATGTAACCACCCTGGTTTTCACACATGTTTTGTTTTGACTTGCATTGTAACAATTACTGCATTTGTGTAACGCCTCGTATTTTCGTATCTTTATCCATATTTGTATCCTATTTCTCGAGGCGTTAATTATAATAAATTATTGTATACATCTTCTAGATTCAATTCTACGTTACAAACACTTAATTTCGTTAAGAAACCGAAAAGCTATACAAAGATATTTTTCTAATAAATTTTAGCGTAAAACTTTACAAAAGGATTTTTAATAATTTTTAGAAATTTTTCTAGCATAGGTCCCTTTTGTAAAAAGTGCGTGTTTTAATCCCGGGAAATTAAAAAAAAATACGTGAATAGTGCCGTGAATAGTGTCATACGGAGATTATACCCCTTTTCCACCTCTTTTCTTCTCCAATCACATTTTCCACCTCCTTCAATCACCTTTTCCACCTCCCTTCTTATTATAATCATTTTTTTTTATCTTTTTATTTACCTTTTCTATTTATTTTTTATTATCTCCACCAAACACCTACCACCTCCATCTATAAATACAAGACCCCTAGATTCCATTTTCACTTGCCAGACACTTCTAAATCATCAAAATCCTCTCTAAAATTCTGCATTTTCAAGAACAAGTGCAGAATTTTTCTTAGTATACAAGTGAGTTCAAACTCACTTTTCTTCATCATTTATTCATCAAATCTTCTTCTACAAAGCTTGGATCTTCTCTAGGATTGTTTCCAACAGATTATCTTGTTAATCTAAGGTACAACAACACCATTTCATGATCCAAACTCTCTGCTTTTATGATTAATCTTATACTTTATCTATATTCATACTAACATGCATGAAACTTATATTCTCCATACTTCTAATCAAAACCATGTTTAAGACACTTATGTATGATTAATTCTCATGAGTTTAGAGGTGTGAAAACCCTCTTAACTTTCTGTTATTAATGACTAACATAACTACAAATATTAAAACCATCCAAATCTATCATAGTTCTTGTGGCGGCAAGTGTTTTGGTTAAACCAACCGAGTCTACCATAATTCTTGTGATAAGATTTGTGATTTGGTTAAGCTAACTAAATTACAAACTCTATTATTATGTTGTTATTTTCCTTTCAATCCAATCATGCTTGTATTGATAAGAGATGAGTACTTTATACCGTCCGATCATACTTGTATTGATATGTGATACAATCCGATCATACTCATGGTGATAGGTGATGGTAAATCATACCGTCCGATCATCTTTGTATTGATATGTGATTTTGGACATCAACATAACAATGATTTAACTTACAAGACTTAATTTACAAACTATATATGTATATATTCTCATACATAATATATACTTACATAATAATTATTTTAAATCAGTAACATTCAAGTTCATCAACTAAAAAAAATATTATCTTTAATTATACTGATTTATTTTATTTATTTTGATAATTAGTTATATAAATATTATATTAATCATTTAAAACTATATAGTTATTCTTTACCAAATAATTATATATTTTGACCATCTAAATTAATCTATAAATTTTATAAATTAATTATATCACTTATACTAGTTTGCTCATTTTATTTAATTGTATTAATTAAGTATGCAAGTTAATCTTTGATTTAATATTACAAACATTTATATAAATTCCATTATATATTTTTATTAATTTGTTTATATAAAACATATATTTTTCATAAAAAATCCCTTTATATCATATTTATTTTCCCAAGTCCTCTTGTTAGGTTATCCAAACCACATAATTACCGTTTAGACAAAACCCTATCAAATCCTATAGATTTAGGATTTCCAATTATCCAATTAAACATTATTGTTGATACATATTCCATATTGTTGCGTGTTCTATCAATTAGAGTGACGTGGAATCTTATTTCCAATAACTCTCACACTTTGCATACTCGTTTGGACTTACCCGAAATCAAGGTGAGTTCATAGTCCCTTTTTACATTATTTTTGGGATGATACATATGTTACAATGTGATACAAACTATTTGCTATTTGTGGTTTCCCCCGATTGCCTTTGCATTTGCTTAATACTTGTTGTTGTTGCTTTAAGAAGTTTACGTTCATTAACTTGCAAAAGCCCAACGGTTATATTATAGCGCTATAGGATTGACGCCCCATCTCACTTCTCATTTTGTTGCTTAGAAGCGAGACCCGTCTCACTTCTCATTTTGTTGCAGTTGTTGTTTTGCTTAGAAGTGAGATGATAGACCCGTGTTACGTCATAACGCAGGCTTGAATGTACCACTAAGTAACTACATGTATTACTCTTTTGCTATAAAGACATATCGACAACCACTTTTGTTAAAACTTTATCTATATCACATTAACATTTTTGCAAAACAAAACCTATGAATTCACTCAACCTTTGTTGATCCTTTTACTCCTAACATATGTTTCAGGTGACAATGTGTGATGCCATGAATTGCAAGAATATTCCACATAGGATGGATCAAGACTTACTGCCTTAGATTTAATCCGAATCAATTATGCTTGTTAAACAATTTGTTATTTTGTAATTTGCTTATGTACTTGTACTTCTTTCAGATTTGAATGCAATCTACATAATTGAACCTTAATCATATTTCGACTTAATTTAAACTCCATGTGCTCAAATGCATTCTATCAAGTTTCGTGACACCTTTGGCTTTTCCGCCTCCGGTCGGGGTGCTACAGATTGGTATTAGAGCCATGGTTATAGGGATTTAGGTTATTAGAAATTACTTTTGACCTAGACTATAACTACCTAGGACACTTTTCCATTAGCAAACTCTTCCGTTATCTTTGCCTTTGACTTCATCACTATCCTTATCTTTTGTAACCAATGCCTTGTCACCAAGGATCTCATCTTTAGAATCTTTAGATTTTACAAATGCTCATCACCTATCCTTAGGTGATTATTTTTCAAAACCTCTTCTGATTTTTGAATTCTTATCAAAGTCTTGGGCTCTAATAACGAACTCGTGCAATCTGGAAGGGTGGATGCCTGTATCCCGAGTTTTCTGTCTAGGCAAGCACTTCGTATAAATCCCAACTCGAGGGACCAGTTGTGTTTACCTGGGAACTCTTGGGATGAGTGTCCACTTATAGGCTAAAGCATGACTTCACAAAGTTATAAGGACCCAACTACTTTGACTTGTCATTGATGTCGTTTATTCGATATTCATCTTATTATGTGTTTTCTATCTTACCATTGATTTTATGAAACTATTCCACCAAAAACATTTCATTTTGATTCCTATGACCTTATGTTTTCCCCTACTGCTTGTAGATACTTAATTGGTCCAATGACTCTCTTGCCCATGAATTTCCTATTTAACATAGTCATTAAAACACGATCACACTACATCATTTTACTAAAGATATCCACTATCAAGCAGAAACCAAACCAACTTTTCTCGCATGTCTACAAGGTCTTATAAATAATATAAGATCGTTTTACCAAAACTCTTTTCAAATTCAAATTATTTTCGGGATCATACATGTTTGAATCCAAATTTTCAAACTAACTACAGTAAATTATTTTAAAACGTATCATGGAAACTTAAAGATCATTGGACTGATTAAGTATAAAAAAGGATAAAAAAGGGCAACGCCCAGAATCGAACTCAGGTCACTACTCTCACAAACATGCACATTAACCACTCAGCCAAGCCTCCTGATCATTCAAACAACCTAACCTTCAAATTTTTACTAAGCAACAATTTCGTTAAATCTTTTAAAAATTGCCGCCCAAAAACCTGACAGCAACAACCGTCTCCTTTTTCAAACATATCGTCGCCGATTTTTTTCCGGCTCCTGATTTCTTGGTAATTGATTAGAATCCGTGTTTCCATTTTGTCGATCAATGTGAACCTAGACTTTTGGTAGCACATTTACGGCTCATCATAAATCATTTCCGGACTTTACGAGATTTGCAAGAGCTATAAAAACTGAACCGTTCTACCTTCTCACATCACCACAACACCCTCTTAAACTCCATTCTTTTCGTATCACTCACACACTCGTCAGAGAAGCAAGCTCATCAGAGAAACTCATTACTCGAGCTAACTTGCCCAAGAACTACAACTTTTGATATAATCCAATCCATACCCAAACTTTTCTTAGTTCAGCAAACCCAATATTCAAATGGCATATTCCTCTGTAGCATATGCTGAATCTTCACATGCAGCAGAAATTCATCCATTCCTTTGGTTTGTTGAGTTACCCACTCGTGAGAAGTATAAAAACTCAAAGATCTTGAAGTTTTTACTATTAGCGGTATTGATTGGCATCGAATAGGAATGGTTGACCCCAGTGGTTCACTGGCAAGATTACTACCACATAACACGCCCTGGCGCCGTTTCTTCGACATCCTAGAACCATCATATGATGAACTGGTATATGAGTTCTTGTCCACTTTCTATTACAAATATAATAGAAGTCTTACCGATGAATCCATTCATTTTCGGCTTTGTGGACAACTTTATAATATGTCCCTAACAGAATTCGCAGTTCACCTGGGCATATATACCGATGAAGAAGTTAAACAACTCATTTTTACTAAGGCATCAACCTCCTATTCCTCTGTGAAAATGAGAGAATATTGGCGACACCATGCATCAAAAGCATGGTGCGGCTACAATAATTCTATAAACCTCACAGACCCTCGTTATCGGTATATGCACCATGTTTTAGCCAACACTATCACGGGGCGCCAGATTAATCAACAAAGGGTTAGTTCAACCGAACTCTTCCATCTGCACAGTATTTTTTAGCAAGTTCCTTGTAATATTGCCCACGAGCTTGCTGCATATTTTCTTAGTCAACAAACAAATCCCCTGAGAAGTCTCATGGGAGGGTCTTACATTACAAGAATAGCAAAATCATTAGGTGTCTTAAGTGACCAGATTATCCAAGGATTATCTCCACCAAAGGCACCTGGGATTGTAAATTGTAACACCATTAGGCTAACCCCTGTTCTTAGCTATACACCAACTCAACCATTCCAGTCGGAGGGAGCTCCATTTGTCTTAGAAAGTACCTCCACACAAAATCTACAACAATCATTGTTGCAATTTCCTCCATCACCTTTTTATCGATATGATATGCAACCACAGCTTCCTTACATACAAGAACATCTTACAACTAACCTATCCTAACCATTAACACCAAACGTCTCACAAAGCTTCTCACCCATAGTTTTCGAGGAGGATTCAACGATGCAAGAAACTTATGAAAACATGATGCTCCAAGAACAGTTAACATCGGAATCATTTTTGCCACAGTCTTTCAAGTCGTTATTAAACGAAGTAGAACAACTGCCACCAACTGATATAGCAGGCCCAAGTACGGTGCCTCAAATGCATCTACCCCCGGATTCATTGGGATCCGAAGTGACTAGGTTAAACAATTAGGTCCGAAATTTGTCTCAACAAATAAAAGGGCTGACAGAAAGAAATAAATGGTTGGAAGACATGCTAAGACGATTAGCTGCTCGTGTGCAACTGGATCTACCACCTCCACCACCTTATAGTTCTGAATTTGATCCATTACATGACTTATTTCAAATGTAAATTTGTTCACATCATAATAGACTATCAGACAAACAATGTTATCATTGCTAATATGATATACGTTTTGATTCAATTGATGTTGTGTTATATTGAAGCTTATTTGATTTAAAAGATACCTCAATCTTATTTGTTTTCCTCACTTAACTAGAAGTGCTATGTGGACCATGTGACGAAACGCGTAATTTTGGGTGCACACTTAATTACGAGGTTCGACGCATGAGAATCATAGTAAGCCTTGTTAAGTAAGGTGGCATACAAAAACATTATGTGGTTATGTGTGTTAGTGTATACGTCTGTAGCTTCCGTCAGCATCTAGTCATGTTTTGTGTATTTGTGTCTTTGTAAACAATTATGTATTGTATGTGTGCAGATAGATCGACAACTCAGGAAACGGGGCTTTACTGTAAAGTGTTGACTTTTGTTGATCAGTGTCATCCGATCGGATTGCCATTGATGTGTGCAAAATGCAACATATAAATTACATCAATTGTGGCATAAAACTAACCCTTTTTTAGTACTAATGTTGGAAAAAGTGTGCTTTTGTCTTCCTTTTGTATTTTCAGGATTAAATGAGCTCAAATTAACAAAAGAAGCAAAAAGACATCAAAATCTAACATAAATACAAGAAAAGGAACAAGACGTGACATGCCCGACCCCACAACAGCATCTTCCCAAGCAAAACAAGAAGACAGTAGACTGAACACGCCCCGTGCTCAGCCAGCACGGGGGCGTGCCCAAGTGTCAACAGAAAAGACAAAGTGGTAGAAGCTTCTATTGCCCACCACGGGGCCGTGCTCAGCGGACACGGGGCCGTGGTCAACTATAAGATTCGCACAATCTAGGCAAATCTTCATAGTACAAAGATTCTTCTGCACACGGGGTCGTGCTCAGCGGACACGGGGCCGTGCTCAGCGGACACTTGGTGAAGACAAAGTGTCTAGTGTAATACTTTTTATTTTTAATCTTTTCGCACTTTTTACTTGGTTTTGTATTAATGACTTTAATAACTAGTTTCTTATGTTGAAGGTGATCTTTCCTTATCGTTTGTCCGTGGTGTCTTGGCATTATTTTACTGTCTATATAAAATAAAAGATTTTCACCATTCATATCTCCACGGTCTATATGGAGGTATGTTGGCTACCTGGTCGGGGGTTAAGGGAACGGTTTGGTAAAGGTCTTGCCATTGTTCAGCGTTTAGAGGTCCTGCAATGGACCTGGGTCAAATTTAGTAGGACCTCCTTCAATACTTAACGGTATTGGATGGCGGGGGTCCAAACTCTTTGATCCCCTCATAAGTTAACTACTATTAATACTATAACCCGGCTATTTAGGACTGTATCCCTGCTGACTCAGAATACTTAGTCAAGGGTAATGTCACCTCCAAAAGAGGGGCCTACCATAATTCGCATTAATAACTTAATTAATTATCTTTCAATAATCCACCCTTTTAGGATTGTATCCTTGCTGACTCAAACTACTGGGGTGAGGGTAACGTCACCTTCAAAAGAGGGGCCTACTACAATAACTAAGATAATCTCTTAAAAAGTGCAAAAGTGCGGAAATAATCAAAGGTTATACTAGATACGAGTCGGAACCAAGTGATTCATCTTGTCTATCTGTTTTTTCTTTTATTTTTATTTTTCAGCATTTTTTAGTTAGTTTTTATTTTTCTTAGTTTAAAACATTTTTCTAAACTTTTTGATTTGATTAGACGTTGAGGATAAACCGGTACTAAAAGCTCTTGTGTCCTTGGACGACCTCGGTATCTTACCAACACTATACTACGCTCACGATGGGTGCACTTGCCCATATGAGTGTCTTGTGTTAGTAAATATCGTGTTTTATAAATTTAAAACTTGACTAAAAAAGTGTTAAAGGGGCTTAAAATATACACCTAATATATATAACACTTGACACCCATCAAGTTTTTGGCGCCGCTGCCGGGGACACAAGGATTTTAAGAAAGTTAGGAATCAACGGCCTAATCTTTTTTTCTTATTTTTCATTTTTTTTTTAGGATTTTTCTTAGTTTTTCAGCTTCTGCAGAACTCAGCACGGGCCATGCCCGCTGAACACGCCCCGTGCCCAATCATTAGAACTGGCAATCCTGTTTTAAGTCAGACAGTAGCTGAACACGGGGCCGTGCCCACTCAACACGCCCCCGTGCCCAAGTTTCAGTTACTGAAAACAGAACCGTAAGATCCCGAAGGTTGGTAATTTCTGACACAAACATGAGTACTTTTTACTTTCGGCACTCTTATGGTACAATGTGGTGTCAATTATGTGGTGGTAACCATAAGGAATTAGAATGTTATTTTCTAAATTATAAACCCCACTATATAGACCCATCGTTTCCTAGTATCCTTAAGAGGGGCGAAAGTGGTGTCAATTATACTTTCGGCACTCTTATGGTACAATGTGGTGTCAATTATGTGGTGGTAACCATAAGGAATTAGAATGTTATTTTCTAAATTATAAACCCCACTATATAGACCCATCGTTTCCTAGTATCCTTAAGAGGGGCGAAAGTAAAAATAATCCTTATCTCTCCCTCGAATGCTCCCAACCGGATTTTCTAGGAGAAATGCTTCTCGATGAATTATTTCAACTAGAAGATCTAATTATTGATTGGTTAAAAGAACTTAGGAAAGATTTCAATGATCTTTTCCAAGATGATAACCAAGAAGAAGGGTTGGAACCGCATTCAAACAACTTCATTGTTTCCGAAGAGACTCCTAACTCTAGTGAGGACTTGAGCGATAGTCGTCCCTGTGTCGATTGTGCCGTGAAGGACTCCCCATCAACTTCGTTTGATGCATACATAGACCTGAGCGATTCGACATACACCTTCTTTAACGAGAGCCCGGAAAAGGGTTGGACTTGTCCACCTACATATAACATAGGAATCACCCTCACCGACAACCTCTTGCGTTCTCGTCTTAATCTAGATCAATTAAGGTATCTTAGGCACTTTGGGGTTGTTCCGTCCATTAAGGAACCGCCCGATCCGGAAAAGTTCCTTAATAATAGACACACTTCATAAAACAGCCTTCCGACGCGGGGCCGTGCCCAGGTCAACACGCCCCCGTGTCCACCAAAAGATTCCCTTCTGACTTTTGTCAGAATACGGACAAAACGTGTCAGGATCTTGCCTGCACACGTGCCCGTGTCCAGCCGACACGGGGCCGTGTCCAGCATGCTGTCGTTTTCTATAAATGCAGCCAAGAATCCTGCACATTTGGACCATCCAGGGACAGAGATTTGAAAGAATTTTCTAACATTCCATTCTAGGTATGTTCTCAAAGAAGGTTCTAACAAACATCTTGTCTTTTCCTCTTTTATCCATTACCTTCTTCTTCATCTTTCTTGCACCAACAACTCCATTAAAGCTTGATTTCAAGCTTTTTTGTGATGTTTGTTAATGTTTTTGTTCAAGGAATCTTGTTAAAAGTAAGTTACACAACATTGTTTTAAGTTATTTCTGCTAAAAAAGGCTTCATAAGTTGGGAAAATAATTTGAAACTCCAAGGTTCCTTGTTCTAAAAATCTGCAGAAAGTTGAACACGGGGCCGTGCTCATTGAGCACGGGGCCGTGTCCGTGGTACTGTTTCATTTAAACGAACTATTTTTGGTTTGTTTTCGTAGAATGTCTAGCCAAAACAGTGGAACCTCTTCTGCGCACTCCAGAAACAGTCGAAGGGAAAGGAGGCCATCGATTGAAGCAACTCTCGTGAGATACGTAATGGCGCTACGTGAAGCTCTTGACGAGATGACTTCGGTAGAGGAGGTCCTCATAGACCGTATCAATTATCTTTCGGTGGGGTTGGAAAACAGTTTTCAAGAAATAAACCTCTTGCACCAGAGGTTAAACATTCTTGTGACACATCCCATGGAACCAGTCCTCCCTCAAGAGGATTGGAACCTAGCACTTGGAATCCACAATCCTACCGTTTGGGACGACATTCCGGCGGAACCTCCTCTTGAAGAACTCCAAGAAATCCCGGTGGAAGTTACACCTCCTCAAACCGATGCTAATGAGCCCGCTTTTCTTCTCCCTCGGGAGATCGAAGAATGGCTCGCCGACGTATGAGGACCCCAAACCCGGAAAGAGAAGTTGTCAAAGCCATAATTAACCGGAAGATTTACCTTTTCGGAAATTTTGCTAATAGAATAAGGCTAGAACTTCTTGGTTTAGATTTCTTGTGTTCCTTTGACCTAACTATCTAGTATTTTAATTTTTAGGACTAATATGTAATTCTCTCTATGACTAATGAATGATGGTTTTAGTTAATTTGGTGTTTGGGTGGTGTTAAAAGGAATAAAACACACTTGACATGGCAAAGGATACAAGAGAAACTTGAACCAGCACCCCATGCAGGAAAGCAGAGCCATCCGACGATTTTCTGCGTTTACAGTAAGCTCGGCACGGGCCGTGTCCGCCCAACACGGCCCCGTGCTGCACAGTCTGCAGAAAAAGACCCAGTTCAGGTAACTGGACACGGGTCGTGTTCACTCAAAACGCCCCCGTGTCCAGGCTTCTATTTCTCTTGATTTAAATTTGTTACTGGCGCTTGAACACGGGGCCGTGCCCGGATAACACGGGGCTGTGCCCGGATAACACGGGGCCGTGTTCAGCGCCTAGTAACACAAAATTTTTGCTTAAATCACACCTTTTACACATTCAATCAACCTAAAAACTTATTTTTGGGACACATTGAGGACAATGTGTAATTTAAGTGTGGGGGGGATGCTAAAACCTTGAATCTTGCAAGTCCTAAATACAAGCCTTACACAAAACTCTATTGGAACCGCTAATCACCCCAAAAAAAAATTTCAAAAAAATTTCATTTTTTTTTCAAAAAAAATTCATTTTTTTTTACTTGTCTAGGTTTAACTCTGGAATTTCAAGTTCTAAAAAGGTTATATTTTTACGAATTTACAACCGATAGCGTCGTGATAAAAAGAACCAACATAAGAAAATTATGAAAAGGCATGACAAGCTTAGTTAAAATTTGATTATATATACTTGATCACATAAAAACCCATTCCTACAAAAGTGAGTTTTGAGCATTTATTGAGCATACAATTACATATCATTAGACTAAATGCTCATTTTTCGTGTCTTGTGTGAATAGCCGTTTGGTTCTTACGACTCTAGAACTTGCCATGACGATACATTCCCGGTCCTTACCAACTTAAACCCGAGTAAGTAAATGACGGAGGCATTAGGACTAACCCTCTTTTATTTCTACACCATTATTTTTCTTTTTTTTACCACCTACCCAAAATCCCCCTAGTTAGCCCCTTTGAGCCTAAACCTTTTCATTTCATAACCCAAACCAAACACCCTTTTACCCACCAAAACCTTTTTCATTTTTAACCCTTTGTTTTAGTAACTAGCTCGGTTTCTCATATGGCTTTCAAAAAAAATAAAAAATTATAGTGATTATGAAGCAAAAGCCAATAAACAAACAAGTTTATCAAAAATGACTTTGTTTGAAAAATAGCTTCATAAAAAAATAAAAGTTGAAAAATAGAAAGTCTTACGAAAACCGACGCTTGTTACGCCTTTCGCCCTTTTTCTACTAACCACTAACCCAACCACCTACCTTTAACCCAAGCCTAACCCTTCACCCAAAAAGTCCTCTTGATATTTACAAAGGTATATAAGTTAAAAAGGGGGAGGATTGGTTGCTTGGCAAGCCTATGGTAGGAGTAAGTTCCATTCTGCCCTCGAGTGATCCACAAAAATACATCTTCGGCTGAGTGTTGAGTGATCCCCGTGAGGTATGTGAACTTGTATATAAATGGAATTTTAAAGAGGCATGTTATGCCCAAATAAGTAATTTATCTTATGAAAAGTTTTAAATAAATCATGACGAATAGGATTGTAAATAAATAAAAATAAAACTTAATAAAGAATCTTAGAAATCCCGACACTCTATGACAAGCCCAAAAACCTTCTTCTCTACCCATTCCATTTGGGAGTGTAATAGCCACATATTAAAGAGTTTTGCTTGAGGACAAGCAAAGATTCAAGTGTGTGGGTATTTGATGTGTGAAAAATGCAACATATAAATTACATCAATTGTGGCATAAAACTAACCCTTTTTTAGTACTAATGTTGGAAAAAGTGTGCTTTTGTCTTCCTTTTGTATTTTCAGGATTAAATGAGCTCAAATTAACAAAAGAAGCAAAAAGACATCAAAATCTAGCATAAATACAAGAAAAGGAACAAGACGTGACATGCCCGACCCCACAACAGCATCTTCCCAAGCAAAACAAGAAGACAGAAGACTGAACACGCCCCGTGCTCAGCCAGCATGGGGGCGTGCCCAAGTGTCAGCAGAAAAGACAAAGTGGTAGAAGCTTCTATTGCCCACCACGGGGCCGTGCTCAGCGGACACGGGGTCGTGGTCAACTATAAGATTCGCACAATCTAGGCAAATCTTCATAGTACAAAGATTCTTCTGCACACGGGGTCGTGGTCAACTAATAAGACAAACTGCAATAAATGAAGAAAGAGAAGGATGTGGACACGGGGCCGTGCCCGAGCTTCTGTTCAGCCTATAAATAGGAGTGCTTGGCTCAAGCTCAAACCATCCCTTGGCACACCACCTCTCTCACACTTCACCCACCACCCACCACCACCATAACACCATCATCCACCACCATCATCCATTGTCCATCATAGAGTGTGTGAGTCGTCTCGGGATCCAAGATTGATCGTAAGAGTTCTTGACAATCAAGGCCATGTTTGCCTAAGTCTCTTACATCACTTGGTGAAGACAAAGTGTCTAGTGTAATACTTTTTATTTTTAATCTTTTCGCACTTTTTACTTGGTTTTGTATTAATGACTTTAATAACTAGTTTCTTATGTTGAAGGTGATCTTTCCTTATCGTTTGTCCGTGGTGTCTTGGCATTATTTTACTGTCTATATAAAATAAAAGATTTTCACCATTCATATCTCCACGGTCTATATGGAGGTATGTTGGCTACCTGGTCGGGGGTTAAGGGAACGGTTTGGTAAAGGTCTTGCCATTGTTCAGCGTTTAGAGGTCCTGCAATGGACCTGGGTCAAATTTAGTAGGACCTCCTTCAATACTTAACCGTATTGGATGGCGGGGGTCCAAACTCTTTGATCCCCTCATAAGTTAACTACTATTAATACTATAACCCGGCTATTTAGGATTGTATCCCTGCTGACTCAGACTACTTAGTCGAGGGTAACGTCACCTCCAAAAGAGGGGCCTACCATAATTTGCATTAATAACTTAATTAATTATCTTTCAATAATCCACCCTTTTAGGATTGTATCCTTGCTGACTCAAACTATTGGGGTGAGGGTAACGTCACCTTCAAAAGAGGGGCCTACTACAATAACTAAGATAATCTCTTAAAAAGTGCAAAAGTGCGGAAATAATCAAAGGTTACACTAGATACGAGTCGGAACCAAGTGATTCATCTTGTCTATCTGTTTTTTCTTTTATTTTTATTTTTCAGCATTTTTAGTTAGTTTTTATTTTTCTTAGTTTAAAACATTTTTCTAAACTTTTTGATTTGATTAGACGTTGAGGATAAACCGGTACTAAAAGCTCTTGTGTCCTTGGACGACCTCGGTATCTTACCAACACTATACTACGCTCACGATGGGTGCACTTGCCCATATGAGTGTCTAGTGTTAGTAAATATCGTGTTTTATAAATTTAAAACTTGACTAAAAAAGTGTTAAAGGGGCTTAAAATATACACCTAATATATATAACACTTGACACCCATTAGCCATCCGATCGGACAGCACTCATCCGACCGGACAGCATGTTATCCGTTCGGACAGGATGTCATCCGATCGAATAGCTTGTTATCCGAGCGGACAACACTCACCACTTCCTGAGTTGCCTATAAATACCCCGTCCGGGTATCACTTTAGACACTTTTGACTCTTGAGAAAAACTGATCAGTGTCTGTCTTCTACCGGAACTTTGTACTTTCAGAACGACTAATAGAAAGAACAGACCGTGTTTAATTGTTGAATTCTGTGTTGAACAATCTGAGATTTGTCATAATGGATTCCGCACATTAGACAAAGTAGAATCATCTAGTTCCTTACGATCAGATCCTGTGCAAAGGGACCAACAATGTGATTATCCATTATTTGCTTATTTGTACACACATTTGTTTGCATAATATTTACATTACAAATCCAGCATAATATAGTGCCATGCAAAACAATTTCTATACAATGATCCTCGTAAATTCCTCAAAATTATCAGCACCAAACAATTATTTGATTATCTTTCTAATCATTACAATTACATTCTACGGTCTCTTTCGAATAAATTTCGGGATGAAATTTTCTAAAGTAGGGGAGACTGTAACCACCCTGGTTTTTCACACATGTTTTGTTTTGACTTGCATTGTAACAATTACTGCATTTGTGTAACGCCTCGTATTTTCGTATCTTTATCCATATTTGTATCCTATTTTTCGAGGCGTTAATTATAATAAATTATTGTATACATATTCTAGATTCAATTCTACGTTACAAACACTTAATTTCGTTACGAAACCGAAAAACTATACAAAGATATTTTTCTAATAAATTTTAGCGTAAAACTTTACAAAAAGATTTTTAATAATTTTTCTAGCATAGGTCCCTTTTGTAAAAAGGGTGTGTTTTAATCCCAGGAAATTAAAAAAAAATACGTGAATAGTGCCTTACGGAGATTATACCCCTTTTTCCACATTTTTTCTTCTCCAATCACCTTTTCCACCTCCTTCAATCACCTTTTCCACCTCCCTTCTTATTATAATCATTTTTTTTTTATCTTTTTATTTACCTTTTCTATTTATTTTTTTTATTATCTCCACCAAACACCTACCACCTCCATCTATAAATACAAGACCCCTAGACTCCATTTTCACTTGCCAAACACTTCTAAATCATCAAAATCCTCTCTAAAATTCTGCATTTTCAAGAACAAGTGCAGAATTTTTCTTAGTATACAAGTGAGTTCAAACTCACTTTTCTTCATCATTTCTTCATCAAATCTTCTTCTACAAAGCTTGGATCTTCTCTAGGATTGTTTCCAACAGATTGTCTTGTTAATCTAAGGTATAACAACACCATTTCATGATCCAAACTCTCAGCTTTTATGATTAATCTTATACTTTATCTATATTCATACTAACATGCATGAAACTTATATTCTCCATACTTCTAATCAAAACCATGTTTAAGACACTTATGTATGATTAATTCTCATGAGTTTAGAGGTGTGAAAACCCTCTTAACTTTCTGTTATTAATGACTAACATAACTACAAATATTAAAACCATCCAAATCTATCATAGTTCTTGTGGCGGCAAGTGTTTTGGTTAAACCAACCGAGTCTACCATAATTCTTGTGATAAGATTTGTGATTTGGTTAAGCTAACTAAATTACAAACTCTATTATTATGTTGTTATTTTCCTTTCAATCCGATCATGCTTGTATTGATAAGAGATGAGTAATTTATATCGTCCGATCATACTTGTATTGATATGTGATACAATCCGATCATACTCATGGTGATAGGTGATGGTAAATCATACCGTCCGATCATCTTTGTATTGATATGTGATTTTGGACATCAACATAACAATGACTTAACTTACAAGACTTAATTTACAAACTATATATGTATATATTCTCATACATAATATATACTTACATAATAATTATTTTAAATCAGTAACATTCAAGTTCATCAACTAAAAAAATATTATCTTTAATTATACTGATTTATTTTGTTTATTTTGATAATTAGTTTATAAATATTATATTAATCATTTAAAACTATATAGTTATTCTTTACCAAATAATTATATATTTTGACCATCTAAATTAATCTATAAATTTTATAAATTAATTATATCACTTATACTAGTTTGCTCATTTTATTTAATTGTATTAATTAAGTATGCTAGTTAATCTTTGATTTAATATTACAAACATTTATATAAATTCCATTATATATTTTTATTAATTTGTTTATATAAAACATATATTTTTCATAAAAAATTCCCTTTATATCATATTTATTTTCCCAAGTCTTCTTGTTAGGTTATCCAAACCACATAATTACCGTTTAGACAAAACCCTATCAAATCCTATAGATTTAGGATTTCCAATTATCCAATTAAACATTATTGTTGATACATATTCCATATTGTTGCATGTTCTATCAATTAGAGTGACGTGGAATCTTATTTCCAATAACTCTCACACTTTGCATACTCGTTTGGACTTACCCGAAATCAAGGTGAGTTCATAGTCCCTTTTTACATTATTTTTGGGATGATACATATGTTACAATGTGATACAAACTATTTGCTATTTGTGGTTTCCCCCGATTGCCTTTGCATTTGCTTAATACTTGTTGGTGTTGCTTTAAGAAGTTTACGTTCATTAACTTGCAAAAGCCCAACGGTTATATTATAGCGCTATAGGATTGACGCCCCATCTCACTTCTCATTTTGTTGCTTAGAAGCGAGACCCGTCTCACTTCTCATTTTGTTGCAGTTGTTGTTTTGCTTAGAAGTGAGATGATAGACCCGTGTTACGTCATAACGCAGGCTTGAATGTACCACTAAGTAACTACATGTATTACTCTTTTGCTATAAAGACATATCGACAACCACTTTTGTTAAAACTTTATCTATATCACATTAACATTTTTGCAAAACAAAACCTATGAATTCACTCAACCTTTGTTGATCCTTTTACTCCTAACATATGTTTCAGGTGACAATGTGTGATGCCATGAATTGCAAGAATATTTCACATAGGATGGATCAAGACTTACTGCCTTAGATTTAATCCAAATCAATTATGCTTGTTAAACAATTTGTTATTTTGTAATTTGCTTCTGTACTTGTACTTCTTTCAGATTTGAATGCAATCTACATAATTGAACCTTAATCATATTTCGACTTAATTTAAACTCCATGTGCTCAAATGCATTCTATCAAGTTTCGTGACACCTTTGGCTTTTCCACCTCCGGCTGGGGTGTTACACAATACAGATCTCGTAGAAAACACAGAGATCAACATAAACACAACTGAAAGGTAACAAACTGACAAACCCAAATTACAGAGAAAAGTGTGAGAGACTGATGAGATGAATAAGCGCACAATGATCTATGCCCCCTTTTATACCAGGATCTTCTAGACTTTCACTTATGTCACGGCCCCCGGCCCGGTTTGACCCGGTCTAGAAGCCGCGGGACAGAAACCCCGTGTTGTTGATTTAATTTGGCAGCGGAATTATTAACAGGATCGTTTAAAACTTGAAAATGCCCGAATATTTTATTTCATAATTCAGGACAACCCCGTAATTTACAATAAGGTGATTTCATTGGGAAACCCCTATTTTACAAAAAACATGTTTCTTTGTTTTTATTGAGCCACTTCTTCAAGCTTGTAGTGCTACATGGCACTTTTTCCTGAATCACAGCAGATCACCTGAAACATGTTTTTAAAAAAAATTATCAGCAGGGAAATACTGGCGAGTCATTCAAGTTGCACAAAACGACACATTGTTATAATATACATTATTAAGGGTGATTACATTGTTTCTATCAACCAATTACCCCAAATCGGTATTTGTCACTCGACTATATCTGCGACTATAGTTTGATCACCCATTGGCTAACCCGTTGTCCAATGGTGACGGGTATCAAGTAATGTATACAAAACCCCACGTACCGGCAGTAATTGAAGATTACAAAGACTTAATCCCTGTAATTATAACTTTGAAAACAATTATGATTTTGAAAGTAATTTGGTAAAAAGAGAATGACTCACATTGCAGATTTTAACGGGCAGAGTTTAGCCTACTGATTTTAGCCTGGTTAACCTAAGAAAATAACAATGCACACGAAACTAGGTCAGTAACTTAATACAACTTTTACGACAACTCACGAGATCGAAACCCTCACGACGAATGACAAAGTATGGCCCTGATTCGGGCAGCACTTAAACATCCATCGGATTGGTCTCAATCGATCGGACATTAAATCTTAGCAGTGATCGAGTTAATACCCTGTATCGTAGCAGCGTTTCTCTAAGCAAAAGTGTGATTTTGAGCAGTAAACTTCGTTTTTTATCAAATTTTTCAAACACAGATGAACTGCTCATGCCCTAGCAATTTATAGCTGAAAAATGGGTTTTACACGGCCCGCGTAAACCCTTTGATATGTACCTTACGCGGCCCGCGAGGGCCACCTAGTCTACAACTAGGGCTAGCGTGTCACTGGTAAGTCCGCCACGTGTACGACGCGTGGCCCGGCATGCTTATCCGGTCAACTTTAAGTTGACGCGGCCCGCGTAAGCCTATGCTTACATTTACGCGGCCCGCCTGAAACCCAGATTTCTTGTTTTCTTGGTTTTTCATGCACATTAGGGTTTCAGGGGTCCGGGTTTTCACTTACGAGTCGTTTAGGGACATTTTTGCAGGTCCTTACATCCTCCCCACCTTATTTAAAATCTCGTCCTAGAGATTTTTTGAAATAAGTGAGGGTACTTTTGCTTCATTTCCGATTCTAGCTCCCAAGTGTACTCAGGTCCTCTCTTCGAATCCCACTTGACTTTGACCAACACTTGTCGTTTGTGCTTGAGAAACTTGACCTTTCTGTCTTCTATCTGCAGTGGCTTCTCAACAAATTTTAACTTTTCATTTACCTCTACATCTTGAAGGGGTACTACCAGGGATTCGTCAGATAGACATTTCTTGAGATTGGATACATGAAACACGTCATGTACTCCAGCCAGTTTTTCTGGTAATTGCAAGCGATAAGCAACTGGTCCTATTCGCTGGATCACTGAGAATGGTCCTATGTACCTTGGACTTAGCTTTCCCTTTTTACCGAACCGAATTACTCCTTTCCAAGGAGAAACTTTCAAGAGTACCTTATTTCCAACTTGAAATTCCAGTGGCTTACGTCGATTGTCTGCATAACTCTTCTGATGATCTCGAGCCGTTTTCAGTCTTTCCTTGATTTGAGTGATCTTGTCGGTGGTTTCTTGCATGATTTCAGGTCCTGATAATTGACTTTCTCCTATTTCAGCCCAACAAACTGGAGTTCTACACTTTCGTCCATACAGTGCTTCGAATGGGGCAGCTTGAATGCTTGCATGATAACTATTGTTATAGGAGAATTCAATTAGGGGTAGGTGGTCACGCCAGTTTCCACCAAAATCTATTACACATGCCCTGAGCATGTCTTCCAGGGTTTGGATCGTCCTTTCACTTTGTCCATCTGTTTGGGGATGGTAAGCTGTACTTAAATTTAATCGCGTCCCCATGGCTTCTTGGAAACTGGTCCAAAAATGTGAAGTGAAGCGACTATCTCTATCCGATACAATGGAGAGTGGAACTCTATGTAAGGATACTACTTCGTCTACGTATAATTTTGCTAACCTTTCCATGCTAAAGGTTTCTTTCATGGGTAGAAAATGAGCTGATTTGGTTAATCAATCCACAATTACCCAAATTGCGTCATTACCTTTCCTGGTCTTGGGCAACTTAGTAACAAAATCCATGGTTATTAGTTCCCATTTCCAAACAGGCATTTCTAATTGTTGGAGTAACCCTGAAGGTTTCTGGTGCTCTGCCTTAACTTGTGAACAAGCTAGACATTTAGATACATATCTAGCTATGTCCTTTTTCATTCCTATCCACCAGAAATTATTTCTTAAATCTTGGTACATCTTATTATTTCCTGGATGCATGGTATACCTAGATTTATGGGCTTCCTCTAAAATCTTATTTCTTAATTCTCCTTGCTTAGGTAGCCAAATTCTTTTCTTGTGGAATCTCCAAATTCCATCGGCTCCTTGCTCTAATTCTTTTATTCGTCCCTTCATTCCTTCAGCATCATCCTTGATTGCTGTTTCCTGAACATTCTTTAATGGTTCCATTAAGTCTAATTGTAAACTTAATCTAAGAGCACGGACTCGTCGTTGTTTCTCGTGATACTTACGACTTAAGGCATCTGCTACTACATTTGTTTTTCCTTCATGATATTGAATATCACAGTCGTAGTCACTTAGAATTTCCATCCATCTTCTTTGCCTCATGTTTAATTCTTTTTTTCCAAATATGTACCTTAAACTCTTGTGATTCGTATAGACTGTAAACTTACTTCCATACAAATAGTGTCTCCAAATCTTAAGGGCAAAAATTATTGCTCCTAATTCTAAGTCATGTGTTGTATAGTTTTCCTCGTGCTTTTTCAATTGCCTTGAGGCATACGCAATTACCTTTTTGCGTTGCATCAGCACACATCCTAATCCTAGCTTAGAAGCATCACAGTAAACTTCAAAATCTTCTGTTCCTTCTGGTAAGGCAAGGATTGGGGTGTTTGTTAACCTTTGTTTTAAAATCCTAAAGGCTTCTTCTTATCTAGGTCCCCACTCAAACTTAACTGTTTTACAGGTTAGCTTAGTTAATGGCACAGCTATTTTAGAAAAATCCTTAATGAAGCGCCTATAATATCCAGCTAATCCTAGAAAACTTCTAACTTCCGTAGCTGATTGCAGGACCTTCCATTTGGTGATCGCTTCTATCTTGGAGGGATCTACGTGAATACCTTCGTGATTCACCATGTGTCCTAAAAATTGCACCTCTTGCAGCCAAAATTCACACTTCGAGAATTTGGTGTAAAGCTTTTCTTTTCTTAACAAAGTTAAGAGTGCATGCAGGTGCTCACAATGTTCGTCCTGACTTTTGGAATAAAAAAGTATATCGTCGATGAAGACAATTACGAATTTATCCAAGTACGGTTTACAGATCCTATTCATCATCTCCATAAATGCTGCAGGAGCATTTGTTAACCCAAAGGGCATGACTGTAAACTCGTAATGACCATACCTAGTTCTGAAAGCAGTTTTAGGTATGTCTTCTTCTTGTACCTTCAATTGATGATATCCGGAGCGCAAGTCGATCTTAGAAAAATATCTAGCTCCCTGGAGTTGATCAAAGAGATCATCAATCCTAGGTAATGGGTATCGATTCTTAATTGTAACCTTATTTAATTCCCTATACTCGATACACATCCTCATTGAACCATCCTTTTTCTTTACGAACAACACTGGTGCTCCCCATGGGGATGAACTAGGTTGTATAAATCCTTTACTGAGCAATTTATCTAATTTCTTTTTCAGTTCTAACATTTATGTGGGTGCTAAACGATAGGGTGCTTTAGCTACGGGTGTAGTTCCAGGAATCAAATGAATTCTAAATTCTACCTCCCTATCTTGTGGTAATCCCGGTAACTCTTCTGGGAATACATCCGAGTATTCTGAGACTACAGGAATTTCCTTAAGTTCCTTACCCTTAGTGCTAATGATTACCGAAATCATATACACTATTCCTTGTTTTCTTGAATAACTGGCCATTTTCATTACTGAAACGAATTTCATTGGCTTGTGTGGCTTATCTCCTGTAATCACTATTATTTCTCCTGTGGGTGCACGAATTTCTATGGAATTATTATCACAGAGGATTCGAGCATGGTTGGCTACTAACCAATCCATTCCTAACACAACATCGAATCCAGCTAAATTCATGGGTAATAGGTTTGCAGAAAATTGATGACCGGAAAGTTTTACTGTAAAAACTTGCCTAAGTTTTGTTAAGGGTAGCTTAAGAGCTTGGCAGAATGAAGTATTTATAAAACTTTGGTTTGCACCAGAGTCAAATAATACTTTCGCATAAACGTTGTGAACTAAGAACGTACCAGCTATGACGTCAGGAATCAGTTCGGCTTACTGCATGGTCAATTGGAAGGCTCTTGCGTTCTTCTTGTTAGTCCCTTCAGCAGGTTTAGCCTTGTTATCTGCTGGTTTGACCAATTTAGGGCATTCTGGTCTGAAATGCCCAGCTTCTCCACAGTTATAGCAGACCTTTGTTTTCTTTCTGCAATCTTCTTCACGATGTCCTACAGCTTTGCAGAAATTGCAGGTTTCATTACAATTTCCAAAATGTTTCTTTTTACAGCTCCTACAGAACGGCGGAGTGGAAGATTGCCCAGTTCCTCTTTTCTTGAAATTGCTATTATTACCCGCACGAAATCCTTGGGTAATTTTCTGAGCCAATTCCTTCTTCCTGTTTTCTTTTCGCATACGCACCAGTCCGTCAGTCAAAGTGTTGGCTAATTCCACCGCATCATCGATTGTGCGGGGTCTCGCAGCTTTGACAATATCACGGATCTCGCTAATTAAACCCCAAATGTAGCGAGAAATAAGTACCAGCTCTGGCGAAGCTAGAGTAGGCACAATTCGAGCATATTCGAAAAACTTCGAAGTATACCCTCGGCAGTCAACATCCACCATTCGGTGGCTCAGGAACTTATTCGCCATCTGCTCTTTTTCATATTCTGGGTAGAATTTTCTTTCCGCCAAATGCTTAAACTCCTCCCAACTCATGGCATAGGCCATGTCACTTCCCTTAGCTTGTAATACCGTATTCCACCATTCTAATGATTCCTCCTTAAAAAGGTGAGAAGCATACATGACCTTATCCTCCTCGGCACATTTACTTATTTTGATTACGGCCTCGGGTTTCTCCAACCAACGCAGCGCCGCAGTCGCCCCTTCATTGCCTGCAAATTCAACAGGTTTACAGGCAAGAAACTCCTTGTAAGTGCAACCAGGCGTTGCAGCTTTCATTCTTTTGAGAAATGGGGCTTGCATCCCATCATTATTATTATTATTGTGGTTGCTGGCTCCATTTACGCTATTACTGAAGTTGTCATCACGAGTATGTTTGCTAGGAATAATTTGTTGAGGTTCCACTGGATTTCGGGCAGCAGCAAGGATTGCTGGAATAGCATTGGCTATTCCTTGAGCAGCGATATTCTCGATATCTTTCCTATTGAGGAAGTGATCCTCATTGTTTTGCTCAGATTGGTTAATCTCATTAACTGGTTCATTATCAGCGTGTTCCATATGGTAATTAATATATATATATATAGGTTATTAGTATAAAGTAAATAACAACTAAATGTAAAACAATCGCACAAAATCACATCACACGTATAGCCAAAATTGTCGATTTTTCGACTTCCATTTTTATATATTATAGTATGCATCCGTACACACTCGTTATCTTACAAAAGTTTTATTTTTAAGTTATTTTACATGATTATATTTTTACTACTATTATTATTATTTTGTTATTATACAACAACAACCACATCCCCACCATCAGCTGGCATCTCAGAACCAATGTTCCCTCTCGTCGTATTTCCAGGAGATCTGTTCTCCTACCTCCCGGATTCGATTCCCTGCGTCCACCAGCTCCTCGCCAAAATGGCGGAGTTCAGCCAAGTTCTCATTGCTCATCGGTGGGTTTGGTGCAGGCTCTGGGTCAAACTGAGGGAAAAAGGTATAAGGGTTATTTAAGAGATTCTGGAACTGCCAGTCATTGGTCCACCATTCTTCCATTTCTCCTAGAGGTTGAGTGTTAACAATGGGATCTGGGATAGCCGGTTCCAAATTGACTGGGAGTTGGGTTTCAGCAGGATAAGTGAAGAGGTTTTCATTGACAGGTCTAAGAATATCACAATTTGCCAGTTTGTTATTTAGCTCCTCCCATAATGGCATTTCCTGAGCTCGCCTGGAACTTTCTCCGATCTCTATTCCTTTCCCTTTACCCATTGGGTCCTTTGGCAACTTTCTGAGTTGCTGGTTTCTTCCTGCGCACACGCCTCCAGCCCACGAATCTTCTTCTCTTTTTCGGCTTTGGTTTCTCCGGAGGTTGGGCTTGGAATTCCATAGGTTCATCAATGTCGGCCCAATAACCGGAAAAGCCCTCAGAAACTTCCATTTCAGCAGAATGGATAGTGATATTATGAAAAGCTTCAGACAACTCATTAATGCTGTTAGC
Source organism: Helianthus tuberosus (assembly GCA_030545235.1). Taxonomy (NCBI): domain Eukaryota; kingdom Viridiplantae; phylum Streptophyta; class Magnoliopsida; order Asterales; family Asteraceae; genus Helianthus; species Helianthus tuberosus. Next base: position 6,207,470 of record CM060452.1, read on the forward strand.
ATATATGAAGAAACACATACAAAATTCTTAGTTAAAATTTTGTAAATTAAATTTTCACAGAATCACAGAATGGCAATCAGTAAAATTAAGTATTTCTAAATACTTAATTGGCTTAAATCAGTGGCTCTAATACCACATTTTTCTGTCACGGCCCCCTGCCCGGTTTGACCCGGTCCAGAAGCCGCGGGACAGAAACCCCGTGGTGTTTATTTAATTTGGCAGCGGAATTATTAACAGAATCGTTTAAAACTTGAAAATGCCCGAATATTTTATTTCATAATTCGGGACAACCCCGTAAATTACAATAAGGTGATTTCACTGGGAAACCCCTATTTTACAAAAACATGTTTCTTTGTTTTTATTGAGCCACTTCTTCAGGCTTGTAGTGCTACACGGCACTTTTTCCTGAATCACAGTAGATCACCTGAAACATGTTTATAAAAAAAATTATTAGCAGGGAAATACTTGCGAGTCATTCAAGTTACACAAAATGACACATTGTTATAATATACAGTATTAAGGGTGATTACATTGTTTCTATCAACCAATTACCCCAAATCGGTATTTGTCACTCAACTATATCTGCGACTATGGTTAGATCACCCATTGGCTAACCCGTTGTCCAATGGTGACGGGTATCAAGTAATGTATACAAAACCCCACATACCGGCAGTAATTGAAGATTACAAAGACTTAATCCCTGTAATTATAACTTTGAAAACAATTATGATTTTGAAAGTAATTTGGTAAAAAGAGAATGACTCACATTGCAGATTTAAACGGGAAGAGTTTAGCCTATTGATTTTAGCCTGGTTAACCTAAGAAAATAACAATGCACACGAAACTAGGTCAGTAACTTAATACAACTTTTACGAAAACTCACGAGATCGAAACCCTCACGACGAATGACAAAGTATGGCCCTGATTCGGGTAGCACTTAAACATCCATCGGATTGGTCTCAATCGATCGGACATTAAATCGTAGCAGTGATCGAGTTAATACCTTGTATCGTAGCAGCGTTTCTCTAAGATAAAGTGTGATTTTGAGCAGTAAACTCCGTTTTTTATCAAATTTTTCAAACACAGATGAACTGCTCATGCCCTAGCAATTTATAGCTGAAAAATGGGTTTTACGCGGCCCGCGTAAACCCTTTGATGTACCTTACGCAGCCCGCAAGGGCCACCTAGTCTACAACTAGGGCTAGCGTGTCACCGGTAGGTCCGCCACGTGTGCGACGCGTGGCCCGGCATGCTTATCCGGTCAACTTTAAGTTGATGCGGCCCGCGTAAGCCTATGCTTACATTTACGCGGCCCGCCTGAAACCCAGATTTCTTGTTTTCTTGGTTTTTCATGCACATTAGGGTTTCAGGGGTCCGGGTTTTCACTTACGAGTCGTTTAGGGATATTTTTGCAGGTCCTTACAACTTAGCACCCTCAACACCAGCTTATGATCATTGCAGTCCCTGACTTTAAGCACAAATGGTCCCTCCAAACTTATCACTTAACAAATACACTCCTTCACTTTACAATTTACACAAATGCAACCCCTTATATTATATCACTGCACAAAACCTCTTTATTACACGTCAAATATGTCACAAATAAATGAATCAACCATATACATGGTTTCAACAATATTATTGCCTAGTGGAGATGGATATGATCGGGTGGTTCCGCTGGTGGCACGATAATACTCTAGTAGTCCGTCAGTGATCTAAATTTACCGTTTAAAAAAAAGAAAAACTTATGCTATGAGCATCGCTGCTAGACAGCTTTAGGGATGGCTCAATCATTTTAAGACCGAATATGAAGTGAAGACTCAAGCGCCTTTTTTCAATTATAAGCAGTGCAAAGATTTTTTTATATAGTGATGGTAGAAAAAAAGCCCGCTAAAGTAGGATTAGACTATTATATATAAAATTTAGGCTAAGTTTTTTTCCTTGTTGTATGTGTGTGTGTGAAAGTGAGATTAGGTTAAGATTGAATGGACCCAAAACCAAAAAATTAGATTTAATTATGTATAACATTTTTATAATTAGGCCGCAATAATCATGAAAGTAAACTTCATTTTTCTAAATGTAGTTGAGTTTAGAAGAGCTTTGAACTTATTAAGAAAAGAAAATGGCAAGGCTCGTCGCACGATGTGCGAATTTGAAGTTATTAAAATGTTACATTTTTTGGTATGCCTGTTTTGGTAATAAAATTTTGGGTTAAGTGTATGGATGGTGCTTGTGGTTTATAAAAATTGCACGTTTGGTTCTCAACTTTCTAAAACTACAACGATGGTACTTGATGTTTAATTTTTTTAACATAGGTGGTCCCTGACTTCGGTCGGCATTAAGTTCTTTAGTTAAGTTGGTGTGAAATAAATAGAGTATCCCTAAAAAACAATAAAATATAAATATATTAAAATATTAATGGGGCCATCTTTTTCTCTACTCATCTATCTCTCTCTTTCTTCCTTCACTTGTGGCCTAGTGGTAGGCAGCTTGAGTTATCCAAAGGAGACTCGAGTTTTATTTCCACTTGTGTCATATGAGGTGGATACAGGCAATAAAGGATTTGAACTAAGCCTTGTGTGAGGTTGTCAGTTCGATTCCCGAGCCCACTTGGGTTTCCATACCACTGTGTGTTAGGTTAGAGAGTTTTGCTCTTGTGATGGCACAACGACTGTTAAGTGGCAGCCGGCGGTATGGTTTCCCGGAGAACTAGACGTGCATAAAAAAACTGTACCTGGAACCGGACCCAGTAAAAAAACCTGAAACCCGTTTTTTTTAATACCTGGGTATTCTATACCCGAAACCGGAATTGACCCTAACCGTAGGGTATAGATAGGGTATTGTAATACCTCGTAAAATCACGACCAATATAATGAAGACATGTGTCATGGACTTTGAACGTGTAAAGAATTGATTCCGGGGGACTAAATTTGTCAAACGATGTAAATATATGAATAAAGGGATCCAAAGTGTCAACATGCCATTCTTGTGCCTCTGATTGACCTCACACGACGTTCGTATTCTTTAATGAATAAAATATCGAACATAGAAAGTCGTTTGTACGTAAATTGAAAGGTTTACAAAGCATAAGGGTTAAATGTGTCAACATGTTTAAAGATTACCTCTGAGTGACCTTTTAACGTTTCCAAGACTTTGTAATACTTCCTTATACTTCCATGAATGTCGAATAATAAATTCGCGGAGTTTCGATGCACATAAATGATCAAAGTGGTAATCCCAAGTAATAAGAATTCGTAGCTTTTTAAGACCGTTCGGGTGACCTCATAACTAACCGAGAGTTTATTGATGAATGTTTAAAGACTCAAGACCCTTAAAAGTTAAATTTGGGGGTTAAAAGTGCAATAAACGAAAGTTAAAACAAGTTTAGAAGGACCAGGGACTGAAATTGCAAAATCTGAAACTTGTTTACCGGATGTAGCCCTCCACGTGGGCCGCGTAGGCCCAAAGACAACTCTTACGCGGGCCGCGTAAGAGTGCCAGTGACAGCAGACCTACACAGCTGCAGGTTAATCAGTTTCCACCGCCTTTGCATGCCATTTCTTGATACCAGGGACTGAGCCAACAATATTACATGCATAGGGGACACCTGGGATCATCAGAAATCAATTGTAGGCTTGTGTGGAATGATCTTGTGAGGTTTAAAATCCTATATAAGGCCCTCTTGTTAGCTAGTTCATTTGCACAATTTACAAATCACTTCACATTGCTACCTCTGGAGCTTCCTGGAGTTCAAGCAAGCTTTCTTAGGTTCCAAGTTCGTGTTAAGGACCATTGTAAGCATTCTTAACCTCTTAAGTTCAAGTTTTATTAGTTTAATGACCAAAAGTCAAAGCCATCGTAATTAAGCTTTGACTTAGTGATTAATCACTAATGGTCCAGTCATTTTTCGAATTGAAAGTGGCTATGAGTTGGTGATTATGCGGGTAATAAACCCTTGAAAGGGCACCCTCTGATTTCCACTCTAACTTGGTCAATTGTCGGGTCAAACTTAATATTAAAAAGTCAACAGAAGCTATCTTTGCAAATAAATGCATAACTAACAATGCAAAGGTTATGGCACCTGTTTTAACACTAATATAACTTGGTAATTAATGTAAGAACATGTCTAGGCATGTTCAACCCGACAATTCTGAGTTTAGGCTCGGTTCGGAGCCGAAAGTAGCAAAAGAAGACTTTTGCTTTGACTTTCAGTTCTGACCCGATTTAGCTTGTTTTAGATATGCCTAAGGGTTCCATTAGGAGCATATTACATGTTAGTATAACCCTCTGAGATTATACAATATGGTTTCTTTGTAATCCGAATCATTTGCATGTTTCCGTTAAATGCTTAATTGTTGACCATTATGCCCTTTTGATATTAAAACGAGATTTTTGAAAATATGAGAGGACAAAAACCTTTATTTCTGATTTATAAACATGTCCTAAAAATTTGACATCAGTTTGAGGTCTAAATTAGGAGTTATGCTCGATATCGTAAATTGAAAGCTTTTTATTTATTTAAACGACATTTTAGCATAGAACCTATTTAAACCCAAATTTTGACAGCAAACCTTTTACCCACTGATGTAATATATTATTTTGGGATTTTTGGAGATTTTTATTAATTTTTAAACTAATCATAACATGGGGTTCCTGCTTTGATTCGGTAATTGACGGTTATACCCTTTTTACTAATAAAATGAGTTTTACATAACATTTTGATACCAAATCTTTTCTACTGAATTCATATGTTAAATAAAATATTTTAAGCCTTCTGGACTAATAAAAATCTCAGCTTTCCTTATATAACCTGAAAATCGCCTAAAACCGATTTTTATGCGTTTTAAACACAAAGTATGGATTAAAACTATGTTTAACATTATTACCTACTGATGTTATAAGTAAATTTTGATACTTTAATAGTAAGTACAAGTTTTGAACTCAGATTTCCTAATTTGACCCTTAGAGCATATGTGAAATGACCAAAATGCACCTACGGTGCATAGTTTGGCCATAGATGATAAATTTCACATATGTTTAATATCTTATTGATATAACCTACTAAAAGAAATATTTTTACTGGTCATTTTAGACCAGAACCTCAGGTTGTCATTTAACCTCTTTTATAATCTTTAAAATGACCAAAATACCCCTACGGGGCTTAAATTGTAACACCCTTAAATTTTTTTTTCTTGATTTTAGTAATAGTTTGTACCATTTCTAGTAAAATATTGTTTAAATAACCTAATTTTCATAACAAAGTTCATAAGTTACATCAAACTTAGTTAACTAATAACTAAGTTGAAACATTTAAAAAGATGTTTAAAATATGTTTACATCTCATACACAAAAGTCTTAAAGATTCAAAACATAGCGGAAGCTTCAAAACGTAGTGTTCGGTTCTTCATTAATCACTTGATCACCACCCGTAAGATCCACCAATTTACCTATGATCAAAACCGTTAAAAACATTAGTTTTGACGTTGTTATATAATATAATCACAAGGTTTAACATCGCATTGGAAATAACAAAAATATAAAAGCTATTCTGGATCCACCGTAAATTACGGTATCACCGTAATTTACGGTGAGTCCTGGAAATGTTTGGTCACCGTAAACCAGGAGATCCACACCGTAACATATCTGACCTTCACCGTAAATTACGGTACTACCGTAATTTACGGTAGTACCTGGAAATCCATGTCTTGTTTGTTTTTGTTCATTTCACTCAAACCCAACTCTTGGAATTTACTTTTCTAACAAACCACTACATCAAATTCTAGTAATTCAAACATGTTATATATTAACCAATATCAAAGAACAATCCATCATATTCTGGAGCATTAATCATGTTTTACTTGATTGTTTGACCCGTTTGGCTCATCTAAGGAATCCTCCTCTATGACGACTACCAACGAGTACCAACCGAATTTAATCAATCAATCAATATAACGACTTCATCGCTTAATTCAAAACAACTCTTATTAAAAAAATTCAATTACTCATTAGAATCATCAAATCTAATAAATGTAACGGGTCAAGTTACATACCTTAACGCACGCCCTTCAACCGCGAATCACCACCAGCTTGTCCACTCGACGTTCCGGTATCTTGTCCTATAGAGTTCAATTCAAGACATGTTTAGAACTCTCTTTAGACCTCACTTCGCATATTATACCGAAACATCATAATTATGCGTTAAAGCTTTAAATTTCTATTTCTTAAGCCTTCTTTGAGGCATTTCTACAAACACTATGAGGGCAGAATTTCTACATCATTTGCATTTAAGTTCATAGTTTGCTAGCTAGTTAACTTAACATCAATAAAGCCCTCATATAGCATTTTAATCATCATACCTTTCTGAAATCACTTTTCTATAATCAATTTACACTAGGATAATCATCTAAACCCTAGTGTTCATCATCATCATGTAAAACCCACAACCCACCTTCAAGGTGTTCATGGAATTTTCCTGAATTTGAGCATGATCTCACATGTAGTTGTCTAGGTTTCACTCCTAGACACTATATCATCCCTAATCTAATCACATAACTCACATGCAACATCAAATTTCAGATTTTCCAAAATCATGAGATTTTCAAGTTTAGAGATTTCATCAGATTTTACATACCTTATGATCCTCTTGCGATGAGGATCACGATTCTAGGCTCGGATTTCGTTTTGGACCAGATTTGCACATCAAATTTAAGAGTTTTAGTGATTTTAGGGTTTGGAGCTAAGGGGGTGTCGACCTGGTCTTTCCCCTGATCGACCAACACCTCTTTTGGGGGTGTTTGGTTTATTTTAATTTGTTTTAACAATTTAAGTTTCAATTTTGTCAACTTAGGCCCCTTAACTTTGTCCCACTTATTGTTTAGTAGCCTTTAACCCTATTATAGGCTATTTCTAGTCTTGTAACTAACTAGGTTAAAAGTTCCTAGTTAATAAATTCTCGTCTTTTTATACTTTATAGTTACAATATAAAGTTTTATATTTTCGGGGTGTTACAAAATTGATTTTAAATTCGTTTTGGGCATAATGGAAGGTATCCTACTGATATCATAACACATTTTAAGCATATTAACTTAGGGAACCTGTTCATGACTCATTTGGTTACTTGTTATGCATTTTTCGCGTTCGGTGCGGTTTATGTAACTAGTTTGCGTAAATTGACCGAAACGGGTCAAACCTTATTATTTTTACCTCAAAATCCAGAATGTGTTTAGTTTACCCATATTATACAAGTCTTCATACTTGTCGGGTATAAATCACATTCTAATCCGGTCTTCGCTTAATCTTGCGTTTTGAACCGTATACCTTTCTTTAAAACTAACCGGTCTAAGTTAAGACTTAAATAAGACCCGTTAGGATTCTAATAGGTTATTAAAAACCTTCGTTCCAGATTAGGAGCCCGGTAAAAGCTATCTGTACTTGCTTGATTGATTTACGGCTGGGAATAAATTTATATTTTTGCTCAGGTAAATACTTTTAACTTATTTTCCCTTATACGGGCTTGGGGTACGGTATTTAAAATACCGCTTGGTCGGGTATTGAATTTTTAATCATATGAAGGTTAATCTGTTTTGTTTGTTTTAATCCTTTGGGGGGTTAATGACCATGTCCTGGATATCCTCGGCTCATTCATTGAATGGCCACGACTTAAGCACGGGGTGTAGGCATACACCTGCCGGTGCGTATGTAAATTGATATACCTGCTTGTTCGAGAATAACTCGCCGTGGGTTATATTATATGGTGTGTCTATTAATCTTTAACCCGGTATTTAACCCGGGCTACTGAATGTGTAACAAACATATAATTCTTTTACAAGATTATTTTTAAATAATTATCCCAAGTTATAAAAGAATATTTGTGCCTTGTGCATTTAAATCAGTTTTATAAACACTTTTCTAAAAAGAGTCAGTTAATTGTATTTACCAGTGTAAACTGGCGTATTTTTCAAAAAGGCTAAGTGCAGGTACTAAGCGAAATGGGCTGGCTACTCCTAGCATCGAATAAAGAGTCTTGCAAGCTTTAGATGTTTAAAAATCTGTTGAACAATAATTCTGTTTATCTTTTGATCCGCCTGTGGATCCTTTTTACATTTCGTTTGTAATACGTGTGTTACTTTCGAATCGGTTTGTAATATTTTTACTTTAGACTTCCGTTGTGCATTGAACTGTGATTATTTGACTATGATGATATCAACTACGTCACGATACTCCCCACCGGGCCCACGGTAATACATGGAAATATCGGGGTGTGACAGGTATGCATTTTGATCTCAATATCTGGATCCGGAACTGATCATACCCTATTAATACCCGAAACCGGACAAGAACCGGAACCGAAACCAATTATATCCGACTATACCCGATACATGATTCAAATATCTTTCTTTTAAATTTGTGTTAGTTCATTTATTTTAATTTTCTATACAATGCATATTTAATAATAATAAACAAAAAAACGAGAAAATAGGGTAATAAAAACGCAATAGAGTATTAAAAAAATATGAAAAATATAGAACTAAAAACTCGGAAATAGGGTATAAAAAACTCAAAAATAGGGTATTTTAATACCCGGTTTCTTAAGAACTGGAACTAGACACATAGGGTATGGTTTTTTGGTCAAATAACCAAAACCGAACCAGTTATAGCAATAACCGGTTCCAACCCTGATGAAACACTGGTTAAAACTCAGGCTAACCTGCTGGGTCGTCTCGTGTATGGGGTTCAATCTCTTTCTCCACTCACTGCGTACTAGATTCCTGCAAAACAGAACACCGGTAACTCGCCACAAGGAGGAGAATAGGGGGGTTCTCCTTGTGACCATCCTCCGGCGTGAGAATAAGTACTGTTCTGAGGAGAAATAGTGTGTGTTGTAGGTGAAATAGAGAGAGAGCAGAATGTTAAACCTGAAGGAGGAGTGTCATATTTATAGCCGAAGGATGAAGGTGGGAAGGAAGGCCTTGCCAGCTACTACCGGGCGCCAACTGTCCGACCAAGAGGAATATCCTCTTAGTCTCCTCTGTCGTACTTAGGGTAGTGGGTGACATGGCGCGCCATTATTTGTCCAGATAGGGGAATTGCAGCGGTGGTTGCCGGCCTGTCCTAGGATTATCTTGCAGGTCTAGTTGGCGTCCGATTACTGGTAACACATGTCGTCCTTTTTGTCTGGATGAGCATCTTTGGTGTCACCTGCGATTTGTTCCAGAAGCTCTAGAAGCTTCTGGATGTGCGTTGCTGATGTAGGTGCCATGCTGGATAAAAGTGGTGTGGTCCCTGCCATGTGTGCCTGAAGCTGGGACCATACCTCTTCAAGTCCCCCCAGTCCAGTGTGACTTCCAGTTGAGTTTATCATCTAGGAGGGATTCCGGACTCATAAGGGTGGAAGTTTTGTTGCTTGGTTTTCCTTGAGTATCTTGTCGCGTTAGTGCAAAGTCGACTTAAAATAGCGTGCGGCGCGTGGTGATGGCGTGCAAATTTTAGTCAGAACAGCGCGTGGCGCAAGGTGATGATGTGCAAATTTGAGCCGAAAAAGCACGTGGAGCATGGAGGTAACTTGCAAAAATTGAGTCAAGATAGTGCATGGCGCATGAAGGTGACTTGCAACTTTGAGCCAAAATAGCGCCTGGCGCATGGAGATGACTTGCAAAGTTGAGCCAAAATAGCGCATGGCGCATGAAGATGACTTGCAGTTTTTTGAGCCAAAATAGCGCATGGCGCATGAAGATGACTTGCAAAATTGAGCCAAAGTGGCGCATGGAGGATGAAGATTTATTTGAAGATTTCTTCTAAGTGAAGTTCTTGATTTTCATCTTTGTGGAGATTGTGACATCTGATGTGACTGACGTTCCGTCTGAGGTGGCTGTCTTTTCGGAGGTGTGTTCAGTTACTTTTCCAGGGTGTCAGGCACGTTTTTCCTCGTTGTCAGGCGCCTGGCCGCCACGCTCCCTGAGGAGACGGGGTTTTTTCCTCTCTCTCCTAACGTGTCAGCCTCTGACTGGGTGTCGCTCTGCCTTCCTGACGGTCCACTACCCATCACATTAAATGCGATCGGTATAAATATCAGTCGGTTTCAAACAATTTCACCACTTCTATCTCCATTTTCGAATTTCAAATTCCATTTTTCTCTCCAAATCTTCTTCCAAGTTCTTTTTTTATCTTCATTTTTTCTTCAAACATGACTGCTGGTCCGAAATCTGTTGCTACCAGGAAAAAGAAATACAAACCGAAGAATCCTCCAGGACCAGATCAAGCGGTTATTAACTGGAAGGAGGAAGAGCTTGACAACCTTGTACAAAACTTTGGTTTTTCTTCTGATTGGGGGGGGGGGGGTTTCAGTTCCCGACACCCAACTCTACCGCTCTTGACACTCCTCCTGGGTATATAACCCTATACGCTGATTTCTTCCGGGAAGGGAACTTCCGTCTCCCGATGTCGAAGTTCGTCGGAGAGGTGTTGACCGGTTATGGTTTGCACATTTCACAGATAAATGCTCTGGGGTTGCCTCGGCTCACTCATTTTGAGTTTATTTGCCGGGCTAATCGCGTTGAGCCGACGTTTGAGAAATTCAACACTTTTTATTTTGTGACTTACACTGGTGGCTTTTACTCTTTCAACTCTCGTACCAGTAGAGTCAAACCCTGTAGCCGAGATCCTCCCAAAAGTCTCCACGACTGGAAACAGAAGTTCTTCTACAGTAGAAACTCTATAAAATAATACACTTGGGACCACCAAAATTTATTAATTAAAAGATTTATTAATTAATCGATAAATTAATAATTATTAATTTATATATTAATTAATATTTTATTAATTTATAGTAGAATACTTAGTTTACAAACACCTTTCAAGCTTCCACTTAATTATTGTATACAATGCATGTATATCAAATGAACGGCCCAATTTGAAAGAAACCTTCAATCTCCCACATTATTATGCTTCTTGTGTTCAATGTATCACTTTATGGACATTAAAAATATTTTCTATATAAATACAAGATCAAAATAGGTTAACACAAACAAATCATACACACAACATGGCTTCCCATCTTAAAGGTGTGAAAAAAACAACAATGACAGACGAGATTCGAATAGCATTATGCAAGCACAACAAGGATAATCCAAGTCTCACTCAAAAGCAATTGCAAGAATGGGTTCATAGTAACTATGGTTTGCAGGTGAGTCAAGCGACAATATCGAATACAGTTAAGCGGTCTTTAGAGTATCTCTCACTTGCTCCCGAAAGAGGCGATGTTAAGCGACACAAACCGACAAAATTTCCTGACCTAGAAAAATCTCTCTATGAATGGATTCTTCAATATCAAGAACATGTGAATATGACAGGTGAACTAATCATCGAGAAGGCGAAAAAGTTCATGAAAGATATGTTCCGACTCACCCAGAAGAAAATGTAGTTGCACAGTTGTTGACTGATGAAGAAATTATTGAAAGCGTTATTGGAATTAATAAAGATGATATCGATGAAGAAGATGATGAAAGTTCTACAATGGAGCCCCCTTCGCGAAACGAAGCTATTAAAGCGGCAATCACATTGAACAATTTCTTGTTGAGCTATGAGAAAACAACACCAGAAGTTCTTACCATGCTAAGGAAAATTAGAGACGAGATTCAAGGGGAAATTGATTTCAACAAAAAACAAAAGACAATTGAGTCATTTTTCAAGAAACCTTCATAAATCATTAATGTAATATGCTATATATAAGGAATTATTAATTTATATTTTATATGGGGTCTAAAGAAATTATCAAAAATGTATTATCTTATAATTTTAGCGAATTATTAATTTAGCACCCTATCCCCGAGTCGGGACCGGCAAAAAATATTATCTTAGAGAGTTTATTAAATAATCGAGTATTAATTTATCGAGTTTCTACTGTATATTCATCGTGGTGTTATTCCTATTGACATGCATTACCGACCTGAGAGCGAGGGTATTCCTTGGGTGAATGTTTCAATCTCCTTCACTGAACAGGACTGGTACACTACATTGACCCGGAAGGCTACTTCGATTATTCAGCTGGAAGAAAGGGCCTTGGTAGCGGCTGGGATGAGCATGTTACGGGCTCCTCAAAACCCTAGGGGTTTTCCGGTTTATGGATACAAAGGAAAAGGTATTACTCCTTGGTTACCTGCTATGTTATTTGCTTTTTTTTTTTGTCTTTTCACATTTCTTTGTGTCTTGCAGCAGGGTACAGTTGGATGAACGTTTTTTATCCCAAAGCTGGTGGTGCTATGGTTGTGGTTGTGTTACCCGAGGGCAGACCGTTGTGGGTTGATCTGATAAAGGATAATTTTTTGCATCCTTCTAGTGAGAGTTTGTCGGCTTATGCGAACACTATTCTAGGGGATGATGATGGGGGTGACACTAATATTGATGTTAATCCTACTCAGGAGGAGCCTATTCTCCTCTCGAGTGAGGAGTCTGATGATGCATCATTACGTCTAATACACCGTTCATCCCGTGCAGGTCCACAACGAGGACCTTCTGAAGAGCCTGCCGTCGAGGTTGTACCTACTCCTGTTGTGGATCCCCCAGTTCGTGTTGCTGAGCAATCGGAGACGAGGAAGAAGAAAAGAGGGGAGAGAGCTGAGGAGAAAACAGCTGAGGAGCCTGTTACTGAGACACCTCGTAAGCGTTCTTCCAAGTCCTCTTTCTTGGACTACGTTGTCGTTTCTGACACACTGTCTGGTTTTGACGCAGGAGCCAAACGTTCAGCCCGTGAACCGGATGATGACGCTACTTTGACGGAGTTGGTGAAAAAGAGAAAAATTCTTGAGGATAAGAAGTGCGAGCTTGATGCGCAAGCTGCTGCTGCATTATCTGAGAAAAAATCAAAACTCATGAAGGAACCAACTGTTGCACCTTCCGAATTAGAGATTGATTTTGGAGTGTTTAGTGAAAAAACTGGTAATCGTTTGGAAAAGATATTCAAGTCTTCTTCTGCACTGCGAGGTACGATTTCTTTCATTATATGTGTTTGGAGTCTTGTCCAACTTCCCTTGACTGGTTATACTTTTTTTTGCAGTATCTTCCAAATCAGCCCGTTCTGGGGCCAAATTTGATATTTCCAAGATTACTCCACCTGCCTCTCCTCCGTCTAAGCCCCTTGATTATCTCATCCTCTCCTTGACCCGAAGGGGAAGGGAAAAGAGGATGAAGTTGAGGTTGAGAAGACGACGAGAGTTGTTGAGAACATTGCCGCTGGCTCTGGGTGGGATGAAGTCCATGCTGAGGGTGTGGAGACTGAGTATGAATCGAGTGAAGCTACTCCTCGGGGCATGGTTTATACTAAACGCGTGCGCGGTTCTAGAGGTGGTGGTGCGTCTTGCGCTCATCAGAGTCCCGAATTTCATCGTGTTAAAGGTGGGTCGTGGACTACCCACTCCCTGCTTGTGATGATCTTCCTCACGCTCCTCATTGGACCTTGACACAGGGCTCTAGGATGGACAACCTTCCTAACTGCCGCGAGTTTTATTCCTTGTCCTTCCCCCCCAGCTAAGAGACTTTTTCAGAAGAATTGCCACCGCATGGATTTGTTGGATGACCACACCCATGCTGGGGTGAATTACTTTGCCACGACCCAGGAGATTGTGAGGGAGTGGCAGGCGATGGGGGAGGACACAATGGAGTTTGAAGCTGCTAGAAAAGAGTTTTTGCTGCTGAGCGAGAAGCATTTAATGCTGAGAAGAAGGGTTTGCTATGGAGGGTTGCGGATAGTGAGGAGAAACTTGCCAAGGAAAAAACAATACAATTCTGACCGCCAACAGGAATGGGACCAAGCTTGTGAGAGAACCAACCGGGAGCTAAAGGCTGCCCGTGATGAAGTAGTGAGGTTGAAGGGCGAGAAGGCTAAAGAGAGTGATGAAAATGAACGGGCAGTTGCCCTTTATCAGAAGAGAGAAAGTGAGTATGAACGGCGGCTTACTGACTTGGAAAAGGTTGTTGCTGAGAAGACAGCTGAAAGCAAGGCTTTGGAAATTTTGGCTGAGGAAATCAGCGCTGATTGCAAGTGGTTACTTGCGCGTGGTGTTCATATGGTATGCTCTCTTATTATTCTGTTTTTTTTTTTTTTGTCTTTTCTTATGTTGTGCATTCTTTCTTCCTAGCCTTTGCAGATTGCTGATCGAATCGTCAAATCAGACGAACTGGCGAGATACATGTTTGAACTCGGTGAGACCGCTTTTGATAGTGGGCGTAAGGAAGGTTATGGTGAAGGGAGGGCAGCTGCTGCAGCCAATGAGAAGGTGGATCACTTCGAGCTTTACAAGGTGGACTGCTCTGCTCATTACGCCTCCAAGCGCCAATAGTATGAATTCCTTGAATTTGCCATTGTTAGAGCAATTGAAAAAATCGTCCAGGAAAGGTGGTGCTGTTGAGACTCTTAAGAAGGCTCTTGGTGATCAGGATGCGGAGACTGAGGGTGCCGGTCCCAGCCGCCAAGTTTGATTATGTGGGATTCTGGCTTGTATGCCACGTATGGGCATGTTGGCCTTGTAATCATTAGACAATTTCATGCTCGTTGCTATGTTTGTGAACAATTTACTTTTCTGGTTCTGTGGTTGCTGATACACTATCACAATTTTTGACATATAATGGTAACTCTAGATCTTTAATTTGCTTGTGTGAATTTTGCATTAGTTGCAATATGTGCATATGTTTCTATTGCTTTGATCAGGTATTGCGAATGAATGATCGCTTTGACAGGTTATTGTGTGTTGGTCCTCTTGGCTTTACAAACCCTTAAAGCGAGAAACCGGTTCCATAACCAGAACCGGTTATTAAAATACCCGGTTTATGCATCTCCAGGGGGAACATCCAAAAAAGCCAAACTATGAAGACAGATTGGGCCCGGTTAAAACACCATACTCTGGCCAGAGTGGAGCAAAATGATGCTCTCTGATTTGAGGAATATGGTAACCTTATACATGAAGTTCAACGTCTCAAAAAAATAAAAATAAAAATCTCTCTCTCCTCTACCCTAAGTCACCACCATCCAACAAACACACTAGCAACCACTACCACATCTCGTCTCTCTCTCTTTCTCTCCACCGTCATATCTGATCACCATCACCACCGTTACCCAACACCCCTTACAACATGTCATCTACATTGTTGATGCTCTAATGGTGCTCGTGGTCTTAATAATTTGTCTTAAAAACACTATATCATCTTAACGTTTACTAAGAGACTTGTAGTTTTAATATGTTGTGCTCCTTAAATGCTTTTTAATATATAAAAACAAGCAGACCACGTATTGTTGGAGTCCTAAAACATCCTAGATGGATAATGTATATACATGTAGGGGAATGTTCAAATGAAAACCACTTTTATTGTGAAAACTCGAAAACTAACTAAAATCCTAGATGGATAATGGAATATACATGTAGGGGAAGGTTCAAATGAAAACTACTTTTATTGTGAAAACTCGAAAACTGACTAAAAAAAGCCTTAAAAACACACTAATTTTTTTTTTACATTTTTATTAAAAATCGCTATTTTTTATATATATAAAAAAATTTTCAAAAAAAAAAAGTGTACTACACATGTGTAATAATACACATGTGCATTACAAAAAAAATGTTTTTGAAAAAAAAATTATATATAAAAAATAGCGAAAATTGGTATAAAAAAAATTTGGTATGTTTTTTTGGCTTTTTTAATTAGTTTTCGAGTTTTCGCGATAACTAGTGGTTTTCATTTGAACCTTCCCATATACATCTAATATGTATATTTTATGTAGATCCATAATGGTTAATTTCTACCTTCTACTTGCCTTGAGCACCGCTTCTAGATACCAAACAATGTGTTAGGCTAATTTTTGTACTTTTTTATTACTATAAGAGGTTGTATGCTACCATATTACGCTTTGGAAGACCGTTCTAGTTGACTATTTTTGCTACGTTTATGTTCCATAGAAGACCATGTGTAGTGGTTAAACAAAATAATGTCCACATCATGGGGCATTATTCGACACGTGGCAGTCCAGTCAGCATGGGGCGTTATTGCAAAAGTGGCGTAGTGGGAATAATGCCCCTTCCAATCATTAAACAAAAAAAAAGCAAACTATTTATCATTGGCCAGTCAAACCTTGGACCACTCCCATTGGCCACATGCAATTCTCTTTCAGCGTTATTATAAAAAAGCCAGATTCAATATTTTGATTTTTTTTTTTTTTAAAAAACGCCCCATGTAATTGGGGGGGGGGGGGGGGGGGGGGCGTTTTTGAGCAATTTTTTTTTTAAATACCGCCCCACTACGGGTGGTCTTAGGGGGGTCGATACACATAAACATACACTAGATCAGCCCATTCGTATATAGAGGAATTGAAATTTCCGACAATCACAATTTTGCATGACTTATCCCTACAGATGAGCCTAAGAATTCTATATCTTACATTTTCAAAGAGCATTAACAGTAACTGTTTATTTTTGATTGATGGTTTGAAAAGATGGAGCCAATTAAAGGGTGCCACTTCTATTCTAATAACTTTTTTATTTTATTTAAATTTTGCATGGCATAAATCATTAATAAAATCTAATGTAGATCAAATGGCTAGGTTATTTTCTTTGATAAAGAGATTACCGGAGTTTGATCCCAATAGCTATCATTTTTTGTGCATATTTTTTTAATGGTTTGACCCTTTCTTCTATATACGAATGGTTTTTCTTTCAATATTATTTTATTATAATTATAATATTAAATTTATATTAATTATCTATTTCTTTACTTTTCACTACTTATATTTAGTAAGTTTGTATTTATATAATTTAGCAATTATTATTAATATTAATTACTTTATTTTCTCTTTTACTTATTAAACCCTTTAAACTATAAATAATAACTCATCTAATTTAATTTTCTTTCGATAGCTTGCGTTTGTGAACTTTAAAATATACATAATGCGGCTGTGTTTAGTTCGGTATAAATTTTGTTGACAATAGAGTTGTATTAAATATTGATTATTTTTCTTGGGTGTGTCAATACTTTGACAAACTATATCCATTATGACCAAACAACATCGGTACGTATTATCAAAACCAATATTCGTTTTTAAGATTTTGATCGATATAAAACATGTGTTGATTTTCTTTTGGGCATATTAGGACTTTATGATTTTGATTTTCTCTTTCGGTTACTATAGCGAGTGTTGTTATCATAACGTGCCGAAACGATACCGACTAAATTCCCCGCTGCAGAGCGCGGGTATTCCCACTAGTTATTATCTATAAGAAGTACTCATGAACAGTAGGATTTTTAATCTATTTTATTACTATTACTTTATTATTATTATTATTATATTTATATTATTACTACACTATTATAGCTAAATATTATAATAATTATTTTTTATCCTGTTTTTTTTTTTTGAAAGGCATTTTTTTATCCTGTACTATAAAATATTATAAGATGTCCTCATGAACATTACGCATTTTTAATCTATTTTATTACTATTAGTTGGTTATTATATACTCCTATTTATATATTTATTACTAGTACACTGTTATAACTAAATATTTTATCCTGTACTATAAAATAATATAATATTAACTCTATTACATTTTACAACTTTCGTGAACAGTGGTTTATTATTTATTTTTTTTCTTTTTGACTTTTTTGTTTTTTTGGGTCAAACCAATTTACGATTTTTTCCCGCTTTAAAATTATTATTTTGCCATCAGTTTAAAATTACGTTTTTACCATCAGTTCAACATAAAATTATGCTTTTGCTCCCAGTGAAAAATTACAATTTTGCTCTCGGTTCAAAATTACGATTTTGCCCCGTTTAAATTTACAGTTTCACCATTAGTTTTGTTTTCTTTCTCCCAACTAAATTACGATTTTGTCCTCAATTTAAATTTACAGTTTTGTCATCGTTTTTGTTTGCTTTCTCAGTCAAATTACGATTTTGCCCCTAGTGTATAACTACAGACACAAGATGGAGGAGTAGTGTCAGGCAGCTGCCTGGAACTTCCTCATTGTCCCAACCAATTTACGATTTTATCCCCGCTTTAAAATTACGATTTTGTCATCAGTTCAAAATTACGTTTTTACCCCCAGTTCAAAATAAAATTATGCTTTTGCCCCCAACTAAAAATTACAATTTTGCCCTCGATTAAAAATTACGATTTTGACCCGTTTAAATTTACAGTTTCCATTATTTTTGCTTTTTTCCTCCCAGCCAAATTACGATTTGGCCCTCATTTTAAATTTACATTTTTGGCATCGTTTTTCTTTGTTTTCCCAGTCAAATTACAATTTTGTCTCTAGTGTAAAATTACAGTCATGCCATCGTTTTAGTTTTTTTTTTTCAGAAATTTGTGGTAGTCCTTTATTTTAATTGTTTGACTTGGTGTAATTTTTATTCGTGTCAGGCGACTTCCTGGCACACGCTCATTTATCCTGAAAAATTACAATTTTGCCACAGTTTAAAATTATAGTTTTTCTATCATTTTTGTTTTTCTTAAGCAAAAGTATGATAGTGTTTTAATTTATTTTGTTGACTCAATGTAATTTTTTTTGAGATCGTGTTATAAGTAGTATGTACACGTAACCAAAACACGGACGTACATGTTATGATAGAGAAATATTCGGCTTAGTGCACCGCAACGTGAGCGGGGCAAACCGCTAGTTATGATCAAAACTAAGGGTTTTAACTTTTTAAACAACACAAACCTATCATGAAAATCATGAGCCTTGGGTTTAGTGTAAATGTGTTTTATTTAACGAAAGTACGGGTTTATTTTTTATGCCAGAATTCAAAAGTTCAAAAATGAATTGGCATAGGTCAAACATAATTGTTTAAAAAATGCAATTTGTAATTTTAAAGTATTAAAATGTATAAAAATTTCATGTTAAACGTGTCATGTTCATGTCAAGTACTTATCGTGTTCTGGTTCATGTGTCGGACACAACATTTGGGTCCGTGTCGTGAGTGGTCCGCCAACACGCGAACATGAACAACTGGCAGCACTATGATCATGACCTAATATATAGAAGGGCTACTCATACCCATGACCTTCATGTCACAAATTAGGACCTTAATTGTTGCCTAAGAGCTCTAGGCAACTACTCTATAAAAATGGAAGCCTCTTTGGTTGATCCATATAACCTCTCTTAATTTCCAACAAATCATTATAGTAAAAAACAAGGTAATCATGCAGAGACTCAAGCCATTATTAATCGTACGTAAAAATTGTAGACTTATAGCCTATAGGATGTTACCATTTATTTTGGTTGTAGTTTAGTTAGTCGAGACTATATTTCTCTTTAGGATTTTACATGTACTCTTTAACCTTGTTCGAGACTATATTTCTCTTTAGGGTTTTACCTGTACTCGATCTTTAAACCTATTCATTTGGTGCAACAAGTACTTTGCATAGGGGACAAGTGGCCTTTAACCTTAGCCATTTCACAATGCATGTAGAGTGGAAGTGATGGTCACAAGGAAGTAGAAGAAGTTGTTCCCCATCTTCATATTGGCAAAGACATATACAACAGTCCTGCAAAACATATGAAGATAACAATATAAATCAGCCAACATTAAATATACAAATTTAAAAAAAAAAAAATTAAAGCTTTTGGAACCAATAAAATAGAACAAGTTATAAAAAAATATTGAAAAGAATTGTTACGGGTCAAACCCAGTTGAACTGAATCAAAGAATCACACATTTTCCCGTTACTCAGCCCGACTCACTCACACATTTTGCTACCTCGAATGATATTATTACAGATTGCTGTCACATTAATAATATAATTATACACCTTTAAACATTTATATCTGATTCTTAACATAGATAATATACATCTTATACATGCAACAACAATATTATGATTATTACAATAATAATATAAACCTTAGAATAAGACAAGATAGGTATTGTATGCGCTAATAGACTTTGCACGACCCTCACCCATTTGACCCATTTGACCCGTTTGAACCATTCCCGTTTTACCTTTTTTTATTTGACCCATTTAAGATAAAACACAACCATTTTGACCCATTTATAAGTAAATGGGTCGAAACCGCAACCACTGCATAAAGCCTCTTCAAAGTTAACTTAGGTAATTAATACGCAATCGTTTTATCAGTGGGAGAAAATATATACCGCATTCTCAATTCGAAGAACACGCTCAGTGGAGAAGTCCTGGCCATTTGTCCCCATAGGGATCATTCTGCATGCTCTATTATCAGGCTGCCCAACGTCACCATTGGACACTTCATATCTATATTTGGGCAGGCTGCTGATTTCAGCCTCTGATGCACGTTCCTGTGTATTCAATTCGCATAGTTGTAAAAATCAGCAAGAAACAAAACTAAACCAAATAATTTTTTTTTTTTATCTATTTCACCTGGCAGTTGATGTAGTGCATGAAGACAATAATGCAGGGCAAGCAAAAACAAAAGGCAGCTGAGAGGAAGATATACAATATAATACGAAGGGCAACAAAGAACACATCAGTAGCCAAAAATGCCAGAGTCAACCTGCCATAATTAAAAAACAAATTAAGAAAAAAAAAATTAAAGAACGTCCAAAGGTTGTTGGACTGATCCTTTCATACTTTAAAAGAAACATAAAGTTCACTGAGTTCCCTAAGCTCCTTCATACACCGACACATGTATTGTTATAAACTCTTTTCTAGACTGTTTATGAATGATCACAAAGCTATTATACAGGTTCAAGACATACCACTAGACTGTTTATGAATGATCACAAAGCTATTATACAGGTTCAACACATACCAGAATAGAAGTGGAGTGGAGTGCCATGATTATCATAAGTATAGAGCATCCAACCGAAGCCAAGCATCCACCACATAGAATAGATCACTGTAGTATGCAGTTCACATTTGCTGGTCAAAATACAAAACACCATTAGGGCATATTAGTCATATCTTAATCAACTGCTTCCATAAACTTTTGTATAGTGTCAAATGATAGTGTCATCCCTGTGGAACAAAGGGATTATCTATCTTTCCAAAAACATCAAGGAAAACGATTAACTCAAATATCAGATCAATGACCCTGCATAAACATTTAACTTGCTTTAAAAGGCTAGGCTAAGACATAAATAGGTACACTGTGAAAAGAAACATTCAAAAAAAGTAATTTGTTACGTTAATCAATTAATCCTACTCAAGATATTTGTTCTTCCTATGTAAAATCTCTACCGTCTGATTCACTACATGATCCTTGAAAACTCATGCTTATGATGCACCATTTTTACTTGTTAAAGTCAACATTCTTAGTAGGACTTGATAAAGTAAAGGATTGTGTTGGGACAAAAATAAATTACCTATCTAGGACATGCCTGAGGCATCACTAGCTTATGCAATACTTTAGCAGCTTAAAATGTTACCCTCACCACAAACACGCGACTTACATTAGGTTCATTCTTATGAATAAAGTCAAACTGAAAGCAATCAGATACATCTCCTTCCTAACAGAATTTACCTTCCCAAAAATTCCGTAAACTACAAGAAACAGATAGTTAATTACTCAAGTGGAGCTTATCAAACTTGTTAACTTCAAAGAGCCTCAATGAAGTCAGAAGTCCACATGCTTCTAATTATCTCATGTTTGGTTAATAAAATTGACTTTAACTATTGTCAAAACATACTTCGGTATAAAGGAGAATTAATCGCATTAATAGTATATGTAGTTGACCAGTTCGTTTCTTATTCTGAAACAGTTTCCATCCTAGACTAAACTAGAAAGTATTCATTCTCAGGATTTCGATTTAGATCCAATAAGGTTCAAGTCTCTGATACAATTTTCAACAGAAAATTCCAAAAATTATATAAGAAGTTGAGCCACAACCAGATATGATTCTGTTCACCGATTTCATATTCTCTAACTAATTAGTGTAAATTATAAGCTTAGCAATTATCATTTCATACTTTTAGTTTGGTCAATAAGTATATCAGAAGCTTACATTTAACTACAGCAGGCAAATAGCATGTTAGTTACGGAATTGAAAGCAGCATAAACTCATTAAATGTAAACTAAATGAATTCAGAATTAAGTCTACCGGATAGGATGAAGATCTTCTAACTCGTTCTCATATCTCGGACCAGTTATAGTCAAACGGCGCGTTACTGAGTTAGGCGCTGTTGCGATTACTCCATTCCTCCTCATATACTCCAACACCACAAGCACCGCATTAACCACACACAGCATCGAGTAACCGCAGAGCCAAACCCTAAGTTCCGCATTATCCTCTTCCCACGCAATCCAGAACAACGTAACGAACGAAACCACAACAAACGCAAGGTTCCACAGAGTCTCTATGACCACAACTGGAAGCGAATAGCCCCAAGCCTCTCGGTAATCCTCCAGCTGTAGCGCAACGTTCTGGCGAACTACCATTGATGCTCCACGGCGGCCGGCGAAAAGACCTAGAAGCATAGGGACTCTCGACGGAGGTCTATCTCCTCCGGCAGACGGTGCGGCAGCAGTGGCGTGAGTTGGAGAGAGTAACGGCTCATCGACGGTGGTAATCTCCGGCACCGACGCTGCAATCTCCGCCATGGTGTAACAGAATGATAACAGTACTGATTCTGTTTTGAAAATGTAACCGTCTATAAAGGTATAGGGGGGAAACAGTATAGTTTCACTTTACCCCCTAAGGTTCGGTATTGTGACGATAATGGTGACATTTCCATTTCCATAATATAAATTAACACGACGCAACGTGGGGGGGGGGGGGGGGGGGGGGTATTCCACGGTCCTCCCAACCGCTGGAGTGATCACACTCCACAGGCTAGCTTAGCCCCATAGCTGCCTAGGGGTGAATACCCAACCGAGAGCGAAGAGCTTGGCCGTGGGATGCGGACACCAAGATTCGAACCCGGGACCTCTAGGGAGAGGGTGGGTGGGGCTGGCCAACTGGGCTAACGTGCGTGTGTGGTTCAACGTTTTTACGTCTATTTTTTTCTATTTAACAAGTTTGTCGTAACGCGTGGGTCCAAAATCGACATAGTTATTTTTTATATGTTATATGTTTCAGTTCGCATTAACACGCCGCAACTTCAGTGTTGGTGGTCACTATCAGCGGTGTGGCATTGATGTTATTTGACATAGTTTTAGGCCCCCGCCGCAACGCGGGGTGCTTAATTCTAGTTGATTTTATTAAGCATGTAAGGAGAAGTGTATGAAGTTGTGTCGTTTTGATTATGAATATAAGTCAAGAAAAAGTTAAGTCAAAAACACATCATACCTAACCAGGCTTGATTATGAATAAAATTTATGTCGTAACGTAGTTTAACTCGGTTTTGAATAAAACTTATACCAATTTGTACATAAAGATAAGCATGTCATAATGTCATACCGGAATATAAAAAACACTATATTTTAAAAGTTATAAATGAAAAATTAAATATATGTGAAATTAACTATAAATAATAAAATACTAAAATTATTAAAATGAGCAAACAAATAAAATAACGTATGATGTAAGATATTCAATAACAGAGGAGCATATCTTATAGTATGTTCTTAAAAGTGAAACAGAAAAGCATATTTAATCCAACCAATTAAAAAGGTGTATTGTTCATCTCATTTATTTTTAATACAACCAATCAAAAGGTGTATTGTTAATCTCACTATCAAAAAGGTGTAATGTTGACAAAGGCAAAGTATTTAAAACACCTAGGTTGGAAAGGGGAAAGTCTTGGGTTCAAGTCTCACAGACGATAGGGGATTAAAGAAATTAGCCGTTCAAAAAAAAAGTTTAATGTTAATCTCGCTTACAAATAGTATTTACTTAAAGTATAAAAAACATACTTATTTCAACCAATCAAAAAGGTGTATTGTTCATCTCACTTACAAATGCTATATAGTATAATATAATATAATATAATTCCACTTTTTGGTAATTTAATTAATTTTGTGTGAATGATGAATTTATTGAAGAACCATATGATGGGTATGATCTAGACAGTTTTATGACCAAAGAGAGTTTAATATCCACACTTGGTGTGATAAAAAAGAAGAATCGTTGAAGTATGTGGATAACGCATATTCAAATGGCAAAATAAAAGCATGATCATGATAGTGAGCTTAGATTTTCCAAATCTAATTGAGTTTAGAAGAGTTTTAAACCTTCGTGCATGACAAATGCGACACGGCTTACCACAAGATGTGCAAATATGGAGTTACCTTTAAATGTTACATGTTTGTTTTGGTAATAAGTTTTTTGCTTATACAACATTTGTGTATGTGATGATTTTGTAGAACCACATTCTTGCACTCAACCAACAAAGGCAATGGTTGTGAGCATAGTTGCTGCAAGCTTGAATCTAAGGGGTGTATTACAAGTCTATAAAGCATTCGTATAAAAAGAAAAACGCATATATAGGAATGTCAAAAACTCTAGAGTATATTACTTATGTCCCTTTGTTTTAGTGGTTTTAACCACTTGAGTCTAATATCAGAAAGTTTAACGCTCCGAGTCCCTAACCGCTCATTTTATGACGTTATGAGCCCCTGTGTTTAGGTGGTTTTAACCACTTGAGTTCAAAATCAAAAGTACAAGTGTTAAAATTGGACTCAAAAAGTTATAAAATGAGCGATTAGGGACTCGGGATGTTAAACTTTTTAATTTTAGATTCAAGTGGTTAAAACCACTAAAACACTGGGACTTATAAAAGTAATTTACTCTAAACTCTATTATATTAAAAATTTGTCACTGCATGTTATAAAGTTTTCATATGGTATAATAATGGTATATACCCCACATATTTGTGGATTTTCTAATACCATTTCAATCTAAACGAAAATCGATTAAAATTAAAAATGACAGAATTTGTGGATTTTCTAACGAATTAAAACAGTAGGTAAACGAGCTAAGCCTATAAGCTGGGTTGGCTCGGCTAGTGACTCACTCGATAACTGGCTCATTGACTCGTTTAAATTAAACCTAAGAGTTCAATATAATATAAACTAAAAATATACTAATTATAACATATAAAAAACTATTGAGAAAAAAAAAAAATAATAATACATATGTGTATGCTGAAACCCCTATATTCATCTTCATCTATTATAAAACCATATGCAAGTTTACATTTTTAATAATAAAATTAGAGGTTTTCATATAATCAACTACCATTCAACTCTTTAAATATTACAAGATGATGATAATCTCAACTATCCTAATATTCAGACTACATAATTACTCTAATATTCAAAGTAGAGATAGATTAAACTCAGTTAAAAGTAGAAAACCTAAGCAGTATGCAAACTGCATTCAAGCTACTAGTGAAAAGGTTCACCTCTATTCTTCTAATACTAGTTCACCCTTACAATAACCTCTTTAACACTGGCCACGCCACGCCTACTTCCTGTGTCACGCCATTTCATAAAACAAAAAATTATGTTAAATTATCACTTGAACATGGCATTTAAGTGTAGTGTAGTGTGTGTGTGTGTGTGTCTATATATATATTAGGGAAAGGTTTAAATGGGAACGCTGAATCTTGTGAAAACCGTGAGAACGAATGAAAAAACCACAAGAACTTGGTCAAAAACAATTCAAATTCAAATTTTTTTACACTTATCATTATTATTCGAATACAATGTTAGAAATTTAATTTACACGTTTAAATTTACATGAATTCGTAAATAAAGAAAATTTACACATGTGTAAGTTTTCCATTTACACGTGTAAATTTGTTATATTTACACATGTGTAAAAAATCTGATAAGAGTGATTTTGAGAGAGGAAATGAATTATTTGACGTTGTAAATTCTTTTTTTGATGTTGTATTTTAATTACAGTGAGGTTTGTATTAAAAAAATTGGATTTGATTGGTTTTTTCATTCGTTCTCACGGTTCTCGCAATATTTAGCATTCTCCAGATAACCCTCCCATATATATATATAAAGTATAAACCCGAGTAAAATATAGACTTACGTTTATAGCGTTTCACTGCCTTACAATAGTTACTTCCACATTTACACCGGAATGCCTTCCTTGCGTAACTATCATCATCAAAATCAATACCATAATCCTGCATCCATTTTTCAAACACAGGCTTAACATCATCATACTAACAAATAATGACATAATAGCCCATGGCTACTCACCCAAGTTAGTTCTTCCATAGCCTTTACTTCCCTAGTAGTGAAAAATGCGTGCTGCGAATTCAATTAACGGCGTAAATCAATTAATTGAACATGTAAATACATGTACAGGTATAGCACAGTAAATGACTAAAAGTAGTACATGGTAAAAATGGTGATCTGGTGACTCCACTTCAACAGGGATCTCAACCAAGTTAGCATCCACGCATCTATAAAACCAACCAAACAAATTTTCAATTAAGGATTATGAAAAAAAAAAAAAAACAGGTAAAAGTTTGGATTAAACATGTAACATGTAATTAAATACCTATGGTTAATGAAGCGTGCAGCGTTTCCAAAAGAAGCAGCATCCAAACAAAGGGCCTCTTCATCCTTTACAAACCCTTCTGAACTCCAATGAGCATCCAATAAGACAGAGTATCTTCTATGTTCTTCATTCTTGTTCAGTTCGTTTCGTTCAAATAACTCACGATTTGTTACAATTTCTCCAACATACTCGCATACAAA
Source organism: Helianthus tuberosus (assembly GCA_030545235.1). Classification (NCBI taxonomy): domain Eukaryota; kingdom Viridiplantae; phylum Streptophyta; class Magnoliopsida; order Asterales; family Asteraceae; genus Helianthus; species Helianthus tuberosus. Next base: position 6,234,089 of record CM060452.1, read on the forward strand.
CGTCCCCTTAGGTAAGTCCTCTAGAGTCCTCAGTCCCCAACCCTTTCCTTCACGTGTCATAAATACCTGCAAAAGTACAAGAAACTTGTAATGTTAAGTTCGAAACGAAACATTTCGTGAAATTTCACTACTAACTAACCTGCAATCTTGCTTGAATGCCTCTCTGAACAACACGATTTCCACAGCTCAAACCACACCCGCACTTATACCAGCATTCCTTTATGAATTTCGTTCTCTTTTGCAGAGTGATATCAATGCGCTTTTCAAGAAACTTTTCATCCACCAAACCATCAGTTGTGTATGCAAACTCACCTCCTTTTTCTACAGCACAAGCACACGGTACTTCACGGAATAAACAATCACCAAAGCAACCCGGGCAGCTATTTTCATCAGATATACTCGCAAGCATAGGCTTCACATTTGCAGTGTCATAGTTAACATTTGTCTTAATGTACGTGAAGCTAGGTGGTTTCTCATCATCAACATCGTTTACTAATGATATTTCGTGTTTTTCCAAACCGCGAGTTATATCATCCACCCAGTAGTACTTGCTGCAGAGCCCAACCGTTGCTTGCGCCTTTGGAATCGTAGTCAAGCTACTTGAACACGACAACTCATCGATACCAACCGTCTGTTGCTTTTTGAACGTTCCGATAAAACAATCTTCGAATTCACTTGCTACCACAAATCTTGGGAAATCAGTAGTGGGAGCATCTTCTTTCTCGGGTTCGTTGTTAAAAGATAGGTTCGTGGTACCGACATGAACTGATGCATTCCCTTGTTCGATAAAACATTCGCATATTTGTTTTAAAACTTGAGCAAGAGAAAATCCCATTGCAGAAGCTTGGAATTTTGCTTGATATATATCCTCAACGCGGTTCGTAACCGCATCAGGACTTGGAAAACCGAATCCAGGAGGAGGTTTACATATGGAAAAAGTGAACTTGACTTCACCATTGGATCCCGTCACCCACGAATTACTCGCCAAGAACAGAGAGACAAACGCCTTGCTGCTATCGTCGCTAAACAAGTAGCAAAGGTAGTTCCTCAGATCGTGAGTGAAATATACGAGAATGTGAGCAAATCATCTGAGGAGTCCAGAACCGAAGCTCCTAAAACTGCTCCCAAGACTGCTTTCAGCTTCAAGCAGTTCAAAGCCTGTGGTCCAAAGGAATTTACTGGCGAGGATGGCCCAACAGCCATGTTTCGATTGTTTGATTCCGTCGAAGTCACTCTGCGCCAGAGTGGATGTCCTGAAAATCTCCGTACTCTAAACGCTACCGGCGTCTTCCAGTCCCGCGCACTAGACTGGTGGACGGCTGAGAGAAACTAACACGGAAATGACGCAGCCTATGAGCTGACGTGGGAAGAGCTGAAGGCCATTTACGATGGATGAATTCTGCCCTCCCCATGAACGCCAAAAGCTGGAGGACGAATTCTGGCATATCAAGCAGAATAATGGAGAGAACGCAGCTCTAACTGCTCGCTTTAAGCAGCTCGGTATCATCTGTCCCGTTCAAGTGAAGACGCCCGAGATGACCATCAAGAAGTACATTCGAGCCCTACCAGACTGTGTCGCGGATTTTGTGCACGCCGTGAAACCAGCAACAATCGAGGAGACCTACTTGCGTACCGCTGAAATCAACGACAAGCGCGTCAAAGCTGGTTTTTTAGATAAATTTTCGAAGAACCTGCATCAAGCTACCGCCGTACCACCCACTGAAACCACTGCCGCTCAATCATCAAAAGCCTCTCGCCGCAAGAAGAAGAACAACAACAGCAGCTCCAGCAACAAGAACTGTGTTGCCACTACCACTACTGCTCCACTTCAAGCCGTACCAGCTCAGCAGCAAACTCAGCATCGACCAGCACCAGTCATCTATGCACCGCCTGCAAAGCGTGCATACACTGGTCCTCACCCTGCCTGCCCAACATGTTCTTATCATCACCCGGTGGGTATTGCTTGCCGATTTTGTGTGCATTGCAACATGTACGACCACTTTACCGCCAATTGCCGTACTGGTCCCCGACAAGCACCAGCTCAAGCCACTGCTCATCAAGCTCTACTTCCAGCCCCACAAGGCTAACCAGCGGCTCAGGCACCCGCGGTCAACGCCAGAGTCTGCTTCGCTTGTGGTGATCCCAACCACTTCGCGAACATGTGCCCGAACAGGGTTGTGAAACAAGAGCCCCAGCAGCAGCAGCCTCAGCAGCAACAACAGCCTCAACAACAACAGCAACAAGCCGCCCGTGCCAGAACTTTCAACATCAATGTGCGCCAAGCCCAGGCTGACAACAACGTGGTCAATGGTACGTTCCTTGTGAATGGTATTTATGCTTCGTGTTTTTTTTTATACTAGAGCCGATAACTGCTTTGTGTCATTTAAATTCGAGAAGCTTCTTAGTTGTAAGCGCTCCCATCTCCCCTCGACGTTCGATGTAGAAGTCGCCACCGGAAGAACTGTCGCCATTAATTTTGTTCTTCGTGATTGTACTCTTGAGCTCAACAATCACATCTTCCCAATCGACCTTATCCCTATCCAACTCGGAAGTTTTGACATCATAGTAGGCATGGACTTTCTTCGTGGAAACCATGCTGAAGTTGTGTGCTTTGATAAGATGATTCGATTCGCGCTCGCTAATGGTGATGTATTGTGTGTTTACGGTGAAACTGCTTCGAAAGGTCTCAAGCTCATGTCGTGTGTCCAAGCTAGCAAGTATCTCCTCAAGGAATACAGAGCTTTCTTGGCTAAAATCGTAGTAGCGGAGAAGGAAAAGAAAGAAATGGTGGTAAGCCAAGTACCTGTTGTTTGCGAATTCCCCAACGTCTTTCCTGATAATCTTCCCGGTCTGCCGCCAAGTCGTGATATCGACTTTCGTATCGACCTCATTCCTGGAGCAAACCCTATTGCTAGAGCTCCTTACCGACTCGCTCCATCCGAAATGCGTGAACTCTCGAGTCAGCTCCAGGAACTACTTGATAAAGGCTTCAGTCACCCGAGCACCTCTCCATGGGGTGTACCAGTCCTTTTCGTCAAAAAGAATGATGGTTCGTTTCGGATGTGCATTGACTATCGGGAATTGAATAAGTTGACAATCAAGAATCGCTATCCCCAGCCTCGCATCGACGATTTGTTTGATTAGCTACAAGGTGCTACATGTTTCTCCAAGATCGATCTACGCTCAGGCTATCACCAGTTACGCATTCAAGAGGAAGATATACCCAAAACCGCTTTTCGCACTCGATACGGCCACTATGAGTTCGTTGTTATGCCTTTTGGTTTAACCAACGCACCCGCGGTTTTCATGGATCTGATGAATCGCGTGTGTAAACCTTATTGTAGGATCGAGAGACGATCAAAACGAGTCTATCAGAAAAGTTCTCGGTCTAATCAGAGGCGGAATTCATTGATTAGATTTTGTAACAGCTTGTTTCACTTCAAATTGTCTTGTTTTATTGATTTAACACGTTTACAGATCAGTAGACACGTCGGCAACACTTTGGTACCGGAAACATGATCATTACAAATGATTTCGCATCTAGGGTATTTATAGGGGTGGTAATTTCGCATGGAATTACATTGTGCTATTTCGTGCGAAATTAACTCTTCAACACACAAACCCTATTTTCTCGTACAACGTGCCCTGATCTAACAATTCTAGTACAAGACTCAATACAAGACGAAGTCGACAGACGTATGCACCAACAGACTCCCCCTCGGATGTTGACGAGTCTTCAGTGTCGAGTCTTCACAGATCTTCAGCCTTGATCAATCTTCGGGCTTTCTCTATTTTTCCCTCTTCTTTTCTCTATCTTTTTACAGCATCAGCAGCTTGCGTGATCTTCAGGATCTGAAGCTGGCTCTATTCATCTATAGACTTTCTCTTTCTAACAGACTCCCCCTTAATTTGTACTGGGATCGTAGTCTGGCTTTTACAAATTCACAGGTTCAGATTCGTGACCTGTAAAACCCCGAGAGGATCTTTCAATGATATCAACGTTAACTTGTGTAAGTGCGGAAACCAAACACAAGCGGATTCAAGAAAACTGTAAAATAGAATAAACACAATAAGCAAATCAGAACACTATCTTGCATTCACCTTAGAACCGATGACTGATACAAGACACGCAAAAGATCTCGAGTGGCCTCTAACCTCCAGCTAAGCGATCAACCCTCTAAACATAACAAGGGTTTGTTTATATACTACCTAAGATGGACCGAGACCATCCTAAGCCCACTCGAGATCGCACCAAAACCCATTACTTACATTCGACCCAAAAACAACTAATTAAACATTACAAGATCAACCCCTAAACTATTGTAATTCTCTATGCATAAACCTCAAGGTTCCAACAATCTCCCCCTAGGTTTATGCATGGAGATTCGTGAGACTTCAACTATCACGATCACCACCCAAACGATCCTTGAGCCCACCAAAGCCTTTTGTGCGAATATGAATGGCCAAAGCAACAGCACCTGTCCATTCTTTTGCAATTTCTTCATATTTTTCAGTAGCTCTAATTTGATTGCGAGCTAACACTTCCAGATCTTCATAAGCAAGATTCAACAAATCAACTTGATCCACCAAGCGAAAATTCACATCATCATCACAAACTATTACTGCCTGCCCTAGACGTTCATCATATGCCCAAAAATGCAGGGACTTCAACGCACCTTTTGGAATCTTTCTCACTAAAGGAATCACCTTTTCCTTATCAGTCACTGGCCAGTGCACAATCTTCATTCGCTTGTTTGTATATGGATCTCTAACCCCTTTAGCTGGTTTAACAATGGACTCCGCAGTATGCATGGAAGGAAAACCACGAAGAACCTCCCTCTTCAATCTCTCGTAAAACAAATAACCACGACCTCCAGGCTTGTCATCCACATAAGGTGAATTAGACAAGTTCGTCAAATCAATCTTTGTGAAAGTCTGGAACTGAGCTGGATTTTTGTACCACTCAACAGGTCCAACCTTCCTCTTTATCCACCATATTCGACGATCATGATCAAAACCCCAGCTGACCACACCAGATCTATTTCCAACTTTATCATAGAGAGTTTCACCAACATCCATTAAATGATGTGTTGCTTGAGCATCATCATCATCTGGATTAAGATTCTTGTTCTTCAGAATTACAAACTCCCTTTTCCTTTTGATCCTTTCTGCCTTTTCTTTGTCTGCAACTGGATCTGTAACTCTATTGAAATATTGTTCCATAGCAGCACTTCTCTCAGCATCATCTTTTTCAAAGGCTTTTCTTCTGTTTTCTACGTCAGTCGGATCAGAGAACTCTTGTCCAAACTTCTTTTCCAACTTTCCACGTAAATCATAAACCATATTAAACAGCAAACTGACATCTCCTTGAAGCTGTTTAATTTGTTGATTCTTTTGCACGATAGTATCTTCAAGTTGGATAATCTTGGCGTCTTTATGAATTGAATCTTGCTCAACCACAATTAGCCGTTTCTTCATTTCTCTCATACTAATGAAATCATCATCATCACTTGAATCATCATCAAACGGCATTCTCAACGGCTCTTCAGGTCTCTTACCACTTGAACTGCTAGGTACATCATAAACAACTCTAGAAGGACCTGCAGATTCAGAAATACCAAATGGCATTGTCTCAACAACAGTATCAGTATCAACATTTGTAACTTGAACATCAGCAGTGGTGGTCTCCAAAACATTTCTTTGAGTGTCAGTGTTAAACTCAAAGATATCTTCAGTAGTGGCAATGGTGTCAGTGACATTTTTCTCAAAATCGAAATCATACAATCCATCATCATCTTCAGCTATGTTAATAGATTGATCTTTGTTTTGTTCAACATACATTCCGAGTCGAGGATCCCTCCTTTTCCGCTTCAAAGGTAATGAATCAGGATCCTTTGGGTTCTCGCTAGGCTCTTCATCGGATACTGTAAGATTGGAAGGAGGATTTCCCATCTTATCAGTCACAGACTTTAACAACAAAGCCAAACTCTCAGCAGTAATCACAGACGGAACAGTAGAAACAGCAACATCAGCTTCCTTTTCAGGAGGAAGCTCTTCATCATCTCCTGAATCACACAAAATCTCTATGCCCTCATCGTCAGAGTTAATTGTTAATATCTCTGTCTCAGGCTCATTATCAACAACACCCTGAACATCATGCTCTTCAGCAACCATTGCATTGACTGGAACAGGTTGTACTATTACTGGATCAGCAGCTACGTCTTCAATCTCTGCAAACTGGCCAAATTTCTCTAATGGAATACGTCCCTCAAACTTCTTTTCTGTACCCTTCTTGGTAGTGAGAGCACCAAAACAAGAAGGACCCATAGGTTTTAGCTCCATGGTGTCACCGGATCGCGTCAAATCAGAATAACGAGCATTGAAAATCATCTGCAAAAACCTTGGATACATAATAAATTTATCTTTTCGAACTCCAGTAACATTTCTCTTCATCCCTTAAAAATGTACTTCGAGTAGTTGAACGGCTCATTCGTAATAAGTGCTACAAAAGCAGCCGTTTGCGTAATGTTCAGTTGATCTGTTCCCCCTCGATTTTCTGTCATACACAAGATAAACATGTGTGCCAACAAACGCCAATACGGGTGCAGAAACTTCTTAACGAGTGACGGATATTTTCCTTCGTAGCTCAAACGAGGTAAAATAGCCTCTATAGTATCACTTGGAAGCTCAATCGGATCAGATTCAGTATCACCAAACTGTAGAACTTCTCTTATCATTTGCTCAGTAATGACGATCTTCTTCTTCTGAATCTCAGCTTCTATCATTCCCTTTCCATCAGCTCCTTGTGCTTCAAATCTTGCTGTCTTCCAAAAATATTGAACAAGACCTTCATAGACAATTGGATTATCTCTCAGTGCATGAACAAGTCGGCAGCTATTCAACCCTTTAATCAGCGATGTATATAAACTCTTGTGCTTCTCTGGAGGAGCAGCTAAGTATCCAGCTTGATTATGCGTAGAAATAAACTTTAAATCCATATCTACACACAACAGAAACATTTAAGCACATAAGGATTTATACTTGATGAAATTTATTAACAAGACAAATCATGTCAACAGTGAATACAACTGGTCAACATTCAACATGCTGATCATTGATCAACAACTCAGATTGCAAAAGTCAGCAATGACGTCACACGGGACCATAATGTTTCGAGTCGAGACCGTGAGGTTTCGAGTCGAGACAAAAAGATCACTCGAGACTACCGTGTTTTTGACTCGAGACCAATATGACATCGACTCGAGACCTCAGTCGAGACAGATGAGATTGCGACTCGCAACCACAGATCTCGAGTCCCTAAAAATTTTCTTCAATCTGATTCGAGATCTCCCAAACACCTTTTGATCTGTTAAAATTTGGATCAAAATCCAAAAACACTTCAAAATTCTTTGAAGACCAAAACATGTCCAAATTTAGAGTTCATGAGCATCTTCAAACATTCATATGATGTTCAAACTATCTTCATCAAATCTTCAAGAAATCCTGCAAAACTTCAACTGAAACGTTATCAAGTTCATCAAATTACCTTCAATAGCAAGTCGAGACCGGAGTAATCGTCGGAAAAATAAAGAAGTCGCCGGAGAGTGAGAGAGAGTTTTGAATGTGACAATAATTTGTTTCGAGTGCACAATGGGGTCTCGAGTCGAGATCCCTTTAAATATCCCAAATCTGTGGGCTGGGCCTTTAACAATTTGGGTCGAGACCACAGTCTCGATTCGAGACCACTCATCAGTTTGAAACTTAAATTTATTAAATAAATATATTTTCAATTATTTCAACAATCCAATTTAAAAATCAACATTTTCTTATACAACCCTTCAACTTTCTGAGCATGTTTTTATTAAACCAAAAACCTTCAAACATAAAAAAAATAATATCGAAATATTATTTACAAAAATAAAATAAGGAAATATCATAATTTGCTCAGGGATCAAATCACGGGTTTCGGGCTTGACCACACTTATCAACACTGATCTATTACTGAATGATCTATACGATTGCCAGTATATTTGTCCACCTAAACTCACCTCCCTAGACCTTTTACATATAACTGCCTGTAACAAATTTTATCATGTTTTGATTTCTTAACAATGAACACCCAAACAAATACTAATCAAATCCCGGAGTTATATACAGCACACTCTATCATGCAAGTAGCTTCCCTACCACATATTTCACAAGTCCAATCCAGATCTCTGAAATCTTAACTGGGAATAGATTGAGAAGAGAACATAATAGATCTTAAGCAGAGATGGTATAATATACAGATCAAATGAGTTTTTCTCAGTTTGATATAGGTTTCTTGGGTTTCTTTTGGGCACTTGAGGGCCTCTTTCGGGTGTATAAATGATCTACAGAGCGACAACGTACAGCTAGGTCAGCATGTATCTGGATGCAGCAGAAGCTGACGTTGCCTAGCACCTCCAGGTCAGCATATATCTGGATGCAGCAGAGGAGATACACGACTTTTTCAGAGAAGATTTCAGAGTCAGACCAAAATTGTGTGTATCGGGACAACATACAAACATTCAAATAGAAATGAGCTAATCCCATGTGATTTTCTTTCCTGAGGTCATGTACTAATTTAGTTCTGAACAGAACAGCCAATGTTTCCAGTCTTTAAGGATAGAGCCTACCAACACATCGTTCTAGAGTCAAACTATTTCGATACTGGTCTTACATGAGTCAGCCTTCGACCATAATGTGAAAATTCATTTCATTTCCCAGTCATGCAATGTTTCTTTTTGGATTTTTTTTAAATTTTTAATGTTTTTGTATTTTTCAAAATTTTTCAATGTTTTTGTATTTTTCAAAATTTCTCCCCCTAAATTTGTGCATAAATAAAAACTACCTAAGAATAGAAAACTTTATGAACAAATTTACTTAAACACAAACAACCATGCTCAGTCGGTATACCGGATCATTTTCAGAAAATCAACAAGCACTTTGAATTTTGAACTGCTGACAGGTTTTGTAAACAAATCGGCAGCATTTGCATCTGTGTCGATTTGCTCGAGTTTAATAAGACCTCTGTCAAAGCAGTCTCTAATGAAATGAACTTTTATGTCTATGTGCTTGGTTTTGGAGTGAAAAACAGGATTTTTAACAATTTGTATTGCAGCATCATTATCGCAGTAAATAGTAGTATTGAGATAAGTCAAACCGTAGTCTTGCAATTGATGTTGCATCCACACCACTTGAGAGCAAGATGCAGAGGCGGCGACGTACTCAGCTTCAGCTGTAGAAATCGCCACCATTTGTTGTTTCTTGCATTGCCAAGAAATGAGCCTGTCACCCAGAAATTGACATCCAGCTGATGTAGATTTCCTGTCACTATCAGTACCTCCAAAATTGCTATCAAAAAACGCAAACAAGTCAAAATTTGAATCCCTCGGATACCACAGGCCAAACCGAGGTCGGCCTTTAAGGTACCGAAAGATTCGTTTAACAGCAGTAAGATGAGAAGTTTTAGGATTAGCCTGATATCTCGCGCAGTTGCAGATAACAAACATGATATCCGGACGGCTAGCTGTCAGATACATCAACGACCTAATCATAGACCTATACAGACGTTGATCAACAGAAGATCCTTCTTCATCTTCAGTCAATAACGGTCTCTCTGCCATTGGTGTTTCAGCTGATTTTGCGTCTGAAAGCTTGAATTTTGCTAGCACATCATCCACATACTTCCCTTGATGAATAAGAATGCCTTGAGAATTATGTTTGACTTGTAAACCCAAAAACAGTGTCATTTCTCCGAGAGCACTCATCTCAAACTTCTTTTTCATAATTCTCTCAAACTCCATGCAAAGCTCCTCACTTGTAGATCCGAAGATAATATCATCGACATAAATTTGAACCAAGATCTGATCCTTGCCTACTTTCTTGATAAACAGAGTCTGGTCTATCGTGCCACGTGTGTACCCATGATCCAAAAGATGTTCAGTTAGAGTAGCATACCAAGCTCGTGGTGCTTGGTGTAATCCATACAATGCCTTGTCTAGCTTGTAGGCATATTCTGGATGATCTGGATGTACAAAACCCGGTGGCTGCTCAACAAAGATTTCTTCCTTCACATCTCCATATAGAAACGATGTCTTGACGTCCATCTGATACGCAGTTAACCCCATATATGACGCGTAGGCTAAGAAGATCCGGATGGCTTCAAGTCGGGCAACCAGAGCATATACTTCATCATAATCCAGACCCTCTATTTGTCGAAAACCCTGAACCACCAGTCTTGCTTTATTTCGAACAATAACTCCTGCAGAGTCTTGCTTGTTTCTGAACACCCATCTAGTTCCAAGTTTGCGCTTTCCCTTTGGTAACTCGACAAGTTTCCATACTCCAAGCTTCTCAAACTGGTTCAGCTCTTCATGCATAGGATCTACCCAGCCTGGTTCCTGCAAAGCTATATCAACAGTTTTAGGTTCTATTTGTGAGATGTAGCAAGAATATAAACATGTATTGATGGTTCCTGATTGGCTCCTGGTTAAAACTCCTGCATTTACAGGACCAATCACATTCTCTATAGGGTGATTTCGTTGGACACTTGTAGGAATTGCCATGTCAGGTACGGTCTCGTCCTCAGTAGAAGCATTTTGATTATCATCAGTGGTGTTGCTAGACTCCCCCTCATTAGATGTTGCAGTATGGTGAACTAAAGGAGTTGTAACAAAGCAGTCTTCAGGAATGGATTCAGGAAATAGTGCAGATCCTGAACCACTCGGTGTAGCACCGCTTGATGAAGCACCTTCAGGGGATAGATGGGACATTTGCTAAGGCGTAGGGTACCGAGTGAAAATCATTCCCGGTGGGTCAATGGTATGATTTCTTGACCTTCTTTCAGCCTGTTCTTCTTCTTCAGTATCACCAAAAGACAGCGGTTGTTTGGGAGTAGACACACCTGCAGCTGTAGGGACACTTGACAAAATGTTAAACGATTTAAATAATTCAGCATAATCATATAACCAATCTGGTCCAACTCTAGCATCCGTAGCATTTTCCTCGAGCCATTCAATGTTGCACGACTCGACGACCTTTTTAGTTACCTTGTTGTATACTCTATAGGCTGAACCTTTAGCATATCCAACAAAATAACACTCGTCCCCTTTGACTTCAAACTTTCCATTAGCGTCCATAATTAGTAACACACATGGACAACCAAAGATGCGAAAGTGTGAAACCGAAGGTTTACGTCCTTCCAGAATCTCATAAGGAGTTTTCATATGTCGTTTGTTTACTAAAGCATGATTCTGGACGTAACAAGCCGTGCTAACAGCTTCAGCCCAAAAGAAACTAGGAAGCTTCGAATCAGCCAGCATAGTACGCGCAGCCTCTATAAGAGTACGATTTCGTCTTTCAGCTACTCCATTTTGTTGTGGAGTTCGTGGTGCACTGTACTGTTGTTCAATTCCCTTTTCAGCACAGAATGTATCCATGGTGACATTTTTGAATTCCGTCCCATTGTCTGATCGAATAGCCTTTACTTTGGTACTGGCTTGATTTTCCACCAGAGTAATGAATTGTTTGATCAAACCCGCAGCCTCATTCTTGTGACTTAGAAAGTACACCCAGGTGTAGCGTGAGAAATCATCGACTATCACGAGACAATAAGCCTTCTTGCCAATACTTAACACATTCACCGGATGAAAGAGATCCATGTGAAGTAATTCAAGCACAACTTTGGTGTAACACCCCAAAAATGGGTTTGGTAATTTAAACCCGGTTAATATAAAGGAACGGGTAAAATACCGTTAGGGGAAAAAGTGAACCCGTAAATGAACATTAACTAGGAATAATTAACCTAGTTGAATATTAGTATCGTTGGTATTAAACGAAGGGTTGTAGCCTTATTTAATTAAAACGAAACATGAGGGACCAAAGTGAACAACTTGAAAGTTGTTTTATTAAAAGTAAACAACACACACACATAGACACACATCGTGTGTGTGTGTTCATCAACGAGCAGGAGGCTCCCAACGAGCCTCAAACCCTAACTTCATCTTTATGCTCAAATTGAAAGGCAAGATGACGCTTAAAATCATAACCGAGCATGGATAAATGATCACCATCACGAGGGGATCATAAGGTATGTCTTAAATCTAAGATTTGTGATCATGGGTGAAGTGGGTTATGTTCTAATCCGTGAGTTAATATGAAATTAACCATGTACAAGGGTTAGAATCCTCGTATAGAACATGGGTTACGTATGTTTTGTGTTAATTTGATGATTAGAGGTAAAACCCGTTAGTTATGGTGAAGATGATAACTAGAATCACCACCTATGTCCAAGTCTTGTGGAAAGATTGATGTATTATCTGGGTATGATGAATTCTTGTTAGATGAATTAGGAGAAATATGTTGATGCTATGTTTGATGTTTATGTGTTAATGATACTTGTTGATTAGTAAGAAGATTTGATGAAATATGAATGAGCTAGGAAGATTATGCATAAACTAGTTGTACATGGTGCCTAGGAAGTAGTACGCACACCACGTGTTTGATGAAATGTCTAAATGACAATAATAGGTGAAGGTTGTGTTATAATGATGTTGAGTATGTTATATGCTTGTTTGAATCGGCTAATGAAATACATATGTGAGATATGAACTTGATATGATCGTGCATATGAATAATCATGTATGCTAATAAGGATGTAAATGTAATGACATGAAAGTATAGGAATCATGTCAAGATGGATGGGAGCGTGGAAGGCTAACGGGACAAGAAGACTCAAGTAAGCGAATGCAAATACGGACGCGTAAGGTAAGTAAATCCCGGACTTACACTTTAGATGTAAAATATATTGTAGTATGATGATTATTGTGATACATGTGAGAAAGTATTTAACAATGGAAGTAAATAGGTAAGTTTACGGAAAAAGGAGTCGAAAGTGGATAGGGAAGTAAAATGATGCTAATTGTTTTCTGTTAAGAATGAAATGGAAGTGCAGGTATACTAATAATGGAGAATGAAGATTAAATATGGAAGTCAGACGAGAGTGTACGAATGGAGGGACGAATGGACTCATATGAACGAGAATAAGAGATGTTGATGCTTGATTATGCACGTTTTAAAGTATATATATTATGTCACTGGTTGCTAATGAAGTAATTGGTTGTGGTGACTGCAGGTTGTACAGGTTTATGAATGTTTGCTCAAGATGTGTACGCGGTTGAAGATCGAGTCAAGACATGGATTGTACGTGGGTGTGTATGTGGTCAATTAATTCGATATACGTATGTTAGTTTTTAATTAATTTATAAAAAGGGATTAATGTATTTAAGTGAAAGAAAGAATAACTTATAAAGAAATTTTTAGTATGTATTTTCCGCTGTGTTAAATTTGGTTAGAACGTGTTAGGGCGTTACATTTGGTTGAGGGTGTAGGCTTGGATTTATGAGGCTTTCGATATGCTTTTCCCTTTGCACAAGCAACACACTTTTCTACCAACATAAAGTCTTTGATTGGTAGGTCACGGACCAGTTGACCTTTGGGAAGTCGATTCAAGTTCTTCATATTTACATGCCCAAGACGACGATGCCACAATAAACCATCATGTTCTGATATCTTTGAAAATAGACAAGTAACTTCTTCACACGGCTTCTTGTTCATATCAATGACATAAGCATTTCCCCGTCTCTCTACTGTCATAAAAAACCAGTCTTCAGGAATCACAATCCCTGGCTTCAATACATAGCAGCCTTTCTTTGTAAAATGGACTGAATTTCCTCGATCACATATCTGTGAAATGCTCAACAGATTGTGTTTCAGTTCTGGGACATAATTCACATTTTCGAAGCTTAAAACGCCGTTTTTCACTGTTCCTTTCAACGTGATTCTTCCTGATTCTCCTCCCGCAAAAGAGACATATCCACCGTCAAATTCTTTTACATTGACCAGTTGAGACAAGTCTCCCGTCATATGCCTGGAACAGCCACTATCCATGTACCAGAGGCGCACTGTAGTCCTCCACAGCTGTTCCTGTACGATTAGCGGGATCAGTTAGATTTAGGAACCCAACCCATAGTGGATCTGGGTTTCCCTTGTGCATCAAAATAAGTCACTCTCTGCCACACCAAATTGTCTTTATTTAAAAATTTCGAAGGATTTTTAATGGCAGAATTTTGATGAGATGTATGAGACGAATTGGAATGCGTGGCCTTAGCTTTAGGTTTCCAATGCTTATTTGACCATTGAGAATTGTAGTTACCAAACGCTTTATATTGATTTTTTCGAAAATCCTTTTGTTGATTTTGATTTCTACGTTTGGCTGCATTCCAATCTTGATCAGAAGGCTTAGCCTTACGATAGTTATTCCTCATTGTCTTAGACTTTTCAGTCGTCACTGACTCTGAATAACGATATCGGTTTGGCTTGACTTTCTGATTTTGTGCATATTTATTTTTAGACTGCACACTTGGGAGATGAACACAGTTTCTGGCGATGTGTCCAGCAACTCCACAATTGAAACATGTTTGACGTTTCAATCTGTGGAAGTTTTAATGCTTCATAGCTGATGTGTATCTGTTGGGTTTAGAAGAATGAGCTTGATTGATGTTTCTTGCTTGGTTAACTTGTGCCTTTTCTGAGCATTTAGGTACCTGTTGATCAGAACTAGCACTGGCACAAGTATGAGATTCAGATGGATTAGATTTATCTTTATCAGAATCATTTTGAAAGGATGTTTCAGATTCAGTTTTAATTTTCTTTTCAAAAACCTTGTCTTGCAATATTTCATTCAAAACAACCACTTCTTCTTTTTGAAAATCAGATTCAGTTTTAATCTTGGAAGATATTGAAACTTCATCAACACATATTTCATCAACACATGTATCATCTGAGTTTAATAAGGGTTCCTTTTCAACCTCGGTTTTCAATGGGGTCCCACTAGGTTCAACATTAGGGACGTCCACTGAGACCAATTCAGAAGAAGAATCAGAACACTGTTGATTCTCTTGAGAAGAAGTTTCAGTGGTTTCACAGAATGCGTCCTGAGGGACCTCACCTGTCACGCTGTCATCAGCTGAAGAGTTAGAAACATTAGAATCACAATTTTAGCTACTGAAAAACATCCATCATCACACACATTATTCAAAGTTTCATCACAAGCATTCACAGTTTTGCCCAAAACATCAGGCCCAAAAGAAGACGAAACATAACTATGAAACGAGTTCAAAAACGATTGTCCAAACACACAACCAGAATCAGTTTTATCAAAAGTAGATTTAGAAAAATCAGAATCTAAAGGTGGTTCATTCCCAAACATATCTCCCCATCTTACTTCAGGTACTTCATCTGCACATGATGAAGAAACGTTAGTATCAAAAGTACCCTTGGACACAAAACAGACTGGTTTAACCACCTGTTTTTCAACAGGTCTGACATTTACTGATGGCTTACAGTTTTTGGGACGATAAGTCATTTTGCTTTCATTCATCATCTCCTCCTCAGTCATAGGTAAGTAAGTATATTTGTCATTATAAGGAGGAGGAGCCTGATTAAAACCCAATCCCAACCCTTTCCTTTTCTGGTATGCTAGCTGTTGATCACACAGGTTTTTGACTAATTTGCTGGAAGAATCAAATTTTTTAACATTTAGCTCATTTATTTGATATCTGTCTCTGATATCCTCCAGTTCTTTTTTCACAGTGCATAATTTTTCTTGAACATAGAAGAGTTAGGCTGTTTTTACACTAACATCATCTTTGAGTTGGATGATGTCTTTTCGCTGAGCTTCGATTTTCTCCTTAAAAAGTTTTTCATTATTAGCAAAAGTGAAATTTTTCCTTTTAATGTCATTATAATCTTCGATTAGCTCAGCGTTGTGTATTCTATAGGCTTCAACTCGTTCTCTACATTCAGGAGTACAGAAAACAGAAATTACCTCTTCATTGGTGAGACCTTTGACTGGAGCTGAAAGAATCTGAGTCATGAAAGCAAGATTTTCAGCTGAAATCTCCTCCTCAGGTGCTGAAGTCACATCCTCAGAAACAGAAGCTTGATCATTTGAGGCCATGAAAGCAATGTTGTTTGAATCAGCTTGATTTTCTGGAGCTGAGATGTTTAGTCGCTCAATTTCCAAATTCCAATCAAAGTTGATACCAGGCTGAACCACCAAGGCTTGAGCTAATCCCAGGGGTTGAGGACTTCCACCAGCAGCAGCATCAGCAGATATACTCGATGTGGTCATAAGAGCTCTCTCTCGATTAGGTGAAGCAGGTTGGGCTGGAGTTTGTTCACTATTGACCCTAGGTTTGGTACAGTTTCTTGCCAAATGACCTGGTTCATGACAATTGTAGCAACGAAACTCAAATGGCATTTTTGTGGGTCCAGTAAAGGTAAGACCTTGCCATTTGTTTCTCCCAGTTTTTCTCACAAAATTTTTGGCTCTAAATGCTGCCATAGCCATCTGCCAGGTTATATCCATTTCTTCTACATCTTCGGGATGAATTTGATCTAAGTCATCCATAGAAAACTTTGGAGGATCAAGTTTACCAGCAGCAAAAGCATTCAAGCAATTTATGACAGAAGCAGCTATATCAAGATTTTCCTTTGACTGTTGCGAGAAGAAGGCAATCATCTCGTTTTTAGCAGTGGGAGTTGACGATGCAGCAGCAGTAGCATTAGCAGAAGGTGGTGCAGCAGCAGCAGCAGGTGCTGGAGTTCCAAAGTAGTAAGCATTTGATGAAGTAGGAGCAGCTTTAGCAGAAGCAGAGTTGTTGAACATTTGAAAACCAGTGTGAGACACAAAGGCAGTGTTATTGCTTGATGCAGAAGGTGTTGCAGTGAATCCAGCGGCCAGCATACTGTTCTTGTAATTTGTTTCTCTCTGTTTATCGTCTAGCTCGCATGCTTTAATGTGAGAAATCATTTCGGATAAACTACACCTTGCTAGATCCTTGGTTTTCTTGATCATTGCAACATGATGATCCCAACTTTTAGGTAAAGCATTTAGAAGCTGTCTGTTAGTTGAAGCATTTGACTTGGGCATTTCCTCCATCTGCATTTGAGTAATCAATTTAACGAATCTCTGAATTTCATTATCGACAGTCTCTCCATATATATGGTTAAAATTGTTGAAATTTTGGCTCAGCAGATTTCTACGACTCTCTTTCATATCTTCATTACCTTCATAGACATCTATTAATGATTCCCACAATTCCTTTGCAGATTTGCAAGTGCGAAAACCAATAGCAACGTCTGGTCCCAAAGCCATGGTCAGGTAAGAAAATGCCATATCATCTTCTTCAACAATTTTGAATTCTTCTTCAGTATACTGATCAACAGGTTTTTTCACTTTCACTCCAGCATCAGTAGGACTGTCTATCATAATTTCTCTTGGGCCTCTAAGAATACTTCGCCAAATTTTTGCATCTTTGACCTTAACATGTTTTTCAAAACGCCACTTCCACTCAGGGAAGTCATTTCCATCTAACAGCCTGGGAACACGAGTGGTGGTTCCAATGACGGAATCCAGTTCTTGATGCTTAGTCATAGCTGCCAGGTCAACACTTTGATTACTTGAAGTCATGGTTACTCAATTACTTAATTAATTTACTGATTAATTAATTATTTAAGTTCAAGAGTCCAAGAGTCCAAAGTTCAAAATCTGAATGACGTTGCAAATGTCGTTGCGAGTCGAGACAGGAGTCGAGACTGAATCAGTAAGTGTATTTAATCCTGAGTCGAGATAGTTGTTGCGAGTCAACTAAATCCTGAGTCGAGACAGTTGTTGCGAGTCGAGATCAGGAACAACCAAAACTTGAAGCCAGTCGAGACAAGCGGTTTCGAGTCAAAGATGGTAACTCGAGACCACTGCAATAGCGAGTCGAGACAAGAACATGATTTTCACTCGAGACAGAAGAATTAAGCACTCGAGACTAGGCTGAATGTGAATCGAGACCCTGCAAAACAAACTTGTGAGATAAAAATAACTGTGGTTCCTGATTTTCAGCAGCTTCCAAAGTTCAAAGATATGAAATCTTTGAACGATTTATCTTCAACAAACTTCCGATAATTCAGCAAACACCTTATTCAACGAATCACAAACCAAAATCAGCAACTTTGATCAAGATTTACGAAGAACAGTTTGTATCCGAACACACGAATAAACTGAAATTCTGTAAAAACACACTTGCAGACAATATCAGTAACAATTAATGCCTTCTTGAATCCAATGATATCAAAACCGAACCAAGACTTGGTTTCTTGGCTCTGATACCAATTGTAAAACCCCGAGAGGATCTTTCAATGATATCAATGTTAACTTGTGTAAGTGTGGAAACCAAACACAAGCGGATTCAAGAAAACTGTAAAATAGAATAAACACAATAAGCAAATCAAAACACTATCTTGCATTCACCTTAGAACCGATGACTGATACAAGACACGCAAAAGATCTCGAGTGGCCTCTAACCTCCAGCTAAGCGATCAACCCTCTAAACATAACAAGGGTTTGTTTATATACTACCTAAGATGGACCGAGACCATCCTAAGCCCACTCGAGATCGCACCAAAACCCATTACTTACATTCGACCCAAAAACAACTAATTAAACATTACAAGATCAACCCCTAAACTATTGTAATTCTCTATGCATAAACCTCAAGGTTCCAACATGACCTGGCTCACATTCTGCTCAGGCTTAGACACGAAAACCTGCACATCCTCTACCTCAAAGTAAATTTTACAAATTGTAAAATTTGACAAATTTATATACCAATTACAAACATTTAACAAAAATGATTTAACAATTTTAAACTCTGATGACTACTTGAAAAATATCATTTGTTCAACTCTTTTCAAACACACTTTCCCAAACCTTGTTCATCATGCTCAGCACTTGGAATTTTGAAAATCAGCTTTTTAACATCAGTTGTCTAAAATCTTTTTGCATTTTTCAAAACTTTATGCTAAAACACTCCGAAAATCTTTTTGGATTTTTGAAAATAATGAAATACAGCAAAGATATATTTACAAACACTATTTTTGTGAGTATGTGTAAGAGGATCATATCAGTTTTTTAGACAAATCACCAACACTGTTAAGCTATAAACATTTTAAGTTCTAAACGATTCACGTCGATTGTCAGTATACTGATCCACTTAAATTTTCACACAAAGTTCAAATGTTTCGAGATACGAGATTAATGTTTTAGATACTTAAACCTATTCGCGTGTCCCACCTCAGAATATACTCCCGTATCCAGATCCCAATATTCAGTCTTATAGGTGAGTATACCTAGATGATATCTGTAAAGGGTTAAATGCGAGGGCCATGAGAGCTCAGGCTATTGCTTCCGCAAAATCAGAGAGATGATGGCTTCGACTTTAGGTGTGTTACCTTTAGAGAATCTTTTCTTCAACAGCACATGATTAGCATTTTGCAATGTTTCATCATTTTTATGCTGAGGGGGTTTGCTATATTTCAAGCAAGCAGAAAGTATTATACGGGGACTAGGCCATTGCTTCCGCAAAATCAGAAGTCCCGCGATAATACCCCAGATATCACTAAGTATAAAGACCTAGTATCTCAGAGAGATGGGTCTTTCAAACAAGATTTCGGGGGTTGCCCATATATCCAAGAGATGTTCCGCACGAGATAAGCAAGTTTGAAATTTAGGTTTATATCTCGACACAATCTACTAAATGTGCAAAAACCTACTGGCACATCATCAGTGAGACCGTTTATCACATTTTGACTTTCCAATTCTTTAGCATGCCGTGATAGTCCACTGATGTACTATCATTTCCTCTTTTTCACAACAAAACTCGTTTTTAGATTTTATCATGTTTTTGTGATTTTTCAAATTTTCTAATGTTTTTGAATTTTCCGAAATTTCTTACTCCCCCTAAAATTCAAAACCATTTTAAAGAAATTTGAAAACAAACTATACAAGTAAAGTGACAACTGATATCGAATCGCTTCAAATCGCCATTCACTTGGCATAAACAATCAGAACTCCCCCTGACAACAAACTATTTTTCCATTATGATTTCAAAACACTTAAGTTTGTTTTAATCAAAAATGGTTTTTCCGGAAAATAAGTTTTGTTGATTTTACCACTTGTAAGATCGGGGTTATGATCATCACTTTGTACTTTTATGAAAGTTAAATCAAGTTCAACTTAATGACCTTGATTAACCACTTGTAGGTTCTCATCACCAAAATCAATTATACATTGAAATATAACAATTTTCAAGAATAACTACCACTTATAATTGTAGGAGGATGCCGATTCCTACTCCACACTTACCAACCTGAGAGTTCCGACAAGTCCACATTTGTAGAATTTGAACAATTTGAAATATTTCATAAAAACAAATTTTTATGAATGATGTCGATTCATGCTCCACGATTACCAACTTGGAAGCTCCGGCAAGTCAGGATTTTAGTTTGAAAATGCTGTCACCCAAGCCTGACCAGCCTTGGGTGATTTTGATTCATCTCTATCCCAACCTCCTTTTGATTTATAAAAATCTTTTACACTTTTCACTTTCCCATCCACCATCTTCCCAAATATATGTTTGACTTTCCCATTGAATGCATTTCAGCATCAAATTCTCCTTTACCAGAGAAGAATTGATCTGAAATCTCAATCTTACCAATTTTAAACTTCAATTTTTCTTTCGACAATGGCGGAAAGTTTTCATCGTTCAACTCTGGAACAGAATTCTCATTCTTTTTCTCAACAGATGACTCCTCTGATTTTATGGAATCAGATTCATTGTCAGAATTACTCTCAGATTTCACAATCCACTTTTGTTTGTTCATATAAACTTTTCTTTTGTAAAAACGTTTTGAACTTTCACCAAGTTCGAAAGTTGAATCATTGAACTGTTTAACCTTTTCTGCAAATTGTTTTGTTTTATCAACAAGCTCCTTTTTCAATTCAGAGTTAGAAGAAACTCCCTGTTTTATGTTGTTGGACTGTGGACAATTCCAAGCAATATGTCCAATCTTATGACATTTGAAACAAATTCTTCTATCAACTCTTGGAACAAACTTATTCATATTCGTCTTCCTCTCAGCAAGAAACTCTTGGTTTGACTGTTTCCAAAATGGTTTCTTCTGCTCCTCTTCAGAACTTCCTCCTGAAACAAATTTAGTTTTTGATTTATAAGTTTTCTTATTTTTATAATTTTCTGGAAAAATGAAACCTAATCCCTGCTTTTTGAAATTACCGTTATGGTTTGGTTTCTTTCGATAACCCGAGCCAGAACTGTAACCCTTTTTCTTGTTCAATCTCTGTTGAACTCTTGAAGTGTATTTTTTAGGTTTTTCATGAAGATTTAAATCTTTTATTTCAGAAATATTAATTTCTGTTAATTTGAAAACCTGTTTAATCATTTCAGTTTTGACACCTTTTATTGGAAATTCCTCATCAGAATATAATTTGTCTGAATCATTCAAAGTATATGCCACTTTGATTGGTCCATCATTCAAATTAGATTTTGATAACAAAAATTCTTTATTGTAAACCCGTTTAACTGGTGAACTCGGACTCTTTTCTGATGAACTCGAACTTTCAGATTTAGACTCCGACTTTGATTCTTCATCCATATCCAACACCTGATCGACCACGTTCTTTAACAACTCAGACTCAAGATTAGTGTCAGACGCTGTGAATGTAACATCAATATTGTCTGGTAACTCATCAATGGTTTCAGACTTTAACTTGATGTTGAGAGCCTTATTTAAACATTCCTCATTTGGCTTTCTGGGAGAATAACTATTCCAAATCGGGGGCGGACACTTGTTATACTTGACACTTTGTTTCTTACCAGTATCCGTTTTCTTCTCTTTATCTTGGAAGGCTTCAAGACCTGCAACAGTAGGATAAACTCTGTCAATCAAATAATCACATGTTGTATAACTCAACAGCAATTGTTTGATTCTTTCACTTTCAATCTTTTCAAGTTCCAAATCCTGCTTTAGCTTTGCACAGTCTTCAATATACTCATTGATGACCTTCTGCTTTGTCATTAAAGTGGAACTCATCATTGTCATAGCAGCATCAACTTCTAAGTTTGTCTTGTTCAGACCGTCAACTGTTTTGTTCAGCACATCATATGACTCTTTCACGTACTTCACATCAGATAACAAATTTTCTTTCAACTCTTCCAGTTCAAAAATCTTCTTGTCTTTCTCCTTACAATCTTTGCATGATTCCAAACATTTCAGACAAGGTTTAATGACTTCAACTATCTTTTCAACCTCGACAATCTTTTCAACTTCAACAATTTTTTCTACCTCGACGACTTTCTCAACTTCGACGAGTTTCTCAACTTCGACGAGTTTCTCAACTTCGACTATTTTTTCAATTTCAACAATTTTTTCTACCACTTTCTCCACTTCAACGATTTTTTCTATCACCTTTTCAATCACTGATTCAACATTTTGTTCTTCAGCTTTCATCTTTGTCTTGTCATCGGCTATTCTTATTGCTTCCAGCTCTCTCTTTAATCTGGCAATCTTCTTCTCATTCAGCATCTCAACTTTATCTGCAAAAAATAAATTAAAACTGTCAGGATCCAGACCTTTTCTAGCTTTATTAAGATATTCTTCTTCATCATCGGTATCAATATCACTTCCTAAATTTGGAAAAATTGGTATTCTTTTCGGACTAGATTTTACTTCATCTTCTTCCAGAACTCTAGCAACAAGACCTGAACCGGTTGGAATGTATTTATCCCAGCTAAATCCCTCTGCAACTTTTTCATCGTCTTGGTCAATTATACCATAACAAGCTCTTTTCTCTTTTTCTTCAATGGCACGGGCATGTGCAGTTTGTGGTTGTTGAGCAATCTGATGAAAAATTGATCTTTGATAATAATTGGTTTTTTCCAGACTGATCTTGTCTTCCATTTGCTTCTTTGTTTTTGCACTCACGCTTAAAATGACCTTTTTCTCGACAACGGAAACATGTAACTTTTGATTTGTCAAACCTTATCGGAGATTTAGACATTTCACTAAACTCATCTCTTCCAGTGATTTGTTGAAACTTTTCTGCCCTTCTAACAGCACTGGCTAAACACCACTTTACATCCATCAACTCAAGTTCCCCAGCATCAATCTGGTCATAAACCTCTTTTGTAAGCATCGGATTTCCAATTTTGCCAGCAATCAGGCTTTCATATGATTCCAACATAGCAACAAGTGATGCCATGTGTTGCTTAGCTATTTCTGGAGAAAGATTTTGACCATTTTGAATGTTCAAGGTAACGTTGCACTGCAGATTTGTAGAATTCTGTCGTTGAGGACTTGGTGTTGTAAAATTTGGATCAAAGCTTGAATATGAAGACGAAGGTCCACCACTTTGAGTCACAGTACTTCCCTTTGTTCCAGAAGAACTATCAGCACTAAAACCAGTTTGAATCTTTGGGCTTGGTGTAACTTCAAATTTGTTTCCTCTATAGTATAAACTGACATCTTGTTGAGCATTTGGATTAGTCATGATTGCCGTTTTCTGGATATCCAACTCATGCTCTTCAATCTTCTGAATAAACTGTGCCAAATTCATATTTTCAGATTTTCTCATGTGTTTTAGGATCAACAAATAAGTTCCCCATTTCTGCTGTGGTAATGCATCAGCTAGTTTATCAACCCATTCATCGTCGTCTTTCTTTATGTCCAATCTTCCCATTTCCAAAACCAGATGACAATATCTATCAATGGTCATTTTTGTTGTTTCATTTTCAAAAGCTACAAACATATCAAATGATTTCTTCAGTAAAGCCTTTTTGTTCTTGATCATATCTGCACTTCCTTTAAACTTCTGAATTAATGCTGTCCAAATTGATCTAGCAGTACCCTCATGTTGGAGCAAAACAAAGATATCTTCTTTAACTGCTTGTTGAAGAATACTGATCTTCATTTTTTCACTTGTATATTTCAATTTTTCACCCTCTAAAAAGTCACAAAAAGCCTTTTCAAGTCCACGTTCATTTTTCGGTTTCTCGTAATCTTTCTCTAATGAACGCCATGCGTCAAACTTATAAGCTTGTACCCAGTTCTCAAATCGATTCTGCCATCCTCTAAAATCTTCAATATACATAAGCTTCGGCGGTTTTTGATAAGTTCTCGTCTCATTTTCACTATAAAGAGTTTCAGCAGCTGTAACAGGAGCAACTGGTGTAGCAAACGCATTGTAGAATTCCTCTTCCATGATTCAGTAATCTGTATCACAAAGTCAACAAAGTTCAAACAACAATGAAGGTTCACACGAAATAAGAGTTCAAACGAAAACACTTGGTACGAAATAATCAGACTCAAACGAAATCAGAATTGGTACGAAATATGAATTTCAAACGAAATCACCAACTCAAACGAAATACCCTGATTTCGTATGAAATGAATAATTTCGTACGAAATTACAAGCTAATTTCGTGTGAAATAGCAAATCTGAAGTAATTTCGTGCGAAATACACTAAATACAGTAATTTCGTGCGAAATCAAGTGTACTTTTCAAACAAAATTGCAATTTCAAGCGAAATCAATTGCCTATTTCGTGCGAAATACTGCTGACGTCATCATGTCGATCTGGTTTTTGTAAAATTGACCAAGTTTTAAGCTGAATTAGGGTCTAATTCTCTCAAGGATTCATTAAAACACTGTTTCGCTTATAATGTGTGAAATTCAGACCATTTTAACCGTGAAATTTGTTAATTTTGAGAAAGAAGGTGTAGAAAACAGATTTTCAAGCTGAAATTGGTAAGAACTCTTCCTCCTGAGCTCTGATACCACTTGTAGGATTGAGAGACGATCAAAACGAGTCTATCAGAAAAGTTCTCGGTCTAATCAGAGGCGGAATTCATTGATTAGACTTTGTAACAGCTTGTTTCACTTCAAATTGTCTTGTTTTATTGATTTAACACGTTTACAGATCAGTAGACACATCGGCAGCACTTTGGTACCAGAAACATGATCGTTACAAATGATTTCGCATCTAGGGTATTTATAGGGGTGGTAATTTAGCATGGAATTACATTGTGCTATTAGGGGTGGTAATTTAGCATGGAATTACATTGTGCTATTTCGTACGAAATAGCTGACTGTTATTTCGTGCGAAATTACACTATGTAATTTCGTGCGAAATTAACTCTTCAACACACAAACCCTATTTTCTCGTACAACGTGCCCTGATCTAACAATTCTAGTACAAGACTCGATACAAGACGAAGTCAACAGACGTATGCACCAACACTTATCTCGACCGCTTCGTCATCGTGTTCGTTGATGATGTCTTGATCTATTCAAAGTCGAAAGCCGAACACGCGCAAGGGAATCGACTCTATGCCAAGTTCTCTAAGTGCGAATTTTGGCTGGAGGAGGTTCAATTCCTCGGTCACATTGTCAATAGTCAAGGTATTCACGTCGATCCCGCGAAGATTGAAGCCGTTAAGAGTTGGATTACACCTAAGAACCCGTCTGAAGTCCGTTCTTTTCTCGGATTAGCGGGCTATTATCGCCGATTTATCGAAGGGTTCTCCAAAATCGCTGTGCCGCTTACCGCTCTCACTCATAAAGACAAGCCTTTTGTTTGGGGAACTGAACAAGAGTCTGATTTTCAAACCCTCAAGCACATGCTTTGCAATGCTCCCGTCCTCACTTTACCCGACGGAAACGAAGACTTCATTGTCTATTGTGATGCTTTGAACCTTGGTCTTGGTTGTGTCCTCATGCAAAGAGACAAGGTCATTGCATACGCATCTCGTCAGCTCAAAATCCACAAGAAGAACTATACAACCCATGATCTCGAGCTAGGCGCAGTTGTTTTTGCGTTAAAGATTTGGCGACACTACCTGTATGGTACCAAGTGTACGATCTTCACAGATCATAGGAGCCTACAACATATCTTTGACCAGAAGGAACTTAATATGCGTCAACGCCGATGGGTAGAACTTCTCAACGATTACAACTGTGAGATTCGTTATCACCCAGGCAAAGCAAATGTCGTTGCCGACGCTCTTAGCAGACGGAGCTATCTGCTCAGCATTCGTGATACCCAATCCCTATACGATCTCGAAACCCTCATCCGCGAAGCCCAGCATGCTTGTTTTAACGAGCGCACTTTGAATAAGGAAACAATCTATCACGATGGAGCCCAGCTTGTGAAAAAGTCGAATGGGATATTCCACTTTCTGGACCGAATTTGGATCCCGAAGCGGACCAATCTACGACAGATATTGATGGACGAAGCCCACAAAACTCGGTATTCTATTCATCCACGTGCCGATAAAATGTACCAGGACCTTCGCTACAAGTACTGGTGGCCGGGCATGAAAAGGGATATCGCTCTCTATGTTGGGAAATGCCTGACTTGCTCAAAGGTCAAGGCTGAACACCAAAGACCCTCTGGCTTACTCGAACAACCCCCGATCCCTATGTGGAAGTGGGAAAGTATAGCTATGGATTTCATAACGAAACTCCCGCGCACGCCATCAGGTCACGACAACATCTGGGTTGTTGTTGAACGATTGACCAAATCATCTCACTTTGTACCAATACGAGAAGACTACAAGGTAGAACGATTAGCCCGAATCTACACCAATGAGGTCATTTGTCGACATGGGACCCCTCGCGATATCATCTCTGACCGTGACGCTCGGTTTACCTCGCGACTGTGGGAAACATTTCAAGCGACTCTCGGTACTACACTTAATCTAAGTACCGCATTCCACCCTCAAACCGACGGTCAGACTGAGAGAACGATCCGTACTCTTGAAGACATGCTCCGTTCGTGTGTCATAGATTTCGGTGGTAATTGGGATGCTTACCTACCGTTAGTCGAATTCTCGTATAATAACAGTTATCATTCCAGCATACAAATGGCACCATTTGAGGCTTTATACGGAAGAAAATGTCGATCGCCTATTGTATGGCACGAGATCGGGCACTCGCAATTAACCGGTCTTGAGCTATTGCAAGAAACGACTGACAAAGTCCTCCAAATTCGAGACAATCTGCCGAAAGCTCGGAGTCAACAAAAAAGTTACGCCGATAGATGACGCAAGCCCCTTGAATTTGACGTTGGCGACTACGTACTCCAAAAGGTATCACCTTGGAAGGGTGTGGTCAGATTCGGCAAGAAAGGGAAACTAGCGCCTCGATATGTTGGACCTTTTAAGATTCTGGAAAGGATCGGAAAAGTCGCCTACAGACTCGAACTACCGTAGGAACTTAATAACTTTCACCGGACTTTCCACGTTTCGAACCTCCGAAAGTGCCTGGCTGAGCATGATTTAATTGTGCCTCTTGATGACCTTCAAATAAACGAAACACTACACTTCGTGGAGAAGCCTGACGAAATCATGGATCGCCAAACCAAGCAGCTCAGACGCTCGTGCATTCCTATTGTGAAAGTCCGATGGGAAGGCAAACGAGGTGCAGAGTTCAATTGGGAACTCGAAAGCGACATGAAGGCGAAGTACCCGCAGTTGTTTGTTACGACTTCGGCCTAATTTCGGGACGAAATTCCCTCAACTAGGGGAGGCTGTAACACCCCGTGTTTCGAAAGCCAAAGTCAAAGTCAAGATTGAAGTCAAAGGAAGACAAGATTGCTAATTGCGATCTGTCACTCCTTGCTCAATTCCTGTTTTGACTTCTTTGACTTGTAGTTAGTCTATTTTATGTTTTACGTTAGTTGTATTATGTGGAGTACTTATTAATAATCGAGGTTTATTCGATACTCATCGCTTATTTTATCGCTTTATCGCTATCGCAATCGCACTCGCAACTCGAATTACGCGTTCTGGATATTGTTTTATGTGTGTGTGTGCCTTATGTGTTACTTGTGCATGTTTAATTATGTTATGTGTGGTGATTAATCGAAACGTAATCGAAACTCAAATCGCAAACGCTAAACGCAAGTCAATTAAGGATGATTGTATGTTGATATAGTAGTTGGGATTAAAAGTAATTTGAATAGGAAACTCCATCGCATCGCAGCACCCGCAATCGCAATCGAAACGGCAAAACTCGTCGCACCGAACACTCGAACCAACTGGCTAATCGACCAAGTGACCGGCCGATCGACCAGGCGTTCGATCGAGCTACCGCTCGATCGATCAACCAGTCGACCAGGCTGCCACTCGATCGATCCACCTTTTTCCACTTTGGGAAACCCTATAAATACCCCCTGTCACCATCAAACTTACCACTTTTGGCACTCTCCTGTCCGACCAGCGCTCCAATCCCACCTTCCCTTAGATTTCTCGAGATTCCGGTAAGATTTCAACCTAAATCTTGTACTTCTTTGATCTACACTTGATTCTACACCTTTCTATCTTTTAAATCTTAACTTTTAACCGATAAATCACAAGATTTGAGGTGTTCTAGGATGATGTCATCATGGTGTTCTTGGGAACTTCATGTTTTGGCCTTAATCCACCGAGAACAACTTAGATCTAACCGATTTCCACATAAACAAACAAAGATCTTTCATAGATCTAAACATATTCACGATGAAAAGGGATGGAAAGATGGTTTTCCAACTTTCTTTCAACTCTTTTACACTCAAAACCGATAGAATCGGAGCTTGTTCTAACCATCTACCCATTCTTGTGGTTGTGTTGGTTCAAGATCTGGATTCTATCCACGAGGCTACAGATTTCGGGTTAAACATGGAACACCGTCACGAACAGTTAACTGGCCGGATTTGGGTGATTCCTGTTCGATCAGGAGTACCAAGTATTGACGAGGTTTCTGTTGCTTAACACGTTATCAAAACATCTCGATAAATCGACAAACAATCAAAACAACCAAGTGTAAGAAGAAACGGAACGACCAGGACGGAAGGTCGTCCGATCGGACTGTCATCCGATCGGGTTGTCACCCGATCGACCTGCACCTTGGGTCCCACACTTAAACTGTTTACCAACATTTGAAGTCTAAACATTGAACGAATTGTTGTCCGATCGGACTACCACCCGATAGGATTACCGCTCGATAATGAGACATTTAAACTTCAACACTTCAATAATTTTCAACATGATTCAATATCAACGGATTGCCACCCGAACAGACTACCATCCGATCGAGTGACAAACTACTGTCAATTTGTTCTCACTAAAGTATTCAACCAATCCGGTTGTCGTCCGATCGAACGTCCGTCCGATCGACCGACCTGAAAGGTAGAGATACTTCTGTGTTTTCAAATGCTACAACAAAAACTTCAAAAGTCAAGCCATCGTACACAAACACATCCTTCCCAAAGGAGGAAACAATCCACTCGAAAGGTCACCCGATCGGATGACCATCCGAGCGGACTGTCACACGCACGACCGGCTATTCGATCGGACTACCATCCGATCGAGCTGCCGTCCGACCCACTAACACTTGTTTCGTCTTACGCGTCGCTCATTGTTATTCTATCGATCTGTTTAGGCTAACCTTACTCCCTAGCGCTTCCTTCAATCCACCAATCGCTGTGAGTATACTCGATCCCTTATTGCTTTACGCACTTTTGGGTGTTACATACGTTACATATCCTAAATCACATCAAACACACTAGGAAATACTTTAATCGCTAACCAATTACCGCATGTTATACGTGACTTAATGAATGCTTGTTTGTTATGTTTACACATGGAATGCTGTCTACCTGCCTTAGCAACGATAGTTCTATAGTTTGGACTCAGCACCTGTTCACTCAGGGGTTGTTAAGGACAATTAGTTACATGGCTCACAGGGGTGAGTGTGCATCGCGAACTGCCTTGGGCAGTCAACCCGCAGTCATTGGTATCGATAGGTTCATGTCGATAACTAACATGCCTCATTTCACACTGTGTACGTGCTGGTTATGCGTAATCGATTTCGAACTCTATTATATCTATTAAACTTGTATGCTCACCTTTACACTATGTGTATTGACCTTTATTTTAACGTATGTGACAGGTGCTTAGGATGCTTATTTGCTTAGCTTGTTGTGAAATCGAGGCTAGGAAAGACCTAGGTCAATAATAAACAATTGTCTGTAATAAAAATCTGAGTTGTCGGAACAGAACAATTTGTCTAGATCTTGCCTGTAATAATTATATTATCTTTTATGACATGGTATGGGACGTG
The DNA here is from genome assembly GCA_030545235.1 of Helianthus tuberosus. Taxonomy (NCBI): domain Eukaryota; kingdom Viridiplantae; phylum Streptophyta; class Magnoliopsida; order Asterales; family Asteraceae; genus Helianthus; species Helianthus tuberosus. The sequence continues at coordinate 6,264,182 of CM060452.1, forward strand.
TTGCTTTAAATAATTGGTAATTATAATTGTTATGGAAAACTTCTGGACAATCTGTTTCGCTCAGTGCTACGCCCCGATGTTTCCGCCATCGGTTGGGGTGTGACAGTATAGGTCCAGTCAAATAGATAAAATCTGACACATCAGTCTTTATTTGAAACTGAAAAAGTAATACGACCCGTATATGCCTATATGACCCATATTAAAGGTGTTGATTTAAGTATGGTGTGCGACCCAAAAGACAAACAATTAGAATCCCGAATCAATTTGGATATTTTCAAGGTAATTCCGGGAAAATTTCAAACCTTCTTTGTCCATGTGTTATGATCTTATTGGCTATGTGATCATTTCGACAAACACCTGACCAACCATGTATGTTTTAGGTACTGTTTGTTTTTGCAGACATAAATTGTCTGCAAGCTGATTTCATCTGTTTTTATGTCTGCAACTGAAGATGTGGTCTGAAAATCTGCAAGCTGAAAATATAAGACTGTTTGTTTTTATAAGTTGATACCAGTCTGAAACGCATCAAACAATGACGAAACATTCACATTCCGCTTCGATCCAGCGGAGGAGTAGAGGGAGGTCGGAGAAGGAGCTGGTCACCGGAGGAGGAGGGAGGTCGCCAGAGAAGGAGGTAGGTCGCTGGAGGAGGAGGATGGAGGTCGGAGAAGAGGTAGGTCGCCGGAGGAGGAGGTAGGTCGCCGGAGGAGAAGAGGGAGGTCGGAGAAGGAGGAGGAGCGGCGGTGGGAGGGGCTGATGTTTGAGGGGGAGAAGAGGGAGGTGTGAAGATGTTTTAAGAAGGGGGTCCATAGCTTATTTTTTAAGATGAAAAAAGCTGAGTTCAGGTCTGTTTAAAAAAGAAAAAAACAGTCTTCAAAGGTTACGTATGCGCGCCTGCAGACATCAGCCCCCTTGAAGATGTTTGAAGAAAAAACAAACACCCCTTAGTGAAGAATATACTACACTTTTATCCTTCGTAATGGCTCTATATATATTTTGATAATCATTGTATTTAAATATGAGAAAATCACAAAGTTTGTATTTGCTTTTATATATATACATGAAGCTACTAGTGGCTGACTCAGAATTTTTTTCCATTGATGTCCACTTTTTTGGTGTTCAGATATTTCACAACCAAATCTTAGAATTTTCGGGTCGGTCGTTGTTCAGGTCGGGTCGTGCCAAGGAACATAATAAAATACTATATTATAACAAAAATATATAATCATTACACATTAGAAAACGCATAATAAAAATACGGCGTCATTCGAATTAAAAATAACAATACAAAGTCACAAATTCTAAAAATAAAATCAATGATAGTTACATAATGAGCCCTAAAATTCATGTTCTAAGAAACTAAGCCACAACTTCTAAATTCAAGTCTTAGCACACAAAGATTTACATGTTATTCTTATTTGATATCCATAGTCACAAATCCTAAAAACAACTAAACAGAAGCAAAACTGAAGTTATAAGACTAAAAAATATTGTGTTTATCTCTTGAAGGGGCGATTTTAAAAAATATTGTGTTTATCTCTTGAAGGGGCGATTTTAAAAAATATTGTGTTTACCCTAGTTTTCATTTGGATTAACAAAAGGACCAAAATTGGATTCTATAAGAGTAGAACTTAAACAGAAGCAAAACTGAAGTTATAAGACTAAAAAATATTGAGTTTATCTCTTGAAGGGGGTGATTTTAAAAAATATTGTGTTTACACTAGTTTTCATTTGGATTAACAAAAAGACCAAAATTGGGTTCTATAAGAGTAGAACTTGTGACCTCTTGTTAATTAACATGGGGATTTACCACTTCATCAACTTCACTTCTAACACTATAAGATCCAACTAATTATTCTTATGGAGTCCTTGAAATATTTAATATATCGGATCTATTGATTTTTTTTAAAAAGATTGGGGTCCAGGGACCCCGACCCACTCTATGCGGGTCTGCCCCTGCGTGAAGCTATGGTCGCCGTATCTACTTTGATTGTTTATCCAACTTTAATCTCATTATATACACGTTTGAAGTATATTCTATATATTATACGGAAAATCAGCTTTTCGTATAAATTTTTTATTGCGTAATATAAATTTTCGTTTTAATATGAACATAAATAGGTTAGACATAATATATCAATTCAACTAAATAACCACAACAATGAAAGTTAAATGAAGATAACATATCTCATCGTTTTTTTTTCCTTTTTTGTTGAACATATATACAACTCTATATTTAACTACATCTGTAAGTAATACATTAACAACAATTTCTATTAAACACGTTGTTAACGACCAAACATTCTTGCTATGTTAAGTTGAGAGTGTTTACAATTTGTTTTATCTTATTAATTTAATTATTAGTTTTAATAAAACAAAGACTTTGGCATCACACAACATGGCTGTAAAGATACAAGCATAAAATAACAAAGTAAACATTTAGAGTAAAGTATAATTTGAGGTTTACACCCACTTACACGTTCAGTCCCCAATTTAAAAAATTCAACACTCCCGTCCCTGAGGTTGTCGATTGCTCGCAATCAGGTCTCTCCCTCTAAATTCTGTTAGTCAACTGTTAGTTGACTAGGGTATGATGGTCTTTTTACATGTAAAAGGAATGACATGATCGTCATTTGTATTTCGCAATGTAACAATTTTAATCCCCCTTAAAGCCCACATCACCATTCAATCCCCCAATCTTCAACACCAATCTTCTCTAGTTCAATCGATGTCCTTCGTCAATTGCAGCCTTTGTGGCATTCAAAGCATCTGTAACTCTATGAAAATGATCGAATTGCTCTTCTCATTAATAGAAATAATGGATGAAGTTAACCCAGTGGACTAAAATGGCATCGTTGAAACCTTTTTGGACCCCCAGGCGAAAAATGAAACATTTGGACTAAACTGACAAAATGACACAAACCATAGGTACTAAAATGGCATTTAACTCTAACATTTTAATCCCTCGCCTTTTATGTTGTTTATTATAATATACATGTCGGTATAAATTCAAGTTGATTTACGTTTTGACGTAAACTTATTTCAGAAATAAGCCGGGTCAAATACAATACATTTTCATTGTGCATAATCGAGTGTCCGCAATGAACCGAAAACATGTACATATCGTTTTGGTCATATAACGACTTTATTTTTTTAGTTTTCTTTTCTGTTTGCTATAGCATGCATCGCCACAATGACGAACTTAACCGGTACAAACCAAATTTCCGTCACGTCGCCGCCTTTCTAAAAACTATATACAATATCACTTTGACCCCCTCAACTTTCTAATACGTGTTGGTATAAATTCGACTTCGTCTACGTTTTATGTCACATGAGTCAATTGATGTTAAAAATATACCAGTTTTCCGATTTTAGTGTTTGTTGCTACTTAGCATGGTTTGACGCCACTCACTTCGCAATGCTAAGGGCTTAAGACTAGTTTTTATTATTTGATATTTTAATAGACACTATTGATTTTGAAAAGAAAAATAAAAAACAAAAAATCGTTCAAACCCATCAACCCACCCGTTTTGGTTTGTCATTTCCCAAAACCTTAGTGGCAGGCCTAGAATTTTCGTCAATTCCAATTCCAAATCATTTGGCGAACCAAACGCCCCCTAAATCATTCATTATCTTCTTCAAACAATATCATAACTAAGTTTCCATATTTAACCATAATACTATATTGTGTTGTAGACCAATAAAGGTCACAACTGTTTTGGAGGATATAACTTTTTTACCTACAAGCATACTGTTGTGGCAAACCAAAACCAAAAGCAATATGCAAATTGCATTAGCTACATTTTCAAGCTACTTTTGAACTATTAACACTACCAAAAGCTTCACACTATCCTTCACATACAACTAGTTCATCCTTGCAGTTACTTGTTTGTCACTGGCTCCGCCTGTATCCTGTGCCACGTCATTTCAAAAAAAAAAAAAAAAATCCTGTTAAACAATCACTTGAACATGGCATATAACTATTGTTCATACATACATAAATACACGCAAGTGGAAAATAGACTTACGCTTTTTGCGTTTGACTGCCTTACACAATTTGCTCCCACATTTGCACAGGAATGCCTTCACTGGGTGACTATCATCATCAAAATCAATACCGTAATCCTGCATCCATTTTTCAAACACGCGCATGCTTAACATCATCCTATTGTAAAATAAGTCGTAAGCTCAGAGTAGCCCATGACTACTTACCCAAGTTAATTCTTCCATAGCTTTTACCTCCCTAGTAGTGAAGAACGCGTGCTGCAAACTCAAATAACGAAGTAAATTAATTACTCGCACAATAAATAACTAATATTTAAAAAATGGTACATGGTAATAATGGTGATCTGGTGACTCCACTTCAACAGGGATCTCAACCATGTTAGCATCCACACATCTATCAAACCAACCAAACAAATTTTCAATTAAGGAATATGAAGAGAAAAAAAAAGTTAAAAGTTTGGATTAAACATGTAACATGTAATTAAATACCTATGGTTAATGAAGCGTGCGACGTTTCCAAACAATGTGGCGTCCAAACAAAGGGCCTCTTCATCCTTTAGAAAACCTTCTGAACTCCAATCAGCATCCAATAAGACAGGGTATGTATGCACTTCATTTTTGTTCTTTTCATTTCGTGCAAATAACTCACTATTTGTTACAATTTCTCCAATGTATTCGCATACGAACGTCCCCTTAGTTAAGTCCTCAAGAGTCCTAAGTCCCCAACCCTTTCCTTCGGGTGTCATAAATACCTGAAAAAAATACAAGAAACTTGTAATGTTAAGTCCCCAACTCTTGGTAAACGAATTTTGCAACTTTTATCCAAAGATTTGTTTTTTCGCATCTGGATCCAAAAGGTTTGAAACCTCAGGGACGAAAATCGCATTTTACTCAAGTTCACAACTAACCTGCAATTTTGCTTGAATGCCTCTCTGAACAATGCGATTTCCACAGTTAAAACCACAACCGCACTTATTCCAGCATTCCTTTATAAATCTCCTCACCAAATGGCCTTTACACGAATCAGATTGCGATCGATTTGTCTTTTTCTTCTTCATCCTCTCAAGTGGACAATCATCACAATAAAAGTAGTCCTTTTTTGTGGGTTTTAATGTAATATTAATGCATTTCGTAAGAAACTTTTCATGCACTAAACCTTTAGTTGTGTACGCAAACTCACCACCGGTTTCCACAGCACAAGCGCACGGTACATCACCGGATAAACAATCACCAAAGCAATTCGGGCAGCTGTTTTCATCGGATATACGCGCAAGCATGAACTTCACGTTTGCAGTCTTATAGTTAACATTCATCGGAATGTAGGTAAACGTAGGTAGTTTCTCATCGTCAACTTCATTAACTAATGATATTTCGTGTGTTTCCAAACCGCGGGTTATATCAGCCACCCAGTAGTGCTTGCTGCAGAGGTCAACCGTTGGTTGCTCCTTTGAAAATTTAGTCAAACTACTAGAACCGGATAGCTCATCAATTCCAACCATCTGTTGCTTCCTTAACTTTCCACTTAAACAGCGATCAGATTCACTTGAAAGACCAAAACGTGGGGTCTGGATTGGATCGTTAACGGGACCACCACCTTGTTTCTCAGCTTCCTTAAAGTTCCCAAAAGACGGGAGCTTGTTACCAGCACGATCTAATGCATCCCGGTGTTCCATGAAACATTTGCATATGTGTTTTAAGACTTGAGCAAGAGAAGATCCCGTTCCAAGACTTTGGAATTTTTCTCGATATATATCCTCAACGCGCTTCGTAACAACATCGGGACTTGGAATACAGAATCCAGGAGGAGGTTTACATATGGAAAAGGTGAACTTGACTTCACCATTGGAAGAAGAAGCTATATCAACCGCAGAGGAACATGGCGATCGCGGTAGATCCCCATCCACATACTCATTTGCTTTCTTATCCGCCTCGCTGTCCGTTTTGTTATATTCTAAACTCAATTTTCCACCATTTTCACATGAATATGCAGGATCTGTGTATATTTTAAACGAATAATCAATTACTTTAACAAAATTAGTAAAATGCCAAAATCGTCCTTGAGGTTTAGTCATTTTCGCTTGTTCCATCCAAAATGACTTTTTTGTGCATTTTAGTCATGTTTAGTCATGTTTTATAGCTTCTGGTTACAATGATTTTGATACATAATATATACAAAATGTGTTGCATTTGACGATAAACCTTAATGCTTACAGCTTTCTTTTAGATGATAAACCTTACAGTTTACCCATACGAGTTACTTAAATTAACTATATCATTTATGATCCAGAATAATCTAAGACACCAAACTGTTAACCGACTAGTTCACTGGTCAGGCTAGACTTGAGAATTGTACGACATCAAATGTTATCATATAAAACCTAAATACTATCTTAAAATAAAAGATGTTAGGTTCATATCCTAACAGCTACAAGAAAACCTTTTAAATTTTACAGATAAACCTGACCTAGCCATTGAAAACCCCACATTTTAGCAAATAAACCTGACCTAGCCATTGAAAACCCCACATTTTAGTCGCTTGTTTAGTCATTGCCATTTTCATCCTTGAGTTTGACAATTTATTGCGACTTTCGTCCCTCGATATTTGGCCCTCAAGGACGAAAACGGCAAGATTTCAAACTTTTTGAATGAAAATGGCACCTCAGGGACGAAAGTCACAAAAGCGGTCAAACCTCATAGACGAAAATGGCATTTTACACTAACAAAAACAAAATAGATATCCAAGATTAGTTGCATTTCAGATGCATAGTTACATAAACATACTTGAAGATGTTGGTTCGCTTCTCAATCGAGGCCTTCTTATTAGTGGTTCTTCTTCTTCTTCTTCATCATCGTCTTCTTCTTCATCTTCAGGTTCATCAATAAACTCGAAGCCATGTGTCACAATTTCCATTTTCTGCATATCATAAATTCATAACCATTTTGTTACAAAATATAAACCTGCCGTAAAAAGATCAACATTTACCAAATTGATCGAGTACCTTAGGACCTTCGGGTTCAACAATAGCATCTAGAAGCACCCTATAGCTGTCTTCTTCTATATACTTCCAGTTCTTATCATATACCTTCAACAGGTGTTTCAATGTAGATCTTACTGTTGCTCGAGATATGCCATAACGGTTCATCGCGTTGCATGCTCGTCTAAAATTCTCCAGATATTGTTTTGAAGGTCCCATCAGTAAACAAAATCCACCCTTAACACTTGATAAAACAAAATATACATTAGCATCTCAAACATTAACTAACATTAGTATCAAACCGCTTGTAAACTAGCGGTACCAAGGCGTGTTCGTGTGTACAAAATAATGTTCCTCGACAAAGGTGTCCGTTTAAAAGCAGGAAACGAGCCGAGCCCAAGCTCAACTATCACTAGGCTCGAGCTCGGCTTGAGCATTGTTCCTAAAGCTCAAGCTCGGCTCGCAGGTAGCTTTTCAGGCTTGAGCTCGGCTCATTTACTTTTTATCATTTATTTATTTATATTAATTATAAATTATTATTTTATATATAATTTAGTGACTTTTTCATAATTTTATATAAAGTAATTATTATTATTATTTAAAAATTATATAACTAACGGGCTTGTTACGTGAAACTCGGGCCTGGGCTCATTTAAGCTCGCCTCGTTCGAACTTTTTTTCGAGCCGAGTTCAAGTGGCTCAGCTCGTTTGCACCCCTAGACTAAGTTAGCCGTTGTAATAAAAACCAACATTTTGTTGCCAAAGAAGAAAGAAAAATGATAATTATAAAACATAAACAGTAGTTTTATGAAGATACATGATCCTACATGTTAGCGTGTAATATATAAAACAAACACAAGTAATGCAATGATCAATGATCATCAACGATCCAACAACCGGATATTACTGGAAAACAAAAGAAATATTTCATAAATGTGGCAGCTTCAAGGTCAAATCGTCGCTGTATTTTTAGGTTTTAAGAGTGAAATTAGATCATCAAAAATATTTATGAAATTTATCTTAGTGTTAGTCCAAGAAAGGAATTGTTGGAGACTTACAAAAGAGAAGTGGAAAACTTGGGATTTGAGTCTTTGGATGAACTTGATCAAAAAAAATTCACCTTCAAATTGAAGTTATGATTTTGCCTGGGGAAAGATGAAAAATGCAGGGAGATAAAAAGGACAATGATTAAAAAGATGACCTTTTAATTTTACCATTAAAAATAGAAAATTTGAAATAATTACATGAATGGTCCAAGTGGCCTGGGTGCATTTATAGTCATTTAAGTCTCAATTTATATCTCAAGTGAATAATGAGGACTGAAAAATAAATTTAGGAGTAAACTGCTAAATTCGTCCCTGAGGTTTGACTCAAAATGCTAGATCAGTCCAAAATCAAGTTTGTTTGCTAAAACAGTCCCTGAGCCTAGTTTCATTTGCTATTTCAGTCCAATTAATAGGAGTTAATTGTTAAATTCGTCCCTAAGGTTTGACTCAAATTGCTAATCTAGTCCAATCATTTTCCCTTCATTGGACTGAAATAGCAAATGAAACTAGGCCCAGGGACTGTTTTAGCAAACAAACTTGATTTTGGACTGATCTAGCATTTTGAGTCAAACCTCAGGGACGAATTTAGCAGTTTACTCTAAATTTAGAGATTAAATCCGTGAGGACTGAAGTGTATTATAGTAAATAAAATTTAGGAGGGATTAAATCCGTAATATGAAAGATTATATAAACAAGAACACCCTTAGTTTTGGGCGTTTTCTCCCTGAAAAACGCCCCTACACACTCATGTAACTTTCGCCTGGGACGTTGTTGATAAAAAAAAACTTCTAAGTGTTGTTTTAAAAACACTCTCGCTGGCACCTTTTCAAAATATGACCATTGCAAACGGTCAAAAACAATTAATATTTGTTTTTTAATTCAATTTTTAACCTATAAATACCCACTTTTTCACCACTTCTTTTATAAACTTTCTTCACTTTTCACCCACATTCTCTACTTTTCACCTCTTTTTTATAAACTTTGTCTACTCTCTTTTATTTATTAAATCATGAATCTCTTCCGACCCTCATTCGGTGTGTCGTCGAGACCCGATAACCCCAATACATATCGGCCGAACACCACGCAACCGCAACCGAACTTCAACCTTCAAGACATGGATCCGAATGTATTTGAGTACGCGCAAATACTAGGCATGGGCGGTTCGCAACCATTCTTTCAAGTTCCGCAAACCTTTCCAACCATGGGCAATTCGCAACCGTCTACCCAATAAACCGATCCAGAGAGAGAAACGGTACCGGAGACACAACCCGAGCCCGTTGTCGAGGGATCTAAACGGGGGAAAGGTCTCACAAAAAGAAAGATCCAACCGCTCCTCGTCGAAAAGTAACCTACCTAGCATGGACGAAAGACAAGGAATACGCGTTAGCACGGGCATGGCTAGATATATCGGAGGCCCCCGATATTGGTAAGCATTTTAAAAAGTATATTAGTTTATTTTTTTACATTTTTCGGACCATGTTATTGTAAAAAAAAACTGTATTTTTAAAAAATATAGCATTATAATTTTTGTATTTTTTGTAGGAAATTATCAAACATCATCGGTTTTTTGGCAAAAAAATTCGTGAAACATTCTTTAAAGCGATTGGGAAAGATGAATATTGGGATAAAGATTCTATTTCGAGCAAATAGACCGATATTAACTTTAAGTGTCATCAGTTTCAAGAGATCTTCCAACACACTCGGGATAATTGGGGAAGTGGCCAAAACGATGGAAATATTTTAACAAGAGCGTTGGAAGAATACAATGCTACGAAAGGCAGTTTCACATATTTAAGATGTTGGGAGCTTTTACGAGGAAGTCCCAAATGGTCAAATGTACCGACGACGACGTCTAGCGGTAGACGTAAATCAAAGCAGTTCAAAACATCATCGTCGGTTGACCTGGACACACCCACCTCAGATGCTCGTAACGTCGATTTAAATATTAATTTAGACGACGACGAGGATTTGGAGTTGTAACGACCGCCCGGTAGAAGAACTGCAAAAAATAAGGGAAAAAGGCGGAGTCCTCTTCATCTAATCCTGACATAATGAAGCAAGATTTCGAATAGATGAATCGACGCCTTCAAGACATTGGAGATCTCAGTCATACGTGTTTACAAATTGTGGAAGAAAGAAACGCCGAAAACAAAAAGTTTGTAGTGATACATGAATCGAGGCAAATGGAGAAAAATATTGAATTTTTTGTAACACCCCAAAACCCGAATGTTTATAATTGTCGAATGTTCCTATATGACTTAGCATGAAATAGATAACTAGGCTATTTAACCTAGTTAAGTGTGTGGTTAAAAGTATTAAAAGACAAGAGTTTTACCAATATTATTTAGTGGAAAACTTTAGGGGCTAAAATGGGGCAAAATGAAAGTTAAATTTTATTTATGAAAAACACACATAAACATACACACGTATTGTAACACCCCGAAAACGGGTTTGGTAATCAAACTCCGTTAATACTAAAAGACGGGTAACGTACCGTTAGTAGTAAAAATAACCCTGTAAATATTTGGATTTAAATAAGAAATCCTAATATTAAATACAAACGAATCAAAGTTTTAAGGAATTAAGTTTATAAGAACGGGACTTAAAATAAAACGGGTTATAACTCCCGGAACCCACTAAATAACTAGGAATATCAACCTACTTAGTCTAGTGTTTTAAAAATAATGAGGGAACTTGATGTAGTAACCTTTATAAACCTGGGTAAAGTTGAGGGACTAAAATGGTTAAAATGAGAAAATGGGTTTTTATTAATTAAAACTAAAAACACCAAAACACACACCTTTGTGTGTGTTCTGGTCGTACAAAACACAGGAGCCAAGAAGGGCTCTCAAGCTCAAACCCTAACAAGCATTAAATCAACAAATTGAAGGGGTAAATCCCACCCAAATTGAAATCCAAGCACGAATTCGTGATCACCTCGATGAAGGGATCATAAGGTATGCCAAATTTCATTATTTAGTTCCATCTTGAATTCTTGGTGAACATATGAAATCGAAAATTTGGCTTGCATGATTGAAGTTTGGATGAAATTAGGATGAAATCATGTCCAGGAGCAAACCCTAGTCAATAATTTGTTGAATTAGTGTTCATAGATATGAAGTTCATAACCATCCATTTATGTGTTAAATGGGTTTTGTAGAAATATGATGAACACTTGAATTAAGGTGTTAAATGGATGAACATTGAAGTAGTGATGTTAGTTCTAGGTGTAGTTCATGTACACTAGACATAGAGGCATGATTTTGATACTAAAACTTGGTTAAAGTGATGACCATAATTAGATAAAATATGTGTACAAAATCACGCCTACAAGATGTTTGTTAAAATGCCCGAATGAATATTGAAAAGAAGATTTTATGAGAGACATGCGTAATTGGCTAGTTTGACTAATTACGTGAAATATGGGTTAAAACGGATTCTAATCATAACAATGATTTAACTTAATTATGCCTACTGTATGATTAAAGGTAGTTGACTTCTAAAAGTCAAACAAACCAATGATGAGGTCGAATAGTAGTTTCGGCATGAAATCCGTAAAATGAAATAGTCATAAGTAATGATGACTAATCTAATCGTCTTACGGATTATGATAATAGCTTGACGCTTGACAAGCTAGATGGAAGCTTGGGAAGGAAGCGGGTCAAACGAGTCAAGTATGAAGGAAAGCGCATTTAGGATGCGAGGTAAGTCAAAACTTACACCTTTTATTTAACACCTAATTGTTTTATAGGTTATGAATCATAGAAAGTCATGTTTGAATTATGATGTTCCGACACGACATGTGCGGTTCGAAACGAAAGACAAGGGTAATAAACCATGTATAATGGTTAAAAAGAGCTAAAACGATTAATTGGTCATGCAATGATTAAATGGTAATGAGTTTTTAATGGTTACCTTATAAGGTAAACCATTGCAAATAATAAGGGTAAAACGGTATTTTGGTCACTTGTTGATAATAACCGTTACTCGTGAAAGACACTTTATAGCGTAAATTATAATGGGTCAAAAGAATCAATAAATGATTTATAAGTAAAAAGACTATACGGTATAAACCGAAGCGAGTCTTGTAGACGAGATGGTACTAAATAACATCTCGCAAAGATAAACGGTCACTTAGACCAAACGGGTCGAATGGTGAAAATATCACCATTTGAAAATATCGACTAATGAATATTGTCGAGTTGTGTGTTTACAGGAGTAAATACGGAAGGATAACTTGTAGCGCTATTAAGTAGCGAGTATTAAAGCAAGGTATTAAAAAATGGTCAATATAATGACCCAAGTCAAGTATGTATAATGATTCAGCTCATTGTTTAGAACTCGAGATTCTATAAGTGTTAGACAAGGTCAAAATGAATATTCAGTTATCTTTTAGGTAAACCGAATAATTTGAGTCACAAACATGGTGTTTTTGGAAACATAATGGTTTCTAAACAAAATCATAGTTAAAAGGGTCGGATTTTAAGTCAAACAAGTATTTAAAAGTCCTTCGTCGTAAAAGAAGGACCAAAATCGACCAAAACGCCCTTGTAGGCTAAATTGAATAACCAACCCTTAAAGGTTGTTTGGAAACGAATTTCATGATTAGATAAATACTTAGAATAAGTATAGAAGTTGAAAGATGTAATAAGTTAGTCAAATGGTTCTATTTGAATCTTTGCCGTAAAATGATAATCCGAGGGGTAAAACTCGGAACATATAGATATCCACATTAAACCCAACACACATATAGTTGTAGTGGAAGATCACTTGATAAGAAATGTAGGAATAAGATGCTAGAAATGAATGAAAGCGATTTCATGCTTTAAAGTGCTTAAAATACCCTTAACGGGTCAAAATAAGCATACGAGCGAAAACGGGTTTAAATTGTATAATAAACCTATGATTAGAACCTAATATGGTAGGTAAAATTAATTTGAAGAAATGTATGAGATATAGGAATCAAACAAATACGTTTGTTTGATAAAATGCATAAACGGGTTAAAATTCGGTAAAAAGGTAACGAGTCGAAGGCTTAGAAGTCTCAAAATTTCTTATGTTGGATGTAGGATTTTAACTCCATAAGATGGAGGATTAAATTACGGACGCGTAGGAAAAAGAATCGGGTAAAACGGATCAATAACGAAGAAGTTATGGCCGTTTCCGTGAAAACTGGCATAGCTGAAACTGAGCTGCAGAGCTGCTGGAAAACTGTCTCCCTCGCGTGGCGCGAGGGAGCAACCTGGTTCCTTCGCGTGGCGCGAAAAGCCCTGTTTTGGCGAAATTTTTTTATTTTAATCAGTTTCACTTCCCGGACTCGTTTAAATACGTTCTAAGTTACGTATGACTAATCCAACTCATGTTTTATGAGTTTCAGGTATAATTTTAGCACCGGCGGACGATCAAGCACAACGAAGAACTGAACACGATCAAGAAATAAGCTTCCGCACTATGTATCGTTGTTATGTTAAATGACGAACTCACACATGATATGTTGTATAATTTTAATTCTGTAAAAAGTTTAATGAACCCGTATTTTCAATGTATTTGAAATCATAACTACCCGTTTATTTTCGTAATTTATACGAAAACCGTTAAATAATAATAAGGGTGTTACACGTATGTGTGTTCGAGAAGAGCCAGGAAGCTCCATGAGAGCTCTAAAACCCTAAGCATGAAGATCATCAAATTGGAAGGGTAAATGAAGTCTAAATCCATAACCGAGTATGGATTAATGATCACCTTCTCAATGGGATCATAAGGTATGTCTTAAAAGTTAGATTGGTGATCTTTCACGAAGTGGGTTATGTTGTAATTGACGAAATTGTATGAAATTAAGAATGAGTATGTGTTAGAATCATCATATAGCTCATGGATTGTGCTTGGTTTAGGTTAATTTGATGTTTAGAGATGAAACTCGTTGATTATGGTTATGATGACAACTTGAATGATCACCCATGTCCAATTCTTGCTTAATATTGATGTTTTCTTTTGATTTTGATTTGTATGATGGATTCTTGTTAGAGGAATTGAAAGAAATGTGATACTAGTATGTTTGATGTTTATGCATGAATGATTCATGTTGATTAGAAGGAGGAATTTGATGAATTATGAATGAGATTAGAAGGATATGCATGAACTAGTTGTACACTATGCTTAGTAGGTAGTACACACATCATAAGTATGATGAAATTATGAAGAACATAGGATTAGGTCACTTGTAAGTGATTTACAAAGTAGTTATGAAGTGGGTTTTTGATGATATGATAGAAGTAATGATATGCTTATGTTAATAATGTTGAAAATCATATTATGTGTAAGTATGTTTAAAGGAAAATTGGATAAGAAATGATGGATTAGCATGTTTTAAGGTTAAATGATAAACTTAATATGAGATCCGTGTGATAAAAAGGATTTGATGAATGATGAACAAGCTAACTATATTGTGAATGATATGTGATAGTTGATGCTTGATAAGCGACATGGAAGCTTGAGAAGGAAACGGGTCAAACGGGACTAATGCGCAAGGGAAGCATATTCGGACGCTAGGTAAGTAAAGCTTACACCCCTTTTGTAGAATATCTATTCAATGTATAGATTACGAACATGGTAATTAAATATGTGAATTATGATGTTCCGACAAGTTTTGGTATGGGTCGGAACATGTGATTATGTTAAGAAACTAAGTTTGATGGTCAAAAAGGGTATTATGGTAATTTTTATTATGAGATAACGAAGGAATAAGTTACAAGGATGGGATAAGGAATAACGAAAATCCCACAAGGATAAAATGGACATCTAGACTTAACGGGTCAAGTAGTGAAGACATTACCATTTGGTGATATTGACTAATGAATTGTTTTGTTAAGTATTATGCGTTCACAGGATGAATAGCGAAAGGAATTATGTTGCTATTACTTAGTCATTTAGCACATGAAGTATTAAAACGGGTCATAGTTTTGATCCGAGCCAGGTATGTACGATTAGAGTTGTAGTTAAGTCGTGGGATTAGTCAAATGTTTAAGGAAGTCCTTTGTAGTAAAGGATGGAACGAAGTTGACAAAAACGCCCTCGATGGGTAAATCGGGCAAACGTTCTTAAAAAGTTGATTATAAACAAGCTATTTGATTTAGTGAATGTTTTGGAAAAGTAGGAAAGCGAGAAGTATGATTTTCGTAAGCCAGGGACCTTAAAATGCACAAATGTCCTTAAAGGGTCAAAATAAGCTTTTGAGCGAAAATGGGTTTAAGAGGATGCAAGACATCCGAGAATCTAATTTTTATGATAGACGTCATTGATAATATTAGGTTCGTAAGAAATGTTGGTCAAACAAACGAGTTATGTTGATAAATGCATGAACGGGTCAAAATTTGGTAAAAGGGTAATAAGTCGAAGGCTTAAAAGTCATAAATTTTGGTAGTCCAATTATTGGATTTTCACTCCATGTGATGGAGAATTAAATTACGGTCGCGTAGGAAAAAGAATCGGGTAAAACGGATCAAAAACGAGAAAGTTGTGCTCGTTTCCGTAAAATCCGGTTGTGCTGGGAATATGCAGCAACCAGCTACAACAATCTGATGAAATCAGGCCGTGGCGCCGCGCGACGGGGAAGGCCCCAGGCCGTGGCGCGACGCGACGGGTGCCAGTTTCATCAAAAGTTGTTTTCGTGTCTCGTTTTGTCTTGGGAACTCGTTTAAACGCGTTTTAAGTTGCGTATGACTAGTTTAACCTACGTTTTTATGAGCATAAGTGTATGCACACATGTAGATAGGTATGTATGTATGTTTGTATGTCTCTATACACGTTTGTAGGAATGTATGTAAGCATGTATGCACCTACGTATGTATGTTTATAAGTATGTGAGCAAGTATACGCGGATATATGAAGGTATGTATGTGAGTAGGCATGTATGAGTTAGGTATGTTGCAAGTAGGGTTGTATGAATATATATATATGTATAATGTTATGAGTGTACGTAATGATGTGGGTATGTGTGTATGTAAATATGTACGTAATGATGTAGATGTGTTTATATGTGGGTATGTACGTATGTATGTAAATGGTTATGTGTGAACGTATAAATATGTATAAGTATGCATGAAGGTAGGTACGCAAGTAACTAATGAAATTGAGTACTAACGATAATATTAACTTGCCTGGTGAATGAAGTCTAACGCAGGAATAGCAAAGAAGTCTCACCACGGATTGTATGACTAGATGGAAAGCTGGGATGTAAAGAGTTAACGGAACAAAATGTAAACGTGAATAAATCTTGTATGTTTATAATGCGTACTAATGTTATGAATTTTATGTGGTGAGCCCAGGTAGTACGAGTCATGAAGATCATCAAGGATTAGAGATCGAGGATTGAGTCACAAGACAGATTGTACGGGAACGATGGTGTATGAAATATAGAAAACCCATGTTACGTTTTTAATTGTAAATGAATCGATTGATGATTTCCTGTGAAAAAGTTGTGTTAAAATGAAATTTTAAGTAAGACAAGATATTTATAAGGAAAGAAATTTTATGGCATGAACTTCCGCTGCGACTTTTTGTCAAATACGAATTAGGGTCTTACATTTTTGTCTAAACCCATCGACCATCTCATCGGTGACGCGTTGATCCTAGCGCAAATGCGTCGACAACAAATCCGTAAAAAATACGGACTTTAGATTATTAGTTTTTTTCGGATTTTTATTATATTTTAGCTTGTATTTTTTTTCTTATTTCGGTTTTTATTTATTTTAGCAGTGTAATTATTTTATTTAAAGAATTTTTATTAGTTTTAATTAAAAAAAATTGCTTAATCATTGATGCTACATCATGTTTGCAAAATGCAACATATAAATTACATCAATTGTGGCATAAAACTAACCTTTTTTTAGTACTAATGTTGGAAAAAGTGTGCGTTTGTCTTCCTTTTGCATTTTCAGGATTAAATGAGCTCAAATGAACAAAAGAAGCAAAAAGGTAGCTAAATCTAACATAAATACAAGAAAAGGAATAAACGTGGCATGCCCGACCCCTCGACAGCATCCTCCCAAGCAAAAAAAGAAAACAGAATGCTGAAAACGCCCCGTGCTCAATGAGCACGGGGGCGTGTGTAAGGACTCTCAAAAATATCCTAATTTGACCCGTAAGTGAAAACCCGGACCCCTGAAACCATACTTTGCATAAAAAAATCAAGAAAATCAAGGAATATGGTCTTCAGGCGGCCGCGTAAAGGATGACCAGACCCTTACGCGGGCCCCCGCGTCAACTTGAAATTCAACCGGATAAGCACCCGGGCCACGTATAACCCATCTGGCAACCCTAACCCATGACCCATCAAACCTACGCGTAGAGTAGGCGGCTAGGCGGGCCGCGTAAGGGTGAGCCTATGGCTCACGCGGGCCGCGACAGCCCCATATTTCACCTATAAATAGCCTAGCTCAGGGGCTTTCATTATGTGTCGACGAAATCTTTCAAAAACGAAAGAATATTACTCTGAAGTCGAAAATTCAATTATTATAGCGAGGCGCTGCTACGATACAGGGTATTAACTCGATCGCTGCTACGATTCAATGTCCGATCGATTAAAACTATCCGATAAATGTTTAAGTGCTGCTCTAATTAGGGTTTATACTTTGTCATTCGTCGTTAATTCGATGGATGTTTAAGTATTGCACTTTGTCATTCGTTGTGAGGGTTTAATCTCGTGAGTTATCGTAAATGTTGTATTAGTTACTGACCTAGTTCGTGTGCATTGTTGTTTAAATTAGGTTATCAGTTTAATCACTTGGCTAAACTCTGCCCATATAAATCTGCAATGTGAGTCATTCTCTTTTATCAAAATATTTTACAATACTCCATTTTTCAAATGTTATAATTACAGGGATTAAGTCGTGGTTATCTTGAATCACTGGCTAGTGGGATATTGTGCACATTACTAATTATTTCACAGGTTAGGCTAATAAATCCTCACCGTGATAAACGTCACTACTTGGGGAAAGACCCAATAGTGATATGACCATCGTCACACGGGTGGCAAAGTGCCAGACAAAAATAAGATAAAAGGCCATTGTAATCGCTCTTATGCTGTAATTAATAACTATGCGTCTTTTATGCAAAATGAATGATTCACCAGTATTTCTCCGCTGACAAAATATTTTTAAAACATGTTTCAGGCGACCTGTTGTAAACTAAGGAAAACGTGCTACGGAGCACTAACAAGCTTGAAGAGGCGGCTCAATTAAAATGAATAAACATGTTTTAATAAATCAGGGAATTTCCTAGTCAAATTCCTCTATTGTAAACTACGGGGTTTATCCCGAAATTATGAAATAAAATAATCGGGCATTTTCAAGTTTTAACAGATCCTGTTAAAAGTCTTCCGCTGTCGCATTAATTAACACCACGGGTTCCTGTCCCGCGGCTCCTGACCGGGTCAAACCGGGGCTGGGGCCGTGACAGGAAAAGGTGGTATCAGAGCCACCGATTTAAGCCAATTAAGTATTTAAGGAAATACTTAATTTTACTAATTGTCATTTTGCGATTACGTGTTTTATTATTTGAATATCTGTTTACAGCATGGGTAAACAAAAACTTTCGGACATCTATCGTAAAATAGATAGTGCACCAAAAGATAAGGGATCATCATCCTCAAAACACTCAGTAAATATTGAGGAAGGAATATTTGTCCGTAAGGCACAGTATGAGAAACCACTTTCTCCTGATAAAAGAAGTTTGATTATTAGGAAAAGTCAAGAGAAACTAAAGAAGTCCAAAGAAGGAAGGAATAATCACGAAACCCAGAAAATAGACAGTAATCCACCATGGGAGGATGAATTAGATGAAAAATGGGCAGATCTCTATATGTTAGCAACTGTAGCAGTAAATGTTAATCTTTAAATATCCTGACCTAGTATTAGCACCCATATTATCTACAAGTTAGAAACTCGAAAGAAAATGTTATCCAGTAAATAAATAAATTTATAATAAACCCCAGTATGTTTTATTGTCCTTTATATTAAATTAGTCACGCGATATACAATAATACTTCAATATTTTATTATAAATTTATTAACTTAGCCTTTTGTGTGCATTTTTGCATATATGCTAAACAACATGAATGAGTTATCTGAAGCCCTTCAGAATCTCAACCTTTATCCAGTGAAAGTGGAAGTCTCCAATGACTTTACTGGTTACATAGCCGATGTAGAAGAACCTATGGAATTTTGTGCTACACCTCCGGAGAAACCAAAGCCTAAGAAAAGGAGAAGATTCGTAGGCTGGAGGTGTGTGCGCAGGAGGAAACCAGCAACTAGAAAGGTTCCCAAGATAGAGAATCCCATAGACAAAGGAAAAGGAATTGAGAGCGGGGAAGGATCTAGGCAAGTAGAAATGGAGATTGGGGAGAGTTCTAAACAAATTGAGGAGTTACCATTACAGGAAGAATTAGATCGCCTACTGGCAAGCTGTGATATTATTAGACCTATCAACACCAACCTTTACCCTTATCCTGCTAAAACTCAACTTCCCATAAACTTAGAACAGCAATCCCAGAACCTCTGATCCACACCCAACCTCTAGGAATGGACGAGTGGTGGACAAATGATTGGTAGTTTCAAAACCTTCTTAATAACCCTTATACCTTTTTCCCTCAGTTCGACCCAGAACCTATACCAAACCCACCAATGAGTAATGAAAACTTAGCTGAACTCCGCCATTTTGGCCAAGAGCTGATAGGTGCAGGGAATATGATTCGGGGGGTAAGAGAACAAATCTCCTGGAAGTACGACGAGAGGGAACGTCGTTACTAAAATGCCAACTGATGAGGTATAGTGGGGTTGTGAAACTGTGATTGTATAATAGTAGTAAAATATAATCTTGTAAAATAACTACAAATAAAACTCGTGTAAGATAAACAGTGTGTACGGATGCCTAAAATAAATAAAGATGATATATAAAAATGGATGTTGATTATACCTATGTGGTATTGTGTGATTGTTTGTATTATTTATTTTATGCTAGTAATTCACATATATCTTAATTACCAGATGGAACCTGCTAATAATGAACCAGTTAATGAAGTAAATCAATCTGAGCAAAATCCGGAAGATCAATTTATGACTAGGCAAGATATCAAAAATATCGTTGCTCAAGGAATAGCCAACGCTATTCCAGCAATCCTTGCTGCTGCTCAGAAACCTGTTGAACCACAACAAATCATCCCTAGCAAACGTACTAATGAAGATAATTTCAGCAATAGTGTAAACGGAGGTGGCAATCATACCCATCATGATAATAATGGAATACAAGCTCCATTCCCTAAGAAAATGAAAGTTGCAACGCCTGGTTGCGCCTATAATGTAAGACCCTAATCCGTTTTAATCTAAGATTCGCAGCGGAAAATACATACTAAAACAAATTTCTTTATAAGTTATTCCTTCTTTCACTTAATTACCTTAATCCCTTTTCATAAATTAATTAAAAACTAACATACTTATATCCAATTAAATGACCACATACACACCCACGTACAATCCATGTCTTGACTCGATCTTCAATCGCTTACTCTCCATGTTGAGAATTTCGTAACCTTGTACAACCTGCAGTCACCACATACAATTACTTCATTAGCAATCGGTGACGTAATACATATACTTTAAAACATGCATCATCAAGCATCAACATTTCTTATCCTCGCTTATGTGAATCCATTCATCCATCCAGTCGAACTCTCTCGTCCGACTCTCCATACTTAACCTTCATTCTTCACTCTTAGTATACCTGCATTTCTATTTCATTCTTAACAGAAAACAATTAGCATCATTAACTTATCGCATATGTGTAATTTCACGAGTACACATAACCAAATCTCATTCATTTGTGCATTTAACTAAATTCTATTTCATGCATAATACCTTACCATTCATACCCACTTCATTTACAACTTACATCTTACCCACAAGTATAATTACTTACTTTATCTTTGTGCATAATACTAACATGTAAGTTCCCTACCTTACCCATACTTAATAGAAATTACTTTCTTACCCACTTTCGACTCACTTTCCGTAAACTTACCTTATTACCTCCATTGATTCATACTTTCCCACATGATTCACAATAACCATCGTACTACAATACATTTTACATCTAAAGTGTAAGTTCGGGATTCACTTACCTTATGCGCCCGTATTTGCATCCGCTTACTTGAGTCTTCTTGGACCGTTAGCCTTCCACGCTCCCATCCCTCTTGACATGATTCCTATACTTTCATATCATTACGTTTACATCCTTATTAGCATACATGATTATACATATAAACGATCATATCAAGTTCATATCTCACATAGGCCTTTCATTAGCCGATTCAAACAAGCATATAGCATACTCAACATCATCATAATATAACCTTCACATATTAATGTCATTTAGACATTTCATCAAACACTTGGTATGCGTACTACTTTTTAAGCATAATGTACACGTTTTTCATGCCTTTCCTCCTAATTATCCCTTTCATTCATCAACCTAAATAAACATCATTCAAATTCTATACCATACTTCATCCATATACAAGCACACATCACATACTACACATATTCATGATCAAATTCATACCATTTCATGGATTAAACATAAACCCACTTAGCTAAAAGTGGTAATTCATCCAAACACCTAAATTATAGCAATTCACTAAGAATTTTCACATAGGATTAGTTCCTAAACAAGCATATATCGTCAATTTGGCCATAACCTCTACGATTCATACATAAATCACTACTTGTGATGTTCATCAAGATTTCTCAACTTCATTAAACATCAAAATTTAACATACCTTATGATCCTCTAGCTTGGGTGATCGTTAATTCATGTTCCTTCTTGAATTTGAGCCTCGATTCATCCTTTAATTGGATGATATATGATGAACTAGGGTTTGGCTCTCTAGAGCCTTCCCCTGATCACGTACAGAACACACACACGATGTGTGTGTATGTGTGTGTGTTATTTTCTTTTAATAAAACAACTTTCAAGTTGTTCACTTTGGTCCCTCATGTTTCGTTTTAATTAATTAAGGCTACAACCCTTCGTTTAATACCAACGATACTAATATTCAACTAGGTTAATTATTCCTAGTTAATATTCATTTACGGGTTCACTTTTACTCCAAACGGTAATTTACCCGTTCCTTTATATTAACCGGGTTTAAATTATCAAACCCCATTTTTGGGATGTTACATATAAGGAATTTCTTGCTTGTAAACCAGCTGAGTTCGCAGGCAATGAAGGGGCGACTGCAGCACTGCATTGGTTGGAGAAAACCGAAGCAGTACTTATGATAAGTAAATGTGCTGAGGAAGATAAGGTCATGTATGCATTGCATCTTTTCAAAGAAGGGGCGCTAGAATGGTGGAATACGGTACTTCAAGCCAAAGGAAGAATTGTGGCTTATGCCATAAGTTGGGAATAATTTAAGCAATTAATGGAAAGGAAATTCTGTCCCGAATATGAAAAGGAACAAATGACAAATAAGTTCCTGAACCATCGAATGGTGGGAATAGACTGTCGAGGGTATACTTCGACATTCTTCGAGTATGCGAGAGTAGTACCAACTCTGGCTTCACCAGAACCGGTACTTATTTCCCGCTATATTTGGGGATTGATTGGTGAAATTCGTAATATCGTTAAAGCTGCGAGACCTCGCACTATTGACGATGCTGTGGAATTGGCTAACACCCTAACTGACAAGCTGGTACGCACAAGAGAAGAAGATCGGAAAAAGGAAGTAGTCCAAAAGATTACCCAAGGATTCCGTGTGGGTAATAGTAGCAACTTTAGGAAACGTGGGAACAGGCACATTCCCGCTATTTCATTTTGCAATACCTGTAAACGCAAGCATTCAGGAAGATGCAAAGGGTATTGCAATTTCTGCAAGATTCCAGGGCATCAAGAAGAAGATTGCAGGAGAAAGAAATCCACAATTTGCTACAATTGTGGAGAAGCTGGACATTTCAGACCAGATTGCCCGAAATTAGTTAAACCAGCTGACAATAAAGCCAAAACTGCAGAAGGAGCTACCAAGCGAAACTCAAGAGCTTTCCAGTAGACTACTCAGGAAGCAGAACTAATTCCTGATGTGATAGCTGGTACGTTCCTAGTTCACAACGTTTATGCAAAAGTATTATTTGACTCTGGTGCAAACCAAAGTTTTATAAATACTTCATTCTGTCAAGCTCTTAAATTACCCTTAACCAACTTAAGCAGATTTTTACAGTCGAAACAGCAGATGGGAATTCTGTTAACATAGATAAGGTTTTGCAAGAAGGAAAGATAGAACTCTTAGGTCATGAATTTTCTGCAAACCTGTTACCTATGAATTTAGCAGGATTTGATGTAGTATTAGGAATGGATTGGTTAGTAACCAACCATGCTCGAATTCTTTGTGACAAAAATACCATAGAAATACACAAACCCACAGGAGAAATAATTTTAATTACAGGAGGTAAGCCACGAAAGCCACTAAAATTCATTTCAACAATAAAGTTGGCCAGTTATTCAAGAAAACAGGCAATGGTGTAAATGATTTCAGTAATCATTACCACGAAGGGAAAGGAACTTAAAGAAATTCCTGTAGTTTCAGAATACCCAGATGTATTCCTAGAAGAATTGCCAGGATTACCACCTGATAGGGAAGTAGAATTTAGGATTCATCTAATTCCTGGAACTATACCAATAGCCAAAGCACCTTATCGGTTAGCACCTACCGAAATGTTAGAACTTAAGAAACAATTAGATGAGTTGCTTGGTAAAGGATTTATACAACCTAGTTCATCCCCGTGGGGAGCACCAGTATTGTTCGTAAAGAAAAAGGATGGTTCGATGCGAATGTGTATAGATTATAGAGAACTGAATAAAGTTACAATTAAGAATCGATACCCATTACCTAGGATTGATGATCTTTTTGATCAACTCCAAGGAGCTAGATATTTTTCTAAGATAGATTTACGCTCCGGATATCATCAGTTGAAGGTACAAGAAGAAGACATACCTAAGACTGCTTTCAGAACTAGGTATGGTCATTACGAGTTTACAGACATGCCCTTTGGACTAACAAATGCACCTGCAGCATTCATGGACATGATGAATAGAATTTGTAAACCGTATTTGGATAAATTTGTAATTGTCTTCATCGATGATATACTTATTTATTCCAAAAGTCAGGAGGAATATAGTGAGCACCTGCATGCACTCTTAACTTTGTTAAGAAAAGAAAAGCTTTATGCCAAATTCTCGAAGTGTGAATTTTGGCTACAGGAAGTGCAATTTTTAGGACACATGGTGAATCATGAAGGTATTTACGTAGATCCTGCTAAAATAGAAACAATTACCAAATGGAAGGTCCCACAATCAGCTATGGAAATTAGAAGCTTTTTAGGATTAGCTGGGTATTATAGACGTTTTATTAAGGATTTTTCTAAAATAGCAGTACCATTAACTAAGCTAACCTGTAAAACAGTTAAGTTTGAATGGGGACCCAGGCAAGAAGAAGCTTTTAAGATTTTAAAGCAAAAGTTAACAAATGCTCCAATCTTAGCCTTACCTAAAGGAACGGAGGATTTTGAAGTATATTGTGATGCATCAAAACTAGGATTAGGATGTGTGCTGATGCAACGCAAGAAGGTAATTGCATATACATCAAGGCAATTGAAAAAGCACGAGGAAAATTATACGACTCATGACTTAGAGTTAGGAGCCATAATTTTTGCCCTCAAAATTTGGAGACATTATCTGTATGGAAGTAAGTTTACTGTCTATACAGATCATAAGAGCCTAAGATACATATTTGGGCAAAAAGAATTAAACATGAGGCAAAGGAGATGGATGGAAATCCTAAGTGACTACGATTGTGATATTCAATATCACGAAGGAAAAGCAAACGTAGTTGCGGATGCCTTAAGTCGTAAATATCATGAAAAACAACGACGAGTTCGTGCTCTTAGATTAAATCTACAGTTAGATTTAATGGAACAACTAAAGAATGTCCAGGAAACAGCAATCAAAGACGATGCTGAAGAAATGAAGGGACGAATAAAAGAATTAGAGCAAGGAAGTGATGGAATTTGGAGATTCCATAAGAAAAAGATTTGGGTACCTAAACAGGGAGAATTAAGAAATAAAATTTTAGAGGAAGCCCATAAATCTAGGTATACCATGCATCCTGGTAACAATAAAATGTACCAAGACTTAAGGAATAATTTCTGGTGGATAGGTATGAAAAAGGACATAGCTAGATATGTTTCTAAATGTCTTACTTGTTCACAAGTTAAGGCAAAACACCAGAAATCTTCAGGTCTACTTCAACAATTAGAAATGCCTGTATGGAAATGGGAGCTCATAACAATGGACTTTGTTACTAAGCTACCCAAAACCAGGAAAGGGAATGATGCGATTTGGGTAATTGTGGATCGATTAACCAAATCAGCTCATTTTCTACCCATGAAAGAAACCTTTAGCATGGAACTGTTAGCCAAATTGTATGTAGACGAAGTAGTATCCTTACATGGAATTCCACTCTCCACTGTATCGGATAAGGATAGTCGTTTCACTTCCCATTTCTGGACAAGTTTTCAGAAAGCAATAGGAACTCGACTTAATTTAAGTACGGCATATCATCCTCAAACAGACGGACAAAGTGAAAGGACAATCCAAACTCTGGAAGACATGCTCCGATCATGTGTAATAGATTTTGGTGGAAATTGGGACGATCACCTGTCTTTGATCGAATTCTCCTACAATAATAGTTATCATGCAAGTTTCGAAGCTGCCCCATTCGAAGCACTATACGGACGCAAGTGTAGAACTCCGGTATGCTGGGCAGAAATAGGAGAAAATCAATTATCAGAACCTGAAATCGTACAAGAAACTACCGACAAGATCACTCAGATCAAGGAAAGACTGAAGACTGCTCGAGATCGTCAAAAGAGTTATGCCGATAATGACGCAAACCCCTAGAGTTCCAAGTTGGAGACAAGGTACTTTTGAAAGTTTCTCCTTGGAAAGGAGTAGTGCGGTTCGGTAAGAAAGGAAACCTAAATCCACGATACGTAGGACCATTTCCAGTGGCCCAACGTATAGGACCAGTTGCCTATCGCTTGCAACTACCAGAAGAGTTAGCTGGAGTACATGACGTATTTCATGTATCCAATCTCAAGAAATGTCTATCAGACGAATCCCTGGTAGTACCTCTTCAGGACATAGAGGTAAATGAAAAGTTAAAGTTCGTAGAAAAACCACTTCAAATAGAAGACCGAAAGATCAAGTTTCTCAAGCACAAACGACTAGTGCTAGTCAAAGTCAAATGAGAATAAAAAAGAGGACCCGAATACACTTGGGAGCTGGAATCAGAAATGAAGCGAAAGTATCCTCACTTATTCCAGTGAAATCTCAAGGACGAGATTTTAAATAAGGTGGGGAGGATGTAAGGACTCTCAAAAATATCCTAATTTGACCCGTAAGTGAAAACCCGGACCCCTGAAACCATACTTTGCATAAAAAATCAAGAAAATCAAGGAATATGGTCTTCAGGCGGGTCGCGTAAAGGATGACCAGACCCTTACGCGGGCCGCGTCAACTTGAAATTCAACCGGATAAGCATCCGGGCCACGTATAACCCATCTGGCAACCCTAACCCATGACCCATCAAACCTACGCGTAGAGTAGGCGACTAGGCGGGCTGCGTAAGGGTGAGCCTATGGCTCATGCGGGCCACGACAGCCCCATATTTCACCTATAAATAGCCTAGCTCAGGGGCTTTCATTCTGTGTCGACGAAATCTTTCAAAAACGAAAGAATATTACTCTGAAGTCGAAAATTCAATTATTATAGCGAGGCGCTGCTACGATACAGGGTATTAACTCGATCGCTGCTACGATTCAATGTCCGATCGATTAAAACTATCCGATAAATGTTTAAGTGCTGCTCTAATTAGGGTTTATACTTTGTCATTCGTCGTTAATTCGATGGATGTTTAAGTATTGAACTTTGTCATTCGTTGTGAGGGTTTAATCTCGTGAGTTATCGTAAATGCTGTATTAGTTACTGACCTAGTTCGTGTGCATTGTTGTTTAAATTAGGTTATCAGGCTAATCAGTAGGCTAAACTCTGCCCATATAAATCTGCAATGTGAGTCGTTCTCTTTTATCAAAATATTTTACAATACTCCATTTTTCAAATGTTATAATTACAGGGATTAAGTCGTGGTTATCTTGAATCACTGGCTAGTGGGGTATTGTGCACATTACTAATTATTTCACGGGTTAGGCTAATAAATCCTCACCGTGATAAACATCACAACTTGGGGAAAGACCCAATAGTGATATGACCATCGTCACACGGGTGGCAAAGCGCCAGACAAAAATAAGATAAAAGGCCATTGTAATCGCTCTTATGATGTAATTAATAACTATGCGCCTTTTATGCAAAATGAATGATTCACCAGTATTTCTCCGCTGACAAAATATTTTGAAAACATGTTTCAGGCGACCTGCTGTAAACTAAGGAAAACGTGCTACGGAGCACTAACAAGCTTGAAGAGGTGGCTCAATTAAAATGAATAAACATGTTTTAATAAATCAGGGAATTTCCTAGTCAAATTCCTCTATTGTAAACTACGGGGTTTATCCCGAAATTATGAAATAAAATAATCGGGCATTTTCAAGTTTTAACACATCCTGTTAAAAGGCTTCCGCTGTCGCATTAATTAACACCACGGGTTCCTGTCCCGCGGCTTTTGACCGGGTCAAACCGGGGTTGGGGCCGTAACAGCGTGCCCAAGTGTCTGGAGAAAAGACAAAGCTGTAGAAGCTTCTATCACCCACCACGGGGGCGTGCCTAGCGGACACGGGGCCGTTGTCAACTCTAAGATTCGCAGAATCTAAGGAAATCTTGATAGTACAGATACGCTTCTGCACACGGGGTCGTGCCCAGCGGACACGGGGGCGTGGTCAACTAATGCAGACAAACTGCATTTAATGAAGAAAGAGAAGAGGATGGACACGGTGCCCAATGGACACGGTGCCCAATGGACACGGTGCCGTGTCCGGGCTTCTGTGTAGGCTATAAATAGGGGTGCTTGACTCACTTGCAAATCATCCCTTGGCAAACCATCTCTCTCACACTTCACCCACACTCCACCACCACCACAACACCATCATCCACCACCATCATCCATCATCCATCATAGAGTGTGTGTAGTAGTCTCGGGATCCAAGATTGATCGTAAGAGTTCTTGACAATCAAAGGCCATGTTTGCCTAAGTCTCTTACATCACTTGGTGAAGACAAGCATTTAGTGTAATACTTTTTATTTTTAATCTTTTCGCACTTTTTATTTGGTTATGTATTAATGACTTTAATAACTAGTTTCTTATGTTGAAGGTGAGTCTTCCTTATCATTTGTCCGTGTTGTCTTGGCATTATTTTACTGTCTATATAAAATAAAAGATTTACACTATTCATATCTCCACGGTCTATATGGAGATATGTTGGCTACCTGGTCGGGGGTTAAGGGAATGGTTTGGTAAGAGTCTTACCTTGTTCAGTATATAGATCCTGCAAGGACCTGGGTCAAGCTTAGTAGGATCTCCTTCAATACCCTCCGGTATTGGATGGCGGGGGTCCGAATTTCTTGATCCCCTCATATGTAAACTAATATTAATATATTAACCCGGCTACTTAGAACTGTATCCCTGCTGACCCAGACTACTTAGCCGAGGGTGATGTCAACTTCAAAAGAGGGGCCTACCACATTACGCATTAATAACTTAATTAATTATCTTTCAATAATCCGACCCTTTAGGATTGTATCCTTGCTGACTCAAACTACTGGGTTGAGGGAAACGTCACCTTCAAAAGAGGGGCCTACTACAATAACTAAGATAATCTCTTAAAAAGTGCAAAAGTGCGGAAATAATCAAAGGTTGCACTAAAGGCGAGTCGGATCCAAGTGATTCATCTTGTCTATTTGTTTTTATTTTATTTTATTTTTATTTTCAGCATTTTTTATTTTCTAATTTAAAACCTTTTTATAAATTTTTGATTTGATTAGAAGTTGAGGATAAACCGGTATTAAAAGCTCTTGTGTCCTTGGACGACCTCGGTATCTTACCAACACTATACTACGCTCACGATGGGTGCACTTGCCCATATGTGTGTTTGGTGTTAGTAAATATCGTGTTTTATAAATTTAAAACTTGACTAAAGTGGTTAAAAAGGGCTAAAAATATACATAAAAATATATAACACCTAACTGCACATCACGACATTACTGGGCATTATTCCCACTATGCCCATTTTTGAAAAACGCCCCTTTACTGACTGGGATGACATGTGTCACACAATGCCCATGGTGGGGGCATTATTCATCCTCTTCACTAAGTCCCTTAATGATATTGTTTGCATTTTTAAAACTGAATTCAAATTGGGTTTATGTTTACTTTGCTAATGTTTTAATCTTCATATGATTTCGGGAATTCTTTACCAGACACATATGGAACCATGATTAGTTCAGAGGCCGAAAAACGAGTTACATTGTGTATAACAACCCTCCAAAATATTTCCGACACCCTAATATATTTAAAATGTCCCTACACGTCCTAAAATATACACCGCATACGAGAAATGGCCCTAAATACTTTTAATTTCGTAAAAATAAAATAAAATTAAGTTTTAAGGGGCGCTCGCGGGCCGCGAAGGCTTTGCCTTCATGTTACGCCAGCCGCGACAGCCAACCCACCAGGCGGCCCCCTGATAAATCGCGCGTGTACACACATACACGCACACACGCACAAACAAACACTGATTGTATGGCCACTGTAGGCCCTTAAAACACCTGTTGAACTACCTTCATGAGTATTTACCCATCTCAATCTACAAAATAGCTTCTCTGTACAGATATTTTAAAACAACCCATGAAAACACTAACAACAGGACAAACAAAGCACTAACAGCAAGACAAACCATCAAGACAAACAAAGCACCAACAGCAGGACAAACAATCAAGACATCCAACATTGCTTTTATAACAACACCATCCCGTTATCGATCGGGATACCCATCGGGGCATCCCTCTCTTGCCGGTTGTTATCGATTGAGCTGCCACGTGGCTCACTCGTGTCAAAGCTATATCCGGCGAATAAGCAAAGCTAGCCCCTACACCCATATGTCGCGGGCCGCGAAGACCCCTTAAGGATCTTACGCGGGCCGTGAGAAACTCGAAATCAACTCCTATTGGGAGCATCGGCCTTCAGTTCCCGATGTTAAAAAACGAAATTCTCTCTCTAATTCTGAGTTGTAGACACTGTAATCGGGTATTATACTGTAACGCCCCAAAATTCGAATTACTTAGTTGCTAGTATGTTAACGCGTTTAAAAGAAAGAAATGTAATAACTAGGTTATTAAACCTAGTTAAATGCCTAGCAAAACAAGAAAGGAAATGAAATTGGGTCAATTATGATTAAGTGACAAACATGAGGGGTTTGTTTTGAATGAGTGAAAAGATAAAATATAAAAATAAAATTAAAAACCCCACACCTGGGCGTATGTGGGTGTTCGACCAGAGAAGAGAAAGAAGGGGGGAAACCCCTTCTCAAACCCTAATCGACTAAATTGGATGGATTCTGGCTGAAATCGAACTTGCATGAACAAGATTCTTGATTGTTCAACTCTGTAAAACACATGGTAAGTGGTAATTTTGAATGTGATGATTTTTGTATGAATTAGGTTATGATCAATTCATGAAATTTTATGAAATCGAGCACGAATATATGTTAGAATTATCATATGGACTATGAATTTATTAAGATTTTGGTGTTAATTGAGGTTTGAAGATGAAACCCACTTGGGCTAACGAAAGTGGCGACATGGGTATAACACCTATGTCGAATTCTTGTTCAAAAATTGATGTAGCATGTTGTATGCGATGAATGTTTGTTTGATAGTTTGAGTATGGTGTGATTTTAGGTCGATTTCAATAGTATTTGAATTTTTAAAGGCAAGAATAGGAAGATGAACATAAGATACTTGTACAATATATTCTATTAATGTGAAACCCATCAAGTGTTTGATAAAATGCCTACATGAAACTTGAATTGATTCAAGTTTGTGTTAAAAAGTTAGTAAATTCGTCACTTTTGACAGCCCAAGATAGTCATCTTGTAAAGGCCGTATCTCATTCGTTATTAGGAGTTAGACAACGAGCCTTATATCGTTGAAAAGCTTGTTTCGCATATTACATTTCATATTTGGTCAAAAGAGGCTGGTTATGAGATTTAGTGGGTCAAAACAGCATGAAAAGTTAGTAAATTCGTCACTTTTGACAGCCCTAGATAGTCATTTTGTAAAGGTCGTATCTCATTCGTTATTAGGAGTTAGACAACGAGCCTTATATCGTTGAAAAGCTTGTTTCGCATATTACATTTCATATTTGGTCACAAGAGGCTGGTTATGAGATTTAGTGGGTCAAAACAGCATGAAAAGTTAGTAAATTCGTCACTTTTGACAGCCCTAGATAGTCATTTTGTAAAGGCCGTATCTCATTCGTTATTAGGAGTTAGACAACGAGCCTTATATCCTTGAAAAGCTTGTTTCGCATATTACATTTCTTATTTGAAAGTCGAAGTCAGATTATGTGATTAAAAAGGGGGAAAGTGACCCCGAACAGCTGCTGGGTGAAAAATGCAGCAATGAAAATAATGTGTTTTATGAACTTAAAACATATGATTTTCTAGTCACCAATTTACTAAACACTAAATATTGCTTCGGGTGAATGTTTACAGTTGTTAAGGTGTGTTTAAAGCGTTACTATGTGTAAAATTGATCTTGTGAATAAGTAGGTATAACCGTTGACTTTCTAAAAAGTCAACGAATATGCGAGTGGCATGATTAGACTTATGAATATGTTTATGAGAATCATGTATATGTGTTAGAACAATTATATGTACGTACGTATGATAATAAATTTGAGTGAGTGAATGTTGAATATTGTGGTTGTCGGTTCATGTCATATGCATGATAAGCTTGACTAATGAAAGTCTATGTAGCTAAGAGCTAGGAATGGATGTGATATGAATGAACATGCATACTAACTATGATATGGACGTAATGACTTGAAATGATGGGAATCCCAATTGACATGGACTCAAGAATGGAAGGCTAATGGATCAAGGGTAAATAAAGAAGCTATGCACAAACTCGGACGCACGATGTAAGTGATTCCAATTCACTTCTTAGTATGTACGTAGTATTTAATATTTATGTGTAGAAAAATATGCAAGAATCATGTAATGAATGAGAAGTATTGAGGTAAGTATTATTTTAGTATAACAAAGGAGTTGTTTATAATGAAAGTAAACTAGTAGGATTAGACAGGTCAAATAATGTATAAAGAGGTTTATAACCCGTTTGCTTATAAATCAGCTTTTGATGTGACCCGAAGTGATAAACGGATCCGTAATAAAATTACGGGCGCGTAGGAAAAAGAATCGGGTAAAACGGATCAAAAATGAGAGAGTTATGTCCGTTTCGGTAAGAATTAATGGCTGGGAAAAGTGCAGAGCTGACACAGCCGGGTGGTGAGCTGACACGGCCGGGTGAAGGTTCTGTGAAAAATATATGGTTAGCTGACACGGCCGGGTGGTTAATCCGACCCGGCCGGGTGAAGGGGCTGAAAAAAAAAATATATGTAAGTAGGAAGTGGTTGCTATGAATGCACTAAAAAATTAGGAATGTATACGTTTGTGAATGCGAAATGTTATAAATGTATAAAGGAATGGTACGGAATGGTTTCATTATGTTCGATCATTAATGATTGCTAATGGTGTGTTTGAGATTGAAATGTATTGCAGGTATATGAACACCGGGTTCTTGAAGTATCGAAGTCGAACTCTGAATAAGAAAATACGAGAGGATAGTTAAATAAATCAAAGTTTCATTGTTAAATGTTATTCACTATTAGATTATATGAGAATCATGTTGTATAACGTTGTCAATGACTAATGGTTAAGTTGTATGTGATGTTCACAGGTATTGCACGTATCTCTACCACTACTATCGAAGATAAGCATGCATTGATCGAGCCCCAAATTAAGGATTGTACGGGAAGAACGGCCACATAGTCTGATTTATGTATTGTCTTGAAGCGTTACTTTAATGTGGTTATTGTTAATCCTTTTTTTTTTGTAAATGTTTATCATTTGTATTTGAGCTTTTAAATAAGTAAGGGGTCTAAATAAGAAAGAAAATTTTTGGGCTCATATTTTCCGCTGCGTCATGTTTAAGTTCTTACAGGGAATTGTTCATTATACGAACGGGTCATGCCCGAATTTTGTAAATAATAATACTTATTTGGAATAAGAAATATGGGCGTATCATATACCCACAAAAATAGCGAAGCTTTGTCTCGTTGTAAGTATTTTAACCCCCGGTTACGTATTAGATACGCTGCCCGATTGATCCAGGGTTCCCTAACGGCTGTCGAGGTTTTGCCCGACGTAGTCGTTGGAATTCTGTCTCGGGGAGGGTATTACTAATGTAAATATTGGGTTATTATACTAACGCGTGTGCATTGTATAATTAATAGATAATCACCAGGAAACCACAATGGAAAACCCTAAGATAGCAATGTGAGTAGTCTCCTTTTTGCAAACTATTTTTACAACACCTTAAATATTTTAAATTAATTAGCAATGATTGAGTCTTTGTGATTCTTCAATTACTGCCGGTATGTTGGGGTTTTATATACAAAATGTGGAACACGTTACCATTGGACAAAGAGTTAGCCAATGTGTAATATGACCCATCAGTCAGGATTGACAATACTGAATGACTAATTGTGTAGATATAAACAATGTAATCGCTCTCAATATTGTGAAATGATAAAACTCTTCTTGATTTCACTCACTAGTATTTCCCATTGACAAAATGTTTTTAAACGCGTTTCAGGTTACAAAATGTGAAAGCCAAATAGAAGCCAGCTGGACAGCACTTAAGGCTTGGAAAAGTGGCTATAAAAGTTATCTAAATAAAGAGATGTTTTTAATTAAATAAAATATGGTTTATCCCTATGAAAATGTGTGTACTGGAAACTTGGGAATTTCCCACGTGTTTAATATTATAAAAGTGTGGTATTTTACTCTGATAAAATATTTCCTAACTACGGTCCTGATGTAATTTCCTCTGCCAAACTGATAAAACACCGATACCATTGAAACTGGCCGCGGCCGCTCGTTCTCGGGTTATTAGGGGACGGGGGTTGAGACAATGTGTTTAATTCCGACATTGAAAGAAGAGACTTAGCTAGATAGATTAGGTTTATGTAACAAACATCTTGCTTACGCTATACGACATATATATAACTGATCCCCGCTTCATCAAATATGATAGATTTGTAAGAACCCTGTCACATTGCGACAGGTACTAATTCTAGTTATATATTAATTACATCATTAGCTACAGTATACAAAAAGTCCCTACTTTTAGGTTTAATTACCAAAATATCATTAAAATAGAATTTTCATCTATACCTGTAATTTTTAATAAGTTTATCATACATCTCCTCTACTTTGATGATAACATGTTTAGGATCTTAATCTTAATAATTGTTTTTCATTTTTAATCTTTGCTCTTTGTTACAATCGTTATTTGACCATCAACTTTAGTTTTTTCATTTACACTAGGGAAAAAGCCCGTGCGATGCACGGCATGCATAATAGCTATTGTTTGTTCGTGGTAAGATGTCTGACACGGTTGATGCATAACATGTAAGACAATATGCCTACAAAGGGGCGTGATTAAAGTTTATTAAACCATGGGCCATAAGTTGTTTCCTTGGCAAAACTTGCCGGCCAAAAAGAAGTGAAAAAAGATGTCTTCCAAGGGAAAAAAACATGAAACAGAAAAAGGGAAAACGCATAAACTCTCGCACGCCTTCCTATCTTATTGGATAACACATAGACCAAACTTTAGCTAACGCATGCCACCGTCATCCCCAATCCCATCACCAGCCAACTGACTGCAGTGAAATAACGAAAAGAAAACTATTAAAAATGGTATACTATGTTTACGTATATATGCATCGAAAAGTAGTACAGGTTTTCATTACTAACACTAAGTGCAGACGGTATACCTTTCATGTGGGTCACTGTCAACTGTTTCTTCTGAATCCGAATCTGCATAAGCAGGCCTGCGAAGGAAAAGCACGAAACATTTATGTAGACGGTTATCCAAAAATAAATATGCACAATTACATTGTTTATGGAAATCAATCAATTATAGTTGAAAGTTTTTTTGTTGCCTTTCCATTTATAACGATACCAAGTTTATTTTTTTCAAAAGCCAACTTCTCCCCTTATGTGTCTTTACACATTCGAAGTGATGCGTTACCAAGTTTTTTTATTCCTATTTTTTTTAATGTAGAGCAATGCACTTTTATATTTATGAACTCAAGTTTCTGACTGTTGTAGCCTCCTAATTTTAAAATAGAGTAAACATATACCAGGTATGTAAATAACATTTCAGATCGAGTAGAAAGGTAAATAGCACATCTTTAATTAAAATGGTTTATTAAACAGGGCACGATTAAAGTGTAAGCCGATATATACCTTACGATCGCTTCAACGCGCGTAACTGGTGTCGGTATGGGTAGCAACCCCTTGTC
This sequence comes from Helianthus tuberosus, assembly GCA_030545235.1. Lineage (NCBI taxonomy): Eukaryota > Viridiplantae > Streptophyta > Magnoliopsida > Asterales > Asteraceae > Helianthus > Helianthus tuberosus. The sequence goes on from CM060452.1 coordinate 6,299,911, forward strand.
TTTAGCTGGGATCGATGGAGGTGTGGAAGAACCAAAGGGCTTACAACCATCCCCATCTAGCAGCACATTCTTGCAGTTGAAGGATTCAAAATGGCCATGATCATAATACGTACACGAATCAAGCTGGAGGGTCTGAGTGCTGCCCATAAGAGAGTGCAAACAATTCGGCAATGTTGAAATGCTTCCATCAGCGTTCCTTACCATCACCGGAGTGAACTTATCCTGTATGTCAGTGGAATAAAGGCTGTAGATACATGTCAGGCCAGACTCTGCTGTGAGTATACTATGAGCAGTGGTCTTTGTCAAGCGTTGGTCAGTGTCATTTGAGAAACTAACATATAAAAAGAATAATTTGTGACTCATTTAACCTTTTAACAACTTGATCATAACTCAAAAACAACCCTTTAATCCATAAATAGTTTGATAAAGTTAGGAAAAGTGCATTACCAGGCCTCGGTTTCGAGAATAGTTTGGTAAAGTTAGGAAAAGTGTGGATTTTGTATTAGGTCCATTTGTTTGCCTAAGAACCCGTAGCGGGGTTTTTAGGGGTTTTTCCCAAAAAAAAAAAACGCCCCTTCACGCTTTGAAACCGCCCTCTGGGTGTTTTTTTTTTCAAAAAAATTGGTTTGACGTTCTTTTTTCCACGCCATGCTCAATCTCTTTGGTCAATGAATGGTTGGATGGTTTTTGTTTGCCCAATAACATTTTTTGGATAGTTTTTTTATTTAATTGTTTAACACCCCTTTTAACATAATGCCCCACAATGCTCACATCCCCACTATACCCATTTTAGAAAAAAAAAAAAAAAAAAAAAACGCCCCATAATGTCACTTTACTGACTGAACTGACACGTGTCGCAAAACGCCCAAAGGTGGGGGCATTATTCATGTGTACCATTACACATGGTCTAACATTATTTCAACCTCGACTTCGTGCTTCACATGACTCATTTACAAATCGGAAGCCTTTCTTTGTTATGAACCAAGAAATAAATTTAATATTACTACCTATTATCAAACTGCAGTGTGTTTTTGGTTTTTACATTCTAACAAATAATAAGATGCAGTGTGTTTTTGGTTTTTACATTTTAATAAATAAATAAGAACATGTAGATAGTTCATGTATGTAGTATATGCACTTTACATATGTAACTTATTATTTACGGATTTTACCCTGTTAAAATATCTGTTAAACCCATCATGTTAAGTGATCTTCACTGGCTGCAGCGACCCCTCTTCGCCTGCCTGTAATTATCCTTTGAAAGATTCAACCAATTTATAAATCAAAGCCATATAATAAGTTAACCACACAAAATTTGAGATTTGTAGCTTACACTCCATTAAAAGATTCAAAAACAAAAAAACCGGGATCAGTAATGATAATTGTTTCTCTTTGTCATCGTGCGGCCAATGACCAGAAGTTGAGGAAAAAGGACGGAGATATAGCAAACCAACTTGTAAAAGCCATTGCTGTTGCCGACATGAACTTTTTGCAATGGTTTATGTCGCATCTATTGAGATCGTTGCTTATAAGAACTGTAATCCCAGCACATGAACCTGCAGCAGCAAATGTAAGGGTTGATGTGATCTGCACCAGATTATGTAAGATAATTCACGGTTAGATTTCTTATCATAGTTGAAAATAAATGTTCGGTAAAAGATTGACGATGTATTACCCCGTCGCCAATGGCGTACATGGTAATGAGTAAAGGATTCCTCAAGCTTCTTTTTACACAAAGTGCGTATACCATCGATCATGGCTAATGACAAGTTCCATAAACTTTGCAACCTAACAGCAGCCACAAGGTATCTATAATCATTGTTGTCACATATATTTAAAATCTAAAAAATTAATACCATTTCTACAGTCCACAATTCCACATACATAATAGTAGTTAATCAGATAAAATGCGATGAAGATGACGATCAGCTGAAGCATCTTATACAGTTAATATCCAAATATACTTCATTCAAGGGATAATATGCGTGGAGGTTATCCACGTATTAACTTTCATTAAGGCGACCCGTTTGTAATAACAATCTTACATGACAGCAAAATATGTACTTGTTTTCTTTATAGAAATTGAGGTCACATTTGTGCTGGAAAATCATAAAATGGCAAAAACAATTCTAACTTTAACAAAACTCTTAAAACATCCTTCATTCCAATGCATATTTCTCTTCTTAGAAATGAAAGAAGGGTGCAATTGGCTTTTCAGATTTCAATCATTATACGATACTAACTTAGTTTGTAAAAAAATAGGGGTGTTTTTGTCATTTTATATTATTCCAGTATTAGTTTTGCGGAATTGGTATATACAATACAAACTTGTGTGGCCAATAAAGTTGTTTTTTCTTAATATGGGTCGCCTTAACAAATTTGTTTGAAAAAAACGCATGGTCTCTAGATACATTATCCCCTCATTCAGTGACATATAAATATATAATAAGAATGAAAAAGACACGGAAATGGAATGGACAATAGTAATAGATCCTTCTGTTACCCTATCACTTATTTTCCTTCTCATTTTTCATTAAGCAAATTATCTTGTTACGCTAACTAAATGAAACCAAATTTTGAAATCCAAGCATTCATCTCATTAACGATAAGATGAATATGATTAATATCTATATTTGATTCACAATTAGACCGTCACATAACTTTCTAAAACATACATCTGTATGGCTCTAGTTAATTTCACAGTTGATTGAATTATTTTCTGCATACATATCAAAATTCAAGTTTTAAACCCTAATTCAATTATAAGTTAACTTCTAAATCAACAAAGCTAGTAAACTAAACTAAAACGAAACCTTACCTTTCCCAACAAAAGGCATAATGATGAATAAAAGTAACACAAATAAAGCTTAACTGATAACCAGAAACTCAAATCAAACCCTAAAAAATCAATTAACAGAATACCTGTTTTGTCATCGTAGATATGGCCTTTGATTGCCATAAGAAGAGGCTTTTGGGGATCGATTCCGTTCGTAGGATTTCAAGTCCTCCTCGTAGATATCGTTGAGCTGGAGTGGTGGCGGGAGAGGTTGCGCGTCGTCTTCGAAAGACCGGCGCCGGTGTTGTTGATGGTGATCGGATAATGCCCTGAACAGAATGGAGACGATGTAGTAGACAGTGATACCAGCCGCGACTACGGTGAAGAAGGTGTTGAGAGAGAGACCGGTGTATGCGGTTATCGATTGTTATAGAGCCTCCAAGAACTCAAAAGCCATTGTTGACAGTGAGCAACATCCAATCACCCTCAGTCGGCCACCAAGGGTTTTGTACTCCACGCCTTCGCATTTTTCAACTTCTTCGGTCGTATATTACAACTTGTGTCGGTATATAATGTTGTATTTAAGGTGGTCATTGATCATGGAGGTGAAGAGATGCATTTGAAACGGAAAATCAAAGGCGTCCGTTGAATTCTCCGGCCGTTACAGGAGGGATAAATTCCATGGATAAAATCTCTAAAATGACCCTAAAGTGTCTTAAATCTTTGTATAATGTGCAAGTTTACCCCCTCTACAACAGCTTGTACTCTCTTGTACGTCATGCTATAAAATTTATACGTGTGTAAAATGACCAAAAGGGTAGAAAACCCAGTTTATTTAATATAGTAGTATAGATTATTTTAATCAATATTATTTTAAGTACTGCATTTAAAACATCATAAATGTTGATTTTAAAACAGAACATGTAACTAAATTTTAGATTATATATAGATTTTATTGTAATTACTATTTAGACCTTAAATTTTTAGTTTTTTTCCTTTACTTAATTATTGTCGTTTCTTTTTAGTTTTTTCTTAGGGTAAAGTCTTTCTAACTTTCGTATGTACCGTCATAAGTAGGTATTTTATTCACGTCTCAAACCTGTCGCGAGTTTTTTTTTTTTATGGTTTTAACGAGTGTCTATACCATCACGGACTGAACCGATAACTTTTTGTGACATTTGAATATACCATCGAGATGTGGTTTTTTACCTTTACGTAAAATGTCTATTCACTATTGTTTTTTTTTTAATGTATGGTTTAAACCCACCATAAAGTGTGTGTGGTAACCCATTAGTATAGATAATTTTGTAACTTTCGATAAGGTACATACATGCTTTTTTTTTCTTTTCTTTTTCCAATTTGTGATATTTTATAGTATTATTTGTAGAAAAACTGGAAAGCCATTGAAAACGAATTTTAAATTCAAAATATTCATTGAAATTAACAAAAAAAAAAATTTGTCAATTATTCTCCACGTTTTTATAAAGTGTTTACATTGAAATTAACAATTTTTTTTGTCAATTATTCTCCACGTTTTTAGAAAGTGTTTACAGACAGCACCAGGGGTGCAAATGAGCCGAGCCCGAGCTCGACCAGGCTCGAGCTCGTTTAACATATGAAAGCTCGAGCTCGACTCGATTCGAGCTTTATTTCTGAAGCTCGAGCTCGGCTTGAAGATAATTTTTCAAGCTCGAGCTCGGCTCGGGCTCGGGCTCGACTCGTTTAGCATTTTTTAATTAATTTATGTTAATTATAATTATTATTATACATATAATTTAGTTATTTATTTATATTTATATAAATGGTAATTATTATTATATAAATATATGTTTAATATATTAATAAAAAATATATAAATACAAAGCTCGATTAGGCTCGCGAGCCGGCTCGAGCTCGTTTAAGCTCGGCTCGCGAGTAGCTCGGCTCGTTTGCACCCCTTAGACAACACTTAATAAAAGATATTTGTCGTTCAAAAAAAATATTAACATTCAAAATCATAAATTAAAGAGAATAATGTCCAGATAGTCAGTGTAGTTTCCTCTATTTTCATCTATAGTCCCTACACTTCTAAAATTATAATTATAGTCCCAAACTTTTGGACATTCGTTATCGAATAGTCTCTAGCCTGGATGGTGTTAAATTTTTGAGTTAAGTGGATATGAAATGAGTTAAATATCCTTACTATTAAAAAACTAATAAAGAAAACATTAAAATATTATGTGGACCCCACCTTCTACCATTTCAACCACCCGCTTTTCTCTATCAGATATCCGTCCACCCCCTTCTTCACAGGCAAACCCACCCCTCACTCTCCGATTAGCTGCTCATTTTCTGACGACCGGTTCCGTTCAGAACCCACAACATATATAATCCTTCATTTACTTGGCACCACCTCAACCATCAGGTGAAGATACCTCTGAATCACTTGATCTACCGGCCCAATCTTCGATTTCCATGATCAAACTTAGTGGCGAATCTAGTACGAAAATTCAGGGGTATCCAATTTTTTTTTTTTTTAATCAGGGGTATCCTTTGTATAAAAAACTAAAAATTTGACACTACGTAGATAGAATTGAAGTGTATTTTTATACTAAGGAGACGGAGTTGATCAAACTAGTGTTTAAACATTAAAAAGAAGTCAATGTGAAGAGACGTGGGTAGTTGACTTTTATTTAAAAGAAAAACCTTTGTTATAAAATATAAAAGATGGAAATTTTTACAAGCTATTTTTTCAAACGTTACATTATGCTACATTGAAGGAAGATGCTGCTGTCTCAACAAATTTCCTGGCTCCTTTAAACCATCTTTTGTCACCAGCCTGTGCCTTGCATATATACAGTTTACCGTCCGACACTGTCGCGGTGATCAGTTGATGCTTACCGCCCTCATCTCCGTCGGCTGTTCTAGTCAACACCGACAAGTAGTAGTATTGCTTCCCGTCGACCACTGGAGTTGAAGCTTCTAATAGGTTAGCCGTTGCAACCGTATCTTCTTCAAACCCCCCCTAACATTATCCACCACAAAATCAGTTTCCAATAGTTAATTTTTAATTTGGGTTAAGTGTTGATTACCTCAGAAGCTGTTTTGCCAAAGAAAGCTTGCTTCCCTAACAAATAATTCACCTGAAAATAACAAGATTGTGATCAACCCCGGATCGATCCAAATTGATCCTTGAATTCTTACATTCAGTGGCGGAAACATAAAATTTTATTCAGAGGGTCAATAACGTTCTCTTTTCTATGTGTTAGAACTTACAACTACGAGTCAACCTATGTTTTTGTAACTCATAATATTTATTTAAAAGTCCAACAAATTCTGGTACCGTAGGTCAACAAACCCTCATGACCCCTTGGTTTAGCTCATGTTTTCTCATAGAAATCCAACAAATTATGGTACCCGGGGTCAACGAATTCTCTTGACCCCTTCGTTCAACACATGTTTAAAAAAAACTCAGATTTTATTTATAAAAATCCAAGTCTTCTATTGCTTGGGTCGCTAAACCCTCTTGACGCGCTGGTTCAACTCATGTTTTTTTTTTTTTTTTTTAAACTATCATAGTTTATATAAAAAAAGTCCAAGGAATTATGGTGTTTGTGGGCCTTGTGGGCAATGGACTCTTGAAAAATACAAATAAAAAACTCGTATTTTATATATAAAAATCCAACAAACACTCACTCCGGGTGCTCTTGGCCCCTGTTCTGTCCTGAATTCGTTACGCAGAAACAGGGATGATTGATTTGATTACCTGGGACAGGAACTCCTCTGGGGCACCATAATCAGTGATCGATTTCTTGTTCGCAGGGGTGACGATGACTGCGAGATTACTTGTCGTATCGAAGTTGTCTTCGTATCTGAGCACCTGACCAGGGTACTCTACCTCCTTGCTCGGGTTCCACTTTGCTGGTATCGACAGCTTGAATCCGTCCCCGTTGTACGTCATAAAATCCGTGTTCTTTTTCGGTTTACCAAAAACATTTGCTGGCATACACAAACACCTTCAGTGCATACATTATGCTTCCAAATTTTATACAATCAATAAGTCAAATTCTATAAAGATTCAAGTTTTATACAAGACAGGAGCGGAACCAGAGGGGTCAAGAGCAGGGGTGCAAACGAGTGAGCCGAGCGCGAGCTCGTTTAACTTTTGAAAGCTCGAGCTTGGCTCAATTTGAGCTTTGTTTTTACAGCTCAAACTTGATTCGTATATTATTTTCCAAGCCCGAGCCGAGCTCGGGCTTGGCTCGTTTAACATTTATTTATTAATTAATTATAATTTATATTTTATATATAATTTAGTTATTTTATAGATATTAATTCTTATTATTATTTAAATATATATTTAATATATTAATAAAAATAATAAAAATACAACGCTTGTTTACGCTAGTGAGCTGGCTCGAGCTCGTTTGCACCCCTACTCAAGAGGGTTCACAAGAATTTGTTAGACTTTAAATATCAAATATAATTTTTTTTTCATTTTTTTTTATTTTTATTTTTTTTGTTAAAAGAACTTGTTGAATCCGCTAATTGTAACCAGTAAATTAAAAAAAAAAAAAAACTTATGACAACTCTTCGACTATAAAAGTTCTGGTTCCGCCACTGTTGTTGTCTATTGATAAGTTGAATGATGAAGATCAAGGGGAAGGATAGGTACCAGGTTGACCATACGCTGCATCTGCAGGTGAAACTTTGATACCAACAGCAGCAGCACCGATTAGAACAGTTAGAGCCAACCGACGAGACACTGGTTCGTGGGTGGCCGCCTGGCAGACGACTAGGGGGTGGGGTTTATTTGAAAGTTGGCGTTGTGATATGATTCTAATTGGGGTGGAGAGTGGGTGGTGAGGGTGCAAGAAGGAGACTGTGGATGCCATTGTTGTTTGATTAGTGATTAGGGAGATGTAGCTAGCGTGTTGGTGGGATTGATTTGAGTATTGTTGTATCAGTTGAGGGTTAAATAAGAGAAATGTGATGTTTGGATAAGGGGTTATATTAGTTGGTTTTGTACTTTGGTGCTATAAATGGGGACCAACATACAACTCTACAACCTTCCTTAACTTTCTAGCACCTAAAAGGGAAAATGTCATAGAAATAGATAGGATAAAATGTTTATGTATCTGCAGTTTTGACCTTGAAAACACATACGTCATTAGCTGCAAGTCGCCGCTGCAAACCACTCGTAAGTAATCGCACGGCGGCCAGCCTCCATCATTGCTTTAAGTTTATCGGCAACTTCCATCTCAACCCTCTCTCACTTCTTTCTTTACTCTGTTTTCTTTCGATGTTCCTAGAAAAAACTAGATACTCCGGCAAAGAGAAACGAGAATCCCGTAGCCGACACCAACACTCTACATCTCCGTCGCGTACTATCTCCGCCAACAACCAGTAGCACCACAGAAACTTTCAACCGGCATTTTGCGATTTTCCGGCGACATTCATTTTCCAGATCTGTTTCAGTTTTGCAACTGAGCTACTATTCACATCCAATCCATCAAATTATACATACATTCCACTAAAAAACAACTCCTATATCAATATATTTCCACTAAAAACAAATACTTTTTCTCTCTCCTTTCAATTAAATAATATTATCATTACATTTTTCTTTCACTTCCACTCACAACCATTTTCAAAATATATTAAAAAATTATAACGGGTGAATAGTGTCCCCCCAAATATACAGATCTTTTCTCTACTCACAACCACTTTTTATACCTTTTATAATATAAAAACACTCCTCACATAATTTGATGGTTAGGATGTGAATGCTCTAAAGCCATTCCCTATAACTAATTTATGCATGTTTGTTTATGTTTGCACACATTTAATCGAGTTGATCGTTAGAATAAGAAAGAAGTATGTATCGTCTAGATATTAGCATAGGAAATAAAGAAGAACAAATGGTTGAATCAGTTTTAAATCCTTTAAAAATACAAATAGGATTTATTTACTTTTGTTAATTAAAGATTAAAACAATGAAACCTACACATCATCATTAGTAACATGTTAACCTGATAATTACATAGTATTAGAACATCAAACGGAATTCTAGTGACTTTAGAGAGACAAAAAAAGTTCCAATGATTTAATTAGAACAATTATCAAACTTGATTACATTTCTATAAAGTTACCCCCACTTAAAACATAGGAATATTAATTAGGGGCGCAGCTTTGTTGGGTTGGGGACGCTCGAACCTTCGAACTTTTCGATCAGTAGTGTCCGGTATGTAGTTTTCCTATAGTATTTTTTAGGTATATACGTTTTCAACCCCCGGTTTTATATTTTTTTTATGTATATACGTTTTCGACCCTCAGTCGAAAATCTCAAGTTTCGCCACTGATATTAATAACCTAGCATTTAGAAAAAAGTTTAAGTTGAGGTGCGTTTGTCAATTGTCAAATTTACCTGTAAATTGTAAATGTGTATTAATTTTTATATTTACAAATCACGTTTGTTTAAAACATGATTATTTACAAGACATGTTTCAATTAACCAATGAAAACTGATTTTTTAAAACGAACATAATAAATCAAATATACGATTGAAACAATCGGTTTTAACAACGATCTCCAAACCCCTTATTGCATTGTAACAACACGTGTAATGTGCTCTTCGAGGACGTCAGGTAACATTTGTATCTGGGATGCAACATTACCGCATCTTTCTAAGACGAGAAAAATGCTAATTCTCGTGCCACTCAAAATCAACTTTAAAAAAAAATAATAATAAACTTGGGGTTGTTTGTTTAGTTCTTAACGAGGCTCTTAATGGTTCAGACCTCTTACTGGTGTTCAGACTGTTTGTTTCGCGAGCAGATGTCTGAATGATTCAAACATTTGTCTCTGAATGGTTAAGCATTATACTGAGTCTGAATGGTTAAGACCTCTAATCTGAATTGATCATACATTTGTCTCTAATCAGTTAAGCATTATACTGGCTCTTAATGATTCAGACTTCTTACTGTTTCAACACTTAATGTTTCAGACCTCCTACTAGTTCAGCACTTAATCATTTAGAAGTTGCCAAACAACCTCTTAGTTAACATACGTTTATAACCTTAAGGCTACACGTTCTGGAGGTGCTCTTTGGCGCCCACCTCCCACTTCATGCCACTCTCATTGGTCGGTCTGGTCCAACGCACACACATATCAAAAGATGTGATCACTAGTTATTACACTCACATAGGTGCCTTTGGCACCGACACGTGTTTGGGATGTTAAAAGAGCTGATGTGGCTGAGGTACCACAACACAGAGCTGTTTCAATGTTTTTGGAGGCCCTAACCAAACTATAGAGGTGAGACCCTTTGAATGGGTAAAAAGAAAATATAGGTTCTGCTTTTTTCCTGCCAAGTCTCAGTCGCAAGCACAATATCAAAATTCAAAGTATCAATTAGGAATTTAGAGAGAACAGTGATTAAGTGAATCGCAATATATAGAGATCAATATAAAAATAGCCGTTAACCAACCTACATTATCGTTGCGACACCATTAATTTCACGTCTAATTTTTCCTCAATCGGCAACACAATTGAGCAAAATGGGCAACTGCGATGTTACAGTTAGTGAAAATAACGATGACGGCCTAAATTAAATATGAATTGCAAATTGGTTGGAATTGGAATTAAGCTCTTTTATTTAAAAATTGGTTATTTATTTGGGTCTGCATAATACACATGCTATATAAAGATTTTTAAAATATTTGGAGGCCCTATTTTTTAGAGTCCTAGGCTATTGCCTAGATTTAGAAGCCTCTAAGGACTACACTGCCACAACAATACACCATTGATCATCCTAACAAATAATGGTTATAACAATTATTTTGTGTATATATGAAATCTAACCATAAGGAAAACCATTTTTCTTTAGACTGTGGGGTATGGGGCTTGGTTGGGGCGTGGGTTGGCTGAAAACGCCCAAGCCACCACCCCGGGTGGGTTTGGGTTGGGGCGTGTCCCAAGAGGCGGAAGTTTGAAGCCGGGCGTGAGGCGGGTCTATGAATCTGACGTGGCGGGCTCTCAATGGCCAAACCAAACCAAACTAGCCATTGGGGCATTTTAAAAAAAAAAAATCTTTTATAAATACCTTACCATATTTAACATTTTTCTCACACAGTATCAAACACATAAAACACAATCTTGCCATGAGTTCTTCAGTTCAAGTGAATCGTCATCATCTTCTGACGATGGTGCGGAAATATTTCTACAAACGATCGTGACGGTGGTGAAAGCTATCGTGGAAGACGATGAGGAAGAGACTCCGCCACCTAAATGGAGGAGGTACATCGCTCGTGAACGGCACACTGCTAACGATTTGTTGGTAAACGATTACTTCTCAGCGGAACCTAAGTATGATGAAAAAATGTTTAGGAGTCGTTTTCGTATGAGTAGAAACTTATTTTTAAGGATATCTAGAGATCTTGAGGAGAAGTATGTTTATTTCCAACAAAAACCGGATGTAACCGGGCAATTAGGATTTAGTACGTGGCAAAAGGTCATGGCCGCACTTAGGCAGTTAGCGTACGGCAATAGTTCGGACATTATGGATGACTATTTAAAAATGTCTGCACGTGTAGCTAGAGAAAGTCTTCACAATTTTTGTTCGTGTATTTTAGAACTTTATAGGAAAAAATATTTGAGAAAACCATCGTTCAGTGACATGCAACAAATATTGGAACATCGCGCATATTATCATGGGCTACCCGGGATGCTAGGTGGTTTAGATTGTATGAAATGGCCTTGGGAACTTTGTCCTACCGCATGGCAAGGCGCTCACATGAGTGGATTTCACGGGATGCCAGCCATCATACTTGAAGCGGTTGCGTCCTAAGATCTTTGGATATGGCATGCGATCTTCGGTATGCCAGGTTCACATAATGATATTACCATCATAAACCACTCGTCCCTTTTCAATGATCGGGTAAATGGTATAGGACCCAAAGGAACTTTCTTTGTAAACTGGGTTGAGTACGTGTATGGGTACTACCTAGTTGATGGGATTTACCCAGAGTTGGGGGTTTTCGTAAAATCGTTCACAGGACATGGTACCATAGATCTAAAGAGATTAAAGTTTAACAGTGTCACACCCCAAATTTCCACGTGTTACCGGTGGGCCCGGTAGGGGAGTAACGTGACGTGGTTGGCAACATCATAGTCAAACAACACAATATATAAATGCACAGCGGAAGCAAAAGGATAAATATATTACAATCCGTAATAGTGTAACATCAAAGTATTACAACGGAAGTAAAGGATCCACAGGCGGATCGCAAATAAATAACATGGTTCAACAGACTTTAGGCATCTAAGCTTGCGAGACTCTTTATTGATGCTAGGAGTAGCCAGCCAATTCCAATTAGTACCTGCACTTAGCCTTTTTGGGAAAATACGCCAGTTTACACCGATAAATACAATCAACCGACTCATTTTGAAAAGGGTTTAAGAAAATGATTGATTTGAATGCACATGGCACAAATAATATTTTATAACTTGGGATACTTATTTAAATATATAAACTTGTATAGGATTTACATGTTTCTTATGCATTCAGTAGCCCGGATCAAGCCGGGTTAAAGATCAATAAACACACCACTTTATTTATGAGACACTGACAGGTGTACGCCTACACCTGAGCGCTAAGGTCGTGGCCATTTCGAAAAATGATGCCAGGGATATCCGGGACACGGTCATTAACCCCCCAAAGGCTTTAAGCAACAAAACAAATTAAACGGAGACATCTCAATCATTTAACCATAATAAGATTAAATATTCAATGCCCGACCAAGCGGTATTTTATATACCGTACCCAAGCCCGTATAGGGAAATAAGTTAAAAGTATTTACCTGAGCTAAATATAAATTCAATCCCAGCCGTATCAAATCAGCAAGTACAGATAGCTTTTACTGGGCTCCTAAATCTGGAACGAAGGTTTTTAATAACCTATTAGAATCCTAACGGGTCTTTAATTAAGCCTTGACTTAGACCGATTAGTTTTCAAGAGGTAGGTACGGTTCAAACGCATGATAAAGCGAAGACCGGAATAGAATGTGATTTAGACCCGACAAGTTTGAAGACTTGTATAATATGGGTATTTCATACACATTCTGGATTTTGAGATAAAACCGATAAGGTTTGACCCGTTTCGGCTAATTTATGTAAACTAGTTACATAAACCGAACCGAACGCGTATGAAGCGTAACGGGTAACCATAAGAGTCCTAAACAGGTTTCCTAAGTTAACATGCCTTAAGTATGTTGTGATATCAGTAGGATACCTTCCGTTATGCCCAAAACGAGTTTAATCTCATAAAAAGCCCCGTAGGGGTATTTTGGTCATTTTAAAGATTATAAAAGAAGTTAATTAAGTTTCTGTGAACCGGGTCTGAATACATCAGTAAAATAGTTTATTTTAACAGGTTATAACATTTGGTTATAATTCTTATATGTCGGAATAGTTTTTAAATCCAAACTATGCGTATAATACGCGTATAAGGCCGTTTTAAGCGACGTACGGTTTAAAATAGTATTCTGAGTTTTCTGATTATTTAAACAAGTTCAAAACACTACATTTATTATTTAAAATTAGTAGCAATTGGATTGGCGTTAAAAAGATTTGTAAAACTCATTTTATGGCCTAAAAGGGCATTTTTGGTATTAACCGAATCGAGGCGATTAACCTAGCTTATGATCAGTTTAAAAATAATTAAAAATCTTCAAAAATCCCAAAATATTATATCACATCAGTGGGTAAAAGGTTTGGTGTCAAAAATGGGTTTTAGATAGGCGTTACGCTAATGACGTCATTTAATTACTAAGAATCGCTATAATTACGTCATTAAGCATAACTCCTAATCTGGACCTCCGCTTGATGTGAAAATTTACAGACATGTCTAATAATCAGTAACTAAGATTATTTTACTTTCATATTTCCAAAAATCTCGTTTTATGCTCATAAGGGCATTACGGTCAATATTTAGGCGTTTAACGGAAACATCGGACGATTTGGGATTCGAGTGGTATAAACGCAGAGGCTTATACACACATGCAACTAGGTCCTAATGGAACTTTAAGGCATGTCTAAATCTATATAAATCGGGTCAGAACTGAGGTCAAAGCAAAAGTCAAACTTTTGCGTCTCTCGGTTCCGAATCGGTTCAAAACATAAAGTTGTCGAATCAAACAAGCTTAGACAAGTTATTATACTTATTTTCAAGTTGTATGGCTGATAAAACAGGTTACACGCCTTCCGTGTTGTTAAATATGCGATTAAGGTTTCTGTTGACTTTTTCGGACAACCTTGGATTCGACAAACGACCTAGTTAAGATTGAAATCAGTGGGTGACCTTTTAGGGGTTTATTACCCATATAAATACCAACTTATAACAACTTTTGATTCGACAAAACTCTGGACCATATGTGTTTTATCGTGAAGTCAAACCGTAGTTACGACGGTTTGATTTCTAGGCTACTAACTAAGGAAAACTTGATCGAGAAGGGTTAGACATACTTACACTTGATTAATGGATGATGAGGGATGCTTGTGACCTGCTTGTGTGCTCTGGAAATTCTCAGAGGTGATGAATGAACAATGTGGTAACATGTGGGTCTTGATATAAAGCTTCAAACACACTTGGATCATCGACACCTAAGTCTAGGAGTGTTATAATACCAACCACAAGTGTCCTACAAGCTAAAAACCATCTTAGGGCAGCCCAAGGTATGCCAAAAATCGATCAAAGTCGGTTAACAAACATGCAGGACATCTGTGCATGTTTTCTGTCCAGACAAGGCAGTCGCGTAGCGCGACTGCCAAGGTCTTCAGGCTCGCGCTACGCGAGGGTGATGATGACCAGCTATACAAGTTTCAATCATTTGCATTTCAGTCCCTGATCCTTATAAACATCGCTTTCACTTGGTTTCTTGCATTAAGGGGCTTTAATATTGACATATAGGGGCTTTAAGACTTATACCATCTTTGTGAAGTCCTCGGGTAACTTTGTGATCACCCGAAAAGCCCTAATTTTCAATGTTGACGATTCTAACCCTCACACACGGATTTTATCATAACTTTCTCATACGATAACGAAACTTGGTGAAATTTTTATGGTACATTCTTGTGAGCATATTTAATCGTTACAAGGCTCCGGGTTTGCTTAAAAGGTCACTCAGAGGTACATCTAACATGTTGACACATTTAACCCCTGTAGTTTGTAATCTCTCACTTTCTTTCACAATTCGCTTCGTATGATCCATGATCCATTCGTTTAAGGTTATAAACATCATGTAGGGTTATTGTAAAGTATACTTATTCATTGTTGACACTTTGAACCCTTATATTTACACAGTTTCATTGTTTGTCAACTTTAGTCCTTCAAGAACATTCTTTCACACGTTCAAATGTTATGACACGTGTCAAGACATTATAGGACGTAAATTTTCGGGGTGTTACAAACAGGGTCCAAATGGCTGCACGTAAAGACGTCGAACGAGCATTCGGTGTTTTGAAGAAAAGGTGGCGAATATTGGCAATGCCTTGTCGACTATGGGACAAGGATCATATTGGAAACGTGATGTGCGCATGTATCATTCTTCACAACATGATTTTGGAGGATGAAGGTAGAGCGGTCGTTACCTACTATGATGACGATGACCCCCAACCAGGTAACGTAACAGTTACAGACGAAGATAAAGCGTCAAATGAATATTTGATGAAGTCAAGGGATATACATCACAACCTTCGATCTGGTTTGGTGGATCATGTTTCAACGATTCATGGGTTCGAAACCGACGAAGACGACGAAGAATGATAGTTTTTTATTTTGATAATTATTTTGTATGTTTATGTAGTTTTTAATGGTTATATATATATATATATAGGGGAGGGTTATCTTGAGAACGCTAAATATTGCGAGAACCGTGAGAACGAATGAAAAAACCAATCAAAACCAATTTTTTTAAAACAAACCTCATTGTAATTAAGATACAACATCAAAAAAAAGAATTTACAACATCAAATAATTCATTTCTTCTTTCAAAATCACTCTTTTTAGATTTTTTACACATGTGTAAATATAACAGATTTACACATGTGTAAATAGCAAACTTACACATGTGTAAATTTTTATTATTTAAGAATTCACGTAAATTTAAACGTGTAAATTAAATTTCTAACATTGTATTCGAATAATAATAATAATAATAAGTGTAGAAACAATTTTTGAATTTGAATTGTTTTTGACCAAGTTCTCGTGATTTTTTCATTTGTTCTCACGGTTCTCACAATATTTAGCGTTCTCATTTAAACCCTCCCATATATGTATATATATATATTAAAAAAAAACTTGATGTGGCTTGGCCACGCCAGCCCAGCCATGCCCACCATACCCCCTACAACATATATATATATATATATATATTAAAAAAAAAACTTGATGTGGCTTGGGCACGCCAGCCCAGCCATGCCCACCATACCTCCTACAACTTGGGTTTGTGAATTGAGTTTTCAAGTTCCACGTGTCAAGTCAACTCATGCTCCAAACCCCCCACCATACCCACGTTCTTAGCATTTGAGTCCAAACACTTCGAAGGGGCTAGAATTTGCCAAGTAGAAACATAAAACGCAATTTACTTTCAGAAAATCAAAATATCTTCTTTCTACAAGCGTCTAGACTCTATGGAGATCATGGATCTGATCTGACGTCATGTATCGCCACGTCATACATCCAGATCACTCACCTCTGACTACTTTTTTCGCGCCAAAATCCGCTTCTAAAACCCTACCGGAGCGTCTCCATCAACAAACACCTTCTCACCAACACAGACAACGATAATTCCTTTAAGCTTTCATCAATGGTGCTTCAAGATCTGCTGACGTCATACAAACAAGAAAGAGGCTGAGCTAGATAGATACTGCAGCAGTTTTACGCAACGGCAGCAGTTTTACGCAACGGTAACAAACCATACATCTGATGTGAATGAATTTCATAATTAGATGAAATAAGTGTTTGGATTTCTTATAATTGTAAACTATTTGTTTCAATTTGTTCAATTTGAAGTTGAATTTCAACATTTGGGAGTGGAGGAGGAAGTATTCAATTTATTTATTTATATTTTTAAATATTTGATTCATTGGTTTTAACGGTTCGGTTTTAGCTGTTTAATGGTTTCATATAAATAATTCAAAATAATAAAGATGTTAATGGATGCAATACATATAAATATCGACATATTTTAAAAGTTAAACAAAATCGATAAATGGCTGGTTAAGTTCTCATGGAAGATTTGAAGTTCCAAACCTTTTGGTTGGGTAAACCGTCAAAACTGAACCGTATAGATCTCAAGCAGAATGAACCGGCTGATTTGTTTCGCTTTGGCCGGTTCAAATCATAGTTATTAAAGGCGCTAGGCGCACTCAAGGTGCATAGGCCTCGCCTGGGGCTTAGGCGCAAAGCGCAAAAAAGCGAGGGCCTGAGAAAAATAAAGCGCATAATGAAAAAGAATTTTTTTTATTAAAATAGTAAATTCTATTAAACATTTTTTTTACAATTATGATTTGGCAAATTACAAATCATGGGTTGGTAGACGGGCAACAAGCTGCGCCGCCACCCCCTTTTGAATTGCAAATCCCACTCGGCTAAACACAATAAACAAAATTTATTATATAACACTTTATATCATCTATTTAGTACCAAAAGTTCTAAAATATTAGTGTAATAGGGTAGACAAGTAGTTTTCCATAGATAAAAGTAGAAATCTAGCTAGAATCTTGTCAGAATTTAGAGAATTTGGACGGAATGTGTGCCTGAACCAACAACTCGAGAATTAAAGCGCAATTTCCTCGACTTAAAGCGCAACTGCCTCGCCTCGCCTGAAAAATGGGCCTAGGCGCAAGAGGCGATGGCTTTTAACAACTATGGTTCAAATGTGTATTGATGGCGAATTTAAAATGGATTTGGGTAGCTACTACCATTTGGTAGAATTTTTTTTCAAATTTAATAAAAAATTTCAACTTTTTTCATGCACATAAGTTCTGTTATATAAATGTATCTGTTTTGAGGTTAACAAAAATAGGGTGAAGCCTGTAGAGAAGTAATTTATATGTTCAATTAAAAAAGAATTGAATTTTGATGATTTATTTTAACTTAATCTGGCATGGCATATCTGTTTATTGGTTTGAATTGTTTTGTTTCCAATTTCTATGTACAAAAGAAGTCATTAATAGACAAAAAAACACTCAAATTTGGAATTAAATGTTACACATTAGCCATTTGATTTGGCCTTTGCTCACTATTAGACCATGTGTAGCGGTTTGGGTGAATAAATCCCCTACCCTTGGGCATTTTCCGTCATGTGGCAGTACAGTCAGCAAGGGACATTATTGGGCGTTTTTTTTCTTCTAAAATGGGTGTAGTGGGGATGTGGGCATTATATTAAAAAGGGGTGTTAAACAATTAAATAAAAAAACATCCAAAAAATGGTATTGGGCAAGCATAGGAAAGAATGCATGTGATTGGCCAAACCATTTGATGTTTGGCGTGATTTAAAAACGCCGGGGAGGCTTTTTTTTGAAAAAAACACGCTAGAAAACGCCCATGGGGGTGGGGATGGGGCATGATTGGGCGTGTTTGGGGGCTTTTTTTTTGAAAAAATCACGCCCACTACACATGGTCTTATCTTGCTTGTTGTTTTCATGTTTTAATATGCAATTTAATTCAATTTCATAACTCGTTATTGCTATTTCCTTTTACTTGATGCATATTGCTCTAGGAAAAGTCTTACAGATACAGACATTAATCTTATAGAAGAATTTTAAAAGAAGTCTTTGGTGATCATTAATGATGCTGCAACTTGAAAATTGGGGAAAATGAGATGATGATGTTATTGTAAGTTATTCTACTTTAGTTTCTGCCCCCATTATAATTCATATATTAATGCAATAATGCCACTTGAAAGTATAACATGTGCTCCTTGCTTTACAGGATGTCAAGATCAAATACTGATAATGATGTAGTTTCTTCAGCCTCAAGGAAACAAACAAAGGTTGAACTGGTTTATATAAATCATAAATCTTTGTTGTCATTAACTGATTATAACACTAGTATGGAAATAACAAATAGTTGCCTACAAGGCTACAAGTTGATCATACTTTATTGCTCTAAAGGATGATGAAACCATCTAATCTAATGCTTAAAAATAAAAACTTAAAGTAAGACATACAACATAATCTTACAATCCCTCTTGTCGAACGATGGCTTTGTACGATGAGTCAGCATCCTGCTGGCCCAACCAGAGCCAGTAATCGGTTTAACCTTGCTTACAAGGTGGCAACGGCTTGCCACATAAGCAAAGATTGTGCGCATAAGCAGCCGACGGGAAGATGTTCAACGGTCTTTCTTGTGGGATTTCGCCGCATAGCTTGTTTGTCCTGAAGTTAACATGCTTTAATTGTTTAATCACCAACAAGTCCGTTGGGATCTTTCCTCTAATCGAGCTGATCGATATATCCAGCCACTGTAATTTGGACACATTTCCCAAACTCGGTGGAATCGTCCCCGCTATATGGTTTCTCGAAATATCCATTGTCTTGAGTGCAACAAGCTTCGAGATTGTACTAGGAATCGTCCCCGTAATTTGATTGCTCGACAAGTCAAGCGTCTCCAAGAAACGGCCTGTTGACTGTAGCAAACCCGATAGCGTGCCCGAAAGCAAATTCTTGTGGAGGTCCAGTAACGCGAGCCCACTCGGAAGTTTGATATCCGATAGATTCCCCTTGAGTTGATTGTTTGACATTTTCGCCTTTTGCAAGCCAGACATTTTCTGAAAGATACTTGATATCCCTCCGGTAAAAAGGTTGTCGGAAAGGTCTATAGATGTGAGTGAATCCGGTTTTGTAAAAACCGGTAATAACCCTTTGAGATTACACCCTGCCAAACCGACAGCTGACAGCTGTCGGTTTGTAATCCACTTCGGAACGGTTCCGAAATTGAACTTATTGTAAGAGAAGTCTATAGACAGTAGAGAAGGGATACCCTTAGATAACGCATCATTAGGTAAAGGATCCAAAAGTGAATTTCGAGATACATTAAGGTACCATAAGTGCGGTAATTGCGAGATGGATTCCGGGATTTGACCAACGAGCTGGTTGAAACCGAGAGAGAGTGTGTTAAGCGACTTAAGCCGCCCTATCCATGGCGGAAGTTGACCGGTCAACAGATTGTTGTTCAAGGACAAGTCTAGAAGCTTCTGCAAGTTGCCGAACGAATTGGGTATGGGACCCGCAAATCGGTTATTGGAAAGGTCGAGGAATACCAAATCCGACAACAGTCCGATAACGAGTGGGATCGGGCCTGATAACGTATTGTAACTTAAATCAAGATACTGCAAACGGGTTAGGTTTCCGAAACTAAGGGTGCCCGAGAGTGAGTTTCGTGCTAAGTTAAGCTGAAGAAGCTTGTTTAACTTTTGTAATGTGGGCGGGATTGGGCCGGTTAAGCGGTTGCCACTTAACGAAAGTGTTTGGAGTAAGGACAATTGGCCTAAACTTGAAGGGATGGTTCCTTCGATCGAGTTATCTTCGAGCACAAGTTGTGTGAGACGTTTAAGACCCGAAAAACTTGACGGGATTGTACCTGATAGCCTCTGCATCCCACTAATCACCAAAATCTCCAAAAACTTCAAGTCACCTAAAGTAGGGGATAGGATACCCTTCATGTAAACACCACTATTTTTATCAACTGGCCTTTGTAACAAGATTTGTGTCACCCGCCCCGTGAGATCACATTGAACGCCTTCCCAACCGCCCGCACAACAATCTTTACCGATCCAAGAAGACACAATACCAGTAGTGTCCTTCACAATTCTTGCTTTGAACCCGAGAAGTGCGGCCCTATCAACTTCGGAACAGATTTGGGCTTGTGACAACCCACAAACACAAACCAAGAAAATGATCAAGATTTTAGAAACCCATATAGAAATCTGCATTTTTGAAATGGGTTTGATTTGGTTAGTGGAAAAAATGAGATTTTGAAGGTGGGATTTGGATTTCAAAGTTGATATAAAAGTGTGAATGGTAAGGAGAAAAGGTGTCAAAAGGGGGACATACGGTTTAAATATATTTGCTCACTTAAACAAGAAGGTATAATGATGGAAAATTGTTAGTGGGATAATCAAAAAGAGTGGCAGAAGAGAACAATATAATATTGTTTTGGAGAATGTCTCCCTTATTTATAGGAACAACAAAGACATGACATAGGAAAGAAGTATGGGGGATCACAACTTGTTGTAAATACATTTAACACCCTCATACTTTAGACAACTTATTATTTGTGCCCTTGGATGAAGTTTTCATCCACAATAGTCCCTGTGAGTTGGCCCACTTATACAGAGGAAAAAGGCTATATAGGGGTGAGCAATAACCAAAATTATTCAAACTGAATCGAAAACCGATAAAACCAAACCGAAAACCAATAAAACCAATAGAGGAAAAGGCTATGTAGAGGTGAGCAATAACCAAACCGTTAACTGAAACTGAATCGAAAATCGATAAAACCAAACCGAAATTAACTGAAACTGAATTAATTGAAAATCGGTTATCGGGTATTTTTTGTACTATCGGTTAACCAAAATTAACCGAACTGAACCGAATCATTGAAATCTTCATATATTTCTATCTTTTATACCTCAATTTCTTGTTTTATACTTCAATTTCATGTGTTTATACTTCCATTTTATTCATTTATACATCAAATTAATGTATTTATATATCCATTTCATGTATTTTTACCTTCATTACGTGTATTTCTAAACAAAAGTTTTAGCCAATGTCTGGTTTGGTTATTAAGCGAACCGAAAACCGACAAATTAACCGAATAAACCAAACCGATTAACCGATGACTTCGGTTACAATTACGGATAATGCTAATAATTGAAGCGTGCACACCGCTAGTTAAATGGATACTAGTTGGAAGAATTATTTCGGTATAGGGGTTTTACTATAAAACATAAATAGATTTTTGGTTGAAATTGAAATACAGAAAAAAGGAGGGTGAAAAGTGAAAAATGTTTGAAAATAGAAGGGGAGCTTGACTTTCAATGGATTCACATGTGCGTGATTTCACGAGTAATATCAAAGTTTCTGTCGTTTTTTGAACGTTGGAGCGCAAAATTTCAAAAACATGACGGTATAATAGTAAAATCGTGTTGTGTCTTTTTCAAGTAGATACTCATATTTTTTAATAATTATTTTGGTTACATTATTTTTGTATATTTTGATTAGTGGTAAGTAATTTGCCTTCATTAGTGCCGGTGATGTGTGTCAATTGTTCCAATAACATTAATTTTGATTGCTAAATCAACTTTTTTTCGATATTTGGTTGCCTATTTGCTTACACAAGTAAAAAGGGGGTAGGATTAAAATTGGTTGGTTCAAAATGATAAATAACATGCAAATGTATTATAACCGAATCGAATCACCGGTCGTGAAATGGTTCGGTTAATTAAGTTCTTTGAAAAAAAGAGTTTGGTTAACCAAAGGCTTAGACGTAGGTGGATTTAAACTACTTTCAGTTGATAAATCCAGTTACAACTTTGATTATAAAAAATCTAAAAATGCTAATTTACAAATAAAAATAAGCTAAAATTGTTGGGAATTCCTATAGTCTATCTGTGGCTTACATGCGTGAAGGATGACTAAGAAGATTACTTGAATTGCAAGACAAGTAATTAACAATATATAAATTAATTAGTAGATTATTATCTAAGGTTCCTATACGTGTTAGGTTATGAATATGTTTACATAAATATCATGTAATTAATTAACAGATTTCCTAGTTATAGTCTAAATATACCAATCAAGTTGGTAGGGAAAATTGTAACTTAGAGTTTTTGAGTTAGATTTCTCCATAATAAAGATTCGTGGGTATTTAACCATGAAGAATTGTATTCAGATTATAACATTTTGTACCAATTAATCCTTTAATTGGTATCAGAGCCAAGTTCAATCATCGAATCCAACGACTCGAGATAGGTGATATCATTTCGTCAGAGCAGCGGCGTGGTACAATCAGTTGACAACGAGCAGGTTGTTCGTGCGGCGGCCGATAGCAACTCGGAAACAGTGGTTGTTCGGTTCTGAAAAGACGTTCAGAGACGAGTTCAGGTCTGTGAACATAAGTCAATCAGGAGATCAGCGGCTGATCAGCAACGAGGGAAAATTACCTATTGTTCGACGAATCGGCAAAAGTTTTCATATCGAAATCAACAATCTCAATTTGGGTTCTTTTGATCGGAACAAAAAAAACCGATAGCAAGAGGATCAGAGCTGCAAAGGAAACATCTAGTTTTCGTTTGGGAGACTTAGTCAAAACTTGAGATTCGAGACGTGGATGTGATTTTGGTAAGGGTCGAGGTCGAGGATCTCACTCGTCGCGAGGGCGTGACCGTGGTCAAAATAACACCCAAAACCGTGGTCAACATGAAAATAAAAACCCGAGACAACGGATCAAAGAGGAGTCTGACATGGTGAAAAAACTACGATCAAAGAAGGGTTCAAACTGTCATACATATATTAAAGCGAACGGTGGTTTGGGTCAACGGATATCACAGGGAGTATCGTTGGGAAAACGGTAGTGACAGGTGATCTGTTCAGTTTGTTTCGGTGGTGGTAAACTTTATAGCATTAGCAATTTTCAATCCAGGTAATATCAAGACCCTGTCCTTCCCGCCAGGGATAAGAACGAAAAAACTAGTGTCGGTTGTTCTTTTTGGCTGAAGTATCTGATCGGAATTTTCGGATAGACAGATGGAAGAAGATTTGTTAAAGCGAGGAGGCTTTACATCTTGTCGTGTCTAACAAGGAAAGAAGAAAACGGTAGAAGCGGTGAGCTTGGTTTTTTTCTTTGATTGGTGGTCAAGAACGGGGAGGTTCTTGTGACCCGAGAAGAGGGATGTCAAACTTGGTCAAGGAATTGAAGTTGTTGATAACGATGCAGGTGTGAAGAAACATGCTCAATTCAAGATTAAGGGAGAGAATGAAGAAGTTAATCTTGAATTAGGAGATAAAGACGGGTTACTAATAATTACGGTGAATTATTTATTGAGTATTTATTGGGAATTGTTAGTTCGAATTAGATAAGTTTATCTAGTTGGTTTATTTATTATATTAACAGAGTTTGAGTCGGGTTAGGACTAGATCAAATGAAGTATAAATAGAGGGTTAAGGTTATTGTATTAGTGTGCTCTCATTGATAGTTAATAAAAAGAGTCGAACACTTCATTCAATCTTGTGTTTTTTGTGTTCGATCAAGGGCCTGATTTTCAACAAAAGCGTGATTTATCGGTAATAAAGTGTTACCGGTGACAAATATGGACACTTTGTTTCAAGATGTCCAGATCGATTTAAAGATAACGAGGCAAACATGGTAGAAGCTGAGGAACGAGATAATGAGGTTGATGGAACAATTTTTATGAAGAAGACCGATCAAGAAACTAGCTTTTTAAACAAAGAAAATGTTTTGCCAAAAGAAATATGAAGCCGATTCTAGCGAAAAAGATGTTTGGTACCTTGATAACGGAGCTAGCAACCACATGATGGGTAACCAGAGTTATTTTGTAGAGCTAAACTAACGAATAACTGGAAGCGTGAAGTTTGGTGACGGTTCGCGTGTGACGATTAAAGGAAAAGAATCGATTTTATTTGAAGGTAAAACTGGTGAACAAAAGCTTTTAACCGATATTTATTATATCCCAAATTTGCAGATTATTGTGATGAGTTTGGGTCAAGCAATCGAATTTGGATGTGAAATTCGAATGAAAGATAATTTTCTAACGATGTTTGATGGTGGTGGGAAATTATTGATGCGAGTGGCTCGTTCGGAAAATCGTTTGTACAAGGTGAAATTGAAAGTGGGCACTCCCGTTTGTCTAATGGCGAAAATCAGTGAAGATTCGTGGTTATGGCATGAGAGGCGTATGCTAGTTTCAAGATCTTAGAGCAAATGAATGGGATGGTTTTAGGAGTTCCAAAGATTTATCACGAGAATAATGTGTGCGAAGCGTGCATGGTTGGTAAACAAATGCGAAAACCTTTTCCAAAGAAGGCACTGGCAAAAATCAAGTTCAAGGAGATGCGAGATCTACTTGGCGTTGAAGACCTCCCGTATACGACTCGGAAATTCAGGGGCTGAATGTTGGGAATTCCTAGTCTAGCCGTGGCTTACAAGCGTTAATAATGGCTAAGAAGATTACTTAAAGTGCAAGACAAGTAATTAACAATATATTAATTAATTAATTAGTGGATTATTATCTAAGGTTTCTATACGTGTTAGGTTAGGAAGTGTGTTTAGATAAACATCATATAATTTATTAATAGGTTTCCTAGTTATAGTCTAAAGTGTTTAGGTTAGCTATATATACCGATCAAATTGATAGGGAAAATTGTAACTTGGAGTTCTTGAGTTAGATTTCTCCATAATAAAGATTCGTGAGTGTTTAACCGTGAAGAATTGCATTCCGATTATAACATTTTGTACCGATTAATCCTTTAAAAATTAGTATGTTTACAACATATAACCACTTTAATAAAAATGAAAAATACAAAGGTGGTTTTATAGTCAGTAGAGTACGATTAATTCGATTATTTTTTACACGTATAACTAAGGTTGTTCAAAATTTCCGTGATTTAAAGTTTGCTCAAAAAACATTTTGAAAATAATTTGCTCTAAATCGGCTTGTCGGTAAGCTAGTCGAATTCGAGCCAATGTAAGCTTGCTCGTGTAAATTAAACCTAAATTTTATTGTTTATAAGTTAAGATCCAAATAGCAATTTAATCTTATTCTTCCCAACTCTTTAGATTGCTTGTTGACTTGTATTGAATCATTCTCCTATATATTAAAAATTAAAAATATTAAAAAGACAATGCTTTGAACAATAAGTAAAGGTATAATAATAAAGAGTAAAATGCACGGATAGTCCCTGTGGTTTTGCAAAGTTTCAGCTATAGTCCTCAGATTTTGGAAATTACACTCATAGTCCCTGTGGTTTGACAGTTTGTTACGCTGATAGTCCCTGGAGTGGATGTGGGTTAGTTTTCTCAGTTAAGTTGGTGTGAAATGACTATAATACCCTTAATATAAAATAAAATAAACAAATCAAGTATTAAATATGTAAACCACCATCATCTTCTCCCCGTTTGCGTAACCACCACCGCACCGTTCAATTATTTCTCCCCATCACGGCATCACCTTTCCCTATGCCATACCATCCCACTTCTTCAATCAATTCAATTACTCTCTCTCTCTCTCTCTCTATTCATTCACCACTTTCTCTCTCTCTCTAAAACCACCTTCATTATTATTCGTAACCTCTACGCTTCCATCTAATCGCCAGCCACTCGGTATTACATCTTCCTTTCTCCACTCCATTCATCGATTTCCTATCCTTCTTTATTTAACTGATAATTTGCCCTAATTTCATCTAATTTGCGTGTGATTTTGCAGGATCTTGTGACGTTTTTCTCTCTCAGGTAATTCTGTTACTGATTGATTGGTTTAATTCAGCGATTTTGATGTTCTGATTGTGTTAGATTGTTGCGTTTCTTGTGATTTGTGTCGCGTTTCTTGTGATTTGTGACGTGTTAGTTCTCCAATAAGATAAAGCTTTCTCGATCTGAGCCTCTCGGTCTGAACTACCAAAAAATGAACATTCTGTTATCAACGGCGGCGGTGAAGGAGGAGCGGTTTCTGTGGTTTCAGAGCAGAGGCAGTTGTCGGAGTTAGTTACGGTGGAGGATTCGGTGGTGAGTGAAGTTAGGGTTTGAGTGAGAGTAGATATGGATTTAGGAGGCGGAGGTGTGGTGGTGGAAGGGGATGGCGGTGGTGGTGGTGGTGGTGGGGAGTGGTGATGGCGGCAGTGTAGGTGACAGTGGTGGTGGTTTTTAGTGAGAGAGAGAGAGAGACAGTGGTGGTTTTTAGTGACAGTGGTGGTGGGTTAGTTTTCAGTAATAGTGTGTATATACATATGTGTTTTATATATTTAATACTTGATTTTTTTATTTTATATTAAGGGTATTATAGTCATTTCACACCAACTTAACTGAGAAAACTAACCCACATCCACTCCAGGGACTATCAGCGTAACAAACTGTCAAACCACAGGGACTATGAGTGTAATTTACAAAATCTGGGGACTATAGCTGAAACTTTGCAAAACCACAGGGACTATCCGTGCATTTTACTCAATAATAAATATAGTTTTTTTTAATTATTTTTATTATCTTCTTTACTTTTTAAGTTAGATAAATTTATGTCAACTGGTACTGGTATCAAAAATATCAATACGGTTATCGGTACATGAAGGTAAAAACCGACACCAGCTTGGTACAGAAAACACCAAAAATCGGTATCGAATTGATTTTGAAAATCTTTTAGTTCGGAAAATTCGGTACTGCTACCCGGTACCATTTGCTCATCCCTAATCACGGGTGTCGTACGAACAACAACGGTATCGTGCAACTTTTTTTTGTTGATTTTCTTCAACTTTTAATGATTTCTTTTTTTAGTTTCAGGGGTAGGGATGAGCTCGGTGCCAACCAATACTGAATCGGTACTGTTACCGAAAATACCAGTTACGGTACCGCTATATGAAGGTAAAAAATGGTAGCGAACCGGTACCAGGAACGCCAAAAGTCGTACCGAATTGGTACTTAAGATCTTTCGGTTCAGGAAATTCGGTATCGGTACCCAGTATCATTTGCTCATCTCTGACCACAGGTTTCATACGAACAACAAACTTCCTCATAATCTTTTTCAAGAGCCGCAATTTCTTTTGATTATCTTTTAGTGTTTTTTCCTATATTTTCTTTTTATTCTAGTCAACAGTTTCCGTGCGCAACGAGCTCGTAGTGATTTGAATGTTGGAAATCAGGCCCTTGATCGAACACACAAACGCAATATGAACAAACTTGTTCGACTCTTTTATTAATTTATCAATGAGAGCACACTAATTACAATGACCCTAACCATCTATTTATGCTAAACTTATTCTAGTCCTAACCCAACTCGAACTCTATAAATACAAATAAATAAATCAACTAGATAAACTTATCTAATTCGAACCAACAATTATTCCTATAAAGACTCAATAAATAATTCAACACAATTATCTATAACCCGTCTTTATCCTTATCTCTTTAATTCAAGATTAACGTCTTCATTCTCCCCCTTAATCTTGAATTGTTCACACCGCTCATTTATGACACCCGAATCACGTTTCCTCTCGAACCATCTCGACTTCTACCCGGCACCCGACCTTCACTCGGTCTCCAACGTCTTCTCGGTTCAAACCCAAATCAACTCCACTACACTTGTAACATGTAACATGGCTTCACGTTGGAAACGTTCACTAACATCTTGACTCATCACGGATCAACGACCTCTACCCGGTCACATCCGAGTCACCCGATTTGAACTCCAACGCCATTATCTTGACACCCGTACCTTTTCCCGATCAAACTTGTTCCAAGAGGCCTCTCCACCGACCAAGAAAACAAAGCCACCCGCTTATAACGTTTTCTTTCAACTGCTAAACGAACCAAATCCAAAGCCACCTGCTTTGACGGATCTTTTACGCCCGTTTTTCACGCAACACACCGGTCTCCTCTTATCACGAACAAGCCGATCAAGGCTACCATTCTCACCATCTATTGTTATCACCGGTTGTATACCAGCCGCGCAAACCCGCAACTAACAACCGAACAGCCACGTTCTTCCTCCTTTCATCACTCTAACAGCCACGGAACACAAGTGTTTATCACCGGTCACCCCCATCATCTTAACCAGTACGTCTACCACAACAACGGCCTACCGAAAACACCATAACGCTTCCGTCTAACGCTGCAACACAGTCAACTTTCAAAATTGTTGAATTTAATAATCTCTAGTTTATCCATTCAACTTTCAAAGTGACTCATAATTAACTTCATCATGACGTGGACTTTCTATGCCTCCTTTGCCAAAACAAATCCATATTATTGTTTATGGACCCACGGAAACATTAACTCAACTTCTACATATAAATTCGATCAACCTGATTTGATAGCCACTATCCCACGAACTTTCGCATCATAATTCCGTTCTAAAAAACGACACCTTTTTTTTCCGTCTGCAACTACGCCGGTTTCACCACCATTGTAGCTCATGAGGGGCGGCTCCCCCTTATCGGAAAACGACTCTCAAAACCGCAGGCACCAAGCTCTGATACCAATTGTTGGAAATCAGGCCCTTGATCGAACACACAAACGCAATATGAACAAACTTGTTCGACTCTTTTATTAATTTATCAATGAGAGCACACTAATTACAATGACCCTAACCATCTATTTATACTAAACTTATTCTAGTCCTAACCCAACTCGAACTCTATAAATACAAATAAATAAATCAACTAGATAAACTTATCTAATTCGAACCAACAATTATTCCTATAAAGACTCAATAAATAATTCAACACAATTATCTATAGAGTAAATTTCAAAGTTCGTCCTTTATGTATGTCTAATATATCAAAGTATGTCCTTTATCTTTAATATCTTCAAGAAACATACTTAATGTTTGCAAATCCTTACATGTTACGTCCTTTAGTCCTAATCCAGTTACTTTTCATGGTTAAATCAGACAAAGTGTATCCTACATAAGGGTATCTTGGTCATTTTACCTAAATGCTAAAATAAATAATAAAAAATAATAATAAATAATAAATAATAAATAAAAGAATTATCTTTAAAAAAGATTATATATGTATACTAATCTATGCAGGACATCATATACAGCCCCTCCTTCTCCTTCTCTCTCTAAATATCCTAACACCACCACAATCCCGTACAGCCGCCGCCACCACCACCGCCACCCACCTGCCTCCACCACCACTTCACTGTAGATCGCCATCGCTACACCACCCACCTCCGTCGTTCTCTCTCTCTCTCCCTCTCTCTCTAACTCTTTGCAGTTTATTCAATATTCAATCTTTGGAGGCTTATGTAACAGAGGAGAAGGTGGGTTCATTAGACCAAATCACAACTCCATCTGACCAGATTTGGCTCAGATCTTGGATGGCGGTTAGTTCAGATCTTGTAACGAAGAAGAATGTGAGTTCAGATCTTTTCGGAAGTGCAGGTGCGGTGTGACGGTGATAGTCAGAGGGTGGTGGTTCACAAGAACAGATGATGGGGGCGGTGCTTCACCGTAGAACACTGTTGGGGGAGATACGGCGGTGGTCGTTGGCCAAATCTAGGGTATGATGGGGGCGGTGCTTCACCGTAGAACACTGTTGGGGGAGATACGGCGGTGGTCGTTGGCCAAATCTAGGGTTCCGATGAGGGGTGCAGTGGTTGCGATGGTGGTTGTTGCGTGGTGGTGGGTATCGATGAAATAGATGGGTGCAGTGGTTGCGATGGTGGTTGTTCGGTGTGGGGTTCAGGTGAGGGTGTGGTGGGAGGATGACAAAGACGGGCCATGGCCGGAGTTATAAAGTCTCCGGCGAGTCGGATCGAGTCACAGAAGGTCGGGATTTTGCTAATGTTCGATTGCTGCTTCTGGATTTTGGTTGTAATGTTTTGATTTTTGCTTCTGGATTTTAGTTTTAGTGTTTCGGTTTCTGCTTCTGGATTTTGGTTCTAGTGATTCATGTCTAGATTTGGTTATAATGTCTTGATTTCTGCTTCTGGGTTTCAATTCCTGATTATGGATTTTGGCTTTAATGTTTTGATATCTGGATTTGGTTAGAATGGTGGCTGGTGGGGGTGTCTGGCGGTGGTCGTGGTGGTGGCTGGTGGGGGTGTCTGGTGGAGGTAATGGTGGTGGCTGGTGGAGGTGATGGCAGAGAGAGAGAGAGTGTTTGTGTCTGGTGGAGGAGAGGAGGTATATTGTTTTATATAAATAAATGGTAAAATGTCCAAAATACCCTTATGTAGGATACACTTTGTCTGATTTAACCATGAAAAGTAACTGGATTAGGACTAAAGGACGTAACATGTAAGGATTTGCAAACATTAAGTATGTTTCTTGAAGATATTAAAGATAAAGGACATACTTTGATATATTAGACATACATAAAGGACGAACTTTGAAATTTACTCATTCAAGATTAACGTCTTCATTGAAAACACAGACTAAACAACAAAAGACGTTCGCCGCGTTTAGTAAAAAACTAGTTTTATAAATTTTGTATTTATCAAAAGGAAAATATTTTTATTAAAACTTTAAAGAAACAAATGAGTTAAGCTTGAGTTTCAGCTTGTTAAGAATAAACGAGTTAAACCGAGCTGACTAACTTCAAGCTCGAGCCGGTGCTAAAGTTGGCTCGGCTTCTTTTGCTCGTTGAGCAGCCGTACATGTAACAATAACCGTAGGCCGGGTCTATTCGCACACGCCCTTAGTCTATTTAAACACTCCAAAGCGCCCCGCTATGGCCAAAACGGGGCGCTTTGGTGTAAAGTCAACAGACAAGGTCTGAACCGGTCAGACCTTGTCTGTTGCTTTACATCAAAGCGCCCCGCTTTGGCCTAAGCTCGGCGCTTTGGGTTTTTTTTTTTTCCAAAGCGCCCCGCTTTGGCCTAAGCTCGGCGCTTTGGTTTTTTTTTTTTTTTTTTTTTTACATTTTGGGCGTATTTTTGACTGGTGACTGGTCTACGTTTAAGTTCAAATTTTACATTTTTTGTCCAAATTTTACAATATTTAATTTGTTTGTGCACATATATTTAATTAGTTTGTTTCGAACTGTTTTGGTTTGTAGCTTGGTGTGTCAGGTCTGGTCTATATGTCACTGTTTGAGTTTCGATTGTATACTTTTGCTTGGACCACTATTGGTTAGGTTTTGTGGGGTGCCGTGATTCAGGACCATGCAGAAGCCAAGCTTTGTTGTGTTGTCACCTCACCTCTACTGCTTATTTGACTTTGAAACAATTTTATTGGTTTTCCACAAGAAAAGGTGTTGTTGCCATGATTGTCTATATAGCTATTTATGCATTTAGTAATTATATGAGAATCTTTAAAACTTGGATAAAATTTGATAATATGACTTTCTAACATTAAAAAAAAAAAAAAGATTTCTACTATCTTACTTTATAAAATATGCAAGGGTAACAAGTTACCATTTAATACAAAAAAAAAAAAATCAAATTACGTGCATTTTATACAAGTACAGATATTTATATGTAACAAATGTAGGTTGAAAGAGCATTTTGTGTGTTTTCTTTGCATGTTTAGGGAATATAACACATGAAATTGGGTTAAGTAATCCTAAAAAATACTAAAGAAGTATATATAAAAAAGGACAAAGAAATAGAAAAAAATATTAAAATAAGAATAAGAAACAAAAATTTTTAAAATTTCACTTCTAAAAAAGTTATTCTTATTAAAATGAATTAAATTGAATCAAATATAAATATAAAACGTATTCTAACAAAACGACTGACTTAATACAAAGAGGACAATAACAAAAAAAACAAGAATAAAATGCTTTATAAAAATAATGGTTTTAGTGGACAATAAGAAATGCTCAACTTAGGGTATATGCGTTACATCACGTTAAAAACCGAATGTCACCGACACGACCCAATCAGATTCAATACGCACTTGTACGACCCAAAATGACAATATACATCATAATACTACAATTAATGAAAAAATACGTCATGTACATGTATGGTAGGCGGCTGATACACATAAAACTACTCATAGGAGTACTTGTGCTTTCAAACCAAAATGATACGATATAATGAAATACGACATCACACGTAACGGATTTGATCCGGAACTTGCAGTATAGTCCATATATATTAAAAAATGATGTATAATGGAAAAAACGTAAAATTTAGACTATTATCGACGCGTTTGTGAATTAAAAACAATTTAAAAAAATTTTAAAAAGGCCCTAAGCGTTGCGCTTTGACCTAAGAGGGGCGTTTTGCCCAAAAAAAAAAAAAAAAAAAACCAAAGCGCCGCTCTATGGCCAAAGCGCGGCGCTTTGATGTAAAGTCAACAGACAAAGCCTGACAGGCTCAGTTCTTGTCGGTTGACTTTACTCCAAAGCGCCCCGCTTTGGCCATAGCGCGGCGCTTTGGGGTGTGAAAATAATTTTCTCTGTGTGTAAATAGCATGACCCTAACCGTATCATGAAAATCGGTTAATAAAAGTAATAACCGAACAATGGGTTTTTAAATCTGTTAAATTATTTCCATTCGGCTTTTGGTTATTATTTGGAATTAAGCTAAAATCCAATTTTGAAACATCCAAGTCAGTATCCGATTAAAAGACATTTTTTTAACCGTTACTAGCCGTTTGAACTGCGTTTTTATGCACGCAAAATGTCAAACTTCTATATTGATTTGTTTTCTTTTGCAACTTCTAAAATGGCATTCTACTTCAACTATGTTCGAATTTGTTTCAGCAATCCATTAAATTGTTAAGAACTGTTTTTTTATTTTTTTTTTTATTTTTTAATATAGCATTAAGAACAACTCAACAACATTAAAGGTACTTCTGATTTGCGGAATTAAATGAAATTAGGATCTGATTTTCATGACTGCATACTTTGTTGAAATTTAAATATCAATTATATTCTTAGTTTGTTTGGTTGAAGTTAGATTAGAAAGTTGGAATTAATTCACTCAAATTTCCTCATAAAGAATTCAACCTTTTTTTCATAATTTTGAAGAAACTTATTCGAAGTATATGGAATTTCGGACTGATGGGGTCATCATCACATCCGCCATCCCCACCCTTGCAACCAACCATCCAACTGCCACCACCCGAGCCACCTCCTCCTCAGCCTCGGCGACCTCCCCCTTCACTGATGCTCGCCACCTTGTTCATTGTCGTCATCCAGCCAGTGCCCTCGTCGTCGCCATCTCGCCCCAACTAGTGCCATTATGCTAGAACCCACATCGTAGATAGTGGTGGTGCAACTTGCGATGGTGGTGGTGAAGTGGTATGAGAAAGAGTTGGTGTGCTAAAGGACTCAAGTTCAATTTTCGCTCTCCCCATTATTTTTTGCGGCACCTGGTAATGATGGGAGACTAGCCGAGTAGGCGGAGATCGCTAGTTCGATCCTTGAACTGAGCGGGTTTTACCTCACCGCACTGTCGTGCCTTCAGGTGAGTGTTTACGGGCTTCGGTCCTAAATGTGGGTTTTCTCCAGTTCGTAGGTGAGTGTATCCCGATAGAAATTTCGCCAGTATCATATTTAAAGTATTCGTTTGCCTTTAAAAAGAATATAATTTAATTTAGAGTAAATTACGTTTTTGGCCCCTGTGGTTATGTCAGTTTTACTATATTAGCCCAAAATAAGATTTTTTAACGTTTCTGCCCCCATGGTCTCTATATCTAACCATTTTGGCCCCTGAGACTAACTCCATCCATTATCTTGGTTAATTATTAATGCACATGATGGGTAAATTGGTAATTTCCCCTCTCCTTTTAATTATTTTATAAAAAAAACCCTAGTCATATGTGCAGTCCTAATTAAATCTAACCATCATCTTCAACCATCATAATCCTTAGATCTTCATCATCTTCAACCATCATCATCTTCTACCTTAGAAAACCCTAAACCAAAAACACAAACAAAACTTTCAACTCATCAGTTCTTCACATCTCAAACACACCTACACATGAAAAACTCTCCTGCTCACCCTCTTCCTTCTCAATGAAGGCCAGCAGCCGACCGGCGAGACCACCGGCGGCAAGCCAGCGACGGCTACCGGCGACCACACTCCTCCGACAACACTCATACCTCCCCTGTACCCCCGTTTTCCGGTGAAAAAGATCGAAGAGAGAGAGGGCGACGAGATGATTAGGCGCCGCCGCTCACGGCGGCGGCAGTAGAGGCGACGGCGGTGGGTTGAGGCTCTGACGACGAGATTCACGGTAAACACCCATCCCCCTTCCTCAGTTTCCTTTATTTTTTTCAGAAAAATTAATGATGATATGGGTGGTAGTCTTGAACACGGTAGGGCTTTCTCTTGAAGATCCTTGAACACGGTAGGGCTTCCTCAGCAGATAGGTTCATTGTGGAAACCTTTTAGATATTGTTTGGTTTGAGGGTATGTTTTGAAGAAGTGGTGGTTCTCGAAGAAATTGGATTGTTAAAAAGAAATCTGTAGATGTGGGTTTTGACCAATCAGGTTTTGTTTATTCTTCGATTTATAGCGGAGATGATGTGTGGGATGTTAAAAGTAGCGGAGATGATGTGTGGGTTAATAGTTAATTTGGGGAATCTTCAGATTTATAACAATCGGGATGTTAATATATTTTTTTGGTTTGTTCTTATTCATGAAAATCTGAAACTGTAATGTGGGTTTTGTTTTGGGGATGATGATGATGGTTGAAGGTGCTCATGTTTTTGAAGATCTGGGTTTGAAGATGATGTGTACTTGAAGATGATGATGTATTCTTGAATATCTGGGTTAGAAGATGATGATGTTCTTGAAGATATGGATTAGATTTAAAGGGGGAAGAGAAATTACAAAAATACCCATCATGTGACCTGCATGTGACAAATAATTAACCAGGGTAATGGATGGAGTTAGTCTCAGGGGCCAAAATGGTTAGATATAGGGACCATGGGGGCAGAAACGTTAAAAAATCTTATTTTGGGCTAATATAGTTAAACTGACATAACCACAGGGGCCAAAAACGTAATTTACTCTTTAATTTAAGGTGTGATGTAACTTTTAACTTTTTTTTTTTGAAAAGTAAACTTCATTAACGCACAACCGACCCAAACCGGGCCGGCCAAAAACAACAACAACGGAAACT
This sequence comes from Helianthus tuberosus, assembly GCA_030545235.1. Taxonomy (NCBI): domain Eukaryota; kingdom Viridiplantae; phylum Streptophyta; class Magnoliopsida; order Asterales; family Asteraceae; genus Helianthus; species Helianthus tuberosus. The sequence continues at coordinate 6,335,491 of CM060452.1, forward strand.
ACAACAACGGAAACATGAAATAAAAAAAAGACCATTCGTTCCATGCTAAACCTTTATTTTTCGATCTAGTTAAGTACCAAAGATAGCCTAACGACTTAACCTCACTAATAATGTTATCAATCTTGATTGGAATATTGGAGAAAACCCACTTATTCCTCGCACGCCACACACACCAGCAAACAATAATGATAATACCATGAATAGCTTCCTTTTTCTTTTCCGGCATTGGAGTAACTTTGTGAAATTCGAGAAGATCCTTGATCGAAAAAGCGAAAAAGTTGGGAAGTTTACACCATGCGCTCACTCCGATCCAAACATTGGACGCAACGAAACAAAAGTTAAGCACATGTAACTTTTAACTTGAAGCATATTCCTACTGCCTTTTTCTATATTTTTAACATTAATTGCATTACTACGTTGGGACTTCCATTTTTAGCACTAACTAGCTTTTTATCCCACCGCGCGTTGCGGCGGAATCTTTTGTTTTCGTTTCCGGGTTTGCAGTACCTGCTTTTGCTTTCGTAATAAAACATGCTATGCTTTGCTATACTCTATAAAAATAAAAATGCATTTGCTATGATTACCTAAAAATTAAGTATTTAAATAATGATTCATCATTCCTTTTCAAATTTTCAAATGTTACAATTTTCATCTTTTACAGCTTCCGGTAATTCTTTTTAAAAAAAAGTGTCACCGAAACCAATATCATTTTTATGGTTTTAGATCTATTTGATTTGAAACATGGCAATATTTTTTGGGTTACACCATGTAGGTTTTATGTAATTAAACAATTATAAAAAATACTTATTTGTGTAGTCGTAGAAAGCGAGCTTTCCTAATTTTAACATCTCGCCAAAACACACAAATTATCAGTTTCGGTAGGTTATTGAATATCATAATTTTATTGTTGCTTTCTTTTTTACCAACAAACCGAACATGTGTAGATAATGTTTTGGTTATGTTGCAATTTCCTTTTTTTGCTATAACATATGTCGATACCGTATTGAATCAAACCCACACACTTAACAGTCCTCGGCCATATTTCTTGGATCTTCACTAACCATAGTTTGTAAAAAAAATTAACGACACATCTCACCACATATGCCCTAAAAGGATTTGAACATACAACCCTTTAGTTGAGGAAAAAGAATCGTTGTAGAATATTCTATTTACATGTCCTTCATTAATTAAGGGTGAGGACAACATGAAGAACCTTCAATGCAGATTCTAGTCCAGTTTGTTTGAGTTGATTCAAGTGCACTTGATTCCTCCACTTGGTACTAAAGAAGCAATCAACTCCTATTTTTATGCAAGTATTCATTCTCATCATGCGTCACTCCCTGTGTACAACCAAAAACAACAAATAAATAATCCAACAACGTAATATATGTTATATTTTAATTGATATGAAAGTTCAACACCAAAAACAAAACATGCATGAAAGCATTTGTTTTCAACACCATGCCAATCCTCAACACAAAAGCACCCGCACATTATTCATCACATTAAAACTCCAAAAAACAAACAAAACATTCCAACTTTGACGACGTTTTGGTGTAGATATTCCGATGAACTAAAGAGGCATCTCTACATCCTCGATTTCGCGATCACAATGCTCGCGTCTCCCATGTCGGTTGCTCCACTCCTCACCCACCTCCCCTTGAAATGTTCCTGTGTAACTACTCCAACACGTACAAACGTATAAGTGACACCACTAATATGTTACTAAAAGCTATAGATGAATTCTATTATAAACTATTTTAAGGTTATTTAGAGATAAATGGATTTATTTACCTTTTCCCATATAAGTTGTTGCAGTGATCCCACCTTGGACAGTCCTTATCATAAGAATTTGCACCTCTCTTTTATCTTTGTTGATTGAAGTTTGCGTCTTTTTCCATGCATCACAAATTAATCATTTCATTTTGATATGAATCATACCAATAAACTCCCTTTAAACCACTTAAGTTGCGTCCTTGTATCACATAGGAATTTTCAGCTCTTAGCTCTAAAATGCGTTGGACAAAGAATCGCAACCTCTCGATAATGCTCAGACGCGCTTATAACCATACCTTCCACCTAGTAATCCTTCCATCATTTAACCATCTTTCTATATCTTTAACACCACACAAAAAAAAATAAAAAAAAAATAAAAAACTATATATTAAAACACAAGTAGAAATGAAAACATAATAAAATATTAAAACATTTCAGTGAAAACTGACTTAATGTAAAGGCATTCATTAAACCAAACCCACCACATAAAATTTATTATTCAATACAAACCACTGAACTCCTCCTCCTTGTGGGTCTCGATAACAACATCACTAGTTGGATAAGTTTCCACCTGCTTCTGCAGCATCTAAAGCTAAAACAAACTCATCTTTAGCCTCATTATACCTCCCAACAACATAATAACAATTACCAGTTCCAAAATGTGGTCTATAACATCAGTAGGCTGCAATTCACAAGTTATTTTAAAACATACCAAATCTTTGCCGGAAACAGACGGAGACCACCGGAAAACCCTTGCGCCGCCACCATCTTTACCATCTCCGTCTTCGTCTCTGTTTCGACTTCGCCGCCACCGTCTTTACCTCTCCGCCTCTGTCTCGACTTCGAGCCACAACCTCATCACCGCTCTTCATCCCCGTGCATCTTAGGTTCCATGGGTGGTAGGTGAGCATTCGTAAGGCCGTTCGTCGAAAACCCGCCGTTGTCATCTCCCTCTCTTTTTCTCTGATTCGCCGGAGACCCGCCATTGACATCTCCCTCTCTTTTTCTCTGATTTATCAGTTTCTCTCTCAGTCTCTTTTGTAGGTGAAGGGCCTTCAACTGTTCATTTCTTTATCTTTTAATACATGTATTTTTTATTTATGTATAATTGAGGCATGATGTGTTGCCCACCGGTTTTTGGGGTGGTGGTACCCGGGTTTTGGGTAGTGGTTCGATAGTGGAAGGATGAATCAGCACATGGTAACTGCTCATTCAGTTTGTAAATTATCAGTATACAATTCCAAAATGCAATGATCCTGGTGGGTTTGGGGAGTTCAGGCCAATAAGTCTCATTGGGTTCATAACAAAAGTTATTTCAAAAGCACTATCAAATAGGTTAAAACTTAAAAGGAGTAATACACAAATTAATCTCAGAGGAACAAACTGCATTTTTATCTAAGCGGAGTATACTGGACGGCCCACTTATTTTAAATGAAGTCGTATCATGGTTAAAAAGAAACAAAAAGGAAGGAATGATATTTAAAATCGACGTCGAGAAAGCATACGACACTTTAAATTGGGACTTCCTCAACTCTATGATGACACAAATGGGGTTTCCGGCCAAATGGCGGGAGTGGGTAATGGCTATTGTTAAAACGGCTAGGGCGTCGGTTCTTGTAAACGGGGCCCCTACGCAAGAATTTGCATGCTATAGAGGATTGAGACAAGGCGATCCTTTGTCTCCGTTCTTATTTATTATGGCGATGGAAGCTTTGACCGGTATAATGAAGGAAGCGTGTGCAATAGATTTATATAAAGGTGTGAGGTGCAACGCGAATGGTCCCTTACTATCGCATTTCCTTTTCGCGGATGATGTGGTGTTTGTTGGAAAGTGGTCAAATGAAAATATTCTAAATTTAAATAGGCTACTTCGTTGCTTTTACCTTGCCTCCGGGCTCCGGGTAAATCATGCAAAAAGTAGCTTATTTGGTGTTGGGATAAATGACGATAGAGTACAATCCATGGCTACTACCATTCGGTGTAATGCAGGGTCATTTCCGTTTAAGTATCTTGGGCTATATGTGGGAGCGAACATGAATCTAGTTAAAAATTGGGACCCTGTTGTAGATGTTTTTCGCAAGAGGTTGTCGATATGGAAAGCTAACACTATCTCTTTTGGTGGGCGAATTACACTAATAAAATCGGTGTTAAGCGCCTTACCAACATACTTCTTCTCCCTCTACAAGGCACCGTTGCAAGTTATAAAGAATCTTGAACGCATTCGAAAAGATTTCCTTTGGGGTTCGGAGCCGGAACATGCAAAATTAAATTGGGTTAAATGGCGAAATGCCATGACACCTAAGGATATGGGAGGGTTGGGTTCCGGGTCACTAAGGGAAGCCAACTTAGCCTTGATGGCGAAGTGGTGGTGGAGATTCAAAGTAGATGTGGATAGCTTGTGGAGAAAAGTGATACGAGGCATACATAGTAGTTCAAGAAGCTGGAATTTTATACCGTATAAAAGTATTATAACTGGACCGTGGAAACAACTTGCTAGGCTGCACTTAGAAAATGGGATGGAAAATATAAATATGGCCAGATTGATTAGGGCGACACCTGGAAGGGGTGACTGTGTGTCATTCTGGACTGATATGTGGCTGGAAGATGGGCCATTACAGAACTGTTTTCCAGGTCTTTTTAGTCTCGAGAGGAATAAAAAAGCTACTGTTCAAGACAGGTGTGAGGTAGTGGACGGGGTTGTCATCTTGAAGTTCTGCTGGACGAGACAACCGGCTTCAGCTGATGAGCTTAGGGAAGTGCAGGAGCTGTCAGTTGCGGTTCAAGGGTCAATATCGGGTATGGGGGTGGATCGATGGGAGTGGACTTTGGATTCATCGGGTGTATTCTCGGTACACAGCCTTCGGAAAAAGCTTCAGCAGGAAAATTTTGAAGATTTGGGAGTAGAGTTTGAATGGAATAAATGGGTCCCTATGAAGGTAAATTTTTTGTTATGGCGGCTTCGTTTTAATCGCATAGCAACACTGGTAGAATTAGCAAGAAGAAATGTCCATTTAGAGTCTCTAAGGTGCAGGTTTTGTGGGGATTTGGATGAGTCATCAGAGCATCTTTTTGTATCATGCTCTTTTGTGCAGTCACTATGGGATTATGTTGCAGCATGGTGTAGGTTACCTGGCCTTTTTTTGTTTGGGGTGAACGATGTAATGAGAATACATGTACACGCTAGAGGGTCGAACAAATGGAAACAAGTGGTGTATACGGTTGTACAAACTGTAATATGGTGTATCTGGAAAGCACGTAATAACCTGGTCTTCAACGGAAAGCAAGCAAACATCAGAAGCATCAAAGAGGAGGTCCGAATACTGTCTTTTCTTTGGTGTAAAAACAGGTCCAGATCTATCGGGCTCACGTGGGAAAAGTGGTGTAATTTTGATTTATTGTGTATGGGCGTGTAGGAATCTCGATGTTTGTTTTGGTGTTGTTGGGTTAACCGTTGTTAATCCTTATTATAAATAAAATGGTTTTTGTTTGCCGTTCAAAAAAAAAAAATTGCATTACTACGTCACGACGACCAAAACGTTTACTGGACTTTAAACGTTTACCAGATAGGCCAATACCATATGTTCGATGTATATTATATTATTACTTAAATAAACTTTATTAGCTGTATCCCATTTCCCACAATTCATTAACAAATATGCCCGGCGACGAACTAACCTTTCCGGCAGCCGACGTGGCGGTGGTGATGGTGCCAATGGTGGCCCACGGCCACCTTACCCAACTCTACCACCTCTCCCACCTCATCTCCACCTACAACCTCCCCATCCACTTCATCACCACCACCGACTGCCTCCATCAACTCCACTCTCGCCACCGTATCTCCGCCGTCAAAAACATCCACTTCCATGAATTCACAACCCCACCCTTCACCTCCCCACCACCACACCCATCCACCCCCTTCCCCACCCACCTCCAACCCTCCATCAACTCCACCCTCCACCTCCGCCACCCTACCACCACCCTCATACGTCATCTCTCACAACACGTTAAAAAAGTCGTTGTGATTCATGACTTTCTCATGTCTTACGTTGTTCAGGACGTCAAACTAATACCAAACGCTGAAACTTATCTCTTTCACCCTTTACCGGCTTTTTATAGATCCTCTACTCACTCGGAGAAAACCGGTAGACCGTTCCCGGTTGAACCGGAGTTAATGAAGAACCTTCCTTCTCAAGATGGAATTGCTAGCCCGGAGTTTTTGAACTTTTTGGCACTTCAAAAACCCCACATGAATCACGTTGGAGAGTTGTATGATTCTTCCAGAGTGATTGAATCTGTGTTTTTTGAATATTTGGAGAAAGAAGAGAAAAAAAAGATATGGGCTGTTGGGCCGTTTAACCCGGTTCATATAGCATCTAATGCGACGGATTCAATAAACCGTCATAGATGCTTGCAATGGCTGGACAAGCAGCCTGCAAATTCGGTTATTTATGTGTCTTTCGGGACGACAACAACCTTTAGTGACGACCAAGTTAGGGAGCTAGCTCTCGGGTTAGAGAGAAGTGGACAACGGTTTGTTTGGGTGGTTCGAGTGGCGGATACGGGTGATTCGGTTGGGTTCGAGGAGAGGAAGGTTGAGTTGCCCGAGGGGTTTGAAGAGAGAGTGAGGGGGCGTGGGTTGATTGAGCGGTTGTGGGCCCCGCAGTTGGAGATTTTGGAGCATTTTGCGACGGGTGGGTTTGTGAGTCACTGTGGGTGGAATTCGTGCATGGAGAGTATATCGATGGGAGTGCCGATAGTTGCGTGGCCAATGCACTCGGATCAGCCGAGGAATGCGTTTTTTATAACGGATATTCTTAGGATTGGCGTATTGGTGAAGAATTGGGAGCGTAGAAACGATTTGGTGAAGGCTAATGTGGTGGCAGAGGCTGTTAAGATGCTAATGGGTTCCGAGGAAGGTGAGGAGATGCGGAGGAGAGCGGTTAAATTGGGTGGCGAGGTCAAGGAATCAGTGGCGGAAGGCGGTGTAAGTCGCAGGGAAATGGATTCCTTCATTTCACATATATGTGGTGGTATGATGCTTGCCCTATAAGAATGGGTAAGAGTCACTTGGGTTGTATTTGAAAAATTATGTTATAAAAAAAAAATTATGAGCAATTTTGATCCGAGGGTGGGCTTGAAAAGTGTAATATTACGCCACTATCTAGTCGACTAAATTGTTACTGTAGATTTTTTTTTGAACGGCAAATAAACTTGACAATTGCACGTCATTTTCACTCAATGTGACATGTTTGTTTCTAGATTATTAAAGTCATTTTCACTCAATGTGGACATGTTTGTTTCTAGTTTATTTGAAGAGTTAACTGCGATTTTCGTCCCTGTGGTTTGGTCACTTTGGCCATTTCAGTCCATTTTTCAAAAATGCGTCATTTTCGTCCCCACGTTTTGGAAAGGTGCCATTTTAGTCCAAAAATCATAACCCAGTTAAGTCAGTTTGTAAATAAGGACTGATTGTGTAAATTTGTAACATAAAGGACTGATTGTGTAAATTTGTAACATAAAGGACTGATTGTGTAAATTTGAAAAATGGACTGAAATGGCAGTTAACACCACCACCACTAGCCCTGCCACCACCACCACTCCGCTGCCACCACCACCACCACCACCACCGCCACCACCGCCACCACAGCCACCACAGCCCTGCCACCACCACCACTCCGCTGCCACCACCACCGCCACCACCGCCACCACAGCCACTGCCACCACCACCACAGCCACTGCCACCACCACCACCACCGCCGCCGCCACAGCCACTGCCACCACCACCACATCGATCATGCAAAAAATCTAATTGGCAGCGTTTCTTCTTCGAGGAAATCAAACATTATACCGAAACGAAAAGCTTGCGGGTTACGGGGACGTCTTCGTCTTCTCCGGTCGTCTTCTCCGGTCGTCTTCTCCGATGAACTCCGAACTCCGGCGAGTTGCAGAAATGAGCAGGGGTGGAACTAGATGTTTGTGGGGATCTGCGGAACTTCTATAATCCATTCGATTCGACACATAACGACAGATTGTAGTTTCATTGAGGTGCTGAGATCAGGATTAATAGAACTTTGCAATTTAATTTTGGAATATGTGTACATAAACTATGAATCTGTGTTGATATGTGTATATAAGAAGTATCTGTTGATTTTTGGTTGATTGATTGTGGCATAGTACAGTCTGAATTTGAAGACCAGATTAGAGTGGAGACGCCTATGTCAATGTCGACTGCCAATAAGGAATGCGATTTGCATAAGCTGGAGGTACCTTTGTTCTTACTGCTCAAATATGATCAAAATTGTGCTAAATTTGAAAATTGAAACATTATTGTTATGCTGATTTGAGAAATTATCATTTGTTACTTTACTAATGACTAATCGCATGTTAAACTATTGAACTAATTGCTCATGTAGAATTGTAGATAAGTAGGAAAGACTGATTTTCATCATGCTTTAATATTTTATTAGAATTGGCAGTGGATAATATGTTTGAGAATTCTAATTCAGTAATTCTTACAACATTTCTTCTTTAGTGGTGTTTGTAGTGAAGTGTAAATCTTTACTAAAGAAAATTGTCTTCTAAATTGTTGTTAGATACTTAGATTGTAAGGGAACTAATTTGAAGAAGTTGGGAATAATATAACAATTGGCCCCTGTCTTTTTCTTCTTTTTGCATTCCGCTACAATTCCGGTCTTTAACATGGATTTCCTCGAAGAAGAAACGCTGCCAATTAGATTTTTTGCATGATCGATGTGGTGGTGGTGGCAGTGGCTGTGGCGGCGGCGGTGGTGGTGGTGGCAGTGGCTGTGGTGGCAGTGGCTGTGGTGGCGGTGGTGGTGGCAGCGGAGTGGTGGTGGTGGCAGGGCTGTGGTGGCAGTGGTGGCGGTGGTGGTGGTGGCAGCGGAGTGGTGGTGGTGGCAGGGCTAGTGGTGGTGGTGTTAACTGCCATTTCAGTCCATTTTTCAAATTTACACAACCAGTCCTTTATGTTACAAATTTACACAATCAGTCCTTATTTACAAACTGACTTAACTGGGTTATGATTTTTGGACTGAAATGGCACCTTTCCAGAACGTGGGGGACGAAAATGGCGCATTTTTGAAAAATGGACTGAAATGGCCAAAGTGACCAAACCACAGGGACGAAAATGGCAGTTAACTCCTATTTGAAAGATACAACAGTTTGATTATTCAAACATTTTTCTCTTTCATATCTCAAGTTAACATTTGTAAATAAAACTAGTATAGAAGGGAAATAAATAGATCACCACACAACCACTTCAATGTATTGTGAAATCCTCTATTTTCATGACGGATAAAATATTGGCCATAGCACTAATAAGGGAGCGTTTGGTTCGCGGAATGATTTGGAATTGGAATTTATATAGGAATTAGAATTTGAAGGAATTGGATTTGAAATTTAAACATTCCAATTGGAATTGGAAATTGTTGGGATTGGAATTTCAATTCCATTTTTGTTGTGTTTGGTTGTCAAATGAATTGGAATCCATCACCCCGGCACCCACAACCACCAGTTCGGGTCGAAGCGGTTCGATTCGAAACGGTTCGGTTCGAAATGGTTCGTGTCGAAACTGTTCGATTCGAAACGGTTTGGGTCGAAACGGTACGGATCGAAACGGTTCGCTTCGAAACGGTACGGGTTGAAACGGTTCGTGTCGAAACGGATTGATTCGAAAATGTACGGGTCGAAAACGTTGGCGTCGAAACGTTACCGGTCGAAACCGTTCGCGTCGAAACGGTACGAGTCGAAACTGTTCGCTTCGAAACGGTACGGGTTGAAACAGTTCGGATCGAAACCAGTATGGGTCGAAACGGTCGAAGATTCCAATGAAATCACTTTAATTCCTTCACATATAGGAAAGATTTTGAATTCCTTTAGTTAAAAGAATTTGAAGGAATACATGCCTAATTCTAATTCCAATTCCATTGTCAACCAAACACATGAAGATTGGAATTCTGTAAACCAAACATCTTAAGAGATGGAATTCAAATTCCAATTCCCTTAAATTCCATTGAATTTCTACGAACCAAACGCCCTTAACATTCATACGAGTCAATTTATGGTTGATATGGTGTTTTTAATTTACCATGATAGCAATTATAAAATAGTGTTACATGACTAAACTAATAGTCTAGGGACTAAAATGTGATAGTATCATAGTTGAGGACTGATGTTGTAGTTGGCTGAAACTAACAGTTCGTTAGTTACTTACCTGTCGTATTAAAAAGAAGTATTCCTAGTCATGGTTGTAAAAATCCTGACTAGTCTTTGATTAGTCGCCGATTAATCACTAATCGAAGGTTCACCGAATAATGTCCGATTAATCGCTAGGCGGTCAATAGCAGTCCTATTTTGGCCAAACGCCGGCCAAATTTCGACCAAAATTTATTTAACCTTATAAATTCCTTCCAAATACTTTATAAATTGATCAATGAGGGGTTAAAACATGTCTACTTTAAAAAACTACATATGAAAGTGTGTGTGTGTGCGCATATTTAACTAAAAATTACATATAAAAATCTCAATCCGATTAATCCTGATTAATCGCTAGTTGGTACCCCACCGCCCGACTAGCGCCTAGCGATTCTTACAACACTATCCCTAGTAATACAATACCGGTACATAAAAATGGGCACGGTACCGATACGGTATTAATCGGTAAATCAACAAACATACTGGTGCATAAAAACGGGTACGGTACCGATACGGTACATGTATTTACCGGTAAATCAACCAAAATACCAGTACCAAAAAATGAAAAAAATTAGTATCGGTACTGAAAATGATCAGTACTGGACGGTATCAATTCGATACCTAGTACCAAATACTCATCTGCCTCAACCGTTAACTGCCCTCTGGAAACTGATGTGGAAACCCCGGAAGATTATCCGAGAACATGTGTTCTTTTTTCGTCAGTTTCATTTCACTTGATAAGCCCAATATTCATATTGGCCCAAAAGCAGTCCAACACAAAACCCATTTTTGTAGTCAAGAAACTTTAACTCTTCGAGCCCAGTAGTACACGATAAATACAAACAAGCATAGTAAAATTGGGTATCTATCTCTGTTTTACGACTCGAAGAATGAGGCCAAGAGAGGAATAAGGGTTTGTGAGGGTTGTCGCCGCCTCTCTCAGCCAATGATTTCGATCATCCTCTTTGAAATTCCAACAACCCTCTGTTACGGGCGTGTTTGGTTAAGCTTATTTTGGAACAACTTAGAGCATTCTCATCCAATCCATCAAATTATAAATACATTCCACTGAAGTAGTGTGTGTATGTATGTATGTATATAGAGATAGAGAGAGAGAGTAAATGATCTACGAAAACAACGGTTTTTGTAGATCCATATCCCAAACCAAACACAACCATCAAAGATGAGGCTATGATGATTTCAGATTAACCGGGTCATAATCGGGTCAAGATTTGAGATTGTCCGCAGCTTGGCGTGGCAGAATAGGAGGACGGCAAATGTGAGATCCCATCGGGTTCTCTTCTTGCAACCTCTTTTGCAGCTATGGCGGTCTAATCCTCTTTTTCCGATCGTAAAACAGATCTGAGCCTCAAAATCATTTTCTTTTTACTTTTTATTTTATTTTGTTTTGTTGATTTTCGTTTGATAAAGGGCATGCGATTTGTACCATTGTGGATATTTTGTTCTATTTACCGGTACCGTATCTGTACCGATTTTCTTTATTTGTTGGTATCGGTCCGGTACTATGCTCAACCAAGCCCGGCCAAACACATATTTTTTAAATTGAGGAAACTGTCAAAATGGTCTTTAAGATTTAAGATTTGGTCAATTTTACTAGTTTAGTTCAAAACTCAAACCTTTTGCATCCCTCTATTTTAATTTTGTTTTTTCATTTTCATCCAAAAACAAATTTTGATCATTAGTTAATATTCAGTTTTTTTTTTGTTTCTTTCCTCTCTTAAATGAAGTACAAAATTGTTAGATTTTTTTTTAATTTGTTATAATAACATGTTAAAAAGACAATTTTATCCTATATTGAAAGAGAGGAAAAAAACAAAAAAAAAAACTGAATGTTAACCGGCAAAAGTGACCAAAACTTACTCATTTTGACAGTTTACTCATTTAAATATATTTGTTATTATATACATGGAAGTTTGTATCGGTTTGTTATCGGGGGTGAAAATGAATTTTGGTTCGAAATATGATGTGGCATGCTGAATTTTGTTATCTCAACCGGAAACGGTCCGGTGCCGCCGGTTCTCTCCCAGTGGCGAGAGGATATGTAGAAAGCTGGCGGCGGTTGGAAGACATATGTTTCAGCGTTCGGTATTAGTTTGACGTCCTGAACAACGTAAGACATGAGAACGTCATGGATGACGACGACTTTTTGAACATGTTGTGAGAGATGACGTATGAGGGTGGCGGTAGGGTGGCGGAGGTGGAGGGTGGAGTTGAGTAAGGGTTGGAGGTGGGAGGGGTAAGGGGTGGATGGGTCTGGTGGTGGGGAGGTGAAGGGTGGGACGGTAAATTCATGGAAGTTGACGGCGGTGGTGGTACGGTGGCGAGAACGGACTTGACGGATGCAATCGGTGGTGCTGACAAAGTGGACGGGGAGGTTGTAGGTGGAGATGAGGTGGGAGAGGTGGTAGAGCTGGGTGAGGTGGCCTTGGGCTACGAATGGGACCATTACTACCACCACTTTGGTTGCCGGAAAAGTTGGGTCGTTGCCGGACATGTTGTAATATGTTTGTTAACGAGTTGACGCTAACCCGCGCGTTGCGGCGGGATGTCGATTATAAATGACTCTAGTATATGTATATGAGACTTGTGTGTCAATTAAATGTTTCTTTTTCTTGTATAATAGGATCTTCCCAAATAAATGAGGGCTAATTTTACTATTTTACCAGAAAAGGTTACACGATTAAAAAAGACACGCGTCAAAATTTACCGTCATCCCATCAACTTACCACGTGGCTGTTAAAATATATGATATTGATACGTATAATATATGGTGTGTTAATTCAAATTTACATCTAATATGCGTACAATATACAGTGTGTTATTTGAACATGAGATTACAGGGCAAAAGAAATTTATTATTTAATAATCAAATAGATACTGTTGGAATTGTGGTGATGACACGTATGTGATTGAAATAAATAAACAATTTAATCCATGTGAACTTGAACCTAAAATATTGAACCTGAACCTTTAATAGTAAGTAGGCATCCAGGCATTCATTTTGATCAACCCAATTCTCATACATATTCCCAAACTCTGCCTTGTGTATATCATTTCACAATATAATATGAGACACTCCCTTCCTGTTAAATCGACATGACTCATGTCGATGCCATAGAAAAGTTGGAGATTCCTCTTACCATTTAATTTCCACGTAACAATTTAATTGGGATACACACCCACCATTTAAAAATTCTAATAGGGACACCGTAATAAATTTCAAATACTTAGATGCCACTAAAAAGAAAAAAATAAAAAGGTTATGGTTATTGTTTTTTTTTATTTAAACAAAAGAGGTTATATGATCTATTCCAACAAAACCATCACATTCAATTCTTATTTCTTCGTTAGTTTAAACATTATGTTTCCTCTAAAGATGTAATTGAGAATTGGCTGTAGTGATTCCTCTGCAGACGGTTATTTTCATCATCAGCAAACCAAATCTGAATGATACGCAACATATAATCAAACTAAAAAACAAACATATAAAACCTAAATAAATCGAGGTATCGAACGTCCTTCACAGCGAACAACCAAAATCAAAACCCAAAATAAAAACCGTAGTGTACCCCAAAATCATCCAATCATCGCCTGTAGCGAAAGGAAATGAGGTAAATTCTAACCATCCAAATTCTGAAATCAAAACACACCTTTCACTTCAATTTCATTTCCTTCGATTATAATGCTTTGTTTCTCGTTCATCTCCACAGCGACCGCCACGGTTGACCACCAAAAGCCATGGTCTAACTTTTGAAGGATTAGTTGAAGAATCTGAATACATTATTCGGATTGGGAAGTGCGTGGTCCAAAGCAAAAAAGAAAAACCAAAACCCGAAGGGATTAGATAGTTGAATGGAAGTGAAAATTACGCAGATGACAGTGACACTATTGTAAGCCGGTCGCGGCCTTCCTCTTAGACCGTCTCAATATCAAATACATTAAAATTCTCCTTTTGAATTAATTGTGATAATGCATTAATTTGAAACATTCTGATAGGATAAAGAAAATGATTGTTCGTAACATATATAGTGTGTAGATTGAAGAACCAAGCAAAATTCTTGATTATAAAGCCACACAATAAACAATTGTGATACTACATGATGGTTCAAACAGCAAAATACATAATTGTGACCACATGATGCCTTAAACAATATAATATAGTAGGTAGATTGAAGAACCCAACAAAATTGGTGTTTAGTATGTATATTTTTGTATTGGACACAAAATCATTAACGTAATCTTGCAAAACCATTGAACCACTATAACAAAATACCATAAACTTAACATCACGAACAAACAGAAAATAGCCATGGATGGATAATAAGATCATGCAAAAAAAAATGACAAAGTAAATAAAGAAGAAACATCTCCCATTTTCACTATCATCACCACTACTCAACATGACCACCGCCTAGCCTTCACCGGAAACGGAACCGCTCAGCCTCCTCTGGCAGCGGCACTGCCACCGCGCCAACATTAGCGACGGTTAAGACTCACCGGAGACGTCGAGGCGGCGGTACGACTCGCCAGAGACGAAGAGACGCAGTTATGAATCGCCAGAAGTTATAGGGTTGAAAATAATGTGATGAAGTAAAAGCATACCAATTTAAATGATATGGCCATTGCAGGATGAAGACTTGCAGAAAAACGCAGGGTGTTCGATTATCCTCACCATCTTGTATCAGTTATAAGTCCTAGAATCAAGAAAACACAACAATCATAGGATGAATTTAAAATTGAATGAATGAAACCAACAGTTACAATTGTGAATCTGGAATTTATACCTGTCGGGATTTCGGCGAAGGGTTGCAATCCTTAATTTCGGTGGAGCACTGAATCAGAAAACGAAACGACGCAACCGTTGAGATTGATTTTATCCCGGCGAAGGGTTGCGACCCGTGGGGTAACACATTGAATAGTTTTTGTGAACCGTTATTAGAACAGCCGAAATACTTCAACTGGTTTTATGGCGGTTTAGTTTTGGATGACGGTTACGGAATGAAGCGGTGTAGATTTGTTTTAATACTCGCGTCGGTTGTGTTTGTATTGCATCGGTTTGGTTAGCAATTGGTAATTGTAAAACTTTGAATGAATGAATCGTGCCTATTAAATGTAGATTGAAAAGGTGTCTGTTTTGAATGAATCAGTGCGTTTCAACGAAAGGATGCGAGGTGCAGTAAAGGTTGCTAATTGTATAAGGAGTAAATTGTTAATTGGCTTGAAGGTTTAATAGTTTTATTTATATTATTAACTATTAAGGAAAGGAAAGATATACGAAATCAAATTTGACTTGTGTAATCCAGACTTATCTTTAACGTGTAATTACACCTAACTTTGATCCCTCCACGATGGCTACATGAGCAAAAAGGGAATTGACATCTTTGGATTTAATATTCTTTGCCTGGAAAAACTAACCCATTAATCTCATTTTGGGTCCTTATGGGTCATGATAATAACTTTCTGGGTTGTTTTGGGTTTAGTGTTTATTTTTTTATTTTTTTAACGGGGAAATTCATTATAACGGGATACACCCGCCTCCAAACCAGGGAAAACCTTCACCTAGGTAAACTTTACTCATGTCTCTGAAATCATCCCAGCCATAATCTTCTTTTACATCGATCTCCTCTCAACCCTAGAGGTAAACTTTTTGGTCTAATTTCTTCAAACTTTACATCGATCCCATCTAAAAAATGTGCTCTACTTTTTTCCTCAATTTGTTGGTATAATCTTAGAAAATATGCTCTATTTTTTCCTCAGAAGACCCTCGCGCACCAACTGTTTGTTGAATTGCCAAAATGAAAACGAAAGTGTTTTTTTTAATCAATTTTCTTCGGATTTTCTCTAGTTTGTCTTTAAGTTTGTTGGTAAACTAGTTGATGCCCGCCCACGTTGCGGAGCGTTGCGGAGCGATAGCCGAATAATTTTCAATCAATTAAAAAAAAGACTACTATAGTAGGAAAAAAAAACAAAAACGATGATAAGACCGTAATTTTGGGCTCAGGGCAAAACTATAATTTTTCAGGTCTAATGAGCAAGTGTTAGGCAGCTCATTGACACGAAAAAAAAAATTAAATCGAGTAAACCAATTAAAACAAAAAAAAAACCTTTATAGTTTTGCGAAAAAAACTTAAACGATTGGAAAAATGTAATTTTTAATTGAGGGCGAAATCATAATTTTTATTCAGGGACAAAATCGTAAATAAAATGGACCAATGGGGGAGTGCCAGGAATCTGCTGGCATGACTATAATTTTACACTGGGGCAAAATTGTAATTTCACTAGGAAAACAAACAAAAACGATGGAGAAAATGTAAATATAAGTTGAGGGCACAATCGTAACTTGGCTGTGAGAAAAAAACTAATGGCAAAACTGTAAATTGAAACGGGGCAAAATCGTAATTTTAAACCGGGGGCAAAATCGAAATATTTAGCTGGGAGCAAAAGCGTAAATTTATTTTTAAGGGAGGGTAAAAATATATTTTTGAACTGATGGCAAAATCGTAATTTTAAAGCGGGATAAAATCGTAAATTTTTTGGGTCAATAGGGGAGTGCCAGGCAGCTGCCTGATACTATTCCCCTGCCGCCATTTAATCCAATAGACGACATACACTATTGCCGCCGACACTGTACTTTGTAGTAGTTGAAAATTCAAATTGAAGTATTCTGAGTAGATAAAATTATAAAAGGTCATAAACTTCTTGATGTTTAAACGATTAAAAAATTGTTCTTCAACATTATGTTAGTGTTTTTCTTTTGCTTTTTTTTGTTATGGGTCGCCTTATAACACAAATGATGAGATACAGACTTTATTGCATAGTAATATACTAGTCTAAGTACCCGTGTGTTACACGGGTGGTCTAAAAGTAAATTATATTATCTATCAGTGTTTACATATCGTAAACGAACTGTACACATTATAACTTATGGTGGGATCCTTTTAAATAATAGCTTATACAATAACAATAAAATAGTAATTTGTTACACTCGAAAAAACAAAATTCGAAGACATTATTAAATTACCCGTCTTTTTCCAAACTTCATAGTCTTTGTTTTCCTTTTTTGTTCACTTATGTTTGGAAGCAACTCTAAGCTTCCTCTTTGCATTTTTCTCTGGGTTAACCCCTTGTTTTCTTTTATCTCTTTTTGCCATGAGATTTTTTCGGATCGAATTAAAATTTTGGTTAAAATATAATACCCTTATTTCGCCTTTGATGCTATCATGCAACGTTTGATTGTTTCGCCTCATCTGAAACAAAGATGCAAACACACATAAGGATAAGAAATTTTAGGAGTAATGTTTGACGCGTTAATCCAGTTGTATTATAACTCAATTTTAAGACTAAGGTATAAGTATTTAAAAACAAATTTATCAAAATTTTCTTACTATAGAAGGCTGTTGTTATATCAAACTTTTCACACTTAAAAGTCTGTATCATCCCAAATCTAGTTTTCAAATTACTCCTATTCAAGAAAATAAAATCAACAATTTTAGTTTTAAACTTGAAATTTGTAGTTACCAAGAAACAAATAGCTCTAAATTCTACAACATATGCAAATGAATGTGTAATTTGTAAATTACTATAGTTTTATTAGATGGGGCACACCTTGAGTAAAGCCATATTTCGGTATTTGTCCTTTCTTTTTAGAAAAATAAACATCCATAACACGTTAAAGATTTT
Source organism: Helianthus tuberosus (assembly GCA_030545235.1). Classification (NCBI taxonomy): domain Eukaryota; kingdom Viridiplantae; phylum Streptophyta; class Magnoliopsida; order Asterales; family Asteraceae; genus Helianthus; species Helianthus tuberosus. The sequence goes on from CM060452.1 coordinate 6,353,182, forward strand.
GATAATTTTATATGAAATAACTATCATAACGTTATACTTTATAAAATAACTATTATAACCTTATACCCAAAAAACAACTCCCAATTACTGGTAATCAACATCATATTACTTTTAACATCAAAACTAAGAATATAAAGCTCACAAATCCTAATCCTTAAGACTTCTAAAGAAGGGAGTCTACTGATTTTTTCCCAAGTCGATATAATATTGACTGAACTACCAATTCTCCAGATAATCAAGAAATAAAGATTAAATTCTTCCCAACATCATTAATAACTTAACATTACATTTTTAAAAGTGAAACCAAAATGAACTATAATATTAATTTCAAGAGAACAATGAGTGTTGTAACAATATATACCTGAGTGCCCATAAACGAAGGTGTGAAACTGCATTTGACACTGCTCCAAGTAAAAACTCTATTGTATGAGTAGATCGATGAACAAATACTTCACTGAACTATCGCTTGGACAAACGTTTTTTCAACCAGTTTTGACCTATCGCTTGGACCCGTTACCCAACCCGCGCGTGTTGCCACATGTACTAATATCTATCTTGGCACATTAGCAAGCCTAAAATACAGAAAAAAAAATCGAAAGGAAGTTCGTCCCGCCGTGCTCGACCATAAAAGGGTGTTTGATCCACCATCGTGATGTCTATGTAGACAACTTTTCACCCGCAAACAGATGGGCAGTCTGAACGCACCATCCAAACCCTTGAAGACATGCTTAGGGCATGTGTGATTGACTTTGGCAACGGTTGGGAAAAACATTTGCCACTAGTGGAATTCTCGTATAATAACAGTTACCACACCAGCATCCAGGCCGCTCCGTTTGAGGCATTGTACGGGCGTAAATGCCGATCACCTCTTTGTTGGGCAGAGGTGGGGGATAGCCAGATCACTGGCCCAGAACTTGTGGTAGACACAACAGAAATGATTGCTCAAATACGACAACGAATGGCAGCAGCTCGTGACCGTTAGAAAAGCTACGCTGATAAGGGCAGGAAACCACTCGAGTTCCAGATTGGGGATCGAGTGCTACTCAAAGTCTCACCCTGGAAGGGTGTTGTTCGTTTTGGCAAACGAGGCAAACTTAACCCACGATATGTTGGACCATTTGAAATCATAGAGAGAATAGGCAGGGTGGCCTACAAACTGAACCTACCAGCAGAACTCAGTGGAGTTCACAACGTTTTCCACGTGTCGAATCTAAAGAAGTGTCTGTCAGATGAGACCCTCATAGTTCCTTTGAAGGAGCTCACTATCGACGATCAGCTACGATTCATCGAGGAACCAGTAGAGATTACTGACCGAGATGTGAAAATTCTCAAGCGCACTAGAATACCTCTCGTTCGAGTTCGTTGGAACTCCCGTCGTGGCCCAGAGTTCACCTGGGAACGCGAAGACCAAATGAAACAAAAGTATCCCCAATTGTTCGCAAACAGTACAACCACTACTGAGACTGAAGCTACTGCGGAATTTCGACGGGGGGAGGATGTGACACCCCAGGAAAACCATGCAACTTAACTAGCTTCCTTAGTAACCACGTACCAAATTTCAGGACGAAATTTCTTTCAACTTGGGGATAATGTGACAACTCGTATTTCAAACCTCTCATTGTACTTCGATTATGTGAGTATGTGAACTTGTTGATTAATTAAATGTTATGTGTTATGTGATTATGTGTCACGAACGTATGTATGTAATATGATAACTTTACACGAACCAATCGCACAACAACAATAACCCAATCACACAAGCCCGTTTGGGCAGTATTCCTTGCATTCGGATCAAGGGCAGCCCATGATGGGTTCGGCCCACTCTCTTTTACACGCATAACACTTAGGAGAAAGGGTATACTCCTCATAACTTGCAAAACACAACACACACACAAAACCCTAGTTCTCTACTCCTCTCTCTCTTATCGACGGCAATCCTCATAGCCGAAGCCTCATCTTGTGAAGCTTCCTTGTTCGGATCAATCTTTGATCTACTTTCTAACCGGTTAGTGTTACACTGTTATTGTTTTGTTAAGATGATATTATGGATGCCATGATTTTATGTGATAACTAGAATAGTTGTGTAAATGATGATGTTCTAGTGAATCAGATGTGTATGATGATGATAATCGGCTATCATGTCTTGTTTTCGGATTGTTTGCATGATGATTTAGGATCGAATGTATGTAATCGGTTGTATGTTCATGTAATCGGACCAAATAATATGATTTGATAAGTTATTGTTTATGCTTTGAATGTAGTTAGGGTTTATATGAATTAGATAAAAACCCTTGTTTGATCGATAGGTTGCATAATCTAAAACTGTTGGTTGTTGATTGATTGTGTGCAAATATGGAAACCATGTAACTGATTAGCATAACTTTCGGATATTTAAACAAATCGCACAAGTTTCCCTTCGGTCGCACAAGATCAGATCACATGGAATCTGATCTGATCGCACAAGGCAGTCGCACAAGAAAGGGTACAATTGCTGATACACTACGTACAACTTAGGAGTGCATGATCGCACAAGACCTGTGGATCGCACAAGACAGCGCCGATCGCACAAGTCTTGGGCTACACACTGTTTGGGCTTAATATATGTTGTTGGGCCGAATGGCCCAACACAGTCACACAACTTAACTGGACCGCACAAAATTATCCGGATCGCACAAGTCCATCCGGACCGCACAAGACCAATGCATGTTATTAACTTGGGCCGTGTATCTACGTTTGGGTTTTTGACTTTTTGGGTCGGGCTTATTGGATCGTACAACATGTTGGGCCGGGTAGTGTTGGGTTTCAACTACCCATTCGCACAAGATGTTATTGGGCCTACATTGATATCTCAGTCCAATACATCCTGATCGCACAAGTATGAATGTGTTATGCACTTAACTGTTAATGTGTTGCCATGATCAATACGTGTTCGTAATCTGTTAACTTATGTGTAAACATACGTGCTTTACTTGAATCTAGACCTGACTTGTATGGTAACCATGTTAGGACGTGGTTGACCACATAAAACTCAAGTAACCTTTCTGTGTATCTGCCGAGCAAACCAAGGTGAGTTCACACTCCTAAGGCATGGGATTCCCGGTGGGCTGGGAATGGGGTTGAATATCTACTCGAACTGTCATTATTATTAAACTACTTACTACTGTCCTCGGATTGAAGGGCACGTACGTAAAACCTACGTACACGACCATAAGACCATCAACTCTATCAATTGAAGTCCCTCATTTATCGACTTAATCGCCGAGGCCTATGGCGAGCAGGTCATTAGTTAATAGCGCTATTAGGTTTAACAAACCTCACACCGTGCCAGTCGGACGGGCGTGTACTAATGGACTATGGGCAAAGGGTCAATGCTGATAGACATTGACTTAGGGCACCTCTTACATTTTCGTAGCAGTCGATACGCGTGGTCTAATAACACATGGGAAGCCCCCACTAATCTTCGCAAACATGTCAGGGTGACCGCGATATGAATTAATACGATACATGGTTTACAAACGAACATACGATTTATGAAACGAATACTATTACTAAACAACCAACTGTGAACTCGCTCAACTTTGTTGTTGATTCGTTGCTACATGCCTTGCAGGTCGTTAGGTACTCATGGAGCTTGCATAGGGAGGCGCAGTCGTTGTGGGACATGGCGGTGTGTGCCATGCTACAAACATTATGTTATTTCGTACTTACTACTTACATTGGGTTTTCACATTTATGCTTCCGCTAAACACTTAACTATGCTTTGGTTTTGAACACCTTTCATATTGTTTGGTTGAATTATATTTACTACATACATTGTTCAATATGATTGGTGGCTTGATCCTGGTCAGTCACGCCTCCAAGCGGTGATACTCCGCGTGTGGATTTTGGGGGTGTGACAACGACGGACTTTCCATCGCGGCGTTTTATATGGTGAACTTCAGTGATGTCCTTCTTGCAGCGACGCTGCTGACAAAAGTTTTGCAAAAACATACGCCGAAAATCTTTAAAATGATCAATCGATCCTTCTGGTAAACCGTCGAACCACACCCTTGCTGACCCAGTAAGAGTCTGAGCAAACATGTGACACCATGCTGGCATGGGCCATTGTTTGACTTTAGCTGCTCCGGCGAAGGCAAACATATGATCGTCCGGGTCGGACATGCCATCATAGAATTTTAACGTTGGGGGCATCTTCCATTTAGCCGAGAGCGGTGCATTAACAATCCTTAGCGTGAACTTCGACTGAGAGGTCATGGACGTAGGATGATACGGCATGATCAACTCCTGATCCTGAGGGTTTAGACCCATAGATCCCTGGCGAAACAGGTCATTGAGACCGTTATGTATCGGAGCACTAGTAAACGAGGAAAATTGTGCAACACATGTTATGGGGGTGGAGATTATAGGACTTACCATAGATCCAAAGGTGAAAGCTCCGACGGAGACGGGATTAGCCCCTGGATAAACACTGCTGAACAAGTTCGTGCGGAGGCTCTGCAACATTTCTTCTCGCTGCTGCTGCTGCTGTAGTTACCGTAGCAAGTCAGCATTCCGTAGGAGGAAAGCGTTGTCAAAACTAGGCAACGGCGTAGCGACTGGAGCGATAACTGAAAATGTGGTGACAGAGCTTGCTATCATAGAACTTGTAGGTGGAGGTACTGTCGCTGATCCTGCTTGGATCGCTGTAGCGGCAACTGCTGTAAGGACAGCTGTGGATGCAACATTTCCTTCCCAGATGTCGCTATAAGACGGTAAAGTGTTTGTGGAAGCAGCTGTTATGGATTCCATGATTGCAAGTGATTAGGACTAGCAAAGCGAATTGTGTGAATTCGAGGGGATGGCGCCACTGAAGACTCAAAACCAGTTGGTCCGACCTGGTTTGAGCAGAGCTTCAGATGACCTAGGAAGAACCTGCAAGATCACAAGGAAACAAGCACACCGTTAGCCTCGTCACAGGGAGGGGGGCCTCTCTGTGACCAAGCTCGGGCGTGAGAATAAATATTTGTGAGGAGAGAATAGGTCAGGAAGAGAGAGGAGAGTTTAGAGAGAGAAAGTAGCGATTACCCCTTGCTGGAAGCCTTGGCGGGGTATTTATAGTTTTTGGGTATGCTGACGTGGCGAGTTAGTTAGGGTCGGACCAGTCACTCTCATGGCAGTTAAAGTTGTGGGTCCTAGTTAGTTATGGCGTATCAGTGTGTTTAGTCGTTCCGTCTATGGCGCTGGGTGCGGTCCGACCCAGGACGTATCCTCATCAAGTAATGAGGTTCGGTCCTATGTTTGTTGGTCGTTCGGTCCGACCAAGGACGTATCCTCATCAAATATAATAAACTGAAATCTTCAATGGGAGAACCACTTCCGGGGTTAAAGTTATGGATGACATAAAAGAACTGGCATATTTATGGCTTTCTTACAGGTCTAATATTTCCATAGGGGAATGGCGAAATTGGGCACAGTTTAATTTGGAGGAGTAATTCTTTCTTTTCTTTGTAATGTTTAGTTTCTTTTTTCCTGTTCCCCCGGTGGTTCCCAGCTTCTTGATGGCTGCCTTAATGCCTTTTGTTCTTTTTTTTTTCTAGTTGAATGAAAGCCTCGCAATTTAAAAAAAAAATTTAATTAAAAAAAATCCTAACCAGGGTCCAACGGGTCATCCACAACAATTGCTCAACCTCAGGGGGACGGGGTTTTATCTTTGGTAGATTAGGGTTTGCAATTCAGAAAGGGGTGGCGGCGCAGCTTGTTGCCCGTCTACCTTCTGTTTTGATGTAACTTGGCAAGTATTGAAAATTGAAATAAAAAAAAAAGGGATGAGAACAAAAAAAAAAAAAAATTAAAAATCTTCAATCACAACAGGATGTGTAACTTTTAAAAACTGAAATATTTAATATTTTAATTTAAGGTGTGATGGTTTGAACTTTTAACTTAAAGCATATTCCTACTGCCTTTTTCTATATTTCTAACATTAATTGCATTGAAAATTGTATTACTACGTCACTGCCTACACCACCAAAACGTTTACTGGACTTTAAACTTTTACCAAATAGGCGAATACCATATGTTCAATGTATATTATATTATATTCACCTTAAATAAACTTTATTAGCTGTATCCCATTTCCCACAAGTCATTAACAAATATGCCCGGCGACGAACTAACCTTTCCGGCAGCCGACGTGGCGGTGGTGATGGTGCCAATGGTGGCCCACGGCCACCTTACCCAGCTATACCACCTCTCCCACCTCATCTCCACCTACAACCTCCCCATCCACTTCATCACCACCACCGACTGCCTCCATCAACTCCACTCTCGCCACCGTACCACCACCGCCAAAAACATCCACTTCCATTCATTTACAACCCCACCCTTCACCTCCCCACCACCACACCCATCCACCCCCTTCCCCACCCACCTCCAACCCTCCATCAACTCCACCCTCCACCTCCGCCACCCTACCACCACCCTCATACGGAATCTCTCACAACACGTTAAAAAAGTCGTTGTGATTCATGACTTTCTCATGTCTTACGTTGTTCAGGACGTCAAACTAATACCAAACGCTGAAACTTATCTCTTTCACCCTTTACCGGCTTTTTATAGATCCTCTACCCACTCTGAGAAAACCGGTAGACCGTTCCCGGTTGAACCGGAGTTAATGAAGAACCTTCCTTCCCAAGATGGAATATTTAGCCCGGAGTTTTTGAACTTTTTGGCACTTCAAAAACCCCACATGAATCACGTTGGAGAGTTGTATGATTCTTCCAGAGTGATTGAATCTGTGTTTTTTGAATATTTGGAGAAAGAAGAGAAAAAAAAGATATGGGCTGTTGGGCCGTTTAACCCGGTTCATATAGCATCTAATGCGACGGATTCAATAAACCGTCATAGATGCTTGCAATGGCTGGACAAGCAGCCTGCAAATTCGGTTATTTATGTGTCTTTCGGGACGACAACAACCTTTAGTGACGACCAAGTTAGGGAGCTAGCTCTCGGGTTAGAGAGAAGTGGACAACGGTTTGTTTGGGTGGTTCGAGTGGCGGATACGGGGGATTCGGTTGGGTTCGAGGAGAGGAAGGTTGAGTTGCCCGAGGGGTTTGAAGAGAGAGTGAGGGGGCGTGGGTTGATTGAGCGGTTGTGGGCCCCGCAGTTGGAGATTTTGGAGCATTTTGCGACGGGTGGGTTTATGAGTCACTGTGGGTGGAATTCGTGCATGGAGAGTTTATCGATGGGAGTGCCGATAGTTGCGTGGCCAATGCACTCGGATCAGCCGAGGAATGCGTTTTTGGTAACGGATATTCTTAGGATTGGCGTATTGGTGAAGAATTGGGAGCGTAGAAACGAGTTGGTGAAGGCTAATGTGGTGACTGAGGCTGTTAAGACGCTAATGGGTTCCGAGGAAGGTGAGGAGATGCGGCGGAGAGCGGTGAAATTGGGTGGCGAGGTCAAGGAATCAGTGGCGGAAGGTGGTGTAAGTCGCAGGGAAATGGATTCCTTCGTTTCACATATATGTAGTGGTATGTTGCTTGCCCTATAAGAACGGGTAAGAGCGACTTGGGTTGTATTTCAAAAATTATGTTAGAAAAAAAAAATTATGAGCGTTTTCGATCCGAGGGTGGGCTTGAAAAGTGTAATATCACGCTTGTTACTATAGATTTTTTTTTGAACGACAAATAAACTTGACATGTTTGTTTCTAGTTTATCACGCACGTCATTAGGTCATTTTCACTCAATTTGACATGTTTGTTTCTAGTTTATTAAGTCTTTTTCACTCAATGTGACATGTTCATTTCTAGTTTATTTGAAACATACAACAGTTTGATTATTATTATGACAAAGTATTTGAAAGATGAAAAATGGGCAAACCACTGAGACTATTCAAACATTTTTCTCGTTCATATATAACTCAAGTTTACATTTGTAAATAAAACTAGTATAGAAGGGAAAAAAATACATCACCACACAACCACTTCAATGTATTGTGAAATCGTTTCTATTTTTACACAGATAGTAACCCTTTCAATTTTCATGACGGATAAAAAATTGGCCATAGCACTAATAACTAGTGGCGGATCTTGTCCGTTGAATGTCCCAGGGCCGAAAGACACGGGCACTAAAAAATGTCCAGGCCGAACGTAGTATATATAAAAAATTTCGATCGAAATGCGGAAAATTAGCACTACGGCCGAAAAACTTGTCAGGGCTGTGGCCCTGGCACGGGCCTTCTAAGAACCGCCCATGCTAATAACATTCATACGAGTCAATTTATGGCTAATATTATGTTTTTAATTTACCATGATAGCAATTATAAACAACTAGTTGGATTTCCACGCTTCGCGGCGGGCTTTCGACCGGCATCGACTCGGTTCTTTAAACTATAGGTATGATACATGTACTCGGTATAACTACCAATAGAGATACGCCCAAAAATATATCAACACGTGTTTTACATTGATTGAAAACTATAGAAACAAATGCCGCATGTTATTCGGGTGGGAATTAGTTCGGTCAGTGTGACTCGCTAAAGCATAAGGTAGTATAGTACTAAAAACATTCTACTACCAATACAACTATATTCAAAATTTATTATATGCTATCAATTTGAAACATGTTAGTGTATATGTGGTTTGTACCACATGTTTATTAATTTGTTTATGTTGTATTGGGTTGTACCATGTGCTTAATGTAGTATCTATTTTGGGTATTAAGTTTGGGTTTTGTTTTGTTTGGCTTCAAAACTATCAATTTGAAACGATGTTAGTGCATATATGGTTTGTACCACATGTTTATTAGTTTGTTTATGTTGTATTGGGTTGTGCCATGTGCTCAATTTGTAGTATTTGTTTTGAATATTAACTTTGGGTTTTGTTTTGTTTGACTTCATTTTGAAGCCAAACCTCTTTCTCACCAACCGTCTTCCTCTGCCTTTCCCTCACTACCGCACCACCACATGACCGCTACCGCAGCACCATTGTTTTAATTTTCCAAGACCACCGCCCTTCTTTTAAATATGTGGCTGATATGATTGTTCATTACTTGCATCTACGATATATTTTGGACTTTATCTATGTTCCGACCGTACATTTATACGGTCCATACGTTTTTTATTTTTTGTTGAGAAGATTGCTTTATACGGTTGTTTTCACTAAGTTTTTTCGATTGTTTTTGGTTCAGTTGGTTGATATGGTTGCATATGGCTTTTATTTTTTATTTTTTATGGTAAAAGGGTTATTTGTAACCCCTCAATTGTTCTTTATTTTTTGTTTCATAGCTTAGTTATCTTATTTGGTTCTTTGGTTAATTCAGTTGGCTTATGGCCTTGTTTATGTTATAATCTTTCTATCTTTTAATATTATTTTCTATTAGACCATGTGTAGTGGTAGTGGGTTATAATGCCCCCACCATGAGGCTTTATCCGACACGTGACGTCCCAGTCAGCATGGGGCATTATAACATAAAGTGGTGGTGGGGATAATGCCCAAATAATGCCCCATAATGCCCAAGTCAAACCAAGTCAAACCTCCAACAAGTGCAAAAAGGCGTTTTAATTATAATGCCCAAGCAATTTTTCCCCCCATAATGCCCTATGTAATGGAAGAGTGGGCGTTTTTTTTTTATTATAATGCCCCCATAATGTCCCACTACACATGGTCTTACTAAAAAAGAAAAAGGTAAATAGCTCACTTCAAAAAATCTAAACAACAATGCCACTTTAATGACATGAATGCTTGTGCTTTGATCATTTGTACATTATTATTCACAACTCGTTTTGAGTAAACTTTATGTCTATACATATATAAAAAAAACATGTCACAATGACATACATCGAATTTTATTAAACATCGTATATTAATATTTATAAAATGAAATATAATATACTTTAAAACTAATGATGATATGAAAATATTTTAAAAATATTAAAGAATATTAAAAAAGCCATACCTACATATGATATTTATATAATGAAAGTTTAGTTGTTACTTGTTAATGTCATTATATAACCTATAAAAAAGCTATGTCGGTGGGGGCCTTTTTTTAATATTTTTTTTTTGTCTTTTCCTAGCAAATTTGAGTTTTTTTTTTCTTAATTTACGTTTTCGGTCCTTATGCTTTGTGTGTTTTTTCTTAAATACCAACTTTTTTTGCAATTTACAGTTTTCATCAACTTTTTAACTTTACGTTTTTACCCCTTGCACAAATTATTTGTGGTTTTGTTTTTTACGTATTTTTTCCCATCTCTTGTGATATACGTTTTCGGCCCTTATGCTTTGTTTGTTGTTTCTTAAATACCAAGTTCTTTTGTAATTTACAGTTTTCGTCAACGTTTAAACTTTACGCTTTTACACCTTGCACAATTTTTTTCTTTCTTTTTTGTGGTTTTGTTTTTTTACTTGTAACCTTTAATTTTCAGCATTAACTCTTACAACCTCCTAACTTTCTAAATATTTTTTAATCAACTTTTATGTCTTTATTTTTATTTACGTGTCGCTATAAACTTAAGTTGACTAGCATTCACACTGACAACCTTTTTACTTTGTAAATACTTTTCTAATCGAGTTTCCCACTTGATGTAAGACATGTGTCGACATACTTTTGTATCGGATCAAAAATCGGGTCGCCCCGCCGCGAAGCGCGGGTGTAACACCCTAGTTTTAGTAAATAATAGGTTTTTTTTATTATATTAACTGACACATGTGCAAACAATGCAATTCAAATTGTACATTAGCTTTGATTATTTGTATTTCACTGTGCATATCCCTTGTATATGTAGGGTATAAGAATAGTGTTACATGACTAATAGTCTAGGGACTAAAATGAGATAGTATCATAGTTGAGGACTAATGTTGTAGTTGGCTGAAACTAACAGTTTGTTAGTTACTTACCTGTCGTATTAATAAGCAAGTATCCCTAGTAATACAATACCGGTACATAAAAATGGGTACGGTACCGATACGGTATTGACCGGTAAATCAACTAAAATACCGGTACATAAAAACAGGTAGGTACATGTATTTACCAGCAAATCAACCAAAATACCGATATCAAAAAATAGGCAAAATTGGTATCGATATTGAAAATGATCGGTACTGGACGGTATCGGTTCGGTAACTGGTACCAAATGCTCATCCCTTCCCAGTGTTAACCGTTAACCGCCCTCTCGAAACTGATGTGGAAACCCCGGAAGATTATACGAGAACATGATAGCCATCCCTTAAGTCACGTTTATTTCATCTAATATTTTTAAGTTATATTTTTGTGTTTTTCTTTTTATTTGCATGAGTCCATGTTTTGTGCAGTTTGTTTATTTTCCAACATGTGTTTTTTTTCATTTTTTATTTTATTTAGTAAAACCAATGAACAAGGATAATGGGAGTAGTGGTCAGTTATTGTAATTGTAGTTTAAATATGTATTAATCGAAAGAAGCAAGCACAGTGAGTTTTTAGTAAAGAATTTGTTTTGGTTAATTTTATCTCAATAGATTTTGAGGTGAATTAATTGTGTCTATGCTAGCTCAATTGTGGCACATTGAGTGGTGTTCTTAGACCCGAATTTATAACCGGAGTGGCGATTTCTGTATCTTCGGGAGTGATTCGCAGACCTACTGTTGGTTTTAGTGGTGTATCTGTATCCAAAACAAACCGTAAATCTATCTTTTATTTTACCCTTTTATTTGAACCGGTGATTTGGGGTTTTACTCCTATCTATGTTCTTTTTTCATCAGTTTCATTTCACTTGATAAGCCCAATATTCATATTGGCCCAAAAGCAGTCCAACACAAAACCCATTTTGCAGTCAAGAAACTTTAACTCTTCGAGCCCAGTAGTATACGATAAATACAAACAAGCATAGTAAAATTGGGTACCTATCTCTGTTTTACGACTCGAAGAATGAGGCCAAGAGAGGAACAAGGGTTTGTGAGGGTTGTTGCCGCCTCTCTCAGCCAATGATTTCGATCATTCTCTTTGAAATTCCAACAACCCTCTGTTACAGGCGTGTTTGGTTAAGCTTATTTTGGAACAACTTATAACTTATTGACTCATGAAAGTTAATAAGTCAGTTTTTATACATATGTATGTGTGTATGTATGTATGTATGTATATAGAGATAGAGAGAGAGAGAGTAAATGATCTACGAAAACAACGGTTTTTGTAGATCCATATCCCAAACCAAACACAACCATCAAAGATGAGGCTATGATGATTTCAGATTAACCGGGTCATAATCGGGTCAAGATTTGAGATTGTCCGCGGCTTGGCGTGGCAGAATAGGAGGACGGCAAATGCGAGATCCCATGGGGTTCTCTTCTTGCAACCTCTTTGCAGCCATGGCGGTCTAATCCTCTTTTCCGATCGTAAAACAGATCTGAGCCTCAAAATCATTTTCTTTTTACTTTTTATTTTATTTTGTTTTGTTGCGTGCTTTTGATTTTTGTACCATTGTGGATATTTTGTTGTATTTAGTGGTACCGTACCTGTACCGATTTTCTTTATTTGTTGGTATCGGTCCGGTACTGTGCTCAACCAAGCCCGGCCAAACACACACTTTTTAAAAAGAGGAAATTGCTAAAATGGTCTTTTAGATTTGGTCAATTTTGAAAGTTTAGTCCAGAACTCAAACTTTTTGAATCTCTCTTGTTGTTTTAATTTTTGTTTTTATTTTCATCCAAAAACAAATTCTGATAAAAAATTTCAGTTGATATTTAGTTTTTCTTTTGTTTATTTCCTCTCTTTAATGAAGTACAAAATTGTTAGATTTTTTTTTAATTTGCTATAATAACATGTTAAAAGACAATTTTACCCTACATTGAAACGGAGGAAAAAGACAAAAAAAAATTGAATTTTAACTGAAAAATCTGACAAGATTTTGATTTTATTTGAAAATGACAACAAAATTGAAATCACAGGAACCTAGATTCAAAAGGTTTAAATTTTGAATTAAAGTGGCAAAAGTGATCAAAACGTAGAGATCATTTTGACAGTTTACTTATTTAAATATATTTGTTAATACACATGGAAGTTTGTCTCGGTTTGTTATCGGGGTGAAAATGAATTTTGGTTCGAAATATGATGTGGCATGCTGAGGTTCCGTTTTATAAACAAGGATGGGTAGTACGTGTCTACGAATGTTGATGCTCATAGGTCTTAGCTCAATACTTTGAAGACTTTAGGTTTAAAATGTTGAGCCATAGCTTCACATTCGCATATAAACTATGATCAATTAAGCTTGCATTCCATTCCGGCTATCTTAGTTTCTGACCGGACTCATTTATGTTCTTTAAAATGATGCTGGGGTCCCTTTTTTGTTGTCAAATTGCAAATTACAAATAAAAGGCTAGATCATTTATTCTAATGTCTCGGTTCTTTTTTTTTTTTATCACAAAATGAATTAATCTTTAACTGAACAGAAAGCTGTATTTCAATAAAAAAAAAATAATTAACTTGTTTCAATTAGTCACAAACTAGAAAAGTAACCCGCCGCGATGCGGCGGGGGCTAGATTTTTATTTATGTTAAGCTAGTTGCCATTTACATCCATTAGGTTAGATACATCAGCTGGAACCAAGAGTTTGTACATTTGTTATGGTTGCTACTTAGGTTACTAACACTAAGTGTGTTAGTTACATAAGTTGCACAAAATATATTTTCGTTGACAATGTGGCTTGCTGAATTGCGGGAATGCAGCTGCGTTTTTTCCTACCTGGCAGCTGTACAAAAGGGGTCTGACGTCCCTATCATTGCCCGCGTCCCTTCTTTGAAGTATTACTGGTATCTGGGATGATAATTTATGCGTATTAGTGTAAGGTATAGTTATAAATCTACTGTGGGTAGAGTTATTGATCAAACACATCACTATACAGGTTTTGACATGCCTAGCATTGGTGTGTGTGTAATGTTTACCTGGCGATTCATCTTGAGGGCGCTTTTGTTGGTTAAGCTTGGCGTAGGGTGTTTTTGGTGGAGGAACCCTCACATTTAACTACAAAAGTATAAAAGGTACAAAATTAACTACACAACACTAACAAAAATTGAATACCAAAATAAACAACAAAGAATACACTAATCCAGAATTGTTATTTCCAGTAAAAAGAATTATATAACTTTAATTAAAATATCAAACCAATACTAATATCACGAGTTTTGCTCTGTTGTATTACATGCACCATTGACAAGGTCAGTTTGAAACCTTTATGGTCAAGCGCGCATGATTGCATAATCTGTAAAAGAGTGAACAGAACATCATGAGCATTTTAGTTTTCAATTGCAAACATCTGAAATGTAAGAGGCTAAAAAACAATGACCTTTACAGTTAACTTGACAAACATTGCAAGTGTTGATGTTGGAACTTACTGAAGAGAGTTCCTAAAGAAACGAATGCCCTGAAACAAAGAAATTCAGTGCTTATTATACAGAAAACACGCCCTTTTTGACAGAAAAAAATGTACACAAGTTGTTTATTGTACCTGCAATGCAAAACTGATGTTGGCTTCATCTACTTGGAACGTCACTGTCCTTAATTTATCATCTCGGGATTGAGCGAGTTTTAGAATTCCCTATAAAATGATAGCAATTTATAAGAATTTGCAACAAAAAAGACATTTTTTTAATATTTAATAGATAAAAAGTCGACTGATAGGTGCAGATGGGTTGGTTACCTGATCACCTAGCACTCTACACATGCATGAAAGTTCCATTATACCAAATGGTGGTATGAATGTTGATTTGGAGATATCAATAGAAAACTTGTTCAACTGTAAAAAAATAATAATTTATTTTGATTAGAATATATAGATATTTCATCTTTTATCATGAAAGAAAGATGATATGGTTATACCTCTCCTATTGTTGTATCCTTCTTTCCTTTACGAAACAGCTTCACAACAGAACATAGTACAATCTACACCGAAGAGACAGTAGGAAATTAGTCTACTTCAAAGGAAAGATCGGGTTGACCATTGACCCACTAATCTTGTTTTGACTTTTGACCATTCTTAGTATATAGAGAATTGAGTTTAGTTGTGTTTACAATGCAATATAAAAACAAATAGTTATCTAAATCTTTGAATGAAATGACTTAGACGTTTATGACCCGTTCACTTTGACCTATTTAAATGAAAACACTTAAATGAATGTGTTTAATTGTGTTTAAATCGGTACCTGTTGATGCTGTGGAAGGGATTGTATAGTGTCGACTATTGGTGTTTTGTAAGCCCTCGACAAAGCAATAGCCGTATGATCAACCCTCACCTACATGAAAATGAAGTAGAGACAATTAGATAACTATTTAAACAAGCTTATGAATTTTACTTTTCATCAGATGAAAAAAAAAAAGTTGTAAAAAGTTATTTAATGAAAACTATTACCATGGATGTCAAAGTTGAAGTGCAGGTAGATTCTCTAAGCTCAGTTTCAAGCATCTCTATCGCACCCCTGGAAAGCGAAATAAAAGCTCAAGATCAATTTCCGCCTTAAAGAATTTACGAGAATTTGTAGACTGTAAAACAATTATAAATAATTAAATAGAAATACCAACCTGCAGATACCAAGAGCTTTCCTCATATCACCAGATGCTGCAGCTACTTTCTGCATACATTCATTCAAATGGTGCATCTTAGAATTTATAGCAACCACAAGTCTTTAATTACAACTTACCATGGCCCAAGGAAACCTATAAGTCATAGAAAATAAGGACCACTTATCAAGATTCAAGAACATAGACACAAACCATAACAATGAAGAATAAAAACAAAAATCGACTATTTATAAGTTAATAGGTTGAAATCGCCACCTCTAAATGAGTTGAAATAACTACATACCTGCACATGAGGGAGTATATATATTTGCCTCCATGAAGAGCCTTTTTGGTAGATCTATCTTTGTAAGTTGGTTAGCAAGAGCATGCATACTCAGTGAGAAAAACAAAGTCTTAAAAGAGTTTCTTTTATCAAAATATGTTTTTACATCTTTTTATAATATGAAAACCTTCTACACGAACAAAGTAATTCGAAAAGTTTTTCTCAATAGTTACTTCTCTAGCCTATCCCATGTTATCAGTTGACCAAATTTTTTATGTATTTTATTTCCCTCTTTTTTAAATGATATCATGTGCAAGAAAGTAAAAACAATGGAATAGAATTAAAAGCTGTATCAATGTTGTAATCTTAGATTAGGCCAAATGAAGACTTCATCAAACTTGAAACCGGCTATTTACCTTTAATATTAAAAAAAACATTTACAAAATTTGCGGTTATGCAAAAGAATAATATTCATGAACCATCGTTTTCTTTTTTAAAAAAGAAACTTTATAGTCAATACAAACTAACCGTTTCGAATAAATGAATTACTTGTTCAAACCAATTGAAACCACCAATCCGATCCATTCTGTTTGGCCGGTCCAGCCAACACAACCCGATCGAACCAGACAAAACCCCTAATTCGGATCATAAAATTATTAAGGTCTTAATCACAATAAAAAAAAAGACCTGAGAGTGCAACCAACATGTCCAATTTCTGTTTTTTGTTACTGGATGTTAAAGGCTTCTCCTCACTACCATGCTTTGTTCAGATTGGCATCCATCACAGGGGAACAACCCTGCAATAAATTTATTGAAGATCCGAACATCTAGGTTTATTCAACATAAAACATATGCACAAACATCATTCTATTCTATATGAATTTATATATCGCATAAAAAAAATTGACCACAAATTTAAAGGTGAATCTTCATTGAGCATTAAATTGAACACCAATTTCAAGCCTAGACCTGACTTACCTTGCTACGGTCCCGCACCTCAGATCTCCAAAATCATCTTGTACCTCCTTCAATCGCAAAGTCACATTATCGAGTACAAGTACAAACTGAAAGCAAATTAAACCAACTGTAACAATTTATTTATGTAACAACCCGCACTTTCGTGCGTTGTTACCACTCGATATACTCGTTACGCCTAGCACCAGAGATTCGGATCATAATGTAACTATATCGCATACATCGCTATTCGAAGGATAATCGCATATTTTCGCAATATATTATCACTATATCACACCACAAACACTAACACTCACGATGACATTGAGTGAGGACCTATTCTACCCTCCTCGGTGGCCGTGATGTGTCGAAACGCAGACAATTAACGCTAACAAAGACTCTCGGGTGAGTGCTATAACTCCAGTCGTCGTGACGATGATGACAATACGATTGAATGGTACCCCGTCAGTCATTGTGGCACAACTCACAATAACGTTCACGAAGACATCGAGAAAGGACCTATGCTACCCTCCTTGATGGCTGTGAAACGTCGCTAATAATCGCATACTCAAAACGAAAACCGATTGTTATATCGAAACTTTGGAAGATGGATACGTAAATATGACCCTTAGTGATATATATACATGTATAATAATAATAATAATATAAATCAACTATAGAAAGCGCGTACCTCAAAAACTATCAAAACGATCGAAAACGGAGAAACTCACCGCGCCGGAGTGGCCATCCGGACGGATGGGCCATCCGGACGGATGGGCCATCCGGACGGATGGGCCATCCGGACGGATGGGCCATCCGGACGGATGGGCCATCCAAACGAATGGCCATTCGACCCAGTAACTCCCTTCTCCATTTTTGCCTATAAATAGCATGTCACATCACTGTTCAAGTGATGTGACAGCTCCCACTCGACCAAGCACGCTCCAGGACCCTTTTCTCCCGATTCCTCGCGATTTCGGTAAGATTTCAACCTAAAACTCGTACTTCTATGATCTACACTCAATTCTACATCATTCTATCTTTCAAAACTCGATTTCTAACCGTGAAATCTACTGATTTGAGGTGTTTTAAGGTGAGGTCACCAAGAGTTCATATGAACTTCAAGTTGTGACCTCATCCCACCATAAACGACTCAGATCTGGGTGATTTCCACATATTTTGATAATAAATCTCACCTAATTCTATGTTTTTAACCAAGGAACTGTGCGGTTTCGAGTTAACCATGAGAAACCGTCAAGAACGGCTAGATCTGGTGGAACGGGGTGGTTCCCGGCCGTTAGAACGGGTCGGAACTGATAGAATTTCAATGGTTAATGCTAGATTACACCGTCCCAACAAGACCGCATCGTATTTCTTCCGAAAACACTCAAAAACAGTTGACCGGAACGTTAAACAGACGTGCCATTCGAACGGGTCACATGCCATCCGAACGGGTCACATGTCATCCGATCGAATGACCATTCGACTCAGTCAACAGTCACTCGATCGAATGACCATTCGACCCAGTCAACAGTCACTCGATCGAATGACCAATCGACCCAATCACGTGTCATTCGACCGGATAGCCTGTCATCCGACCGGATGACAGCCATCCGACCGGATGACAGCCATCCGACCCAGATCTATATGTCATCCGATCGGATGAGCCCATCCGAACGGATGAGCACCATCCGACCAGATAACTAACTGTTCGATGTTATTCTCGCTTAACCGTACATCGTTTACTATAACCTTCAATGATTCAACGCAGACGCACTTGCAACCGATCCAATCAAGTTGTATTCTCGCTAAATACGCACTGTGAGTATACTTGAACCCTTTTAATCGCATTTTGGGTGTAACATACGTTTCTAACAAATCGAACTTGTCAAACGAAATATTCAATCAATCGAATTATCACTTGCGAATGACTGTTATGCATAGATATACGTGATGCTGGTTGCATATGTGCTAGGGCTTATACTCGCGACGTCCCACCATGACTAGTATAGTACTATTGCGCCCGACGGGGTCTAGTTTGCCATCGCATATTCGAGCATCGAGGACTTAGTTGGTAGTATCAGCTTTGTGAGTGTATATGTCGTGTGTTACGTTTATGCATGAGGAAATTCGCTACACTTTTTATCTATTACGCTATACATATCAAACCTGTATACTCGCCAATACTTTTGTATTGACAAATATTTTAACGAATGTTGCAGGTTAGATCGCAGGCTATATCAAATCAAGCTAGGAAGTCTAGAAACTCAACTAAAATCTAGGTTGTCGGATTTGTATTGTTCGAGAGGACAAGAAATCTGTGATAACTTATGTGATTGTATTATTTGTTAGTATGGGATAACGAATGTATTAAATATTATCGCAATATAGTTGTTATGGATTCTCGTGAGCAATCTGATTCGCCTAGTGCCGCGCCCCGATGATTCCGCCATCGGTTGGGGTGTGACAATTTATTGCACAAAAGATTCAAACTATCGATACACATGATTCAACAACTAAACCCTAAAACCTTAAAACCCACTCTCCAAATTCAATTTCTTACTCAGATCAAACACGGTGTAACATAAACGAACATATAATCATCGAAACAAATTAACACATGGCCAAATGGAGGTACGATAGCAAACCAAAATCGAAAACTATACTAACATTTAACACATTACAGAGAAAAAAACGCAAACTGAAGAATCCTAACTGGATCTTTGTACTGATTTGAAAGAACGCTTAACAAACCCTAACTGATCCAAAATGGAACTCACCGGAGGTTGCAGACGAAACGGAGAGACGACCAGAGTATAAACGTGGAGCCTTCACTAAAAAGCAAATGACTCACCACCAATAATTTTCTCTTCAATGTTGTAGCTGTAGAGATCTCTGGCGGCGTAGCCGTAGCCCGTAGCCTTAGCCGATGAAGCCACCGGCAAGAAACCGGGTAGTATCCATTACCCATCTTGTTCGTAAAACCCATCCGGCTAGAAACCACCATCCATCGCCGCTAGCGGAGGCAGCCAGAGTTTGTTCAGATCCTTTTCTCCCTGGGTCTCTTTTTGTGTGCGAGTAAAGTGAAAAGAGTGATGGTGAAGAGTGTTTTTAATTTTTGTGAGGGAGTGCTAAAGTCATGACCTGGACCCACACACAAGATTGGTACAACACTTTAAGCAGCATGTACAATATCAATTGCAACAAAATGTTGCAAATTAGAGTAGTATATAATTCATGGTTGTTAGCTTCTTTTAACTTCACTACTTTGACAAAATCATAAAACACACAAGAAGTAAGATAATTTGTTACATCCATACATTTTTTCCAAATCATTGATAAATCTCGCTGAATCATGGAAGAGAAATCACAAACTATGCTATCGTTTATAATTGCTATCAAGATAGATTTAAAACACAACTAGAAATGATTCCTCACGTTGCGGGGTTGTTTTTTTTTAATGTGATTCGAGTGTATTAATTCTTTTTTGTAATTGGTTATCAATCAAAATGTAGACTAACTGAAAACGTGTATAAAAATAAGCACAAACAATATTATATTTGACATGACTCATTTTTTAAAAGTTGAAACATAAACCAACTTGAATTTATACCGACACGTATGTAAAAATAAGTACGTAAATTTGAGGGGATCAAAGTATCTCTACGTTGAAACGTAAACCAACTTGAATTTACACCGATATGTATTTATACTCATTTTTTATCTTTTGAAGCTACATTGATATTTCAAGAATGAGAATTGGATTAACAGAACAGTTGTTTTAAAACAGTCATTTTACAGCAGTTGGTTCCCAAGCAGTTGTTTCTGTTTCAGAGAAGTGTTTTGTACCTACAATTGCAAAAGAACTGATTTGAAACCTCAGTTGATCAGCAGTTCTTTTTAGATTCAAATTTAGATCAATTGTTTACAAAATGGTTTGGTTCTCAAAGTGCATATCAGTGATCAGTACTTCACTCTTATCGGGTGTTCGCATCAGTTAAATGACTGCATGCTTTTTAGTGGTGACAGTATCTACATATGAGTGGGTCAATTTTGCTGTTTTCCTCCTGAAAGATGATGCATTTAAAATAAAATTAAGGGTCCTTTAAAAGATGAAATTAAGAATGCTAAATAGTGTTTGTTACCAACATAATTGACTGAAAGAAATACCTGCCCATAGGCTAGGACCCTTGGAAAAGTGCATCCACAACACAATCATCGAATATCGTAGAAGAGGGAGGCCCGGTACACATGGTCAAATGTAAACGAATGCGAACCAACTTTTCGCTGGGTGCTCTGAATGCATCACTGTCAAGAGTTGTCGTCAAAATTCGACCGTTAGTTACTTTTGAACTTCTGGCTGTGCGCTCTGACTGCATCACTGTCATGGTAATCAATACCTGAGGTTCATCAGGTGTGACAGTACCTATGAAGATCGACTTTGAATTCAATTAAGGGTGTTTAATTACGAAATCTTCATTACCTTCTGGCAATGCAAGCAGGGGCGGACCTACTTTAGTGAGTCGGGGTATTTTAAAATGGGATCCTGTACAACCACTATTTGGTCTGGTGGAGATTTGGTTCATGAGGTGTTATTTTAAAATGGCACGGTATGCATGACCTGAACCGCTGAAAACCCGACCCAGATTATTTTCAGCTGTAACAAGTTTACAGTCAGTGGCTGGATTACATTAGGTTATAATACAGAACTTTCAGTTTTTCTTATAATCAGAATCTTTAATTGAGCACTTTGAGAATCTTCATTTGGACACCTTTTGTTTTGTGACTCTACAAACTTAGGCGTTGAGAACCATTGTAAACTTTATATATTGGTGACCCATTACAATAAGTTTGCACTATTTTTCGAAAATAAGACTTGAACTCTCGCCACACGGTAAGAGCACTATTTTAACGACTTGATATTATTAAGCTAACGCGCTTTGGTAAAAATGCTCATACAATTAAGCTACGAACATATATAAGATATGAAGGAATCCATTTCCCTTCGACTTACACCACCTTCCGCCACCGATTCCTTGACCTCGGCGCCCAATTTCACCGCTCTCCTCCGCATCTCCTCCCCTTCCTCGGAACCCATTAGCGTCTTAACAGCGTCTTCCACCACATTAGCCTTCACCAACTCATTTCTACGCTCCCAATTCTTCATCGGTATACCAATTCTAAGAACATCCGTTATCAAAAACGCATTTCTCGGCTGATCGAAGTGCATTGGCCACGCAGCTATCGGCACTCCCATGGACATACTCTCCATGCTCGAATTCCACCCACAGTGACTCATAAACCCACCCGTAGCAAAATGTCCCAAAATCTCCAACTGTGGGGCCCATGACCGCTCGATCAACCCACGCCCCCTCACCCTCTCTTCAAACCCATCCGGCAACTCAACCTTCCTCTCCTCAAACCCAACCGAATCCCCTGTATCCGCCACTCGAACCACCCAAACAAACCTTTGGCCGCTTCTCTCTAACCCGAGAGCCAGTTCCCTAATTTGTTCGTCGCTAAAGGTAGTTGTTGTCCCGAAAGACACATAAATAACCGAATTTGCAGGCTGTTTGTCCAGCCACTGCAAGCATCTATGACGGTTCTTTAAACCCGTCGCATTAGATGCTATATGAACCGGGTTCAACGGCCCAACAGCCCATATCTTCTTTTTCTCTTCTTTCTCCAAATATTCAAAAAATTTACCTTCAATCACTCTCGAAGAATCGTATAACTCTCCGACGTGATTCATATCAGGTTTTTGAAGAGCCGCGAACTTCAAAAACTCCGGGCTAGTAGCTCCATCTTGAGAAGGTAACCTCTTCATCAGTTCCGGTTCAACCGGAAACGGTCCGGTGCCGCCGGTTCTCTCCCAGTGGCGAGAGGATATGTAGAAAGCTGGCGGCGGTTGGAAGACATATGTTTCAGCGTTCGGTATTAGTTTGACGTCCTGAACAACGTAAGACATGAGAACGTCATGGATGACGACGACTTTTTGAACATGTTGTGAGAGATGACGTATGAGGGTGGCGGTAGGGTGGCGGAGGTGGAGGGTGGAGTTGAGTAAGGGTTGGAGGTGGGAGGGGTAAGGGGTGGATGGGTCTGGTGGTGGGGAGGTGAAGGGTGGGACGGTAAATTCATGGAAGTTGACGGCGGTGGTGGTACGGTGGCGAGAACGGACTTGACGGATGCAATCGGTGGAGCTGACAAAGTGGACGGGGAGGTTGTAGGTGGAGATGAGGTGGGAGAGGTGGTAGAGCTGGGTGAGGTGGCCTTGGGCTACAAATGGGACCATTACTACCACCACTTTGGTTGCCGGAAAAGTTGGGTCGTTGCCGGACATGTTAATATAATATGTTTGTTAATGTTAATTGGCTTGAAGGTTTAATAGTTTTATATTATTAAGGAAAGGAAGGATATACGAAATCAAAATTGACTTGTGTAATCCAGACTTATCCTTAACGTGTAATTACACCTAATCCCTCCACGATGGCTACATGAGCAAAAAGGGAATTGGCATCTTTGGATTTAATATTCTTCTACTTAGGCCTGCCTGGAAAAACTAACCCATTAATCTCATTTTGGGTCCTAATGGGTCATAATAACAACTTCCTGGGTTGTTTTGGGTTTACTGTTTAGTGTTTAATTTTTTATTTTTTTAACGGCCAACGAATCCTCTAAATGGGGTAGTAGTGAAATTCACCATACCGGGATACACTCGTCTCCGAACCAGGGAAAGCCCTCATCTAGGGCCGAAGCCCGTGAAAACTCGCCCCGAAGGCACGACAGTGCGGTGAGGTAAAACCTTATTGGCTTTAGTGTTTAATTTTGATGGGTTAAAATAAAATGATGAAAGGTAAGAACGGGTCAGTGCGGGTCAAGAGAAAAAAATAAACGGGTTGAAGGAGAAACTGAACGGGTCCTCGAATTGTATCTGAAGAGTGAAGACTAAAATCATCTCTGTTCTCGATTGCATCTAAAATCGTGGAAATCGCATCTAAACACTTTGCGCATGTCTCCGAAATCATCCCAGCCATAATCTTCTTCTACATCGATCTCCTCTCAACCCTAGAGGCAAACTTTTTGGTCTAATTTCTTCAAACTTTATATCGATCTCATCTCAAAAATGTGCTATACTTTTTTCCTCAATTTGTTGGTATAATCTCAGAAAATATGCTCTATTTTTTTTCCCCTCAGAAGACCCTCGCGCACCAACCATTTGTTGAATTGCCAAAATGAAAACGAAAGTGTTTTTTTAATCAATTTTCTTCAGATTTTCTCTAGTTTGTCTTTAAGTTTGTTGGTAAACTAGTTGATGCCCGCCCGCGTTGCGAGGCGATAGCCGAATAATTCTCAATCAATTAAAAAAAAGACTACTACTCCCTCCGTCCTATTAAATGTGTCTTATTTTGAATTTTCAAAGTCTTTATTTATAAACTTTGACTTTAATTATATATTTTTTTGTGTTATATAAAACTTGATCAAAATTAACCTGATAAAAACACTTGTAAAACACACTCAAATCATATAACTTTAATCAAGTATTATCTAACACAAACAAAATTATTTAATGTCAAAGTTTATAAATAAAAACTTTAAAAATTCAAAATAGGTCACTTTTAATGGGACGGAGAGAGTATATTTTTGGTAGGAAAAAAAAAACAAAAACGATGATAAGACCGTAATTTTGGGCTCAGGGCAAAACTATAAATTTTCGGGACTAATGAGCAAGTGTTAGGCAGCTCCTTGACACGAAAAAAAAAAAATAAATCGAGTAAACCAATTAAAACAAAAAAAAACCTTTATAGTTTTGCTAAAAAAACCTAAACGATTGGAAAAATTTAATTTTTAATTGAGGGCGAAATCATAATTTTTATTCAGGGATAAAATCGTAAATTAAATGGACCAATGGGGGAGTGCCAGGAATCTGCCGGCATGACTATAATTTTACACTGGGGCAAAATTGTAATTTCACCAGGAAAACAAACAAAAACGATGGAGAAAATGTAAATATAAGTTGAGGGCACAATCGTAACTTGGCTGTGAGAAAAAAACTAATGGCAAAACTGTAAATTTATACGGGGCAAATTCGTAATTTTGAACCGAGGGCAAAATCGAAATTTTTTAGCTGGGAGCAAAAGCGCTAATTTATTTTTAAGTGGGGGTAAAAACATAATTTTGAGCTGATCGCAAAATCGTATTTTTAAGGGAAAAAAACTAATGGCAAAACTGTAAATTGAAACGGGGCAAAATCGTAATTTTAAACCGGGGGCAAAATCGAAATATTTAGCTGGGAGCAAAAGCGTAAATTTATTTTTAAGGGAGGGTAAAAATATATTTTTGAACTGATGGCAAAATCGTAATTTTAAAACGAGATAAAATCGTAAATTTGTTGGGTCAATAGGGGAGTGTCAGGCAGCTGCCTGGTACTATTCCCCTGCCGCCATTTAATCCAATAGACGGCAGACACTATTGCCGCCGACACTGTACTTTGTAGTAGTTGAAAATTCGAATTGAAGTATTTTGAGTAGATAAAATTATAAAAGGTCATAAACTTCTTGATGTTTAAACGATTAAAAAATTGTTCTTCAATATTATGTTACTGTTTTTCTTTTGCCTTTTTTTTTGTTTGTTATGGGTCGCCTTATGACACAAATGATGAGATACAGACTTTATTGCATAGTAATATATTCGGGTTCTATGCGGATAAATGAGAATGAGGTATATTTTAGATAATTGGGCCGACATCACCTAATACTGTTCAGAGCCGAACCCATTCCGACATCACAGATCACCTTAGGCTACTCGGTATGGTGACGGAGGGAAGCCGGCGACGGAAGGGGACGGAGGGGGGGCGGCGTGGGAGGACGGCGTCGCCGAGGGGGAGGCCCACATGTCTGGTCCGTCGCAAACGGCACAACTCGGACGGGGAGGACGGGACGGAGGGGGACGGAGGGGGGCGGCGTGGGAAGACGGTGGTGACGTGGCGGCGCCGGGGGTGGAGACGGAACCATACCGAGCAGCCTTATACAATTTGGACACTACAGGCTGCTTTGAAGATTATAGAAGCATACATGGAAGGTTACCCACAGGATTAGGAGCTTTACTTTGAAAAAGATAAAATGTCACAAAACCCTTACCATGTCTTGTTTTTGCAATATTAAAATACTACAAATTAACTAATTTACCTATATATTAAAAACAGAATTGAATGAACAGTAAAAAAAATAGAATTAAATGACTAGTAACATGACTAAGGAATGGACAAATGGTATCGGGTACCAGTATCGGTATCAAATCGGTATCAAATTTACTAAACCGGGTGTATGTTCGGTACTGGTTCGGCACCGGCATTCATCAGTTTTTACCCGCAAATACCGGTGTTGTAGCAGTACCGACCGTATCGAGCCGTACCGTACCAGGTATATTCGGTACCGGTACCCACTTTTGGGGATTTCGGTAATGGTATTTTCGGCAGGGGCGAAGCATTATGGTTACCCGGGGGTGCACCCGCCCACCCCAATGTTTCGGCTAGAAGTGTGTATATGGTCCGATTTTTCGTCCGAAAATTTAAAATTTATAAAGGATCGCCCACCCGATTATTTTTCCTAAATGGTGGGTAATTTGGTAAATATATTTTAACTCTTATTTTATTTGTTTAACCCTAGATTACCCACCACACAACAAACTTAATGCCAAATTATTAATTATCAAATATTATTTATCTTTTTCCCAGCCGTCGTAGCTTTTTGTTTCTGCATCCTGCCGCAAGACTTTTGGTACTGACTTCTGTTTCTTCAGTTCTCCGGTAAGACTTTTGGGCCAATTTAACAATTTGGGAAGTGGTGCCATCCTTATCCATTTGCAATTCAGTGATTCACAGTTCCACCAACATTTGGGTAACAATTCTTTTCTTTATTCTTTTACTAGTGGGAATGCCCGCGCGTTGCAGCGGGTGTCCCGAATGATTTCATATTCAATTTGTGTGTTCAATTATATACGTATAACTGAAAAAGAGCCACTATAATCTGTTATTAGAAAGCTATATGAACAAACGCATAAGTCTCTTCGAGTATACTTTCGGTTAAAGAAACCAACAACTTTAATACATACATAGTCGCATACACATATACAGTTATACATAGTGGAAGGATATTTTAAAGGCCAATTGGATTTTAACACCTGTAACTTTGAAGAATTGGCCGATAACACCCGCAACTAACACTTTGATCTGTGACACCCTAAACTTTTAATTTCGTGTGTCATTTCACCACTCAGTTAAAAACTCAGTAACTGAGTTAGTGTTCAATCCTAGGTGGCATCCTACATGGCTTCATTAATCCTACATGGCACGAGTGACTTGGCTAACACATGTTATAAGAACCAAAACCCTGAAACCTGGCATTGTTGTTCTGTTCGTTCGTTTTGGAGGGAAAGATCAAGGGTGACGTGACCTAGCTTCTCAATCCATCAAGTTTAAACTCCGATCAAGGTACGATTTCACATGATTATGCAATGGGGGAAACGATTGATGTCATGCTTTGGTATGGTGGTTACATTGAGTTAGGTTTTGGTGTTCCACAGTATGTTGGGGGTGCATCTAGGTTAATTAAAGTTGATATAGACCACATTTCATACTTTGAGCTATCAGATTATGCATTGGAAACGAAATGCTATAAATCAAGGAACTTTCATATGTATGGGTTGGATGCGGATGATGGTGAAATTAGGCATTTTCGTAATGATAGAGATGTGTTGGAGTTGGTTAAGAAGGTTTTTAGTTGGAGTGAAACATTTATGGAAGTATTTGTTCAAGATCGTCAATTCAGTGCACCTGAAGCCCACTCCAGTTCTAGGCCTAGTAAACCTGTTACCCAGCCCAGTAAACCTGAAGCCCAATCCAGTAAACTAAAAGCCCAATCTTCTAGGGTTTCCCCTGGATGCAGCTCTAACTCAATAGGTAAGCAAGTAGACGAGGACAGTGAAGATAGTGAGTTCAGTGTGGAAGATGAAGAGTCAAATTCTGATGATGAAGATTATGATGAACTAGTTGAGGCCAGTGATGAAGAGGAAGCTGCGGATGATGTACTTGGATTAGAGTCAGACAGAGAGGATGTTGAGTGGATACAGTCACAACATGCACTTAGAGAGTCAAGCAAGATAGATTTGGAAGCCAAAAAAAAGTGCTTGATGAGGTAGTAAATGAAAGACAAACAGAGGGTAATTTGCATGAAACAGAGGGTAATTTGCATGAAACTGAAGATGCAAGGGTAGATGGAAACAGTAGTTACGAGGAATCTGATGGGGACATTTTAACACCTGGTGATAGTGAGGATGATGATATCAGGGGCAAGAAGTACAAGGAAGCAGCCCCATCTGTAGGTGAACATACAAATTGGAAGAAATTTATTTGGAAGGTGGGAATAAGGTTTGCATCAAGGGAGGCCTTTAAAGAGGCAGTGAGGCAGTACTCAGTAGCTAATGGTAGGAACTTGTACCTTGCAAAGAGCGAAAAGACTGCATGTGGTCGTATTGTTGTCAATTGTGTTAAAGGTTGTTCATTCTTTATACATTGTTCACTTCATAAAGGGAAAGAGTGTTACTTGGTTAAGAGAGTGAAGAATATACATACCTGCCAAAGAAACATGGTAAAGAATAGACAGCTAACTGCAATGTTCATAGCTAATGAGTTCCTGCAAGTGTTTAAATCCAAGCCCAACTGGTCGGCTAAGGAAATCATATTGGCTGTGAAACATAAGTATAAAATCATAATCACCAAGTGGCTGGCCTACAAGGCTAAAGCATGTGCCCATAAGAAACTTCATGGATCAATGAGGGATCATTATAGCAAAATTGGTGCATACATGGAGATTTTGAAAAAAGTAAACCCAACATCAACTTTTGTGCTTGTTACTGCACCACCAGGTTTCATTAACTTAGATCCCACAGCAAGATGTGAAACTTTTTTCAGACTCTTTGTGTGTTTTGATGGTGTGAAAAGGGGATTTCTAGCTGGATGTAGGAAGGTCTTGTGTCTAGATGGTTGTTTTCTAAAGACCTTCCTAGGAGGGATGTTGTTAACTGCAGTTGGCAGAGATGCTAATGATCAGATGTATCCATTGGCATGGGCAGTTGTAGATGGTGAAAATAACGATAGCTGGGAATGGTTTATGGAAGAGCTCAGGAAGTGTTTGGGTGTAAGTGATGGTGGTGAGGCATGGACATTCATCTCAGATCAACAAAAGGTAGTAGCCATTGACAAATTTTACAATGAACAATTATTTTCTGCTGTAATGTCTAAGGTTAATAATCATTTATGTGCAGGGTCTGTTAAATGCTGTGGCACTTATTTGGCCAAGGGCAGAGCATAGAAACTGTGCAAGGCACATCTATGCGAATTGGCACAAGAATTTTAAGGATGAGGAGCTCAAGGAGTTGTATTGGAAAGCTGCAAGAGCATACTGTGAACCTGATTACCTCCAAGCCATTGATGAAATGAGGGCCATAAACCCTGATGCAGTAGAGGCAATCTTAAAGCAGGATCCCAAAAGTTTTAACAGGTGCTACTTGAAAACTCACACTAAATGTGATGTCATAGTAAACAACATGGCAGAAACATTTAATGGTTATATCATAACTCCAAGGTCAAAGCATATTATATACATGCTAGAGGACATTAGGGTTCAAATCATGAGTAGATTAGTCATCAAAAGAACTGAAATGGAAGCCAAAGATGTGCTCATTTGCCCCAATATCCAGGAGAAACTTGATTTCTCAAAATATGCAGCCTTTAGGTGTGAGGTATACCCCTCATCTTATCAGGTTTTTTCAAGTTAGAGATGTTGATGATGTTACAGTTGACTTGGAAAATAAGACCTGCACATGTAGAAAGTGGCAATTAAGGG
This sequence comes from Helianthus tuberosus, assembly GCA_030545235.1. Taxonomy (NCBI): domain Eukaryota; kingdom Viridiplantae; phylum Streptophyta; class Magnoliopsida; order Asterales; family Asteraceae; genus Helianthus; species Helianthus tuberosus. The sequence goes on from CM060452.1 coordinate 6,382,825, forward strand.
GGTATCCTTGTAAGCATGTGTGTGCTGTGGCTGGATTTTTGCATAAGAATGCTGAGGATTATGTTGACCCATGTTACCACAAAGAAACATACATGAGAACTTATGAGTACTCAATCCCACCATTGCCTAGTGAAAAGTTTTGGCCCAAGGTTGATTATCCATTGGATCCACCTCCAATCAAAAAGGCACCTGGTAGGCCTAAGAAAAACAGAAAAAAGGGACCCTCATAAGGATCCCAAGAAACCAGGCAAACTGACTAAGCATGGGGTGGTAATGACATGTGGGATTTGTGGAGAAAGAGGTCACAACAAGAGAAAATGCACAGTTAAAGGTGAACTCAATAGATTCAGTTGGTTTATTGATTACAGGCCTTGATTATATTATTGTTTCCTAAATTTGTTTACTGTTAACAGATTCTCAAAATGCAGCAGAAATTGGAAGGAAAAGGGGAAGGCCAACTAAAAGGGGAAGGCCAACTAAGAGGGGAAGGCCAACAGAGAAGGCTGCAGTTAGTTAGTCTGTTATGAATGGTTAATCTTTTGTTGGTTGTGTAATGACTGTGTAAACTTAAGACTATGTAAACTTATGACTGCTGTGCTGAATCTTTTGAATGGTTGTGTAATGACTATGTAAACTTATGACTATGTATGGTCACAGGGGTAGAATGGTCATTCTGCATATCTATGTTAAACAGGTCTGCACATGTATGGTGACAGGGGTAGAATGGTCATTCTGCACACTTGTATGTTAAACAGGTCTGCATATATGGTCATAGGGGTAGAATGGTCATTCTGCACACTTGTTTTGGTCTCCATATATGGTAGTTGTTTGAAAGGGCAGTTTCAAATGGTCTGCACACTTGTTGGTCTGCATATATGGTCATTCTGCACACTTGTTTTGGTCTGCACATGTGGTTTCAATGGTCTGCACAATGGTAGTTATTTACTTGTTTTCAAAGTCAAAGTCCCTTCTGGTCACATGGGTTTTGGTCTGCAAATGGTCTGCACATATGGTACTCAATCCATTCATGGTTTGAAATAAAGACTACATTCATTCATTCATGTGTTCAAAGAACGTACAATCAAAAACAAGTTATATTCGATACACTACGTAAAACAACATGCCAATGATTACAAACAAACTAAAGACAAACTGCTGCTTCAACATGAATTCTTTCGCACAAATTTGCCGTTTCAACATATTGTTCTCTTGAGATAGCAAGTTGTTCCGCAATTGCAAATTATATTCATTGCCGGTCATAGCATCACTTCTTGTAACTGCACTTGAGCTGCAAGTTGAATGAACTTCGAATAATTTGTCAAAATCTTTTTTCCACATAAAGAATTTGCAGTCGTCTCGCTACAAACCAACATCATGTCGTCAGTTCAAAAACATGTTAAATTCAATACACAGGACTTACCGGCCATTGTGAGCAACCGTAAAATTCAGCACCACATCGAACACTTCTCCTTCCCGCTACGCGAATAACAGCTCTGATTTCGTGATGACAATACAACTTCCCATCCATGTCCACCTTCAATATTTTAGGGATTCGGTTCGTATTACATGAAGAGTTGGATGAAGTAGACATGTCGATCAGCCAATAAGTTGAAGAACAGCTCTGAACTCATGATGAGCAAATTAGGGTTTGAATTTGGGTCGATTGAAGAACATCTATGCCAATTAGGGTTTCCCAATTCTTTGTGCAGGGGTATCGAAGAAGAAGATGACTTTTATAACCATGAATGTGCCATGTAGGATTAATGAAGCCATGTAGGATGCCACCTAGGATTGAACACTAACTCAGTTACTGAGTTTTTAACTGAGTGGTGAAATGACACACGAAATTAAAAGTTTAGGGTGTCACAGATCAAAGTGTTAGTTGCGGGTGTTATCGGCCAATTCTTCAAAGTTACAGGTGTTAAAATCCAATTGGCCTATTTTAAATAAGTGTCCATGTTGCAGAGTTATATGGCTTAGCATATCTCTCGTCACTATAACCGAGCAAACCGGACAAATCTGCAAAATGAAAAAAAATGTATGTTAATCGCGACATGATTAGCTGAAACTACTTGCTTGCCCACTTTTCGCCATGTTTTGTCATTAACGAAGGGATATTTCAGACATTTGACCAACAAGTGAAAGTCAACGCTTTTGTGGAACTATGTGGTCTAATAAACCATGAAACTATTCCCAGACAAAGGGATTCTGTTTTCTCACGAACTTCCCTTTTTCGCCTACCGTCATCTCTACAAACTATTGATTGTGTTTCCTCGATACTTTGTCGTTATTCAACAATATTCAATCAACAGTCAAAGCATTTATACTGAACTATGCATTTTAACTTCTAATTACATGTCTAAATTACACCTCAATAATAAAATTTAGAGCAGCCCCATCACGAACTAAATCAACAATTTGCAATCATGATAACATACAAATAGGTAACTGATAGGTATTGAATCTAAAAGAGATGATGAAAACAAAGCTGTAACTATATTGATAGAATGAAGAAGACGATACACAATAATACCCACCGAAGTGGTCCAGGGCTAAGCCCTTCTCATGTACAAGGCAATGAGCCTAATCACTAACTAATTCTCTTCCTATCCTTCACTAATGACTAATGCCTTATTTATAGAAATAGAAACACACTTTACCCCCTCCTATAATAGACAAGTGACAATTAACTATAAACCAGAGTATGATTCCTATCATTACTCCCCCCTTCAAAACAGTCTTGCCCTCAAGACTGGGAACGACAACTGACTCGACACCCAAGCGGAGGTTTCCTCGAGAGTGACTCAGGTGGTCGACACTGCCCATGCACCACCCAAGAATGACTTGAAGGCACATGAATACGGCCAATGAAATTTGCCGAACAGGAACCCCTAACAGGAAGAAAGGATGTAGGAAGTAGTGGCAATAGCTGTGATTGAACGGAGGAGTCGGCTACGAAACCCAACAACAACGTCACTGCAGAAGACTGCTTCCCCCGATCAAATGGAGTTAAAACCCGAACCGATGAAAGAATATCAGCCAATTTTAGAGCAGTTTCAACCTGAATTTGGAGGCCCGAACAGTCCGCAGTGTTAATCGGAGCTTGCACAGTAGTCGAACTATTAGTAAGCGGGGCCTTACAATCCACTGCAGCAGAAATCAACTTCAAAACCTCATAGAAGTCTCGATTATCACTTGAAGGTGGAGTTGGATATGGAGGAACAGATGTAATGTCAGAAATCTCGTCGTGTATGGTGAAAACAGGGGCAGAAGACAGAGGAGAAGTGAGAAATGGAGCTGCAGGATAAACTTTGCCACCAAACAGGCCCAGATCTGAAGAGACCCGGCCCAAAACCGGTTGTCTGTTTAAACCATGGCCCACCACTGTTTCTGAGCCCAATTTTTCCTGTAAATCTACCGTCACAACCCTAGTTTCCCTAAATTCGGAGAAACGTGAATTAGTCGACATCAATTGTTGATGCTTACTCCAGCGTTCTTCAGACCTGGCTATGATTGCCTCCAATTGATCTGCCAGAGACGGAATACCACCAGACAAATCTCCATCGCAAGCCGAATTGGGACCAAAATCCATATCAGAAGCCGAATTAGGATGAGAATATGTAAATACCTCGCCGGAAAACCCCGATTCCGACGAACCATCGCCGGTCTTCGTCTCTTGCGACTTCATCCAAGCCAAAACGACCCGACGAAATTCCTTCCGATCTGCAGTTAACACGGAGAGAGAATCCTTGATCTCAATGACCTCCGATTGAAGTTGTTGAATCTGTTGCTCATGAACTTCTAATCGGGCAGAGGTTTGAACCGCCTCCGTGTCCATCTTCACGGAAGTAGAAATCAGATCTAGATCTGATAACAAGTAAAACCTAACAGGAATATGAATCTGAAATATGAAATTGAATTGGGACGAACAGAAATCAAATGAGAAGCAGATCTGGAAATTGAACCAGAGATTGAAACTGGAAACAGAATTTGAAGCAAACCAGAGAGCAGAGGTGAGGCAGGTCGGACCAATGATAGGTATTGAATCTAAAAGAGATGATGAAAACAAAGCTGTAGCTATATTGATAGAATGAAGAAGACGATACACAATAATACCCACCGAAGTGGTCCAGGGCTAAGCCCTTCTCATGTACAAGGCAATGAGCCTAATCACTAACTAATTCTCTTCCTATCCTTCACTAATGACTAATGCCTTATTTATAGAAATAGAAATACACTTTACCCCCTCCTATAATAGACAAGTGACAATTAACTATAAACCAGAGTATGATTCCTATCAGCTTACTGGCACGCCTTCTATTTTGAGAATGCATGTGCATATAACAAGCTTAAAACTGTAACATTATTTATATTTATGATTGACTTTTGTAAATTAATTTGCTTTCTAACTGTAACATAAACCTATATAATTTTACTATCCTTTTTCTATCTATGTTTAACTTGACTATAGTATCATTGCTTTATATTTTGCTCGAACTCATAATACCCTATTTATGTTCAATCGTCGAGACCGTCGGCGATCCACAACTTAATAATGTATAGTGGGAATACCCGCGCGTTGCGGTGGGTACGTCTCAGGTGGAAAATTTGATGCCCGACTCTTGACCCCACCATCCCCATCTGACTCCTTAGCCATTTTACTTGTAAATTCTGGATATCTTGACCATGAGATAGATATAAGTGAATGATAAACAAACTTTTGGGACAAATAGTAGTTCAAACTTATTTTTTCACCTCTAACAGAAGCAAATAAAACAATAAAACACTGAGAATCTAACAATCAAGAAGTGTCAAGATAGGGAAAGCATCGACCTCGGTCAACCGTGAGCTCAGCATCATCATGAAACCATATATTTAGGGCTGTAAACGAACCGAACGTTCAGCGAACAGTTCGTGAACCGTTTGGCGGGAAGTTCGTTTATGTTCGTTCGTTTAATAAACGAACGAACACGAACAAGAAATTTCGTTCGATTAGTTAAATGAACGAACATGAACAGAGGTCTCGTTCGTTCGATTGTGTTCGTGAACGTTCGGTAAGGTGTTCGTGAACATTCGTTGATTTGCGTTCGTTTATGTTCGTATGTTTGTGTTTTAATTGAAGATATTTGTCCTTTCTTATATTTTATTTGTAATGTTTATATTATTAAACTTTTATTTATTTTATTTCCCTAACAATTAAACTAGGAAACCCACTTTCACCTTGTTTATGCATCATTTTCCTTTCATTTCTCATTATTTACCTCCAGAATACAATCGACCACCGTTCCACAATAAGGGATTCAAGTTCGAGTGCTACTTTCTGGGCCATCTATCTTTATCTTTTGTCGTGTTCGTGAACCGTTCGCGAACACACTCATTTCCTTAATGAACGAACACGAACATAAAATCTCGTTCGGTAAGTGTTCATGAACCGTTCATGAACACACTTATTTCCTTAACGAACGAACACGAACAAGGCCTTGTTCGTGTTCGTTCTGTTCGTTTACAGCCCTACATATATTAAGTCACTGAAATGGTATTATGATTAATAAAATATATTTTAAAGTACATATATATATCTCCAATATGTAATTTCAGACCTTCAGCAAACTCCAAATATGTACAAATAAGAGAGAAGAAGAGTGATTTCGCAATGAAAGATTGTCTTTACTTCTGGTACTCGTCATAATTAATATAAACATGTGAAAATTAAATATTCATTCTAAATTTATATTTCAAACACGGAACGAACCTCAAAACACTTCGTAAGTGAAGCAAGCAGCTTTGAACCAAAGTCAATCCCAACCAAGCAAGCCAAACCAGAAACTAAACCTGCAAAAACAGCAGCATTCCTGCAGTAAGAGTATAATGGTCACCAAACAGAACTATGAAAAGGCATTATACTTACAGCTGGGCTCAACTGTTCGTTGCCACGGGGTCCGCCCGAACATGACTTAAAAATTTCCTCAATTATAATTTGACCACCATAGCTAACAGACTGCAAGTAAAAAGTTCAAGAAAAATCAGCAGGGTTCATCAAATTAAACCCGGGCACATACCCAATGGATGCAAGATACTCCATAACATGACCCAAACAACTATAGTAAATTGGGCTGCCATCAGACAATACCACAACCATATTAAACATCCAATACAGCCTACTTGATGGCTGATGGATCGTGGTGACCACACTCCTCCCTCCTCTAGCCAACCCATTCAACGTGGCCATTAACCGAAGAGCCGTGGTAGAGTCCAGCCCTGAAGTCAGCTCATCCAAAAGCAACAAACTCGGGTTCACCAACATTTCGTGTCCAATACTAACCCGTTTCCTCTCCCCACCCGAAACATAGAAAAACTCTTACCAAGCAAAGTTAAAACCGATCCATGATCGCCATTGCACAGGTGAAAATCACCTACATTTCAATGGCTTCTTGTCCAAATGCAAAAAAATGGTAAATATTAAAAAATATATAACAAAGTTTAAAAACTTTTTAACACTAAAAGGAACAAAATAAAACAAATATATTGTTTTGAACTTTTGATGTATACCTTGGCATTTGGAAGTAACATGAATCGGAATTGCACCAGTATAATCAGTTTCCGACACATCAGCTGAAAAATTATTCTCGTTGTCTGTGGTGATCGATTTTGTCGGGGAAGCAAACAGATTATCAGGAAGTGCGGGCTGTAAGCTGATTTTTGAACGATGAATACACAATTATAAGTCATAACACGCGATAAAAATAAAAACTTGCATAACAATAAGAACTCAAAATCAAACCTTTCATTCTTGGGGGTTTCCACATTGGGATCAGATTCAAGTTCTTTGTTTGCGACGTCACATGTTTTAGATCGATTGTTACCTCCGGAAACATGTTCTTCGTTGTTGTTACCATCATACGGAAACACAAGATTTTGGTGTATATGAGTTGGTAACGAAACGGATAAACTCCTTTGAAACTGATGGATTTTCATGTTGGTAAGTTGCAGATTCATCAATCTTCTATCTTGAAACTCGATTGCTTGTTGTAGTTCTTGCTCCTCTATTTTTCTTCGTATCATCATCTCATGATTAAACATTCGAGCACCTATAATGATTAAAAAATTGAAGATCAAACACACAAAATTTGAAATAAATAAGATCAAAATGTTTATGTTTACACTCACCTAATGGTTTATGATCGAACGGTTCAGCGGATTCGAGTGCGGTTGGACTCAAACAACTGGTAAAATCGCCTCTTTCAATTTGTTGCTGATGTTTCCTACACAAAATATTTATTAACAAATTTAAGACAAATAATCAAATATGTTTTAAAACAAATCGAAAATATTCATTCATACTTGTCGGGTATTTTTCGCTTTTCTTTATATCACTTAACGAGCACCCGTGAATCACAAACAAAGTGTGGGTTTCCCTTTGCCAAAATCGCTTTAACAGTCTCTGGAAGCATAAACGTAACAAACCCGAACATCCGTTTTTGCTGATACGGGATCCTCACGTCTTGAACCGGTCCAAACATGCTTAATAAACATTCAAAAAATCTCTTATAAACGGAAAAAAACAATCAAATCAAAATTACACAGTTGCGAATCAAATCATTAACTACCTGAATCAAAAAGAGGTGATTAAATCCAGCAAAACCCTTCAAATTTCGAATCGCTTAACAAAAAATTAGAAAATACCTTAATTTGTGCTTCCATCGCGTCGATCTACGAGACCTAATTCAATCACAATTACCGAAAACCTAACTTCAATTTCAACAAAACATGATTCCGAATTGAAATCAACACACACAGAACTGATTACAACAAGTGATTATTACAAACAATCGATCGATAATCAATATTAATCTATCAAAACAATCAAAATACCAAAGTATTACGCAATGAGAAAGATTCAGAAAACCACAACCTACCGAAACTGTTCCCTGGCTAAGCCATCATTTATAGCGGTAGAGGATGACGGAGATATGGGGAAACACTGTCCGACACTGCCGTCCTTTGGCAGGTTGTGCGACCATCGATTTAGGGTTGAAGAAGGTTCCGGTTTCTAGTGAATCAGAGAGAGCGAAGATGGAAATCAATAAAGCATCAATGTTGAAATGATCGGTCGGAGGTTTGTGGCGATATATTAGGGTTCTTTTAGAATTCCCTGTGAAATCCCAAGGTTAACCCTCTAGTGTCTTAAAATTTGGAGAACACCCCCTCTCAAATGGCTTTAAGCATATTGTACATGCTGCTTTAGAATTAATACGCGTGGTAAAATTACCATCTTGTACGTCACTTCTCCTTTTTATAATAGTATAGATAGTTATTGTTAATTGGATTATAAGAATGCATTATTTATTTTTATTCATGAATGAGAATTATAATTATCTCGTATCATTATATATATATATATATATATATATATATATAAGTCTTTTGTTTGTTATACAATATTTAGTTTTTCTATGTGCAAGAACGGGTCATTTGAATGATGAATTTTTTGTTAGTTTTATTTGGAACTATTATTATTTGATCCGACTTGAATCGAATAGCCGACCTGACCCGACCCGAAACATAACGATAGGAAAAAAAAATCGGTCCTATCACTTTATGCCCCCTCGAAACTTTTGGTCAAGCTCCGCCACTGATTTTCGGTACCGGTTGGTACAAAGCTCATCAAATCCTGTAGCAACGTATCAATGCAAGTAATTGCACCGTTTAGATTACTTTTCATACACACAGTAAGTAAACTGTATTTCGTTTGAATGAGATTTTATATACACAACTTATTTTGCTTTATTTTTTGTCTTTTTCTGTAATGAATGAATTGTAGCATGTAAAATTTACTTGGATATTTAGATTATTGATGAGCAAATCGTATCAAATCCTGTAATCAAACCGGTATTGTATCGGTACCAAATTTACTATATCAAATCATTTTCGGTACCAATTTGGTACCCCACCTTTTGGCGTTTCAGAATCGTTACTTCCGGTTCGACACCGGTGTAGCACCATACCTGTATTTATTGATTTTTACCTTATACCATACCGTATTGTACCGAACATTTTCGGTGCCGATACCTAATTTCGATGATTTTCCGGATCGGTACTTTCGGTGCGTTACAGGTACCGAGCTCATCCATATTTTAACGTGTTAGCACCGTAATAACTGAACTGAAAACAACCGAATTTCCAACGTGTAGGACGTTTGGGTCCTATTATTATATATTAGGTTATTTAAAATCTTTTTTTAGGACGGAGTGACTATACTTTTCACGACATTTTTATTTAAGTTTTGATATTCTGTATCTGCTTGCCGTTACTGACACGTGTTTTGCAGTCATTGGGTCCCCACCGCAACGCGCGGGCGGAAAATCAACTAGTTCATTATTTAAAATCCTTTATTATAGACTAATATAATATATGGGGATGGTTTAAATGAAAACCACTTTTATCGCTAAAACTTGTAAACTAACTAAAAAAAGCCTAAAAACACACAATTTTTTTTATTAAAAATCGCTAGTTTTTATATATAAAAAAACTTTTTTTCAAAAAAAAAAAAGAAAAAAATTTTGTAGTACACATGTGCACTACAATTTTTTTTGTTTATAATTTTTTTATATACTTAAAATAGCGAAAATTAGTATGAAAAAAAATTGGTATGTTTTTTAAGCTTTTTTAATTAGTTTTCAAGTTTTCGCGTTAACTAGTGGTTTTCATTTAAACCTTCCCCTATAATATATCCCTGTAAATTAGACAAAAGAAAAGTGAACAATCAAATTAGACTGAATTACTTTAATCATCAATATAACAACAATATAACAACAAATTTGCTTTGTAAGTGACCACTCAATATTTTGGTTTGAGTGTGAAATTAGACTGATTTTGAGGCAGATGCTTAGTATTTCTTCCTTTAATGCAAATGCCAAGCAAGGGTCGCATACCATGCGGCAACCACGTCAGCATGGCGGCAGGGAGAAAAAAGCATAGGGTGGGAAAGTAGCATGGAAGGGAATAAAAAATTAAAAAGAAAATAAATATCAACCAATCAAAACAAACCTAAATTACACCCACCAATCAAGAACATCCAACTCACCCCATATTTGCCCCCACGCCGGTGGAAAGCCTCAAGCACAACACCATTCACAACGCGGGGCACAGGGTGGTTTTATGGGCAGGGCCGGCTTTGGGCCTGTGCGGGAGGTGCCACCGCACAGGGCCCAAAATATCTAGGGGCCCAAAATTGTTTAAAACATATATATAGTTTATATATACAATTAGTATAGACACACACGTTCACCCTTCGGTTCAATGGATGCGCCAATTCTCTAGTTTACCGACCATGCTGGATTCGAACCCCACACTTATCACTTTTTTTATTTTTATATTTTTGTGTTTTTCTCTGGGCTCAAGGGCTAATTATAACACAAGGGTTTTTGTATTTTTCTTTTGGCCTCAAGGGCTGATTATAAAACAAGGGGAAGGGTCCCATATTGTCACAACAATTAGCATTTGCAACTTTGCAAGCTTTTGTTTTTTAGTTTTAATTTTTCACATTTAAATTTGGCCTTAAAAAAATTTGTAGGTTCTTTCAAATTTTTTCTTCTCATTAACTATTTACATAATAAACTTTACATGTTTTCTTGTATAAATTTGTAGGTTTTTTATTTCTCATTTAAACATCTACAATATCAACTTAGAAGAACTTTATATTTAGCTCGGTTTATTTTATTGTATGAAAGGTTCGTGTTGCCAAATTAGTTTGGTTATGTTTACACATATTACAAATCTTTTTGCTCAAAGGATTCAAGTGTTAGTTATTTTTGCTTGCCCGGAGGGTGTTGAAACTAATGATAGGTGCATTAATTTATTTGTAATGTTAAACTAGGATTTATTGTTTTTAATCGATGCTAGAATCAATTCTATGAACATGGATAATTATGATACATTGAAATATAGAGAAGAATCGGCATGGATTATAAATACTTGATCGAGAACTTTACTTTTAAAATGCTCAAAAAGCCTCACGATTCGCTTAAGTAAGTAATTTTGTTCATTTTGATACACTACTTTTGTTTCGTTTATTTTACAACATTTATCGTCGTATTGTGGTCTTTTTATATATGATTGATGAGTTTATATTATAGAAAAGGGGCCCAAATATTTTTTGTCGCACTGGGCCGGGTGTGGATTGACAACAACACCGTATTACCACGCCCACACCGTGTGGTCTTAGGGTTAACATCACCATGCATCTCCTGAATACTTTCACCCAATGTTTTCAGAACCAGACTGGACGTAAGAACCTGAAGGTATTGTAAATATTATAAAAAATAAATAGGGTTAAATATGAAAAAAAATATATATAAAAAATCGGTCCAACCCTTCCAAATACCGGTCCAACCGCCGGGTTGCCGGTTCAACTCCGGTTCAATGCATTTCCGGCCCGATACCATGACCCGGACCGGCTCAACCTCCGGGAAGGTCCGGGTCTGAAAATACTCCTTTCACCCATTTCTCTTGAGAGCGAAAGACGGTGTGCTTGATAGGTTTAGTATAGGATATAAAACCAAAATGTAGAGATGCATGAGAGCAAGTGTAGTGGGCACCATGTCATCAGCCTAAGGGGAGTTAAACATCACGTCATAAGTGCCAAGGAGGGACGCCAAAGGCACCCGTGAGTGTGGTAACAGACGTGAGAAAGAGGTGCAAATATATGTGTGGGCGCTGAACACCAATGATTGCCGAATGAAAAGCCTCTGCTTAAGAGGGGGAGCCATGCCCCTGGTCTTATACTAATATTATAGCAATGTTACACGCACAGAGGCACATGTCACATTGGGAGTGAAAATAGTAACAATCAACATCACACTTTTATTCAAGTTGTTTATACTCTACAGAATAACATTTTATAAGCTTTTGGAACCCATGAAAACAATTTAGTCGACGTGTCGAAATATTTACATTTTTCAAGTCCACCCAAGAATAAAAAATGCTCTATAATTTATTTACTAGTAGTAAGACCCGTGTGAACACACGGGTAGGTTTAATAACAATCGAAATCAAATACTAAAAAACAGATTATAATATATCATTTAAATTGTTTGTGTTTAGTTACATATCTTTATAAAACAATGTTAAAGACAGTATGTGTTAGGTCATAAAAATTTCATTACTATGTTACGAAAAAATTATTAGTTCAGGTTTGATATAGAAATAAGCTAAGTAATTGATAATATGTTGTCTAAAATAAAAGCATGACCTAATTTTATGTTGTCTAATAATTAAAACATGACCTTAATTTTTTTTTACACATTGTTAGTGTACAATTTAGTAAAGGCCCAATGTTATTGTACAATTCAGCATGACCTAGTTAAATGGACTATTTAATTTAAGGTTTAAATAACCAAATGTTATTGAACAATTCAATAAAGGCCCATATATTTGATCCAATTAACCTTAAGAATGGGTCACAGTTTCAAGGCCCATTAGAACCCTTATATGAAATACGGTAATAGCCTTAAATCCTAATCGGTCATTTACATCTTCGTAATTCAAATTGCGACAACGAAACGACAGGGACTCTTCAAGATCTTTGCGACATCATCAAAAGGTAATCTAAAAAGTATTGATGACAGTTTCTTCTTCTGAAATCTTTTCTTCATGTAATTTATTATACCACGCTTGTATGTTTGATCTTTGCTCAGTCGTTTGTTCTATATGAACTGTAATTTGTGATGAGATTTGTGTATGTTGATGTGTTATACTTTTGTTTTTCATATGTATATTTGTATTGATGTTCGATTGAGGTTTATACTTTTAGTATTTGACAAATAATTTTATTTCACGTCATTTAGGGCTATGTTAAAGATGACTGTTTATCAGTTTTTGTATAAAGATTTTGTAAGATTATGATGTTTAGTATAGTTCCAGTTGGTGTTCTTGACATTGAAAAAGATTAGATATATAATTTTAGTCTTCCACAGATTGAGTTATAATATTTTGGGTCTTTCACATGTTATGTATCAATGGTTTTGAATCTCTGTTTCCTCTTTCTAGAGTCATGAACACCATAATTAGCATATTCGGATTGTCCTAAAATTGAAACAAAGTGACAAGGTCAAATCTGATAGTATACCTTAAAAAAATACGATTTATAACCTTACCAAGACTGGATGAAGTCAGAGGAATCGTACTAACACATGTTCGATCTAAATTGGCGGGCGTGTGACATGCTGTCCTTGACGAGATTTGGTTAATTCCAGCTACAAACACTTACATTTTTTACATAGACATATTAAATAAACAACAACAATCAGTATGTAAGATAATCAGAAAAGTAGCAGTAGAGTTGTTTACCCATATTTTTAGAAGAGGATACAGTCGACATTACACTTTGATTCTGATTTACGGTGGATGGCGTGTAATGTAGAGTTGAGGCTTCATAGACACCTTTTGATGATACTGGTTGGTATATATTAAGAAATAGGTTTCAGCTAATATAACATTACATATATATATATATATATGTATTATGGAAAAATGACCATAAAAAACATACCTCCATTATCGTTCGTAGTAATAGTAACATTGGTCGGAAGTGTATCAATAATAGGAGGTGTCTGTACAAAGTGAACCACACCACTGTTTCTACGCTTATTCAGGATAGACTTTTTTATCTTCCTTGAATCTTTGGACTGTTGGGTACTGCACTGTGGAAGATACTCCCTATCTCTTGGTATAAAATTCTTATTACTCTCCATAACTGTACATATGAATTGGGACAATATGTGTTATTTAGGGCTAGCTACAGGCAGTGTTGTAAAAGTCGGATTCCAAGGCCGAGTACTCGGTCCTCGGAACCCCTCCGAGGCGACTTCCTCCTAGGCGGACTCAATTAGTCGGCCTCGGTCAAACTCGGCGCCTAGTCGGCCTAGTCGGCGCCTAGTCGGCGCCTAGTCGGACGTAGTCGACCTAGTTGGTCTAGGCGGTCAACGTGGTTTGTTGACTTTTAATTAGTCAAAATCGGCCTACTCGGCCTTGTACTCGGACTACTCGGACTTGTATTCAGAATATTTTAACTTTAAACATGTTTCATTTTAAATTATACTCAGTTGACATGAATTATGCTTATTTTTACATATGTATAATATATAATAATTAATTTTCTTTATAGTTACCATGTCCGCGTACTCCCCGAGTACTCTCCGAGTACTCCGATTACTCCCAACTCCCCAGTCGGCCGACTAGAGACCGCCTAGCGACTTTTACAACATTGGCTATAGGTGATTATTGTAATCACTGTCCAAAAAAAATCATTTTTTAACAGCTAGTGGTGATTGAACATCCCCATTTAAAACCTAACTAAATAAAAGAATCAACGCAGACAAATCTATGGTGCATATCTTCAGAATAGATTTAAACAAATAGAATAGAAAAACCTACCATTACGTGTTCATCGATTGCTTCCAAAGTGAGAGGATGTTCAATTCTAACTTGAGTTTTTGGCGCTGATTTCTGTTCTTGACTTTGATTCAGGCGGGATAGAAGGTATAAGCATAGCCGAGGTAATGAGCTTGTGATTTAAGAAACCTGATTCAAGTTGTGGGCTTTTGTAATGATTTTATGGTTCACAACTTATGGGCCAAAATTATTGAAACCTTTTTGCATTTAATTGCAAAATGCTGCCCAATTTGGGGGCCTTTGGTTGATTTTATTTTGTAATGATTTTATTTGTTAGTTACCTTACATACTGGTTTTTGTATAAAACGTATAAGTAACTTAAATTGAAACAACGTAATTTATATGGATTTAAATATTACATATTTTTTAATCATCCTTGTCTTGGTTTTACCAATCTATTGGTTCCTACAATGAAGTTACTATAACGCGATCTACCCGATTTATATTTGGAGTTGAAGTTTAATGATACATTTTTACCGAGTCACATTGTCCCATAATTTATGTGCATGAAGAAACTTATATGGATTTAAATACTACATATTTTTTAACTGTCCTTGTCTTGGTTTTATCAATCTATTGGTTCCTACATTAGTTTATAAAAGGGTAGGTTAATATGTATGAGTTATATCTTATCATGGTGTAAAACTGACATGAACTCAAATAATATAACTTCTTTGACATAATTTGTGGATATTAACAATTTATTTGTAATGCGGTTATAAAGTAAACACGTATTCAAACATTATATTAAAAAAGTAGAATTTAGACTACGGCATACTAATATACACATCTCATATACTATATTGCACAAATCAAAACACACATTATAAGCAAAGATTATAGTGCCCAGCAGAAAACATAGTTTATAATACAAAAAAGTAAACCACATAACGGTTTACCACATCTTCCATGTTCATAAATTACCAACATTTGACACATACATAACAATTGTTTCAGTAGGTTAACACTTACCAACGACAACCCAACTTCAAACAAACACATACTTAAGTACATACCAAAAACATAGATTCGCTTAAACATCAAAATATAAAGACGTGAAAGGAGCTAAGTGTTAAACCTAGATGACTTCTTCCGATTCTTTTTGTTGTCAGAAGATAGTTCCCCAACATTTTGACCTTCCACCTCCTGCACCGAACGTTTACCATTGGGACTGGTGCCTGAATCCTTCTCGGCTTCGACAACGGAAGAGTCGGCCATAACAGATACAACATCCTTGAATTAAATCACAAAACAACTACTAATGTATCAAACAAGGTAATATAATCTACAGACAGGCGAAAAGGAAACTATAGAATCCATATTCGCCTTTGAAAAAGCACCACCGGCCATCTTTGAGGATTCAGATAATTGAACGGCTTTGAATTCTGAACCTTCTTGACTAACCTAATATCAAAATATTAGCAAAATGGAATTCAGCTAAGATATTTAAACTACAAAAATTGGAAACCAAAAATAAATCAGTATAAGATATCCAAAAAGTCTTACCTCATCAGCAACCTCAAGAGCATTACCATTACCATTACCAGCAACCAATTCAGCAATTATGTCAAGATCATCACATACTTTTTGGATAGTGTAAACGTGGTAGTCACGGTTAAGGTTGTAATCAGAAACTTCAATTTTAAAAGCCAACTTCTTTTCGACCAACCGAGATATTTCATGTGGAAAACTTTCAGTATCATTGACCTTCACTTGGCGTTCCCTTATATCACTCGCAGTTGAACCAATGATCTTCGTTACATCTTTATCAAACATCACAAAGACACACTACCAGTTTCATCTTGCATCCTCAAATGTACCTTGAACCTGTAATAAATAGTAATTAAATTACAGTCCGAATATAAGAAGTAATAAAGCTAAAAAGTAACATTAGCTTACTTAATGGTTATCGATGTGCATTCGCATTCGCATTTCGGACAAACCAATGAAGTAGGTGACAGATTCATGACCTCATCAGAAATGGTTTTAGCGTATTGTAAGTATTCAGTTTTAGTCAACACCTTCTTGTTACAGTTTCGACATGCCGGATAAAACCACCCATACTTTTCTTGAACAATTTTGATCGTTGCAACTACCACACATGACATTACCTATAATATAAAAGATAAAGCTTTATTAACATGCTCAACTGATAAAACATAGAAAACATTAAGAAAATTAAATGCCTATGTATGTATATAGAATTATTCATACGCTTTCAATCTCAATAATCTCATCAACATGTCTCTTAGTACTCTCAATTAGAAATTCTTGACGTACTGAAAATACGCTCTGAGATGAAAGTATGGTTTGAGAAGAAGAACCACCAGCTTCAAATTGTTTCACTAAAAGACTATAAAATAAAAACACCATTAGTGTTAATACTCACACTTGTGTTAATAAAAATATGAAAATATGAAATATAAATCAGTGATAGTACCTCCTACGAAGTTCATTAACCTCATCAATTTCTTGGTTGAGAAACATACGAGTTGCAAACTTATCATTCTGAACAGTATATTGTCCTCCACGTAACAATATACATATCCAACAATTCATTACAAGTGTCTACAGAAACAACAAAATGTTCTTAAAAAATGTAACAAATAACACATTGGAAGCACTAAAGTAAATGAATCAGTCAAATGTAAATTACCCTGCCACTTCTTAATCTTCGCATGCTGAATGACAGCCATCACATTCTCATTCTTAGTGTTTTAAGACAGAAAATCATTAGATTGTTGTGCATATCCATTCCACAAAGTACAACAGACTATTTCTCCCCTACAAGAAACAGATAAAAAAACAGCATTAAAAGTTCCACCAAAATCTATATCTATACTGTCTATTAAAACAACACTAATCATTTACAGTAAATAATGGCAATGATTTACTGTTTGTTTGTATTAAATGCACTAAAGAATCTTATATATAAAATAACATAATCATTGGTCTTGTATTAAATAAGAACAATCATTTAATGAATCTTCACTGCATTAAATACGATCATAACACACAAAAAAATTATATAAATGGCAAAGTAAGATTTACTGCACATCTTGAAGATCCAAATTCATCATTTTTCTTTCTTTAGGAGGTTTTCCAAAGATGTCCATATCTCCACACCAGACAACAGTTCCAACAACATCTAAAATAAAAGATAGCAACAGTAAGCAGATTCGAAAGGGAGCCAAAATATATATCAGACTATCAGAAACAGTCATACCAACAGTGAGCAGATTCTTTCCTTCTCCTTTAACAATGTCTGAATGTGCCATGAAGTTAAATCCATAATCAACACCTTCCCAACCATAAGCAAATCGTGTAACAACCGTACAACGGTAAAAGTTAATCTTGTAATCATGGTTAACAACTTTGTAGGGATCCGTGTTTTCTCCAACACCAACTCTGGAGAGAATAACAATTTCATCCTCATGAAGTTGTGAGTCAAACACAGGTATCAATGGAGCCTTAATACCTGCCTGAATCTTAGTACCCTGACCAAATAAGTGAAATCAGATACTTTAGAAACAAACAAACAGTACCTCACAAAAATATAAAAAATACTCAGCTATGGTAACATATAAAGGATAAAAAACCAAACAATATTCGTGTTTGTTTCATTATGCCTAGCCCTAAAACATACAAACAAACAGTAACTCACAAAAATATGAAAAATACTCAGCTATTGTAACATATCAAGGATCAAAAACCAACCAAACAATATTCCTCTTTGTTTCATTATACCTAACCCTAAATTACACAAAACACAAAATATATAACCGTATAAGAAATCTAAAACAAGATAAACAAAACACAAACCCAAAATCATAAAAAGAGTCAAAAAGGACAAATGAATATTGGAAAGTATAAACCCTAGAACAGTCAAATAACAGAATCAACGCTTTACAAATACTAATACCTTCTCATCGAGCAAGATCAGGTCCATCCGAAAGGACTGAGACCATTTTCGGATGATTCGACACTTGATATTCCACATATCTTTGGCCGGATTCAAATCGTCTATGAAACTGAGTGACAAAGATGGTGATTCACCTCCGGATTGCTTTGCCTTCGACATGGTTCGTGTGGAAGCTTTGTACAGAAACCCTAGAATTTCACCTGTATGAAAGAGTTAAGAATGTCAAGAAGAAGAGAGAGATGGAGGATATAATGTAGAGGTGAAGCAATGGATTTGTAGAGATAATGATGATATCTCAGATGCATTAAATGCACAAAACAACTCTCCATGCAAGTTTGAAATTCCCGCCTAATCTATCACTAAAGTTAAATGGTTCTAACCATTTGTTAATAAAAATCAGATTATTATATATTATATATTTAGATTTATAGATTTATATATATATCCGAATATATATATTATTATATTATCCGGATTATGACATCGGCATGGACAACGTGGCATATCTCAGAGGTTGACACGTAAGCAAATCGACGTCAGCGGCTAATCTCCTTTTATAGATAGTAATAGATTTTTGAATGCAAACATTTACATATTTGTCGATGATAGGATTTGAATACTCACCACACATAAGAGACGCTGTTTCAACACGTATATATCATTGAGGTACATGCCCTTTGGTATTACCGACTCATATACTTAATCTACAAACCGATATAAGACATGAAAGAATCCATTTCCTTGCGACTTACACCACCTTCCGCCACTGATTCCTTGACCTCGCCACCCAATTTCACTGCTCTCCTCCGCATCTCCTCTCCTTCCTTAGAACCCATTAGCGTCTTAACAGCGTCTGCCACCACATTAGCCTTCACCAACTCGTTTCTACGTTCCCAATTCTTCACCAGTACGCCAATCCTAAGAATATCCGTTATCAAAAACGCATTTCTCGGCTGATCCGAGTGCATTGGCCACGCAGCTATCGGCACTCCCATGGACATGCTCTCCATGCACGAATTCCACCCACAGTGACTCATAAACCCACCCGTCGCACAGTGTCCCAAAATCTCCAACTGCGGGGCCCACAACCGCTCGATAAACCCACGCCCCCTCACCCTCTCTTCAAACCCATCCGGCAACTCAACCTTCCTCTCCTTGAACCCACCCGAATCCCCCATGTCTGCCACTCGAACCACCCAAACAAACCGCTGTCCACTTCTCTCTAACCCGAGAGCTAGCTCCCTTATTTGTTCGTCGCTAAAGGTCGTCGTCGTCCCGAAAGACACATAAATAACCGAATTTGCAGGCTGCTTGTCCAGCCATTGTAAGCATTCATGACGGTTCATTAAATCCGTCGCATTAGACGCTATACAAACCGGGTTAACCGGCCCGACAGCCCATATCTTCTTATTCCCTATGATCTGTTCTTTCTCCAAATATTCAAAAAACACAGATTCAATCACTCTTGATGAATCATACAACTCTCCAACGTAAAAATCCATATGGGATTGTTGAAGTTTCAAAAACTCCAAAAACTCGGGGCTAGAAATCCCATCTCTAGAAGGAAGCTTCTTCATCAAATCCGGTTCAACCGGAAACGTTCGACTTCCACCGGTTCTCTCCCAGTGGCCGGAGGCTCTATAAAAAGCCGGGGGCGGTTGAAACACATACGTTTCAGCGTTTGGTATTAGTTTGACGTCCTGAACAACGTAAGACATGAGAACGTCATGAATCACGACGACTTTTTGAACATGTTGTGAGAGATGACGTATGAGGGTGGCTGTAGGGTGGCGGAGGTGGAGGGTGGAGTTGAATAAGGGTTGGAGGTGGGTGGGGAAGGGGGTGGATGGGTGTGGTGGTGGGGAGGTGAAGGGTGGGGTTGTAAATGAATGGAAGTGGATGTTTTCGACGGCGGAGATACGGTGGCGAGAGTGGAGTTGATGGAGGCAGTCGGTGGTGGTGATGAAGTGGATGGGGAGGTTGTAGGTGGAGATGAGGTGGGAGAGGTGGTAGAGCTGGGTGAGGTGGCCTTGGGCTACGAATGGGACCATTATTACCACCACTTTGGTTGCCGGAAAAGTTGGTTCGTCGCCGGACATTTTAATATTTGTTAATGTGAAGGTTGAGAGAGGGTTTGATTATATTATATGATGGTTATGACTGGTGACGTGTGAGAATTGAGATCCAGGTAGATGTTATTGTTTTATAATTGAAATAAACTTGTTTTTGTTTGATAAGTAATGTAAAGTAATATTTGTTTTGTTGTTATCGAAAATGTTTTTGTTAGATTTCACTTTTCATCCAAATAATAATTTTATAACTTGTGCTGATTTTGTAACTTGTTATAAAGAAGGAGAGTGATATAACACATCAGCGTCACGTAATTATGTACACATAAGCAAACCTGTGCCACGTAGGACAAAAAACTAACAAAGTTAGTGTAGATTTAACTGGGTGGTGCCAGTGCAAACAAAAAGTCAAGTCGGGGGTGCCAAGTGTCAAAGTGTTAGTTGCGGGTGACAACGGCCAAAGGCCGATAGTTGGGGGTGATAAAATCCAATAACCCTTAATAATATTATATTGTAGTATGTGATGATAAAGCAACTCAACCACCTAAAAAGTGTCAAAACTTTTATAAATATTTTCAGATTTAACAATATTGTTTAGCGATATAGCAATTGAAAAAGAAGAATGTTTTCTGTTTGAGGTTTCCTGGGAAAACTAAACACCTAAACTAGTAGAGGTGCGCAAACCAGGTATTTTTAATTAACCGGTTTGGATTATGGAACCGGTTACGGTTTCTCATTTTAAGGGTTGGAACCGGCTATTACTATAATGGGTTCGGTTCCGGTTATTTGACCAAAAAACCATACCCTATGTTCAGTTCCAGTTCTTAAAAAACCAGATATTAAAATACCCTATTTTCAAGTTTTTCTATACCCTATTTTCCAGTTTTTTAATACTCAATTGCGTTTATATTACCCTATTTTCTCGTATTTTTTTATTAAAATTAAACATGTATTGTATAATGTAAAAAAAAATTAAAATAAATGCACTAAAATAAATATAAAGATAGATATTAGAATCATCTATAGAACAAATGCAATAAACAGTACATATTTATAACTTCTATTGTATCCTTGGAGAAATACAAAGACATCACTCTTCAACCAAATACCTATTCCTTCTAGCTCCAAAAGCCAATCTCTACAGAAAACAAAAGGAGCACAAATGCATAACTCAAGCAGCATTTTTAATACCAAAGGAATATGACTCGATATAGAACAAGCATCAAGCACATATGTTTGTAGAGACGACAGATTTGACCCGTTTACCTACCAATGAGTCATTTTAGCTTTACATTTTACGTCTAACAGGTCAAGTGGATTAAGATGAAAAAATTAAACTAAAACTGAAGCACATGGAATGCCATCCATATTGTATTCAAGGGCAAAAAAAACCCCTCCTAAATCTGTTAATATAAAAGAAGTTATATCATTATTGTATTATACTATACTTGTTTCTGTAATCATATTTAACAAACTAATCATTAATAAAAATTGGATAAGAAAAGTGTTTGTGGGTCGGGTCCGCCCAACTTAAACTATAAAAAGCTACATGTTTCAACCCGTTGCCCAAATCACCCATTTTGCCTTTACACTAGGATTGCTATCAAAACGTGGTCCGTGGATTGGTCAAAATTATAGAACAAAGAAAACTACACATATATAGCCGTTCGTTTCAAAATCAATAATAAGTTGAGAACCATGAGAATTGTGTTATGCCGTTATAGCTTTGAATGTGATACACATGATGGCTATGTAACCACCTTTGTTTCTCTCTCACCCTCTTTCTAATTATCTTTAATGCACTATGTACAAGTGCATTATGCGGTTCTCGCTTTTCAACATATTATTGGTTCTAAAATGAACGTGCCCATACATATAGAGAGAGAACCGCAGGAAACGCAAAGCACTTGTACTTGGTGCATATTAGATTTAGTGGGAGAGAGAAAGTGAAGCGGTTATACAATCGCCTCGTGTATCACTTGTACTTGGTCCGCGCTCTACACATATTAAATAGTAACTTGGTAGGGCTTACAGAGAATATCTGGGAGTAAGCTTTTAATCCCGTAAGAAAACGAATATATGTTGGCCTTGTTGATCCACTGGTCGGTATGGACCTGATATTCGGGACAAGGTACTTTGCAACCTGCACATACTCAACATGTCATACATAACCAACCCGAGTAAGCACAAATATAATAAAAAAATCAGTAACATAAATTAGCCAAACTATATTAATTGATGTCCTAATATATATATGGTGAGTACAAACTAGAGGTGGTGATTCCAACCTAATCACTTATAAATGGGTCAAATTTGGGTCGTGTTTTATGTCAATCAGGTCAAACAAAAGTTCGGGAATCTACTTTTTAAGGCACACTCAAAGGTCTAAATAGCTATAATAAATGTGCTTTTTGCAATATCCTGTTACTAGTATACAAAAGGTGGTTGATAGTAGAGAGAGACAATTTTTTGAACCGATAGTAAATGAGTCGAATGAATATTTTGTTCATAGATGTTATACCTCATCTGCTGGTTCCGCCAAAACATTGATGAAAAATTTTGCCTGCAATATTACAAAAGCTTATTAGTAAAGAAAAGTAACATGTTGATTAGGCAATAAGTATGTTAGTTAGTACAAATCAAACCTGCTTTGTGTTGGCACCTGACATGAGTAGGTCAGTTGTAACCATTCCTGGCTGCAAATCATATCAATCCAAGAAATATATATAAATATAGATAGATATATCATAGATAATATAGGGGGTTCGTTTAAAACCAATAATATGTTGAGAACCGCATATGCATTTTATCTATTGCTTTGGATGTGATACCCAACATTGGCTGTTCAATAACTGTATTCTATATCACATTCAGTTCATTATGCGGTTCTCAACATATTGTTGGTTTTAAAATTATATGTGCAAGAAAAGCACAGCATACCGACAAGTTATGGACAACAACATTGCTTACTTCTTGCATCCGCAACTCCGCCTTCAGAAAAAATTGAATAAATTGTATGTCAAAATTAAACAAATATAAAGACATATCATATATTGCAATTATTGCCTGCAATGATTTTGTTAAATGCACCACGCTACGCTTAGTTGCTCCATATGCAGCAAACCTAAATAAACAAAAGATAAATATATTAATTATGCTTTATAGTGTATCTATTACATATGATTATGGACTTTTTCAAAAGTGTAAGCAAAAAGAATCACACACACACACACCTGGGGGTCGGTCTTCCATCGGAACCGGCTCCATCAATATTGAATATATGGCCGCCTCTAGGCTGGTTTAGCATCATTTTCATTGCCTATAACAATGCAATTAAATAAGGAAAGACTCGACCAATGACAATTGGACATGTGTACAAAAAGAATTACCTCCCGGCAACAAATCATCAAACCAAGTGTGTTTGTAGTCACAACTTCTCTGTAAGTGAAAGTTTAAATTTCATTTATCAAATAACAAAGATATAATAATTTTGAAATGTACCAAAAGGCTTACATGAGATCCTCATCTGAAGCCTCTGCCAGAGGCTTATAACTATATGCATTTGATCCTGCATTATTTATCTGCGTTCATCAAAGCTTGTATAAGAAACCAACATATATTAATGGTATTTATCAATAATTATTAACTTTCATTAAAATTTAAAATTATTGATGCGATTTCAAATAATGATGATGGCTACAATTACCCATATATCAACGTATTGTAGGTTGTCTTGTGCGTATTTAACTAAATTTTTAACGTCATTTCCATCCCTAACGTCACATTTTGTACCCTGCACATAGAAGCAAAGGATGAAGTTATAGATACAATTACAAAAATATATTATTAAAAGAGCAAAATGCCATTTTCGTCCGAGGCTTGGCCAGTTTTGCGACTTCCGTCCAAATGTTTGTTTTTCGCATCTGGATCCAAAAGGTTTGAAATTTTGCCATTTTCATCTAGCGTGTTAACTCCATCCATATTTCTCCGTTAAGTCGGGTATTTCCGTCTTTTTTGTTAACTTAAAGGGCAATTCGGTCTATTTCACTTTATGTAAAAAGACCGAATACCCTTAAAAAAGACTGAATTGCCCTTTAAGTTAACTAAAAAGGCGGAAATACCCCTGACTTAACATAAAAAATGGATGGAGTTAACGAGCCGGGTAAAAACGGCAAAATTTCAAACCTTTTGGATCCAGACGCGGAAAAACAAACTTTTGGACGAAAGTCGCAAAAGCGAAGCTCGGGCTCGGGCTCGTTTACTCGATGAGCTTGTTTTTAGGCTCGGGCTCGGGCTCGAGCTCGTTTAAGCTCGGCTCGTTCGAGCTTTTTTTCGAGCCGAGCTCGAGTAGCTCGGCTCGTTTGCATTGCACCCCTATTGACCAAACCTCAAGGACGAAAATGGCATTTTACTCTTATTAAAATAATAATAATAATAATAATAATAATAATAATAATATTATAGTAATTTACAAATACAGTTCCAACATTGGATGAATGTATCTATAGGTACCCACACATGCTGAGCTCCAAATTCCGCCCTTAACGTCTGGAGAGCTGATTCAACTCGTTCATCTGTATAAATTGTTAAAACGATTTATTTATTGCGTTGTAACCATTTCAACAATGTTTAGAGATTTTTAAATTTCGACCCTTTTAACTAGTTCGATCCATTTTGCCTGTTTCGTTTAAATTATTTTATTTTATATTAGGTGGTTTGACTCCTGATTAATCAAATAAGACCCGAATCAACACGTTTATTGCACATTTGAACAAGCTTGTACTTACCAGACCTTGAGCATATTATAACATTATCACCTGCTTTCAGAAACTCTTTAGCTAGGGCATAACCTATTCCTGGAAACATAATTTGCAAATAAGAAAACTAGAACTTTTAAAACTCACAATTCATATATTGATATCATTGATCCTTAAGTTTTTCATCTTTCCAATACTTAAAATTAGTAACTTTAATTGTGGTCCACAAGTTTTCTTGATTTTGTCGTCATAAAGGAGAATGTGACATGTTGACTTTTGATGAATAGTCAAACATTTTAAAACTATACGTCATGTCATGCTAACACATATTTCCTTCGGAAAGAGGGAGTAGTATATTATTTTTCAACTATCATCAGTGCTAAATTAACTCCATCAACATGTCATGATAATCAGTTAATCACACTTATAATTTAATATAGCTTAGGCACTTATTAGGAATACATATAAGCATCACTAATGAGCACAAAGTGGAAAACCACTATGAGTGATTCATCAAAAAACCAACTTAGAAATCCTTTAGTTGCTTCCACTTTTGTTTATCAAGTATTCAAGTATCCTAACAAAAACAAGAATTATTAAACCACAAAGTTAACTTTTTGTTAGCTATCAAAGACCAAAAACACATTAACCGAACCAAGGTTTAAAAGTAAGGAATCGTGCCTGGAGGCGTTTTCCCTTCGTCTCATGAGGCGTACACCTCGAGGCGAACCAAGGCGTAAGCCGAGGCAGAATTTAAAAATAAATATAAAAATTACGTATCTTATAAAAAATAAAATACTAACCAATTTCATCATCAGATTCATCAAAACACACAAAAAAAAGACAAGAAATGTTTGAAACTGACACAAAAAAATCAAAAACATCAAAACCCCTTGAGGCACATCTGAGGCACAACTTTTCTTAGTGCCTCGGCCCTCTAAGGCTCACATACAAAATAACCCCCCCTGAGGCGCCGCCTCAAAATCGATTTTTGGGCGCCTTGCCTTGAGGCGCACGCCTCAGCCGTTTTTTTAAAGCATGAACCGAATAATTTCGAATTTTTTGGTTTCTAAAAACAATAATAACTTCCCTTATACCAGGAATTTGTATGTAAAGACCACCTAAACATTTAACTTTTATTCACTAGGGTCACCCAGTCCCATATATTGAAACCGCTATACAGGTCATCCAAGTTATACAAGTTTCATTCATATCAAATCCAGTCAAAACATGCTTGACAAAATTATCATTTATAATCTTGAAGATAGTGAAAATGCCTAATGCCTAATCGACACAAAGGTATTTTTATGTTTTTAAAAGATATTTGAAGATTATGCATATTTTAGGGATATAGTATAATCTAAACTGTGACACACATGGGTGCCTATGTAATGATTTCAATATATTAGTGGTAATACATATACTATGTGTTTGGGGCTCAAGGGGAAAAAAGTGGAGCCATGTAGACAAGTGACAACCATCGTTCATCTTCTTCGAATAGTGCCCCCTGTTGTGGTTACCACAACCTTAGCCCCCCCCCCCCCCCCCCTTCCCTATGCTCACCTTCTTCACTATCTCAGCTGCCCCATGCCTGAAAGCCCCGCGTCTCTCTAGCGCTCCTCCGTGACGGCATCCACATCGCACGCCCCGCTAAGGTTGAACCCCCCCCCCCCACACACACACACACACCACATAGCCTTAGGCTTTATTCACATACATTATCCTTTCCACATTCTATAACAACATCCAGAGCAAGTAACCCAAATACAACTTCTAAATATTATCCTTTTTTTTACTTCAGACATAAGAAACCAAAATTTACCAATACAAAAAAAAAAAAAAAAAAAAAAAAAAAAATTATGGTAGATTTTGAGTAATCTAGCATAATAATAATA
This sequence comes from Helianthus tuberosus, assembly GCA_030545235.1. Lineage (NCBI taxonomy): Eukaryota > Viridiplantae > Streptophyta > Magnoliopsida > Asterales > Asteraceae > Helianthus > Helianthus tuberosus. Next base: position 6,409,919 of record CM060452.1, read on the forward strand.
AACTATAGGGGAGTCAAATTAATGGAATAAACATCAAACTGAACCATACGATCCTGCAATTCACGTCTAAAACACTACTTTAACCTTCAAAATCACCAACCAGATTCACCCAATACAAAAACCAGAAACAAAAATAAAATAAAATTAAATTAAAAAAAAAAAGAAACCTTTAGTGGAACCGGTGATGAGGACATTGTAAGGAGGAACCATGGGCTGAGAAGGTCCAGAAGAAACAGAGAACATTGGGGGTTTTAGTATATAGGGTTTTGGGCGAACTGAAGTTGTGAAAACCCTAAATTTTCCGGCGAAGTGGGGACGGTGGTGTGGGAGCGAACAGAGAAGTGGAGGAGAGTGTGCAGAGGAGAGAGAGTCGTTGAGGTTCATGGTGAAGAGAGGAGAAGAAGCAGTTGTGGTGGTTATCGCCATTGGAAGACAGGTTCAGAGCTCCGGTGAGGTTATGTGGTGGTGGAGCAACGGTAATAAGATAGAATCCGGCAGCAGGTATCAAGAGAAAATATAATGTGAGGATTAATATAGTTTCTTATTGGGGTGTCTTGTTCCCACAGCCCTATATCTTATTTTCACATCCCCTAGTGTATACAGGCTGTATAGAATGTTTTTTAATAGGAAAATACACAGAGAATTTTTTTTTATTTTACTATATACGGTCCGTATATAGTTATACGAGCCGTATACACTATGTTACGATTTGTAAAACGTATACGGCTCAATGGAATTATTTTGGTAGGTTTTTTATGTTACCAAATGTATACGGGCCGTATAACTGTATACGGCCCGTATATAAGGATGTTTTTTCACTTATCACGTTTTTTTCCAGTAAAAACACCATCATTCTAGGGTTTCTAAACTCTTCATCATCTTTAACAACATTGATCGGAACACGCCGCTTAAATCGGAGCACAAGTAGAGTAACGTTACCGATCAGTCTGTTGATCGAGTAACTAGCAGAAGAACCCGACACAAACAAGTTTTCCACAGTTTGTTATTCAGATATCTGTTCGGTCATCTTTCCAAACTACAACACACGATAACTTTAAACTTTATAGTGTGTGATTTGACCAGGAAATGATTGGAGGTGATTGCTACTTTTAATAAGCTGTCATAGTTGTCAAATTCGATTTCAAAAATCTTTTCCTTTTCCTTCATTTTCTAGAACATTCTCTGTTACATGAAGACGTGTCGGGTTCTTCTACTGGTATTTTAATGAAGTATTGAAGATTGAATGTGCAAACCCAACCGTTTTTTACTACGGAAACGGTTGCTATGCGAAATACAAACCGCAACCGTTTTTTACTACGGAAACAGTGGGTATGCGAAATACAAACCGCGATCTTTTGTGACTATGGGAAACACAAGTTTTCTTTTTGAGCTTGATGGATGTCCGTTATCAACAACTTGTGACTGGGAATATGGCTATGAAGAATACGTGTCGGGTTCTTCTGCTAGTTATTCGGAATGTTTCGAATCATCACAGAAGACGTGTCGGGTTCTTCTGCTAGTTATTCAGAATGTTTCGAACCAATGGACGATATGTATCTTCTATCATGCGACGGACACAATTCTTGCAAGTTAAATCCACAATCAACGTATACAGGTGCAAGAGAATGGCGAGTTATTTTCAGTTATTTCTGTTGATCCACAAATTCCATTGTTTAAATCAGAATCAGGTTCTCAAGACAAGGATCGTTCTAATAGATAAAAGAGAATGGGTAAGGTTATTGTAAAAAAGACCAAAAGTGTGAGAAAGGTAAGAAAGAATCTCAGTCATTAGATCTAAATTAATTGAAAAGGGTAAACAAGTAATTTTATCATTAATTCAATTAATTAAAAACTTCCCATAACCGTCACCTTAATTATAGGAAGTATATAACACCATTCAGCAAGTATATAACACTATTCAGTAAGTATATAACACCATTCAGCAAGTATATAACACCATTCAACAAGTATATAACAGCATTCAACATTCAGCAAGTATATAACACCATTCAGGAAGTATATAACACCATTCAGCAAGTATATAACACCATTCAGTAAGTATATAACACCATTCTGTAAGTATATAAACCATTCAACAAGTATATAACACCATTCAGCAAGTATATAACACCATTCATTGACTAAACATCTGATCGAAACATATTTTTTCTCTATATAAGTATAGCAATATGGTTCTCATATTAAAGATAAAAAACGCTTGTTATTATGGTGTAATTTTTTTAAAAAAAAGTTACGTATAAAAAGTTATTGACGTTTAAAAAAGACGGGGGGAAGTTACATGTGCATTACCTATTTTCTAGTGGGTTTAAAAGACTATATTGCCCCTAGATATTTCAAATCAGTCCAAATTAATGAAAATATTTTACAATTTGGTCCCTATTGATCTCAACCATTAGATCAAAAGATCTAATGGCTGAGATTCTTTCTTACCCTTCTCACACTTTAGGCATTTTTTACAGGATCCTCTACCTAAAGAGAATAAACCATTTTTTACCATTTTTTACCCATAGTATACGAGCCGTATAAGAATATACGGCCCGTATACAATGATCGTATACATTGTATACGATCGGTAAATTTGTTTTTTACCGAGAGTATACGGCCGTATAAACTGTATACGGCCCGTATACATATGGTAAAAATGGTAAAAACCTCTTTAATCATATGTTAGTTTCTCAAACAAACACTACAAAATCATCTGCTTCCGGAATCTGAATCAGAATGTTAACTCTCGTTTCTTCTTCTTCATCTTCAAGAACAATGATGAACAGATGATGACAGATAATACTTCATTTGTCGAGAAACCATACTGTCAAGAAACTAACATCTTTTAATACTTCATTGTGTATGTGCTTGTGCTGTAGAAACCAGTGATGAATTTGTGTATCTAAATCAGGTTCTCTGCCTTAGATTGGTCATTCAGAAGAGTTGGTATTGAACCAAAAATACTTCAAACATTCTAAACCCTACCTGGAAACAAACCAACAAAATCCTGATAGTCTTCTAGCAGAACCCGACACGTCTTCTATCATGCGACGGACACAATTCTTGCAAGTTAAATCCACAATCAACGTATACAGGTGCAAGAGAATGGCGAGTTCTTTTCAGTTATTTCATTTGATCCACAAATTCCATTGTTTAAATCAGAATCAGGTTCTCAAGACAAGGATCGTTCTAATAGATTAAAGAGAATAAACCCTTTTTTACCCACAGTATACGGGCCGTATAACAATATACGGCCCGTATACAATCATCGTATACATTGTATACGATAGGTAAATTTGTTTTTTACCGAGAGTATACGGCCGTATAAACTGTATACGGCCCGTATACATATGGTAAAAAATGGTAAAAACCTCTTTAATCTATTAGAACGATCCAATAAACGAAGAACAAAGCATATTTTCAAAACACAGGTTCATACAGTGCTGTAATAGGTAAAAAATGGTAAAAAATTTCTTTCTTTCCTTTTCATGAGGAAAAACCGGTTTCAACATCAAGGGTTGTATCGGAATCAGGCATTGGAAGGATTGTAGTAGTAGGACATTGGTACCACTGTGAAAATTGCATCAGGAAGCTCAACTTGAACGGACCCATTATTCGACCGAGTAATCAATTGTATTTTTTTAGTTGCTTCTCTTGTTAAGTTTTTGACCCAACCGAAATCCACAAATTCAAGTCAAGGATCGTTCTAATAGATTAAAGAGAATAAAGCAAGGATGTTTGGAATTCGCATAAACATATATTCGTTTCATAACCTCCTCCTATAAATCAACCACAACTGACAAAGAGCCTGTATTAGAAACCATCCTATGTCTTTTACCAACCGAAGAGGCAACAAGGACAGATAATACTTCATTTGTCGAGTGCTTGTGCTGTAGAAACCGGTGATGAATTTGTGTATCTAAATCAGGTTCTCTGCCTTAGATCGGTCATTCCTTGTGATACATGAACGTTGTATTCTTGTCTTTCAGAAGAGTTGGTATTGAACCAAGAATACTTCAAACATTCTAAACCCTACCTCGAAACAAACCAACAAAATCCTGATAGTCTTCTAGCAGAACCCGACACGTCTTCTATGATGATTCGAAACATTCACGAACCACAATGGACTCAGACTCATACTACTCACCCTCCCCTGAGGAAAAGTTTTCCCGACGACTCAAGAAAAAAGATTGTATAATAGTATACAACCATTTTTTCTTTTCCTTCAAATCCAACAGTTTCTTCGTAGATTCCGTTGGGTTTTCAAAGCCGGTTGATGAAACCGAAACTGTATTTCTGTTGTTCAGTACTTCCGAGATCTGAACCAACCGAAATCCACAATTCTTGCAAGTTAAATCCACAATCAATGTATACAGGTGCAAGAGAATGGCGGGTGATATAGTAATTTTCAATAATGTAGGAAGGATTGTAGTAGTAGGACATTGGAATCAGGTTCTCAAACAAACCAACAAAATCCTGATAGTGAAAAACATCAGCAACCATTTTTTCTTTTCCTTCAATTTCGAGAACATTCTCCCTGTGTATGTGCTTGTGCTGTAGAAACCAGTGATGAACGGATTGTTGGTGGATAACGCAAACAAGTTCTCCACAGTTTGTTATTCAGATCTCTATTCGGTCATCTTTCCAAACTGCAATACACGATAAGTTTAAACTTTATAGTGTGTGATTTGACCAGGAAATGATTGTAGGTGAAGGTTCAGTGCACGAAAAGTTTCTTACGAAATGTACGTGACAAAACAAGTATGTTGGGAATTAAACGCATGTACGTGACAAAACAAGGATCGTTCTAATAGATTAAAAAGAATAAACCAACGTTGTTTATCACCCTGTGTGAGCATTGTAAGCCCGGCCACTAGCAGAAGAACCCGACACGTCTTCTATGATGATTCGAAACATTCACGAACAACAATGGACTCACACTCATTGTTGCGAATTTGGTTTCTTCGGTACAGGCTGATGAAACCGAAGATTCAGACTCCTTACAACTCTCATCAAATGCCTCACCCTTCCTTTTATTCTATAAATATTAAATAAAGAATAACACCATGCCTGTAATCCCGCGTTGATAGCTTCCGTTTTATTACAGTCATACGACACGTTTTCTTGTTCTTCAATATTTGTTACTTGTTAATGTTTTATTTTTTTCTACTTTTAGAAGGTTTGAGCACCTCACGACTGTAAAATATCTAGTGTGATTTACACCTTAAATCCCTTAAATACTTTGAGAAAAATCAAATTTTCGTTCCATACGGGCCGTATAAGACTATACGGCCCGTATACACGTTCGTATACATTGTATACGACCATGCAAACTTATTTACACATGGTGTATACGGGCCGTATACTATTATACGGCCCGTATGGAATAAAAAAAACTGACAAAGTCTGCCGGCACATATTTTGTTGTTTTTTTATTCTATACGGGCCGTATAACAGTATACGGCCCGTATACACCATCTGTAAATAAGTTTTCCCATGTGTTAATATTACGACCCTTATTTTATTGGTAAACTCACAAGTCACAAGACATAACAGATTTTGTCATGACTCGGTAGAAAAATGGCGTGGTTTAAAAAACAGTAGTGGAATAGGGTACGAAAGAGTGCCGTTATTCGACACGTGACACCCAATTATTATTATTACTAGTATTAAGCCCCTGCGTTGCAGCGGTTGTCGTAAAACTGTGTCAAGTAGTATCAATGCTATACCATTATTAGCGATCACCAACACCGGAAAACTCGTAAAAACAAAATAAATAAAAACGGAAAAAGAATAAAGCCGAGCGAAAAGCAGACGTAAAATCTTTGAATTACGCACGCTCGTTGCAGAGAAATTAAATCGAAACGTAAAACATAGAAAAAATAACTAAGTTAATCCAGGACCCGTGCGTTGCGACGAACGTGTCAAACAGAGAAAAATAGATGTGTTTTGACGGGCCAAACGGGAAAAATATACGAAAAATGTTGAACCTCACACGCACGTTGCGGTACGTTAACTCACAAAATTTAGAACGAAACGAAAAGCTTGGGAATGATGAAAAGTATGGTGGAACAAAATTGAAAATTAAAAAGAGTTGGGGTTAAATTGGAAAAAATGAAAAGCTTTAGATTAATAAGTAAAAAACGAAGGGTCTAAATTGCAAAAGTATAAAAGTTTTGGGTAATATTATTAATAAATAAAAAACAAAGGGTCTAAAACAAAGGATATTAATAATTTATTAGATGTTAGATTTAGATATTTATAATATTATTAATTGGATTTATTAATATTAAAATAAAAATAAGGATAAAGATAAGTGATATCTATATATATTGGTTATAAGTATTAAAATAAATATATTAATTAAATAAATATAAATAAAATTTATGTGGTTGAAGTAGAGAATGACAGGTGGCATTATTTGTTTGTAGTCTTTTATTAATATTTAGATTATTATTCAAAATTATAAATCTATTTAGTTTAAACATTTATAGTTCGACTACGACTTTGTATAACTAATTTAATGTTTGGTTTCTTAGGTTTAGCCCTTTAGGGTAGGGAGATACAATGAGGACTAATAGCTAACTCGTGGATTACATGGAGGAGTTGCGGACTGATGGTTGTTGATCTAAAGGCATCATTTTTTTATATAAGCATAATTGTACAACATAGTGGACTTATTTATTGTGCTGACTAGAGAAAGGGTCTATTGTTAATTGCGGATAACAATACTATTGTTTATCAGTTTATTCTTAAATTTTGAAATTCTAATGAAAACACGGATTCTTCTTTACTTAGAGTATATTATTACAAAAAAAGAAAAATTATAGCATGGGTGACTTGGTTTGTCTAACTCGCTATCTCCTAGTACATGATGCCACCAAGGCGCCAACCAATGCAACCGTTCGGAAATTCCATGTGGCCAACTCATATATGGGCATTTAGCAATCGCCCAATGGTGGTGTCGTGGTGAAAGAGTAAGAAATGTAAAGTGGAAATTCAACATGCTTGAATTCATTAATTTAATATGAACCCTATAAATTTACACACACGAAATAACGTCTGAACTCACCCCCTATGAATTTACACAATATCTAGTTACATCAATATAGCAAATGAATCAATGCTTTATCTCAACAGTAAAAAAAATGATATTATTAGCCTTTTTAAAAACTATCCCATCGGATCAGGTTGTATTCGACGAAATTCATGAAACATATAATCCAAGACTATATAGCTTATTTTGGGCCATTTTCTGATCTGAGTATTGGTCTAGTTATAGTTGAATCTGATCACCTCATGTTTGGTAAACTTTGGCAAAAAAAGTTTATAAAAGAAGATTAAAAAAGTGGGAGTTCATTAGAAGGAACCCAGATGGCTATTTGGGTCAAGGTTGCGCCGGCCTGTTATCCTTCCACTGTTCAGAGCGTAAAGTTTTCGCAGCTCTGTGAAACCAGCCTAACGCATTGCCCTCAACTCTAGGAACCAAGTGGCCCAAGCCTTCGCCTAAACCACATGGCTCAACTCCAAACTTAGAACGGGCAGGTCAGATATTGCAACAACTTGGCCCAACCATTCTAGGTTCAGTCACAGTCCAGCCCACATTAATGCCCTCACTTGAGTTACAGGCTCGCGTTACCAAGCCCGGCGATGTTCAGACACTATCTGTTGCTTATAAACAAAACAAAATTTTCTCATATTCCCGATGTGGGATATAAAAGCTTCTGGTGCTTAATTCATCTTGTCAAATACTTTTTCAAGCAAATTGTTTATGGCTTCAAAAAATGTGAATCTATTCAGTGAATAGTTCAGTTTTATGGTAAAACTTATATACCGTGAAATCGGCTATTTTCAAAATCAGATTTCGCTCTTGATATGGTCTCTGTAACGAAATGTACACTGCTGTTGCACAAAAATCAGGTCGTGTAGTCTGCATCTTAGTTTAACTGATATATAGACATGTATTTATTTAAGCTGGTTAATGCAATAACATAACTATTCAGATTGGCTGTGCGTATAAATACATATCGCACAATCTTGTAGTGAACTGTCATTTGATACCACCTTAGATTATGTTATGATAAAATTTGATAATTAGAGTTGTCACTTGGAGTTGGACTATTACTAAGTACTTACATTTTTCTTCCATTTATGGTATATGAACCCACACATGAGTGCAGCTTAAGAGGGGCCGCGGGGGGGGGGGGGGGGGGGGGGTCCCTCCCCCCAACTTTTCGCTCAGTAGTGTTATATATGTAGTTTTCGTACATAAAATTTTGGGTATATACGTTTTCGACCACCCGGTTCTATAGAAATTTTTGGGTATATATGTTTTCGACCTCCCCGTCTTCATTGTCAAGCTTCGCCACTGAACCCACAAGCTTTTGATTTATTAAAGTTTGATGTTATATACTGAAATGTTGTTTTGTATGTATTTCAAGGCATAAATTTGTTTTGTAATGTTAATACATACTACTTCCCAATTTACATTTTGATTTTTTGTTTTATTTACATGATTTTAGAGTTAATGAAGAACGCATGTAATTTGTGCCTCTTAGGTATTACCTTTTTACATAATAAGGTATATGATTCTTAATTTCCACCATGAAGGGTATTCATACCAAACCCTTTAGGATATGCCGAATGTGTTGTGGATAATGTTATTGATGTTGATTTTGGTGGATGTTGCACCATGAATTCTTTTGATACATGAATAGGGGTGCTTTCATTCCCTTAAAGGCTGTATTAATGCGAAAAAATCACTAGATAAGGGTTTAAAACAACTTAGGGTAAACGCACGATGAATCCAACTTCCACTGGTTTTATATTGTCATTTGTTCGCATTCTATTGATGGGGTCGGAAGGGGCGCAGCTTAGGCTACCCCCGAGGGGGCGCAGCTTAGGCTACCCCCGAGGGGGCGCCCGCCCCCCGAACTTATCGATGCGTAGTGTTATGAATAGTACTTTCGTATAGGTATATACGTCCCCCCCCCCCCCCCCCCCCCCCCGGTTTCGGAAAAATTGGGGGGGGGGGGGGGGGCGTGGCTTCGCCAATGGGGGTCGGAGTTTTTGATGACGGATTCTTATGATTGTAATATTATTTTTAGTAAGGGTGGGTATAAAGTGTGCAAGTGTGGTTAAGGAGAGTAATATCAATGACAAAAATCAGGATAAGAAGTAAAATTTAAGAGTTAATGTAAGGTTGAGAAGGACATACACAACATGAATATGATTTGACTTTGAGGATGATGTATTGGTATATGATGTGTTACATAATGAGGGTAAGGATTAAGTCAATATTCCTAAAAAGATCATCAACAACTCATTATTAATGAGGGTAAGGATTAAGTCAAAATTCCTAAAAGGATCATCAACAACTCATTATTAATATAAAATTGCAAGAGATTCGAGAAGCCTTTGATTAAGCTTGAGTTAGCTAAAAAATATAGGTACCAACTAGCTTTTGATAACCAAACTTATTTTAAACCTTCACTCAAAACAAAAAAAAAAAATTGTAAGAGTGAAAGGGCACCCATCTAGTAACTATTTGAACCCATAATCTAATCACAAGAAGATGTTACCTTATTTTAACTTACTCCAACCCAACCCATCTCAACCCTAAGGCTATGTATTATGGACCTATGGTTTCATTTATTTTTAACTATCACATCATAAAGTGACCGTTATATCACTGTTATGTAGGCATGAGTTCTCACTTATTTTCATTTTTGTATGTAATGGCTTCACATAGGTTTTTAATAAAAGAAAATTAACAAAAAGAAAATAAAAATGAAGTGGTGGAGTTTGATTTGTTGAAAGTTTCAACTAATCCCCCCTCTTCCCACCCTTCACTCCCATGGTGAGGCAGTGTGTCACGCCCGAAAAGAAGCCACGTCGTCAGGGCGTTATACCACATCACATGGTCTAAAGGGATGAGACACCATTATAGTTTAGTTGAACCTCTGCCCATTTCAATCCATAGTCCAATAATATTATGTCTCATCACCATCAAACACAAAACTAAATTTTTTAAACATTTGAACCGGTGCCATATCACACCCCATACATCCATCTAGCACGGGTTCATTAACCCACACCTGATCCCACTATACCCTAAACAAGCAACAAACCTATTAACACATTTTCTTCCAAAAACCTCACCCATCAAAATTCAAATGGCCCCAAAATCTTGAGTTTTGAGTTGGTGAGGACATCATGGTCATCATTGGTGGAATGGTGACAATTATTGCATCAAATGCTTATTGGGATTCGCACTACCACTCAATTCCAATATTTGTACAACCCAAACCACATAATAACCAATAGTTTTCATATGTCATAATTCATTCATTCATCACACAAACAAAATGCAACTATCTTCCTACCTTCCTATTGGCTAGACGACCCCCTTCCAATATTCTATACCCAAACTCAATTCTTTTTACTTTCAACCACTTAATTATTCATACCCAAAGAGAATTAAAAGATGGTTTTGAATACGAGTGTTCACTAAGCAACAAAAAAGCTAAAGTAACTATCTTTTTACTCCAGTTTTTGCCTACATCATTACCGAATTCGAAGTTTTGATCGTTGAAATCTGTCACCAACAAGGAAAAATCGAATCTTTTTAGTGGGTTTGTTGTCATTTCTTCAATTAGGGTTCGGCAACGTGTGATTCGGATCGATTTGGGGGGTTTTTGAGGTCGTTTCTTGATCTGCTTATTATGGGTTTCTGTTATTGTTTAAAGAAATTAGGGTTTTAACTTGTTGGGTTATTAATTTTGGGATTTTGAATCATGGATTTTCATTACGATCGACATGCGATTTCGTTTCAATCGAGTGGTGCAGACAGTACATCTCAGATGATTGTGATGGGCACTCCAACGACAACAAGTACGAGGTTTTTGGGGAATCCTATGATGGGAAACAATCATTCTTGTGGGTCTGTTCTTGGTGATTCTGTTTCAGGGTTGAAGCATGATGCAGGTTTGGCTGTTGAGTGGTCTGTTGATGAACAACGTAAGTTGGAAGAAGGATTATCCAAGTAAGTATTTTGTTCTAATTTTGTATGTCATATTGTTACCTTAATATATGCTAATTGAATAGATTATCTTTAATCTTCTATTTGATTAACCTAATGCAAGTTGCAGTTACTGTACATAGAATATGTGTAATTAGTGTTGCAGTTTCTTTCTAATGAGCATTTGTTTGCTCTTTTTTTTATATGAAAAAATGTGTAATAAGATCTTGTAAAATGTATGTAGATTTGCTGATGAGACGAGTATTATGAGGTATATCAAAATTGCTGCCACAATGCGTGATAAAACTGTTCGTGATGTTGCACTAAGGTGTAAGTGGATGGCGGTGAGTTATTACTTGTTTTCATCGTATCGTGTATTCGTGTTTCCTTTTATCGATTGACTACTTATTATCGGCATATGCTCATTATTACACTGTTATAAATAGTTTATTATAGTTATACTTTAATGGGCGGTCATAGAGGTTGCATTTTCGACCCGTTTACTTATGAATGGGTTGATTTAAGTTACATTTTTTTCTCTAACGGTCAAATTTGTAAAATAAAAGATGGCTGAAAAGGAAATGGGTCAAACGGGTCGAAAGTCTCACACCCTCATGGCCTCACTGTTTGCATTGTATAAGTATTAACCAAATTAAGTTAACCAAGTGGTGATTTTGATTCCTTTTATCGTTAAATGGTTAACAATCTGAAATATTTGGCAGAAAAAACGAAGAAAACATGATGATCTGCATATGGGGAAAAAGTTGAAAGATAAGAAGGTAATGCTTATGCCTACATACACTTTATATTCTATATGCTTATGGCGTTTGATAACTAAACAAAAAGAAAGTGTTTATATATCTTAATCAGTTAACTATAACCGTGACCAGAGAATGCGTATGTCTTAAATGGAAGAAAGAGATCACACAATCACCTAAAAGTTTTAGGTCATTGTATGTTCTCTTTCTTACATATAACACATACACATTTTCTCGACACAATAAGAGTTTACTGATTAAGATAAATAAATACATTTTCTTGTGTAACTATTGGGCCATAAGATGGTGCAATAATCCATCATGTGTAATATGTCCCATAAGATAATGGTTTATGGGTTGAAATGGGTGCCACTTAAAAACAATGCATGAGTTTAAACGGGTCCAAATGGGTCAATCAAGCTGTTGGATAAGAATATGGCTCAAGTGGTGGGGCTCTGGTGCTGATCTCCTGCTTGATACAGATAAATAATCTTTTAAGTTTAAGCTTTTCATAGAAATATAGAATCACATTCTTTCTTTTTTTCATTTTTATTAGTAAATAATGGTTTTAATTATCACATTTAATATATTTGTTCTATGCATTAAAGACAGACTTTGACCTTTAACCTGTATGACCCGTTCGACATTAAAGACATACTTTGACCTTTAACATGTATGACCCGTTCGACATTATTTCCAAAATCTACCTTCAAAAGTCATACGACCTCCTAAAAAGTGTTCGCGGGTCAATTAATCTTGCTGACCCACCTGTAATTAATATCCAAATGTGATTAACTTCATGAAGCACCCGAATTATAACTCTTTCTTCCATTTAATTACGTTTATTTGGTAAAAATATTAGTATTCTGATTTTCGTGTGTTTTCAGGATAATTTGGTGGAATCATCCTCAAAACAAAGTATATCATCAGTTCCAACACTTAATGTGGCTCCGTTTCCTGTTACCATGAATAATCGGACTCAGATTGACGGCATGACTTTTGAAGGTAATTATCTGAACTGTTACATGATTAAATAAAGGGGATTTAGAGATAATTTAGTAACATCAAGGTTACATGAAGATGAAATATCAAAATTGCATACTTTTCTAGGAAAAAAGGGGCTCCTTTTCTTTTTTATTTACTCTAATAATTGTGTGGATTGTTCTACTGATTGATGCAGCATTAAGTGGTTCAACAAGGCACTTACTCGAACAAAACAACCAAGTTCTTGGTCAGATCTCGGCTAATATTTCTCTAATGAAAGTAAGTGACTTTTCTGAATGAGTAAAATGCCATTTTCGTCCCTGAGGTTTGGCCAGTTTTGCGACTTTCATCCAAAGGCTTGCTTTTTCGCATTTGGATCCAAAAGGTTTGAAATCTTGCCATTTTCATCCGGCTCTTTACCTCCATCCATTTTTCTCCGTTAAGTCAGGGTTATTTTCGTCTTTTTTGTTAACTTAAAAGGCCAATTCGGCTTTTTTCACTTTATGTACATTATGCTAAATGCTTGTACATAAAGTGAAAAGGACCGAATAGAACTTTAAGTTAAAAAAAGACGGAAATACCCCTGAATTAACAGAGAAAAATGGACAGAGTTAACGATCCGGATGAAAAAGGCAAGATTTTAAACCTTTTGGATCCAGATGCGGAAAAACAAACCTTTGGATGAAAGTCGCAAAACTGGCCAAACGTCAGGGACGAAAATGTCATTTTACTCTTTCTAAATTTATATTTTTAAAGGATCAACATCTAAACTAATCTTTTATAAATATTTTCTTTCATGAGCAGCTACAGGACAATGTCGATCTCTTCAGTCACATGAAGAACAATATAACAACCATTTTAAACAAGTATGTGAGATGCTCATTAACTTATAGTTAACATACAGCTTTACCGTTGCTAATATTTTATTCTTATAACAAAAAATGCAGCATGAGATATATGCCTGGGCCTCCATTCCCTGTATCACTAAATGAAGATCTTGCACGTAGTATCTTGCCCACTACAAATCAGGTAACAAGGTTTGATTTATGGTAACAATATAATATTTATTTAAAATTTGAAGTCACAATAATTGTTTTTAAGAATTTGGATAGATAGATTTGTGCTTATGATTAGGGCTGCAAGCCTGCAAACAAAACCAAACGTTCGGCGAACAGTTCGTGAATTGTTCAGCGGGAGGTTCGTTTGTGTTCATTCGTTTATTAAACAGACGAACACGAACAAGAAATTCCGTTCGTTTAGTTAAATGAACAAATATGAACAGAGGCCGCGTCCGTTCATTTATCTTCGTGAACGTTCGGTAACGTGTTCTTTTACGTTTGGTGGTTCATTGGTGTTTTTAGTTTTTATATTTTATTTATATACTTCAAAATTCTGACAAATAACATATTTAATAAGTGTCGGTGTATTATATATTCTGTTAATGAACGTTTGTTTGTGGTCGTTTGTTTCCATATGTATTCATGAACATTAGTTTGTGCTCATTTGTGTTCATCAACTTTCGTTGCCTAAAATTAACAAACGAACACGAACATAAAATCTCGTTCGGTAAGTGTTCATGAAAAGTTCGTGAACGCCTATATTTCTTTACAAACAAACACAAACAAGGTCTTGTTCGCTCGGTTCGTTTGCATCCCTACTTATGATTGTGTACGGGTCAAATAACTGTTCTTGCACGTAGTATCTTAATTCAAGATTTTTTGATCGACTCGTCTTAATTCAATTTTTTTAATGCTTTCAGAGAATGATGTTTGAGGCATCAAACGGGATGTATATGAAACAAGAGCCAGGGTTTTAACAAAGAATATTCCGAGCTTAATTGCAAAGTAGAAACTTAAACCTGCTGTAAATTTGATAGGTACGCCTTGTGCAAAGCTGTACTGATCGCCTATTCGGGTCCAAATCCAACTATACAGAAAATTTGTAGAGATCCCATTTTTGGAAAGCTAAAGATGATGTTTAGGTCATTGATTACCCTTGAATATACAGGCTAGCACCTCTAATGTATAGTCTACTGTGTTAGATTTTTGGTGTCCAAAATAAAGATCTCGAATTGTAGTGATTTTAGCGACGATTGAGTCATGACTCGTTGTTTCTTCGCCTTTTGGTGAATTAGCAACTCGATTTCATGTTATACTTACAGTTGTAGTTTCTTGTAGCCATACTAGATAATATCAAGTATAAACACAGTTAAATTTGTTTTTTGTTTCTATTTGATGTTGGTGTGGATATTAAACGGGAATCCCGGCTACCAGACAGGGAGGTCAACAAATATTGTGCGAGTTGTACGCGTTAAAACGCCATGGATCTTAAATGACCAAGAGTTCTTTCTTTTAAAGTAACAGAATTCTCAGGCTTTCATGCTAGCATAAACGTCATGAAAACCTTCAAGGGGCGGTGTAGTGATAAGCTCGTGGTTTCCTCTAACAGAGATCTCATGTTTGAATCCAACTTCCACTAGTTTCTGCTTTAAACTAAGGTCACCTGCCTAGTGCAAGCTAAACTTACCTGATCTCACTGGTTAGCAAGGTACTCGTGGGCCTGTAAGTTTTCTGATGATGGATTTTGACAGTTATAGAAAAGTAAATTAAATATAAAAAATGTCATATATTGATGAACTTGACATCTTTTAGGTCTTTACCGTCACTATCCATCACCGCTCTAGGTTTAGACTTTCAACGTGAGTTCATACGAGAATAAAGTAATTGATGTCATAAGACAACATTTAAGTAGTGTTGTAAGAATTGCTAGGCACTAGTCGGTCGGTGGAGTACCGACTAGCGATTAATCGGATTGAGATTTTTATATGTAATTTTTAGTTATATATACTCACACACATTTTTATATGTAGTTTTTTTTTAAGTAGACGTCTATTAACCCCTCATTGGCCCATTTTTTAAGTAATTGGCGGGACTTTTTAAGGTTTGATCGACATTTGGCCATGATCTAGCCAAAATTTGGCCAGAATAGGACCGTCATTGACCCCCTAGCGATTAATCGGCCATTAGTCGGTGAACCTCCGATTAGTGATTAATCGGCAACTAATTGAAGAATACTCGTGATTTTTACAACCACGATTTAACATATAGCATTTGGTACATGATCCGGTTGGAATTCAATTTCATTGGAAGGGATCAAAGATCTGTTAGAAAAAAAAGTCCCTTGTATTATTGGCTAAATTGTGATTGTTTTTGTTTTGTTTTTTATTTTATGTTATTTTTTTGAACGGCAAAATGGTATTTCCACTCCTACTTTACACTAACGATACACCTGTTGACCAGTAACATCCCCTCTAAGAGGCATATATGATGTAATCCACTACTTTCCTTAGAATCCTCTTACTAAGTTGTGATTAGGGCCGTTCAAATTGCTCGCCGCTCGTCGTTCGCTCGACGCTCGTTCCGAAATTGCTCGGAAAATGCTCGTTCGATTTGACGCTCGGTTGTAAATGAGCCGCTCTGCTCGGTTCGGTTTGTAAACGAGCCAAGCATGGGCAAAGGTCCGCTCGGTTCGGTTCGGTTCGGTTCAAATTATTATTTTAATTAGTATATATATACATATACATATACATATACATATACATATACACATACATCTATAAACATGTATATACACAAATATAAATTATACATATATATACACACATACACCTATATATATACACACACTTACATATATACTTAAATATAAATTAAATTTATAGTTTTATATGTACCAATCTATTAGATTTTGGTCAACTATATACAAATTTACAACTATATCTATACGTACTAGCCCAACCACGCCAATAAAAAATTAAAATCAAAACTAAAAGTTAAACGCTAAACCGATAAACGACAGTCTGTTCATCACCTCAATGTTTCATGTCGTTACCCTAAGTCGATCGTCTCCTGATCTCAACTTAATTGTTAGTGCAATATGATCATCGCCTCGTCAACCACAACATTGTTATTCATAAGAAAAATATTATGCCATGAAATGTGCATGTTTTTAAAGACATAAACTTGAGACCCAACATTGTCACTATCTCTCTCAACAAATTTAAATTGGGCGACACGGTTGTTCAAATCGCTCGAACTTCGCTCGACGCTCGCTCGGAATTTTTACTGCTCGAAAAATGCTCGCTTGATTTGATGCTCGGTTTTAAATGAGCCGCTCCGCTCGGTTCGGTTTGTAAACGAGCCAAGCACGAGCAAAGGTTCGCTCGGTTCGGCTCGGCTCGTGAACATCCCTAGTTGTGATTGTTGCATTTGCATAATTGTAATCCACTACTTTCCTTAGCATCTTTCAACATCATCACAAGATAGGAATATGACTTAAGTTGATTCTAATTGATGTCCCAACTAATTGATGTCTGAATCATATAATGACTGTTTTTACTTACTGATTCATTGTGTCAAATTGTCAATATAGGAATCCTGTGAATGTGTACGGAACTGTTTACTGAAAGTTTGATTACGCTTATATGTTTAATGATAATAAACGTATGTATATACCAAATATATAATTTATTATATGCATATTTTTTTTCTTAAATTTCAGGGCTAAGGGAGATTGGGCCCTGGGCTGTTGCCCACCCCACCACCGTTTGGGCCGAGCCTGGCACGCGCTAATGCGGTGTTTGCGCACCACACCCATCCGACGTGGCAGAAAACTGCGCCCCAAAACACTCACTCACTCTTGACCACACGGTGTGGGTGTGGATATCCGGCGTGGTTGCCTCTCCACACGGTGCACGCCAGCCTGTCGATGGCGTGGAGGGCGGCATGGACGTTTGGACGCTGGATTCTTCACCGGCGTGGTGAAGAAGATGGTGATGTGTTGGGTTGTTTTGATTGGGTGGTGGGTTTTTTATTTGATTTTCCTTTTTTAATATAAAATAAATATAAAAAATGTATGTCACGTGTCACTCAACGTCACCCTTTCACGCCCCGTCTCACTCCGCTCTTATTTGCATCATGCCACTTTTCTGACAGGTGCTAACGTGTCGTCCACATATCGTATAACACCACATTTTCAAACCCCCACTTCGTATAGTCTTAAGGATACCAAGATTAAGATTATACTAGGAGTGTGTATCATTAACTTCCCCCAATCTAGTATAATACAGTGACATCATGGTCACATGGTGTACTAGGCTTGAACTCTTATGGTCTATGAACCGGTTAAAATTGTTCGGTTTAGTTTGTTGAACCGATATTTCATTAAAAAGTATCTTGTCTGTATTGAAAAAAATTAAATTGATTGTTCTGATTCATGAAAATTATGCATATATACAACCAATTAAAAAATATAAATAAATAATAAAATATTAAATTGGGGGTTCAAAAGTTACAACTTGTCATCAGAACCATTAAAAGATTTTGAGAGTCTTCCCCTGTTAATACACCTTAAAATCCTATTTTCAAACCCCTACATCTACAAAACTTGTATAGAGTTATACGAGTTGTATAGAAAAATGTTGTAAAAAAATGTTAGAGATGTTATAAAACTAGCCTAAAAGCTGAATAATATAGAAGATAAGTAGAGAGAATTTTCAGAGGATTTCTTATATATATTTCTTGGTACACAAAACTATAATATTACATGAGTTTATATAGACAGAAGAAAGAAACTATGTTGTACTGTGCGTCAATAATTCGAACGAATTATTGAAGTTACTGTGTCAATAATTCGAATGAATTATTTCCTTTACTGTGCGCTTTTACTGTGCATCTAGTTGTCATCCACTATTGCAATGATTCATAACACTCTCCCTTGGATGACACTTTGCAAACTTTGGGGTAATTAAGTACCGCCTCATTAAAAACCTTGCTAAAGAAAAACCCAGTGGGAAAAAAAACCTTAGCTAAGGGAAAAAGAGTGCAGTCTATAGCTCCCCCTCAAGTTGCAATTTGTAAGGCATCACATTCTCCGTACGTGACGCATGCCAATGTCATGAACGTGTTTCCTGAAAGTTGCTGTAGGTAGTGCTTTTGTGAAAAGATCGATTGAATTGTTGCTTGATTGGACATATATCATCTCGACTTGATTGTCTTTAATAAAGTCTCAAGTATATTCAAAAAATCTTGGTAGTATATAAGAGTGCAACTTGTAATACTCCCCCTGATTTCATTATGTATCGTTTAAGCCTTCTGCGTAGATCTTTTAGTTAATATTTTGCCACTTCATTTCTTGATGTGTATAGTCCTTTGTGTTGATCAATGTTATATGGTCTTTATATGAGATTCCTGGTGCTTTATGTAAACAAATACCATATGATCCACAACTATATGTTGTTACATTCCCTGCATTTACAAAGCTAATAAAACTTGTTTTGGTAGGTTAGTAATATAAATTTTTTTATCTTTCATACCTTATTACATCCGATTATATTATATCTTCTTTGTACACGAGTAATATGATACAGATGGTAATGTATAACTAGCAAAATATATCAATATAATCCATCATTCTCTATATGTGTAATAATTTATGGATAATGATGCAAATGCTAGTTTGTATATCAAGGCATAAATTTGTATTTCATATTTGATTTGTTAATATGTTTTAATAGTTATAAAACCTCATACGGTTTTCCAAAGAAAAATATATAGTCCAACTATACCGTATGCATTTATCTTTTCTAACTTCATTAAAAAATTCGTTATACCATATTCATCTTATAGTTCATACAATCTTTACTACTTTAAGAAGATGTATTTACAGGTTTTGAAATTATTGCTTCATGCATTTACATTCATTGAAATACATCTTTTCGATTTTACCAACTATGAATGTACATTCATTCTATCATAACCATCGAATTTCATTAATTTTTTCATGTACTCAACAGCCTTAGGAAACTCATCGAGAGTTCCATTTCTTTTCAGCATTTACAATAATTTAAGCATATTCATATCTTATAATGTTCTTGAGATCTCGCCTTACATGACTTTGATAATTTAAATTCTTCATGAATTTTTATGTATTTTGTAGCCACATGATATATAAATATTCATAAGCTGCATGTCAATTTTCTCTTAATATATTACCAGACGAATCAGATATTGGAAAGTTATTATATCCACCACTAGATAATGTGTCTCCTCATAATCAATCAATGGTTTTGCAACATTCTTGTGCCACCAAACTTTCTTTGTATTACTCAATTTGATTTATGTAAGAAAATATTTTCCTTAAGAACGGTTGGTCTGAAAGCTTTACATTTCATGAGAGAATTTTAACTTTGATTTATTCACTTTTTCCAAAATTGGTTAATTAATAACATGAATTCATTCATGAGTAGATTCAAAAATCTTGATCCTCATTGTTTCATTATTTCTAGCGCTATGTTATATAAAAGTGTAACGGTGCTAATTTTATTTTGATTCCATTTCTTTTAGACATGATACATTGATTTTTTTTCTTTCTTTCAGGTACCTGCGGTTCTTCTAGAAACATCATGTCAATATTGTCTTCTTTAAGAGAATTTTATACTAAACCTCGACTTGACCATCTTTATTAATTGCTCCAAATTTCGAGGATTTTTATTCATGGAATCAATTAGTCTATCATGCTTTAGGCATGCCATAGATTTAATACTAGTGTATGGTTGTCCTTTAGGGACACAAATTATAATAATTGGAGCATTAGCAGTTGATATATATGACTTAGCTTGTCACTTTATTTTGGTAAGTAAATACGTCTGGTAATAGATTTATTTTTCAAATGAGTTGTTCTTTGAACCCGTAGTTCATATTTTCAGTTTTAAGGATCAATGATAATTTATTTCAACTCATTTCTTTTTCAATTGCTTTTATATTCCCCTAATGTTGGGAATGTCAGTCCATTTAGATGGATATTAATAAACTGAATCATAAATAACTCTTTCGTTAAATGCTATATTCCTAATCACCTTTTAAGGTCCCATATTTGTGCGTCGTGGTGGATCAATTTCAATATATATCGCACAATCAAAATCTTAGAATGGACATATTTGGTTTCTGACCAAAACCCAATTATAATTGGAAGAAAATATTACAATATATTGGCATTATATGAATTGATACATGAACTTTTGCTCTCATGATCATACACTTAGCAAACACATCCAGTGATTGTCTCAATAAATCATGTATAAACTACATGAAGTTTTACGTGTATTGCAATGATCATTATGTGAAATTGATTTATTATCAAAATCATTATATCAATCTGGAATAATATGCTTGCTATCACATTAGCTAAGCCTTAATCACAAAAACTTCAGGTTGTGGATTTGATAACCATTTAGACGATGCGTCGATTTTTAAAACACTAAATGGTATCATGTTGGATATGTATATCCTTTGCTTATTCCAGAATGCTTAGGGATTCACACCCTACTTTCATTGATTAACTTTTCTTGAGAACAAAAATTACATTTTATAATTTTCTGGAAGGATCTGTTAGTTTTTCAATACATTTCACATTATCATTTTACTCGGTGTGGTCTAACCGGTCATGCCAACTGATTATGATTCATAAACTTCTTATTTATGATCATATATGTATTACTTGTAGGTAAAAACACAAAATAGAATGTATGTATTAAACAATTTAATCATAATAATTTGATAGTCTATTATGATGTGAACGAACTTACATTTGAAATTAATCATATAATGAATCAAAATCAGACTCAGAATCATAAGGTGGTGAAGGTGGTAGAGTTAGTTGCATACTATTAGCTATTTGTTTTAGCATGTCTTCCAACCATTTATTTCTTTCTGACAGCCGTTTTATTTGTTTAGACAAATTTCGAATCTGACCGTTTAACCTAGCCACTTCGATTCCTATTGAATCTGAAGGTAGATTCATTTGAGGTACCATACATGGTTCTGTTATATTAATTGGTGGCAGTAGTTGTTCTACTTCGTTTAATAGTGATTGGAAAAACTGTTGCGGTAATGGTGATTGCAAAAATGATTCTGATGCTAACTGCTCTTGGAATATCATGTTTTCATCAAACAAAGTTTGTTGCATCGCTGAATCTTCCTCGAAAACTAAGGGTGAGATGTTTTGTAAGATGTTCGGTGCTAGTGGTTGAGATAGGTTAGTTGTAATATGTTCTTGTACGGGTGGCAGCTGTGGTTGCAGATCAAATCGATAAAAAGACGGTTGAGGAAGCTGCAACAATGATTGTTGTAAATTTTGTGTTGAGGTACTTTCTAAGATAACCTGAGCTTCCTCCGACTGGAATGGTTGATTTAGTGTATAATTATGAACAGGGGTTAGCCTAACAGTGTTAAAATTTACAATCCCAGATGCCTTTGGTGGGGATAATCCTTGGATAATCTGATTACTTAAGATACCTAATGATTTTGCTATTTTTGTAATGTAAGACCCTCCCATGAGACTTCTCAGAGGATTTGTTTGTTGATTTAAAAGATATGTAGCAAGCTCGTGGGTAATATTACAAGGAACTTGCTCAAAAATACTATGTAGATGGAAAAGGTCGGTAGCACTAACCCTATGTTGATTATTCTTGCGCCCCGTGATAGTGTTGGCTAAAACACGGTGCATATATTGATAACGAGGGTCTGTGAATTTCATAGAATTATTATTGTTACACAACTCTTTCGATGAATGGCCTAGCCAATATTCTCTCATTTCCTCAGAGGAATAAGAGGTTGATGCCTCCGTAAAAATAGGTTGTTTAACTTCTTCATCTGTATATATGCCCAGATGAAATGCGAATTCTGTTAATGACATATTATGAGATTGTCCACAAAGTCGAAAATGAATAGATTCATCGGTAAGACTTTTATCATATTTGAAATAGAAAGTGGACAAGAACTCATATACAAGTTCATCGTATGACGGTTCTAGGATGTCGAAGAAACGACGCCAGGGCGTATTACGTGGTAGTAATCTCGCCAGTAAACCACTTGGATCAAACATTTCCATTTGATACCAATCAACACCGCTAATAGAAAAAACTTCAAGATTCTTGAGTTTTTGATACCTCTCACGATTGGGTAAATCAGTAAACCGAAGGAATCGATGAATGTTTGCTGCATTTGAAGATTCAGCATATGCTACTGGAAGATTTGCCATATGAATATATGGTTTTGTTGAAAGTAAGAAAAGTTTGGGTATGGGTTATTTTGGGTATGTGTTGAATTATATCAGAAGTTGTAGCTTATGTGTAGATTAGCTCTAGTAGTGAGTTTCTTATATAGATAAGAAAATTTAAGCTTACACCATACGTTTGGTTAAGGCTTCCATGATACATTTTGAAACAGTTCACTGTAGCTAATATTATATTGCATAAATAAATATTAGATGCATAAACAAAAAAGTTAGGTACATAAATAAATGTTAGTAGTCCCATAATTATTATATCTCCAAAGCAATAGGTCCCCTGTACTAATTTTAATTTATCACAGAACTATATTATAAGTATACATATATATAAAGGAGAAACGGGATCTAAAAGATCATCCTAAAGGTGTATGGTTTTACAACTCACTGGTGCACCCTTAGGCTTTCAACCTATATATATGTATATATTTAAATATATTAAATTCTTACATTGAGTATGGTAATAGCTCCTTTGCTTTTGTTGATTTGCTTGGTTGACAGCGCTCGTGCTGATAACGTGTTATAAAACTAGCCTAAAAGCTGAATAATATAGAAGATAAGTAGAGAGAATTTTCAGAGGATTTCTTATATATATTTCTTGGTACACAAAACTATAATATTACATGAGTTTATATAGACAGAAGAAAGAAACTATGTTGTACTGTGCGTCAATAGTTCGAACGAATTATTGAAGTTACTGTGTCAATAATTCGAATGAATTATTTCCTTTACTGTGCGCTTTTACTGTGCATCTAGTTGTCATCCACTATTGCAATGATTCATAACAAGAGAATGTTCTTTTGTCTCCATATATACGAGTCGTATAACATTATACGACCCGTATCCGTATAGAATGTTATATGACCCGTATAATGTTATACAACCTAATATTTTCTCCATCTATATGAGTCGTATAACATTATACGGCCCAATATTTGTCATCTCAGATTATTATATACGAGTCGTATAACCCTATAATATAGAGGGTGTGAAAATAAGATTTTAAGCTGTGAATTTATTATCCATCACTTGTGGTCTAGTGGTTGGAAAAACTTGGGTTCTTATTGGAGATCCAAATTTAATCCCCACTAGTGCCATATTTGATGGATAAAGGCAATGAAGGCTAGTTCTCCCAGACACTAGGTCAAGAGTTCGAGCCCGAGCCATCCAGGGTTTTAGTCCACCGTGCGTTACGCCAAAGAGATTTTCTCTTGTGGCGGCGTAAGCCCCTGCCACTGGCAGTGGGTGTGGTATGGTTTCCCGAGGAACGCCGTTAGCACTTAGCAAAACTCTGACGCCAGCATGGACCCGGTTAAGACAATATAGTCTGGCCAGAGTAGGGGTAGGGCCCTCTGTTTAGGAGGGTGTGAGATCTCTCTCACAACAAATTATAGATTCTCACCGTTCTAAAAAAAAGCTGTGAATTTATTAGCACCCTTTTCAAACCGTAAATGGGAGTGTATAATTTTTTTTGAAAAAAAGGCGATTTTTATTGAAAAAGACAAGAAAAATAACCAACCGTAGCAAGGTGCTACGGCATAGTTATCAGTACATTACAGCAAACAAAAGGAAAACGGTGAAACTAAAAACATGCTCATCATACGAAACATTTAAACTCGCCCCATTCTTTCCAATCTAGATCCTTTTTATCGGTCCGTGCCTTGACCCATAGAAACGAAAGCGCTTTTATGTCACCAACCGCCCTTGAAATCTGCGATGTTTTGCTTCTGAAAATCGCATCATTCCTGATTCGCCATATTGTCCAACATGTTGCCGCTATGATTAGATAAACCGCCTTTTTCCTGTCTTGTGATGAGTTATGTGTTTCAATGTGTTCAAGTAAACCCACCACACTTAATAGATATCTTGGAAGAGGTATTTTGACCCACGATGAGATCGCCGACCAAAGCAGTTGAGCATATTGACAAGAAATTAGCAAGTGGTCTACCGATTCATTATGTAGATTACATAAAACACATAACTGCGAAGGGATATATATGTTTCTGATTGCTAGAGCATCTCTTGTTGGAATCCGATCCAGAACCGCCCTCCAAAGAAAGTAGTTTATCTTCTGTGGTATCCAGTTGAGCCACCTTAGAACATTCGTTTCTGGAATCGCGCTGATCCCGTCTAATAGTGATCGCAAATTACCCACCTTGAACTCTTCTCATTGATCATCTTGTTTCCAGAGCCATTGACCGGATTTCTTATTTAGTTGAACATTCCGCAGCCGGTTGACACATTCCTCCCACATATTAGCTATTTCCGGCTGGGGAATCGGAGACTCACCGCCCCAACTCCATTTAATGAGCCCATCTACCAGCGAGTAGCGTTGCTGAACCAAACAATACTTATCTGATTGTAATGCAAAGAGCTGAGGAAATTGATCTTTTAGTACAAAATCACCTGCCCATTTATCTAACCAGAAAAAAGTTCTGTTCCCTTGACCCAATTGTACCTCCATCCTGTTCTCCACGTCCGATAATTTAAGATCTGCACCCTTGCCTAGCTGTAATATGTTCTTCCAGACCCCGCTCACTGAGTTCATCAACGGAATAGACGGGTAGTTTCGATTCCTCCCGTGAATAGCCTTTATTACCCTCGACCATAAGTGAGTGGATTCATTCCTAAATTTAACTATCCATTTCACCATCATGGCTTTATTCATTGAAGCCAAGCTCCCAATACCCAAACCACCCTGCTTTTTCGGTGCCACAACTTTGAACCATGGTACCCAGCACATCTTATTATTTCCCAAGCAACCCCCCCCCCCCATAAAAATTTACGTCTTACTTTCTCTAAATATTTAATGACATGTACCGGAGCATTAAATAAAGAGAAATAATAAGTTGGCAGATTACCTAGAACCGCTTTTATGAGTGTCGATCTACCGCCAAATGATAACGTCCGTGCTTTCCATAGTGTGAGTTTGTTTTCAAATCGATCAATGACAGGTTTCCAATTTTTTACCAATCCCATATTTGATCCAACCGGCAAACCAAGATAGGAGAATGGTAGCAAACCTTTTTCGCATCCAAGTATCTTGGCCATCTCCGAAACATCTCCGTTTCCCACACCCACACCCACACCAAACACCTTACTTTTAAAAAAGTTCACCTTTAGACCCGAGGATAAATGGAAACATCTCAGTAGTCTAGCAAGATTTTGAAAATTTTCTTCCGACCACTCTCCTACGAAAAGAGCATCGTCTGCATATAGGAGATGTGATACTGTAGGACCCGAGCCTGGTGTTATAATTCCTTTGAATATGTCCTGTTCGACTGCAGATTCCGTTGCTAAATGTTGCGCTTCCATCGCCAAGATAAATAAGAGAGGAGATAGGGGATCCCCCTGTCTTACTCCCCTATGAATCTCAAATTCCGCGGTTGGTGAACCATTTACTAGGATCGAACTTCTGGCTGATTTTAATATTCCCATCACCCATTTCCTCCAGAGAGCCGGAAATCTCATTTGAGTCAGCACCGATTCCATGAATTCCCAACTTATCGAGTCGAACGCTTTCTCAAAGTCTACTTTGAATAACATCATCTTTCTTTTGCAACTTTTTGCCCAAGAAATGAGTTCGTTGATAATTAGTGGACCTTCAAGAATGCTACGACCTTTTATGTAAGCCGTTTGGACGTCACTGATCAGAAAAGCCATAACCTTTTTGAGCCTGCAAGCAAGGATCTTGGTCACAACTTTCGAAATGCAGCCAATTAGGTTGATAGGCCTAAAGTTGTTAATCACTTGAGGGTTGTTGATTTTGGGAATGAGTGATATGAAACTTGAATTACATCCACGATTCAACTTGCCGTGAACATAGAAATAATCTAGAGCAAGAACAAAGTCTTTTTCAAAAAGGTCCCAAAACTCTTTTAAGAAACTGAAAGTAAAGCCATCTGGGCCCGGTGTTTTATCACCACCGCAATTCCACACTGCCTCCTTAATTTCATCTATAGAAAATCTTTTAACGAGCATGGACGATTGTTCTAAGGATAAAACCTTGAATCCATTATTAATAAATTTCGGCCTGTCGTACTCATATTCAGAAAAAATCAATTCATAGTACCTTTTAATGTTTGATTTCAAATCTTCTGGTTGTGATATCCATACCCCCATCGAATTCTAATCCGTTAATTCTATTGTTCTTCCGGTGTCCGTTAATAACACCATGAAAGAAAGCAGAATTTTCATCACCATCTGCAGCCCATTTAACCTTTGCTCTCTGTTTTAAATCTTCCATCCTATTACCATCTAGCTCATTAATCGATTTCAGCCATAATTCCCTGTCACGAACCTCCTGATCAGATAGTACCCCCGTTTCGGCTTTTAGGTCCACCTCCTCCACCTTTTTCCTGAGCTCAGCTAATGTCTTGCTATCTTTCTTTTTAATCTTTTCACACCATGGTTTCAATGCCACTTTGATCGCTTTCAATTTGGCAGCTAACGATTTGTCCGGTAGATCCGAGCATATAACCCCCTCATAAGCCTTTTTAACAACATCCGCAATGCCATCTTCCTTAAGCCATGAGTTAAAAAATCTGAAGGGAGCTTTACCAAAAGACAAATCCGAGCATAGCAGGAGCAATGGCCTATGATCAGATTTAAATCTCGATAATCCCCATAATTTTGCCGATGGCCATGAAGAAAGGAAAGAATGACAAACTAAAAGTCGGTCAATTTTGCTGAATTTTAACCCATCATCCGTCACATATGTAAAAGCACATCCAAGCATGGTGTATTCTGTCAGACCTGCTTCATTGATGAACATGTTGAAATCCGCAGCTTCCTGTTTGTTGTATTTCGAGTTCTTTCTTTCTATGGGTTCCCTCACACAGTTAAAATCACCTAATAAAATCCACGGACCTGAGTGTGAGCCCATAAGGGTCAATAAATCCTCCCACAGTTGTTTTTTCTGATTTGGATCATGTGGAGCATAGATATTTACTATCGAGATCTCACCTCCACCATTACACAATTCCCCCAAAATTGCTAAGAAGTATCTATTTTTTACCACCGTCTTCTTCACAAAGATACCGGTATCCCATATACTTAATAATCCACCAGATCTACCAGATGCTTCTATGGATTCAAAATCGAATAGAGTGTTATCCCAGAAATTACTGACCTGTAAGTTCATCGAGTTCGACAACTGAGTTTCCTCAATGGCAATAAAACCAAGGTTATTCTTTTTTTTGAGATTTCTGATGTGCTCTGCCTTGCTAGAGTCACCTGCCCCCCTAATATTTGCGGTTAAGAAATTTATTGAGAATGAATTGTCGCCTGTACTTCTTCTATTTGATTCCTGACCCTGTCTTCATGACGTGTGCGTATATATACATGATTTTTGCAATGAATTACACACGATTGGGTTTTAAATTTATAAAAGTGATTATTACTTTTACATCAAAACACACACGAAAGAGGCAAGTGTACCCCGTCATATATGTAATAAAGTATCGGTAAGAACCAAGTATCGATCCAAGGAAATGGGCGGAGAATTAATACTAGACCTTCGTCACTAAACTACCGGTAAAAACATAGGTTTGGTGATTTTAAACTAAACTAAAGTAAACATAACCAAATACATAATAAAAATATAATAGAAAGTAGATAAAAAGCCTTGCTAAATACACAACCACAACATGTCAACTAAGTCAGTTTTGGCACTAGAAGCATTCGGTCAATTTTCCAATTTAAAACAATTAGTATCCCTTTCGGGAATCCTAACATGACAATCATTCGGAAAGCTAAAACGATAAACACACTTTAACCACCTAAAATTGTTCTTTAACGTGCAATTGATAAATGTCTATGAAAATCTCTTAAAAATAAGTTAGTCAGCCGTTAGGATTATTCTAACCTCACTTAAACAAGGAAAGCGACACCGATAAACACAATGCAACCACCGAGATAAGCATAATCTAGATTAAATCACAACCGAGTTCATTTTACAAATCTTACACAATAATTCACTAAGATAGCAATTTTGGCCTAAACTACTAACTAAGCTAACAAATCATGGCAAGAATTTATAACGACACCATCTAACCCGTTTAGGCCCTTACGTGACGGCAAGCTCTCTTGATTAACAATAATTACATTTTATTAAATCACTAACCATTTCTAGTATCATGATGCATACATTTAAACCAAGTTAAACTAGTTAACCAAATTCAAAGTTTACTAATACAAGATTAATTAAGCTTCATTTTTCAACTATCTTAACTAACCAAGCACCAATCATCCAACATAATTACTTATAATCAAGAATTCAATATCAATAACAAGGTTGCAAACTAATCATCAAAGATTAACATAGAAAATACTTCAAATGTCATTACAAACAAAGTTTAACAAACTAATGGTTATAATCTAGCAAGGGATTGTTGTGTTTTTGCCCAAAGGCTACAATAATACATAAATCATAATCTAAGTACTTGAAAGATTAACAAAAACTTGGAAAGATTAGAAAATCAAACCATAAACAAGTACTAGACTAAGGATCCGGGTAGTAATCGAGCTAAACGAGACAATGTGGCTTGAATCCGGGTGAAAGCTAATGCCTCCAGAACCTGAAAATCGCCTGCTAAGCTCTCCCAAAATCCAGAATGACGAACATAAAGTTTCTGCAAGTTTTTATACTTTTTGCTGTTGCACGGTCGTTCTCCCTGTGGAACGACCGTTCACTTTATTAAATTATTGGACATGGGTCGCCATACCGCATACGTCATCGGATCGTTGACCAGATCTGAAATGGAACGACCGTTCTTTGTGTGGAACGGTCGTTCAGTTCCGAGACTTCATGTTGCACGAGCTGTTGCACCTACCGTTCAGTTCCGAGACCCTGTTGATTCACCGGAGACGCACGGTCGTTCCTCAGATGGAACGACCGTTCTTCACCAAGTCGCTTGTTTCCCTGGAATGCCCAGCCGCACCGATCGTTCATTGCCGAGATGATCAGCGTTGTCGGAGATGCACGACCGTGCATCAGGTGGAACGGTCGTTCCACAGGCCCAGTTCAGAATCCTTAACAGAAAGTCCGCAGCTTTGTCGTTTTGTCCGGAAAGTCCTCGTTTTTTGCTATCATCTTGTCTGGAATGCAGTTTTAGGCCTGTAAACACAAATGTAGATAAATAAGTATCCGAACGACGGTTTTACGACCAAAAACGCATAAAATAGGGGTAAAACGGGGGACTAAAATATGTGTAAATTAGAGTGTATCACTTCATAACCAGAGATTCTAAATCCGACCTTTTCACCAATTTCAACAGTTGCCTTTACCTCTCGAGAGATCTCTTGACGGATACCAACATCCTCTTCCCTCATACTTGTCGATGAATTATCTGACCCCGATGTTGATTTACCTCTGCCCCTCGAGCTTTCAGAGTTCCTGCCGTTCCAAAAGGTGTCTTTCATTTTCATAGAGGGAAAACCCTGCTTTTTCTTCCTTTGATTTTGTTTCAGATGAGATGGGGGAGGTTGAACATTACACCTAATTTCATCACTATGAACAGAGGAGCTTGGAAGGTTGTTGAGGTCAATATCTTTCTCTAGTTGGGCCGCCTGTTTCTTTTGTTTCTCTTGTTGGGCCACCTCGTTAATTATCTCCATTAAATTAAAGGGGTCAGACGTGTTAAAATTATCATCCTCAATGGGCCTTGATGGTGGGGTTTCTTCTACCACTTCCTCCTCGTTGAATAGGTCATAAAGGCCCAATCCAGAACCGGGTTCATTAATGGATCTGGGAGGCCTCATAGGTGGGGGCGGGGGTGTATTACGTGGAGCATCCGAATTACTATTATTATTATTTATATTATTATCATTGATTTGTGGTGAGTCATCATTTATGATGATACATGGAGTTGGAATGTTCCCACAGTCAGTGGACCCACACACATCCGCCGAATTACCCGCCGTATTTCCTCCATCTACTTTTGATTTCCCAAGAACCTCATTATTGCTATTCGACTCTTCATTCTCCGATGAGGATGTTCCAACTCCAGCATGAGAGACTTTTGGATTACCCAACCTCCATTCCGGTGACCATTCATTATTCCGGCGAACATCAACCCACTGATTCTGACTTACCTCCGATTCCGATATCCATATTTTGATGGCTTCACCACCCCAGCTTAACGTTAACAGGCTGTTAATACGTCCAACCTTTTCTGTTAGAACACCAACAAAGTTAACCGACAGATCCGTGTCATCAACGGAAGCATTTGATGTAATGATCACCTTCCCAACCAAATTGCCAATTTGATTAAAAATGTCTGGACCCCAAAATTGTAACGGTACCCCTCTGATGATGATCCATGCGAACCTTTGTATTGATACCTCTTGTCCTTCCCATCTCTGAGTCGACGAAAACCATCTCGACCATTGCTCTTTCTTTAGATTGACAAAAGCTTCTGCTTCATTTTCACTTTTGAAGACGAGTAAGATTCGTAGTCCACCCAAGTATTTTGTAGATACCCCGGTGATGCCTTCCAGTTCCATTATTGTATCTATATCCTTCAAGTCATTGGGATCTTTAATCTCACAAATAATAGACCTCCTCCTCCAATCCTTCGATATCTCACTTTCTTGTAGCTTAATCTCCAGGTTTTCCTCTGGTACTTTCAGATCTCGAATACCCGTATCAATGTTCGTTTTCGTGGCCTCCATTGTTACTTTCTCCTGTGCATGCCCGTTTGGTTTATTGGGGAACCAAGCATTTTTTTGATATTGTTGTCGGTTGTTACCAATATCATTGTTATTAACTCTTGCACCCTGTGGTTGATGCAGATTTGTTCTGGGCAGCACACGAAAACCATCTCGACCATTGCTCTTTCTTTAGATTGACAAAAGCTTCTGCTTCATTTTCACTTTTGAAGACGAGTAAGATTCGTAGTCCACCCAAGTATTTTGTAGATACCCCGGTGATGCCTTCCAGTTCCATTATTGTATCTATATCCTTCAAGTCATTAGGATCTTTAATCTCACAAATAATAGACCTCCTCCTCCAATCCTTCGATATCTCACTTTCTTGTAGCTTAATCTCCAGGTTTTCCTTTGGTACTTTCAGATCTCAAATACCCGTATCAATGTTCGTTTTCGTGGCCTCCATTGTTACTTTCTCCTGTGCATGCCCGTTTGGTTTATTGGGGAACCAAGCATTTTTTTGATATTGTTGTCGGTTGTTACCAATATCATTGTTATTAACTCTTGCACCCTGTGGTTGATGCAGATTTGTTCTGGGAGTGTATAAATCTGAAACCAGTTGAATATTTCAATTTGTTTTGACTTAGTGTTTAATCAATTTCAACAGTTTACAATACCTTAGCAGAGTTATTTACTGAAGACATGAAAGAAAAACCTCATGCATCCATAAAGTTCATTAGTTATATAATTTACTGAAAACATTAAACGTTTTGATTTTTTTAAGAAAATCTCCACCACTAGAGATGAAATAAAGAATAGGATGAATTACAAAAAAAAAAAAAAAAATACAAACTTTACTTAGCTATATCACCTGTGAAAACAAAATTTTGTAGACAAGTCATAGTTAAACTGTCTTAAAAATATATAAAAAAACACATACAAATCTAGCTAAGAAATACTAGAACCTAAAACATCAATCAACCAAACATAAACAAGCTTAAAATTCAAACAATAGTCATCCTAAATATAAAACAAGTTTTAAAATCAATATACAACAATCTGAAGCCCATGACAAACAATTAGAACTGAATGAGTTTTTGTGAATGGTGTTTTCATTATTGATTCATGCTATTTGTTTTGTTGAAAGAAAATAAAATGAAAAATTGGACTAAGAATTTCAAATCATGATTTTAATTTTTAAACATCAAATAAGCAAACAACACCATAATTACATAATATGTTAAACAATGTATGAGTGTCAATGCATGACAATATCAATTCAATTGAAAAAGATTGTGGTGGTTTTATAATCAACAATGTGATTGAATGATAGATATGGAAATTGGGTTGTGTTAGTGGCCCATAATTAGAGGCTAATAAGCATGCCACTAACTCATGTTAATGTCACGTTATCCTAATTAAACACTTTTGATGGTTGCTTATTGTTTAAGAGAAGAAAATGTTATACGTTTGTAAATATTAATCAAACTTGTTTAGAAAATTGATAGTGGGTAGTAAAGATGAAAATCTCAATCCATTCGTATCTAAAATTAATTAATTTATTATGTTGTATTTTATTGGTATACAATTAATGGATAAAATATAAAACTATTTAATTCAAGTAAAATCAATAGAAAAATAAGTGCAAACATTTTGTTGTTAAAAAAACATTATAATAAAATAGAACTCACCTTTCATCAAGATGATTAGATTATGATCAAATACACTGAGAAAATAAATAAGAAGAGTAAAAATTGGAGAGTTGAGATTAGTTTTAAAGAAAAAACACATAATGGAAAGATATAAAAGGAATTCTACATTTATTTACTTTCCCTCTCTACATGGAAGGCACATATCAATTCTCTCCATCAATTTAAAACGTCCATAATTTTTTCATACGATTGTTTTTAAATTTCACCATAATAACAAGCGTTTTTTTATGGTTAATAGGAGTATGATATTTTTATATAAAAATAAAATAAATATTTCATTTTTACTGGGTTTTCTTCGCATTGTATTAAAGGTTCAGTTCATTTTGTCTATTAACTGGGTTTTGATCATTACGTTTTTAGTAGGGCTTCTGTACATTGTGTTATTATCAAAACTTATAAAACAATGTTAATTTGGGTTCAGGATAAAATGTTTTTATCAAAACTTATAACACAATTTATGACACAATGAAGATTGTGTTATATTTGAGTTTTCTATACATTGTGTTATTGATTATGATTATTGTGTTTTAATATGCTGTCCATTGGATTTTTTTGTTTTGTTTTTCATAGTGTTTTAATATGTTGTTCATTGTGTTTTATTATGTTGTTCATTGTGTTTTTACTCTGATGTTCGTTGTGTTGTAGTACGTTATTTATTGGGTTTTTTGGTTGTTGTCCATTGTGTTTTGGTCTGATGTCCATTGTGTTTTTTATATGTTGTTCATTTTGTCTTTTATCTGCTATTATCAATTGTTTCTAGTCTATTTTCCATTGTTTTTTTAGTTTGATACTCAACGTGTTTTACGTTATGTCCATTGCGTTTTAGTCTGTTTTCCATTGTGTCTTTTATCTGTTGTCATCGATTGTGTTTTTGGTTTACTTTCAATTGTGTTTTTAGCTTAATACTCATTGTGTTTTACGTAATGTCCATTGTGTAAGCAATTGGGTTTTCAATTTTTTTTTTGAAAACTATAACAATAGGATACTCATATTAAAGATAAAAAGAAGCTCGATTTTATGGTATAGTTTTTTTTTTAACAAATGATGTATAAAAAATTACGGACATTTAAAAAGTGAGGAGGAAATAGCATCTAACTTGCATGGTCACACCCCCAAAATCCACGTGCGAAATACCACCGCTTGGAGGCGTGACTGACCAGGATCCAGCCACCAATTATACTGAGTATTGGTCAATAGTAAAGATGTTCACCAACCACAATAGTTAGTAAACATTATAGTGCGAAGTTTTAAAGGTTTAAGTTCAAATAACATTTTAAGTAAACAGCGGAAGCATAAACCAAACAGTTCAAAACAAAGTTCATAGTTCATGATTATTTAGAACCCAACACATGGGCTAGACGACCACTACACATTCCCAAGCTGCAAGCTCCTGAGTCACTGGGTACCTGCAAAGCATGCAGTAGGGTATCAACAAAAATGTTGGCGAGTCCACGAGTTATCCAGTTTTAATTACCAAAAACTTGTTTCACCAGTTAATTAATCCGTTTATACATGCGATGGGGAGCTACCCCATAGGTAAGCGACTAAACTGTTTTTCCAATACCAAATACTTACTTAACCGTACGTTTCCGTAGTGCCCCGTTTGTCAATGTTCTATCACCATTGACGGGTTGCCAGAGTTCATTAGTTCACTCCCGTTCCCAGTAACAAGGGTCGGTGTGAGGCTGGTTACACCTAAATAGCGTTATTAACTAATAACCCGTTCGCCAGGCCCCGGCGACTAATCGGTATTAAATGGTAGGGACTTAAGTGATAGAGTTTCGTTTAGTGTTGCTTGTTGCATTCCGTATAAACAATAATTAACCAAGAGTTCCCAGTAACAAGGTGTCACACCCCGACTTTCCACGTGTCACCGGTGGGCCCGGTAGGGGAGTAACGTGACGTGGTTGGTAACATCATAGTCAAACAACACAATATATAAATGCACAGCGGAAGCAAAAGACAAATATATTACATTCCGAATATAAGTAATGTCAAAGTATTACAACGGAAGGTAAAGGATCCACAGGCGGATCAATAAAAGAAAACTGTTCAACAGACTTTAGGCATCTAGAACTTGCAAGATTCCCTAATGACGCCCTGAGCTCCCAACCAATTACGCATAGTACCTGTCACTTAACCTTTTGGAAAATACGTCAGTTTACACTGGTAAATACAATTAACTGACTCATTTTGGAAAAGAGTTTAAAAATTGATTTGAATGCACGAGGCACAAAATATCTTTTATAACTGGATTAAAATGCACAGAGGCAAAATTAATCTTTTATACTTGGGACAATTTTATTAATAAAAATCTTGTATCCGATTTACATGGTTGTCCAACATTTAGGGCCGGTGATTATACAATACAAGTCGGACAAGATTAACCGACACACCACAAATATAATCTCACAAGAAGATACCCTTACGAGTGAGTATACGTTATACATATGCAACAGGAGGTGTTTTGCCTACACCTTGTGCTTACGTTGTGTGTAACACCTCGGAAATTTACGTCCTATAAGGTGTTGACACGTGTTATAGGTTTGAACGTGTGAAAGAATGTTCTTGAAGGACTAAAGTTGACAAACAGTGAAACTGTGTAAATAGAAGGGTTCAAAGTGTCAACAGTGGATAAATATACTTTGCAATAACCCTACAAGAAGTTTATAACCTTAAACGAATAGATCATGGATCATACGAAGCGAATCGTGAAAGAAAGTGAGAGATTACAAACTACAGGGGTTAAATGTGCCCAACATGTTTAAGTTATACCTCTGAGTGACCTTTTGACAAACCCGAAGCTTTGTAACGATTAATTATGCTCACTAGAATGTACCACAAAAATTTCATGAAGTTTCGTTATCGAATGAGCAAGTTGTGACAAAATTCGTATACGAGGGTTATAAGCGTCAACATTGAAATTTAGGGCTTTTCGGGTGATCACAAAGTTACCCGAGGACTTAACAAAGTGGGTATAAGTCTTAAAGCCCCACATATTAAATAAACAAAGCTTCTTGTGCAAGTTGGATTGAGAAAGCGATGTTTCGGAGGACCAGGGACCAAAACTGAAAAGAAAACTAGCATTATGATGGGCTAGCGCACCGCTACAAGGATAGTGTAACGGTGCGCTAGGGGTGCAGCGACCAGAAAAACATCAGAATCACTGGCAGGTGGCTGTTGCATGCTTCTAACCGACTTTAAATGACTTGTTTCGAAACTATGGGCTTGCTAT
The DNA here is from genome assembly GCA_030545235.1 of Helianthus tuberosus. Taxonomy (NCBI): domain Eukaryota; kingdom Viridiplantae; phylum Streptophyta; class Magnoliopsida; order Asterales; family Asteraceae; genus Helianthus; species Helianthus tuberosus. The sequence goes on from CM060452.1 coordinate 6,446,408, forward strand.
ATTAGTTTTTAGCCTATAGGGACACATGTTGGACATCTAACAACATTCCTAGACTCAATTGATAAGGATCCAAGTTATTATATAAAGTCACAAGTTGTTACATTCATGCACAATTCATTCCTGATCATTTCTGAGACTTTCAAGCTGATACCAAGCATTCCAAAACATCCATTAATCAAGTGTAAGTATGCTTATCCCTTCTCGATTCAGTTTTACATCGTTTATAGCCTAGAAGTCAAGCCGTCGTAACTACGGTTTGACTTGGCGATAAATCACAAACGATCCAGAGATTTGTCGAAACGAAAGTTGTTACGAGTTGGTAATTATATGAGTATTAAAACCCTAAAAGGGCTCTCACTGATTTTAATCCTAACTATGTCGTTTGTCGAGTCAAAGGTTACCCGAAAAGTCAACAGAAATGATAATCGCATATTTAATGATACGGAGGGCGTGTAATCTGTTTTAACACTCATATAAACTGAAAATAAGTATAAAAACTTGTCTACGCTTGTTTGATTCGACAACTTTCTATTTAGAACCGATTCGGAGCCGAAAGACGCAAAAGTTTGACTTTTGCGTTGACCTCAGTTCTGACCCGATTCTTATAGGTTAGGACATGCCTTAAGGTTCCTTTAGGACCTAGATACACGTGTGTATAAACCTCTGCGTTTATACCACTCGAATCCCTAATCGTCCGATGTTTCCGTTAATCGCCTAAATAGTGACCGTAATGCCCTTATGACCATAAAACGAGATTTTGGGAAAAGTGGAAATGCCATAATCTTAGTTATTGATTATTATGCATGTCCCGAAAATTTCACGATAATCGGAGGTCTAGATTAGGACTTATGCTTAATGACGTAATTATGGCGATTCTTAATACATAAATGACGTCATTAGCGTAAAGCCTATCTAAACCCAACTTTTGACACCAAACCTTTTACTCACTGATGTAATATAATATTTTGGGATTTTTGAAGATTTTTAATTAATTTTGAACTGATCATAAGCTTGGATTAGCGCCTTAATTCGGTTAATACCGAATATACCCTTTTTGGCCATAAAATGAGTTTTACAAATCCTTTTAACGCCAATCCAATTGCTACTGATTTTAAATATTAATTAGAGTGTTTTGAACCTGTTTAACTGATTAGGAAACGCAGAATCGTATTTTAAACCGTACGTCGCTTAAAACGGCTTTATACGCGTATTATACGCATAGTTTGGGTTTAAAACTATTTTAACATATAAGACTTATAACCAAATGTTATAACCTGTTAATATAAGCTATTTTACTGATGTAATCAGACCCGGTTCATAGAAACCTAATTTAATCCTTTTATAATCTTTAAAATGACCAAAATACCCCTACGGGACTTATTAAGAGATTAAACTCGTTTTGGGCATCATGGGTGATATCCTACTGATATCACAACTTATTTAAGGTGTATTAACTTAGGGAACCTGTTTAGGACTCTTACGGATACCCGTTACGCTTTATGCGCGTTCGGTTCGGTTTATGTAACTAGTTTACATAAATTAGCCGAAACGGGTCAAACCTTATCGGTTTTATCTCAAAATCCAGAATGTGTATCATATACCCATATTAAACAAGTCTTCAAACTTGTCGGGTCTAAATCACATTCTATCCGGTCTTCGCTTAATCGTGCGTACGAACCGTATCTTTAAAACTAACCGGTCTAAGCGTAAGCTTAACTAAAGATCGTTAGTATTCTAATAGGTTATTATAAACCTTCGTTCCAGATTAGGAGAACCAGTAAAAGATATTTGCACTCGCTGATTTTGAACTATACTTACTCAGGTAAATACTTTTAACTTATTTCCCTATACGGGCTTGGGTACGGTATATAAAATACCGCTTGGTCGGGCGTTGAATATTTAATCTTATTATGGTTAAATGATTGAGATGTCTCCGTTTAATTTGTTTTGTTGCTTAAAGCCTTTGGGGGGTTAATGACCGTGTCCCGGATATCCCTGGCATCATTTTACGAAATGGCCACGACCTCAGCACTCAGGTGTAGGCGTACACCTGTTAGTGTCTCATAAATAAAGTGGTGTGTTAATTGATCTTTAACCCGGCTCGATCCGGGCTACTGAACGCATAAGAAACATGTAAATCCTGTACAAGTTTATATATTTAAATAAGTATCCCAAGTTATAAAATATTATTTGTGCCTTGTGCCTTAAATGCATTTTCTTAAACTCTTTTCAAAAATGAGTCAGTTGATTGTATTTACCAGTGTAAACTGACGTATTTTCTTAAAAGGTTAAGTGCAGGTACTACGCGAAATAGGCTGGCTTGTCTCCTAGCATCCACATTAAGTCTCGCCAGCTTGGATGTCATAACTGTTGAACATTTGTTTCCTTTTTAAACTTGATCTACCTGTGGATTTATATTCGACTATTCGTAATACTTAATATTACAATATCGTTGGTTGAATTAAATCTATACTTTGCTTCCGCTGTGCATTTAAATATTGTGTTGTTTGACTATTATGTTGCCAACCACGTCACGATACTCCCCTACCGGGCCCACCGGTGACACGTGGAAATCCGGGGTGTGACATTGTGGCCATTCACTTTTTAAAATGAGCCAAGGATATCCAGGACACGGTCATTAACCCCCAATGTTATTTGTTATCAATCAATACAGATTAAAACGGGATTATGCAATTTAATCATCTCCGATTAAAAGGTTTCTACACCCGACCAAGCGGTATTTTTATAATACCGTATCCCAAGCCCGTATAAGGGAAAATAAGTTAAAAGTATTTACCTGAGCTAGCAATGCAATTTATACTCAGCCGTATATTCTAATCAGCAAGCACAAGTACTTCTAATGGGGCTCTCAATCTGGAACGAAGGTTTTATTAACCTATTAAATTCCTAACGGGTCTTATTTAAGTCGTAACTTAGACCGGTTAGTTTTAAGGAAAGGTTTACGGTTCAAAACGCATGATTAAGCGAAGACCGGAATAGGATGTGATTTAGACCCGACAAGTTTGGAGACTTGTATAATATGGGTAAACTAAACACATTCTGGATTTTGAGATAAAAACGATAACGTTTGACCCGTTTCGGCTAATTTATGCAAACTTGTTACATAAACCGAACCGTACGCGTAATAAGCGTGACGGGTATTCATGAGAGCTATATACAGGTTTCCTAAGTTAATTATGCCTCAAATATGTTGTGACATCAGTAAGATGTCTTTCATTATGCCCGAAACGTGTTTAAACACAAACTAGGCCCCGTAGGGGTAGTTTGGTCATTTTAAAGGTGGAAAAAGGGTTTAAGTGTTTAACTGAGTTACAGGTCTGATGTAATCAGTAAACATACTCAAATTAATGAGTTATAACAGTAGGGTAAAGTACATATGTGAAATTTATCAATTATAACCAAACTATGCCCCGTATGGGTATTTTGGTAATTTCACATAAGGCGAAAAGCTCAAAACTGGAGTCTGAGTTTAACAACCTTTGCTTACTGTTAAAATATTATAATTTGCCTCAAATATCAGTAGGTATCAACCCTTGTATGTTTAAAATACTTCTAGTACATAATATGCGTTAAAAACGCTTAAAAAGGCTATTAAAGGCCATTTCCGGGTTTGATACTTAAATCTGATATTTTTATATTTCCAGAAGGCTTAAAATAATTTATTTATCATATGTGATCATTAGCAAAAGGTTTGGAGTCGTTTAGATATGTAAAACTCATTTTATGGCCCGTAAGGGCAAAACCGACAATTACCGGATTAAGCATACGACTATAAGTTATGCTCAGCCTAAAATTTATTAAAAATCTTTAAAAATCCCAAAATAATATATTACATCAGTGGGTAAAAGATTTGGTATCAAAAAGTGGGCTTAACTAGGCTATACGCTAATTATGCCGTTTTATTAACATAAAGCTTTAATTTTACGCTAACGAGCATAACTCTTATTCTACACCTCAAACTGATGTCAAACTTTGCATACAAGTCTATATATCAGTAATTAAGGTTTCTACTCTTTTACTTTTTCAAAAATCACGTCTTAAGGTGAAAAGGGCATAATGGTCAACATATGAGCAATTAACGGAAACGCGTAAACGAATGGGTCAATCAATGAACCAACCACAGAGGGTTATGCTAACATGTAGCCTGGTCCTAAGGAAGCTCTAAGGCATTTCCAAATCATACTAAAGCGGGTCAGAACTGAAGTCAAAGCAAAAGTCAAAGCTTTGCGACTTTCGGTTCCGAACCGGGTCTAAACATAAAATTGTCGGGTTGAACATGTTTAGACATGTTCTTACACTAATTACTAAGTTATATTAATGATCATACAGGTTGTATGTGTTCTACATTGCTAATTATGCATAATTTAGAAACTAAGCATCCTGTTGACTTTTTATTAACAAGTTTGACCTGACATTAGACCTAGTTAGAGTGGGAATCAGGGGGAACCCTTTTAAGGGTTTATTACCCACATAATTACCAACTTATAACTACTTTCACTTCGACTAATCACTGGACCATTAGTGATTAATCTTAAAGTCAACCGTTAATTACGACGGTTTGACTTTTAAGCTAAAACTAAGCTAAAACTTAATTAAGAAAGGATTAGCAAACTTACTGAAGTCCTAAGCTTGATTAGAAAGGACTTGGGTCTGCTTTGAAGCTCCAGAAGGCTCCTCAATTGCAGAATGAAGGTGTGAGGAATGAGTTGCAACTCATGGCCTTATATAATGAATGTAATCACCATAAGAAATTGACACACAAGTCTATAAGTGCCCACAACTGATTAACAAGTGTCCCTAAGTGTTTAGGGGTTGTTTAGGGGCCAAGGGATATGAGGAAAACCGTTTAAAAGGTCAAGAATGCGTTTAAAACAGCAAACAACAACTTTCTGTCGCTGGCAACATGCTTGCGCACCGTAACAAATATTTGTTGCGGTGCGCAACAAATAGGCAGAATGCAAAAACTTGGCCTTTCAAGCATTCGAAAGGGCAACCGACTGATTTCTTGCAATTTGACCCCTTCTTATTTACCTACAAGGGCTTTAGGACTTATACCCACTTTGCCAAGTCCCTGGACATTTCCGGTTAACCCGAAAAGTCATAACTTTCAACGTTAACGCTTTACCCCTCGCATACGGATTTGATCATAACTTTCTCATACGATAACGATACTTTATGAAATTTATCTCGTACATTCTAGTGAGCATAATTAACCGTTACAAAGCTTCGGGTTTGTCAAAAGGTCACTCAGAGGTATAACTTAAACATGTTGACACATTTAACCCCTGTAGTTTGAATTCTCTCACTTTCTTTCATATTTAGCTTCGTATGATCCATGATTTATTCGTTTGAAGGTACGAGCATCATGTAGGGTTAATGTACAATATACTTATTCACTGTTGACATTTAGAACTCGTATATTCACATACTTTCTTTATTTGTCAACTTTAGTCCCTCTAGAGTATTCTGTCACACGTTCAAGCTTATGACACGTGTCAATACTTTATAGGACGCGAATTTTCGAGGTGTTACACAAGGGAGGTAAGTAAGTTTGTTCCCAGTAACATGGGAAGAAAAGTAAGTTTGTATCCCTTACGCGGGGATAGCGTTGATTAAGTTTCCGTTTCCCAAAACCACCGGGAACGCATGCTTTAATAGTTGTGAACTCACCTTGGGTTGCTCGGCAGATTGGTTACTTGGTCAAGTACGTTGGTCACCACGTCCTAACATGGTTACCAGTATAGGTCAGGTTTGGGTACAAGGAAGTCACGTATATTCTACACGTAGCTAACACATTGCATGCACAACATATAATTATCCAACAAGTCATTGGGCCCGTCTAAATTCTTTAACAGCAACAGTTAACAGTTAACACGTAGCCCACTTAAACGGTAACAAGCATGTACAGTTAATACACTCGGGCCCAATAACGAAAACTAACAGCTCAGTCGAGACCAGGTGGTCTCGACTCGAGAACAGGTGGTCTCGAGTCGCAACCAGGAGGTCTCGAGTCATAGACTTCTGGTCTCGAGTAGTGCAGGTACGAGTCGCAACCTCAGAGATCTCGAGTCCAGTCTCGAGTCGCGGTCAGAAGATCTCGAGTCGAGACCTTGATGGTCTCGAGTCCCTGAAGTCTGTTTTGAGTTGCTTGTACATGGTCTCGAGTCGTAATCACTACAGTCTCGAGTTGTCACGTGTTGGTCTCGAGTCGCAACCGGGAGTCTCGACTCGCAACCCCGGATACGTGCACATGAAGTTCTTCTAGAACCTCTGATGTACTAACCAATAGAATTGCAATTTCATGTAATTATGTACTATCCAATCAAATTATACAAACATGTTTTCTTGTCTAATTACTAATCAAAATAGATCAAACAACCAGATTTCAAATATTCATAACAACATTCATATCATATTCATGTTGTTCATCATATGTTCATATCACATTTAACACATATTCATGGTGCTCTTCATGAGCTCATTCAAGCATGAAATATTGTGATCAAAGATCAAGTAAATCTTGCATCATCTTACCAAACACACATTTGTCCTAAAATATCTAACATGAATCGGATAACAAAAATCATCCTAAGCTATTAATCATTTACTCTTCAAAACACCTTAGCAAGACATTATCATACAATGGCTCACACACATTATTCATTTCAAGGTTTATAAGCAGCACTTTGTCTCACACAAGTTATTTCAACATTGATAACAAATCTAATATCTAATAAGTAGCATACTCATTCAAGCATTCAACTATCAAAACAATTGTTATGCATTCATAAATCATCATTCTTGATCAAACAACTACAAGGAACTAACCGGCTAGATGAAAGGGTATGAAGGATTGATGAACCAAGTTCCGAGTGATGATCTCGAGCTAGCCCGAGAGCCCTTTGGTTGTCGCCGGTCCGATCCGAGAGAGAAGGAGAGGAGGGGTTGTGTTGTTAGGGTTTTAGTGAGTGGAAGAGTAGGAGAGTATGGGAGTGAGTGTGAGGGAAATTTTGGTGCAAATGGTGGTTAATGAGGTTTTATACTCAATCCAAGTTAGTGCACCCTAATGGGTTCGAGTGGGCTTTAGGGGTGCACGGCCCAACCGGCCCAGTCGTTCACTCGAGACCGAGTGGTCTCGAGTCGGGTTCATGGTCTCGGTTTACTTATACGTACATATATATATATTACATACACATAGTTTAATACAAGCATCACATAATACTTCAAGGTAATTCGCAAATCTTCATTTAATAGTATATGTACACATAAAGCTAACAATGAGGTTGCTCGGGAAAACCCGAAGTGTCACATTATCCCCAAGTTTTAAGAACTTTCGTCCCGAAAGTTAAGGCAGTCACTGTCAAGCTAGTATGAGTGAGAACGTTTCAACGGGGTGTCACACCATCCCCCCGTTAGTTTGGAATTTCGTCCCGAAATTCGGTTGTAGCTTCAGTGCTGGGAGTTTCATTTGGGAACAACTGGGGATACTTGCGCTTCATCTGGTCTTCCCGCTCCCAGGTAAACTCTGGGCCACGTCGCGAGTTCCAACGAACTCGTACGAGAGGTATCTGGCTACGTTTGAGGGTTTTGATCTCTCGATCCGTGATCTCAATCGGTTCCTTAGTAAAGTGTAGCTGTTCGTCAATAGTGAGTTCCTTGAAAGGAATGATGAGTGTTTCATCTGACAGACACTTCTTCAGATTAGACACGTGAAAGACGTTGTGCACAACACTCAGTTCTTCAGGCAGATTCAATCTGTAAGCGACTTTACCGATCTTTTCGGTAATTTCGAATGGTCCGACATATCGCGGATTAAGCTTGCCCCGTTTTCCGAAACGAACCACACCCTTCCAGGGTGAGACTTTAAGTTGAGCCCGGTCACCAACCTGGAACTCTAGCGGTTTCCTATCCTTATCAGCGTAGCTCTTCTGACGGTCACGAGCTGCCGCCATGCGTTGCCTAATCTGGGCAATCTTTTCCGTAGTGTCTACCACAAGTTCTGGACCTGTGATCTGGCTGTCACCAACCTCCGCCCAGCAGAGCGGCGAACGACATTTACGACCGTACAACGCCTCAAAGGGTGTTGCCTGAACGCTGGTGTGGTAGCTGTTGTTGTAGGAGAATTCTACTAACGGTAGGTGCCTTTCCCAACCCTTGCCAAAATCGATCACACATGCCCTAAGCATGTCTTTAAGGGTTTGGATGGTGCGTTCAGACTGCCCATCCGTTTGGGGATGATAAGCGGTGCCCATGTCTAAACGTGAGCCAAAGGATTTGTGCATAGCTTGCCACAACTCAGAAGTAAAACGCGCGTCTCGATCGGAAATAATAGAGGTTGGCACTCCGTGCTTCGAAACCACTTCCTTTAAGTATACCTCAGCCAAGGTAGAGAACTTGTCTGTTTCTTTAATAGCCAAAAAGTGTGCAGACTTAGTTAATCGGTCCACTATCACCTAGATGGTGTCATTTCCGCGTTGAGACCTAGGCAAGCCAGTAACGAAATCCATGGAAATTTGCTCCCATTTCCATTTCGGGATTTCTGGTTGTTGGAGTAGGCCCGTGGGTTTTTGATACTCAGCCTTGACTCTTGCACAAGTCAAACATTTTCTGACATAGGTTGCTATGTGGGCTTTCATGCCAGGCCACCAATATGTAGTCCTTAAGTCGTGGTACATCTTATCCGAACCAGGATGTACCGAGTAACGGGACTTATGGGCTTCATCCATTACAAGCTCGCGTAATTCTCCATAAAGTGGGACCCATATACGCCCGTTTACGTAGTAAGCACCATCTTCTTTTTGTTCTAGCCGTTTCCTTGATCCTCGCAGGGACTCAGCTCTGACGTTCTCGGCTTTCAATGCTTCTGCCTGAGCGCTTCGGATTTGCTTAGGGAGGTTCGAGTGGATGGTGAGCTGTAAGGCACGAACACGCTTAGGTATGGTCTCCTTTCTGCTGAGGGCATCGGCTACCACATTAGCCTTGCCTGGATGATATCTAATCGCACACTCGTAATCGTTTAGGAGTTCGACCCATCGGCGTTGCCGCATATTCAACTCCTTTTGTTCCATTATGTGTTGGAGACTCTTGTGATCAGTGTAAATCGTGCACTTGGTACCGTACAAGTAATGTCTCCAAATCTTGAGCGCGAAGACCACAGCTCCGAATTCTAAGTCATGTGTCGTGTAGTTTCGTTCGTGGATCTTGAGTTGTCGCGAAGCGTAAGCAATGACCTTCTCGCGTTTCATCAACACGCAGCCAAGTCCTTGAATAGAAGCGTCGCAGTAAACAACGAAGTCGTCGGTACCTTCAGGTAAGGAGAGAATAGGAGCACTACAGAGGTTCTTCTTTAATTCCTGGAAGGCAGATTCCTGGGCATCACTCCATTTGTAAGCAACACCCTTCTGAGTGAGGGTCATAAGTGGTTGAGCGATCTTAGAAAATCTCTTGATAAATCTTCGATAGTATCCTGCCAATCCCAAGAATTGGCGAACTTCGGTCGGCGTCTTAGGTACAGGCCAATTCTTAATGGATTCGACCTTAGCGGGGTCGACATGAATCCCATTCTGATTGACTATGTGTCCAAGGAAATGGACTTCTCTAAGCCAGAAGTCACATTTCGAGAATTTGGCGTATAGTTGCTCATTGCGAAGGAGTTCGAGAATAAGACGCAGGTGTTGTTCATGCTCCTCTTGACTCTTCGAGTAGATTAAGATGTCGTCGATAAACACAATTACGAACTTGTCGAGGTAGGGTTTGCACACTCGGTTCATGAGATCCATGAAGATCGCCGGTGCGTTGGTCATTCTGAAAGGCATAACGAGGAATTCGTAGTGACCATAGCGGGTTCTGAAAGCAGTCTTAGAGATGTCCTCATTGCGGACTCTCAGCTGGTGATAACCCGATCGCAGATCGATCTTAGAATAATAGCTCGACCCTTGCAGCTGGTCGAACAGGTCGTCGATACGGGGAAGTGGATAACGATTCTTGATGGTAACCTTGTTCAGTTCGCGGTAATCAATGCACATTCGGAATGTGCCATCCTTCTTTTTGACAAAGAGCACTGGGGCTCCCCAGGGTGATGAGCTAGGACGGATAAAACCCTTGTCCAAAAGTTCTTGTAGTTGAGTAGAAAGTTCCTTGAGTTCTACGGGGGCTAGTCGATAAGGTGCACGAGCTATAGGTGCTGCTCCGGGAGCTAGCTCGATTTGAAATTCGACCTGACGGTGAGGAGGGAGTCCAGGTAGTTCTTCAGGGAATACCTCGGGATAGTCACGTACAACTGGAAAATCTTCAATCCTATTTTCCTTTTTATGCGTGTCGGCAACAAGTGCTAAGATAGCGGTGTGCCCCTTTCGTAAACACTTCTGGGCTTTCAAGAATGAAATGATGCCTTTGACTTCTCCACTTTTGTCGCCTTGAACAATAAGGGGTTTGCCAGGAGGACGGGGAATACGAATAGCTTTCTCTTGGCAGAGGATTTCAGCTCGATGCTTGGATAACCAATCCATACCAATGACGACGTCAAAGCTTCCGAGAATGATGGGGAAAAGATCGATACGGAAGGTCTGACCAGACAATTCTAGTTTGCAGTTACGAATAACGTGTGAGGCCTCGAGGTTTCTACCATTAGCTATTTCAACGATGTGTTTAGAGCTTAGCGGCGTAAGCGTGGACTTAAGCTTCTTACTAATACGTAGGGACACATAACTAGCATCTGCTCCGGAATCAAATAATATGGAAACATAACGATCATTAAGTAGGAACTTACCCGCCACCACGTTAGGGTCGTTCTTTGCTTCAGCAGCCCCAATCACGAATGCCCTTGCATTGTTTCCAGCTCCCTGGTTGTTGTCGTTGTTTCCAGCACCTCGATTATTGTTGTTGCGATTCTGGTTTAGTTGAGGGCAATCCTTTCGCATGTGCCCTATTGCCCCACATTTGTAGCATTCACGATTGTTTCCTTGTTGCTGTTGTGGTTGTTGTTGATTCTGCCTAGCTGGAAAGTGACTCCGGCAGTCTTTAGCTTCATGCCCCATCTTGTTGCATCGCTGACGTTGACCTTTGCCACATGGCCCACTTTGGTGTCGGTTACATTTGTTACACTTGGGGTGGTTTCCTCGATAGCCACCCTGTTGCTGAGGGCCCTTGTTGCTTTCAGTCTTCCTTTGTTGAACTGGGGCTTGTGTGGGGTTAGCATCCTTACCCTGACTTCCATCCCACTTTCGTTTGTTATCGCCCGAAGTTCCAGCAGTAGCATTGATCCTCTTGGGCAACTTGCCCTCCTCCACAGCCTGATTGGTGAGTTTGTGCGCAAGACGGACCACAGGCTGTATGGTGTTGAGGTTGGCTGAGGTCACATGGCTCCGGATTTCTGGGACCAGACCCTTGATGTACAATTCGATCCTTCGATACATAGGTCGGGACATGTTTGGGCAAAGTGCAGCATAGTCGTTGGACTGCTTGGTGTAGGTCTCAATCTCTGACCCAACCATCTTGAGCTCATAGTATTCGTTCTCGAGTTTGTGGATGTCATCCCTGTGACTGTACTCCTCTTTGATCATGTCCTTGAAGTCTTCCCACGCAGTAGCATTAGCAGTTTCCAGACCAAGCATCTGAACCTGTGCTTTCCACCACGAAAGCGCGTTTCCTTCAAGCGTACCAGTCGCGAACTTAACCCAGTTAGCAGGGGGACACTCGCAGACAGCAAAGACAGCTTCGGCCTTTTCAATCCAGTGCAGAAGGCCTATGGCACCCTCAGTGCCGTTGAAAGGGAGAGGCTTGCCATCCATGAAGGTTTTGAAAGTACAAACGCGTGGCTGCGCAGGCGCAGGCTGACTTGTCGTGAGAAGTGAAGCGAATAGGCTTAGAGGTGAAAAGACGATGTGGGGGTAGGATCTAAACATCCTAAAGTAACGAGTTTACCTCCAGGGTGAGCTGCGAAAGCTGCAGCCACCGTGTTGAGCAAGTTGGTGAACTGAGCCTGAGTCATGTTAACGTTTCCTCTTCCGCGTCCACTCATTGTCTTCATACCCAGAAAACACAGTATGAGTGTGATGTCGTAACGTAGCGAGAATGAGATAGAAGAGGGATGCGTATCTATCTAATTAGGCACACTAGTATGTATAGTAGAGCAGTCAACATAAGATACACAAGCAAGTAAACACAAGTCCGAGCTATGAGGTCTAATATGTTGAGTCTTGCCCTTGGAGTGTAGTGTCGTCACGAGTCACGGGTTATAGTCTGGTTTTTCTCAAAAAGACTTTCTTTTTTTTTAAAACCAAGTTCACTATAACCAATGGCTCTGATACCAATCTGTCACACCCCCAAAATCCACGTGCGAAATACCACCGCTTGGAGGCGTGACTGACCAGGATCCAGCCACCAATTATACTGAGTATTGGTCAATAGTAAAGATGTTCACCAACCACAATAGTTAGTAAACATTATAGTGCGAAGTTTTAAAGGTTTAAGTTCAAATAACATTTTAAGTAAACAGCGGAAGCATAAACCAAACAGTTCAAAACAAAGTTCATAGTTCATGATTATTTAGAACCCAACACATGGGCTAGACGACCACTACACATTCCCAAGCTGCAAGCTCCTGAGTCACTGGGTACCTGCAAAGCATGCAGTAGGGTATCAACAAAAATGTTGGCGAGTCCACGAGTTGTCCAGTTTTAATTACCAAAAACTTGTTTCACCAGTTAATTAATCCGTTTATACATGTGATGGGGAGCTACCCCATAGGTAAGCGACTAAACTGTTTTTCCAATACCGAATACTTACTTAACCGTACGTTTCCGTAGTGCCCCGTTTGTCAATGTTCTATCATCATTGACGGGTTGCCAGAGTTCATTAGTTCACTCCCGTTCCCAGTAACAAGGGTCGGTGTGAGGCTGGTTACACCTAAATAGCGCTATTAACTAATAACCCGTTCGCCAGGCCCCGGCGACTAATCGGTATTAAATGGTAGGGACTTAGGTGATAGAGTTTCGTTTAGTGTTGCTTGTTGCATTCCGTATAAACAATAATTAACCAAGAGTTCCCAGTAACAAGGGAGGTAAGTAAGTTTGTTCCCAGTAACAAGGGAAGAAAAGTAAGTTTGTATCCCTTACGCGGGGATAGCGTTGATTAAGTTTCCGTTTCCCAAAACCACCGGGAACGCATGCTTTAATAGTTGTGAACTCACCTTGGGTTGCTCGGCAGATTGGTTACTTGGTCAAGTACGTTGGTCACCACGTCCTAACATGGTTACCAGTATAGGTCAGGTTTGGGTACAAGGAAGTCACGTATATTCTACACGTAGCTAACACATTGCATGCACAACATATAATTATCCAACAAGTCATTGGGCCCGTCTAAATTCTTTAACAGCAACAGTTAACAGTTAACACGTAGCCCACTTAAACGGTAACAAGCATGTACAGTTAATACACTCGGGCCCAATAACGAAAACTAACAGCTCAGTCGAGACCAGGTGGTCTCGACTCGAGAACAGGTGGTCTCGAGTCGCAACCAGGAGGTCTCGAGTCATAGACTTCTGGTCTCGAGTAGTGCAGGTACGAGTCGCAACCTCAGAGATCTCGAGTCCAGTCTCGAGTCGCGGTCAGAAGATCTCGAGTCGAGACCTTGATGGTCTCGAGTCCCTGAAGTCTGTTTTGAGTTGCTTGTACATGGTCTCGAGTCGTAATCACTACAGTCTCGAGTTGTCATGTGTTGGTCTCGAGTCGCAACCGGGAGTCTCGACTCGCAACCCCGGATACGTGCACATGAAGTTCTTCTAGAACCTCTGATGTACTAACCAATAGAATTGCAATTTCATGTAATTATGTACTATCCAATCAAATTATACAAACATGTTTTCTTGTCTAATTACTAATCAAAATAGATCAAACAACCAGATTTCAAATATTCATAACAACATTCATATCATATTCATGTTGTTCATCATATGTTCATATCACATTTAACACATATTCATGGTGCTCTTCATGAGCTCATTCAAGCATGAAATATTGTGATCAAAGATCAAGTAAATCTTGCATCATCTTACCAAACACACATTTGTCCTAAAATATCTAACATGAATCGGATAACAAAAATCATCCTAAGCTATTAATCATTTACTCTTCAAAACACCTTAGCAAGACATTATCATACAATGGCTCACACACATTATTCATTTCAAGGTTTATAAGCAGCACTTTGTCTCACACAAGTTATTTCAACATTGATAACAAATCTAATATCTAATAAGTAGCATACTCATTCAAGCATTCAACTATCAAAACAATTGTTATGCATTCATAAATCATCATTCTTGATCAAACAACTACAAGGAACTAACCGGCTAGATGAAAGGGTATGAAGGATTGATGAACCAAGTTCCGAGTGATGATCTCGAGCTAGCCCGAGAGCCCTTTGGTTGTCGCCGGTCCGATCCGAGAGAGAAGGAGAGGAGGGGTTGTGTTGTTAGGGTTTTAGTGAGTGGAAGAGTAGGAGAGTGTGGGAGTGAGTGTGAGGGAAATTTTGGTGCAAATGGTGGTTAATGAGGTTTTATACTCAATCCAAGTTAGTGCACCCTAATGGGTTCGAGTGGGCTTTAGGGGTGCACGGCCCAACCGGCCCAGTCGTTCACTCGAAACCGAGTGGTCTCGAGTCGGGTTCATGGTCTCGGTTTACTTATACGTACATATATATATATATATTACATACACATAGTTTAATACAAGCATCACATAATACTTTAAGGTAATTCGCAAATCTTCATTTAATAGTATATGTACACATAAAGCTAACAATGAGGTTGCTCGGGAAAACCCGAAGTGTCACATGTGCATATTTTTTTTGTCATTATATGGTGTCTTCTTATCCTTCTTATTTTTAAATCCCTTGTATTATAACTAATGATAAAAATCAAATACAAATAAAGTTAACGTACAAAACGTACGAACTGAATGAAAAGACAAAAAAACGTGGTGACATTTTCGTAATTATCAGTAACTATAAAAATTACTCTACAAATGATCCTGTAGAGTAATTTTGATCTTTTATAGATTAATTTTGTAAAATGTTCTTGTAGAGTAATTTTGTTCTTATAGGGTAATTATCAAAATTACTCTACAAGTGTATCAAAATTACTTTACAAGTGAATCAAAATTACCCTACAAGTTTATCAAACAACATACAATTCAAAATTACTCTACAAATGATCCTGTAGATTAATTTTGATCTTGTAGATTAATTTTTGTAAAATGATCCTGTAGAGTAATTTTGATCTTGTAGAGTAATTTTGTTAGCATTTAGTTATGTGGTTTACCTTTATGGTTTAGTTTTTAGCTTTTAGTTTGGGTGTGTGTGTGTGGGGGGGGGTTAGATTTTTTGGGGGTTTTTTTTTGTTAGGTATAGTTTTTTGATCAAAATTACTCTACAATAACATTTTACAAAATTACTCTAAAAGATCAAAATTACTCTATAAGAACATTTTACAAAATTACTCTACAAGATCAAAATTCCTCTACAGTATCATTTGTAGAGTAATTTTGATAATTACCCTACAAGCTGATAATTACAAAAATGTCATCGTGTACTTTTTGCTTTTTCATGCTATTCGTACGTATAGTACGTTAACTTTATTTGTACATGAACTTTCCCCTATAACTAATAAAGTTGAATTTGCGATGAATGTTGTATTCACAGTCTTATCTTACGGGTTGTTTGGTAGCCTCTGAATGGTCATTAAGAGGCTACCTCTTAATGGAACCATTAAGAATTTTACCAATGAGAAGGTAGAAGAATGTGACATGTGATGATTTACCATTAAGAGATTACCTCTTAACTATTCAGACTTGAGGTTACCTCTTATTCATTCAGAGGTTTTAAACCATTAAGAGGTAGCATCTGAATGGTCATTAAGAGGCTACCAAACAGCCCCTTATATTGTAAAATCATGTTTCAAACTCGTATGTATTCATATATACCACTTCTCGAATGGTATTCAATACTAACAAACAAGTACAAGATTTTTCTAGAAATTCATTTTATTAGATATTCAAATTACAATTAGTGAACGTTCATACAATAATTTATCTCTTAATTAGAAATCAATAGTATTTATCTCTTAATTAGAAATCAATAGTGTTAGTGTAATTAATAATAAAATCCTTCCACTTTATGACAAAAGCAAAGTCAACTCGATTTCCACTTCAAATATAATGCATGATAAAGAAGCCCCACAAACGTATGTATTGATGGCTTGCCTCTCCATGTTTTGCCACCATTAGAGATTTTGGACCACTACCATTTTTTTAATTCTATTGTCAATCTTTACATTTACAAAAGGTAAAATGCGTACCATAATAAAATATAATATTCATTATTTTTTACAATGCCAAAACAATTACAAGTGAGCTTGTTGTCAAATTATGATATATCACCAGCTTAAAATGTTTGGTCCCACAAAAACCAAACCAGCTCACGAACACTTAGGTGGTGTTTGTTTTTTGGCCAGAAGCACTTCTGGCCACTTATGTCTGCGCCGCGCAGACGCGCGCAGAGGTTTGGAGTCCGTAGCTTGTTTGTTTTTTAGAATTGGTTTCATTAAAAAAGCTCTGCCCCAACTCTTTCTAGTGCAGACCTTGCCCTATGTCTGCAAGCCTCTTCCATCCTCTTCTCCAAAAACACAGAGCCCTAATCCTCTAATCCTCACAGCCGCAACCTCCTTCCCCACCACTTCCACCTCCGGCGGCACCACCTCCCCCACCGGCTGCACCTCCACGTCGACTTCCACCACCACGTCTCCGCCACCCATATCCTCCACCCGACACCCCCAATCACCTCCACCTTCAAAATCGCCGCCGTCAATCGCTGATTCTGCTCCGATTCTTCATAATCGCCATTGTCTCTCTCTCTCTCTCTCGCTGTTTCTCTCTCTCTCTCTCGCTGAAGTGGTGGTGGAGGTGGGAGATGGTGGTGGCGAAATTAGGGTTTCTGGATGTGTGGTGGTGGTGGTTGCGACGGTGTTGACGGTGGTTGTTGGTTGTGGTGGTGGCAGGTGGACGGTGGTAGATGAGGTGGTGGCGGATGGTTGTGGTGGTGGTGGTAGATAGAGAGGAGTGTTCTCTGTGTTTGTTGTGTGTGTGTTGTGAGAGGAGTAGAGAAGAGGTTTTTGTAGAAGTAAACAAACGCTCTTCTCCTTGCAGACTGCAGACCTTTGGTCCACCTCTTCTTCTGCAGATGCCTGCAGATGTGGTCCGCAGACTGCAGACCTTTTCCCGCATAAAAAACAAACAACACCTTAGAATTTACCACGTCAAAGGAAAATCAAGTTAATGAAATGGTTTGCTATATTAGTTCATATATTCTTTGTGTTACAAGCAGGGGCGGACCTACCTACTTGGGTGGGTGGGCGGTCACACCCCTTGAAATAAAGGTTTAGGGTTAAATTTCACGCAAAATCTCGGCCGCTTCTCTTGAAAATTTTCAACTGCATCTCTTGGAAATTTTCAACCGCTCCCTTTAAAAAAAATCTTATGAATTTAAAAAAAAATGTATACATTGATTTTTATTAAAATATATCCTAGTGTATATAATTATTCTTTAACCACTTTACTTAACAATTTAATCCAATAACTTTCACTTAGCAATTTAGCCATTAGCCAACTAAACATTCCATTGTAACCCAATCCCAATTAACCCAACCCAATTAAATTTGAAGTTATATAAAATAGCCCAACCCAACCACCCCTTCCAATTCTTTCTCCAACTCTCCTTCTTCTGATCGAGCAGCGACTGACGCACGAAAGCAGCCAACATGCACGACGACAGCGACTGCATTCTCACTGGAAAAGCTTGATTCTGCTACCCCACCACCTGGAATATAAAATTTAACGAGGTACCTTCGTTTTTTTGTTGTTTTTATGTGATTTTTAGGAGAGATAGAGTTATAGAGATGTAACAACCCGCACGTTTGTGCGTTGTTACTACTCGTTATACTCGTTACACCTAGCACCAGAGATTCGGATCATAATGTACCTATATCGCATATATCACTATATCGCAGTGTTTTCGCATAATTTCGCATACTTTATCGCTATCACATCACATTGTACTTGCTGACAACCACGAAGATATCAAGTGAGGACCGATTCTACCCTCCTTGATAGCCGTGACGTGTCGCAGTGCAAATCAATACTCAAAAACGCACCCGCAGGCACGCGTAACTCGATTATCGCAGGATTTGAAATATGGATATGTATATACGACCCAACGTGACTAATTATAATAAATATATGAAAATGTGGATGAAAATGTGTAACCAAACTATCGCAACGCTTAACAATCGAAACGGAACGCCAAAACTCAGCTCGCCGGAGGTGTTTGATCGAATGGCACTTCGATCGGACAGCCATCCGATCGGACAGCCATCCGATCGGACAGCCATCCGATCGGACAGCCATCCGATCGGACAGCCATCCGATCGGACAAGCCATCCGATCCGACTTACTGCACCACCTCCTCTCCTCTCTTGCCTATAAATACCCCCACTCTCACATCAATTGCCTTGATGTGACAGCTCCCACTCGACCAGCACGCTTTTGGGCTATTTTCTCTCGATTTCTCGCGATTATTGTAAGTTTCCAATCCAAATCTTGTACTTCGATGATCTACACGCACTTCTTCATCATTTTCTCTTCTAAATCTTAACTTTTAACCGTGAAATCAATGGATTTGAGGTGTTATAGGGTGATGTCATCACGAAGTTCTTATGAACTTCAAGTGTTGGCCTCATTCCACCAAGAACAACTCAGATCCGAAGGATTTCCACAAGAATAAACAACATTTTCACACAAATCTACACATAATCATGAATAAAAGGATTGAAAGATGGTTTTCCAACTTTCTTTCAACTCTTTTACACTCAATGCACTCAAAACCGATGGAATCGGAGCTTATACCGACCTTCTACTCATTCTTAGTGTCGTGATTGGTTCAAGATCTGATTTCTAACAAAGAGACGGCCGATTTCGGGTTAACCAAGAACGACCATCACGAGTCAGTAAACCGATCAGATTTGGGTGATTCCTGTCCCATCGGGTCCCTTGGTTCGAGATGGGGTTTCTCTTGCTTAGCACGTCACAACACCGTCTCGATCAAAATCGCCAAAACCTTCAAAGTTAGTCAAGTGCCAAGGACGACTAGATTGTTTGGACGGATTGCCATCCGATCGGACAGGCTGTCATCCGAACGGGCAGGCTGCCATCCGAACGGACTGATTTAACCTTGGGTCCCACACTTGACTTTGATTTCAACAATTTGGAGTACTGTCCGATCCATTGACACCTTGCTCCGTTTAACGCACAATTCAACGCTCACGCTATCGATCTGTAATCAGGGTAATCTCAGACGCGCCCCCTTCAAACCAACCAAGCTGTGTTTACTTGCTGAACACCGACTATGAGTATACTCGAACCCTTTTTATCGCATTTTGGGTGTAACATACGTTTCTATCAAATCAAACTTACCAACGAATTATTCAAACAACTGTTTATCACTTGCGAATAACTGTTATGCATATTCATACGTGATGCTAGTTACATATGTGTTAGGACTTATACTCGCAAGGTCCCGCCTTAACTAGTATAGTACTATAGCACCCGACGGGGTCTAGTTAGGATGAATAGCAATCGCAATCGCAGCTCGAGTGACTTAGCTGGTAGTATCAGTTGTATGCATGTATGTTGAGGTATCTCGTTTATGTGTTTGGTAATTCGCAGCACTTTTAACTATTTACGCTACTCTATCAAAACTTGTATACTCGCCAATACTTTTGTATTGACGTTGTTTTCACGTATGTTGCAGGTTAGTCGCAGCCTACATCGAATCAAGCTAGGAAGTCTAGAAACTCACCTAAATTCCATGTTGTCGGATTGTATTGTTCGAGAGGACAAGAAATCTGTGAAAACTTATGTGAATGTATTGTTTATTAGTATGGGATAATGAAGGCATTAAATACTGTCGCAATATAGTTGTTATGGATCCTCTTGAGCAATCTGATTCGCCTAGTGCCGCGCCCCGATGATTCCACCATCGGTTGGGGTGTGACAAGAGATGTTAAAAGGGTTTGAAATTTTATGTGTTTTGATGATTTTTTTTTTTTGCTGTTCTAGACTTTAGTAGCATGATTTTGTTGTTTTGATGTTTTTTTGTTGTTCTAAACTTTATTAGGGCTTGAAAATTAAAATTGAAAATTATGGATCAATTTATATGTGATAGAAACCATGAGTAGAGAAGTTTTTACGAGATTTCTCATAGAAACCATTAGAAAATTAACTCTAGATGATATTTTGCATAGATTTCAAAAAATGAAAATCTGTAGGGCACAATTTTAAACATGTTTATAATGACGTTTGACATGTTTTTTAGTTATATAAATTTTAGGTTTGATGGTCTTTTGTTTTACATGACCCCACCCGATATGATCCGATTTTTTAACACATACCCAGGTGCCTAAAATCTTTAAAAATGTTCCGCACCCCCATAGAAAGATTCATAAGTCCACCGCTGATTACAACCCTCTTTAAGACTTGAAAATGGATACCTTATATATTGTTAAAACTTCATACCAAAAAACATTACAATTGGGATAAAAACTTTGTTGATTTTTTAGTTAGAATGACAGTGAAGATTAATTCCCATATATATTGTCACTACGGATATTTAATGCATGTAACATTTTGATTTTGTAATAAAGTGGTATTTATATTTTTATTATATGTATTTTAGAATCAATTTTAGCACACATAATATCTATTGTTGTTTTTATCAATATAACTCATCACTTTTTCTAAAAGATGCAAAAGCGGTGAGTGGATTGTACACGGATATTTAAGAGTTTGATGTTTTTTTTTGTTTTTTTAAATATTTTGTCCAATCGCTTATTTTAATAGATTATAAAAAAAAACATACTTTGTATGATGTATTTTCTAGGTCATTTGAGTCACTAAACTCTATAGTTTGTAAATATACTTTTCGTTCACCAAACATTTATAACCGTTATTTATGTCGGTTTGATTATTAATTAAAAGGATGTGGCTATTATATAGTAGTGTGGTAAGACTTTTAATAAAATACACATAATTAATAAATAAGATATTTATAAAACTTCGTAATTATCTCTTTCTTTTTCCTCTTACCACTACCATATTTTCACTCATCGTGGTGGTGATGGTGATATTAATGTAATGTTGGTGAGCCAAAAGATGTTGCAAATCGAAACAATAGTTTTGAAAGAATTGATGGTAGCAAATCAACAGTGAGATGGTTTTAGCGATGTAAGATATTCAATAGAAAGAATGAGAGTAAAACAAAGATATAGTGGAAGGGTTTCGGTCTTCACTAATATTTTTAGTACTATGTGTAGACTCTCACTCGCTTTTGTTTCTATGGTGTGTAATGGTTTCACTAAAGTCTAAAACAAATCAAATAAAGTAAATAGAAAATAAAAAAATGTGATGTGTAACTGTTTGATTGGCTAAAAAAGGTGTTTCAGACAAATCCTTGCCTCACGCATGTTTCTAGAGTGACGCTTTCACTGGCCTACTAGGAGATGTTTAACGCCCCAAAACCGCTAACTAGGAAGGGTTGTCAGCCCACTACATTTAGTCTAACAAACAAATTAATTTATAGTTTTCATCTAGTTTTTTTCTAAACTGTAATCTAAATCAGAATCAATAATTGATGTTTGTTTTCTAAGACCTTATTTATTTGATTCATAGTTTTTTTTTTCTGCAGTAACCATTTGAATTTCTTATTTATTTTATTTGTTAATAATAACAAAAACTAATGTAAGATAAATGTACGGAGACATACTAGAAAAATAGATCACCAAATTTTATATATACACAAAATGATATTCAATACATAATAAAATTATAAATATATTACTTCACTATGTTAAAAATCTATGTATTATGCGGGTTGAATATAAGAAATATTAAATAAGAAAACAATGATTTTATTGTAGAGAAAAGGTAAGACCATGGGGTGTGGTTTGGGTAGTCCCTTTGGGACTATCCGCCATATAGACGCCAGGTCACATTGGGTGGACGATAGGGCTGTAAACGAACCGAACGAACACGAACAAAACCTTTTTCGTGTTCGTTTGTTAAGAAATATATGTGTTCACGAACTGTTCATGAACACTTACCAAACGAGATTTTATGTTTGTGTTCGTTTGTTAATGAAATGAACCTGTTCCTGTTCGTTTATGTTTGTTTGTTAATTTTAGGCAACGAACGAAAATGAACGTTTATGCACACGAATGGGTACAAACTAATGTTCATGAACAGAAATGGAAGCAAACGAACATAAACAAACATTCATGAGCAGGATATATAATACAATGACACTTATTAAGTATTTTATTTGTCGGAATTTTGAAGTATATAGATAAATATAGAAACTAAAAACACTAATGAACTATCAAACACAATCGAACACGTTACCGAACGTTCACGAACATAAATGAACGAACACGACTTCTGTTCATGTTCGTTCGTTTAGTTAAATGAACGAAATTTCTTGTTCGTGTTTGTTTGTTTAATAAACGAACGAACACAAACGAACTTTCCGCCGAACGGTTCACGAACTGTTCACCGAACGTTTGATTCATTTGCAGCCCTAGTGGAGTATCATCCCTTTGGGGACTATCCAAGTGTGTGGAGAACTACCCAACTTATAATAAAAACCAATATATAATAAAAATCGGGTAAAAAACAACTTTAAGATTTTAGGTATAAAGATTTGTCGTGATTTAATTTATCCCAGGTCCTTCACTTGATAAATTGATGGCTATTAATACATTAATTTCCAAGTTTCACCCTTATTACATTTACCATCACTTTTAGTTTGGTTCATTAGTGATTAAATATAACGGTGAGATTAGTGAAAGGGAAATAAAAATTGTATTAGCTATTTATCTTACAATTAATTAAGATTGTTGTAATCAAGATCCTATGAAATGTTACTTTTATTTTTGCAACTAGTTTTTGCCCCGCCCGCGTTGCGGGGCAATAGACCGAATATTTCTCTCTCATAACATGTATGTCTGTACAAAGTAAAATCGTAATTATATTTTGAACTGGAGGCGAAATCATAATTTTAAACTGAGAGCAAAATCATAATTTGAGCTAGGGGAAAACATAATTTTATTTTGAATTGTGGGAAAAAAATGTAATTTTGAGCTGAGGTCAAAATCGTAATTTTGAGCAAGAGGAGAAAACAACATTTTATTTTGAACTGGGGGCAAAAACGTAATTTTAAACGGATGGCGAAACCGTAACTTTAAACTGGGAACAAAATTAAAAATGAGTTTTTGAACCGAAGGCAAAAGCATAATTTTGAGCTAAGGGCAAAATTATAATTTTATTTTGAGCTGGGGGCAAAAACGTAATTTTAAACGAAGGACGAAAGCGTAATTTTAAATTGGGAATAAAATTAAAATAAAAATGGGTTGGTCTAATAGGGAAGTGCCAGGGTTTGTAATTTTGAGCTAGAGGAAAAAACATTTTATTTTGAAATGGGGGCAAAAACGTAATTTTAAACGGAGGGCGAAACCGTAATTTTAAACTGAGAACAAAATTAAAAATGAGTTTTTGAAACGGGGGAAAAGCGTAATTTTGAGCTAGGGGCAAAATTATAAATTTAATTTGAGCTGGGGGCAAAAACAGAATTTTAAACGAAAGACGAAATCGTAATTTTAAACTGAAAATAAAATTTAAAAAAAAAATAGGTTGGTTCAACAGGGAAGTGCCAGGCAAGCTGGCTGCCTGACACAATTCCCTAAGCTTGTAAATGTATATCTAGGTGATACTAAGACCACCCGTAGTGGGGCGTGATTTTAAAAAAAAAATTGAAAAATAACGCTCCAAAACGCCCCCACCCCCATTACATGGGGCGTTATTGGGCGTTATAATTCAAAAATTTGGAGGCCGGCGTTTTAAATATAACGCTTAAGTGGGCAAATGGATTTTGGTTTTGGCCAATGGGGAGAGGTCAAATCTTTGACTAGCCAATGAGGAGGACTTTGATTGCAGCAACTACTTTCCTTTTTTTTTTTTTTTTTTTTAATAATTGGAAGGGGGCATTATAAGGCATTATGCCCACTACACCACTTTTGTTATAATGCCCCATCGCTGACTAGGACGCCACGTGTCGGATAATGCCCCATGGTGGGGGCATTATAACACATTACCACTACACATGGTCTAAGAGGGTGTTATCAAATCAATATCAAAAAATTAATTATATTTCAATGTCTAGTCTATTTCACATGTTTGTATTTGAAGTCAAATACAAATACTAATTATATATTTATGTAGCATTCATAAAATGTGGTAACATTTAACTTGATGACGATGCTTATTAGATTAGGTTGGATTAGACTTTAGGGAGCTTGTAGTTGTATCGAGTCAAAAATATTTACAACATTTATATTTGTGGGCTATTAGGGTGTTTTTTAATTATTAGAGTTAAATGTCATTTTAGTCCCTGTGGTTTAGGTCATTTTGTCAGTTTAGTTTAAATGTTTTATTTTTCACATGTGGGTCCAAAAAGGTTTCACCGTTGCCATTTTGGGTCACTGGGTTAACTTTATCCATTTTTTCTGTTAACGAAAAGGCCAATTCGGTCATTTTATATGACGGAATTGCCCTTCTATTTAACAGAATTAAATATAAAATGACCGTATTGGCCTTCTCGTTAACAGAAAAAATGGATGGAGTTAACCCAGTGAACCAAAATGACAACGGTGAAACATTTTTGGACACACAGATGAAAAATGAAACATTTGAACTAACCTGTCAAAAGAACCCAAACCACATGGACTAAAATGACATTTAACTCTAATTATTATGAGTAAACTCACACCCACTAAATCTACTCTTAAATTTTATACGAGTTAAATGTCATTTTAGTCCCTGTGGTTTGGGTCATTTTGCCAGTTTAGTCTAAAGATTTGAAAAATTACCATTTTAATCCAAATAGTTTCAAACGTTGCCATTTTAGTCCACTGGGTTAACTCCATCCATTTTTTATGTTAACTAAAAGGACAATTCGGTCATTTTTATGCAATTTTGTTAACCAGAAGGACAATTCGGCCATATAAAATGACCGAATTGTCATTCTCATTAACAGAAAAAATGGATGAAGTTAACCCAATGGACTAAAATGACAACGTTTGAAACTATTTGAACTAAAAATAGCAACGTTTCAAAACTTTAAACTAAACTGGAAAAATGACACAAACCACATAGACTAAAATGACATTTAACTCAATTTTATACCAATATGTATATCAAAGATTCAAAGGACTAGAACTCTCACCACTTATGAGGCACAATTTTACTACACTCTTTGATACCGTCTAATCACAACAAGCCCTTTGATCAACTTAAGATAATTTGTTTAAAAGGTAATTAAAGCTAAATGAGTTTTTTTTCATCTGGTTGTTAAGTCTAAGATCCTACAATTTCAAGAACCGATGTTAGATCGAAACATTTCCCTTGGGTAAATTTGTGCAATTGTAAGGTATTAGTATTATATTAATATTAATATTAAGATATTAACAACCATCGTTTTACATCTAAAAGAACACACTACATATTATATCCAATTTATGATCGCTATGTAATTCTTCATTGTTGAACTAACCCTACAAGACCAACAGAAAACAACATACACCAACAATTAGAAAACGTTGCATATGTTAAAGTGGAGTTTGATTTAAAAAAAATAATAATAAAATGATTATTAGTTTAGAATAAAACAGATGAGATATTCAAAAAAATATGTGTTTTTATAAGTTACTACAAAATTTTTAATTAGACCACCCGTAGTGGGACGGTTTTTTAAAAAAAAATTCAAAAAAAAAAAAAAAACGCTCAAAAATGTCTCTCCCCCCCCCCCCCCCCATTACATTAGGCGTTGTTTGGCTTTTTTTTTTGAAAAAAAAACCAAGTTGGCGTTTTAAATAAAACGCTGAATTGTGCATAGGGGCGAGATATGACCGTTGCCAACGGTCAATTCTTTAATATTTTTTTTAATTCCAAAATTTACCCACTATAAAAATAATACCCACTTCTTCCTATTTTTTATAAAAAAAAAGTCACACTTTCTCTCCTACTTCTTCTATATTTTATACAAATATGCATCCATTCCGACCCCCCTTTGGTGTCCCCGCAAGACCCATGAACCCGAACACAACCCAACCGCAACACCCGTATAACCTTCAAGACATGGACCCGAGCGTTTTAACGTACGCGGCTTACTTGAGTGGTGCCACTCTGTTTGTGCCTCCCACCTTCGGCTATGGTCAAGCTGGCGGGTCGTAACCTTCACAACAACAAGCCGAACCCGATGTCGATGTCGTGCCGGAGGCGCAACCCGAACCGGTGCCAGAGAAATCGAAACGCGGCAGAAGGTCGCATAAGAAGAAGGAAAAGACGAACCTCGACGTAAAAATACTCACCTTAAATGGACGAAGGACGAGGAATTCACGTTGACTCGGGCGTGGCTCGACGTTTCGGAGGACCACGAAATTGGTAACTTTTATATTTTTTTTACTTATTTTTTACTTATATTTTTAACATACAACTTATATTTTTACTTTTATTTTTTCAATTTGTAGCAAACTTTCAAACGGGCCCCGTTTTTTGGGATATGGTTCGTGCACTCTTTTATAGCACGTGGGGTCAAGGCGAGCATCGGGACAACGATTCTATTTCTAGCAAATGGACCGACATCAACAACAAGTGTCATGCGTTCCAAGAAGTGTACTGTCACACCCCGACCACGTGTAACATACAAAACGTGGCGGAAACGTCGGGGAGTGTTGTAACAGAATTAATGTTTCATAACCATGGATACCAAAAGTGTTTCGTTTTATTAAACATTGAATAAATACATCGTCTGGAAATCTAAATACACATTTTAAACATAATCTATCATTGTTATTGAGTCACTAAGGCCTTGTCCAGTCCTATGTGAGCATGCATCTTATCAATCGATATCATTCAACAATACCTGAAACATATATGAAAACGAGGTCAGCAAAGAAATGCTGGCGAGTACATAGGTTTTGTGAAAATAAGATTCATGACTTCTGTTTAAGAAAATGTTTAGTCATGAACCTTGTAATTTGCTTTGTCTTTGTAAATCATTTGAAAAATAATAAGTTCAGGTGATATGTATAATAAGAGAATAATGCATGATTAAATGAATAACCATGTAAAATGAGTTTATATAAGATAAGTTGTTTGTAAATAAATGTCTTGTGAAAAGTATGTTACTTGTATAAAATGTTCTATGTCTCAAACTGAAATGATTCAAATAACGCTACAATATGTAATACTATACAAACACTTATATATAGGAAGTACCAGCGGCGTATCCACCATGCTTGTATCATATTACACACGCACCGTTACTCAAATCACTTACCCAAACAAACCACCAATGTAAGATGTCCATGTTTAAACAAATTGTCAAATGTATCGAATAATATAACAAAATGTTTATGTTAAGATGTAAATCATGTCATGTATAATCAATGTCAAAAGTGTTTGTGTCAAATGTAAACCATGTAATGTGTAACCAAAATGATATGTATGGCTAGTGAAATGCATCAACTAAACCATAGGAGGAACGCACAAAACAAAGTATTGAAGTAAAACTTGGTTTAAATCAATACTATGTTTCGTGGAAATGCATGATCAAATGTAAATCATGTCCAAATGTTTACCCAATCGTTAAACCATCTTGTTTTAATCGTTCAAATCGTTCTTGTTTTAATTGTTCAAATCGTTCTTGTTTTAATTGTGAAACTACTTAATGGTCGATTCTCTAATAACATTCAAACCTTCTTGACGCGTTCATCGTTCCAACTCGCTCTCGTTCTCGTTCTTAACAAACCCTTACCAAAGGGTAAGTTAATAATTACAGATTCAGTCGCTACCCAAAATGTCCACACATGACCATGGGTATAGAGAATAACGGGATTTGTCAGATCCTATGGTACCATAACCTAATACTGGTCGGCTTGATCATTGCTAATGAATGTCATTGGTTATGTAACTACAACCAACAAGTTCGTTCACTTTATTGAAATCGTTCTTGAAACCATTGTAATTGTTTTTGAAACCATTGTTATCGTTCTTGAAACCATTGTTATTGTTCTTGATACTACATTGTAATTGTTTTTGAAACCACTGTAATCGTTCTTGAAACCATTGTTATCGTTCTTGATACTACATTGTAATTGTTTTTGAAACCATTGTAATCGTTCTTGAAATCATTGTTAAGATATTTAGCACATATGAGTCACCCCAAAACAGTTGAAAACAGTAAAAGAGGGGAATAATGTACTCGCCTGAGGATGCTTAGAGGTCTTGAACAACAACCAAACAAAGCTAGAGGGAGCACGGAATCAGTCGGCAATCTAAAACTATATAAATAAACCGGACTTAAATCGGGAGATCGGATAGGATGAGGCTTGGTAAACCAAATGAGTATTGGAACTCATATGATATGGTTTTAACAAGGCCTACATACTACATGAAACCTAACCTAAGTGATTTCGACCCATTGCGACCCATTAAGGTAGCTTATGCTACTTTAACGCGTCGTACGCGTGAAACGCGTTCGGACCGCCTAACTAGTCCTATGACAAGTAGAATATGCCTAAACATGTTACATAATCAGTTATATGACAAAGGTTTAGGTTACATATGCTTAATTACCAATTATACATGAAAAGGGTATTCTGGTAATTTACCTAAGGCATATAAACTACCTATCATACAACTACTTAAACGAAGCGACCATAGGGTATAACCTCGGAAGGTTATTCCCTACCTACTATGGTCACCTAATGTATTTGGTCGGATCCTAATGATCGACCAAATGGGTCGGGTTCGAGGTATAAGCGATTTATTAGATCGCTTACCCTACGACCCTAGACAACGTGGTAATCAGTAGGCATAGTCCCAAGGGACTATAACCAACGTGATTACACTCACGTTGCGAAGTTCAAACGAACTTCGCATTGACCATAACTGGTCAACGCAGAAAGTCAAACAAAGTTTGACTTTCAGACTCGAAAAGACTCGAAAAGCAATAAAAGAACGAAAGAATACTTACCCAGGGTCCCCGAATGCTAATCCCGATCCAAGAATCTCAGGTATGAAACAATGGTTTCAACTTAGAGTTTCTCAAATCAGAATTCTTGTAAGTTATGCAATGGGGGTGTATGGGTATATATAGTTTTCGGTCCACCGTTGAGATCGTTTCATGGAAACCGTGATTCGATCACATCCGTACACTTGTTGAAAGGTTATGGAAGCTAAATATGATCCTTATCTGATGACTAAGCAATTTAGAACATGTGGTGGTGGATCAAACAGCTGCAAACAGGCTGTTAAAAACTCTGCATCTGGTCTGGAGATGCCCTACGCACCGTAGGGTAAAAAGTGCCTGCGCATCGTAGGCCTACAAGTTTGGCAGAATTACAGTTTTGGTCCCTGCAGTGCATATAAGGCATTTCTGACACGTTTAAGGCCCGTTAACCCCATTTCAAAGCTCTAAAATGAAGTTAAAGTATAGGGAACTTAACACATGCTCAAAAATATCTCGGATGTCGGTTCGTTTAGCCGTACGGTTGCGATGTTCGCTTAATTACGACGGAATGCGCATAAGCGCGAAAAACGATCCAAATGACGCGACGAATGGATTTTTGGCAAGCCAAACACTAAAGCATAATATAGTCATGCTTACATAAATTTTTGGATGTCCGAATGTATTCAGAACGTAAGTTATGCGCGAAAATGCAAACTTGTGAACTTTTTGACACTTTTAGTCCCTGAAGGACCCAAAAGTTTATTTTAGCATACCGAACTCCTCAAAGCCTATTTCTAAGCTATGTAAAGGATATTTATGGTATGTTTAACTCATGGTCATGTTTCGGAATGTCTGTTACAGTTCAAATTGGCATACTTTCGCAGTTTGTCATATTTAGTCCCTGTAGACGAATTAACTTGATTTCGGCATACCAAACCTTCCAAAACTTATTTCTAAGTTATGTAAAGGTTATTTAAGGTATGTTAAGCCTATTTCACTTTTCCGGAGTGTTCGTTCCATTAAACTGGTTATATCTACGCATCGGTGCGCGTATAACCTTCCAGAAAGCGATTTAGAGTTTGAAATCGAACAAGAGTTGATATGTGTAAACGATACACATATTTTTACAAATCCCAAGTATGAAATACAATATTTCATTGGTTTGGCATTTGTTTGATGGCCGTGGAGGCACAGGTGTTACATGTACCAACGTAACTACGATAATCGCCCGAGCGGTGAATGTGACGTCGGGGTTTTAACGAAGACTTTGGACGAGTACGAGAAAACGAAATGCCCTTTCCCGTACTATAAGTGTTGGGATCTACTACGAAAAAGTCCAAAGTGGGCGCTAGTAGGTACCATGACGTCTAGTAGTAGACGTCGAGCTAAACGGTCAAAAACATCATCCTCCGTTGACCCTGAAACACCGACATCGGATGCCCGCAATGTCGATCTAAATGAGGCGGTGGACGTTGACAAGGAACTTGAATAAGAGTTGACCCGACCGCCCGGTAGAAGAAAGGATAAGCGAACCGGGAAAAAAACGGTGGAGTCGTCTTCCGATCTCGAGTTGAAGGAAGATTTTCGAGGAGATGAACCGTCGTCTCCAAGACATTCGCGACCTCGGCCACCAACGTTATGAGATTATGAAAGAACGAGTGGCCGAAACCAAAAAGTTTAACGAGATGCAAGAGGCGAGGCAAATGGAAAAGGACATTGAGTTTTTGTCCAAACCGATCGACCACCTTCAAGGCGATGCGTTGATCCTTGCGCAAATGCATCGCCAAAAAAATCGAGAAAAATATGGACTCTAGATCATCTTTTTTTTTTAACTTTATTTTTTTTTTCGGTTTTTTTATTTTCTGTTATTTTCTGTTTTTTATTTATTTCAAGTAGTGTAATTTTTATTTTAAATTAAAAAAAAATAATAATTGTGAAATGATTGCATGGGCGTTATTTGGCATTATTCCCACTACGTCACTTCTGCAATAATGCCCCATGCTGACTGGATTGTCACGTGTCGCAAAACACCCAATGATGGGGGCATTATTTGACTTAACCACTATACATACATGGTCTTACAACTAAAAATAGTTTTTAAGGATAGTGCCCAACGCCCCCACCTATGTGCTATAAATTCATCTACTTTTGCATGTCTAAAAAGAAATTATATATTTTTGTCTCCGAATATCCGCCGAATATGATTGTAATTTACTGAAAATAAAGGGATGATGAGATAAGCAGAAAGAAATATATACAGGGACGAATCCAGCCTACATTTGTGGGTTTCTAAGAACCTAGTACGTTTGAAAAAAATGAAAAAAAAAATATAGTGATAATCTTATAGAATTTAGAAAAAAAAATAATGAGAATTAAAGATAATTTACCAAAAGAAACCCATTAGAATAAAATCATGAATCCGCCACTCAATATATATACAATATTTGTTTTGTGTTACAATAATATGTGTTATTTGCTGACATATCTTGAAAAGTCTAGGCATCGAGTTAAAAGAGAACGACAAATTGCATGAATATTGTGTATTAAAAAAGTTAGATATTAGGGTGTAAGGAGTGGTTAAACACTTTGGAGTGGCAAACCAAAAAACCGACCAATCAGAGTGCGCCATGTCAATCAGTCAAAAGTGTTTAAACTTTGGTGAAAAGTGTTGGGAATGGTTTAGACACTTGGTGAAGTGGTAAACTATTAAAAAAAAAAAAAAAAAAAAAAAGGTGTGATTGGTTGAGATTGGAATGGACCCCACTCCTTATACACACACACACTTCTTCCCCGCGTCGGCAACCATTCACCGCACCCTTCACCTCACCGATCGGTAAAGGGGTCGGCGGCGGTGTTCCCGCTCGGCAAACCGAGTTTGCCGCACCCCTTTACCGCCCACTCCGGACACCCTTAGTAAACCGAGTTAAATGATCTATTAGATGCTATTGTTAGATATGGTTTCGGGTCGGGTGCGGACAAATGGGGTTGGGTTTTGGACAGTTCCAGAAGGTTCTCGGTGAGTAGTGTCAAGGAGAAGACGCAACGTATAATTTCTCAGATCTTGGGCTGGATTTTGAGTGGAATAATTGGTCTCCCATCAAGGTTAATTTCTTAATTTGGAGACTAATTCAAGATAAACTTCCGACCTATGCGGCTTTGAATAGACGTAACGTCACAATGCAAGACAATCGCTGCAAAATGTGCGGCGAGGAGGAAGAATCTGCTTTACATCTCTTTGCCTCGTGTCGCATTGCGGAGCAAATTTGGGAGTTTGTATCTCGGTGGTGTAGAATACATCATGTTTTTTGCTTTGGAGTTAAAAGACATGGCAAATATACATAAATGCAACAGAGGATCATATAGGTTGAAGAAAGTGGTTAGTTTGGTAACTCAAGCGACCATATGGGTGATTTGGAGGAGCCGAAATGAGGCGGTATTCGAAGGAAAACAGCCTTATGTTAACAGGAAGAAATCAAGATGTTTGGGTATATGTGGCTGAAAAGTAGAGTTAAGAATGCTAACATTTCATGGGTTAACCGATGTAATTTCGATTTAATTAGTCTTGGTGTATGATGGTTTAAAATTGGTGTATGATTTTTGGTGATTCATCTGGCTAACAGTTGGTTGCCCAGATGGTATGGAATAAAATTTTGAGGATCTTAAAAAAAAAAAGTAAATAAATACGCCACGTATTAGTTAAGTGTCACTTGTCTATTTTTAGGGCATTATGACACGTTCATGATGTTTCGACTGTTACATCGAGAGCGAACGTGAGATGAGTGCACACAATATCAATCACTTTAAGTAAGGATGAGGAAATGGTATCGGGTACCGGTTCTGAACTGGTACCGGTACCGAATTTCCCGAACAGATTCTCTTTTTGATACCGATCCGGTATGATACCGTTTTTACCTTCAAATACCGGTGCATACCAGTACCATTTTTTGGGATTTTCGGTAGCGTTTAATACCAAGCTCAAGTTGCAACAATCAATCTCTAAAAAGAAATAAAAAATTCACTTTCGACTTCCATTAAAAAGAAACACCACTAATAATGTGTAATTGTCAGTTTTCTTTCTCGTGACGACTTAATAGATGATCCACACGTCAGCGATCAAGATATTTAGGTGTTACAGAATTGTTTTTTACACGGTTAGAAAGATTGACCGGTGTTATTCGCTATCGACATCTTGTCAAGAGTCGAGACATCGCGTAAATAAAGAACAACGAACAACATAAATATCGTTCAATAAACAATTTGCTATAAATAAATAGTCAACACAAATAAGTTAATAGTATCTACAACTAATTTTATAAAAACTCAATATTCTATCGCAATACATAGATGAACCGCATGTCAGTGATCGAGATTTTTAGAGGTTATACAAAACAGTTTTCTCACAATCTGAAAAGAAAGATTAACCGATGTTGTTCGCCATGTACAATTCTTCAAGATCTTCAAAAGTTGAGACATTGAGTAAAAAAACAACGAATTACATAAATATTTTTAAATAAACAATTTGCTATTAGTAAATGAGATCTAAGGGGCGTTCAATTCCTGCCATCCATATTATTTTTTACGGCACCTAGTGATGATAAGAGAATAGGCGAATAGGTGGAGATCGCTAGTTCGATCCTTGAACTGGGCGAGTTTTACCTCACTGCACTGTCGTGCCTTCGGACGGGTGTTCACGGTCTTCGGCCTTAGGTGAGGGTTTCCCCGGTTCAAAGGCGAGTGTATCCTGATGTGATGAATTTTGACAGTAACCGAGAATTCCTTTACCGTTAAAAAAATGAGATCTAATAAATAGTCAACACAAATAAGTTAAAATCAACAACTAATATCATAAAAACTCAATTTTCTATTACAATTAATTAAACAATACTTTTCTTTCTTTATCCTCCCAAAAACAACACAATCTCCGGATCTTCATGGCCCCTTTTAATTATGCTGCATTCTCACTATCACCAAGCCACCAACGGCTTCCCAAATTTTCTCTCTCTTCAAAACCTTTGACTATTTTATTTTTCTCTCTCTAGAAACTAAACAAAACAAAAACCCTAAAAACTAGAATATCAAAAACCCACCTCCTTTATGGACCAAACAAGTTACCTGTGTTCCTCGTTATCTTTTTCCTCATGATCTTCATCTTTGCCACAACAATCTTCTCATCAATCATCTTTTTTTCTCAATTTTTATCCAAGATTCAACCGACCCACATTAGTAAACCTTGATTTCCACACGGGTTTGTGAAAAAGTTTGCATCTTGTTGTGAATTTCTGCTTCAATTTTCAGTCAAGATTCAATTGACCCACATAAGAAAATCTTGAATTCCACACGGGTTTGTGAGAAAGTTCACATCTTGTTGTGAATTTCTCAATCGACCCACATTAGAAAACCTTGAAATCCACACGGGTTTGTGAAAAAGTTCTCACCTTGTTGTGAATTCTTGCTTCAATTTCATGTTTTCTGTGATGGTTTATGTAGAAAAGATATGGGTATCTCTGTTTTTTATTGGGTGTTTGCAGGTTCTTGTGAATTCACAAAACCTGACATGTAATCCCAGTGATTTCAGTGGGTTAAAAGGGTTTATGCAAGAATTGGAATCCCCAATTGATGGATGGTTTGTTTCAAAGTCAAGTTGCTGTAATTGGGTGGGAATTGTTTGTGATTCTGTTTCCGGCAGGATTGTTAATCTTGAACTTTCGAATAAGCGATTAACCGGCGGGTTTTCTGATCAGATTTCCAGTTTAGATCAGCTTAGAACACTCAATCTTTCTCATAATTTCCTCAAGGGTATGATTCCAGTTTCACTTTTTAGTTTAACTAATTTGGAAATTCTTGATTTGAGTAGCAATGTGTTTAGTGGTGGTTTTCCTGTTAGTATTAACCTGCCTGCACTTAAAGTTCTAGACTTTTCTGTTAATAGTTTTCTTGATTCCATTCCTGCTGGTATTTGTGTTAATTCAACCGGAATTCGTGTGCTTAAACTCGCTGCTGGTTCGTTAATCGGAAGTATTCCAATCGAACTCAGGAATTGTGCATTCCTGGAACATATATGTGTAGCTTCCAATTCTCTTTCTGGTGCAATTCCAGAGTTTTTATTCCATTTACCAAGATTAATGGAATTGGATCTTCAGGATAATCTCTTCACTTCCATTGCCGGAATTGGTAATTCCTCTAGCCCGATTACGCGTTTGGATATCTCATCAAACCGGCTTTCGGGTGAGTTACCGGATTTTTTTCATAAGTTGCCGAGGCTGACTCATTTCTCGGCCCATTCGAATAGTTTCTCAGGCCGGATTCCGTCATCATTGTCTAATTCACCTGCCATTAATTCGATCAATCTGAGAAATAATTCGTTTAGTGGTCCGATCGAATTCAATTGTTCGTTGATGGCGAATCTTACTTCGCTTGATCTCGGCACCAATCACTTTTCGGGTTTCATTCCCGACGATCTTTCTTCTTGCCATAAGTTAAAAGCTATAAATCTCGCTAGAAACAAATTCAACGGCGAAATCCCTCAAAGTTTTAGCAATTTTCAGTCGTTAACGTATCTTTCGCTCTCGAATTGCAGCCTCAGTAACCTTAACACCACCCTTAAGATCTTGCAACACTGCCCGAATTTAACCGTTTTGGTTCTCACGCTTAATTTTCGCGGTGAACGTCTCCCGGATGATGATTCTCTTCATTTCAAAGCGCTCAAAGCTCTCGTGATCCCGAATTGCGAACTCACGGGCGTAATTCCTCAATGGATACGCGTTTTAACGCGATTACAGCTTTTGGATCTATCCTGGAATCAGTTAACCGGAACAATTCCATCTTATTTGGGCGATTTTGAGTCTCTGTTTTACTTGGATCTATCGAATAATTCATTATCCGGAGAAATCCCAAAGAGTCTCACTCGGTTACCGAGTTTGTGTAACCTAAACGTCACTTTAGAAGAGGGTTCACCGGATTTCCCATTTTTTAAGCGACCAAACACGAGTACTCGCGGGTTACCGCTGCAATACCGACAGATTATGAGCTTCCCGCCATTAATTGATCTGAAATACAACTCTCTCAATGGGTCAATTTGGCCCGAATTCGGGAACTTGAAAAGATTACATGTTTTGAATCTGAAACACAACGATTTATCAGGTGGAATCCCGAGTGAGTTGTCGGGAATGACGAGTATAGAGACGCTTGATCTGTCGTATAATAATCTGTCGGGAAAGATTCCTCCTTCGTTGGTGAATTTAAACTTTTTATCGGAGTTTAGTGTCGCGTATAATCGCTTGAGCGGGATAGTCCCGAATGGGCGTCAGTTTGGTACTTTTAGCAACTCAAGCTTTGAAGGAAACACAGATTTATGTGGGGTTACTTGTGATGATAGTGATAGTCTCGTTACTCGATCTACAACGAGGAGATCGAAGAAAAGTAACGGCCCGATTGTTGGTATGGCTGTCGGGATTGGGTTCGGAACGCTTTTTATTCTAGCACTCATGTTCTTGATCGTGCTTCGTGCAACCCGTAAACAAGAAATCGGTCCCGAGAAAGAAGATGGTTACGCCAGCAGCAAAGAAGAACCCGAATCGAAATTGGTAATGTTTTTCCAAACAAAAGACGAGCTTTCGATTAATGATCTTTTGAAATCAACCAACAGTTTCGATCAAGCGAACATAATCGGTTGTGGTGGGTTCGGGCTTGTTTTCAAAGCGACACTTCCCTGTGGTCAAAATGTAGCGATAAAACGGCTCACGGGTGATGCGGGCCAAGTGGACCGTGAGTTTCAAGCCGAAGTTGAAACCCTATCGAGAGCCCAACATCCGAATCTGGTCCTTCTTCAAGGCTACTGCCAACACAAAAACGACCGGTTTTTAATCTACTCGTTTATGGAAAACGGTAGTCTCGATTACTGGTTACACGAAAAGCCCGATGGCCCGTTAAAACTCAACTGGGCCACACGGTTACGAATCGGGCAGGGTGCGATTAAAGGTCTTGCGTATCTTCACGAATCCTGTGACCCGCATATCGTTCATCGCGATATAAAGTCGAGTAACATTCTTCTAGACGAGAATTTCGAAGCCCATTTAGCCGATTTCGGGCTTGCGAGATTATTACTACCTCATGATACTCATGTAACTACTGATTTAGTTGGGACATTAGGGTACATTCCTCCCGAATACGGGCAAGCATCACTTGCATCGTATAAGGGTGATGTTTATAGTTTCGGGGTTGTTTTACTGGAGCTTTTAACGGGCAAGAGACCGATGGATATGTGTAAACCGAAGGGTAGTCGGGATTTGATCTCGTGGGTGATGCAAATGAAGCAGGAAAACCGGGCGGATGAGGTTTTCGACCCGTTGATTTTCGATAAAGATAATGGTAAGGAGATGTTGTGGGTTCTTGAGATTGCTTGTGTTTGCTTAAATGAGTCTCCAAAGTTACGACCATCGAGTAAAGAGTTGCTTGATTGGTTGCATCATGGTAACATTCATACTTAGGTTGTTTCTTTGTTTGGTTTATGTAATTTGTTGTTTTTTTCAACGATGTATATATTAATGTTGCAATTGATAATAATACATTCAAAGATTGTTTCATTTAAAGATTAACTAGCTTCTTAATATTGACTAGATTTACAAACCATGCTGAATAGCACTAATGTCACATCACCGTCAACGACAACCAATATTGAAGTTACGGTGTTTTAATGCGAATAAATTAGACTGTAACTTAAAACATAGAAAATATTTAGAACCCCGCGCGTCGTAACGAATTTGTCAAACAGGAAAAAATGGGCGACGTAAAAACATTGAACCACACACGCACGTTGAGCCGTGCTAACTCGCAAAATTTAGTACGAAGCGTAAAACGAAACGTTATAACGTTGAATCACACACGCGTTATGCCTTGTTAACTCGCAAAATTTGAAATGAAACGTAAAACGAAAAATCTGCGAAATATGAAAAGTGTGGGGACCAAAATTAAGTAAAAAAAAGTTGTGAAGTTAGATTGCAATAGATGAAAACTTTTTGGTTAAAAGTAAAAGGTCAAATAGATTTGGGTTAAAAGTGTAATATCAAATTTTTTTTTTGAAAAAATCTCAAATTTTTTAGTACAATACCTATATGCCTAAATATGTTCCTAATTTATAGTTTGTTAATAATAATTAATTTATAGTTTGTTAATTTATAGTTAATTAATTAATAATTTATAGTTTGTTAATATTATTAGACCATGCGTAGTGGACAATATTCACCCTTGGGCGTTTTGCGCCATGTGACAGCCCAGTCAGCAATGAGGCATTATTGGGCGTTTTCT
Organism: Helianthus tuberosus; assembly: GCA_030545235.1. Taxonomy (NCBI): domain Eukaryota; kingdom Viridiplantae; phylum Streptophyta; class Magnoliopsida; order Asterales; family Asteraceae; genus Helianthus; species Helianthus tuberosus. The sequence goes on from CM060452.1 coordinate 6,484,904, forward strand.
AAAATGGGTGTAGTGGAGATGTGAGGATTGTGGAGCATTATGTTTGTAATAAAATAAAATAAAAAAAATGCAAAAAATCTTATTGGCCAAATAATAGAAGCTGAAATGTGATTGGACAACAAAAGCCCCCTTAGGTGTGATTTAAAAAACGCCCATACAACAAAACTACCAAACATGCTCATGCGTAGTGGGGATGGGGGCGATATGGGCGTGATTGAGCCCCAAAAATGCCCAAATTTGCAACCACTACGGGTGGTCTTAGGTGAATTTTGTGTTGTGTTACTCAGATACAAATAACAAAATAACGATAAAGTGTACCAAATAAATAACAAGTAAAAAAGATTTAAATATTATTTTGTTCTCTTTGTGTATAATGATTTATCAACCTTTATTCTAAGGTGGATTTGTATATAATTATTGACCGACTTTATTTCTAAGGTGGATTTGTATATAATTATTGACTGACTTTATTGCAAAACGCTTAATGAGGGTCAATGCATCGAATGTCAAAAGTCAATCGAATGTGTATCAACGCGTTATATCTCTTAGCGGCTAAGGTTAAGACTAGCTCACTCAAAAATATAATAAGCTAAAGGGTGTGGGGGGTATGGTTGGGTCATCAATCGCCATGTAGGACCATTAATGAATTGTCACACCATCCCCTTGCCTTATCCACCATGGTTGACATGGATTAAACTATGACAACCATGGGTCTCGTTTCCTTTTTCAATAGAGTTAACTTTCGTTTTGCTTCATGTGGTTTGGTCATTTTAACGGTTTTGTTCCAATGGTTTAAAAATACCCATTTTCCTCCCTGATCTTTCGAGTTTGTCGCCAGTTTGCTCCCTGGCTCTAACTTAGTTAAAACGTTCAATTAAAAGTAGGGGTATTTCGGTAGTTTACTCCCTGGCTCTAACTCAATTAAAACGTTTAGTTAAAAGTCGCGGTAGCCGTGGTCGGCAGGTGGTAGTCACAGGTGGTGGTGGCCGGTAGAAAGAGTGATGGAAAGATGAGATCAGAAAAGAATTACTTATATACACGTAAATAAACAAGTTATAGGTTCATTTAGATGAAAAGACTTACATGCCCTTGCTTTTATCTATAAAATTACCAAAATACCCTTCTAGTTAATGGATTTTTTGGATGAAGTTAGAGGCGGAGAGCAAAATGACGATAAGTTAGAAAATAAAAAAAGGAAAATGTCTATTTTTAAACTATTGGGGCAAAACTGTTAAATTGACCAAATCACAAGGAGCAAAATGGAAGTTAACTCTTTTCAATATTTCACTTTCCTTTTCACAAAAATAAATTAAAATAAGAGAATAGAGGTTTGGGTCATGAACACACCTTTACCCTTAGGGTAGTGGTTTTGAATTATTGATTAAAAGTGAGTGACATGGCGCTAATGTGGAGGGTCATGGAGACCATGAGGGTCATGACTACACCCTATAAGAAACGTAAAGTTTACATACTGTGAGACGTGAGTCTTCAATTTTTGTATATAAGTAGTTTAAGGGGTAGGCTAAATGCACTCCCTTTTTTACTTTTTATACCCCCTTTCCTTAAAAAATCAATTTAAAACTTTACAAATTCCACCCCTTACAAAATTCTTATAATTGATCTTAATGTGTGTTATAATTATAATTGATCCTACACGTTGCTCGCAGTGGCGGACCCAGGAATTTTTCCATGGGGGTGCGGAACATTTTTAAAATTTTTAGGCCTCTAGGTATATAACTAAAAAATCGGTTCGTATCGGGTCGGGTCATGTAAAACAAAAGAAATCGCGCCATAATGTCCCTACTCATGGTTCCTATCACAAACAAATTGATCCATAAGTTTATCGCTCCATGACATAATGTTTCAATTTTAATTTTCAACCCTAGAAATCGTGTGTAATCACCCTAAAAATCATCTAAACAACATAATCACCCTAAAAATCATCTAAACAACCATAAACAACATCAAAACACATGAAATTTCAAACCTATTTAAGAATTTTGTTACCCTTTGGTGTCGGACAGCGGTGGTTCGCGGCTGCTGATGACGTGCTGTTGTGTTCGATGATCGCTGGCAGGAGACGACCCAAGATAGGGCGTGCGAGAGGAATTCTAAGAGACTATTGGGCTTATTTTAATTATTATAGTTTGAACTTAGGTTGAGTTTGGTAATGGGCTAGTAATTAGTGGGCTAATTATGTTTAATGAAATAGTGGGTTAAGGTAATTGGGTATTTGAGTTAAGTTGGGTAGTATAAGTTTATATAATTTAGGTAGTTTTTTTTTAATTAGAGTTTACTAAAAAAATTTAAAATATAAATCGATGACATTTTTTACCTAAGGTGTGCGGATGAAAAAATCCAAGGGGTGCGGACGAAAAAATCCAAGGGGTGCGGACGGGATTTTCAACAGAAAATAGCATTAATTTTTTTTTTCCCGGGGGTGCGCCCGCCCACCTTGGGCTAGGGGTAAGTCCGCCCCTGGTTGCTCGTTGCCTGGTTGTTCTTTTTTTACTTGCTTTTGTATTATCTTCCAAAATCTAACATAACATGTACTCAATTTCATATTTTTATCTGGTCTTAGTTTTACACTTTCAATTTTATATTATTACCATCGATACCCAAATCATATACATGTTACAATTTATTTGGATATTGTTAGTTTCTTGATTTTTTGCGTCATATTCAAGTGGGGCTTGTTATTTTTCTCATGGATTTTACTTCAATTAGGTTGCTGACATGCCGTTCAAAAGAAAAAAATTAGGTTGTTGATATCTGGTTGCTTAGAATGGTCAATGACAACAATTCTAAAATCTAGGTTGAATTGTTGTTTGATATATTAAAAAAAAAAAAAAAAAACTATCGATTATAATGAGAAGATGAACATGGGATTATTCACTTTATTGTAAGCTAAAGCAAATCTATAATTTGTTATTCGTTTTTTTTTTCTCATAAACTATTAGTTTTGTATAAATGTTAAAAGTTTTTGATATGAGATAATAAATAATAACAGGGAGGATTTTAGGTGAAAACTTGAATTCAGGGCCGGCTTTGGGCCCGGCAAACACGTGTCGACGCCCGAGGCCTAAAATTTTAAAGGGCCCGAAAAGTCTTTATAAGCTTGTATATATTTATTAAATTATATATTTAGTATATTTATCCGTTTATTATGCAAAAAGTATTGGTGGTGTAGTGGCAAAAACATCTCAAAATAATGTAAAGCTCTCAGATTCAAGTCTTTGCTCCATCGCTAAGTTCTTATTTTTGTAATTCATTTACCCTTAACCATAATTTTGGGCCCAATTCTTTTTGTTGCCCGAGGCCTAAATTTTTTCAATAGTTTTCGGGAACGGCTCAGCTTGAATTGTTTAAAAATTCAAAGTAGATGTATTTTTTAAAGATATAACAAAATAAAAGGTTTGATTGTATTTGTTTAGAAACTTTAAGGAGGGAGTACACTCAGTAAAAATAAGAGAAAATGAGGTGCATTTAGCAACACCCGTAGTTTAAACGCTCCTAAATATAATGGCCTTCAAAATCGTAGATTTGTGTATCTACAACCGTGTAAAAACAATCAAACTGATAATATCTGTTAATATCTTATATCAGTCATTTGTCTTCAAATTTTGGGGTTACCATAATCGTCGTCCAACTTAACCAGTTAAATATTTTGTTAATGAATATTATGAAATGACCAGAATGTTGTTAACCTAAAAGCTTCCCAATATCTCTAAACAGTTAAATTCAAAACAATATATATGAATAATAATAAAAAAAAACTTATTTCAACAATAGCTAGATTCACAAAGCACCAAGTAACTTGATATAAAAAAAAAACCTAAAACCAAAATTTATCTTTATTAAATAAAGTTAAACATTCAAGAAGCAAATTTATACCAATCAAGTCGAGCCCAAACAAGCCCAACTCAATAACATTAGGTTTAACAAAATAAAATTCCTTTAGTAATTTGGAGTCGCTCGATATTTAACCTAAAATATAAGTTATCACTCGAATACTTGAAACATATATCCTCCTTTGTATAAGCTACACAAGAATACTGGTATCACATAACACAAGCCTTACCTACATAAATCTTCCTTTGTAATAACAACATTGAAGGTTTCTTAAGAGCCCCTGTAGTGGGGCGCGATTTGTGCATTTTTTTGAAGGATAGCGCCCCATAGCGCCCCGAACACCACGACGGGCGGCGTTATGGGGGCTTTTTTGGTGGGTGGCGCCATGCATATAGCGGCGCTATGTGTGTTTGGTTTTCAAACTTTGACCAATCAAAAATAGTTAAAAGGGTTTTTATAATTAATTAATAAAATTGAAAATTAATAATTAGGTAATGATGGGTACGAGCTTTATGACTACGGGCTCTAGTGATATAACGCCTCATAAAGCCCTGTGTGACGTAGCACGACACGTGTTACATAACACCCACAAATGGGCTTTATGACTACGGATGAACTAATTGTTTTAAAACCTAGGATGCTTGCTTTCACCTATACTATGATGTTTAGTGACTTTTTTTTCAAAAGCAAAACATGTATAGTGTCACTTGGTTTTTGATATATAATAAATTAATTAGGTCCTAATAATCTCACACTCTAAAATCTTAATTTCACACTTTGTATACGGGGCCGTATAACGTTATACGGCCCGTATAGAATAATTTAACATGACAAATATTTGGCCGTATAATGTTATATGGCTCGTATACATAGAGAAAATATTAGGCCGTATAACATTCTATACGAGTCGTATAACATTATATGAAGTTTGGGTCGTATAACATTATATTATATGGGCCGTATAACATTCTATACGGGTCGTATAATGTTATACGGCCCGTATACATGGACAAAAAACCATTCCCTAACATTTTTTTTGTGCAACAATCAGTTATACTGCTCGTATAACTCTATACGAGGCGTATACATGTAGGGGCGTGAAAATAAGATTTTAGGGGTATGAGATCCGTAACTTTTATATATTCATATAACTTTTGTTTACAAGTTTATATAACCCACCAGCATGATTACTTCTTCTTTAACAAGCTCCATACCCATCACTCCAATTGAATAAACATCATGATTACTTCTTCTCTAACAAGCTGCTGATCGCAATGATGGTGGTGCTCCTTCTCAAATATGAATAAAATAAACGAAAAATTAGTGTTAATTATGTTTTTCCGTTAGTTAATTTAAATACATCCAGTTAAATTGATTTATTGATCTAATAAACAATTTAATGGAGTGGAAATATATTTTGTTTTTAGGTGTCACAGCAGCCCACAAAAATATGGACCTCTGTTATATGGCCCAACTAAAAGACTCAAAATCTATCTTTTTTAACTAATTTATAAGTAGAACTAGGGGTGTAAACAAGCCTAGAGGTTCGAGAGCTACTCGTGATCAGATCGGTTAAAATCTCGAACGAGCTCGAGCCTGAAACATAGCTCGTTTAGTTATCGAGCCCGAGCTTGAGCCTGAAATACAAAGCTCATCTAGGCTCGTGAGCTTAAACGAGCTCAAACAGAAACATTAGTTTTTTTTATATAATATAATATTGATGATGATAACATTGGCGAGCCGAGCTTTGGCTCATTTAAGCGATATTACCATGAGCTTGAGCCAAGCTTTTAGCTCGTTTGAGGTTGTTCTCAAAATAGCTCTAGCTTTGAGTTTTATTCGCGAGCCGAACTCGAGCTCAAATAAGTAGGCTCGAACCGAGCCGAGCTCGAGCTTCATAAAAACATGACGAGCCGAGCTCGAGCCTAGTCGGGCTCGGCTCGTTTGCACCCCTAATTTGAAGGGAATCAATTAACGGTTCCATTTGATAAATATCCCAATTTTTATAAATCATCATCATCATCATCATACTCAGTAAATCTTACAAATAGCAAAGCTAAAGTAGAGTCTCAGGAGGGTAGATGTAGACAACATTACCTCTACCCCGTAGGAATAGAGATGATGCTTCCAGTGAGAACCCCGGCTCGATTGTAGTTTTGTATCAAGCCTTGGACCTAAGACACATAACACTCAAACAATCGGGACAGAGACTGATTGGTGCATGTACCCCGTGTCTTTTAGCTAATTTTTATAAGAGAAATGTTATATTTACAAATGATTTTCATACTCTGGTTGTAAACTTGATGTGAAAAAAGGTCACATAGAAACTTAATATATTTCTTACTGATAAAATTACATATATACACAAAGAAGCTTACAATACAAAACTAAAATAATTATAAACTAGAACATATATAATTATACTTTCCGCTTTAACTATAATGTAACTGCCTTTCTATGTTAAATAAACTTGTAGCACACATTAGAGTTTTAGCTTTAAATTATTAAATGTGATTGACCAACATATGATAAATTTACACAACACAATCATACCATCAACAATGTTTCTACAGGCATTTTTGTACATGACCAGAATCTTCAGAACAATCTATAATCCAAAGAAGATAATCCACCAAATCAACATCAACACAAACATCATAATCTTACCATAACATAACAAAATAAAAAAAAAATGTTTATGCATATTTAACATCAACACGCGCACACACAAACCAGCATCGATCATGAGTGGAACTCAACATCATCTTCAGATTCATGAACCGCTTGAAGTGGACCGCTTCCAAATATCGAACCATTGTCCTCTGAGATAGTATCCAGTAGACCATTTCCAAACAGACATACTTGAGGCTCAATCTTGTTCAACCGTTGATACTCGTCATCGGATAAACTCCAGTCGAATATGTCTTTGTTTTTTCTTATTCTCTCAGGCTTCACACTGCATGGAAGGACGCTTGTCCCTCTTTGAAGACCCCATCGCAAAATAACCTACCGGCCAAGGGTAAATTCGTAATTACATGATGCCATAGTTGTTAATGGCGAATCACGACAAATAGCGATAAGGTACCTATATGCTACATAGCGAATAACGATAAATAGCAGGCACTATTTTATAAATAGCGATACACCAGAAAACAAATTTTACCCGTATATTATATCAAGATACTCTGATATATACGCAATTTTAGATGTATATTTAACAAAAATCTAAAATCCAACTATTTATAGCTATATTTAATCGCTCTTTATATTTTAAGAAAATATAAACTGAAATCCTGCTATTTACGGCTTCATACCCTTTAGCCACCTTCGACCTATACGCTACGCTATTCAGGTAGCGACCGCTATTGACAATTATGCATGATGCAAGATTATATTCCATTTTTCGATTGTTCGAAAGAAAGTGCAGTGCTTCCATTTTGATACCTTTTAAATGTAAAAATTCACTCTTTTGCACATGGTTTCTTTGTAAACAAAGTTTAATTTTAGCAGTATACGTTACATGTATTTTTTATAAATAATATTTAGCTGTGTGCAATAAGATGCATGCATAGTTATCTAGACACTTATGCTAAATAATACCAATAATATATTATTATTATTATTATTATTATCTAGTTATGCTAGATAATCTAGTTGGACATGAAAAAATATAACATCTTCCATCTAAATATGTTATTGGAAGTAGTTATGCTAAATAATACCAATAATATATTATTATTATTATTATTATTATTATTATTATATTGTAATTAAACAGGTTGTAGAAGATAAGAGTTGAAGGTGGCTACATTTTAATGAAAACGGCTGACAAAATATTAGTTAGAGGTGGCAATTTTGACCAAATTTGTGTTATATATATATTTTCTAACTGGTCAAACATTTAAAGATTAACTTGTAAAAAATAGCTATTTGTTTTAAAAATAGTTAAAAATGAAAAGAGGTCAGTGTAAAAGTTGCCCAAAGGTATTCAAAATGCATATAAACTCCTAGATTGTTTTATATAAAATTTCATATTATTGTTGTGAGAATATAGTTTCTCTAATAGTATTAAACACATTATTTATTTATAAAATTCTAAAAGAAATTAGGGTTTATGGTAAGACGCTAAGAAATTAGCATATCATACTGTTAAGGAATTCGATATGTTTTCTTAAAAGTTCCTAAATTACTATAACAAATGTGTAGCCAAAGTCAGAATAAAAAATACCTGTTCGGGAGTCTTTTTATGTCGGTCTGCTATCTCTGCAACGACAGAAAGCTTCAGCATTGGCCCGTGAACCGATCTGGAACGCCTAAAAGATATACGAGGCGTTCCAGGTTCATCTTCTTCACTTGATCCACTTTCAGACGGTTTAGGAGCTGAAGTCGGTACTCCAAGCGGTGTGTGTGCAGACACATGTATAAACTTTGACTGACAGAATTTTACAAGCTCATCTTGCCTCCAAAATGGATGCAATTCTACCTGAAAACCACAAAGCAGTCAGATTATGTTCCGAACATCTAAAAAAGAAATTAAAAAAAAATATAATTTCACATTATCCGGATCATCTCTCATTTTTCTTGTAGAACTAAATAGAGTATATAAAGTTAACACAGAATTATTGCAATTCGAAGCTGCAATAAATGAAGAATACAAATCCACACAAACCCTACGGCTCACATAAGTTTGATTAATTACAATATTTGAAAATTTGGCTATATAGCAACATGACTTTTCTATATGTATACCAGCATAATATACATACATACACGCATACTTTCATCTGTTGTATACTAAAATTTCTAGGGCTACAAACGAACCGAACGTTCAGCGAACAGTTCGTGAACCGTTTGGCAGGAAGTTCGTCTGTGTTCGTTCGTTAAATAAACGAACACAAATAAGAAATTTCGTTCATTTAGTTAAATGAACGAACATGAACAGAGGCCGCGCTCGTTCATTTATGTTCGTGAACGTTCGGTAACGTGTACATTTATGTTTGATAGTTTTTTAGTGCTTTTAATTTTTATATTTTATTTAAATACTTCAAAATTTTGACAAATTAAATATTTAATAAGTATCGGTGTATTATACATTCTGTTCATGAACGCTTGTTTGTATTCCATTGTTTTCATTTGTGTTTATGAACGTTCGTTACCTAAATTTAACAAACGAACAAGAACACGCTCATTTCATTAACGAACGAACACGAACAGAGAATCTCGTTCGGTAAATGTTCATGAATAATTCATGAACACATATATTTCCTTAACAAACGAACACGAACAAGGCCTAGTTCGTGTTTATTCTGTTCGTTTGCAGCCCTAAAAAATTACTAACTCCAAATATATTGGAATCCAAAATTCTGTCAGTTTTCAGGGAACTTATAAGACATAATTATGAATCTATCATAACGACAAGCTCTATAAACAACAAGAAATCCATTTTCTGCTAAACTTGCCGAAAATACAAAAAAAAATTGAATTAAACAATATATTTGTGATCAAAGAAGAAAATGAAACCAACCTGATTGACTGCAGGTATAATTTTAGAAAACTTGAGCAGTTCTTTCATCTGATGTATATTAAAATTACTAACTCCAATAGCGCGAACAAGACCTAACTCAACCAACCGTTCCATCGTTTTCCACGCAGTTTTCAACTTACTCAAAAACTGTCGATATTCAGAACCCGAATTTGCAGGCGGATCAGTGGCATCACCAAAAGCCGAACTCTCGGGCCAATGCATTAAATAAAGATCTAAATACGACACGCCAAGATTCTTAAGCGAAACTCTAACTGAATTTTCAATCTTGTTAACCGAATTCAAAGAACAATAAATCTTTGAAGTTAGAAAAAGATCCTCTCTTTTTATTGAACCTCTAAAAAACTCAGTTAAAGCTTTCCCAACCTCAGCTTCATTCCCATACAAGTGTGCACAGTCGATATGACGATAACCAACCGATAAAGCGGTTTTCACAGCTTCAACACAGAAGTCACCACCACTTTGCCAAGTTCCTAGCCCTATTGCAGGAATTTTGGCTCCTGTATTTAACAGGAAATAAGTCTCTGATGCCCCAAATCTCCCTTTCATCCCTTACAATCTTGTCTAAACTCCACAAATGTAAAGAAAAAGATGATAAAACAACCCCAGAAGTCTGATTTAAGGAAGACAATAACAATTCAGGTGAAAAAAATTCAAACTTTAAGTATCAACAAAGTGCCCACCAGGTGTTTGATAAATTGTCTGAGAGAAAAACAGCAACAAAAAGCGATCTTGATTGAAACCCACTTATAGACGAACCAAAGTACTAAACACGAATGATTGATCGACTGTATAAACCAATAACAATTCAAGCGAAAAAAAATCAAACTTTAACCACCAACAAAGTGCCCACCTGGTGTTTGATGAATTGTCTGAGAGAAAAACAGCAACAAAAAGCGATCTTGATTGAAACCCACTTACAGACAAACCAAAGTACTAAACAGAATGATTGATCGACTGTATAAACCAAGAAAATGGACCTCCTGATTGAAACAAAACTGATTTGTGAAACCAAAGTGTGTAATGAATGTACCTAAAATTTGGTAAAGAAAAATATGGGTCAACAAAGAACAGCCGACAAAGAAGAAGAAACACCCAAAACAGTCTGCTGTAAACTATAATCAATGAAATGTAATTTAATGATTTTAATCTCCTCCAGGAAATAAAGTAGGAAAAATATATGAAATAGGACAAAATGGTTGATATGTGACAGGGTGATTGGTGGGGTGGGGGTGAAAAGATTCAAAGGATTAATAGTAGTGACACCTAAATCAGGTGTGATTGAAACCAACCCACAACCAAATCAAATGAAGCCAAACGTTTGGAATCTTGTAAGTTTGGAATTACTGTAGCACGTGAGTGGAATTTGAAGAAATTGGACCGGAAAAAAAGGTCGTAGAAGATGCACTGTTGGCGGCTGACTTTTGAGCCAACAATCTATTAGACTAAAGGGTATGGGGGCCGGCTAGGACCGGCGCCGGTCCCCCACACCGCCCCCTTAGGGTCGGCTCGGCCCAATCGACTCACCTCAGACGAATTAGACGGGGCCCCACTTCAAAAAACTAGCCGTTTCCAACGGCACTTTTCTTTAAAAAAAAATAAATTCATTTTTCAATTTAAATACCCTATATCTCATCCATTTTTATACAATTCTATCCCATTCTACTCCCATTCTTCTCCAATTCTCTTCATTTTTTATAAAAAACACTCCATATTTTTTATACCTTTTTCTCTAAATCATGAATCCTTTCAACCCAAACAACCCCAACCCAAACAACCCCAACCCGAATAATTACAACCCGAACCAACCTAACTTTTTTTTCGACCCCCGCTTACACTCCGAGTATGGATCAATCGTGGGGGGCTCCGCAATTTCCTTTTTCGGGTTTCCAACAAACACCCAACGCATTCTCACAAATGTCTCAAGTTCAACAACTCCAACAATACCAAGCACTACAACAAATCACTACAACAATCCCACCGGGAGGGATAAAGCAAAAAAAGAGGCGGCCGCAAAGCGGCCGGCTCGAGTGGAGGGGGCGGCTCGGGTGGAGGGGGCGGCCCGAAGGCATCGGCGAAAATGGACGAGTTGATAAACGAATTCCGTTCGTTCAAAGAGTTCGCGGCCGAAAAATACACTCACAAGAAAACCGTGTCGGCCGACTATTCTCGAGCGGAGGATTTTAGGATTATGAGGTTGGATCTCGACTCGGTTCCGGAGGATGAGCGCGAGGTTTATCGGAGGATGAAAGAAGAGGTGAAGAAAAAATGGACGTCGTAGGTTGTTTTTTTATTTTTAGGAAACGTAATTTTTTTTTTCGGTAATGTTTTTTTTTTTTTCGGTAATGGTTTTTTTTTTTTAGGAAATGTAATTTTTTTTATGTTATGAAGTGACTTTATTTATGTTATTTTATGTTGTATTTTTTAACTTTTATAAATTTTTTATTAAGTTAATAAATTAAAAGTTAGAAAATTATAAAATAATAAGGTGGGTAGCCTCATCCTCCATCCCCCTCAAATATGAAGGAGGCCCATCCCACACGAGCCGGTGACGTGGCGGCTCATCCCCTCCAAGCCCATCCTCTCCATACCCTTTAGTCTTAGGAAATCCAACAAATTTGGTGGGTTTGATATAACCCTTATTCACACGTATCGCTCTTCTCAACTGGACGATTATAACTGCAGGCAACACATACGCACGAAGAGGATCCAATTCAGAATCAGCTACGTTTCATTCCATGTGCAAAACTCTATTCATAATCCAGATGTGTTTTTTATTGTGTTCAAAACCCTAATCAAACCCTTGTTACTTGTTACTTGCTGCTAATTATAGTATAATATAACTATAATTTAGTGTTAAATTTAATATTTCTCGGTTTAAGTTCAATATTTGATTAAACTAGTTGATTTTCCGCCAGCGCGTTGCGGCGGGGACCCAATGTCTACAAAACGCGTGTTAGCAGCAGATACTGAATATCAAAACATAAATAAAAATGACGTGGTAAGGATGGTCACTCTGTCCTAAAAAAATGATTTTAAATAACCTAATATATAATAATAGGACCCTCGGTTGTTTTCAATTTAGTTATTACGGTGCTAACACGTTAAAATATGGATGAGCTCGGTACCGGTAACGGCACCAAAAGTACCGATCTGGAAAATCATCGAAATTAGGTACTGGCACCGAAAATGCTCGGTACAATACTGTATGGTATTTGAAGGTAAAAATCAATAAATACAGGTATGGTGCTAGATCGGTGTCGAACCGAAAGTAACGATTCTAGAAACGCCAAAAGGTGGGTACCAAATTGGTAACGAAAATGATTTGGTAATAGTAAATTTGGTACCGATACGATACCGGTTTGATTACAGGATTTGATACGATTTGCTCATCAATAATCTAAATATCCAAGTTAATTTTACATGCTACAATTCATTCGTTACAGAAAAAAGACAAAAAAGAAAGCAAAATAAGTTGTTGTGTATATAAAACCTCATTAAAACGAAATACAGTTTACTTACTGTGTGTATGAAAAGTAATCTAAACGGTGCAATTACTTGCATTGCTACGTTGCTACAGGATTTGATGAGTTCGGTACCAACCGGTACCGAAAATACAGTTATCAAAATCCCCAAAAGTGTGTACCGGTACCGAATATACCTGGTACGGTACGGCTCGGTACCGGTCGGTACTGGTACAACACCGGTATTTGAGGGTAAAAATCGGTGAATACCGGTGCCGAACCTGTACGGAAAATACACCCGATTTGGTAAAAGCGGGTACCGGTACCCGTACCCAATACTATTTGTTCATCCCTTAAGTTACTGTTCATTCACTTCTAAAATTAATATATAGGTAATATATAGGTAATTTGATAATTCTTATTTTGCTTTTTAATAGGTTTCTCAAGATGGGAGATAATAATGTGGATGTCCAAGTAACATCTAAGTAAAAGATAAAGTTAAAATATGGAGGCTATTTTCGGTTAGTGAAGAACACATCTAGGAAACGGTATTGTTTTGGTCTTAAAAAATGTGTCTGTTTTCACAAATACACATACTGTTTTGGTCAAAAATCACACAAAAATAATGTAACAAAATCTGATTTTTGTGAGGTTGGATGCTTGGTTTAATGATCAAATGTATGAACAATAATCAAAATGAAATGACAATGAACACAAGGATTTATACGAGGAAAAAGCCCTTGATTGATGTATGATCTCCGGCATAAAAAACCTCGGATAGTGAAAACTATCACTATCAACTATATTGAACAAGAAAGGTTACAACTTTGGAAGTATTGAGCTTGTTACAATGAATTCTAGTGTGTGTATTCTAGAGAGAGAGAGAGAGAGCTAGTGGCAGAAATGATGATCGATAACTAGAGTGCAAGTGGTTTCTACAATTAGCTCAATACCCCTAATAATCTTAGCCAAAATTATCCTTAACTAACTATCCGAAAAATCTGCCCTTCACCCATGATCACCACCAACGGTCTTCAGTTCATGCACGTGCCAGAATAAAGAGCATATTCCCCGGAATCTCGGTTGGAATAAGTCCTCTTCGAAATACACCTGCAAAACAAGCCAAAAGGTGATGGAAACAATTGTTAGTTTAAGAATACCAGTGAGGATCATTGATCCTTAGTCTTCCTGCACCACTTCCTGAGGATCCTTGATCCAGGTTGAACTGAGGATCCGTGATCCATAATCACCAAAATTCTATCCCTAACAATTGCCCCCAAACATGACTAGTTGGACTTTAATCGGATAGTCATGTTTCAGCGGAATTCGGACTAGCCGTTACTTAGAGATGTAGCCGTTGCAGGCTTACGTGAGCGAGGGTCATCCCTGCAACAAATCATCATTATAAATAAGTTAGAGATGGGGATGAAATTTTGCATTTAAATTCAAGATCTTCTCCCATTTAAATCCTCATTCGAAGAATCAAGTAGGTATCTCTCTTCCCTTCTCTCTAAAATTCTTATCCTCGATCCTCTATTCTTCCAAAAAATCCATGGCCAAGATGGTAACTTGATCCTCCCCTGCCAATAATCCTGAAAAGGAGAGCCCTCCGAGGAGTCAGGGCCTTACCAAAAATCCTTCCATGGACCTCTGTCGTTTCACTGATCCAGAGATTGATCAGTTGCGTCATTGTTTCCCTGATGGAACGATTTTTCGGCCATTCGACTCTTCAATGAAGAGTGATTGTCAGTCTGAATCCTGGATCACCTTCCCTGCTACTCCGTTCCAAATAGGCTATGACTACCCTTTCTCGTCGTTCACACATAGTTTCTTCACTCTGACCGACTTGTGTTACATTCAAGCCATGCCACTGTTGTGGAAAGTTCTCTTCACACTTGAGCAAATCATAGAAAACGAGGGTATAGACATAGGTCTATCTGAACTTAGCCATATGTATAACCTGGTTAGTCACGGGTCTCATCGTTTCCTCTTCAAGCACAAGCCACAACAACCCCACCCACTGTCGAAGGTCACCAAGAACGACACTCACTGGAGAAACCAGTTTTTCTTTGTGAGGAGAGATTCCATTCCAAATGGAAGCTTTCTTCCCAAAAAATGGAACACCTAGGGTAGGATATAGGATCCTTAGGCTAGGACCACAGAGAGATGTTTCTTTTTTACAGAGGATAACTGATCCTTATTTTTCTTGTCTGTGCAGCTATCTTTTTATCAAACATACAAGATTCACCTGTCACAGCTGAGAGACTTAGTGCTTTCTGGAACCTTGATCCAGCTACAAGAACATTCCAGCCAAGGATAAAAGATTCACAAGAAGTCTCCTCCAGTTCCTACACTATGTCAGGTAAGTATCCATTTTTGTAAATATGTAATTAAAAATGCATAATGAATACTTATATGTCTTTTGTGTGTGTAGGCGCTGCAAAGTCATCAAAGTCTGCCCCCAAGTTTGGTGTCAGCGACATCCAGGATATCGTCTCTCTAAGATCCATCAAGAAAGAGCTGTCTGCAAGCCAGAGCATCCCGGAGAGTAAAGGCATGAGCACCCGGGCCAAAGGCGGGAACAAAAGGAAGAAGCCCTCTGAATCTTCTGAAGGTCTCCCTCTGATTGAGCAGCAATGTCACACCCCACCCGATGGCGGAATCATCAGGGCGCGACACTAGGCGAACCAGGTTGCTCAAGAGAATCCATAACAACTACTATATGGCAATATTTAAACGGTTAATTGTCCCATACCAATAAACAATATCCCACAAACAATTATTACAGATAGAGAGTCTCAAGAACAAAACAAGTCCGACAACCTAGATTTCTATTTGTGTAGTTTCTAGACTGCCTATCTTGATTTCCAGCAAACATAGCATCCTATCAACCTGCCACATACGTTAAAATAAAGTCAATACACAGAGTGTAAAGGTGAGTACACAAGTTTGATAGCATATAATATAGCGAAAGCGTTTACGCATAACCAACATGTAACACGTAGGAATGTGAATCAAGTAAGCTATCGACAATGACGTATGCAACCGACATGACTGCGAGTGTAGAATGCGCAACACATTATCACCACTGTGACCATGTGAAGTAAAACCCTTAACAACCCCTGTCCACGTCAGGTGCTTAGTCCAAACTATAGTACTATCGTTGCTAAGGTGTCAGGCAACAATCACTGTGTAAACATAACATACAAGCATTCATCGAGACACGTATAACATGCGGGAGTGGTTAGCGTTTAAAAGTGTTTGCGTTGTGTGTTCATGTGATTTGATATAGATAACGTATGTAACACCCATGTGAACCTTACGCCTTTTTTACTCTCTGATCGAGGTTCTCGGCATTGAAAAATCTTCGCAAACTAAATCACACGTGTATATGTTGACATTTAAGAGATATACAGTCAAGAAAATCAAGAGCAATGGTGATATATACGCGAATTAGAGACCAAAAAATAAACACGCAAAAAATGGCTACAATTTAAGGAATGTGTTTAGTGACGGAATAAGATTCCTAATTGATGGAGAAAGGTCTGGTGGGAAGAAAAGCTGCTTCCCGGAGGTTGTCAAGTGTTTTCGCTCGACGATTCCATTCTTGGGTGGTTGGGTTGGCCCTTGTTCCTGTAACTCGAATCCTAGCCCAGTATATCCCATTTTAATTTTACACCATTGTGAACCTTACGCCTTTTTTACTCTCTGATCATGGTTCTCGGCATTTAAGAATCTTCGTAAACTAAATCATACGTGTATATGTTGACATTTAAGAGATATACAGTCAAGAAAATCAAGGGCAATGGTGATATATATGCGAAATAAACACTAAAAAAATGGCTACAATTTAAGGAATGTGTTTAGTGATGGCATCAGATTCCTAATTGATGGAGAAAGGTCTGGTGGCAAGAAAAGCTGCTTCCAGGAGGTTGTCAAGTGTTTTCGCTCAACGACTCCATTCTTGGGTGGTTGGTTTGGCCCTTGTTCATGTAACTCGAATCCAAGCCCGATATATCCCATTTTAGTTTTACACCATTGTGAACCTTACGCCTTTTTTACTCTCTGATCGAGGTTCTCAGCATTGAAAAATCTTCGTAAACTAAATCACACGTGTATATGTTGACATTTAAGAGATATACAATCAAGAAAATCAAGAGCAATTGCGATATATATGCGGATTAGACACCAAAAAATAAACACTCAAAAAATGGCTACAATTTAAGGAATGTGTTTAGTGACGGCATTAGATTCCTAATTGATGCAGAAAGGTGCGGTGGCAAGAAATGCTTCTTCCAGTAGGTTGTCAAGTGTTTTCGCTCGAAGATTCCATTGTTGGGTGGTTGGTTTGGCCCTTGTTCCTGTAACTCGAATCCTAGCCCGGTATATCCCATTTTAGTTTTACACCATTGTGAACCTTACGCCTTTTTTACTCTCTAATCGAGGTTCTCGGCATTGAAAAATCTTCGTAAACTAAATCACACGTGTACATGTTGATATTTAAGAGATATACAGTCAAGAAAATCAAGAGCAATGGTGATATATATGCGGATTAGACACCAAAAAATAAACACTAAAATGGCTACAATTTAAGGAATGTGTTTAGTGACGACATCAGATTCCTAATTGACGGAGAAAGGTCTGGTGGTAAGAAAAGCTGCTTCCAGGAGGTTGTCAATTGTTTTCGCTCAACGATTCCATTCTTGGGTGGTTGGTTTGGCCCTGGGTCCTGTAACTCGAATCCTAGCCCGGTATATCCCATTTTAGTTTTACACCATTGTGAACCTTACGCATTTTTAACTCTCTGATCGAGGTTCTTGGCAATGAAAAATCTTCGTAAACTAAATCACACGTGTATATGTTGACATTTAAGAGATATACAGTCAAGAACATCTAGAGCAATGGTGATATATAGGCGGATTAGACACCAAAAAATAAACACTCAAAAAAATGGCTACAATTTAAGGAATGTGTTAAGTGACGACATCATATTCCTAATTGATGGAGAATGGTCTGGTGGTAAGAAAAGCTGCTTCCAAGAGGTTGTCAAGTGTTTTCGCTCAACGTTTCTATTCTTGGGTGGCTGGTTTGGCCCTTGTTCCTGTAACTCGAATCCTAGCCCGGTATATCCCATTTTAGTTTTACACCATTGTGAACCTTACGCCTTTTTTACACTCTGATCGAGGTTCTCGGCATTGAAAAATCTTTGTAAACTAAATCACACCTGTATATGTTGACATTTAAGAGATATACAGTCAAGAAAATCAAGATCAATGGTGATATATATGCGGATTAGACACCAAAAAATAAACACTCAAAAAATGGCTACAATTTAAGGAATGTGTTTAGTGACGGCATCAGATTCCTAATTGATGAAAAAAGGTCTGGTTGCAAGAAAAGCTGCTTCCAGGAGGTTGTCAAGTGTTTTCGCTCAACGATTCCATTCTTGGGTGGTTGGTTTGGCCCTTGTTCCTGTAACTCGAATCCTAGCCCTGTATATCCCATTTTAGTTTTACACCATTGTGAACACTACGCTTTTTTTACTCTCTGATCGAGGTTCTTGGCATTGAAAAATCCTAGTAAACTAAATCACACGTGTATATGTTGACATTTAAGAGATATACAGTCAAGAAAATCAAGATCAATTGTGATATATATGCGGATTAGACGCCAAAAAATAAACACTCAAAAAATGGCTACAATACAAGGAATGTGTTTATTGACGGCATCAGATTCCTAATTGATGGAGAAAGGTCTGGTGGTAAGAAAAGCTGCTTCCAGGAGTTTGTCAAGTGTTTTCGCTCAACGATTCCATTCTTGGGTGGTTGGTTTGGCCCTTGTTCCTGTAACTCGAATCCTAGCCCGATATATCCCATTTTAGTTTTACACCATTGTGAACCTTACGCCATTTTTACTCTCTGATCGAGGTTCTCGGAGTTGAAAAATCTTCGTAAACTAAATCACACGTGTATATGTTAACATTTAAGAGATATACGGTCAAGAAAATCAAGAGCAATTGTGATATATATGCGGATTAGACACCAAAAATTAAACAATCAAAAAATAGATACAATTTAAGGAATGTGTTTAGTGACACCATCAGATTTCTAATTCATGCAGAAAGGTGTGGTAGCAAGAAATGCTGCTTCCAGTAGGATGTCAAGTGTTTTCGCTCGACGATTCCATTCTTGGGTGGTTGGTTTGGCCCTTGTTCCTGTAACTCAAATCCAAGCCCGGTATATCCCATTTTAGTTTTACACCATTGTGAACCTTACGCCTCTTTTACTCTCTGATCGAGGTTCTCGGCATTGAAAAATCTTCGTAAACTAAATCACACGTTTACATGTTGACATTTAAGAGATATACAGTCAAGAAAATCAAGAGCAATGGTGATATATATGCGGATTAGACACCAAAAAATAAACACTCAAAAAATGGCTACAATTTAAGGAATGTGTTTAGTGACGGCATCAGATTTCTAATTCATGGAGAAAGGTCTGGTGGCAAGAAAAGCTGCTTCTATGAGATTGTCAAGTGTTTTCGCTCGACGATTCCATTCTTGGGTGGTTGGTTTGGCCCTTGGTCCTGTAACTCGAATCCTAGCCCGGTATATCCCATTTTAGTTTTACACCATTGTGAACCTTACGCATTTTTAACTCTCTGATCGAGGTTCTCGGCATTGAAAAATCTTCGTAAACTAAATCACACGTGTATATGTTGACATTTAAGAGATATACAGTCAAGAACATCAAGAGCAATGGTGATATATAGGCGGATTAGACACCAAAAAATAAACACTAAAAAAAATGGCTACAATTTAAGGAATGTGTTAAGTGACGACATCATATTCCTAATTGATGGAGAATGGTCTGGTGGTAAGAAAAGCTGCTTCCAAGAGGTTGTCAAGTGTTTTCGCTCAACGTTTCTATTCTTGGGTGGCTGGTTTGGCCCTTGTTCCTGTAACTCGAATCCTAGCCCGGTATATCCCATTTTAGTTTTACACCATTGTGAACCTTACGCCTTTTTTACACTCTGATCGAGGTTCTCGGCATTGAAAAATCTTTGTAAACTAAATCACACCTGTATATGTTGACATTTAAGAGATATACAGTCAAGAAAATCAAGATCAATGGTGATATATATGCGGATTAGACACCAAAAAATAAACACTCAAAAAATGGCTACAATTTAAGGAATGTGTTTAGTGACGGCATCAGATTCCTAATTGATGAAAAAAGGTCTGGTTGCAAGAAAAGCTGCTTCCAGGAGGTTGTCAAGTGTTTTCGCTCAACGATTCCATTCTTGGGTGGTTGGTTTGGCCCTTGTTCCTGTAACTCGAATCCTAGCCCTGTATATCCCATTTTAGTTTTACACCATTGTGAACACTACGCTTTTTTTACTCTCTGATCGAGGTTCTTGGCATTGAAAAATCCTAGTAAACTAAATCACACGTGTATATGTTGACATTTAAGAGATATACAGTCAAGAAAATCAAGATCAATTGTGATATATATGCGGATTAGACGCCAAAAAATAAACACTCAAAAAATGGCTACAATACAAGGAATGTGTTTATTGACGGCATCAGATTCCTAATTGATGGAGAAAGGTCTGGTGGCAAGAAAAGCTGCTTCCAGGAGTTTGTCAAGTGTTTTCGCTCAACGATTCCATTCTTGGGTGGTTGGTTTGGCCCTTGTTCCTGTAACTCGAATCCTAGCCCGATATATCCCATTTTAGTTTTACACCATTGTGAACCTTACGCCATTTTTACTCTCTGATCGAGGTTCTCGGAGTTGAAAAATCTTCGTAAACTAAATCACACGTGTATATGTTAACATTTAAGAGATATACGGTCAAGAAAATCAAGAGCAATTGTGATATATATGCGGATTAGACACCAAAAATTAAACAATCAAAAAATAGATACAATTTAAGGAATGTGTTTAGTGACACCATCAGATTTCTAATTCATGCAGAAAGGTGTGGTAGCAAGAAATGCTGCTTCCAGTAGGATGTCAAGTGTTTTCGCTCGACGATTCCATTCTTGGGTGGTTGGTTTGGCCCTTGTTCCTGTAACTCAAATCCAAGCCCGGTATATCCCATTTTAGTTTTACACCATTGTGAACCTTACGCCTCTTTTACTCTCTGATCGAGGTTCTCGGCATTGAAAAATCTTCGTAAACTAAATCACACGTTTACATGTTGACATTTAAGAGATATACAGTCAAGAAAATCAAGAGCAATGGTGATATATATGCGGATTAGACACCAAAAAATAAACACTCAAAAAATGGCTACAATTTAAGGAATGTGTTTAGTGACGGCATCAGATTTCTAATTCATGGAGAAAGGTCTGGTGGCAAGAAAAGCTGATTCTATGAGATTGTCAAGTGTTTTCGCTCGACGATTCCATTCTTGGGTGGTTGGTTTGGCCCTTGTTCCAGTAACTCTTATCCTAGCACGGTATATCTCATTTTAATTTTACACCATTGTGAACCTTACTCCTTTTTCCTCTCTAATCGAGGTTCTCGGCATTGAAAAATCTTCGTAAACTAAATCACACGTGTATATGTTGACATATAAGAGATATACAGTCAAGAAATTCAAGGGCAATGATGATATATATGCGTATTAGACAAAAAAAAAAAACACTCAACAAATGGCTACAATTTAAGTAATGTGTTTAGTGACGGCATCAGATTCCTAATTGATGGAGAAAGGTCTGGTGGCAAGAAAAGCTGCTTCAAGGAGGTTGTCAAGTGTTTTCGCTCGACGATTCCATTCTTGGGTGGTTGGTTTGGCCCTTGTTTCTGTAAGTTGAACCCTAGCCCGGTATATCCCATTTTAGTTTTACACCATTGTGAACCTTACGCACTTTTTACTCTCTGATCGAGGTTCTCGGCATTGAAAAATCTTCATAAACTAAATCACACGTGTATATGTTGACATTTAAGAGATATACAGTCAAGAAAATCAAGAGCAATGATGATATATATGCGGATTAGACACCAAAAAATAAACACTCAAGAAATGGCTACAATTTAAGGAATGTGTTAAGTGACGACATCAGATTCCTAATTTTTAGAGAAAGGTCTGGTGGCAAGAAAAGCTGCTTCCAGGAGGTTGTCAAGTGTTTTCGCTCAACGATTCCATTCTTGGGTGGTTGGTTTTGCCCTTGTTCCTATAACAAGAATCCTAGCCCAGTATATCCCATTTTAGTTTTACACTATTGTGAACCTTACGCCCTTTTTACTCTCTGATCGAGGTTCTCGGCATTGAAAAATCTTCGTAAACTAAATCACACGTGTATATGTTGACATTTAAGAGATATTCAGTTAAGAAAATAAAGAGCAATTGTGATATATATGCGGATTAGACACCAAAAAAACAAACACTCATAAAATTTCTACAATTTAAGGAATATGTTTAGTGACGACATCAGATTCCTAATTGATGGAGAAAGGTCTGGTGGCAAGAAAAGCTGTTTCCAGGAGGTTGTCAAGTGTTTTCGCTCGACGATTCCATTCTTGGGTGGTTGGTTTGGCACTTGTTCTTGTAACTTGAATCCTAGCCCGGTATATCCCATTTTAGTTTTACACCATTTTGAACCTTACGCCTTTTTTAATCTCTGATCGAGGTTCTCGACATTGAAAAATCTTCATAAACTAAGTCACACGTGTATATGTTGACATTTAAGAGATATATAATCAAGAAAATCAAGAGCGATGGTGAAATATATGCGGATTAAACACCAAAAAATAAACACTCAAATAATGGCTACAATTTAAGGAATGTGTTTAGTGACGGCATCAGATTCCTAATTGATGGAGAAATGTCTGGTGGCAAGAAAAGCTGCTTCCAGGAGGTTGTCAAGTGTTTTCTCTCCATGATTCCATTTTTGGGTAGTTGGTTTGGCCCGTGGTCCTGTAACTCGAATCCTAGCCCGTTATATCCCATTTTAGTTTTACACCATTGTGAACCTTACGCATTTTTTACTCTCTGATCGAAGTTCTCGGCATTGAAAAATATTCGTAAACAAAATCACACGTGTATATGTTGACATTTAAGAGATATACAGTCAAGAAAATCAAGAGCAATGCTGATATATATGCGGATTAGACACCAAAAAATAAACACTCAAAAAATGGCTACAATTTAAGGAATGTGTTTAGTGACGAAATCAGATTCCTAATTGATAGAGAAAGGTCTGGTGGCAAGAAAAGCTGCTTCTAGGAGGTTGTCAAGTGTTTTCGCTCGACGATTCCATTATTGGGTGGTTGGTTTAGCCCTTGTTCCTGTAACTCGAATCCTAGCCCGGTATATCCCATTTTAGTTTTACACCATTGTGAACCTTACGCCTTTTTTACTCTTTGATTGAGGTTCTTGGCATTGAAAAATCTTCGTAAACTAAATCACACGTGTATATGTTGACATTTAAGAGATATACAGTCAAAAAAATCAAGAGCAATGGTGATATATATGCGGATTAGACACCAAAAAATAAACTCTAAAAAACGGCTACAATTTGAGGAATGTGTTTTGTGACGTGATGCGTGTGTAGTGTTATATATTTTTATGTATATTTTTAGCCCTTTTTATACTTTAGTCAAGTTTTAAATTTATAAAACACGATATTTTACTAACACTAAACACACATATGGGCAAGTGCATCCATCGTGAGCGTAGTATAGCGTTAGTAAGATACCGAGGTCGTCCAAGAACACAAGAGCTTTTAGTACCGGTTTATCCTCAACGTCTAATCAAATCAAAATTTTAGAAAAAAGGTTTAAACATGAAAATAAAAACTAAAAATGCTGAAAATAAAAATTAAAAATAAAAAAGATAGATAAGATGAATCACTTGGATCCGACTCGCCTTTAGTGTAACCTTTGATTATTTCCGCACTTTTGCACTTTTTAAGAGATTATCTTAGTTATAGTAGTAGGCCCCTCTTTTGAAGGTGACGTTACCCTCAACCCAGTAGTTTGAGTCAGCAAGGATACAATCCTAAAGGGTTGGATTATTGAAAGATAATTAATTAAGTTATTAATGCGTAATGTGGTAGGCCCCTCTCTTGAAGGTGACGTTACCCTCGGCTAAGTAGTTTGAGTCAGCAGGGATACAATCCTAAGTAGCCGGGTTAATGTTTTAATAGTAGTTTACATATGAGGGGATCAAGAAATTCGAACCCCCGCCATCCAATACCAGTGGGTATTGAAGGAGGTCCTACTAAGCTTGACACAGGTCCTTGCAGGATCTATACACTGAACAAGGCAAGACGCTTACCAAACCATTCCCTTAACCCCCGACCAGGTAGCCAACATATCTCCATATAGACCGTGGGGATATGAATGGTGTAAATATTTTATTTTATATAGACAGTAAAATAACGCCAAGACACCACGGACAAATGATAAGGAAGTTTCACCTTCAACATAAGAAACTAGTTATTAAAGTCATTAATACATAACCAAATAAAAAGTGCGAAAAGATTAAAAATAGAAAGTATTACACTAAATGCTTGTCTTCACCAAGTGATGTAAGAGACTTAGGCAAACATGGCCTTTGATTGTCAAGAACTCTTACTATCAATCTTGGATCCCGAGACTACTACACACACTCTATGATGGATGATGGTGGTGGATATGGGTTGTGATGGTGGTGGTGGGTGGGTGAAGTGTGAGAGAAGTGGTTTGTCAATGGATGCCTTTGAAGTGAACCAAGCACCCCTATTTATAGTCTGCACAGAAGCCCGGATATAGCCCCGTGTCCATTGGGCACGGCCCCGTGTCCATCCATATTCTCTTTCCTCATTAAATGCAGTTTGTCTGCATTAGTTGACCACGCCCCCGTGTCTGCTGGGCACGGCCCCGTGTGCAGAAGCGTATCTGTACTATCAAGATTTGCTTGGATTATGTGAATCTTAGCGTTGACCACAGCACCGTGTCCGCTGGGCACGCCCCCGTGTTGGGAAATAGAAGCTTCTACAACTTTGTCTTTTCTGCAGACACTTGGACACGCCTGACGTGACTGTGTCGTCCCGATCAGTCAAAAACCCAATTAAACCTAGGTAGCTAGGGTAAGTCGGGTATCGAATCCACGAAGAGCAGGTGGTCAGTATTGCACGACCCGTTCGATTAGTTAGACTATTTACAAATAATGTACAAGATGATTATGAAGATTGCTATTTTTATTTATTTGTTTGGTTTTTAAAATAAATCGGAATGAACTGACAAATTGATGTTATCGAAAACAATGATTTATTAACTAAACTTGTAAACTAAACTACTTAATTGAAAACAAGAATTAAGAATACGGATCACACCCGGTTTCGGTAATTGTAAGTCCTAGGGTTCCTACATGTTTTAATTCAACTCAATTGCATACGATTAGCGGATTTAGTGTACCGTGACTTAGGTGCCAATAACTATCAACGTCCCGAAGAACGGACAAGAATGCACTTTGTAATCAACACAAGTAAATCCTAACCACGACAACGCATAACTACACATAACCATTTCGCAAAGTCATAACTTTTAACATCGTTCGACAATTTACGAATACGAAACAAATGTAAACTATTGTCAATGGTTTCAAAAATCAATACAAGTTGTCACAAAGTCGAATCAAAGAACAAATGCATAAACCCTAGAAAATACAACTACCTACACCGAGGTGAAACCGAAGAGACTAGCCACGCATCACCTTCAAAGCAATTATCATATTCTGTTTTTGTGCTTCTCGATCCCTGTGCAAAGCAGCCAAGGGCTGTTACTTGTGCGACCTCCTGTTCAAAAATTGCGAACCCCCTTTTTTGCAGCCATCCTCCTCTTTTTCTTTCGTGACCAACTCAAGGCCCATTTACTTAAATGTCCATATTCTCAAGTAAAATAATAAAGCCCATATTCTTTTAATTAATCCTTCATAATAATTGTGGGGCTCGTTTGAATTCTTTGTTATGGTCTGTAACAGTTAACAAGAAAATTAATCTCACATGACAATTATTACTCAAGTTAACTAAAATAATTAATTTTAATTTTTTCATTTAATGCAAAGTCAACGAGAATAAAGTTGTTTTACATTTTCTATATACATATTTTACTTATTTATTTATTTAGTATTGTAATGGTCATTATTTTACCTCATGGTTAGTTTAATATGATCGTTTTAGCTCGTTTTCACCTTAAACATACATTGTGGTAAAACAAGTCAAAACCATATATTTTAAACAAAAATCAATGCATTTTATTCAATAAATAATATTCAATATCGTGTATCTAAAATGCACTGATCAACGCCCCCGTGTTCAATGAGCACGGGGCGTGTTCAGCCTTCTGATATCTTATTTTTACTTGGGAAGATGCTGTCGAGGGGTTGGGCATGCCACGTTTATTCCTTTTCTTGTATTATTGTTAGATTTGGCTGTGTTTTTGCTTCTTTTGTTCAATTATGCTCTTTTAACCCTGAAAATGCAAAAGGAAGACAAAATCACACTTTTTCCAACATTAGTACTAAAAAAGGGTTAGTTTTATGCCACAATTGATGTAATTTATATGTTGCATTTTACACACATCAAATAACCCCACACTTGAATCTTTGCTTGTCCTCAAGCAAAACTCTTTTTTAATGTGGCTTACACTCCCAAATGGAATGGGTAGAAGAGAAGGTTTTGGGCTTGTCTTGAGTGTCGGGATTCCAAGATTTTTATTAGGTTTTATTTTTATGTTATTTACAATCCTATTCGTTATGATTTAATTAGAACGTTATATAAGAGAAATTACTTATTTGGGCATAACATGCCTCTTTAAAATTCCATTTATATAAAAGTTCACATACCTCACGGGAGATCACTCAACACTCGGCCAAAGATGTATTTTTGTGAAACACTCGGGACCGGCATGGAACTTACTTCTACCATATGCTTGCCAAGCAATCAATCCTCCTCATTTTTAACTATACACCTTTGTAAATATCAAGAGGACTTTGGGGAAGGGTTAGGCTTGGGTTAAAGGTAGGTGGTTTTGGGTTAGTGGTTAGTAGAAAAGGGAGAAATGCGTAAAAAGCGTCGGTTTTCGTAAGACTTTTTATTTTTGTGACTTTTTATTTTAATGAAGCATTTCAAACAAAGTTTCTTGTTGATGAACTTGTTTGTTTATTGCTAAGCTTCACAACACACATTTTTTTCTGATAAGGAATGTCACATGAAAAACCGAGCTTTTTACTAAAATAAAGGGTTTAAAATGAAAAAGGGTTTTGGTGGATAAAGGGTGTTTGTTTTGTGGGTCTAGAAATGAAAAGGTTTAGGCTCAAAGGGGTTAACTAGGGGGATTTTGGGTAGGTGGTAAAAAAAGAAAAATAATGGTGTTGAAAGAAAAAAAGGTTAGTCCTAATGCCTCCATCATTTATTTACTTGGGTTTAAGTTGGTAAGGACCGGGAATGTATCGTTATGGCAAGTTCTAGAGTCGTAAGAAACCAAGCGGCTATTCACACAAGAAACGAAAAATGAGCATTTAGTTTTAAAGATGTGTATTTGTATGCTCAATAAAGGCTCAAAACTCACTTTTTGTGGGAATGGGTTTTTATGTGATCAAGTATATATAATCAAATTTTAACTAGATTTGTCATGCCGTTTCATAATTTTCTTATGTTGGTTCTTTTCATCACGACGCTATCGGTTGTAAATTTGTAAAAATATAACCTTTTTAGAACTTGTTATTCCCAAATTAAACCAAGACAAGTAAAAATATGAAAAATTTTTGAAAAAAAATGGGGTGATTAGCGGTTCCAATAGAGTTTTGTGTAAGGCTCATAATTAGGACTTGTAAAATTCAAGGTTTTAGCATCCCCCCACACTTAAATTACACATTGTCCTCAATGTGTCCCAAAAATAAGTTTTTAGGTTGATTGAATGTGTATAATGTGTGTGAAAAACAAAATTTAATGTTACTGGGCATCTGGACACGGGCACGTGGTGTCCGGGCACGGCCCCGTGTTCAGGTTTCCAGTAACAAAAATTATAAGAAAGTAACAGAAGGATGGGCACGGGGGCGTGTTCAGTGAACACGCCCCGTGTCCAGTTACCTGAACTGGGCGTTTCCTGCAGATCTTTCAGCACGGGGCCGTGTTGGCTGGGCACGGCCCGTGCTGAACTTGCTGTAATGAAGAAAAATTGTCGGGAAGCTCTGTTTTTATGCATGGGGTGTTGGTTCAAGTTTCCCTTAGTATCCTTCACCATCCCGAGTGTGTTTTATTCCTGAAAATTAAAACTAAACTAGAAAGAATAAAAATTAATCTAAACTAAACTAATGATAGTTCCGCGGAATGCCTCCGTGGTGCGCCACGTTTATAAGGGTCCTTGGCTAGACCCAAAGCCAGTCATATGTTACCCAAGCAGGATGTTTTGCATCCCATGTTGCACCGTCGGAAAGCATCATCCAAACTTGAGTCTATGACTTCCATGTAATTGACCGGGTCATCGTCCTCTACTCTCTTACCAACTCCGAACTTCATTTCCTTGTCCCCAACCCTCAATGTTAGTGTCCCACCATTCATATCTACCACTGCGTGGGCCATAGCTAGGAATGGCCTCCCTAAGATGAGTGGTACTTCGGTATCTTCCTCCATATCTAGTATGACAAAGTCGGCTGGGAAGACAAAGTCTCCAACTTTAACTAGTAGATTTTCAGCGACACCCTGTGGGTATTTAACTGACCTATCGGCGAGTTGTATGCTCATTTTCGTAGGGCTTGTTTTCCCTAGGCCGAGTCGGTCGAACATTGATGCTGGCATGAGGTTAACACTAGCCCCGAGGTCGGCTAGTGCGTTACTAATGGGTGATTCTCCAATTGAACAAGGGATGGTGAAGCTTCCGGGATCGATCTTCTTTTGCGAGAGTTTGTTGAGTAGCAAGGTGGAGCATTCTTCGCTTAAATTAACTAATTGCAATGATTCAATTTTCCTTTTGTGAGTGAGGAAGTCCCTCATAAATTTTGAATATTTAGGCATTTGGGTTAGGACTTCAACAAATGGAATATTAACATGCAATTGTTTAAGTAAATTTACGAACTTTGTGAATTGCTCATCGGTCTTTTGGCGAATTAACCTTCCGGGGTACGGTACCGGAGAATTCTTGGTGGGTTCTTGATTTGGTGGAGGAGCCATATCTTGTTGGGGTGTTGGTGAAGCAGTGGTTTGGCTAGATCGGCTCTTTTCAGTTGGAGGTAACGGAGCCTCCTCGGGACCCACGGTAAGGTTTCGCAATGTGATGAGATGCACTTGCGCCTTTGGGTTGGTTTCGGTATTGCTTGGTAACGCGCCTTGTGGTCTCTCGGAGAAATTTTGAGCTAGTTGATTTATTCGTTTTCAATGTTTTGAATACTAGCTTGTTGATTTCTAAAGTTCGATTCCAGTTGTTGAAATCGATCATAGTTTTTCTTTTCGGTGTCGGAGATGAGGCGAGATACGGTATCTTCAAGCCTCTCTCGTCCCCCTTGTTGCTGTTGAGAGAAATTTTGTGACTCGTTTCTTGGTTGTTGAAAGTTTGTTCGTTGGTTTAGATTTTATTGGTTACTACTATTACCGGGTTCTCTCCAACCAAGGTTAGGGTGGTTACGCCATCCATGGTTGTAGGTACCCGTTAGAGGACCCGACGGCCTAGGTCTATTATCAATGTAGTTTACCAATTCTGTTTGATCATCCATTTCTTTCATACAACTCCAATTTTCATGTGGCCCACCACACCCTTCACAAGCCATAACCGAGGCCGTTTTTGCCATTTCTAACTTTTTGATTTTTGAAGAAAGGGCCTCGATTTGGGCTTGCAAGGAGGTGCTCTCATCAACCTTATGGGCACCCGAGGCAATAGGTTTTGTGCCTCGGGGAGTGTGCCACTGAAAATTGGTTTGAGCAATTTCCTCAATTTGATTATAAATTTCATTTGGGCGACGATTACCTAAAAGTGCTCCGGAGCTAGAGTCAAGTGTTTGTCTTGTGTGTGGCAACAACCCATTATAGAAAGTGGATACTTGTTGCCATACCGCAAGACCATGATGTGGAAACTTTCTTAGTAGCTCCTTGAACCTTTCCCAAGTTTCATATAAGGATTCCCCGTCCTCTTGTGAATATGTGTTAATTTCAGTCATTAATTTAGCCGTTTTAGCAGGAGGGAAATACTTATATAAAAACTTTTGGGCTAGTTCATGCCAGGTGTTTACCGAGCCAACTGGGAGGGTATTAAGACAAGCCTTAGCTTGGTCTTTTAGCGAAAATGGAAACATTCGAAGACGGATGGCGTCATTTGATGCTCCATTGATCGAAAAGTATCACATATTTCCAAGAAGTTAGTGATATGTAAATGGGGATCTTCGTCCACAAGCCCATGGAAGGTTGCGGAGTTTTGGAGCATTTGTATCAAATGCGGCCGAAGTTCGAAGTTGTTGGCCTCGACATTCGGTGCATTGATAGCGGCGCCGAGATTACCTATGGTGGGTCGGAGGTAATCCATGAGGTTACGTTGATCCACCATTGGAAGTGGGTCCCCCGAAACTTTCTCTTGGTTTTTAGCTTTAAGTCTTTTTCTTAGAAAGCGTTCGGGTTCGTCTATAGGTTCTTTTATGTCTCTACTAGAACTGGAGCTCATACACTTTGTACGAAGTTCAGATGTGGCGCCTGGGTTCCAAGTCCTGCAATAAAAACAAAAAAGAACGTTGGTCAGAAGTTTCACGACGGCCCCGTGCTCAGATGAACACGGCCCGTGGTCGGAGATACAGTAATTGTTTCCCGGATCCCTGTTACTGGGGAGCTCGACACGGCCCCGTGCTGCACCGACATGGCCCCGTGCTTAACTCTCTGTAACCGGGAAAATAAAAACTGCCAGTAACAATGCTGGGCACGGCCCGTGTCCGACCAGGCACGGCCCGTGCTGAGCTCTGCAGAAACTAAAAATTTAAGAAAAATCCTAAAAAAAAACTGAAAAGTAAGAAAAACGATTAGGGCGTTGATTCCTAACTTTCTTAAAATCCTTGTGTCCCCGACAACGGTGCCAAAAACTTGATGCGTGTGTAGTGTTATATATTTTTATGTATATTTTTAGCCCTTTTTACACTTTAGTCAAGTTTTAAATTTATAAAACACGATATTTTACTAACACTAAACACACATATGGGCAAGTGCACCCATCGTGAGCGTAGTATAGCGTTGGTAAGATACCGAGGTCGTCCAAGGACACAAGAGCTTTTAGTACTGGTTTATCCTCAACGTCTAATCAAATCAAAATTTTAGAAAAAAGGTTTAAACATGAAAATAAAAACTAAAAATGCTGAAAAAAAAGGTTTAGACAAGATGAATCACTTGGATCCGACTCGCCTTTAGTGTAACCTTTGATTATTTCCGCACTTTTGCACTTTTTAAGAGATTATCTTAGTTATAGTAGCAGGCCCCTCTTTTGAAGGTGACGTTACCCTCAACCCAGTAGTTTGAGTCAGCAAGGATACAATCCTAAAGGGTTGGATTATTGAAAGATAATTAATTAAGTTATTATTGCGTTATGTGGTAGGCCCCTCTTTTGAAGGTGACGTTACCCTCAGCTAAGTAGTTTGAGTCAGCAGGGATACAATCCTAAGTAGCCGGGTTAATGTTTTAATAGTAGTTTACATATGAGGGGATCAAGAAATTCCCTTAACCCCCGACCAGGTAGCCAACATATCTCCATATAGACCGTGGAGATATGAATGGTGTAAATCTTTTATTTTATATAGACAGTAAAATAACGCCAAGACACCACGGACAAATGATAAGGAAGTTTCACCTTCAACATAAGAAACTAGTTATTAAAGTCATTAATACATAACCAAATAAAAAGTGCGAAAAGATTAAAAATAAAAAGTATTATACTAAATGATTGTCTTCACCAAGTGATGTAAGAGACTTAGGCAAACATGGCCTTTGATTGTCAAGAACTCTTACTATCAATCTTGGATCCCGAGACTACTACACACACTCTATGATGGATGATGGTGGTGGATGTGGGTTGTGATGGTGGTGGTGGTGGTGGTGGTGGGTGGGTGAAGTGTGAGAGAGGTGGTTTGTCAAGGGATGCCTTTGAAGTGAACCAAGCACCCCTATTTATAGCCTGCACAGAAGCCCGGACACGGCCCCGTGTCCATCCATTTTCTCTTTCCTCATTAAATGCAGTTTGTCTGCATTAGTTGACCACACCCCCGTGTCTGCTGGGCACGACCCCGTGTGCAGAAGCGTATCTGTACTATCAAGATTTGCTTGGATTCTGCGAATCTTAGCGTTGACCACGGCCCCGTGTCCGCTGGGCACGCCCCCGTGTTGGGAAATAGAAGCTTCTACAACTTTGTCTTTTCTACAGACACTTGGTCACGCCCCCGTATTCAATGAGCAAGGGGCGTGTTCAGCCTTCTGATCTCTTATTTTTGCTTGGGAAGATGCTGTCGAGGGGTTGGGCATGCCACGTTTATTCCTTTTCTTGTATTATTGTTAGATTTGGCTGTGTTTTTGCTTCTTTTGTTCAATTAAGCTCTTTTAACCCTGAAAATGCAAAAGGAAGATAAAAGCACACTTTTTCCAACATTAGTACTAAAAAAGGGTTAGTTTTATGCCACAATTGATGTAATTTATATGTTGCATTTTACACACATCATGACGACATCAGATTCCTAATTGATGGAGAAAGGTCTAGTGGCAAGAAAAGCTGCTTCCAGGAGGTTGTCAAGTGTTTTCGCTCGACGATTCCATTCTTAGGTGGTTGGATTGGCCCTTGTTCCTGTAACTCGAATCTTAGCCCGGTATATCCCATTTTAGTTTTACACCAATGTGAACCTTACGCCTTTTTTACTCTCTGATCGAGGTTCTCGGCATTGAAA
The DNA here is from genome assembly GCA_030545235.1 of Helianthus tuberosus. Lineage (NCBI taxonomy): Eukaryota > Viridiplantae > Streptophyta > Magnoliopsida > Asterales > Asteraceae > Helianthus > Helianthus tuberosus. The sequence goes on from CM060452.1 coordinate 6,517,652, forward strand.
AATCTTCATAAACTAAATCACACGTGTATATTTTGACATTTAAGAGATATACAATCACGAAAATCAAGAGCAATGGTGATATATATGCGGATTAGACACCAAAAAATAAACACTCAAAAATGGCTACAATTTAAGGAATGTGTTTAGTGACGAAATCAGATTCCTAATTGATGGAGAAAGGTCTGGTGGCAAGGAAAGCTGCTTCCAGGAGGTTGTCAAGTGTTTTCGCTCGACGATTCCATTCTTGGGTGGTTTGTTTGGCCCTTGTTCCTGTAACTCGAATCCTAGCTCGGTATATCCCATTTTAGTTTTACAACATTGTGAACCTTACGCCTTTTATACTCTCTGATCGAGGTTCTCGGCATTGAAAATATTTTCATAAACTAAATCACACGTGTATATGTTGACTTTTAAGAGATATACAGTCAAGAAAATCAAGAGCAATGGTGATATATTTGCAGATCAGACACCAAGAAATAAACACTCAAAAAATGGTTACAATTTAAGGAATGTGTTTAGTGACGGCATCAGATTCCTAATTGATGGAGAAAGGTCTGGTGGCTAGAAAAGCTGCTTCTAGGAGGTTTGTCGCAACCCCCCGTCCCCTAATTACCTGGGAACGGGCGGCCGCGGCCAGTTTCGGTGGTATCGGTGTTTATCATTTTGGCAGCGGAAATTACATCAGGATCGTAGTTAGGAAATATTTTATAAGAGTAAAATACCACGCTTTTATAATATTACACACATGGGAAAATCCCAAGTTTTCTTTACACACATTTTCATAGGGATAAACCCTATTTTATTTAAATAAACCATGTCTTTATTTAGGTAACTTTTATAGCCACTTTTCCAAGCCTTCAGTGCTGTCCAGCTGGATTCTATTTGGCTTTCACACTTTGTTACCTGAAACGCGTTTAAAAACATTTTGTCAGTGGGAATTACTGGTGAGTGAATCCCAGTTTAATCAAGACAGGTAAAACCGTTTTTCAGTATTGTGGGCGGTCGCACAATTACATTTGTTTCCATCTACTTTAATTACCACCCACGGTACTGTCAACCCGACTTGTGGTCATGTTACTACTCATAGTGTAGTAACAAATTTTGTATACAAAACCCCAACATACCGACGATAATTGTAGAATACAAATACTCAATCACTGTTAATTATAATTTAAAACAATTGAAGTTTTGTAAAAAAAAAATAGTTTGCAAAAAGGAGATTACTCACATTGCTGTCTTAGGGTTTTCCTTTAGGATTTCCTGGTGATTATCTATTAATTACACAAATGCACACGCGTTAGTATAATAACCCAATATTTACATTAGTAATACCCTTCCCGAGACAGAATTCCAACGACTACGTCGGGCAGAACCACGACAGCCATTACGGAACCCTAGATCAATCGGGCAGCGTATCTAATACGTAAGCGGGGGTTATGATACTTACAACGAGGCAGAACTTCGTTATTTAGGGGGGTATTATGCCCGAGAATTATGTATATTACGCAGAAATTAAGAGAGAAATGAAAGTTGTGAGCGAATTGGGACTGAAGGCTGATGGCCTCCATTTATAGGGTCTGATTTCGAGTTTGTCGCGCCCCGCGAAGGCCACACCAAGGGCTTACACGGCCCACGACATAGGGGTGTAGGGCCTAGCGTTGATTTGTCATCTGACTAGCTTCGACACAGATTGGGACACGTGGCGGCTCAGGGGCTCGCCTGACCTCCTAGTTGTCGCGGCCCGCGTAGAAGACAGCTAAGGTCTTCGCGGCCCGTGAGCGACCCCAGATTCTTGTTTTTATTTAATTTTTAATTATATGAGGTATTTAGGGCCTGGTTTTCGTATACGAGGTGTATTTTAAGACGTATAGGGGCACTTTAAATATATTGGGGGTGTCGGAATAAATTATGGAGGGTTGTTATATCCTCCCCACCTTGTTTTAGAACTCGTCCTCGAGGTCTACTGGAATAAGTGTGGATATTTCCTCTGTATTTCTGATTCAAGCTCCCAAGTGTATTCTGGTCCTCTTTTGGAATCCCATTTTACTTTGACCAGAACTAATTTTTGTGTTTGAGATTCTTGACTTTCCTGTCTTCAATTTGTAGTGGCTTCTCTACAAACTTAAGCGTTTCATTTACCTCTATGTCCTTAAGAAGCACTACTAGTGATTCATCAGCTAAGCATTTCTTGAGATTAGATACATGAAATACATCATGTATTCCTGCCATTTCCTCTTGCAGTTGTAGCTGATAAGCTACAGGTCCTATTCTTCTAGTAATCTTAAAAGGTCCAACATACATGGGGCTTAGCTTTCCCCTTTTGATGAATCTTACCACTCCTTTCCAAGGAGAGACTTTCAATAACACCTTATCTCCTATTTGAAACTCCAATGGCTTTCGCCTGTTATCAACATAACTCTTTTGTCGATCATGTGCTGCTTTCAGTCGTTCCTTGACTTAAATGATCTTGTCAATTGTTTCTTGTACTATCTCAGGTCCGGATAGTTGCTTTTCTCCAATTTCTGCCCAACAGACCGGAGTTCGGCACTTTCGTCCATAAAGTGCTTTGAATGGTGCAACATTAATACTTGTGTGATAGCTGTTATTATAAGAAAATTCTATTAATGGTAAGTGATCGTCCCAATTACCTCCGAAGTCAATTACACAAGCTCTAAGCATATCCTCAATTGTCTGAATTGTCCTTTCGCTTTGTCCGTCCGTTTGAGGATGGTGTGCTGTGCTTAGATTTAGCTTGGTTCCCATTGCTTTTTGGAAGCTTATCCAAAAATGAGAGGTAAAACGGCTATCTCTATCAGAAACAATTGATAAAGGAAATCCATGTAATGAAACTATTTCATTTACATACAACTTAGCTAATTGTTCCATACCGAAAGTTTCCTTCATTGGTAGGAAATGAGCTGACTTAGTTAGCCCTGTCTACAATCACCCAGATTGTATCATTACCTTTTCTTGTTTTGGGTAATTTAGTAACAAAATCCATTGTTATCAATTCCCATTTCCAAACTGGCATTTCCAACTGCTGCAACAAACCTGAGGGTTTCTGATGTTCAGCTTTGACATGTGAACAGGTTAAACACTTGGCAACATAAGCTGCTATATCCTTTTTCATTCCTATCTACCAAAAATTCTTTCTTAAATCCTGATACATCTTATCACTTCCAGGATGCATCGTATACTTAGACTTATGGGCTTCTTCTAATATACGGTGGCGTATGTTTCCTAATTTAGGTATCCACATTCTTATCTTATAGAATCTCCAAATTCCATCTGTTCCTTGTTCTAATTCCTTAATCATTCATCTCAGTTTCTCAGTATCATCCTTGATTACTGATTCTTGTGCCTTTCTAATTTGTTCATTTAAATCTACTTGCAGATTTAATTTAAGAGAACGTACTCTTTTTGGCTTTTTGTGATACTTTCGACTTAAAGCATCCGCAACTACATTAGCCTTTCCTGCGTGATACTGGATATTACAATCATAATCACTAAGTATTTCCATCCAGCGTCTTTGCCTCATATTCAACTCCTTTTGCCCAAAGACATATCTTAAACTCTTATGATCAGTGAAAATGGTAAACTTACTACCGTAAAGGTATTGTCTCCAAATCTGGGCAAAAATTATAGCTCCTAATTCTAAATCATGGGTTGAATAATTCTCTTCATGATTCTTAAGTTGTCTAGATGCATAGGCTATAACCTTTTGATGTTGCATCAACACACATCCATAACCTAACTTAGAAGCGTCACAATAGACTACAAAGTCCCCAGTTCCTTCTGGTAATGCTAGTATGGGTGCGTTGGTTAATCTTTGCTTAAGAATTCTAAAGGCTTCTTCTTATTTTGGTCCCCATTCAAACTTAACATATTTACAGGTTAGCTTAGTTAAGGGAATGGCTATTTTAGAAAAATCTCGAATAAACATTCTATAATAACCGGCTAATCCTTGGAAACTTCTAACCTCTGTTGGTGACTCAGGGGTTTTCCATTTGGTAATCGCCTCAATCTTTGTGGGATCCACATAAATTCCTTCATGATTGACTAAATGTCCAAGAAACTGCACTTCTTCTAACCAAAATTCACACTTCGAAAACTTTGCATAAAGCTTTTCTTTTCTTAATAAACTTAGAAGTGCATGCAGATGCGCTGCGTGTTCCTCTTTACTCTTAGAGTAATTGAGAATATCCTCTATAAAGACAATTATGAATTTATCCAAATATGACTTACATATTCAGTTCATCATGTCCATAAATACGACTGGGGCATTGGTTAAACTAAATGGCATGACAGTAAATTCATAATGGCCATACATTGCTCTGAAAGCGGTCTTAGGAATGTCCTCTTCCTGTACCTTTAATTGATGATTTCCTGAGCGTAGATTGATCTTAGAGAAAAATCGAGCTCCTTGCAATTGATCAAATAAATCATCGATTCTCGGTAATGGATACCGATTTTTAATCGTGAGCTTGTTCAATCCACGGTAATCAATGCACATACGCATCGATTCGTCTTTCTTCTTAACGAATAAGATCGGCGATCCCCACGGAGATGAACTTGGCTGTATGAATCCTTTCTCCAACAATTCGTCTAACTGTTTCTTCAGTTCTTGCATTTCTGCGGGTGCCAAACGGTAATGGGCTTTGGCGATTGGCGCTGTTCCCGGTAGTAGATGGATTCTGAATTCAACTTCCCTGTCTGGAGGTTGTCCTGGTAACTCTTCTGGAAACACATCTGGAAACTGAGATATTACTGGGATATCCTTCAATTATTTTCCTTTAGTGTTAATGATTATAGAAATCAAATACACTAATGATCCTTTTCTTACATAACTGGCTGTTTACATCACAGAGATGAATTTTGTGGATCTAGATGGTTTATCTCCTTTAATTGTGATCTTTTCACCCTTTGGTGAATTTACTTGGATTGACTTTTGATCACATAGAATACTGGCTTTATTGGCTACCAACCAATTCATTCCTAATACAACATCAAATCCTACCAGATTTATTGAATAAAGTTTTTCAATAAACTTCTGATTTAAAAATTCTATTATTGCTCCATGCAAGATTTCAGAAATTTTAATGGTTTCCCCATTTGCTATCTCTACTAGACATTCTTGTGGGAGTTTAGTTAATGGTTGATTTAGTTTACGAAGATTTATCAACGCCGAGAACCTCGATCAGAGAGTAAAAAAGGCGTAAAGTTCACGATGGTGTAAAATTAAAATGGGATATACCGGGCTAGCATTCGAGTTACAGGAACAAGGGCCAAACCAACAACCCAAGAATGGAATCGTCGAGCGAAAAAACTTGACAACCTCCTAGAAGCAGTTTTTCTTGCCACCAGACCTTTCTCCTGATGCCGTCATTAAACACATTCCTTAAATTGTAGCCATTTGTTGAGTGTTTTTTTTTGGTGTCTAATCCGCATATATATTACCATTGCCCATGATTTTCTTGACTGTATATCTCTTAAATGTCAACATATACACGTGTGATTTAGTTTACGAAGATTTTTCAATGCCGAGAACCTCGATCAGAGAGTAAAAAAGACGTAAGGTTCACAATGGTGTAAAATTAAAATGGGATATACCGGGATAGCATTCGAGTTACAGGAACAAGGGCCAAACCAACCACCCAAGAATGGAATCGTCGAGTGAAAACACTTAACAACCTCCTAGAAGCAGCTTTTCTTGCCACCAGACCTTTCTCCAACAATTAGGAATCTGATGCCGTCACTAAACACATTCCTTAAGTTGTAGCCATTTGTTGAGTGTATTTTTTTGGTGTCTAATCCGCATATATATCACTATTGCCCTTGATTTTCTTGACTGTGTATCTCTTAAATGTCAACATATACACATGTGATTTAGTTTACGAAGAGTTTTCAATGTCGAGAACCACGATCAGAGAGTAAAAAAGGCGTAAGGTTCACAATGGTGTAAAATTAAAATGGATAAACTGGGCTAGGATTCGAGTTACAGGAACAAGGGCCAAACCAACCACCCAAGAATGGAATCATCGAGCGAAAACACTTGACAACCTCATAGAAGCAGCTTTTCTTGCCACCAGACCTTTCTCCATCAATTAGAAATCTGATGCCGTCACTAAACACATTCCTTAAATTGTAGCCATTTGTTGAGTGTTTTTTTGGGTGTCTAATCCGCATATATATCACCATTGCCCTTGATTTTCTTGACTGTATATCTCTTAAATGTCAACATATACACGTGTGATTTAGTTTACGAAGATTTTTCAATGCCGAGAACCTCGATCAGAGAGTAAAAAAGGGGTAAGGTTCACAATGGTGTAAACTTAAAATAGGATATACCGGACTAGGATTCGAGTTACAGGAACAAGGGCCAAACCAACCACCCAAGAATGGAATCATCGAGCGAAAACACTTGACAACCTCATAGAAGCAGCTTTTCTTGCCACCAGATCTTTCTCCATCAATTAGAAATCTGATGCCGTCACTAAACACATTCCTTAAATTGTAGCTATTTGTTGAGTGTTTTTTAGGGTGTCTAATCCGCATATATATCACCATTGCCCTTGATTTTCTTGACTGTATATCTCTTAAATGTCAACATATACATGTGTGATTTAGTTTACGAAGATTTTTCAATGCCGAGAACCTCGATAAGAGAGTAAACAAGGAGTAAGGTTCACAATGGTGTAAAATTAAAATGGGATATACCGGGCTAGGATTCGAGTTACATTAACAAGGGCCAAACCAACCACCCAAGAATGGAATCGTCGAGCGAAAACACTTGACAACCTCCTAGAAGCAGCTTTTCTTGCCATCAGACCTTTCTCCATCAATTAAGAATTTGATGCCGTCACTAAACACATTCCTTAAATTGTGGCCATTTGTTGAGTGTTTTTTTTGGTGTCTAATCCGCATATATATCACCATTGCCCTTAATTTTCTAGACTGTATATCTCTTAAATGTCAACATATACACGTGTGCTTTAGTTTACGAAGACTTTTCAATGCCGAGAACCTCGATCAGAGAGTAAAAAAGGCGTAAGGTTCACAATGGTGTAACATTAAAATGGGATATACCGGGGCTAGGATTCGAGTTACAGGAACAAGGGCCAAACCAACCACCCAAGAATGGAATCGTCGAGCAAAAACACTTGACAACCTCCTAGAAGCAGCTTTTCTTGCCACCAGACCTTTCTCCATCAATTAGGAATCTGATGCTGTCAATAAACACATTCCATAAATTGTAGCCTTTTGTTGAGTGTTTTTTTTGTGTCTAATCCGCATATATAACACCATTACCCATGATTTTCTTGACCGTATATCTCTTAAATGTTAACATATACACGTGTGATTTAGTTTACGAAGATTTTTCAATGCCGAGAAACTCGATCAGAGAGTAAAAAAGGCGTAAGGTTCACAATGGTGTAAAATTAAAAAGGGATATACCGGGCTAGGATTCGATTTACAGGAAAAAGTGCCAAACCAACCACCCAAGAATGGAATCGTCGAGCGAAAACACTTGACAACCTCCTAGAAGCAGCTTTTCTTGCCACCAGACCTTTCTCCATCATTTAGAAATCTGATGCCGTCACTAATCACATTCCTTAAATTGTAGCCATTTGTTGAGTGTTTTTTTTGGTGTCTAATCCGCATATATATCTCCATTGCCCTTGATTTTCTTAACTGTATATCTCTTAAATGTCAACATATGCACGTGTGAATTAGTTTACGGAGATTTTTCAATGCCGAGAACCTCGATCAGAGAGTAAAAAAGGCGTAAGGTTCAAAATGGTGTAATATTAAAATGAGATATACCGGGATAGGATTCGAGTTACAGGAACAAGGGCCAAACCAACCTCCCAAGAATAGAATCGTCGGATGAAAACACTTGCCAACCTCCTAGAAGCAGCTTTTCTTGTCACCAGACCTTTCTCCATCAATTTGGAAACTGATGCCGTTACTAAACACATTCCTTAAATTGTAACCATTTATTGAGTGTTTTTTTTGGTTTCTAATCCGCATATATATCACCATTGCCTTTGATTTTTCTTGACTGTATATCTCTTAAATGTCAACATATACACGTGTGAATTAGTTTACGAAGATTTTTCAATGCCGAGAACCTCGATCAGAGAGTAAAAAAGGCGTAAGGTTCACAATGGTGTAAAACTAAAATGGGATATACCGGGCTAGGATTTGAGTTACAGGAATAAGGGCCAAATCAACCCCCCAAGAATGGAATCGTCGAGCGAAAATACTTGACAACCTCTTAGAAGCAGCTTTTCTTGCCACCAAACCTTTCTCCATCAATTAGGAATCTGATGTCGTCACGAAACACATTCCTTAAATTGTAGCCATTTGTTGTGTGTTATTTTTGGTGTCTAATCCGCATATATATCACCATTGCCCTTGATTTTCTTGACTGTATATCTCTTAAATGTCAATAAATACACATGTAATTTAGTTTACGAAGATTTTTCAATGCCGAGAACCTCGATCAGAGAGTAAAAAAGGCGTAAGGTTCACAATGGTGTAAAATAAAATGGGATATATCGGGCTAGGATTCGAGTTACTGGAACAAGGGCCAAACCAACCACCCAAGAATGGAATCGTCGAGCGAAAACACTTGACAACCTCCTAGAAGCAGATTTTCTTGCCACTAGACCTTTCTCCATCAATTAGGAATCTGATTCCGTCAATAAACACATTTCTTAAATTGTAGCCATTTGTTGAGTGTTTTTTTGGTGTCTAATCCGCATATATATCACCATTGCCCTTGATTTTCTTGACTGTATATCTCTTAAATGTCAATATATACACGTGTGATTTAGTTTACGAAGATTTTTCAATGCCGAGAACCTCGATCAGAGAGTAGAAAAGGCGTAAGGTTCACAATGGTGTGAAATTAAAATGGGATATACTGGGCTAGGATTCGAGTTACAGGAACAAGGGCCAAACCAACCACCGAAGAATGGAATCGTCGAGCGAAACACATGACAACCTCCTAGAAGCAACTTTTCTTGCCACTAGACCTTTCTCCATCAACTAGGAATCTGATACCGTCACTAAACACATTCCTTAAATTGTAGCCATTTGTTGAGTATTTTTTTGGTGTCTAATCCGCATATATATCACCATTGCCCTTGATTTTCTTGACTGTATATCTCTTAAATGTCAACATATACACGTGTGATTTCGTTTACGATGATTTTTCAATGCCGAGAACCTCGATCAGAGAGTAAAAAAGGCGTAAGGTTCATAATGGTGTAAAATTAAAATGGGATATACCGGGCTAGGATTCGAGTTATAGGAACAAGGGCCAAACCAACCACCCAAGAATGGAATCGTCGAGCGAAAACACTTGACAACCTCCTAGAGGAAGCTTTCCTTGCCACCAGACCTTTCTCCATCAATTAGGAATCTGATGCCGTCACTAAACACATTCCTTAAATTGTAGCCATTTGTTGAGTGTTTTTTTGGTGTCTAATCCGCATATATATCACCATTGCCCTTGATTTTCTTGACTGTATATCTCTTAAATGTCAACATATACACGTGTGATTTAGTTTACGATGATTTTTCAATGCCGAGAACCTCGATCAGAGAGTAAAAAAGGCGTAAGGTTCATAATGGTGTAAAATTAAAATGGGATATACCGGGCTAGGATTCGAGTTATAGGAACAAGGGCCAAACCAACCACCCAAGAATGGAATCGTCGAGCGAAAACACTTGACAACCTCCTAGAGGAAGCTTTCCTTGCCACCAGACCTTTCTCCATCAATTAGGAATCTGATGCCGTCACTAAACACATTCCTTAAATTGTAGCCATTTGTTGAGTGTTTTTTTGGTGTCTAATCTGCATATATATCACCATTGCCCTTGACATTTCTTGACTGTATATCTCTTAAATGTCAACATATACACGTGTGATTTAGTTTACGAAGAGTTTTCAATGCCGAGAACCTCGATCAGGGAGTAAAAAAGGCGTAAGGTTCACAATGGTGTAAAATTAAAATGGGATATACCGGGCGAGGATTCGAGTTACAGGAACAAGGGCCAAACCAACCACCCAAGAATGGAATCGTCGAGCGAAAACACTTAACAACCTCCTAGAGGAAGCTTTCCTTGCCACCAGACCTTTCTCCATCAATTAGGAATCTGATGCCGTCACTAAACACATTTCTTAAATTGTAGCCATTTGTTGAGTGTTTTTTTTGGTGTCTAATCCGCATATATATCACCATTGCCCTTGATTTTCTTGACTGTATATCTCTTAAATGTCAACATATACACGTGTGATTTAGTTTACGAAGATTTTTCAATGCCGAGAACCTCGATCAGAGAGTAAAAAAGGCTTAAGGTTCACAATGGTGTAAAATTAAAATGGGATATACCGGGCTAGGATTCGAGTTACAGGAACAAGGGCCAAACCAACCACCGAAGAATGGAATCGTCGAGCGAAACACTTGACAACCTCCTAGAAGCAACTTTTCTTGCCACTAGACCTTTCTCCATCAACTAGGAATCTGATACCGTCACTAAACACATTCCTTAAATTGTAGCCATTTGTTGAGTATTTTTTTGGTGTCTAATCCGCATATATATCACCATTGCCCTTGATTTTCTTGACTGTATATCTCTTAAATGTCAACATATACACGTGTGATTTAGTTTACGATGATTTTTCAATGCCGAGAACCTCGATCAGAGAGTAAAAAAGGCGTAAGGTTCACAATGGTGTAAAATTAAAATGGGATATGCCGGGCTAGGATTCGAGTTACAGGAACAAGGGCCAAGCCAACCACCGAAGAATGGAATCGTCGAGCGAAACACTTGACAACCTCCTAGAAGCAACTTTTCTTGCCACTAGACCTTTCTCCATCAACTAGGAATCTGATACCGTCACTAAACACATTCCTTAAATTGTAGCCATTTGTTGAGTATTTTTTTGGTGTCTAATCCGCATATATATCACCATTGCCCTTGATTTTCTTGACTGTATATCTCTTAAATGTCAACATATACACGTGTGATTTAGTTTACGATGATTTTTCAATGCCGAGAACCTCGATCAGAGAGTTAAAAAGGCGTAAGGTTCACAATGGTGTAAAATTAAAATGGGATATGCCGGGCTAGGATTCGAGTTACAGGAACAAGGGCCAAACCAACCACCGAAGAATGGAATCGTCGAGCGAAACACTTGACAACCTCCTAGAAGCAGCTTTTCTTGCCACTAGACCTTTCTCCATCAACTAGGAATCTGATACCGTCACTAAACACATTCCTTAAATTGTAGCCATTTGTTGAGTATTTTTTTGGTGTCTAATCCGCATATATATCACCATTGCCCTTGATTTTCTTGACTGTATATCTCTTAAATGTCAACATATACACGTGTGATTTAGTTTACGATGATTTTTCAATGCCGAGAACCTCGATCAGAGAGTAAAAAAGGCGTAAGGTTCAGAATGGTGTAAAATTAAAATGGGATATGCCGGGCTAGGATTCGAGTTACAGGAACAAGGGCCAAACCAACCACCGAAGAATGGAATCGTCGAGCGAAACACTTGACAACCTCCTAGAAGCAGCTTTTCTTGCCACTAGACCTTTCTCCATCAACTAGGAATCTGATACCGTCACTAAACACATTCCTTAAATTGTAGCCATTTGTTGAGTATTTTTTTGGTGTCTAATCCGCATATATATCACCATTGCCCTTGATTTTCTTGACTGTATATCTCTTAAATGTCAACATATACACGTGTGATTTAGTTTACGAAGATTTTTCAATGCCGAGAACCTCGATCAGAGAGTAAAAAAGGCTTAAGGTTCACAATGGTGTAAAATTAAAATGGGATATACCGGGCTAGGATTCGAGTTACAGGAACAAGGGCCAAACCTACCACCCAAGAATGGAATCGTCGAGCGAAAACACTTGACAACCTCCTAGAGGAAGCTTTTCATGCCACCAGACCTTTCTCCATTAATTAGGAATCTGATGCCGTCGCTAAACACATTACTTAAATTGTAGCCATTTGTTGAGTATTTTTTTGGTGTCTAATCCGCATATATATCACCATTGCCCTTGATTTTCTTGACTGTATATCTCTTAAATGTCAACATATACACGTGTGATTTAGTTTACGATGATTTTTCAATGCCGAGAACCTCGATCAGAGAGTAAAAAAGGCGTAAGGTTCATAATGGTGTAAAATTAAAATGGGATATACCGGGCTAGGATTCGAGTTATAGGAACAAGGGCCAAACCAACCACCCAAGAATGGAATCGTCGAGCGAAAACACTTGACAACCTCCTAGAGGAAGCTTTCCTTGCCACCAGACCTTTCTCCATCAATTAGGAATCTGATGCCGTCACTAAACACATTCCTTAAATTGTAGCCATTTGTTGAGTGTTTTTTTGGTGTCTAATCTGCATATATATCACCATTGCCCTTGACATTTCTTGACTGTATATCTCTTAAATGTCAACATATACACGTGTGATTTAGTTTACGAAGAGTTTTCAATGCCGAGAACCTCGATCAGGGAGTAAAAAAGGCGTAAGGTTCACAATGGTGTAAAATTAAAATGGGATATACCGGGCGAGGATTCGAGTTACAGGAACAAGGGCCAAACCAACCACCCAAGAATGGAATCGTCGAGCGAAAACACTTAACAACCTCCTAGAGGAAGCTTTCCTTGCCACCAGACCTTTCTCCATCAATTAGGAATCTGATGCCGTCACTAAACACATTTCTTAAATTGTAGCCATTTGTTGAGTGTTTTTTTTGGTGTCTAATCCGCATATATATCACCATTGCCCTTGATTTTCTTGACTGTATATCTCTTAAATGTCAACATATACACGTGTGATTTAGTTTACGAAGATTTTTCAATGCCGAGAACCTCGATCAGAGAGTAAAAAAGGCTTAAGGTTCACAATGGTGTAAAATTAAAATGGGATATACCGGGCTAGGATTCGAGTTACAGGAACAAGGGCCAAACCAACCACCGAAGAATGGAATCGTCGAGCGAAACACTTGACAACCTCCTAGAAGCAACTTTTCTTGCCACTAGACCTTTCTCCATCAACTAGGAATCTGATACCGTCACTAAACACATTCCTTAAATTGTAGCCATTTGTTGAGTATTTTTTTGGTGTCTAATCCGCATATATATCACCATTGCCCTTGATTTTCTTGACTGTATATCTCTTAAATGTCAACATATACACGTGTGATTTAGTTTACGATGATTTTTCAATGCCGAGAACCTCGATCAGAGAGTAAAAAAGGCGTAAGGTTCACAATGGTGTAAAATTAAAATGGGATATGCCGGGCTAGGATTCGAGTTACAGGAACAAGGGCCAAACCAACCACCGAAGAATGGAATCGTCGAGCGAAACACTTGACAACCTCCTAGAAGCAACTTTTCTTGCCACTAGACCTTTCTCCATCAACTAGGAATCTGATACCGTCACTAAACACATTCCTTAAATTGTAGCCATTTGTTGAGTATTTTTTTGGTGTCTAATCCGCATATATATCACCATTGCCCTTGATTTTCTTGACTGTATATCTCTTAAATGTCAACATATACACGTGTGATTTAGTTTACGATGATTTTTCAATGCCGAGAACCTCGATCAGAGAGTTAAAAAGGCGTAAGGTTCACAATGGTGTAAAATTAAAATGGGATATGCCGGGCTAGGATTCGAGTTACAGGAACAAGGGCCAAACCAACCACCGAAGAATAGAATCGTCGAGCGAAACACTTGACAACCTCCTAGAAGCAGCTTTTCTTGCCACTAGACCTTTCTCCATCAACTAGGAATCTGATACCGTCACTAAACACATTCCTTAAATTGTAGCCATTTGTTGAGTATTTTTTTGGTGTCTAATCCGCATATATATCACCATTGCCCTTGATTTTCTTGACTGTATATCTCTTAAATGTCAACATATACACGTGTGATTTAGTTTACGAAGATTTTTCAATGCCGAGAACCTCGATCAGAGAGTAAAAAAGGCTTAAGGTTCACAATGGTGTAAAATTAAAATGGGATATACCGGGCTAGGATTCGAGTTACAGGAACAAGGGCCAAACCTACCACCCAAGAATGGAATCGTCGAGCGAAAACACTTGACAACCTCCTAGAGGAAGCTTTTCATGCCACCAGACCTTTCTCCATCAATTAGGAATCTGATGGCGTCACTAAACACATTCCTTAAATTGTTGCCATTTGTTGAGTATTTTTTTGGTGTCTAATCCGCATATATATCACCATTGCCCTTGATTATCTTGACTGTATATCTCTTAAATGTCAACATATACACGTGTGATTTAATTTACGAAGATTTTTCAATGCCGAGAAACTCGATCAGATATTAAAAAAGGCGTAAGGTTCACAATGGTGTAAAATTAAAATGGGATATACCGGGCTAGGATTCGAGTTACAGGAAAAAGGGCCAAACCAACCACCCAAGAATGGAATCGTTGAGCGAAAACACTTGACAACCTCCTAGAAGCAGCTTTTCTTGCCACCAGACCTTTCTCCATCAATTAGGAATCTGATGCCATCACTAAACACATTCCTTAAATTGTAGCCATTTGTTGAGTGTTTTTTTTGGTGTCTAATCCGCATATATATATCACCATTGCCCTTGATTTTCTTGACTGTATATCTCTTAAATGTCAACTTATACACGTGTGATTTAGTTTACAAAGATTTTTCAATGCCGAGAACCTCGATCAGAGAGTAAAAAAGGCTTAAGGTTCATAATGGTGTAAAATTAAAATGGGATATACCGGGCTAGGATTCGAGTTATAGGAACAAGGGCCAAACCAACCACCCAAGAATGGAATCGTCGAGCGAAAACACTTGACAACCTCCTAGAGGAAGCTTTCCTTGCCACCAGACCTTTCTCCATCAATTAGGAATCTGATGCCGTCACTAAACACATTCCTTAAATTGTAGCCATTTGTTGAGTGTTTTTTTGGTGTCTAATCTGCATATATATCACCATTGCCCTTGATATTTCTTGACTGTATATCTCTTAAATGTCAACATATACACGTGTGATTTAGTTTACGAAGAGTTTTCAATGCCGAGAACCTCGATCAGGGAGTAAAAAAGGCGTAAGGTTCACAATGGTGTAAAATTAAAATGGGATATACCGGGCGAGGATTCGAGTTACAGGAACAAGGGCCAAACCAACCACCCAAGAATGGAATCGTCGAGCGAAAACACTTAACAACCTCCTAGAGGAAGCTTTTCTTGCCACCAGACCTTTCTCCATCAATTAGGAATCTGATGACGTCACTAAACACATTCCTTAAATTGTAGCCATTTGTTGAGGGTTTTTTTGGTGTCTAATCCGCATATATATCACCATTGCTCTTGATTTTCTTGACTGTATATCTCTTAAATCTCAACATATACACGTGTGATTTAGTTTACAAAGATTTTTCAATACCGAGAACCTCGATTAAAGAGTAAAAGAGGCGTAAGATTCAAAATGGTGTAATATTAAAATGAGATATACCGGGCTAGGATTCGAGTTACAGGAACAAGGGCCAAACCAACCACCCAAGAATGGAATCATCGGATGAAAACACTTGCCAACCTCCTAGAAACAGCTTTTCTTGCCACCAGACCTTTCTCCATCAATTAGTAAACTGATGCCGTCACTAAACACATTCCTTAAATTGTAGCCATTTATTGAGTGTTTTTTTTGGTTTCTAATCGGCATATATATCACCATTGCCCTTGATTTTTCTTGACTGTATATCTCTTAAATGTCAACATATACACGTGTGATTTAGTTTACGAAGATTTTTCAATGCCGAGAACCTCGATCAGAGAGTAAAAAAGGCGTAAGGTTCACAATGGTGTAAAACTAAAATGGGATATACCGGGTTAGGATTCGAGTTACAGGAACAAGGGCCAAACCAACCGCCCAAGAATGGAATCGTCGAGCGAAAACACTTGACAACCTCCAAGAAGCAGTTTTTCTTGCCACCAGACCTTTCTCCATAAATTAGGAATCTGATGTCGTCACGAAACACATTCCTTAAATTGTAGCCATTTGTTGAGTGTTTTTTTTGGTGTCTAATCCGCATATATATCACCATTGCCCTTGATTTTCTTGACTGTATATTTTTAAATGTCAACATATACACGTGTGATTTAGTTTACGAAGATTTTTCAATGCCGAGAACCTCGATCAGAGAGTAAAAAAGGCGTAAGGTTCACAATGGTGTAAAATTAAAATGGGATATACCGGGCTAGGATTCGAGTTACTGGAAGAAGGGCCAAACCAATCACCCAAGAATGGAATCGTCGAGCGAAAACACTTGACAACCTCCTAGAAGCAGCTTTTCTTGCCACTAGACCTTTCTCCATCAATTAGGAATCTGATACCGTCAATAAACACATTCCTTAAATTGTAGCCATTTGTTGAGTGTTTTTTTGGTGTCTAATCCGCATATATATCACCATTGCCCTTGATTTTCTTGACTGTATATCTCTTAAATGTCAACATATACACGTGTGATTTAGTTTACGAAGATTTTTCAATGCCGAGAACCTCGATCAGAGAGTAAAAAAGGCGTAAGGTTCACAATAGTGTAAAATTAAAATGGGATATACCGGGGTAGTATTTGAGTTACAGGAACAAGGGCCAAACCAACCGCCCAAGAATGGAATCGTCGAGCGAAAACACTTGACAACCTCCAAGAAGCAGTTTTTCTTGCCACCAGACCTTTCTCCATCAATTAGGAATCTGATGTCGTCACGAAACACATTCCTTAAATTGTAGCCATTTGTTGAGTGTTTTTTTTGGTGTCTAATCCGCATATATATCACCATTGCCCTTGATTTTCTTAACTGTATATTTCTTAAATGTCAACATATACACATGTGATTTAGTTTTCGAAGAATTTTCAATGCCGAGAACCTCGATCAGAGAGTAAAAAAGGCGTAAGGTTCACAATGGTGTAAAATTAAAATGGGATATACCGGGCTAGGATTCGAGTTACTGGAAGAAGGGCCAAACCAATCACCCAAGAATGGAATCGTCGAGCGAAAACACTTGACAACCTCCTAGAAGCAGCTTTTCTTGCCACTAGACCTTTCTCCATCAATTAGGAATCTGATTCCGTCAATAAACACATTCCTTAAATTGTAGCCATTTGTTGAGTGTTTTTTTGGTGTCTAATCCGCATATATATCACCATTGCCCTTGATTTTCTTGACTGTATATCTCTTAAATGTCAACATATACACGTGTGATTTAGTTTACGAAGATTTTTCAATGCCGAGAACCTCGATCAGAGAGTAAAAAAGGCGTAAGGTTCACAATGGTGTAAAACTAAAATGGGATATACCGGGTTAGGATTCGAGTTACAGGAACAAGGGCCAAACAAACCACCCAAGAATGGAATCGTCAAGCGAAAACACTTGACAACCTCCTAGAAGCAGCTTTTCTTGCCACCAGACCTTTCTGCATCAATTTGGAATCTGATACCGACACTAAAGACATTCCTTAAATTGTAGCTATTTGTAGAGTGTTTTTTTTGGTGTCTAATCCGCATATATATCACCATTGCCCTTGATTTTCTTGACTGTATATCTCTAAATCTCAACATATACACGTGGGATTTAGTTTACGAAGATTTTTCAATGCCGAGAAACTCGATTAGAGAGTAAAAAAGGCGTAAGTTTCACAATGGTGTAAAATTAAAATGGGATATACCGGGCTTGGATTCGAGTTACAGGAACAAGGGCCAAACCAACCACCCAAGAATGGAATCGTTGAGCGAAAACACTTGACAACCACCTAGAAGCAGCTTTTCTTGCCACCAGACCTTTCTCCATCAATTAGGAATCTGATGCCGTCACTAAACACATTCCTTAAATTGTAGCCATTTGTTGAGTGTTTTTTTTGGTGTCTAATCTGCATCTATATATATATCACCATTGCCCTTGATTTTCTTGACTGTATATCTCTTAAATGTCAACATATACACGTGTGATTTAGTTTACAAAGATTTTTCAATGCTGAGAACTTCGATCAGAGAGTAAAAAAGGCTTATGGTTCACAATGGTGTAAAATTTAAATGGGATATACCGGGCTAGGATTCGAGTTACAGGAACAAGGGCCAAACCAACCACCCAAGAATGGAATCGTCGAGCGAAAACACTTGACAACCTCCTAGAGGAAGCTTTTCTTGCCACCAGACCTTTCTCCATCAATTAGGAATCTGATGTCGTCACTAAACACATTCCTTAAATTGTAGCCATTTGTTGAGTGTTTTTTTGTTGTCTAATCCGCATATATATCACCATTGTTCTTGATTTTCTTGACTGTATATCTCTTAAATCTCAACATATACACGTGTGATTTAGTTTACAAAGATTTTTCAATACCGAGAACCTCGATTAAAGAGTAAAAAAGGCGTAAGGTTCAAAATGGTGTAATATTAAAATGGGATATACCGGGGCTAGGATTCGAGTTACAGGAACAAGGGCCAAACCGACCACCCAAGAATGGAATCGTCGAGCGAAAACACTTGACAACCTCATAGAAGCAGCTTTTCTTGCCACCAGACATTTCTCCATCAATTAGGAATCTGATGCCGTCTCTAAACACATTCCTTAAATTGAAGCCATTTGTTGAGTGTTTTTTTTGGTGTCTAATCCGCATATATATCACCATTGCCCTTGATTTTCTTAACGGTATATCTCTTAAATCTCAACATATACACGTGTGATTTAGTTTACGAAGATTTTTCAATGTCGAGAACCTCGATTAAAGAGTAAAAGAGGCGTAAGATTCAAAATGGTGTAATATTAAAATGAGATATACCGGGCTAGGATTCGAGTTACAGGAACAAGGGCCAAACCAACCACCCATGAATGGAATCATCGGATGAAAACACTTGCCAACCTCCTAGAAGCAGCTTTTCTTGCCACCAGACCTTTCTCCATCAATTAGTAAACTGATGCCGTCACTAAACACATTCCTTAAATTGTAGCCATTTATTGAGTGTTTTTTTTGGTTTCTAATCCGCATATATATCACCATTGCCCTTGATTTTTCTTGACTGTATATATCTCTAAAATGTCAACATATACACGTGTGATTTTGTTTACGAAGATTTTTCAATGCCGAGAATCTCGATCAGAGAGTAAAAAAGGCGTAAGGTTCACAATAGTGTAAAATTAAAATGGGATATACCGGGGTAGGATTTGAGTTACAGGAACAAGGGCCAAACCAATCGCCCAAGAATGGAATCGTCGAGCGAAAACACTTGACAACCTCCAAAAAGCAGTTTTTCTTGCCACCAGACCGTTCTCCATCAATTAGGAATCTGATGTCGTCACGAAACACATTCCTTAAATTGTAGCCATTTGTTGAGTGTTTTTTTTGGTGTCTAATCCGCATATATATCACCATTGCCCTTGATTTTCTTGACTGTATATTTTTAAATGTCAACATATACACGTGTGATTTAGTTTACGAAGATTTTTCAATGCCGAGAACCTCGATCAGAGAGTAAAAAAGGCGTAAGGTTCACAATGGTGTAAAATTAAAATGGGATATACCGGGCTAGGATTCGAGTTACTGGAAGAAGGGCCAAACCAATCACCCAAGAATGGAATCGTCGAGCGAAAACACTTGACAACCTCCTAGAAGCAGCTTTTCTTGCCACTAGACCTTTCTCCATCAATTAGGAATCTGATACCGTCAATAAACACATTCCTTAAATTGTAGCCATTTGTTGAGTGTTTTTTTGGTGTCTAATCCGCATATATATCACCATTGCCCTTGATTTTCTTGACTGTATATCTCTTAAATGTCAACATATACACGTGTGATTTAGTTTACGAAGATTTTTCAATGCCAAGAACCTCGATCAGAGAGTAAAAAAGGCGTAAGGTTCACAATGGTGTAAAATTAAAATGGGATATACGGGGTTAGGATTCGAGTTACAGGAACAAGGGCCAAACAAACCACCCAAGAATGGAATCGTCGAGCGAAAACACTTGACAACCTCCTAGAAGCAGCTTTTCTTGCCACCAGACCTTTCTGCATCAATTAGGAATCTGATACTGTCACTAAACACATTCCTTAAATTGTAGCTATTTGTAGAGTGTTTTTTTTGTGTCTAATCCGCATATATATCACCATTGCCCTTGATTTTCTTGACTGTATATCTCTAAATCTCAACATATGCACGTGCGATTTAGTTTACGAAGATTTTTCAATGCCGAGAAACTCGATTAGAGAGTAAAAAAGGCGTAAGGTTCACAATGGTGTAAAATTAAAATGGGATATACCGGGCTTGGATTCGAGTTACAGGAAAAAGGGCCAAACCAACCACCCAAGAATGGAATCGTCGAGCGAAAAGACTTGACAACCTCCAAGAAGCAGCTTTTCTTGCCACCAGACCTTTCTCCATCAATTAGGAATCTGATGCCGTCACTAAACACATTCCTTAAATTGTAGCCATTTGTTGAGTGTTTTTTTTGGTGTCTAATCTGCATCTATATATATATCACCATTGCCCTTGATTTTCTTGACTGTATATCTCTTAAATGTCAACATATACACGTGTGATTTAGTTTACAAAGATTTTTCAATGCTGAGAACTTCGATCAGAGAGTAAAAAAGGCTTAAGGTTCACAATGGTGTAAAATTTAAATGGGATATACCGGGCTAGGATTCGAGTTACAGGAACAAGGGCCAAACCAACCACCCAAGAATGGAATCGTTGAGCGAAAACACTTGACAACCTCCTAGAGGAAGCTTTTCTTGCCACCAGACCTTTCTCCATCAATTAGGAATCTGATGTCGTCACTAAACACATTCCTTAAATTGTAGCCATTTGTTGAGTGTTTTTTTGGTGTCTAATCCGCATATATATCACCATTGCTCTTGATTTTCTTGACTGTATATCTCTTAAATCTCAACATATACACGTGTGATTTAGTTTACAAAGATTTTTCAATATCGAGAACCTCGATTAAAGAGTAAAAAAGGCGTAAGGTTCAAAATGGTGTAATATTAAAATGGGATATACCGGGGCTCGGATTCGAGTTACAGGAACAAGGGCCAAACCAACCACCCAAGAATGGAATCGTCGAGCGAAAATACTTGACAACCTCATAGAAGCACCTTTTCTTGCCACCAGACATTTCTCCATCAATTAGGAATCTGATGCCGTCACTAAACACATTCCTTAAATTGTAGCCATTTGTTGAGTGTTTTTTTGGTGTCTAATCCGCATATATATTTCAGCATTGCCCTTGATTTTCTTGACTGTATATCTCTTAAATGTCAACATATACACGTGTGTTTTAGTTTACGAAGATTTTTCAATGCCGAGAACCTCGATCAGAGAGCAAAAAAGGCGTAAGGTTCACAATGATGTAAAATTAAAATGGGATATACCGGGCTAGGATTCGAGTTACTGGAACATGGGCCAAACCAACCACCCAAGAATGGAATCGTCGAGCGAAAACACTTGACAACCTCCTAGAAGCAGCTTTTCTTGCCACCAGACCTTTCTGCATCAATTAGGAATCTGATACTGTCACTAAACACATTCCTTAAATTGTAGCTATTTGTAGAGTGTTTTTTTTGGTGTCTAATCCGCATATATATCACCATTGCCCTTGATTTTCTTGACTGTATATCTCTAAATCTCAACATATGCACGTGCGATTTAGTTTACGAAGATTTTTCAATGCCGAGAAACTCGATTAGAGAGTAAAAAAGGCGTAAGGTTCACAATGGTGTAAAATTAAAATGGGATATGCCGGGCTTGGATTCGAGTTACAGGAAAAAGGGCCAAACCAACCACCCAAGAATGGAATCGTCGAGCGAAAAGACTTGACAACCTCCTAGAAGCAGCTTTTCTTGCCACCAGATCTTTCTCCATCAATTAGGAATCTGATGCCGTCACTAAACACATTCCTTAAATTGTTGCCATTTGTTGAGTGTTTTTTTTGGTGTCTAATCTGCATCTATATATATATCACCATTGCCCTTGATTTTCTTGACTGTATATCTCTTAAATGTTAACATATACACGTGTGATTTAGTTTACAAAGATTTTTCAATGCTGAGAACTTCGATCAGAGAGTAAAAAAGGCTTAAGGTTCACAATGGTGTAAAATTTAAATGGGATATACCGGGCTAGGATTCGAGTTACAGGAACAAGGGCCAAACCAACCACCCAAGAATGGAATCGTCGAGCGAAAACACTTGACAACCTCCTAGAGGAAGCTTTTCTTGCCACCAGACCTTTCTCCATCAATTAGGAATCTGATGTCGTCACTAAACACATTCCTTAAATTGTAGCCATTTGTTGAGTGTTTTTTTGGTGTCTAATCCGCATATATATCACCATTGCTCTTGATTTTCTTGACTGTATATCTCTTAAATCTCAACATATACACGTGTGATTTAGTTTACAAAGATTTTTCAATATCGAGAACCTCGATTAAAGAGTAAAAAAGGCGTAAGGTTCAAAATGGTGTAATATTAAAATGGGATATACCGGGGCTCGGATTCGAGTTACAGGAACAAGGGCCAAACCAACCACCCAAGAATGGAATCGTCGAGCGAAAATACTTGACAACCTCATAGAAGCACCTTTTCTTGCCACCAGACATTTCTCCATCAATTAGGAATCTGATGCCGTCACTAAACACATTCCTTAAATTGTAGCCATTTGTTGAGTGTTTTTTTGGTGTCTAATCCGCATATATATTTCAGCATTGCCCTTGATTTTCTTGACTGTATATCTCTTAAATGTCAACATATACACGTGTGTTTTAGTTTACGAAGATTTTTCAATGCCGAGAACCTCGATCAGAGAGCAAAAAAGGCGTAAGGTTCACAATGATGTAAAATTAAAATGGGATATACCGGGCTAGGATTCGAGTTACTGGAACATGGGCCAAACCAACCACCCAAGAATGGAATCGTCGAGCGAAAACACTTGACAACCTCCTAGAAGCAGCTTTTCTTGCCACCAGACCTTTCTGCATCAATTAGGAATCTGATACTGTCACTAAACACATTCCTTAAATTGTAGCTATTTGTAGAGTGTTTTTTTTGGTGTCTAATCCGCATATATAT
Source organism: Helianthus tuberosus (assembly GCA_030545235.1). NCBI lineage: Eukaryota > Viridiplantae > Streptophyta > Magnoliopsida > Asterales > Asteraceae > Helianthus > Helianthus tuberosus. The sequence continues at coordinate 6,540,814 of CM060452.1, forward strand.
CACCATTGCCCTTGATTTTCTTGACTGTATATCTCTAAATCTCAACATATGCACGTGCGATTTAGTTTACGAAGATTTTTCAATGCCGAGAAACTCGATTAGAGAGTAAAAAAGGCGTAAGGTTCACAATGGTGTAAAATTAAAATGGGATATGCCGGGCTTGGATTCGAGTTACAGGAAAAAGGGCCAAACCAACCACCCAAGAATGGAATCGTCGAGCGAAAAGACTTGACAACCTCCTAGAAGCAGCTTTTCTTGCCACCAGATCTTTCTCCATCAATTAGGAATCTGATGCCGTCACTAAACACATTCCTTAAATTGTTGCCATTTGTTGAGTGTTTTTTTTGGTGTCTAATCTGCATCTATATATATATCACCATTGCCCTTGATTTTCTTGACTGTATATCTCTTAAATGTCAACATATACACGTGTGATTTAGTTTACAAAGATTTTTCAATGCTGAGAACTTCGATCAGAGAGTAAAAAAGGCTTAAGGTTCACAATGGTGTAAAATTTAAATGGGATATACCGGGCTAGGATTCGAGTTACAGGAACAAGGGCCAAACCAACCACCCAAGAATGGAATCGTCGAGCGAAAACACTTGACAACCTCCTAGAGGAAGCTTTTCTTGCCACCAGACCTTTCTCCATCAATTAGGAATCTGATGTCGTCACTAAACACATTCCTTAAATTGTAGCCATTTGTTGAGTGTTTTTTTGGTGTCTAATCCGCATATATATCACCATTGCTCTTGATTTTCTTGACTGTATATCTCTTAAATCTCAACATATACACGTGTGATTTAGTTTACAAAGATTTTTCAATATCGAGAACCTCGATTAAAGAGTAAAAAAGGCGTAAGGTTCAAAATGGTGTAATATTAAAATGGGATATACCGGGGCTCGGATTCGAGTTACAGGAACAAGGGCCAAACCAACCACCCAAGAATGGAATCGTCGAGCGAAAATACTTGATAACCTCATAGAAGCAGCTTTTCTTGCCACCAGACATTTCTCCATCAATTAGGAATCTGATGCCGTCACTAAACACTTTCCTTAAATTGTAGCCATTTGTTGAGTGTTTTTTTGGTGTCTAATCCGCATATATATTTCAGCATTGCCCTTGATTTTCTTGACTGTATATTTCTTAAATGTCAACATATACACGTGTGTTTTAGTTTACGAAGATTTTTCAATGCCGAGAACCTCGATCAGAGAGCAAAAAAGGCGTAAGGTTCACAATGATGTAAAATTAAAATGGGATATACCGGGCTAGGATTCGAGTTACTGGAACATGGGCCAAACCAACCACCCAAGAATGGAATCGTCGAGCGAAAACACTTGACAACCTCCTAGAAGCAGCTTTTCTTGCCACCAGATCTTTCTCCATCAATTAGGAATCTGATGCCGTCACTAAACACATTCCTTAAATTGTTGCCATTTGTTGAGTGTTTTTTTTTGGTGTCTAATCCGCATATATATCACCATTGCCCTTGATTTTCTTGACTGTATATCTCTTAAATGTCAACATATACACGTGTGATTTAGTTTACGAAGATTTTTCAATGCCGAGAACCTCGATCAGAGAGTAAAAAAGGCGTAAGGTTCACAATGGTGTAAAACTAAAATGGGATATACCGGGTTAGGATTCGAGTTACAGGAACAAGGGCCAAACAAACCACCCAAGAATGGAATCGTCGAGCGAAAACACTTGATAACCTCCAAGAAGCAGCTTTTCTTGCCACCAGACCTTTCTGCATCAATTAGGAATCTGATACTGTCACTAAACACATTCCTTAAATTGTAGCTATTTGTAGAGTGTTTTTTTTGGTGTCTAATCCGAATATATATCACCATTGCCCTTGATTTTCTTGACTGTATATCTCTAAATCTCAACATATGCACGTGCGATTTAGTTTACGAAGATTTTTCAATGCCGAGAAACTCGATTAGAGAGTAAAAAAGGCGTAAGGTTCACAATGGTGTAAAATTAAAATGGGATATACCGGGCTTGGATTCGAGTTACAGGAAAAAGGGCCAAACCAACCACCCAAGAATGGAATCGTCGAGCGAAAAGACTTGACAACCTCCTAGAAGCAGCTTTTCTTGCCACCAGACCTTTCTCCATCAATTAGGAATCTGATGCCGTCACTAAACACATTCCTTAAATTGTTGCCATTTGTTGAGTGTTTTTTTTTTGTGTCTAATCTGCATCTATATATATATCACCATTGCCCTTGATTTTCTTGACTGTATATCTCTTAAATGTCAACATATGCACGTGTGATTTAGTTTACAAAGATTTTTCAATGCTGAGAACTTCGATCAGAGAGTAAAAAAGGCTTAAGGTTCACAATGGTGTAAAATTTAAATGGGATATACCGGGCTAGGATTCGAGTTACAGGAACAAGGGCCAAACCAACCACCCAAGAATGGAATCGTCGAGCGAAAACACTTGACAACCTTCTAGAGGAAGCTTTTCTTGCCACCAGACCTTTCTCCATCAATTAGGAATCTGATGTCGTCACTAAACACATTCCTTAAATTGTAGCCATTTGTTGAGTGTTTTTTTGGTGTCTAATCCGCATATATATCACCATTGCTCTTGATTTTCTTGACTGTATATCTCTTAAATCTCAACATATACACGTGTGATTTAGTTTACAAAGATTTTTCAATATCGAGAACCTCGATTAAAGAGTAAAAAAGGCGTAAGGTTCAAAATGGTGTAATATTAAAATGGGATATACCGGGGCTCGGATTCGAGTTACAGGAACAAGGGCCAAACCAACCACCCAAGAATGGAATCGTCGAGCGAAAATACTTGACAACCTCATAGAAGCAACTTTTCTTGCCACCAGACATTTCTCCATCAATTAGGAATCTGATGCCGTCACTAAACACATTCCTTAAATTGTAGCCATTTGTTGAGTGTTTTTTTGGTGTCTAATCCGCATATATATTTCAGCATTGCCCTTGATTTTCTTGACTGTATATCTCTTAAATGTCAACATATACACGTGTGTTTTAGTTTACGAAGATTTTTCAATGCCGAGAACCTCGATCAGAGAGCAAAAAAGGCGTAAGGTTCACAATGATGTAAAATTAAAATGGGATATACCGGGCTAGGATTCGAGTTACTGGAACATGGGCCAAACCAACCACCCAAGAATGGAATCGTCGAGCGAAAACACTTGACAACCTCCTAGAAGCAGCTTTTCTTGCCACCAGATCTTTCTCCATCAATTAGGAATCAGATGCCGTCACTAAACACATTCCTTAAATTGTTGCCATTTGTTGAGTGTTTTTTTTTGGTGTCTAATCCGCATATATATCACCATTGCCCTTGATTTTCTTGACTGTATATCTCTTAAATGTCAACATATACACGTGTGATTTAGTTTACGAAGATTTTTCAATGCCGAGAACCTCGATCAGAGAGTAAAAAAGGCGTAAGGTTCACAATCGTGTAAAACTAAAATGGGATATACCGGGTTAGGATTCGAGTTACAGGAACAAGGGCCAAACAAACCACCCAAGAATGGAATCGTCGAGCGAAAACACTTGACAACCTCCTAGAAGCAGCTTTTCTTGCCACTAGACCTTTCTGCATCAATTAGGAATCTGATACTGTCACTAAACACATTCCTTAAATTGTAGCTATTTGTAGAGTGTTTTTTTTGGTGTCTAATCCACATATATATCACCATTGCCCTTGATTTTCTTGACTGTATATCTCTAAATCTCAACATATGCGCGTGCGATTTAGTTTACGAAGATTTTTCAATGCCGAGAAACTCGATTAGAGAGTAAAAAAGGCGTAAGGTTCACAATGGTGTAAAATTAAAATGGGATATACCGGGCTTAGATTCGAGTTACAGGAAAAAGGGCCAAACCAACCACCCAAGAATGGAATCGTCGAGCGAAAAGACTTGACAACCTCCTAGAAGCAGCTTTTCTTGCCACCAGACCTTTCTCCATCAATTAAGAATCTGATGCCGTCACTAAACACATTCCTTAAATTGTAGCCATTTGTTGAGTGTTTTTTTTTGGTGTCTAATCTGCATCTATATATATATCACCATTGCCCTTGATTTTCTTGACTGTATATCTCTTAAATGTCAACATATACACGTGTGATTTAGTTTACAAAGATTTTTCAATGCTGAGAACTTCGATCAGAGAGTAAAAAAGGCTTAAGGTTCACAATGGTGTAAAATTTAAATGGGATATACCGGGATAGGATTCGAGTTACAGGAACAAGGGCCAAACCAACCACCCAAGAATGGAATCGTCGAGCGAAAACACTTGACAACCTCCTAGAGGAAGCTTTTCTTGCCACCAGACCTTTCTCCATCAATTAGGAATCTGATGTCGTCACTAAACACATTCCTTAAATTGTAGCCATTTGTTGAGTGTTTTTTTGGTGTCTAATCCGCATATATATCACCATTGCTCTTGATTTTCTTGACTGTATATCTCTTAAATCTCAACATATACACGTGTGATTTAGTTTACAAAGATTTTTCAATATCGAGAACCTCGATTAAAGAGTAAAAAAGGCGTAAGGTTCAAAATGGTGTAATATTAAAATGGGATATACCGGGGCTCGGATTCGAGTTACAGGAACAAGGGCCAAACCAACCACCCAAGAATGGAATCGTCGAGCGAAGACACTTGACAACCTCATAGAAGCAGCTTTTCTTGCCACCAGACATTTCTCCATCAATTAGGAATCTGATGCCGTCACTAAACACATTCCTTAAATTGTAGCCATTTGTTGAGTGTTTTTTTGGTGTCTAATCCGCATATATATTTCAGCATTGCCCTTGATTTTCTTGACTGTATATCTCTTAAATGTCAACATATACACGTGTGTTTTAGTTTACGAAGATTTTTCAATGCCGAGAACTTCGATCAGAGAGCAAAAAAGGCGTAAGGTTCACAATGATGTAAAATTAAAATGGGATATACCGGGATAGGATTCGAGTTACTGGAACATGGGCCAAACCAACCACCCAAGAATGGAATCGTCGAGCGAAAACACTTGACAACCTCCTAGAAGCAGCTTTTCTTGCCACCAGATCTTTCTCCATCAATTAGGAATCTGATGCCGTCACTAAACACATTCCTTAAATTGTTGCCATTTGTTGAGTGTTTTTTTTGGTGTCTAATCCGCATATATATCAACATTGCCCTTGATTTTCTTGACTGTATATCTCTTAAATGTCAACATATACACGTGTGATTTAGTTTACGAAGATTTTTCAATGCCGAGAACCTCGATCAGAGAGTAAAAAAGGCGTAAGGTTCAAAATGGTGTAAAATTAAAATGGGATATACCGGGTTAGGAATCGAGTTACAGGAACAAGGGCCAAACAAACCACCCAAGAATGGAATCGTCGAGCGAAAAGACTTGACAACCTCCTAGAAGCAGCTTTTCTTGCCACCAGACCTTTCTCCACCAATTAGGAATCTGATACCGTCACTAAACACATTCGTTAAATTGTAGCTATTTGTAGAGTGTTTTTTTTTGGTGTCTAATCCGCATATATATCACCATAGCCCTTGATTTTCTTGACTGTATATCTCTAAATTTCAACATATACACGTGTGATTTAGTTTACGAAGATTTTTCAATGCTGAGAAACTCGATTAGAGTGTAAAAAAGGCGTAAGGTTCACAATGGTGTAAAATTAAAATGGGATATACCGGGACTGGATTTGAGTTACAGGAAAAAGGGCCAAACCAACCACTCAAGAATGGAATCGTCGAGCGAAAACACTTGACAACCTCCTAGAAGCAGCTTTTCTTGCCACCAGACCTTTCTCCGTCAATTAGGAATCTGATGCCGTCACTAAACACATTCCTTAAATTGTAGCCATTTGTTGAGTGTTTTTTTTGGTGTCTAATCAGCATATATATATATCACCATTGCCCTTGATTTTCTTGACTGTATATCTCTTAAATGTCAACATATACACGTGTGATTTAGTTTACAAAGATTTTTCAATGCCGAGAACTTCGATCAGAGAGTAAAAAAGGCTTAAGGTTCACAATGGTGTAAAATTTAAATGGGATATACCGGGCTAGGATTCGAGTTACAGGAACAAGGGCCAAACCAACCACCCAAGAATGGAATCGTCGAGCGAAAACCCTTGACAACCTCCTAGAGGAAGCTTTTCTTGCCACCAGACCTTTCTCCATCAATTAGGAATCTGATGCCGTCACTAAACACATCCTTATATTGTAGCCATTTGTTGAGTGTTTTTTTGGTGTCTAATCCGCATATATATCACTATTGCCCTTGATTTTCTTGACTGTATATCTCTTAAATATCAACAAATACACGTGTGATTTAGTTTACGAAGATTTTTCAATGCCGAGGACCTAGATCAGAGAGTAAAAAAGGCGTAAGGTTCACAATGGTGTAAAATTAAAATGGGATATACCAGGCTAGGATTCGAGTTACAGAAACAATGGCCAAACCAACCACCCAGGAATGGAATCGTCGAGCGAAAACACTTGACAACCTCCTAGAAGCAGCTTTTCTTGCCACCAGACCTTTCTCCATCAATTAGGAATCTGATGCCGTCACTAAACACATTCCTTAAATTGTAGCCATTTGTTGAGTGTTTTTTTGGTGTCTAATCTGCATATATATTTCAGCATTGCCCTTGATTTTCTGGACTGTATATCTCTTAAATGTCAACATATACACGTGTGTTATAGTTTACGAATATTTTTCAATGCCGAGAACCTCGATCAGAGAGCAAAAAGGCGTAAGGTTCACAATGGTGTAAAATTAAAATGGGATATACCGGGCTAGGATTCGAGTTACTGGAACATGGGCCAAACCAACCACCCAAGAATGGAATCGTCGAGCGAAAACACTTGACAACCTCCTAGAAGCAGCTTTTCTTGCCACCAGAACTTTCTCCATCAATTAGGAATCTGATGCCGTCACTAAACACATTCCTTAAATTGTTGCCATTTGTTGAGTGTTTTTTTTGGTGTCTAATCCACATATATCTCACCATTGCCCTTGATTTTCTTGACTGTATATCTCTTAAATGTCAACATATACACGTGTGATTTAGTTTACGAAGATTTTTCAATGCCGAGAACCTCGATTAGAGAGTAAAAAAGGCGTAAGGTTCAAAATGGTGTAAAATTAAAATGGGATATACCGGGCTAGGATTCGAGTTACAGGAACAAGGGCCAAACCAACCACCCAAGAATGGAATCGTCGAGCGAAAACACTTGACAACCTCCTAGAAGCAGCTTTTCTTGCCACCAGACCTTTCTCCATCAATTAGGAATCTGACGCCGTCACTAAACACAATCCTTAAATTGTAGCGATTTGTTGAGTGTTTTTTTTTGTGTCTAATCCGCATATATATCACCATTGCCCTTGATTTCCTCGATTGTATATCTCTGAAATGTCAACATATTCACGTGTGATTTAGCTTACAACGATTTTTCCATGCCGAGAATCTCGATCAGAGAGTAAAAAGGCGTAAGGTTCACAATGGTGTAAAATTAAAATGGGATATACCGGGCTAGGATTCGTGTTACAGGAACAAGGGCCAAACCAACCACCCAAGAATGGAATCGTCGAGCGAAAACACTTGACAACCTCCTAGAAGAAGCTTTTCTTTCCACCAGACCTTTCTCCATCAATTAGGAATCTGATGCCGTCACTAAACACATTTCTTAAATTGAAGTCATTTGTTGAGTGTTTTTTTTGGTGTCTAATCCGCTTATATATCACCATTGCCCTTGATTTTCTTGACTGTATATCTCCAAAATGTCAACATATACACGTGTGATTTAGTTTACGAAGATTTTTCAATGCCAAGAACCTCGATTAGAGAGTTAAAAAGGCGTAAGGTTCACAACGGTGAAAAATTAAAATGGGATTTACAGGGCAAGGATTCGAGTTACAGGAACAAGGGCCAAACCAACCACCCAAGAATGGAATCGACGAGCGAAAACACTTGACAACCTCCAAAAATCAGCTTTTCTTGCCACCAGACCATTCTCCATCAATTAGGAATCTGATGCCGTCACTAAACACATTCCTTAAATTGTTGCCATTTGTTGAGTGTTTTTTTGGTGTCTAATCCGCATATATATCACCATTGCTCTTGATTTTCTTGACTGTATATCTCTTAAATGTCAACATATACACGTGTGACTTAGTTTACGAAGGTTTTTCAATACCGAGAACCTCGATCAGAGAGTAAAAAAGGCGTAAGGTTCACAATGGTGTTAAATTAAAATGGGATATACCAGGCTAGGATTCGAGTTACAGAAACAATGGCCAAACCAACCACCCAGGAATGGAATCGTCGAGCGAAAACACTTGACAACCTCCTAGAAGCAGCTTTTCTTGCCACCAGACCTTTCTCCATCAATTAGGAATCTGATGCCGTTACTAAACACATTCCTTAAATTGTAGCCATTTGTTGAGTGTTTTTTTGGTGTCTAATATGCATATATATCACCATTGCCCTTGATTTTCATGACTGTATATCTCTTAAATGTCAACATATACACGTGTGATTTAGTTTACAAAGATTTTTCCATGCCGAGAACCTCGATCAGAGAGTAAAAAAGGCGCAAGGTTCACAATGGTGTAAAATTAAAATGGGATATACCGGGCTAGGATTTGAGTTATAGGAACAAGTGCCAAACCAACCACCCAAGAATGGAATCGTCGAGCGAAAACACTTGACAATCTCCTAGAATCTGCTTTTCTTGCCACCAGACCTTTCTCCATCAATTAGGAATCTGATGCCGTCACTAAACACATTCCTTAAATTGTAGCCATTTGTTTAGTGTTTTTTTTGTGTGTCTAATCGGCATATATATCACCATTGCCCTTGATTTTCTTGACTGTAATCTCTAAAATGTCAACATATACACGTGTGATTTAGTTTACGAAGATTTTTCAATGCCTAGAACCTCGATTAGAGAGTAAAAGAGGCGTAAGGTTCACAATGGTGTAACATTAAAATGGGATATATCGGGCTAGGATTCGAGTTACAGGAACAATGGCCAAACCAACCACCCAAGAATGGAATCGTCGAGCGAAAACACTTAACAACCTCCTAGAAGCAGCTTTTCTTGCCACCAGACCTTTCTCCATCAATTAGGAATCTGATGCCGTCACTAAACACATTCCTTAAATTGTAGCCATTTGTTGAGTGTTTTTTTTTGTGTCTAATCGGCATATATATCACCATTGCCCTTGATTTTCTTGACTGTATATCTCTTAAATGTCAACATATACACGTGTGATTTAGTTTACGAAGATTTTTCAATGCCTAGAACCTCGATTAGAGAGTAAAAGAGGCGTAAGGTTCACAATGGTGAGACATTAAAATGGGATATACCGGGCTAGGATTCGAGTTACAGGAACAAGGGCCAAACCAACCACCCAAGAATGGAATCGTCGAGCGAAAACACTTGACAACCTCCTAGAAGCAGCTTTTCTTGCCACCAGACCTTTCTCCATCAATTAGGAATCTGATGCCGTCGCTAAACACATTCCTTAAATTGTAGCCATTTGTTGAGTGTTTTTTTGGTGTCTAATCCGCATATATATCACCATTGCCCATGATTTTCTTGACTGTATATCTCTTAAATGTCAACATATACACGTGTGATTTAATTTACGAAGATTTTTCAATGCCGAGAACCTCGATCAGAGAGTAAAAAAGGCGTAAGGTTCACAATGGTGTAAAATTAAAATGGGATATACTGGGATAGGATTCGAGTTACAGGAACAAGGACCAAACCAACCACCCAAGAATGGAATCGTCGAGCGAAAACACTTGACAACCTCCTAGAAGCAGCTTTTCTTGCCACCAGACCTTTCTCCATCAATTAGGAATCTGATGCCGTCGCTAAACACATTACTTAAATTGTAGCCATTTGTTGAGTGTTTTTTTTGGTGTCTAATCCGCATATATATCAGCATTGCCCTTGATTTTCTTCACTGTATATCTCTTAAATGTCAACATATACACGAGTGATTTAGTTTACGAAGGTTTTTCAATGCCGAGAACCTCGACCAGAGAGTAAAAAAGGCGTAAGGTTCACAACGGTGTAAAATTAAACTGGGATATACCGGGATAGGATTCGAGTTACAGGAAGAAGGGCCAAACCAACCACCCGAGAATAGAATCGTCGAGCGAAAACACTTGACAACCTCCTAGAAGCTGCTTTTCTTGCCACCAGACCTTTCTCCTTCAATTAGGAATCTGATGCCGTCACTAAACCCATTCCTTAAATTGTAGCCATTTGTTGAGTGTTTTTTTTTTGTGTCTAATCGGCATATATATCACCATTGCCCTTGATTTTCTTGACTGTATATCTCTAAAATGTCAACATATACACGTGTGATTTAGTTTATGAAGATTTTTCACTGCCGAGAACCTCGATCAGAGTGTAAAAAAGGCGTAAGGTTCACAATGGTGTAAAATTAAAATGAGATATACCGGGCTAGGATTCGAGTTACAGGTACAGGAGCCAAACCAACCACCCAAGAATGGAATCGTCGAGCGAAAACAATTGACAACCTCCTAAAAGCAGCTTTTCTTGTCACCAGACCTTTCTCCATCAATTAGGAATCTGATGCCGTCACTAAACACATTCCTTAAATTGTAGCCATTTGTTGAGTGTTTTTTTTGGTGTCAAATCCGCATATATATCACAATTGCCCTTGATTTCCTCGATTGTATATCTCTTAAATGTCAACATATTCACGTGTGATTTAGTTTTCAAAGACTTTTCCATGCCGAGAATCTCGATCAGAGAGTAAAAAAGGCGTAAGGTTTACAATGGTGTAGAATTAAAATGGGATATACCGGGCTAGGATTCGAGTTACAGGAACAAGGGCCAAACCAACCACCCAAGAATGGGATCGTCGAGCGAAAACACTTGACAACCTCCTAGAAGAAGCTTCTCTTTCCACCAGATCTTTCTCCATCAATTAGGAATCTGATGCCGTCACTAAACACATTTCTTAAATTGAAGCCATTTGTTGAGTGTTTTTTTTGGTGTCTAATCCGCTTATATATCACCATTGCCCTTGATTTTCTTGACTTTATATCTCTTAAATCTCAACATATACACGTGTGACTTAGTTTACGAAGGTTTTTCAATACTGAGAACCTCGATCAGAGAGTAAAAAAGGCGTAAGGTTCACAATGGTGTTAAATTAAAACGGGATATACCGGGCTCGGATTCGAGTTACAGGAACAAGGGCCAAACCAACCACCCAAGAATGGAACCGTCAAGCGAAAACACTTGACAATCTCCTAGAAGTAGCTTTTCTTGCCACTAGACCTTTGTCTATCAATTAGGAATCTGATGCCGTCACTAAACACATTCCTTAAATTGTAGCCATTTGTTGAGTGTTTTTTTGGGTGTCTAATACGCATATATATCACCATTGCCCTTGATTTTCATGACTGTATATCTCTTAAATGTTAACAAATACACGTGTGATTTAGTTTACGAAGATTTTTCCATGCCGAGAACCTCGATCAGAGAGTAAAAAAGGCGTAAGGTTCACAATGGTGTAAAATTTAAATGGGATATACCGGGCTAGGATTTGAGTTATAGGAACAAGTGCCAAACCAACCACCCAAGAATGGAATCGTCGAGCGAAAACACTTGACAATCTCCTAGAATCAGCTTTTCTTGCCCCCAGACCTTTCTCCATCAATTAGGAATCTGATGCCGTCGCTAAACACATTCCTTAAATTGTAGCCATTTGTTGAGTGTTTTTTTTGGTGTCTAATCCGCATATATATCACCATTGCCCATGATTTTCTTGACTGTATATCTCTTAAATGTCAACATATACACGTGTGATTTAGTTTACGAAGATTTTTCAATGCCGAGAACCTCGATCAGAGAGTAAAAAAGGCGTAAGGTTCACAATGGTGTAAAATTAAAATGGGATATACTGGGATAGGATTCGAGTTACAGGAACAAGGGCCAAACCAACCACCCAAGAATGGAATCGTCGAGCGAAAACACTTGACAACCTCCTAGAAGCAGCTTTTCTTGCCACCAGACCTTTCTCCATCAATTAGGAATCTGATGCCGTCACTAAACACATTCCTTATATTGTAGCCATTTGTTGAGTGTTTTTTTTGGTGTCTAATCCGCATATATATCACCATTGCCCTTGATTTTTCTTGACTGTATATCTCTTAAATGTTAACATATACACGTGTGATTTAGTTTACGAAGATTTTTCAATGCCGGGAACCTCGATCAGAGAGTAAAAAAGGCGTAAGGTTCACAATGGTGTAAAATTAAAATGGGATATACTGGGATAGGATTCGAGTTACAGGAACAAGGGCCAAACCAACCACCCAAGAATGGAATCGTCGAGCGAAAACACTTGACAACCTCCTAGAAGCAGCTTTTCTTGCCACCAGACCTATCTCCATCAATTAGGAATCTGATGCCGTCGCTAAACACATTCCTTAAATTGTAGCCATTTGTTGAGTGTTTTTTTTGGTGTCTAATCCGCATATATATCACCATTGCCCATGACTTTCTTGACTGTATATCTCTTAAATGTCAACATATACACGTGTGATTTAGTTTACGGAGATTTTTCAATGCCGAGAACCTCGATCAGAGAGTAAAAAAGGCGTAAGGTTAACAATGGTGTAAAATTAAAATGGGATATACCTGGCTAGGATTCGAGTTACAGGAACAAGGGCCAAACCAATCACCCAAGATTGGAATCGTCGAGTGAAAACACTTGACAACCTCCTAGAAGCAACTTTTCTTGCCACCGGACCTTTCTCCATCAATTAGGAATCTGATGCCGTCACTAAACACATTCCTTAAATTGTAGCCATTTGTTGAGTCTTTTGTTGATTGTTTTTTTTGGTGTCTAATCCGCATATATATCACCATTGCCCTTGATTTTCTTGACTGTATATCTCTTAAATGTTAACATATACACGTGTGATTTAGTTTACGAAGATTTTTCAATGCCGAGAACCTCGATTAGAGAGTAAAAAAGGCGTAAGGTTCACAATGGTGTAACATTAAAATGGGATATACCGGGCTAGGATTCGAGTTACAGGAACAAGGGCCAAACCAATCACCCAAGAATGGAATCGTCGAGTGAAAACACTTGACAACCTCCTAGAAGCAACTTTTCTTGCCACCAGACCTTTCTCCATCAATTAGGAATCTGATGCCGTCACTAAACACATTCCTTAAATTGTAGCCATTTGTTGAGTCTTTTTTTGGTGTCTAATCCGCATATATATCACCATTGCCCTTGATTTTCTTGACTGTATATCTCTTAAATGTTAACATATACACGTGTGATTTAGTTTACGAAGATTTTTCAATGCCGAGAACCTCGATCAGAGAGTAAAAAAGGCGTAAGGTTCACAATGGTGTAAAATTAAAATGGGATATACTGGGATAGGATTCGAGTTACAGGAACAAGGGCCAAACCAACCACCCAAGAATGGAATTGTCGAGCGAAAACACTTGACAACCTCCTAGAAGCAGCTTTTCTTGCCACCAGACCTTTCTCCATCAATTAGGAATCTGATGCCGTCGCTAAACACATTCCTTAAATTGTAGCCATTTGTTGAGTGCTTTTTTTGGTGTCTAATCCACATATATATCACCATTGCCCATGATTTTCTTGACTGTATATCTCTTAAATGTCAACATATGCACGTGTGATTTAGTTTACGAAGATTTTTCAATGCCGAGAACCTCGATCAGAGAGTAAAAAAAGGCGTAAGGTTCACAATGGTGTAAAATTAAAATGGGATATACCTGGCTAGGATTCGGGTTACAGTAACAAGGGCCAAACCAATCACCCAAGAATGGAATCGTCGAGTGAAAACACTTGACAACCTCCTAGAAGCAACTTTTCTTGCCACCAGACCTTTCTCCATCAATTAGGAATCTGATGCCGTCACTAAACACATTCCTTAAATTGTAGCCATTTGTTGAGTGTTTTTTTTGGTGTCTAATCCGTATATATATCACCATTGCCCTTGATTTTCTTGACTGTATATCTCTTAAATGTCAACATATACACGAGTGATTTAGTTTATGAAGGTTTTTCAATGCCGAGAACCTCGATCAGAGAGTAAAAAAGGTGTAAGGTTCACAATGGTGTAAAATTAAAAAGGGATATACCGGGATAGGATTCGAGTTACAGGAACAAGGGCCAAACCAACCACGCAAGAATGGAATCGTCGAGCGAAAACACTTGACAACCTCCTAGAAGCTGATTTTCTTGCCACCAGACCTTTCTCCATCAATTAGGAATCGGATGCCGTCACTAAACACATTCCTTAAATTGTAGCCATTTGTTGAGTGTTTTTTTTGTGTCTAATCGGCATATATATCACCATTGCCCTTGATTTTCTTAGCTGTATATCTTTAAAATGTCAACATATACACGTGTGATTTAGTTTATGAAGATTTTTCAATGCCGAGAACCTCGATCAGAGTGTAAAAAAGGCGTAAGGTTCACAATGGTGTAAAATTAAAATGAGATATACCGGGCTAGGATTCGAGTTACAGGAACAGGAACCAAACCAACCACCCAAGAATGGAACCGTCGAGCGAAAACACTTGACAACCTCCTAGAAGCAGCTTTTCTTATCACCAGACCTTTCTCCATCAATTAGGAATCTGATGCCGTCACTAAACACATTCCTTAAAGTGTAGCCATTTGTTGAGTGGTTTTTTTGGTGTCTAATCCGCATATATATCACAATTGCCCTTGATTTCCTCGATTGTATATCTCTTAAATGTCAACATATTCACGTGTGATTTAGTTTACAAAGACTTTTCCATGCCGAGAATCTCGATCAGAGAGTAAAAAAGGCGTAAGGTTCACAATGGTGTAAAATTAAAATGGGATATATACCGGGCTAGGATTCGAGTTACAGGAACAAGGGCCAAACCAACCACCCAAGAATGGGATCGTTGAGCGAAAACACTTGACAACCTCCTAGAAGCAGCTTTTCTTACCACCAGACCTTTCTCCATCAATTAGGAATCCGATGCCGTCACTAAACACATTCCTTAAATTGTAGCCATTTGTTGAGTGTTTTTTTTGGTGTCTAATCCACATATATATCACCATTGCCCTTGATTTTCTTGACTGTATATCTCTTAAATGTTAACATATACACGTGTGATTTAGTTTACGAAGATTTTTCAATGCCGAGAACCTCGATCAGAGAGTAAAAAAGGCGTAAGGTGCACAATGGTGTAAAATTAAAATGGGATATACTAGGATAGGATTCGAGTTACAGGAACAAGGGCCAAACCAACCACCCAAGAATGGAATCGTCGAGCGAAAACACTTGACAACCTCCTAGAAGCAGCTTTTCTTGCCACCAGACCTTTCTCCATCAATTAGGAATCTGATGCCGTCGCTAAACACATTCCTTAAATTGTAGCCATTTGTTGAGTGTTTTTTTTGGTGTCTAATCCGCATATATATCACCATTGCCCATGATTTTCTTGACTGTATATCTCTTAAATGTCAACATATACACGTGTGATTTAGTTTACGAAGATTTTTCAATGCCGAGAACCTCGATCAGAGAGTAAAAAAGGCGTAAGGTTCACAATGGTGTAAAATTAAAATGGGATATACCGGGCTAGGATTCGAGTTACAGGAACAAGGGCCAAACCAATCACCCAAGAATGGAATCGTCGAGTGAAAACACTTGACAACCTCTTAGAAGCAACTTTTCTTGCCACCAGACCTTTCTCCATCAATTAGGAATCTGATGCCGTTACTAAACACATTCCTTAAATTGTAGCCATTTGTTGAGTGTTTTTTTTGGTGTCTAATCCGCATATATATCACCATTGCCCTTGATTTTCTTGACTGTATATCTCTTAAATGTCAACATATACACGTGTGATTTAGTTTACGAAGGTTTTTCAATGCCGAGAACCTCGATCAGAGAGTAAAAAAGGCGTAAGGTTCACAATGGTGTAAAATTAAAAAGGGATATACCGGGATGGGATTCGAGTTACAGAAACAAGGGCCAAACCAACCACCCAAGAATGCAATCGTCGAGCGAAAACACTTGACAACCTCCTAGAAGCAGCTTTCTTGCCACCAGACCTTTCTCCATCAATTAGGAATCTGATGCCGTCACTAAACACATTCCTTAAATTGTAGCCATTTATTGAGTGTTTTTTTTGGTGTCTAATCCGCATATATATCACAATTGCCCTTGATTTCCTCGATTGTATATCTCTTAAATGTCAACATATTCACGTGTGATTTAGTTTACAAAGACTTTTCCATGCCGAGAATCTCGATCTGAGAGTAAAAAAGGCGTAAGGTTCACAATGGTGTAAAATTAAAATGGGATATACCTGGCTAGGATTCGAGTTACAGGAACAAGGGCCAAACCAACCACCCAAGAATGGGATCGTCGAGCGAAAACACTTGACAACCTCCTAGAAGAAGCTTTTCTTTCCACCAGATCTTTCTCCATCAATTAGGAATCTGATGCCGTCACTCAACACATTTCTTAAATTGAAGCCATTTGTTGAGTGTTTTTTTTGGTGTCTAATCCGCTTATATATCACCATTGCTCTTGATTTTCTTGACTGTATATCTCTTAAATCTCAACATATACACGTGTGATTTAGTTTACGAAGATTTTTCAATGCCGAGAACCTCGATTAGAGAGTAAAAAAGGCGTAAGGTTCACAACGGTGAAAAATTAAAATGGGAAATACCGGGCAAGGATTCGAGTTACAGGAACAAGGGCCAAACCAACCACCCAAGAATGGAATCGACGAGCGAAAACACTTGACAACCTCCAAAAATCAGCTTTTCTTGCCACCAAACCTTTCTCCATCAATTAGGAATCTGATGCCGTCACTAAACACATTCCTTAATTTGTTGCCATTTGTTGAGTGTTTTTTTGGTGTCTAATCCGCATATATATCACCATTGCCCTTGATTTTCTTGATTGTATATCTCTTAAATGTCAACATATACACGTGTGATTTAGTTTACGAAGGTTTTTCAATACCGAGAACCTCGATCAGAGAGTAAAAAAGGCGTAACGTTCACAATGGTGTTAAATTAAAATGGGATATACCGGGCTCGGATTCGAGTTACAGGAAAAAGGGCCAAACCAACCACCCAAGAATGGAATCGTCAAGCGAAAACACTTGACAAACTCCTAGAAGTAGCTTTTCTTGCCACTAAACCTTTCTCCATCAGTTAGGAATCTGATGCCGTCACCAAACACATTCCTTAAATTGTAGCCATTTGTTGAGTGTTTTTTTTTGTGTCTAATCGGCATATATATCACCATTGCCCTTGATTTTCTTGACTGTATATCTCCAAAATGTCAACATATACACGTGTGATTTAGTTTATGAAGATTTTTCAATGCCGAGAACCTCGATCAGAGTGTAAAAAAGGCGTAAGGTTCAAATTGGTGTAAAATTAAAATGAGATATACCGGGCTAGGATTCGAGTTACAGGAACAGGAGCCATACCAACCACCCAAGAATGGAATCGTCGAGCGAAAACACTTGACAACCTCCTAGAAGCAGCTTTTCTTGCCACCAGACCTTTCTCCATCAATTAGGAATCTGATGCCGTCACTAAACACATTCCTTAAATTGTTGCCATTTGTTGAGTGTTTTTTTTGGTGTCTAATCCGCATATATATCGCCATTGCCCTTGATTTTCTTGACTGTATATCTCTAAAATGTCAACATAAACACGTGTGATTTAGTTTACGAAGGTTTTTCAATACCGAGAACCTCGATGAGAGAGTAAAAAAGGCGTAAGGTTCACAATGGTGTTAAATTAAAATGAGATATACCGGGCACGGATTCGAGCCGGGCACGGATTCGAGTTACAGGAACAAGGGCCAAACTAACCACGCAAGAATGGAATCGTCAAGCGAAAACACTTGACAACCTCCTAGAAGTAGCTTTTCTTGCCACTAGACCTTTCTCCATCAATTAGGAATCTGATGCCGTCACTAAACACATTCCTTAAATTGTAGCCATTTGTTGAGTGTTTTTTTGGGTGTCTAATACGCATATATATCACCATTTCCCTTGATTTTCATGACTGTATATCTCTTAAATGTCAACATATACACGTGTGATTTAGTTTACGAAGGTTTTTCCATGCCGAGAACCTCGATCAGAGAGTAAAAAAGGCGTAAGGTTCACAATGGTGTAAAATTAAAATGGGATATACCGGGCTAGGATTTGAGTTATAGGAACAAGTGCCAAACCAACCACCCAAGAATGGAATCGTCGAGCGAAAACACTTGACAATCTCCTAGAATCCGCTTTTCTTGCCACCAGACCTTTCTCCATCAATTAGGAATCTGATGCCGTCACTAAACACATTCCTTAAATTGTAGCCATTTGTTGAGTGTTTTTTTTGTGTGTCTAATCGGCATATATATCACCATTGCCCTTGATTTTCTTGACAGTATATCTCTAAAATGTCAACATATACACGTGTGATTTAGTTTATGAAGATTTTTCAATGCCGAGAACCTCGATCAGAGTGTAAAAAAGGCGTAAGGTTCACAATGGTGTAAAATTAAAATGAGATATACCGGGCTAGGATTTGAGTTACAGGAACAAGGGCCAAACCAACCACCCAAGAGTGGAATCGTCGAGCGAAAACACTTGACAATCTCCTAAAATCAGCTTTTCTTGCCACCAGACCCTTCTCCATCAATTAGGAATCTGATGCCGTCGCTAAACACATTCCTTAAATTGTAGCCATTTATTGAGTGTTTTTTTGGTGTCTAATCCACATATATATCACCATTGCCCTTGATTTTCTTGACTGTATATCTCTTAAATGTTAACATATACACGTGTGATTTAGTTTACGCAGATTTTTCAATGCCGAGAACCTCGATCAGAGAGTGAAAAAGGAGTAAGGTTCACAATGGTGTAAAATTAAAATGGGATATACAGGGCTAGGATTCGAGTTACAGGAACAAGGGCCAAACCAACCACCCAAGAATGGAATCGTCGAGCGAAAACACTTGACAACCTCCTAGAAGCAGCTTTTCTTACCACCAGACCTTTCTCCATCAATTAGGAATCCGATGCCGTCACTAAACACATTCCTTAAATTGTAGCCATTTGTTGAGTGTTTTTTTTGGTGTCTAATCCGCATATATATCACCATTGCCCTTGATTTTCTTGACTGTATATCTCTTAAATGTCAACATATACACGTGTGATTTAGTTTACGAAGATTTTTCAATGCTGAGAACCTCGATCAGAGAGTAAAAAAGGCGTAAGGTTAACAATGGTGTAAAATTAAAATGGGATATACCGGGCTAGGATTCGAGTTACAGGAAAGAGGGCCAAACCAATCACCCAAGAATGGAATCGTCGAGTGAAAACACTTGACAACTTCCTAGAAGCAGCTTTTCTTGCCACCAGACCTTTCTCCATCAATTAGGAATCTGATGCCGTCACTAAACACATTCCTTAAATTGTAGCCATTTGTTAAGTGTTTTTTTGGTGTCTAATCCGCATATATATCACCATTGCCCTTGATTTTCTTGACTGTATATCTCTTAAATGTCAACATATACACGTGTGTTTTAGTTTACCAAGATTTTTCAATGCCGAGAACCTCGATTAGAGAGTAAAAAAGGCGTAAGGTTCACAATGGTGTAAAATTAAAAAGGGATATACCGGGCTAGGATTCGAGTTACAGGAACAAGGGCCAAACCAATCACTCAAGAATGGAATCGTCGAGTGAAAACACTTGACAACCTCCTAGAAGCAACTTTTCTTGCCACCAGACCTTTCTCCATCAATTAGGAATCTGATTCCGTCACTAAACACATTCCTTAAATTGTAGCCATTTGTTGAGTGTTTTTTTGGTGTCTAATCCGCATATATATCACCATTGCCCTTGATTTTCTTGACTGTATATCTCTTAAATGTTAACATATACACGTGTGATTTACTTTACGCAGATTTTTCAATGCCGAGAACCTCGATCAGAGAGTGAAAAAGGCGTAAGGTTCACAATGGTGTAAAATTAAAATGGGATATACCGGGATAGGATTCGAGTTACAGGAACAAGGGCCAAACCAACCACCCAAGAATGGAATCGTTGAGCGAAAACACCTGACAACCACCTAGAAGCAGCTTATCTTGCCACCAGACCTTTCTCCATCAATTAGGAATCTGATGCCGTCACTAAACACATTCCTTAAATTGTAGCCATTTGTTGAGTGTTTTTTTTGGTGTCTAATCCGCATATATATCACCATTGCCCTTGATTTTCTTGACTGTATATCTCTTAAATGTCAACATATACACGTGTGATTTAGTTTACGAAGATTTTTCAATGCCGAGAACCTCGATCAGAGAGTAAAAAAGGCGTAAGGTTCACAACGGTGTAAAATTAAAATGGGATATACCGGGCTAGGATTCGAGTTACAGGAAAAAGGGCCAAACCAATCACCCAAGAATGGAATCGTCGAGTGAAAACACTTGACAACCTCTTAGAAGCAACTTTTCTTGCCACCAGACCTTTCTCCATCAATTAGGAATCTGATGCCGTCACTAAACACATTCCTTAAATTGTAGCCATTTGTTGAGTGTTTTTTTGGTTTCTAATCCGCATATATATCACCATTGCCCTTGATTTTCTTGACTGTATATCTCTTAAATGTCAACATATACACGTGTGATTTAGTTTACGAAGATTTTTCAATGCCGAGAACCTCGATCAGAGAGTAAAAAAGGCGTAAGGTTCACAATGCTGTAAAATTAAAATGGGATATACCGGGATAGGATTCGAGTTACAGGAACAAGGGCCAAACCAACCACCCAAGAATGGAATCGTTGAGCGAAAACACTTGACAACCTCCTAGAAGCAGCTTTTCTTGCCACCAGACCTTTCTCCATCAATTAGGAATCTGATGCCCTCACTAAACACATTCCTTAAATTGTAGCCATTTGTTGAGTGTTTTTTGTTGGTGTTTAATCTGCATATATATCACCATTGCGCTTGATTTTCTTGACTGTATATCTCTTAAATGTCAACATATACACGTGTGATTTAGTTTACGAAGATTTTTCAATGCCGAGAACCTCGATCAGAAAGTAAAAAAGGCGTAAGGTTCATAATGGTGTAAAATTAAAATATGATATACCGGGCTAGGATTCGAGTTACAGGAACAAGGGCCAAACCAACCACCTAAGAATGGAATCGTCGAGCAAAAACACTTGGCAACCTCATAGAAGCAGCTTTTCTTGCCACCAGAACTTTCTCCATCAATTAGGAATCTGATGCCGTCACTAAACACATTCCTTAAGTTGTAGCTATTTGTTGAGTGTTTTTTTTGGTATCTAATCCGCATATATATCACCATTGCCCTTGATTTTCTTGACTGTATATCTCTTAAATGTCAACATATACACGTGTGATTTAGTTTACGAAGATTTTTCAATGCCGAGAACCTCGATCAGAGAGTAAAAAAGGCGTAAGGTTCACAATGGTGTAAAATTAAAATGGGATATACCGGGGCTAGGATTCGAGTTATAGGAACAAGGGCCAAACCAATCACCCTAGAATGGAATCGTCGAGTGAAAACACTTGACACCCTCCTAGAAGCAACTTTTCTTGCCACCAGACCTTTCTCCATCAATTAGGAATCTGATGCCGTCACTAAACACATTCCTTAAATTGTAGCCATTTGTTGAGTGTTTTTTTTGGTGTCTAATCCGCATATATATCACCATTGCCCTTGATTTTCTTGACTGTATATCTCTTAAATGTCAACATATACACGTGTGATTTAGTTTACGAAGATTTTTCAATGCCGAGAACCTCGATCAGAGAGTAAAAAAGGCGTAAGGTTCACAATGGTGTAAAATTAAAATGGGATATACCGGGATAGTATTCGAGTTACAGGAACAAGGGCCAAACCAACCACCCAAGAATGGAATCGTCGAGCGAAAACTCTTGACAACCTCCTAGAAGCAGCTTTTCTTGCCACCAGACCTTTCTCCATCAATTAAGAATCTGATGCCCTCACTAAACACATTCCTTAAGTTGTAGCCATTTGTTGAGTGTTTTTTGTTGGTGTCTAATCTGCATATATATCACCATTGCGCTTGATTTTCTTGACTGTATATCTCTTAAATGTTAATATATACACGTGTGATTTAGTTTACAAAGATTTTTCAATGCCGAGAACCTCGATAAGAGAGTAAAAAAGGCGTAAGGTTCACAATGGTGTAAAATTAAAATGGGATATACCGGGCTAGGATTCGAGTTACAGGAACAAGGGCCAAACCAACCACCTAAGAATGGAATCGTCGAGCAAAAACACTTGGCAACCTCCTAGAAGCAGCTTTTCTTGCCACCAGACCTTTCTCCATCAATTAGGAATCTGATGCCGTCACTAAACACATTCCTTAAATTGTAGCTATTTGTTGAGTGTTTTTTTTTTTTGTATCTAATCCCACTACAACAAAAATGGTTTTTTAGGACCTTTTCTGTGGGACGCTTGTAAAAGAGGGTCCTAAAAAACTATTTAATAGGACTAATGAACTTTTGGGGTCCTTTTATAATATACTCTACTAAATCGGTGTCCTAAAAAACTATTTAATAGGATGGATGATTTTTTGGGGTCTTATTATCATATAATTTAATAGGACACTTAAAATGTAGATCCTAATAAAGTACTTTATAAGACATTTAATTGTTAGTGCCCCATTATGTAGTACTGTATTAGGACACTTGATCATCTGGGTCCTATTATAACATAACTTAATAGGACACGTTGTAGTTAACTCATAGATGTTCAGTGTTATAGGATCCTTTCTAGTCGAAGTCATATTAGAACTTAACTTAATAGGACACTTAACACTTGGGTCTTATAACTTTTAACTTTATAGGACGCTTAATCATTGTGGTGTTATTATAATACACCGTAATAGGACACTTGTGTTTTTTAAATTTAACCTTTATAGGACGCTTAATAATTGTGGTGTTATAAATTTAACCTCTAACGGATATCCATAAATTCTACCCATTTGGAAACCTGAAACCTAATTTTTTAATCTTGAAAATTTTCGCGAATTTATTTAACCGATTGACAGATTCTTTGCTTTTTAATCTAATATATACTATATAATAAAAGAAACCAATGAGTGGACACATGTCATTCATTGGAGCCATCTATTTTTTAGTTTTTTCATCTCTATCCTACTTAATTATAAATAATTAATATTAATTAAAAGATAATTATAAAATTAAATTTAATATAAATTTAAATAATTCGTATAGGAGATAATAAGAACCACCACCGCAACTCAAATACAATATTCACTATATTTACGTGATATTTATAAGAACCATCACTGCAATCACCCATCTATCATATATCGAGTATATCTGTTAGTTTTTTTAAAGATATAATTTTTTATTAGATTCATTCAACCCGTATAATAAATGAGGTTTTTTAAAGATATAATATTTTTATTATTTACTATACAAAATTACATTTATGCAACTCGTGTAATTGATCGGGTTTCTTACTATACAAAATTACATTTATGCAGCTCGTGTAATACACCGAGTTTCTAAAAATATAACTTTTTTTATTATGTGGTATATAAAATTAGATTTATTCAATCCGTATAATACACAGGGTATATAAAGATATAACAAAATATAACTTTTTATTGATCGGTATATAAAATTACATGTGCTCAACCCATACAATACATGAGGTTCTTAAAAATGTAACTTTTTTTCATTATTTAATATATATAAAATTAAATTTACTCAACCCGTATAATACACGGGTTCTTAAAGATATATTTTTTTTTATTATTTAATATATACAATTACATTTATTCAACCCAAGTAATATATTGTTTTATTATTTGGTATATAAAATTACATTTATTCAATCCGTGTATTACATGAGGTTCTAACCTAGTTATCAATATAGTTATTTATTTAGTTAGTTAATTAATTAATTTAGTTAATCTTTTTGCAATTAAAATTTTTTAACTATTATGTCATGATATAACCTAGTCAGGTTGATAGGTTTTAATAAAAGTTTCCAAGTAATATAAGTTAAACTAAGTTAGCTTGATTAGTAAAGTTGAGGGGGGGGCTCTTTGTAACTTTTTAAACCTTCATTTAAAAAAGAATAGGATACGGTGGACCACGGGACTTGAACCTAGATCTCACCGGTAACCAAACGACCAACTAACCAATCCACCAGATACATTACAATTGACCAACATCAGTTGTTTATAGTCATAATGTCATATTTCACTTTAAAAAGTAGCCTCTCAAAAACAAACGCGTGAACACCTCCGACTTTCAAAATTTCTTTGATGATTTGCTGTGTTTCCTTTTTCCTTCTTTCCCTAATTTGTCGATGGAATTAATGTGAATGAAGTTACCATTTCTATACCACCATGAATCTAGACGCCTTCACAAACCAAATACCAATCCTTCCTCTCTTTAATTTTCTGAAACAATAACTTACTGAACCAAGAAAATTAAAACGCGTTTAGAAAATTATAAGCTTTGTGATGTTCTCAGAACTCGAGACAAACAGAAACAACCCTTCCAAAAACTCTCCTTTGATTTACCTACACGTTTCGTCGGAGTCCCAAGCCTTTCGCCCGTGATCAGAGTATCGCCGGAGCCGTACGGGGATCTACGGGAGTTGTTTCCTTTTCGTTTCGTTCATCGAAGGAAGATCAAAGAACTCGCCAGAGAATACGAGTTCAATGGAACTCGACGCAATTCGTTTCGGTACATTTCTTTCCCGTCTATCCATCCTATCTTTTGTTGATACTTCCTTTATATAGACCTTTAGTTCTGTACGATCTTATAATTCTATAAACATGATATACAGAAGCTGAGTTAACAAGGATGTTATAACCACTGGGTGTTTTTGTTCAATATAAAGAGGATGACTGACTATTAGCGTATAAATCAAATAGAATTCAAAATATAACAATTCTGAATAAGATAGTGTAGTGGCTGGAACGTTGCTTTTGAATCGGAGTGTACAAATGAATTTAAAACTCCAACAAATACAAAACACAGAAGGTGGAGCAATTGTTGGTGTGTGTGGACATCAGGGGTGCAAATGAGCCGAGCTACTCGCGAGCTACTCGAGTTCGGCTAAAAAAAAGATCGAACGAGACGAGCTTGAGCACGAGACTAAAAAACAAGCTCATTTAGTAAACGAGCCCGAGCCCGAGCTTCGCTTATCGAGCTCGAGCCGGCTCGCGAGCCTAAGCGAGCTTTCTGTTTATGTATTTTTTATTAATATATTAAACATATATTTATATAATAATAATTACCATTTATATAAATATAAAAATAACTTAATTATATGTATAATAATACTTATAATTAATATAAGTTAATTAATAAATACTAAACGAGTCGAGCCCGAGCCGAGCTCGAGCTTTAGAAATAAAGCTCGAATCGAGCCGAGCTCGAGCTCGAGCTCGAGCTTTCATATGTTAAACGAGCTCGAGCTCGAGCCTGGTCGAGCTCGGGCTCGGCTCGTTTGCACCCCTAGTGGACATCTGGGAACAAACGCGGGTTCGACCACGTCCCCCTATAGTGCCGCTGATCTTTTTTTGGTTGATAGATTTTGAATCAACTTAGCAACATATAAGAGTAATTAAAATCTAATATCACCAATTTATTATGATTTATTTTTATAACACCAAATGTTAAAAAATGAGATAAATTATAATATTTAATCGATTTACAAACCAAATGTTAAAAAATGAGATAAATTTATTATGATTTATTTTTATAACACCAAATATTAAGAATATCATTTAACTTATATTAATAAGATCGTTGTATGGCATTTTAACGTTTAGGATAATCGCGTTTGTTCGTTCGGTTCCCAAATCCTATTCGCACGCTCTATTCTTTTATCTTTCTTTTTATAAATCTTTATTTCTTATTTATTTGGGCCTTTTATGAATGATTTTAATGAGATTTTTCTTTTTTGTGTACACCGGTAATGGAAGATAAAAGTATGCAAGGACAAAGCTCCAAAAGACGTATGAATGCTTATGAAAAGAGTAGAATGTCAAGGATTCAAGAGAACCAAAAAAAATTACAAGCTTTGGTATTGAAAAATATTGCTAAATCTTTGACAAGTCTAGCAGAGAGTGACAAAACAAAGAAAAAGAAAAAGAAAAAGAAATCAATGGATACCAACGAGAAAGATATAGATGTAGAGTATACGCCTGGTTCTGATGTTGATGTTGAGCAAGATTATCAAGAAGCTGCTACAAAAATCTCTAAAAAGGTACTAGAATCATATACGGATAATATAATTTCTTTCGGTTTCTTCTCTAACAATTCGACTTACAGAAACAACATCCAACATACATTGCTCCGCAGTCCCTGAGAAGATATACTAATTTAGCAGAGAAACGATTCATTGCTCCGACTGTCTCCATAGGGACAAGTAATTGATATAAGAGGGAGATCAATTGTAGCTAAGAGAGTTATTTGCAGTTGACAACGATGATGACCACGGGGAGCGTGACATGAGATTTCATGGTACCTATATTTGTTTTTCAAATATTTTATGTATGATATTTAATTAATATTAAGTCTAGATTCAATTAACTGTTTTTTATGCTTACTTTTTTGTAACTGTAGATATCAATAAAGAACAAGATGATGTTGAATTTGATGATATTGAAGATATAGATATGAATGAAGCTTATGAAGAACAAGATAGTTTTAAAGATGATGGAGATAAAGACATGGAAGATTTAGAAAAGGTGAATGATTTAGAAAATCAGAACGATGAACAGGTTGAAGAAGAATGTGAAGTTCCAGAAAATGAAGAAGAGCATGAAGTTTCACAACAAGAAAATGAAGCAGATTTATTTGATCTACTTGATTGCTTTTTTTGTTTTGTTAAATCATATATTTAGTATTTTTAATGTATACATGTACATTGTAAATCATGTTCACTTTTTGTAGTTCGGAATGTACATAAAAGAGTGAGAGGACCAACGCGTATGCCAAAGGTTTGGGCCCAAGAAAAAGGGGTTAGAATTCCTATTTTAGTTAATGCACACGGACAACCTATTAATGACAAAAGTAGTCAACTGACCTATTTTCCAGGAGTGGAAAGTATTGTCTGATTTATAAACCATGGAATAAAGTTAAGGCCGCCAAAAAACAAGTGTTGCTTGCACTCTTAAAGGTACATAATTAAAATATGTATGTTAATGACTTAAGTATTTGTTTTCTCATGTAACCTATTTCATTTTTAGACAAAATTTGATATTCCTGAAGTTGCTAAAGGCTGGATATTGCAATCTTTTGGGCGGAAGGTGAAGAACTTGAGGGCAAGAGTTAAGGAACTATACCATGATCCGTCTTTGTCACTGAAGGAACAAATAAGTTCTAGGCCAAAACAAGTGCAAAAAAAAAGAAAAAAGAAAAAGAAAAAAAAAAAACAATGGAAGAAACTTGTGAAGTATTGGAATAAAGAGAATGTAGGATCGTTTGCACGACCAAAACAAGTCGTTCAGAAGAGTTCTATCCAATATGAGAGGCGGAATTCAATCGTATCGAAGTTGTTTTAGCTGATTTGCACAAGAATCACTTTAAACTGTCTCGTATATTGAAAACACAACGTTTTACAGTCTGGAGACACTTCGGTAGCACTTCAGCACTGGAATCAGATCGTTACAAATGAAAGACTCAAGGCACATATATATAGGCCTGCCCATTTCGCACGAAACGGTTTACACGAAATGGCTAGTGTCATTTTGTACGAAATGGACACATCCATTTCGTGCGAAATGAACAACATCCTCTAAAATCCTATTTTCTCGAATATCGTGCCCTGATCTATCTAAGCTAATACAAGACATGATATAAGACGAAGTCGACAGACATATGCACCAACAGAAAAGTCTAAGGTATGAAATAGTTTACCACTTTAAATAACATTAGTTTATTTCCCATTCTGAAATTTCACTTGTCTACTGAAGCTGGTAAGTGAAAAAAACAAGGCGAATTGGGCAAAGAAGAAGATGGTTCAAGTAACGGGTAAAAAAAGTTATGCTCGAGTCCGTGAAGAGCTAAAGGTGATTGTATGAGATAGTGCAACTGTTAATGTAGCTTGTCGATATCCATTGTTAATACTTTTTTTCTTTTTATTCAAAAGGCATCTAAGGGACAAGATCCAAGTCGATTGGAAATGTTTCATGCATGTTTCTCCAAAGATGGAACTACCAAAAATTTGGAAGCTTCAAATACAATTGTAAGTAATATGCTTACATACTCATACACATATTTTTTCTATGTGTTCTTGATGCTGTTAAAAATACATACCTTATTTTTGTTACTATGTCTAATATAGGCACAGATGCAACAACTTAGTTCTAATCTTCCTGAGGGCTCGATCGATAAGCCTGGACCAGATGATGTTTTTCTAAAGTAACGGGTAATGATCGAAATGGCGATGCGGTTATGTATGGTCTGGGTGTTCGTGCTGCTGATGTTTGGGGTGTAATACCAAGTCGTTCGGCATGTCATAGAGAAAACATCCAATTGAAGTATCAATGTGAAGAACTTACTAGTACTGTGGTCCAGTTACGAGCCCAAGTATCAGAGATGGAAGGGTCGAGGGGTGGTTCCAGTGTTTAACCTCTTGCATCACAACATTTCCCCAATGTAACCAATGGACATCAACGTTTACGGGTATTTTTCTATATAAATCTTTAAAAACCAATTTTCCTTAGTTTTTCTATAAAAGTGTTTGCCTGCTAGTGTAAAACTTTCTTATTTTTTTTTGTAAAATTATTTTTTGCACTATTATGACTAAAGTTTAATAAATATTTGTTGAAAACTAAAATCTAGGTCGGAGATTAAGTTTTCCTCAAAAGCATTCTAAACTCTACCGAGATTGTAGCAAGAGGAAGGGTCCAGAGCTTGGACCCAAATGATCTAGTTGGTGGTACAGAGATTGGACCAGAATGGTGTGAGGTAAACGTTCAAGTACCAATAAAAAAAGATGAAAACTTGGTAAGACCATATGGTTTATTTTCTACAATTCAAGATTGTATTGGTGCATCCATCACATGGCCCTAACCATTCATCTTGGTATGTATTTGTTAAACTTGTGATACAAATAATTTTAATATCATGGAACTTAATGCTTATACATGGATGGTGTATTTGTAGGTAGTCCATGAGGATTGAGGACGACGCATGATGACTCAAGATTTTATACTTCTTATTTCTTTAATTGCTTTTAATTTCTTTGTTAAATGTTAAGACTTTATGTTAGATAATGTTATAACTTATTTATGGTTAGTGTTTTTGTTATAAACATGCTTATTTGAAATATAATGATTCTTTCATTAGTTGATGTTATACAATAACTATTAGGATGTTATATGTTGATGGTCCGTTTATAAAATTGGTTTTATAATCTTATTTGGGATATTAGGACCATTTTCTTGATATTAAAGTAGCTATAACGTTACATCAAAAGGGTCATATAAATTAATTTTTAAGGACGCTTGTATATGTATCAAAAGATTAAAAATAGGTAATCAAATATTAGAACATTGTAAAAGTGTCCTAATATGTTCTTTTTAGGACGCTATTTAAGTTGTCTATAGACATATTATGCGACCATAAAATTTGTTTCATAATCTTATTTGGTATATTAGGATCCTTTTCTTGGTACTAAATTAGCTATAATGTTACATCATAAGGGTCCTATCAATTAATTTTCTAAGGACGCTTGTAAGTGTATCAAAAGATTAAAAGTATGTAAACACATCTTAGAACGTCGTAAAAGTGTCCTAATATGTTTTTATTAGGACACTATTTTGGTTGTTCAAAGACATATTACGCGACCATAAAATTGGTTTCATAATCTTATTAGAAATGTTAGGACGCTTTTTTAGTTCCGGGACTAATTACGACCCCTTTACATGAAATGCTTTTACCGTGGGTCCTATTAAATGAAAGGTCCTATAAAATAGCATTTTAGGACGCTTTTGCATGTACTAAAAACCCAGTTTTCTTGTAGTGTCCGCATATATATCACCATTGCCCTTGATTTTCTTGACTGTATATCTCTTAAATGTCAACATATACACGTGTGATTTAGTTTACGAAGATTTTTCAATGCCAAGAACCTCGATCAGAGAGTAAAAAAGGCGTAACGTTCACAATGGTGTAAAATTAAAATGAGATATACCGGACTAGGATTCGAGTTACAGGAACACGGGCCAAACCAACCACCCAAGAATGGAATCGTCGAGCGAAAACACTTGACAACCACCTAGAAGCAGCTTTTCTTGCCACCAGACCTTTCTCAATCAATTAGGAATCTGATGCCGTCACTAAACACATTCCTTAAATTGTAGCCATTTTTTGAGTGTTTTTTTTGGTGTCTAATCCCCATATATATCACCGTTGCCCTTGATTTTCTTGACTGTATATCTCTTAAATGTCAACATATAAACGTGTGATTTAGTTTACGATGATTTTTCAATGCCGAGAACCTCGATCAGAGAGTAAAAAAGGCGTAAGTTTCATAATGGTGTAAAATTAAAATGGGATATACCGGGCTAGGATTCGAGTTACAGGAACAAGGGCCAAACTAACCACCCAAGAATGGAATCGTCGAGCGAAAACACTTGACAACCTCCTAGAAGCAGCTTTTCTTGCCACCAGACCTTTCACCATCTATTAGGAATCTGATGCCGTCACTAAACACATTCCTTAAATTGTAGCCATTTGTTGAGTGTTTTTCTTTTGGTGTCTAATCCGCATATATATCACCATTGCCCTGGATTTTCTTGACTGTATATCTCTTAAATGTCAACATATACACGTGTGATTTAGTTTACGAAGAATTTTCAATGCCGAGAACCTCGATCAGAGAGTAAAAGAGGCGTAAGGTTCACAATGTGTAAAATTAAAATGGGATATGCCGGGCTAGGATTTGAGTTATAGGAACAAGGGCCAAACCAACCACCAAAGAATGGAATCGTCGAGCGAAAACACTTGACAACCTCCTAGAAGCAGCTTTTCTTGCCACCAGACCTTTCTCCATCAATTAGGAATCTGATGCCGTCACTAAACACATTCCTTAAATTGTAGCCATTTGTTGAGTGTTTTTCTTTTGGTGTCTAATCCGCATATATATCACCATTGCCCTGGATTTTCTTGACTGTATATCTCTTAAATGTTAACATATACACGTGTGATTTAGTTTACGAAGAATTTTCAATGCCGAGAACCTCGATCAGAGAGTAAAAGAGGCGTAAGGTTCACAATGTGTAAAATTAAAATGGGATATGCCGGGCTAGGATTTGAGTTATAGGAACAAGGGCCAAACCAACCACCCAAGAATGGAATCGTCGAGCGAAAACACTTGACAACCTCCTAGAAGCAGCTTTTCTTGCCACCAGACCTTTCTCCATCAATTAGGAATCTGATGCCGTCACTAAACACATTCCTTAAATTGTAGCCATTTGTTGAGTGTTTTTTTGGTGTCTAATCCGCATATATATCACCATTGCCCTTGATTTTCTTGACTGTATATCTCTTAAATGTCAACATATACAAGTGTGATTTAGTTTACGAAGATTATTCAATGCCGAGAACCTCGATCATAGAGTAAAAGAGGCGTAAGGTTCACAATGGTGTAAAATTAAAAAGAGATATACCGGGCTAGGATTCGAGTTACAGGAACAAGGGCCAAACCAACCACCCAAGAATGGAATCGTCGAGCGAAAACACTTGACAACCTCCTAGATGCAGCTTTTCTTGCCACCAGACATTTCTCCATCAATTAGGAATCTGATGCCGTCACTAAACACATTCCTTAAATTGTAGCCATTTGTTGAGTGTTTTTTTTGGTGTCTAATCCGCATATATATCACCATTGCCCTTGATTTTCTTGACTGTGTATCTCTTAAATGTCAACATATACACGTGTGATTTAGTTTACGAAGATTTTTCAATGACGAGAACCTCGATCAGAGAGTAAAAAAACGTAAGGTTCACAATGGTGTAAAATTAAAATGGGATATGCCGGGGGTAGGATCGGGGAATCGATCAAAACGAGTCGATCAGAAGAGTTCTAGACCAAATCAGCGGCAAAATTCAGTGATTTGATCTTCATTCAGCTTGATATGCACCAAGAAGTAGATTCACTGTCGATTGTATTGATTTCACAACGTTACACGAGCCGGCGACACTTCGGCAGAGCTTCGCTACCGGAATCAGAAAGTTACAAATGAAATCCCAAGACCACTATTTATTGAAGATTCAGGTCGCATGAACTAGAACAACCGAGTCGCACGAACTGGTGCTGCCAGTTCGCACGAACTGCCACTTCGCACGAGGTGGACTAGTTCAGTCCTGTTTTCCTATTCTCTTGAACTACGTGTCTTGATCTATCAATCTATTTACATGACTCGATACAAGACAAAGTCAACAGACATATGCACCAACAAACTCCCCTTGGATGATGACGAGTCTTCAGTGTATTGAGTCTTCAGTCTTGATCAGTCTTTTCGCTCTCTCCAAAGTACTGTCTCTGTAAGCATCCTCAATCTTTCTCTTTCTCTCTCAGAATCTCAACCTGGCTCTAATCTCTCTCTAATTCTCTTGATCAGGTCTCTTGATTCCTTAAGTTCTTCAGCATCAGCAACTTCTATCTCGAATGCTGTACCAGGATCTGTACCTGGCTCTTACGTCTTCAGACTCCCCCTTTGCTAACAAAATCCTCTTTAAGTTCAACTGGGATCACAGTCTGGAATTCTCTATCTGCACAAACTCTACCCAAAAGTAAATTTCATAATTTTTAAAATTTAACAAATTTAGAAACCACTTGTAAGTATCATATAACAATTTTAATCTCTGCTAAACCACTTGTATTTGTATCACTCAAATTTGGTTTCAAATTAATGAACCATTTAATCATTTCAAAAACATTTCTCATTTTAAACAAACTCTCCCAACCCTGTTGTTCATCATGTACAGCACTTGGAATTTTGAAAATCAGCTTTACAACATCAATAGTTGAAAATAAGATGAAGTAAAATCTTTTTGATTTTTTCAAAACTTTATGCTAAAACAAATTAATGAAAAGCAGTAAAGAAATATTTACAGACAATATTTTTGTGAGTTTGTGTAAGAGGATCATATCAGTTTTTGACAAATCACTAGCACCGTTGAGCTTTAAACTCTTTAAGTTTTAAACGATTCACTTAGATTGTCAGTAATTTACAGACAATATTTTTGTGAGTTTGTGTAAGAGGATCATATCAGTTTTTGACAAATCACTAGCACCGTTGAGCTTTAAACTCTTTAAGTTTTAAACGATTCACTTAGATTGTCAGTATACTGATCCATTTAAATTTTCACACAAAGTTCAATTGATTCAAGATACGGATTAGTGTTTTAATGGACTTAACTTATTCGCGTGTCCCACCTCAGAATATACTCCCGTATCCAGACTCTTATATTCAATCTTACAGGTGAATGTACACTAATGATATCTGTAAGGGGTAAATGCGAGACCATGAGAGCTCAGGCTAGAACTTCCGTTCAATCAGAGAGATGATGGCTCGACTTTAGGTGTGTTCCCTTTAGAGAATCTTTTCTTCAACAGCACATGATTAGCATTTTTCAATGTTTCATCATTTTTTATGCTGAGGGTGGGCTTTATGATTAAAGCAGTGCAAAGTATTATACGAGGAATAGGCTATTACTCCCCTAAAATCAGAAGTCCTGGTATAATACCCAGATATCATCACGCACAAAGACCTAGTATGTCAGAAATAGAAAGCCCTTCAAACAAGATTTCAGGGGTTACCTATATATCCGAGAGATGTTCCCCACGAAATAAGTAAGTATTATATTTAGGTTTATATCTCGACAACAATCTACTAAGCGTGTAAAAACCTACTGGCATATCATCAATGATACCGTTTATCACATTTTAACTTTCCAATTCTTTAGCGTACTGTGATTCTCTACTGATGTACTATCATTTCCTCTTTTTCACAACAAAACTCATTTTGATTTTTTGATTTTTTTTTGGATTTTACATTTTATCATGTTTTTGGATTTTTCAAATTTTCAAAATTTCTAAATTTTTTACTCCCCCTAAAATAAAAAATATGTTTCAATTTTTGATTTTTCGGGAAAATTTGAAAATAAACGCAATAAACTGTACAAATAAACTGACAAACTGATGTGAATTGCTTCAATTCTCCATCCACTTGGCTTAAACAATCAGAACTCCCCCTGACAACAAATTATTTTCCCATTATGATTTCAAAACACTTAAGTTTGTTTTAATCAAAATGGTTTTTCCGGTCGAATTTTTGAACTCTTTAAATTTTTCTATTGGTTGTTCCTTTTTATCAACACTTTTCTCTTTCAATTTTGAGTTAGAAGAAACTCCCTGTTTTGTGTTGGTGGACTTTGGGCAATTGCAAGCAATATGGCCAACCTCTTGACATTTGAAACATGTTCTTGTCTCCTTTTTCTGATTAGCTTCATTCTTCTCATGTTTCTGTTTTTCTGCAAGGAACGTTTTGTTCGATTGCTTCCAGAATGAGCTCTTTTTCTCTTCTTCAGAATTTGCCCCTGAAACAAATACTGTATTTGTTTTAGAACTTTTATCATTATTATTATTGTCAACATCAAAACCCAACCCCTTCTTTTTGAAATTACTTTTATGATTCGGTTTCTTTTGATGACCTGGACCGAAACCTTTCTTCTTGTTTAAACGTTGTTGAACTCTAGAAGTATATTTAGGTTTTGAAAATCCCATTTTATCTTTTATTTCTGAAAACTTTATTTTTATCAATTTAAAAACTGTGTTAATATTTTCAATTTTCACATTTTTAATTGGAAATTCCTCATCAGAATATAATTTGTCTGAATTATTCAAAGTATATGCCACTTTGATTGTTTCGTCATTCAAATTATTTTTTGATATCAGAAAATCTTTATTATAAACCCTTTTGACCGATGATTTCGAACTGTTGACTGATGAACTCGAACTCTCATATTCAGACTTTGACTCTGACTCCTCATCCTTATCCAACACCTGATCGACCACTTTCTTTATTAACTCAGACTCATGACCAGTGTCAGACGATGTGAATGTGACATCAATGTTGTCTGGTAACTCATCAGTTGTTTCAGACTTTAACTTTATATTGACTGCCTTTTTGACTTGTTCCGAATTTGGTTTTCTGGGAGAATAACCTTCCCAGATCGAAGGCGGACACTTGTTATAATCTGCACTTTGTTTCTTACCAGTATCCGTATCTTCCAACTTCTTATCTTGAAAAGCTTCAAAACCTGCAACAGTCGGATAGATTCTTTCAATCAAATAATCAGAACTTGAATAATCCATTAGCAATCGTCTGATTCTTTCATTCTCAATCTTTTCAGTCTCCAATTCCTGCTTCAACTCTGCACACTCTTCAATATATTGATTGATGGCCTTCTGTTTAGACATCGTCACTGCATTCAACATAGTCAAAGCATCTTCTCTTTCTGAGTTTGTCTTTTCCAACTGGTTTACTGTTCTGTTCAACACATCATAAGATTCTTTCACGTACTTAACATCGAACAATAATTTTTCTTTCATCTCTTCTAGCTCACTATACTTCTTATCTTTCTCTTCACAATGTTTGCATGGTTCCAAATATTTCAGACAAGGTTTTGTGACCTCTACAATCTTTTCAGCAACTTTAACCTCTTCACTATGTTCATTCTTCTCTTCCACCTGAACAACATTCTCACATTTTACCTTTTTCTTCTCTTTTGCTGCTCGTTTCTCCTTTAGCTTCTCCAATTTATCTGCAAAATAAAATTTGAAACTTTTAGGAGATAAATGAGTTTTACCAATGTTTATTTGTTTTATTTCTTCATCATCATCACTGCTATCAATTGATGATTGATTAAAGACTGTTGTCTTTTCTGAACTATTTTCTGAAGAAACAGACTCTCCATCTTGACTTTTCTCATCATTAGCAAACACATCCATCAATTGTTTCATCAACTCTGGCTCTTGAATGATCCGTGCAATAAATGCTCTAAACTTTGAGTTACTTTCAGCCGGAATATATTTGTCCCAGCTAAATCCCTCTGGCAATCTTTCATCTTCTTGATCTGGAGGCATAGTAATACAAGCTCTCTTCTTTCCATCTTCAATCGACGGTTGTTGAGCTACTTTATGATATATTGCTTTCCAATAATATTCATTGTTCCCAAAAGGATTCTAAGCTCCACCTGTTTCTCGGTTGGTACATTCCCTCTTGAAATGTCCTTTTTCCCTGCACCGAAAACAAGTAACTTTAGACTTATCAAAACCTAAAGTAGAAACATTAGCATCACGTAAGTCATCTCTTCCTGTAATCTACTTAAATTTCTCAGCTCTCCTCAACACGCTCGCTAAACACCACTTAATATCCATTAGCTCCATTTCCTCAGCATCAATCTGATCGTAATCCTCTTTTGTTAACATAGGATTTCCGATTCTTCCCGCAACCAAACTCTCATATGATTCTAATACGGTAACTAGTAATGCCATATGACGTTTAGCGACTTCTTCAGAGAAATTCTGACCGTTCTGAAGATTCAACGCGATATTGCAATGTAGCACATGACCATTACCATTGTTTGTGCTTTGAGACTGATAACTTGAAGTTGAAACAATTGGATTAACACTCGGATATGAAGAAAATCCACTGTTGTTGGTTGAACTTTGATTGAGTGATCCGGATGAGTTTTCTGTGCTGAAAGCGGCTTGGATCTTCGGACTTGCTTCAACATTTTGAACATTTCCTTTGAAATACATCTTGATATCTTGTTGACCACTTGAATTGTTCATTCTAGCTATCTTTTGTTGTTCAAGATCTTGTCCTTCAAGTTTTTCAATGAATTGAGCAATTGTCAATCTATCATACTCTCCGGTATTCTTCAAAATCATAAGATATGTACCCCATTCTTTTTGAGGTAAAGCATCGGCTAATTTTCAACCCATTCCTCACGATCTTTATTGATATCCAACCGACTCATTGAACGTACTAAATGACAATATCTCTCAATAAGAGTCTTTGTAGTTTCACCCGACAAGCTTGAGAACAATTCAAATTCTTTATTTAATAGTGACTTTTTATTCTTGATCATCTCCGTACTTCCTTCGAATTTTATACGACGTGCGTCCCAAATCAAACGTGCACTATCATCATGTTAAAGTAATATGAAAATATCTTCTTTCACAGCTTGTTGAAGTAAACTGATCATCATTTTTTCTGCCTTGTACATTTCTCTCTCTTTTTCCGTAAATTCAGAAATATTCTTTATAACTCCCACATTGTTACGAGGTCGAACGTACTTAGTTTCAATACACTCCCAAGACCTTAGATGATTTGCTTGAACCCAATTCTCGAAACGTTCTTGCCAATTGTAATATTCTTCAATGCTCATCAACTTAGGAGGTTTATGTAACGTTCCCGTTTCATTTTCCATAGTTACATTCTGAGCAACGGTAACAGGAGTACCCGGGGCAGTAGCAAATGCATTATAAAATTCGTTTTCCATGTTTCGGCTTTAAAAGTTCACACAAACAGTCTTTTCAAACGAACTGGGGATTTCAAACGATCTGGAGATATTCAACTCGTGCGAACTGATCTAAGTTTCAAGCGACCTGAAGTTCTTAACCCTCCTCGTGCGAACTGGTTACTTTCAACTCGTACGAACTGAACCTGTTCCAAACGATCTGGACCAATTCACAAACTGTGCGACCTGATCACTTCAAATCGTGCGATCTGATGTTATTTCAAACAAACTGATCAACTCGTGCGACCTGAGTTGATCACACCGTACGAACTGACTAAATTTTCACACGAACTGAAAGCTTTTCGAACGATCTAAACAGATTTTCACGCGCTTTGGTCAGTTTTATCAAGTTTTAGGTTGATTTTAGTTCTGATTTTTTCAAGGATTGATTAAAACTCAGTTTTACGTGTTATATGTGAAAATCAGACCATTTTAACCATGAAATCTCAGTTAATTTGATGAAAAAGTATAGAAATTGAGTAGAAATGAGAAGAAATCAGTTGTTATCCGTGAAAACAAGCTGAAATGGTAAGAACTCTTCCTCCTGAGCTCTGATACCACTTGTAGGATCTGGGAATCGATCAAAACGAGTCGATCAAAAGAGTTCTAGACCAAATCAGAGGCATATTTCAGTGATTTGTTCTTCATTCAGCTTGATATGCACTAAGAAGTAGATTAACTGTCGATTGTATTGAGTTCACAACGTTACACGAGCTGGCGACACTTCGGCAGAGCTTCGCTACCGGAATCAGAAAGTTACAAATGAAATCCCAAGACCACTATTTATAGAAGATTCAGGTCGCATGAACTAGAACAACCAGGTCGCACGAACTGGTGCTGCCAGTTCGCACGAACTGCCACTTCGCACGAGGTGGACTAGTTCAGTCCTGTTTTCCTATTCTCTTGAACTACGTGTCTTGATCTATCAATCTATTTACATGACTCGATACAAGACGAAGTCAACAAACATATGCACCAACACCGGGCTAGGATTCGAGTTACAGGAACAAGGGCCAAACCAACCACCCAAGAATGGAATCGTCGAGCGAAAACACTTGACAACCTCCTAGAAGCAGCTTTTCTTGCCACCAGACCTTTCTCCATCAATTAGGAATCTGATGCCGTCACTAAACACATTCCTTAAATTGTAGCCATTTGTTGAGTGTTTTTCTTTGGTGTCTAATCCGCATATATATCACCATTTCCCTTGATTTTCTTGACTGTATATCTCTTAAATGTCAACATATACACGTGTAATTTAGTTTACGAAGATTTTTCAATGTCGAGAACCTCGATCAGAGAGTAAAAAAGGCGTAAGGTTCACAATGGTGTAAAATTAAAATGGGATATACTGGGCTCGGATTCGAGTTACAGGAACAAGGGCCAAACCAACCACCCAAGAATGGAATCGTCGAGCGAAAACACTTGACAACCTCCTAGAAGCAGCTTTTCTTGCCACCAGACCTTTCTCCATCAATTAGGAATCTGATGCCGTCACTAAACACATTCTTTAAATAGTAGCCATTTGTTGAGTGTTTTTTTGGTGTCTAATCCGCATATATATCGCCATTGCCCTTGATTTTCTTGACTGTATATCTCTTAAAAGTCAACATATACACGTGTGATTTAGTTTACGAAGATTTTTCAACGCGAAGAACCTCGATCACAGAGTAAAAAAGGCGTAAGTTTCACAATGGTGTAAAATTAAAATGAGATATACCCGGCTAGGATTCGAGTTACAGGAACAAGGGCCAAACCAACCACCCAAGAATGGAATCATCAAGCCAAAACACTTGACAACCTCCTAGAAGCAGCTTTTTTTGCCACCAGACATTTCTCCATCAATTAGGAATCTGATGCCGTCACTAAACACATTCCTTAAATTGTAGCCATTTGTTGAGTGTTTTTTTTGGTGTCTAATCCGCATATATATCACCATTGCCCTTGATTTTCTTGACTGTATATCTCTTAAATATCAACATATACACGTGTGATTTAGTTTACGAAGATTTTTCAATGCCGAGAACCTCGATCAGAGAGTAAAAAAGGCGTAAGGTTCACAATGGTGTGAAATTAAAATGGGATATACCGGGTTAGGATTCGAGTTACAATAACCACCCAAGAATGGAATCGTCCAGCGAAAACACTTGACAACCTCCTAGAAGCAGCTTTTCTTGCCACCAGACATGTCTCCATCAATTAGGAATCTGATGCCGTCACTAAACACATTCATTAAGTTGTAGCCATTTGTTGAGTGTTTTTTTTTTGTGTCTAATCCGCATATATATCACCATTGCCTTTGATTTTCTTGACTGTATATCTATTAAAGGTCAACATATACACGTGTGATTTAGTTTACGATGATTTTTCAATGCTGAGAACCTCGATCAGAGAGTAAAAAAGGCCTAAGGTTCACAATGGTGTAAAATTAAAAACGGATATATCGGGCTAGGATTCGAGTTACAGGAACAAGGGCCAAACCAACCACCCAAGAATGGAATCGTCGAGCGAAAACACTTGACAACTTCTTAGAAGCAGCTTTTCTTGCCACCAGACCTTTCTCCATCAATTAGGAATCTGATTCCGTCACTAAAAACATTCCTTAAATTGTAGCCATTTATTGAGTGTTTTTTTTTTGGTGTATAATCTGCAAATATATCACCATTGCCCTTGATTATCTTGACTGTATATCTCTTAAATGTCAACATATACACGTGTGATTTAGTTTACGAGGATTTTTGAATGCCGAGAACCTCGATCAGAGAGTAAAAAGGGCGTAAGCTTCACAATGGTGTAAAATTAAAATGGGATATACCGGGCTAGGATTCGAGTTACAGGAACAAGGGCCAAACCAACCACCCAAAAATGGAATCGTTGAGTGAAAACACTTGACAACCTCCTAGAAGCAGCTTTTCTTGCCACCAGACATTTCCCCATCAATTAGGAATCTGATGCCATCACTAAACACTTTCCTTAAATTGTAGCCATTTGTTGAGTGTTTTTTTTGGTGTCTAATCTGCATATATATCACCATTGCCCTTATTTTCTTGACTGTATATCTCTTAAATGTCAACATATACACGTTTGATTCAGTTTACGAAGATTATTCAATTCCGAGAACCTCGATCAGAGAGTAAAAAGAGGCGTAAGGTTCACAATGGTGTAAAAAATAAAATGGGATATACCGGGCTAGGATTCGAGTTACAGGAACAAGGGCCAAACCAACCACCCAAGAATGCAATCGTCGAGCGAAAACACTTGACAACCTCCTAGAAGCAGCTTTTCTTGCCACCAGACCTTTCTCCATCAATTAGGAATCTGATGCCGTCACTAAACACATTCCTTAAATAGTAGCCATTTGTTGAGTGTTTTTTTTTTGTGTCTAATCCGCATATATATCGCCATTGCCCTTGATTTTCTTGACTGTATATCTCTTAAAAGTCAACATATACACGTGTGATTTAGTTTACGAAGATTTTTCAACGCGAAGAACCTCGATCACAGAGTAAAAAAGGCGTAAGTTTCACAATGGTGTAAAATTAAAATGGGATATACCGGGATAGGATTCGAGTTACAGGAACAAGGGCCAAACCAACCACCCAAGAATGGAATCGTCAAGCCAAAACACTTGACAACCACCTAGAAGCAGCTTTTCTTGCCACCAGACATTTCTCCATCAATTAGGAATCTGATGCCGTCACTAAACACATTCCTTAAATTGCAGCCATTTGTTGAGTGCTTTTTTTGGTGTCTAATCCGCATATATATCACCATTGCCCTTGATTTTCTTGACCGTATATCTCTTAAATGTCAACATATACACGTGTGATTTAGTTTACGAAGATTTTTCAATGCCGAGAACCTCGATCAGTGAGTAAAAAAGGCGTAAGGTTCACAATGGTGTAAAATGAAAATGGGATATACCGGGCTAGGATTTGAGTTACAGGAACAAGGGCCAAACCAACCACCCAAGAATGGAATCGTCGAGCGAAAACACTTGACAACCACCTAGAAGTAGCTTTTCTTGCCACCAGACCTTTCTCCATCAAGTAGGAATCTGATGCTCTCACTAAACACATTCCTTAAATTGTAGCTATTTGTTGAGTGTTTTTATTGGTGTCTAATCCGCATATATATCACCTTTGCCCTTAATTTGCTTGACTTCAAGTAGGAATCTGATGCTCTCACTAAACACATTCCTTAAATTGTAGCTATTTGTTGAGTGTTTTTATTGGTGTCTAATCCGCATATATATCACCTTTGCCCTTAATTTGCTTGACTGTATATCTCTTAAATGTCAACATATACACGTGTGATTTAGATTATGAAGATTTTTCAATGCCGAGAACCTCGATCAGAGAGTAAAAAAGGCGTAAAGTTCACAATGGTGTGAAATTAAAATGGGATATACCGGGTTAGGATTCGAGTTATAGTAACCACCCAAGAATGGAATCGTAGAGCGAAAACATTTGACAACCTCCTAGAAGCAGCTTTTCTTGCCACCAAACCTGTCTGCATTAATTAGGAATCTGATGTCGTCACTAAACACATTCATTAAGTTGTAGCCATTTGTTGAGTGTTTTTTTTGGTGTCTAATCCGCATATATATCACCATTGCCTTTGATTTTATTGACTGTATATCTTTTACATGTCAACATATACACGTGTGATATAGATTACTATGATTTTTCAATGTTGAGAACCTCGATCAGAGAGTAAAAAAGGCGTAAGTTTCATAATGGTGTAAAATTAAAATGGGATATACCGGGCTAGGATTCGAGTTACAGGAACAAGGGCCAAACTAACCACCCAAGAATGGAATCGTCGAGCGAAAACACTTGACAACCTCCTAGAAGCAACTTTTCTTGCCACCAGACCTTTCACCATCTATTAGGAATCTGATGCCGTCACTAAACACATTCCTTAAATTGTAGCCATTTGTTGAGTGTTTTTCTTTTGGTTTCTAATCCGCATATATATCACCATTGCCCTGGATTTTCTTGACTGTATATCTCTTAAATGTCAACATATACACGTGTGATTTAGTTTACGAAGAATTTTCAATGCCGAGAATCTCGATCAGAGAGTAAAAGAGGCGTAAGGTTCACAATGTGTAAAATTAAAATGGGATATGCCGGGCTAGGATTTGAGTTATAGGAACAAGGGCCAAACCAACCACCCAAGAATGGAATCGTCGAGCGAAAACACTTGACAACCTCCTAGAAGCAGCTTTTCTTGCCACCAGACCTTTCTCCATCAATTAGGAATCTGATGCCGTCACTAAACACATTCTTTAAATAGTAGCCATTTGTTGAGTGTTTTTTTGGTGTCTAATCCGCATATATATCGCCATTGCCCTTGATTTTCTTGACTGTATATCTCTTAAAAGTCAACATATACACGTGTGATTTAGTTTACGAAGATTTTTCAACGCGAAGAACCTCGATCACAGAGTAAAAAAGGCGTAAGTTTCACAATGGTGTAAAATTAAAATGAGATATACCCGGCTAGGATTCGAGTTACAGGAACAAGGGCCAAACCAGCCACCCAAGAATGGAATCGTCAAGCCAAAACACTTGACAACCTCCTAGAAGCAGCTTTTTTTGCCACCAGACATTTCTCCATCAATTAGGAATCTGATGCCGTCACTAAACACATTCCTTAAATTGCAGCCATTTGTTGAGTGTTTTTTTTTTGTGTCTAATCCGCATATATATCACCATTGCCTTTGATTTTCTTGACTGTATATCTATTAAATGTCAACATATACACGTGTGATTTAGTTTACGATGATTTTTCAATGCTGAGAACCTCGATCAGAGAGTAAAAAAGGCCTAAGGTTCACAATGGTGTAAAATTAAAATGGGATATACCGGGTTAGGATTCGAGTTACAATAACCACCCAAGAATGGAATCGTCCAGCGAAAACACTTGACAACCTCCTAGAAGCAGCTTTTCTTGCCACCAGACATGTCTCCATCAATTAGGAATCTGATGCCGTCACTAAACACATTCATTAAGTTGTAGCCATTTGTTGAGTGTTTTTTTTTTGTGTCTAATCCGCATATATATCACCATTGCCTTTGATTTTCTTGACTATATATCTATTAAATGTCAACATATACACGTGTGATTTAGTTTACGATGATTTTTCAATGCTGAGAACCTCGATCAGAGAGTAAAAAAGGCCTAAGGTTCACAATGGTGTAAAATTAAAAACGGATATATCGGGCTAGGATTCGAGTTACAGGAACAAGGGCCAAACCAACCACCCAAGAATGGAATCGTCGAGCGAAAACACTTGACAACTTCTTAGAAGCAGCTTTTCTTGCCACCAGATCTTTCTCCATCAATTAGGAATCTGATTCCGTCACTAAAAACATTCCTTAAATTGTAGCCATTTATTGAGTGTTTTTTTTGGTGTATAATCTGCAAATATATCACCATTGCCTTTGATTATCTTGACTGTATATCTCTTAAATGTCAACATATACACGTGTGATTTAGTTTACGAGGATTTTTGAATGCCGAGAACCTCGATCAGAGAGTAAAAAGGGCGTAAGCTTCACAATGGTGTAAAATTAAAATGGGATATACCGGGCTAGGATTCGAGTTACAGGAACAAGGGCCAAACCAACCACCCAAGAATGGAATCGTCAAGCCAAAACACTTGACAACCACCTAGACACAGCTTTTCTTGCCACCAGACATTTCTCCATCAATTAGGAATCTGATGCCGTCACTAAACACATTCCTTAAATTGCAGCCATTTGTTGAGTGTTTTTTTTGGTGTCTAATCCGCATATATATCACCATTGCCCTTGATTTTCTTGACCGTATATCTCTTAAATGTCAACATATACACGTGTGATTTAGTTTTCGAAGATTTTTCAATGCCGAGAACCTCGATCAGTGAGTAAAAAAGGCGTAAGGTTCACAATGGTGTAAAATGAAAATGGGATATACCGGG
This sequence comes from Helianthus tuberosus, assembly GCA_030545235.1. Taxonomy (NCBI): domain Eukaryota; kingdom Viridiplantae; phylum Streptophyta; class Magnoliopsida; order Asterales; family Asteraceae; genus Helianthus; species Helianthus tuberosus. The sequence goes on from CM060452.1 coordinate 6,585,523, forward strand.
CTAGGATTTGAGTTACAGGAACAAGGGCCAAACCAACCACCCAAGAATGGAATCGTTGAGTGAAAACACTTGACAACCTCCTAGAAGCAGCTTTTCTTGCCACCAGACATTTCCCCATCAATTAGGAATCTGATGCCATCACTAAACACTTTCCTTAAATTGTAGCCATTTGTTGAGTGTTTTTTTTGGTGTCTAATTTGCATATATATCACCATTGCCCTTATTTTCTTGACTGTATATCTCTTAAATGTCAACATATACACGTTTGATTCAGTTTACGAATATTATTCAATTCCGAGAACCTCGATCAGAGAGTAAAAAGAGGCGTAAGGTTCACAATGGTGTAAAAAATAAAATGGGATATACCGGGCTAGGATTCGAGTTACAGGAACAAGGGCCAAACCAACCACCCAAGAATGCAATCGTCGAGCGAAAACACTTGACAACCTCCTAGAAGCAGCTTTTCTTGCCACCAGACCTTTCTCCATCAATTAGGAATCTGATGCCGTCACTAAACACATTCCTTAAATAGTAGCCATTTGTTGAGTGTTTTTTTTGGTGTCTAATCCGCATATATATCGCCATTGCCCTTGATTTTCTTGACTGTATATCTCTTAAAAGTCAACATATACACGTGTGATTTAGTTTACGAAGATTTTTCAACGCGAAGAACCTCGATCACAGAGTAAAAAAGGCGTAAGTTTCACAATGGTGTAAAATTAAAATGGGATATACCGGGATAGGATTCGAGTTACAGGAACAAGGGCCAAACCAACCACCCAAGAATGGAATCGTCAAGCCAAAACACTTGACAACCACCTAGAAGCAGCTTTTCTTGCCACCAGACATTTCTCCATCAATTAGGAATCTGATGCCGTCACTAAACACATTCCTTAAATTGCAGCCATTTGTTGAGTGTTTTTTTTGGTGTCTAATCCGCATATATATCACCATTGCCCTTGATTTTCTTGACCGTATATCTCTTAAATGTCAACATATACACGTGTGATTTAGTTTACGAAGATTTTTCAATGCCGAGAACCTCGATCAGTGAGTAAAAAAGGCGTAAGGTTCACAATGGTGTAAAATGAAAATGGGATATACCGGGCTAGGATTTGAGTTACAGGAACAAGGGCCAAACCAACCACCCAAGAATGGAATCGTCGAGCGAAAACACTTGACAACCACCTAGAAGTAGCTTTTCTTGCCACCAGACCTTTCTCCATCAAGTAGGAATCTGATGCTCTCACTAAACACATTCCTTAAATTGTAGCTATTTGTTGAGTGTTTTTATTGGTGTCTAATCCGCATATATATCACCTTTGCCCTTAATTTGCTTGACTGTATATCTCTTAAATGTCAACATATACACGTGTGATTTAGATTATGAAGATTTTTCAATGCCGAGAACCTCGATCAGAGAGTAAAAAAGGCGTAAAGTTCACAATGGTGTGAAATTAAAATGGGATATACCGGGTTAGGATTCGAGTTATAGTAACCACCCAAGAATGGAATCGTAGAGCGAAAACATTTGACAACCTCCTAGAAGCAGCTTTTCTTGCCACCAGACCTGTCTGCATCAATTAGGAATCTGATGTCGTCACTAAACACATTCATTAAGTTGTAGCCATTTGTTGAGTGTTTTTTTTGGTGTCTAATCCGCATATATATCACCATTGCCTTTGATTTTATTAACTGTATATCTTTTACATGTCAACATATACACGTGTGATATAGTTTACTATGATTTTTCAATGTTGAGAACCTCGATCAGAGAGTAAAAAAGGCGTAAGGCTCACAATGGTGTAAAATTAAAAACGGATATATCGGGCTAGGATTCGAGTTACAGGAACAAGGGCCAAACCAACCACCCAAGAATGGGATCGTCGAGCGAAAACACTTGACAACCTCCTAGAAGCAGCTTTTCTTGCCACCAGACCTTTCTCCATCAATTAGGAATCTGATGCCGTCACTAAAAACATTCCTTAAATTGTAGCCATTTATTGAGTGTTTTTTTTGGTGTCTAATATGCAAATATATCACCATTGCCCTTGATTTTCTTGACTGTATATCTCTTAAATGTCAACATATACTCGTGTGATTTAGTTTACGAGGATTTTTCTATGCCGAGAACCACGATCAGAGAGTAAAAAAGGCGTAAGGTTCACAATGGTGTAAAATTAAAATGGGATATACCGGGCTAGGATTCGAGTTACAGGAACAAGGGCCAAACCAACCACCCAAAAATGGAATCGTTGAGTGAAAACACTTGACAACCTCCTAGTAGCAGCTTTTCTTGCCACCAGACCTTTCCCCATCAATTAGGAATCTGATACCGTCACTACACACTTTCCTTAAATTGTAGCCATTTGTTGAGTGTTTTTTTTGGTGTCTAATCTGCATATATATTACCATTACCCTTATTTTCTTGACTGTATATCTCTTAAATGTCAATATATAAACGTTTGATTTAGTTTAAGAAGATTATTCAGTTCCGAGAACCTAGATCAGAGAGTAAAAAGAGGCGTAAGGTTCACAATGGTGTAAAAATTAAAATGGGATATACCGGGCTAGGATTCGAGTTACAGGAACAAGGGCCAAATCAATAACCCAAGAATGGAATCGTCGAGCGAAAACACTTGACAACCTCCTGGAACCAGCTTTTCTTGCCACCAGACATTTCTCCATCAATTAGGAATCTGATGCCGTCACTAAACACATTCCTTAAATTGTATCCATTTGTTGAGTGTTTTTTTTGGTGTCTAATCCGCATATATATCGCCATTGCCCTTGATTTTCTTAACTGTATATTGATGTGCTCGAAACGGGTTAACTAAATTAACTAAATTTACCCTAAATCTAGACTCTCTAAGCTTTAAATTTATAAAACTAAGACTCTCTAAACCCTAAATCACACGACCGGCAAGTGTACCGATCGATGAAGTATAGCCTAAGGAAGTCCGAGTATCGAACCCAAGAGACTCTACTGAATACGCTAATGACTCTATCTAGACTCAAGCTGACACGACTTAACTAAATGTTTGTTGATTGGGGGGGTTTCTAAAAATCCTAAGAATGCAAATAACGACTAAACTAGCAAGACGAACCTAGAAACGAACTCACACGAAAGCTGAACTCAAGGATGATGAAGGAACTACCTAGACAGGAATCCTGATTGCTTTTAGTTATGATTATAATTGGAAGTTGTCTGCTATGGAACCGGGATCTTATAATTCTCACCTATCGGGAAATCTAAGGACCCCTCTCAAGAGCACGCTAAGATCCCCTAAAGGTTGTTAAACTACCGGTTATTAGACTCCTTTACAAGACATCTAATTGGGTTTATAAAAGTATCCTACAAGGCTCACTCCCTTACGAGACCTAAACCTAGGATAGGTTTGTTTTCTCAGTTAGACTTGCTAGACAGCAGCAAATAGGTTAACTTTCTAAGAAGGACCCACCTTGCAGTTTAATCACTTAGACCTAGCAATAATCTCGCACCTTACAGCTATTGACGATTAGTAGAACACTTGATTTTATTAAATTACCAACTATTACTTCTAAGGTTACTTGTGCACTTTTCACCCTAAAGGTTCAAGATTTATTATGTGATATAGACACTCACCAAAACCTAAAACCCTAGCCTGACTCTATTCCGCGATAAAGACCGTCACCAAGATTCAAGCGAAGCAATAATCAATAATAAAATAACTTCAAGCACGCAAACACATCTAACCGATAGAACAAACCGTTTACAATTTATAAACTATCCATAGCTTCCATAAATCCAAAAATAATCAAGTCATATAGCAATCATTCATCCATGTCTAGGTAGTAACAGAAATTTAGCCAATAATCATGTCCAAAAACATAGCATAAATCATAATCAAATCTGAATTCATCATTGAACTAACAAAAACAAACGAAAAACAAAGAAACAAGATGATAGAACCCGTAAACTTCGATCCCGAGTGCTCCCGAATGTTCCCCGACGATTCCTTGGCTTCCCAAACCTCCTCAGCCGTCTGATGTTGCCCTCCTTCTCTGATGATGATATTCTCCTCTCAAAAAGTGGCGTCCCAATTGATTATATATTTTCGAATATATGGCTCCCTTATTCCTGTTCCTTTTCGTCCAAGTATATCGTTTGCCGCCTCCCTCCTTTACAAAAATAATGCAGCCTCTAATTTTTTTTTCGTTCACATATTGGGCCAATTAGTGTATGTCACCCATTTGTTTCCTTTCCTTTTTGTCGGCCCACTAACCTTACACATATCCAATATATATTGATTTTGATGATGTGAGGTGCCCTCATGTGTGTGATGATGATGTCGAAGGATGTGATTGACTTTGTGCCTTGTGCCTCTTGAAACCCAAGTCAGCCGCCAATTCTTATGATTCTGATGACATCTTCGTCTGATGTTGATTGGCCCAAGAAATATAGACTCACGTCCATGATGGATAATTCTCATGTTGGACGTTGTATTTTTTTTTTTAATATTAAATATCAATGGCAGCAGCATTGGGTATCTTAGCAGTCCAAACTTCATGCGGCAATTTTAATTCCGTTGCTGGCGCCTCACTCTACTCAACTGGCTGATTATTTATTTATTACTCGTTTTCGCTACATTTGCACCAGAACCTGCCAAAACACGATATAATATAATACTAAAACTAAAAATAATAGATAAAAACTATACAAAAATTATACATTTTACACGGGACAAATATGTGTATTTTTCCCTACATCATATATCTCTTAAAAGTCAACATATACACGTGTGATTTAGTTTACAAAGATTTTTCAATGCCGAGAACCTCGATCAGAGAGTAAAAAAGGCGTAAGGTTCACAATGGTGTAAAATGAAAATTGGATATACCGGGCTAGGATTCGAGTTACAGGAACAAGGGCCAAACCAACCACCCAAGAATGGAATCGTCGAGCAAAAACACTTGACAACCACCTAGAAGTAGCTTTTCTCGCCACCAGACCTTTCTCCATCAATTAGGAATCAGATGCTCTCACTAAACACATTCCTTAAATTGTAGCTATTTGTTGAGTGTTTTTTTTGGTGTCTAATCCGCATGTATATCACCATTGCCCTTAATTTTCTTGACTGTATATCTCTTAAATGTCAACATATACACGTGTGATTTAGTTTACGAAGATTTTTGAATGCCGAGAACCTCGATCAGAGAGTAAAAATGGCGTAAGGTTCACAATGGTGTGAAATTAAAATGGGATATACCGGGTTAGGATTCGAGTTACAGTAACCACCCAAGAATGGAATCGTCGAGCGAAAACACTTGACAACCTCCTAGAAGCAGCTTTTCTTGCCACCAGACCTGTCTCCATCAATTAGGAATCTGATGCCGTCACTAAACACATTCATTAAGTTGTAGCCATTTGTTTAGTGTTTTTTTGGTGTCTAATCCGCATATATATCACCATTGCCTTTGATTTTGTTGACTGTATATCTATTACATGTCAACATATACACGTGTGATATAGTTTACGATGATATTTCAATGCTGAGAACCTCGATCAGAGAGTAAAAAAGGCGTAAGGTTCACAGTGGTGTAAAATTAAAAACGGATATATCGGGCTAGGATTCGAGTTACAGGAACAAGGGCCAAACCAACCACCAAAGAATGGAATCGTCGAGCGAAAACACTTGACAGCCTCCTAGAAGCAGCTTTTCTTGCCACTAGACCTTTCTCCATCAATTAGGAATCTGATGCCGTCACTAAAAACATTCCTTAAATGGTAGCCATTTATTGAGTGTTTTTTTTTTGGTGTCTAATATGCAAATATATCACCATTGCCCTTGATTTTCTTGACTGTATATCTCTTAAATGTCAACATATACACGTGTGATTTAGTTTACGAGGATTTTTCAATGCTGAGAACCACGATTAGAGAGTAAAAAAGGCGTAAGGTTCACAATGGTGTAAAATTAAAATGGGATATACCGGGCTAGGATTCGAGTTACAGGAACAAGGGCCAAACCAACCACCCAAAAATGGAATCGTCGAGTGAAAACACTTGACAACCTCCCAGAAGCAGCTTTTCTTGCCACTAGACCTTTCTCCATCAATTAGGAATCTGATACCATTACTAAACACTTTCCTTAAATTGTAGCCATTTGTTGAGTGTTTTTTTTGGTGTCTAATCTGCATATATATCACCATTGCCCTTATTTCTTGACTGTATATCTCTTAAATGTCAACATATACACGTTTGATTTAGTTTAAGAAGATTATTCAATTCCGAGAACCTCGATCAGAAAGTAAAAAGAGGCGTAAGGTTCACAATGGTGTAAAAATTAAAATGGGATATACCGGCCTAGGATTCGAGTTCCAAGAACAAGGGCCAAATCAATAACCCAAGATTGGAATCGTCGAGCGAAAACCCTTGACAACCTCCTAGAAGCAGCTTTTCTTGCCACCAGACATTTCTCCATCAATTAGGAATCTGATGCCGTCACTAAACATATTCCTTAAATTGTAGCCATTTGTTGAGTGTTTTTTTTGGTGTCTAATCCGCATATATATCACCATTGCCCTTGATTTTCTTGACTGTATATCTCTTAAATGTCAACATACACACGTGTGATTTAGTTTACGAAGATTTTTCAATGCCGAGAAAATCGATCAGAGAGTAAAAAAGGCGTAAGGTTCACAATTGTGTAAAATTAAAATGGGATATACCGGGCTAGGATTCGAGTTACAGGAATAAGGGCTAAACCAACCACCCAAGAATGGAATCGTCGAGCGAAAACACTTGTCAACCTCCTAGAAGCAGATTTTCTTGCCACCAGACCTTTCTCCATCAATTAGGAATCTGATGCTGTCACTAAACACATTCCTTAAATTGGAGCCATTTGTTGAGTGTTTTTTGTTGTCTTATCCGCATATATATCACCATTGCCCTTGATTTTCTTGACTGTATATCTATTAAATGTAAACATATACATGTGCGATTTGGTTTACGGAGATTTTTCAATGCCGAGAACCTCGATCAGAGAGTAAAAAAGGCATAAGGTTCACAATGGTGAAAATTTTAAATGGGATATACCAGGCTAGGATTCGAGTTACAGGAACTAGGGCCAAACCAACCACCCAAGAATGGAATCGTCGAGCTAAAACACTTGACAACCTCCTAGAAGCAACTTTTCTTGCCACCAGACCTTTCTCCATCAATTAGGAGTCTGATGCCGTCACTAAACATATTCCTTAAATTATAGACATTTGTTGATTTTTTTTTGGTGACTAATATGCATATATATCACCATTGCCCTTGATTTTCTTGACTGTATATCTATTAAATGTAAACATATACACGTGCAATTTAGTTTACGAAGATTTTTCAATGCCGAGAACCTCGATCAGAGAGTAAAAAAGGCGTAAGGTTCACAATGGTGTAAAATTAAAATGGGATATACCAGGCTAGGATTCGAGTTACAGGAACAAGGGCCAAACCAACCACCCAAGAATGGAATCGTTGAGCGAAAACACTTGACAACCTCCTAGAAGCAGTTTTTCTTGCCACCAGATGTTTCTCCATCAATTAGGAATCTGATGCTGTCACTAAAAACATTCCTTAAATTGTAGCCATTTGTTGAGTGTTTTTTTGGTGTCTAGTCCGCATATATATCACCATTGCCATTGATTTTGTTGACTGTATATCTCTTAAATGTCAACATATACACGTGTGATTTAGTTTACGAAGATTTTTCAAGGCGAGAACCTCGATCAGAGAGTAAAAATGGAGTAAGGTTCACAATGGTGTAAAATTAAAATGGGATATACCGGGCTAGGATTCGAGTTACAGGAACAAGGGCCAAACCAACCATCCTAGAATGGAATTGTCGAGCGAAAACACTTGACAACCTCCTAGAAGCTGCTTTTCTTGCAACCAGACCTTTCTCTATCAATTAGGAATCAGATGCTGTCACTAAACATATTCCTTAAATTGTAGCCATTTGTTGAGCGTTTTATTTTTGGTGTCTAATCCGTATATATATCACCATTGCCCTTGAATTTCTTGACTGTATATCTCTTAAATGTCAACATATAAACGTGTGATTTAGTTTACGGAGATTTTTCAATGCCGAGAACCTCGATCAGAGAGTAAAAAAGGCGTAAGGTTCACAATGGTGTAAAATTAAAATGGGATATACCAGATTAGGATTCGAGTTACAGGAACAAGGGCCAAACCAACCACCCAAGAATGGAATCATCGAGCTAAAACACTTGACAACCTCCTAGAAACAGCTTTTCGTGCCACCAGACCTTTCTCCATCAATTAGGAGTCTGATGCCGTCACTAAATACATTCCTTAAATTGTAGCCATTTGTTGAGTGTTTTTTTTGGTGTCTAATCCGCATATATATCACCATTGCCCTTGATTATCTTGACTGTATATCTCTTAAATGTCAACATATAAACGTGTGATTTAGTTTATGGAGATTTTTCAATGCCGAGAACCTCGATCATTGAGTAAAAAAGGCGTAAGGTTCACAATGGTGTAAAATTAAAAGGAGATATATCGGGCTAGGATTCGAGTTCCAGGAACAAGGGCCAAACCAACCACCCAAGAATGGAATCGTCGAGCGAAAACACTTGCCAACCTCCTAGAAGCAGGTTTTCTTGCCACCAGACCTTTCTCCATCAATTAGGAATCTGATGCCGTCACTAAACACATTCCTTAAATTGTAGCCATTTGTTGAGTGTTTTTTTTGGTGTCTAATCCGCATATATATCACCATTGCCCTTAATTTTCTTGACTGTATATCTCTTAAATGTCAACATATACACATGTTATTTAGTTTACGAAGATTTTTCAATGCCGAGAACCTCGATCAGAGAGTAAAAAGGGCGTAAGGTTCACAATGGTGTAAAATTAAAATGGGATATACCGGGCGAGGATTCGAGTTACAGGAATAGGGTCCAAACCAACCAGACAAGAATGGAATCGTCGAGCGAAAACACTTAACAACCTCCTAGAAGCAGATTTTCATGCCACTAGACCTTTCTCCATCAATTAGGAATCTGATGCCGACACTAAACACATTTCTTAAATTGTAGCCATTTGTTGAGTGTTTTTTTGGTGTCTAATGCGCAAATATATCACCATTGCCCATGATTTTCTTTACTGTATATCTCTTAAATGTCAACATATACACGTATGATTTAGTTTATGAAGATTTTTCAATGCCGAGAACATCGATCAGAGAGTAAAAAAGACGAAGGTTCACAATGATGTAAAATTAAAATAGGATATACCGGGCTAGGATTTGAGTTACAGGAACAAGGGCCAAACCAACCACCCAAGAATGGACTCGTCGAGCGAAAACACTTGACAACCTCCTAGAAGCAGATTTTCATGCCACCAGACCTTTCTCCATCAATTAGGAATCTGATGCAGTCACTAAACACATTTCTTAAATTGTAGCCATTTGTTGAGTGTTTTTTTGGGTATCTAATCCGCATATATATCACCATTGCCCTTGATTTTCTTGAATGTATATCTCTTAAATGTCAACATATACACATGTGATTTAGTTTACGAAGATTTTTCAATGCTGAGTACCTCGATCAGAGAGTAAAAAAGGCGTAAGGTTCACAATGGTGTAAAATTAAAATGGGATACAACGGGCTAGGATTCGAGTTACAGGAACAAGGGCCAAACCAACCACCCAAGAATGGACTCGTCGAGCGAAAACACTTGACAACCTCCTAGAAGTAGCCTTTCTTGCCACCAGACCTTTCTCCATCAATTAGGAATCTGATGCCGTCAATAAACACAATCCTTAAATTGTAGCCATTTGTTGAGTGTTTTTTGGGTGTCTAATCCGCATATATATCACCATTGCCCTTGATTTTCTTGACTGTATATCTATTAAATGTAAACATATACACGTGCGATTTAGTTTACGTAGATTTTTCAATGCCGAGAACCTCGACCAGAGAGTTAAAAAGGCGTAAGGTTCACAATGGTGTAAAATTAAAATGGGATATACCGGGCTAGGATTCGAGTTACATGAACAAGGGCCAAACCAACCACCCAAGAATGGAATCGTTGAGCGAAAACACTTGACAACCTCCTAGAAGCAGCTTTTCTTGCCACCAGACGTTTCTCCATCAATTAGGAATCTGATGCTGTCACTAAACACATTCCTTAAATTGTAGCCATTTGTTGAGTGTTTTTTTTGGTGTATAGTCCGCATATATATCACCATTGCCCTTGATTTTCTTGACTGTATATCTCTTAAATGTCAACATATACACGTGTGATTTAGTTTACGAAGATTTTTCAAGGCCGAGAAGCTCGATCAGAGAGTAAAAAAGGAGTAAGGTTCACAATGGTGAAAAATTAAAATGGGATATACCGGGCTAGGATTCGAGTTACAGGAACAAGGGCCAAACCAACCTTCCAAGAATGGAATTATCGAGAGAAAACACTTGACAACCTCCTAGAAGCAGATTTTCATGCCACCAGACCTTTCTCCATCAATTAGGAATCTGATGCAGTCACTAAACACATTTCTTAAATTGTAGCCATTTGTTGAGTGTTTTTTTGGGTATCTAATCCGCATATATATCACCATTGCCCTTGATTTTCTTGAATGTATATCTCTTAAATGTCAACATATACACATGTGATTTAGTTTACGAAGATTTTTCAATGCTGAGTACCTCGATCAGAGAGTAAAAAAGGCGTAAGGTTCACAATGGTGTAAAATTAAAATGGGATACAACGGGCTAGGATTCGAGTTACAGGAACAAGGGCCAAACCAACCACCCAAGAATGGACTCGTCGAGCGAAAACACTTGACAACCTCCTAGAAGTAGCCTTTCTTGCCACCAGACCTTTCTCCATCAATTAGGAATCTGATGCCGTCAATAAACACAATCCTTAAATTGTAGCCATTTGTTGAGTGTTTTTTGGGTGTCTAATCCGCATATATATCACCATTGCCCTTGATTTTCTTGACTGTATATCTATTAAATGTAAACATATACACGTGCGATTTAGTTTACGTAGATTTTTCAATGCCGAGAACCTCGACCAGAGAGTTAAAAAGGCGTAAGGTTCACAATGGTGTAAAATTAAAATGGGATATACCGGGCTAGGATTCGAGTTACATGAACAAGGGCCAAACCAACCACCCAAGAATGGAATCGTTGAGCGAAAACACTTGACAACCTCCTAGAAGCAGCTTTTCTTGCCACCAGACGTTTCTCCATCAATTAGGAATCTGATGCTGTCACTAAACACATTCCTTAAATTGTAGCCATTTGTTGAGTGTTTTTTTTGGTGTATAGTCCGCATATATATCACCATTGCCCTTGATTTTCTTGACTGTATATCTCTTAAATGTCAACATATACACGTGTGATTTAGTTTACGAAGATTTTTCAAGGCCGAGAACCTCGATCAGAGAGTAAAAAAGGAGTAAGGTTCACAATGGTGTAAAATTAAAATGGGATATACCGGGCTTGGATTCGAGTTACAGGAACAAGGGCCAAACCAACCTTCCAAGAATGGAATTATCGAGAGAAAACACTTGACAACCTCCTAGAAGCAGATTTTCATGCCACCAGACCTTTCTCCATCAATTAGGAATCTGATGCAGTCACTAAACACATTTCTTAAATTGTAGCCATTTGTTGAGTGTTTTTTTGGGTGTCTAATCCGCATATATATCACCATTGCCCTTGATTTTCTTGACTGTATATCTCTTAAATGTCAACATATAAACATGTGATTTACTTTACGAAGATTTTTCAATGCTGAGTACCTCGATCAGAGAGTAAAAAAGGCGTAAGGTTCACAATGGTGTAAAATTAAAATGGGATACAACGGGCTAGGATTCGAGTTACAGGAACAAGGGCCAAACCAACCACCCAAGAATGGACTCGTCGAGCGAAAACACTTGACAACCTCCTTGAAGTAGCCTTTCTTGCCACCAGACCTTTCTCCATCAATTAGGAATCTGATGCCGTCAATAAACACAATCCTTAAATTATAGCCATTTGTTGAGTGTTTTTTTGGGTGTCTAATCCGCATATATATCACCATTGCCCTTGATTTTCTTGACTGTATATCTATTAAATGTAAACATATACACGTGCGATTTAGTTGACGTAGATTTTTCAATGCCGAGAACCTCGACCAGAGAGTAAAAAAGGCGTAAGGTTCATAATGGTGTAAAATTAAAATGGGATATACCGGGCTAGGATTCGAGTTACATGAAAAAGGGCCAAACCAACCACCCAAGAATGGAATCGTTGAGCGAAAACACTTGACAACCTCCTAGAAGCAGCTTTTCATGCCACCAGACGTTTCTCCATCAATTAGGAATCTGATGCTGTCACTAAACACATTCCTTAAATTGTAGCCATTTGTTGAGTGTTTTTTTGGTGTATAGTCCGCATATATATCACCATTGCCCTTGATTTTCTTGACTGTATATCTCTTAAATGTCAACATATACACGTGTGATTTAGTTTACGAAGATTTTTCAAGGTCGAGAACCTCGATCAGAGAGTAAAAAAGGAGTAAGGTTCACAATGGTGTAAAATTAAAATGGGATATACCGGGCTAGGATTCGAGTTACAGGAACAAGGGACAAACCAACCATCCAAGAATGGAATTGTCGAGAGAAAACACTTGACAACCTCCTAGAAGCAGATTTTCATGCCACCAGACCTTTCTCCATCAATTAGGAATCTGATACAATCACTAAACACATTTCTTAAATTGTAGCCATTTGTTGAGTGTTTTTTTGGGTATCTAATCCGCATATATATCACCATTGCCCTTGATTTTCTTGAATGTATATCTCTTAAATGTCAACATATACACATGTGATTTAGTTTACGAAGATTTTTCAATGCTGAGTACCTCGATCAGAGAGTAAAAAAGGCGTAAGGTTCACAATGGTGTAAAATTAAAATGGGATACAACGGGCTAGGATTCGAGTTACAGGAACAAGGGCCAAACCAACCACCCAAGAATGGACTCGTCGAGCGAAAACACTTGACAACCTCCTAGAAGTAGCCTTTCTTGCCACCAGACCTTTCTCCATCAATTAGGAATCTGATGCCGTCAATAAACACAATCCTTAAATTGTAGCCATTTGTTGAGTGTTTTTTTGGGTGTCTAATCCGCATATATATCACCATTGCCCTTGATTTTCTTGACTGTATATCTATTAAATGTAAACATATACACGTGCGATTTAGTTTAGGTAGATTTTTCAATGCCGAGAACCTCGACCAGAGAGTAAAAAAGGCGTAAGGTTCACAATGGTGTAAAATTAAAATGGGATATACCGGGATAGGATTCGAGTTACATGAACAAGGGCCAAACCAACCACCCAAGAATGGAATCGTTGAGCGAAAACACTTGACAACCTCCTAGAAGCAGCTTTTCTTCCCACCAGACGTTTCTCCATCAATTAGGAATCTGATGCTGTCACTAAGCACATTCCTTAAATTGTAGCCATTTGTTGAGTGTTTTTTTTGGTGTATAGTCCGCATATATATCACCATTGCCCTTGATTTTCTTGACTGTATATCTCTTAAATGTCAACATATACACGTGTGATTTAGTTTACGAAGATTTTTCAAGGCCGAGAACCTCGATCAGAGAGTAAAAAAGGTGTAAGGTTCACAATGGTGTAAAATTAAAATGGGATATACCGGGCTAGGATTCGAGTTACAGGAACAAGGGCCAAACCAATCATCCAAGAATGGAATTGTCGAGCGAAAACACTTGACAACCTCCTAGAAGCTACTATTCTTGCCACCAGACCTTTCTCCATCAATTAGGAATCAGATGCTGTCACTAAACACATTCCTTAAATTGTAGCCATTTGTTGAGTGTTTTTTTTGGTGTCTAATCCGTATATATATCACCCTTGCCCTTGATTTTCTTGACTGTATATCTCTTAAATGTCAACATATAAACGTTTGATTTAGTTTACGGAGATTTTTCAATGCCGAGAACCTCGATTAGAGAGTAAAAAAGGCGTAAGGTTCACAATGGTGTAAAATTAAAATGAGATATACCAGGCTAGGATTCGAGTTACACGAACAAGGGCCAAACCAACCACCCAAGAATGGAATCGTCGAGCTAAAACACTTGACAACCTCCTAGAAGCAGCTTTTCTTGCCACCAGACCTTTCTCCATCAATTAGGAGTCTGATGCCGTCACTAAACACATTCCTTAAATTGTAGCCATTTGTTGAGTGTTTTTTTGGTGTCTAATCCGCATATATATCACCATTGCCCTTGATTTTCTTGACTGTATATCTCTTAAATGTCAACATATAAACGTGTGATTTACTTTAGGGAGATTTTTCAATGCCGAGAACCTCGATCATAGAGTAAAAAAGGCGTAAGGTTCACAATGGTGTAAAATTAAAATGAGATATACCGGGCTAGGATTCGAGTTACAGGAACAAGGGCCAAACCACCCACCCAAGAATGGAATCGTCGAGCAAAAAACTTGCCAACCTCCTAGAAGCAGGTTTTCTTGCCACCAGACCTTTCTCCATCAATTAGGAATCTGATGCCGTCACTAAACACATTCCTTAAATTGTAGCCATTTGTTGAGTGTTTTTTTGGTGTCAAATCCGCATATATATCACCATTGCCCTTGATTTTCTTGACTGTATATCTCTTAAATGTCAACATATACACATGTGATTTAGTTTACGAAGATTTTTCAATGCTGAGTACCTCGATCAGAGAGTAAAAGAGGCGTAAGGTTCACAATGGTGTAAAATTAAAATGGGATACAACGGGCTAGGATTCGAGTTACAGGAACAAGGGCCAAACCAACCACCCAAGAATGGACTCGTCGAGCGAAAACACTTGACAACCTCCTAGAAGTAGCCTTTCTTGCCACCAGACCTTTCTCCATCAATTAGGAATCTGATGCCGTCAATAAACACAATCCTTAAATTGTAGCCATCTGTTGAGTGTTTTTAGGGGTGTCTAATCCGCATATATATCACCATTGCCCTTGATTTTCTTGACTGTATATCTCTTAAATGTAAACATATACACGTGCGATTTAGTTTACGTAGATTTTTCAATGCCGAGAACCTCGACCAGAGAGTAAAAAAGGCGTAAGGTTCACAATGGTGTAAAATTAAAATGGGATATACCGGGCTAGGATTCGAGTTACATGAACAAGGGCCAAACCAACCACCCAAGAATGGAATCGTTGAGCGAAAACACTTGACAACCTCCTAGAAGCAGCTTTTCTTGCCACCAGACGTTTCTCCATCAATTAGGTATCTGATGCTGTCACTAAACACATTCCTTAAATTGTAGCCATTTGTTGAGTGTTTTTTTTGGTGTATAGTCCGCATATATATCACCATTGCCCTTGATTTTCTTGACTGTATATCTCTTAAATGTCAACATATACACGTGTGATTTAGTTTACGAAGATTTTTCAAGGCCGAGAACCTCGTCAGAGAGTAAAAAAAGAGTAAGGTTCACAATGGTGTAAAATTAAAATGGGATATACCGGGCTAGGATTCGAGTTAAAGGAACAAGGGCCAAACCAACCATCCAAGAATGGAATTGTCGAGCGAAAACACTTGACAACCTCCTAGAAGCTGCTATTCTTGCCACGAGACCTTTCTCCATCAATTAGGAATCAGATGCTGTCACTAAACACATTCCTTAAATTGTAGCCATTTGTTGAGTGTTTTTTTTGGTGTCTAATCCGTATGTATATCACCATTGCCCTTGATTTTCTTGACTGTATATCTCTTAAATGTCAACATATAAACGTTTGATTTAGTTTACGGAGATTTTTCAATGCCGAGAACCTCGATTAGAGAGTTAAAAAGGCGTAAGGTTCACAATGGTGTAAAATTAAAATGAGATATACCAGGCTAGGATTCGAGTTACAGGAACAAGGGCCAAACCAACCACCCAAGAATGGAATCGTCGAGCTAAAACACTTGACAACCTCCTAGAAGCAGCTTTTCATGCCACCTGACCTTTCTCCATCAATTAGGAGCCTGATGTCGTCACTAAACACATTCCTTAAATTGTAGCCATTTGTTGAGTGTTTTTTTGGTGTCTAATCCGCATGTATATCACCATTGCCCTTGATTTTCTTGACTGTATATCTCTTAAATGTCAACATATAAACGTGTGATTTACTTTACGGAGATTTTTCAATGCCGAGAACCTCGATCATAGAGTAAAAAAGGCGTAAGGTTCACAATGGTGTAAAATTAAAATGAGATATACCGGGCTAGGATTCGAGTTACAGGAACAAGGGCCAAACCAACCCCCCAAGAATGGAATCGTCGAGCAAAAACACTTGCCAACCTCCTGCAAGCAGGTTTTCTTGCCACCAGACCTTTCTCCATCAATTAGGAATCTGATGCCGTCACTAAACACATTCCTTAAATTGTAGCCATTTGTTGAGTGTTTTTTTGGTGTCTAATCCGCATATATATCACCATTGCCCTTAATTTTCTTGACTGTATATCTCTTAAATGTCAACATATACACGTGTGATTTAGTTTACGAAGATTTTTCAATGCCGAGAACGTTGATCAGAGAGTAAAAAAGGCATAAGGTTCACAATGGTGTAAAATTAAAATGGGATATAGCGGGCTAGGATTCGAGTTACAGGAACAAGGGCCAAACCAACCACCCAAAATGGAATCGTCGAGCGAAAACACTTGACAACCACCTAGAAGCAGCTTTTCTTGCCACAAGACGTTTCTCCATCAATTAGGAATCAGATGCCGTCACTAAACACATTCCTTAAATTATAGACATTTGTTGATTTTTTGGTGTCTTATCCGCATATATATAACCATTTCCCTTGATTTTCTTGACTGTATATCTCTTAAATGTCAACATATACACATGTTATTTAGGTTACGAAGATTTTTCAATACCGAGAACCTCGATCAGAGAGTAAAAAAGGCGTAAGGTTCACAATGGTGTAAAATTAAAATGGGATATCCCGGGCGAGGATTCGAGTTACAGGAAGAAGGTCCAAACCAACCACACAAGAATGGAATCGTCGAGCGAAAACACTTGACAACCTCCTAGAAGCAGATTTTCATGCCACTAGACCTTTCTCCATCAATTAGGAATCTGATGCCATCACTAAACACATTTCTTAAATTGTAGCCATTTGTTGTGTGTTTTTTGGTGTCTAATCCACAAATATATCTCCATTGCCCTTGATTTTCTTGACTGTATATCTCTGAAATGTCAACATATACACGTGTGATTTAGTTTACGAAGATTTTTCAATGCCGAGTACCTCGATCAGAGAGTAAAAAAGGCGTAAGGTTCACAATGGTGTAAAATTAAAATGGGATATAACGGGTTAGGATTCGAGTTACAGGAATAAGGTCCAAACCAACCACCCAAGAATGGAATCGTCGAGCGAAAACAATTGACAACCTCTTATGTCACGACCTCCGACCCCATCCAGGATGGAATCGGGAGCCGCGAACCAGTTCGGTGGTACCGATGGTTATTTAGAAAGGTAGTGCAGCAGGAATTTCATCAGGACCGTGAGTTAGCAAAAATATCAGAGTTTAGAAAACACCGGATTTTATTTACTAAATAGATGGGATAAAACCATGTTTTGAAAGGTAGCTTTAATATGGGATAAACCTGAATACATAAAACAACTTTTCTTAATTTAATTTAATTGATAAATTAAGCCACTTCTGTAAGCCTTTTGGTGTCGTATCATCACTCTTATTCCAATCTACTGTAATTACCTGAAACACGTTTTAAAAAGATTTGGTTAGCAGGAAATACTGGTGAGCTCATTCAGTTTGTACAAAAAGACACATTGTTATAAATTACAGCATAAGAGCGATTACAATGGCTACAATCTTATTTTTATCTGGCGCCGTGTCACTCCTGGTGACGATGGTCATACCACTATTGGGTCCTTTCACCCAAGCAGTGATGATTATCACTGTTAGGTTGATGAACCTAACCGTGAGAAATTAGTAATGTGCACAATACCCCACTAGCCAGTGATTCAAGATAACCACGACTTAATCCCTGTAATTATAACTTTTGAAAATAATTGGAGTATTGTAAAACATTGTTGATAAAAAGAGAATGACTCACCTTGTTAGCATATAGTCTTGTTTAAACAAGCATCTTGATTCTAAGCATATACTTTATGGTTCTGAATCTTCTGATGATTAAGCATCCATTTTGATTGTAAGAGTATGGTGTAGAGTTTCGGGTAGTTAAACATTTAGTTTAACAGAGTGGAATACGCACTAGTGAAAAACCACATCAAACTTAACGATGGTCACGAGATCAGAACCTTAACAAAATTCACAAAGTATAGTCTTATTCAGACAGTACTTTGGCATTCGTTTAACGAAATTCACAAAGTATAGTCCTATTCAGACGATACTTTGGCATTCGTTTAACGAAATTCACAAAGTACAGCACTTTGGCGTTCGTTAGTTGGTTCCCGAATCGATCGAACAGAACATCGCATTGGTGATTATTGGTTAGAACACCAACGTATAGAGAGAAGAATAGAAGAAATGAGCAAAGAAAAATGAATCCTAAGCTTCCTATTTATAGGTAGGAAATATGAAATTTCTAGGAAATTTCATATAGCTTTTCTAGGAAGTTACCTATACATTTTCTAGGAAGCTTCCTACCCACATATATATATATCTTCTTATACCTTCCTTGCACATTCCTTTGATATTGTCTATCTCATATATATATATATATATATATATATATATATTCATGTATATCTATTTAGGTGTTTAATTTACTTACTTAATTAATCTTACTTAGCTTAATTAATCTTGATTAGCTTAATTAATCTCGCTTAGCTTAATTAATCTTGCTTAACTGATTAATTAATCATACTTAACTGATTAATTAATCTTACTTAGCTGATTAAGTTTAACTTATCTATTAAGGTTTCTTAACCGCGAAGTTATCTTAACTACTAAGTTTACTTAACCACTAAGTTTTCCTTAACTATTAAGTTTAATAAATTGCTAAGTATTCTAGCTTAGTAGTTCCCTGGTTACAAGTTCTAATTTCTAGCTACAATGGAACTCGTATTAGTGTATTACTCAATTCAACTTTAACGATAATCTTGAGATCAAAACTCACAACGAATGACAAAGTATAGCCAAATATTGGCAGCACTTAAACATCCATTGGATTGGTTTTAATCGATCGGATAAAGTATCGTACCAGTGATTAGAGTTATTACCCTAATACGGGCAGAGTTTCGGGATTTAGAAGTTCTGACGTTAGAACGACAGAACAAGAGAACAAGAGAAAGAAAAGAATTGAACGACTTGAAATGAAACTATCGTCCTTTATTTATAGGCGGAAACTGTGGCGCGTCGCGGCCCGCGTAAGCTCGAAGGAACACCTACGCGGTCCGCGTAGTCGTCTGGTCGACGCGTGTCATATCACGTGGCCTTCATGCTTATCCGGGGATTTTCGATCTTTCGTGGCCCGCGTAGACTACCCTTATGTCTTACGCGGCCCGCGTGAAATCCAAATTTCTAAATTTCTTGGTTTTTCATGAACATTAGGGTTTCAGGGGTCCGGGTTTTCACTTACGAAGCGTTTTAGAACATTTTTGGGCGAGTCGTTACATCCTCCCCACCTTGTTTTAAATCTCGTCCTCGACATTTGGGCTACGATATCTCTTTTAGAGTTATGTCACATCTTAGTCAATAAGAACAGTTTTAAGATATGTTCAAATGAATACGTGTTTTACAATAAATAGGGCTCAATGGTTCAACTGAATTAGTTCAAGAAGTCGATGTCAAATGAATGAGATGATATAGTTTCCAAGGTGATTAGGTTCCAGTCAAAAGAGATATATGATCAATGGATGTGAATTTTTACAAGTTGTGATTGATTTTTAGAAACAATAGAATTTACTGTCAACAGAAAACTTACTTTGATTGTCAACTGAGGACGACTTAGAATCAACAAGCTCGAATGAAATAGAAGTACGAAAATGATTTGTCAACTATCGAATTATGATATGAGAAAAAGCAATGGGTTGACATTTATTGAATTACAAGGATACACCGATATACAACAGAGTTTAGTGTATCATTGTCTTAACATATAGTTGTATTAAGACCACTTTCAAGGATGAGTCAAGCGAAAGGTATATATAGACTAGCTCAAGCTACAAGTCTATACCGACGCCACAAGGTGTCGTAGTGATCGAAATAATAATAGCGGTGACCGGACGAGTTCACCGTGTTTTAAATCAAATGAAAGTTCAACGAAGTAAGTCCGAATGTTTGTTTCAAACAAATCTTGTAGGATTTTCGATTGAAATTGAAACAATTGAAAAATGTTTTTCGATTGAAGATGATAAAGCAATAAATATCACGAAATGCTCAATTGATGCTGTAAGAACCATTAAGAGATACACTTAAATATGACATGAATTTATGTATCATTATCTTAGCACACGATTGTGTTAAGATTGCTTTTATAGGATAAACCAACAAAGCGGATTCAAGATAAATAAATAAATAATTAAATCCGTATATGATGTGTGCAAACGAGATTAGCACAAGCTTCAAATTTGTGAAAACGTGACCACAAGGTGATCGTGATCAAAGAAACGATTTAATGAAATCGAAGACCAAACAAGCCTGTTATAGTTCAAAGCAATTGAAGTGCTTGTTGGGATTATTTCGAAGATGATGGCTTCAATTCATCATATGGGACTTTGAATTGAATACGTAATGCGAGCAAGTTCAAACAATGGAACTTGGTTTAAACACAACGAGTTCATGTATCAATAAGAAAGTTCTGACATGGTCACAACAAAAACCATGTATACCATTCAAAAGAAAATCGAGTTTTTCAAGAAATTCATCGATTCGATATCAAAGAGTCATCGTTTTGCAAAAAACGCGGTTTATAATGCAAAGATCAAATATAGCGGGACGATATTTGAGTTTTAATAAAACAACAAATTGGAATGAAGCCCTTCCATGGTCTTCATAATTCAAACTAACCACATGCGCAACAAACAGTGCATGTGTAACGTGTGGATTTACCAAGAAATGAAACAACCAAATAAATATTCATGATTATGAAAGAAATCCTCATGATGACCATTAGGAGAGTAGAAATGCAAAAGTTTATTTACTATGTGCAGAGGTCTGAATTTTAACAAAAGGAATTTAAGAATTTTATCTGGAATTTTGTGTGATAACCGTTGTTAAGTGACATTACCAGGGAATGTCGAATAAAATGAAATAGGGGGATTGTAAAGGTATGTGACTTCTTTTGTAGTGTCAAGAATTGGATTAGACTATGCACCGTTTGTTGTGAAATCTTGTTCTATCGTACCTCAGCAAGATTCATGTCGTTTGTAGGATCACGTAGCCAAGTGCTGCTTTTTGATTAGTAGTTCTTCCACTGACGGGATTCGCATTGGTGTCGTCATGCCCAATTATATTTTCCAAAGGTCTTGCCTTGAAAGTCGTGTGTGATATACTTCGACGTCTGTGGTCGTATAATTTAAGTTTTATGTGTTTTCTTGTGCATTAGCACAACTTTACATGCTTCTTACTTGCGTTAATAGTCTATGGTAACGCATTGGAAATTCTTATACTTTTGATGGCGTCCCAACTTAAAGGGTTCCCATTTTTTATTTTGTGGCACGAGTTACGAGACAGATGATCAAACGAAATAATGTTTGATATCGGAATTATAGATATATGCAAGAGATTCCTGATAAAGAAATCTAGAATTATCATTGACACTTATGTTCGTGATTTATTTTAAATTGTCAATCGTTATGGCTTTTGGAATTCCTTATAGATATACACATCTATATAATCATACATACCATTCATAAGGTCAATGTATTTAACATATTCATATTTCCAAAAACAAGTCAGATATCAGGTCATGATACTACTTAGGGAAATCTTGTCACTTGTTTGACATATTATATACCCCGTCTTATCCGGTTCTCGCCGGAGAGGTAACCCCATTATATCCAGACAAGCTGGAGAGTCTACTACACCATACCCAGTCTTGTCGGAGAAGAAATTTGTATTTCCCATAAATAGTATTTTTTCAATATTTTAAAAGTGCCTCTTTTATTAAGGCATTCATCTAGAATCAAGGAAATTTGTATTCCCATAACATATCTTATTCTAGACCAATTAGTATCAATAAGCAAGAATTAACTGCAATTAAGTGTTATTGCTTATTTATCATACTTTGCAATGTTCTAATCATTATTCTTACGGCATACCAATATCTATCACATTATACTTATACAAGTAATTAGCTCATCTTGAAGCTCATATTAAGGCATATTTCTTAAGTTCAAGTCTAAATACTATCCTGAGTGCTACCAGAAAATATCAAGTTCCTAACTCTTCGTTTAAACTTAGGTATTTTATTACAACACCTAATTGCTTAAACAAGTGGCTCTGATACCACTTCTGTCACGACCCCCGACCCCATCCTGGACGGAATCGGGAGCCGCGAACCAGTTCAGTGGTACCGGTGGTTATTTAGAAAAGTAGTGCAGCGGAAATTTCATCAGGACCGTGAGTTAGGAAAAATATCAGAGTTTAGAAAACACCGGATTTTATTTACTAAATAGGTGGGATAAAACCATGTTTTGAAAGTTAGCTTTAATATGGGATAAACCCGAATACATAAAACAACTTTTCTTAATTTAATTTAAATGATAAATTAAGCCACTTCTGTAAGCCTTTTGGTGCCGTATCATCACTCTTATTCCAATCTACTGTATTTACCTGAAACACGTTTTAAAAAGATTTGGTCAGCAGGAAATACTGGTGAGTTCATTCAGTTTGTACAAAAAGACACATTGTTATAAATTACAACATAAGAGCGATTACAATGGCTACTATCTTATTTTTATTTGGCGCCATGTCACCTCCTGGTGACGATGGTCATACCACTATTGGGTCCTTTCAACCAAGTAGTGATGATTATCACTGTTAGGTTGATGAACCTAACCATGAGAAATTAGTAATGTGCACAATACCCCACTAGCCAGTGATTCAAGATAACCACGACTTAATCCCTGTAATTATAACTTTTGAAAATAATTTGAGTATTGTAAAACATTGTTGATAAAAAGAGAATGACTCACCTTGTTAGCATATAGTCTTGTTTAAACAAGCATCTTGATTCTAAGCATCTACTTTATGGTTCTGAATCTTCTGATGATTAAGCATCCATTTTGATTGTAAGAGTATGGTGTAGAGTTTCGGGTAGTTAAACATTTAGTTTAACAGAGTGGAATACGCATTAGTGTAAAACTACATCAAACCTAACGATGGTCACGAGATCAGAACCTTAACGAAATTCAAAAAGTATAGTCTTATTCAGACAGTACTTTGGCATTCGTTTAACGAAATTCACAAAGTACAGTGCTTTGGCATTCGTTAGTTGGTTCCTGAATCGATCGGACAGAACATCGCATTGGTGATTATTGGTTAGAACACGAACGTATAGAGAGAATAATAGAAGGAATGAGCAAAGAAAAATGAATCCTAAGCTTCCTATTTATAGGAAGGAAATATGAAATTTCTAGGAAATTTCATATAGCTTTTCTAGGAAGTTACCTATACATTTTCTAGGATGCTTCCTACCCACATATATATATCTTCTTATACCTTCCTTGCACCTTCCTTTGATATTATCTATCTCATATATATATATATATATTTATTTATTTATTTATTTATTTTCATGTATATCTATTTAGGTGTTTAATTTACTTACTTAATTAATCTTACTTAGCTTAATTAATCTTGCTTAGCTTAATTAATCTCGCTTAGCTTAATTAATCTCGCTTAGCTTAATTAATCTTGCTTAGCTTAATTAATCTTTCTTAACTGATTAATTAATCATACTTAACTGATTAATTAATCTTACTTAGCTGATTAAGTTTAACTTATCTATTAAGGTTTCTTAACCGCTAAGTTATCTTAACTACTAAGTTTACTTAACCACTAAGTTTTCCTTAACTATTAAGTTTACTTAATTGCTAAGTATTCTAGCTTAGTAGTTCCCTGGTTACAAGTTCTAATTTCTAGATACAATGGAACTCGTATTAGTGTATTACTCAATTCAACTTTAACGATAATCACGAAATCAAAACTCACAACGAATGACAAAGTGTAGCCAAATATTGGCAGCACTTAAACATCCATTGGATTGGTTTTAATCGATCGGATAAAGTATCGTACCAGTGATTAGAGTTATTACCCTAATACGGGCAGAGTTTCGGGATTTAGAAGTTCTAACATTAGAACGACAGAACAAGAGAACAAGAGAAAGAAAAGAATTGAACGATTTGAAATGAAACTATCGTCCTTTATTTATAGGCGAAAAATGGGGCGCGTCGCGGCCCGCGTAAACTAGAAGGAACACCTACGCGGCCCGCATAGTCGTCTGGTCGACGCATGTCATACCACGTTGCCTTCATGCTTATCCGGTGATTTTCGATCTGTCGCGGCCCGCGTAGACTACCCTTATGTCTTACGCGGCCCGCGTGACATCCAAATTTCTAAATTTCTTGGTTTTTCATGAACATTAGGGTTTCAGGGGTCCGGGTTTTCACTTAAGGAGCGTTTAGAACATTTTTGGGCGAGTCGTTACAAATTACAAGCAGCTTTTCTTGCCACCAGACCTTTCTCCATCAATTAGCAATCTGATGCCGTCACTAAATACATTCCTTAAATTGTAGCCATTTGTTGAGTGTTTTTTTGGTGTCTAATCCGTATATATATCACCATTGCCCTTGATTTTCTTGACTGTATATCTCTTAAATGTCAATATATACACGTGTGATATAGTTTACGAAAATTTTTCAATGCCGAGAACCTCGATCAGAGAGTAAAAAATGCGTAACGTTCACAATGGTGTAAAATTAAAATGGGATATACCGGGCTAGGATTCGAGTTACAGGAACAAGGGCCAAACCAACCACCCAAGAATGGAATCGTCGAGCGAAAACACTTGACAACCTCCTAGAAGCAGCTTTTCTTGCCACCAAACCTTTCTCCATCAATTAGGAATCTTATGCCGTCACTAAACACATTCCTTAAATTGTAGTCATTTGTTGAGTGTTTATTTTGGTGTCTAATCTGTATATATATCACCATTTCCCTTGATTTTCTTGACTGTATATCTCTTAAATGTCAATATATACACGTGTGATTTAGTTTACGAAGATTTTTCAATACCGAGAACCTCGATCAGAGAGTAAAAAAGGCGTAAGGTTCACAATGGTGTAAAATTAAAATGGGATATACCGGGCTAGCATTCAAGTTACAGAAACAAGGGCCAAACCAACCACCCAAGAATGGAATCGCCGAGCGAAAACACTTGACAACCTCCTAGAAGCAGCTTTTCTTGCCACCAGACCTTTCTCCATCAATTAGGAATCTGATGGCGTCACTAAACACATTTCTTAAATTGTAGCCATTTGTTGAGTGTTTTTTTTGTGTCTAATCCGCATATATATCATGATTGCCCTTGATTTTCTTGACTGTATATCTCTTAAATGTCAACATATACACGTGTGATTTAGTTTACGAAGATTTTTCAATGCCGAGAACCTCGATCAGAGAGTAAAAAAGGTGTAAGGTTCACAATGGTGTAAAAATAAAATGGGATATACCGGGAAAGAATTCGAGTTACAGGAACAAGGGCAAAACCAACCACCCAAAAATGGAATCGTCAAGAGAAAACACTTGACAACCTCCAGGAAGCAGCTTTTCTTGCCACCAGACCTTTCTCCATCAATTAGGAATTTGATGTCGTCACTAAACACATTCCTTAAATTGTAGCCATTTGTTGAGTATTTTTTTGGTGTCTAATCCGCATATATATCACCATTGCCCTTGATTTTCTTGACTGTATATCTCTTAAATGTCAACATATCCACGTGTGATTTAGTTTACGAAGATTTTTCAATGCCGAGAACCTTGATCAAAGAGTAAAAAAGGTGTAAGGTTCACAATGGTGTAAAATTAAAATGGGATATACCGGGTTAGGATTCGAGTTACAGGATCAACGGTCAAACCAACCACCCAAGAATGGAATCGTCGAGCGAAAACACCTGACAACCTCCAAGAAGCAGCTTTTCTTACCACCAGACCTTTCTCCATCAATTTGGAATCTGATGCCGTCACTAAACACATTCCGTAAATTGTAGCCAATTGTTGAGTGTTTTTTTGGTGTCTAATCCGCATATATATCACCATTGCCCTTGATTTTCTTAACTGTATATCTCTTAAATGTCAACATATACACATGCGATTTAGATTACGAAGATTTTTCAATGCCGAGACCTCGATCAGAGAGTAAAAAAGGCGTAAGGTTCACAATGGTGTAAAATTAAAATGGGATATACAGGGCTAGAATTCGAGTTACAGGAACAAGGGCGAACCAACCACCCAAAAAATGGAATCGTCAAGAGAAAACACTTGACAACCTCCTAGATGCAGCTTTTCTTGCCACCAGACCTTTCTCCATCAATTAGGAATCTGATGCCGTCACTAAACACATTCCTTAAATTGTAGCCATTTGTTGAGTGTTTTTTTGGTGTCTAATCCGCATATATATCACCATTGCCCTTGATTTTCTTGACTGTATATCTCTTAAATGTCAACATATACACGTGTGATTTAGTTTACGAAGATTTTTCAATGCCGAGAACCTCGATCAGAGAGTAAAAAAGGCGTAAGGTTCACAATGGTGTAAAATTAAAATGGGATATACCGGGCTAGGATTCGAGTTACAGGAACAAGGGCCAAACCAACCACCCAAGAATGGGATCGTCGAGCGAAAACACTTGCCAACCTCCAGGAAGCAGCTTTTCTTGCCACCAGACGTTTCTCCATCAATTAGGAATCTGATGCCGTCACTAAACACATTTCTTAAATTGTAGCGATTTGTTGAGTGTTTGTTTTGGTGTCTAATCCGCATATATATCATGATTGCCCTTGATTTTTTTGACTGTATATCTCTTAAATGTCAACACATACACGTGTGATTTAGTTTACAAAGATTTTTCAATGCCAAGAACCTCGATCAGAGAGTAAAAAAGGTGTAAGGTTCACAATGGTGTAAAATTAAAATGGGATATACCGGGCTAGAATTCGAGTTACAGGAACAAGGGCTAAACCAACCACCCAAAAATGGAATCGTCAAGAGAAAACACTTGACAACCTCCTAGAAGCAGCTTTTCTTGCCACCAGACCTTTCTCCATCAATTAGGAATTTGATGCCGTCACTAAACACATTCCTTAAATTGTAGCCATTTGGTGAGTGTTTTTTTTTGGTGTCTAATCCGCATATATATCACCATTGCCCTTGATTTTCTTGACTGTATATCTCTTAAATGTCAACATATACACGTGTGATTTAGTTTACGAAGATTTTTCAATGCCGAGAACCTCGATCAAAAAGTAAAAAAGGTGTAAGGTTCACAATGGTGTAAAATTAAAATGAGATATACCGGGTTAGGATTCGAGTTACAGGAACAAGGGTCAAACCAACCACCCAAGAATGGAATCGTCGAGCGAAAACACTTGACAACCTCCTAGAAGCAGCTTTTCTTACCACCAGACCTTTCTCCATCAATTTGGAATCTGATGCCGTCACTAAACACATTCCGTAAATTGTAGCCATTCGTTGAGTGTTTTTTTTGGTGTCAAATCCGCATATATATCACCATTCCCCTTGATTTTCTTGACTGTATATCTCTTAAATGTCAACATATACACGTGTGATTTAGATTACGAAGATTTTTCCATGCCGAGAAGCTCGATCAGAGAGTAAAAAAGGCGTAAGGTTCACAATGGTGTAAAATTAAAATGGGATACACCGGGCTAGAATTCGACTTACAGGAACACGGGCGAAACCAATCACCCAAAAATGGAATCGTCAAGAGAAAACACTTGACAACCTCCTAGAAGCAGCTTTTCTTGCCACCAGACCTTTCTCCATCAATTAGGAATCTGATGCCGTCACTAAACACATTCCTTAAATTGTAGCCATTTGTTGAGTGTTTTTTTTGGTGTCTAATCTGCATCTATATATATATCACCATTGCCCTTGATTTTCTTGACTGTATATCTCTTAAATGTCAACATATACACGTGTGATTTAGATTACGAAGATTTTTCAATGCCGAGACCTCGATCAGAGAGTATAAAAGGCGTAAGGTTCACAATGGTGTAAAATTAAAATGGGATATACAGGGCTAGAATTCGAGTTACAGGAACAAGGGCGAACCAACCACCCAAAAATGGAATCGTCAAGAGAAAACAGTTGACAACCTCCTAGATGCAGCTTTTCTTGCCACCAGACCTTTCTCCATCAATTAGGAATCTGATGCCGTCACTAAACACATTCCTTAAATTGTAGCCATTTGTAGAGTGTTTTTTTGTGTCTAATCCGCATATATATATCACCATTGCCCTTGATTTTCTTGACTGTATATCTCTTAAATGTCAACATATACACGTGTGATTTAGTTTACGAAGATTTTTCAATGCCGAGAACCTCGATCAGAGAGTAAAAAAGGCGTAAGGTTCACAATGGTGTAAAATTAAAATGGGATATACCGGGCTAGGATTCGAGTTACAGGAACAAGGGCCAAACCAACCACCCAAGAATGGGATCGTCGAGCGAAAACACTTGCCAACCTCCTGGAAGCAGCTTTTCTTGCCCCCAGACGTTTCTCCATCAATTAGGAATCTGATGCCGTCACTAAACACATTTCTTAAATTGTAGCCATTTGTTGAGTGTTTGTTTTGGTGTCTAATCCGCATATATATCATGATTGCCCTTGATTTTTTTGACTGTATATCTCTTAAATGTCAACACATACACGTGTGATTTAGTCTACAAAGATTTTTCAATGCCAAGAACCTCGATCAGAGAGTAAAAAAGGTGTAAGGTTCACATTGGTGTAAAATTAAAATGGGATATACCGGGCTAGAATTCGAGTTACAGGAACAAGGGCTAAACCAACCACCCAAAAATGGAATCGTCAAGAGAAAACACTTGACAACCTCCTAGAAGCAGCTTTTCTTGCCACCAGACCTTTCTCCATCAATTAGGAATTTGATGCCGTCACTAAACACATTACTTAAATTGTAGCCATTTGTTGAGTGTTTTTTTTTGGTGTCTAATCCGCATATATATCACCATTGCCTTTGATTTTCTTGACTGTATATCTCTTAAATGTCATCATATACACGTGTGATTTAGTTTACGAAGATTTTTCAATTCCGAGAACCTCGATCAAAGAGTAAAAAAGGTGTAAGGTTCACAATGGTGTAAAATTAAAATGAGATATACCGGGTTAGGATTCGAGTTACAGGAACAAGGGTCAAACCAACCACCCAAGAATGGAATCGTCGAGCGAAAACACTTGACAACCTCCTAGAAGCAGCTTTTCTTACCACCAGACCTTTCTCCATCAATTTGGAATATGATGCCGTCACTAAACACATTCCGTAAATTGTAGCCATTCGTTGAGTGTTTTTTTGGTGTCTAATCCGCATATATATCACCATTGCCCTTGATTTTCTTGACTGTATACCTCTGAAATGTCAACATATACACGTGTGATTTAGATTACGAAGATTTTTCAATGCCGAGAAGCTCGATCAGAGAGTAAAAAAGGCGTAAGGTTCACAATGGTGTAAAATTAAAATGGGATATACCGGGATAGAATTCGACTTACAGGAACAAGGGCGAAACCAATCACCCAAAAATGGAATCGTCAAGAGAAAACACTTGACAACCTCCTAGAAGCAGCTTTTCTTGCCACCAGACCTTTCTCCATCAATTAGGTATCTGATGCCGTCACTAAACACATTCCTTAAATTGTAGCCATTTGTTGAGTGTTTTTTTTGTGTCTAATCCGCATATATATATCACCATTGCCCTTGATTTTCTTGACTGTATATCTCTTAAATGTCAACATATACACGTGTGATTTAGTTTACGAAGATTTTTCAATGCCGAGAACCTCGATCAGAGAGTAAAAAATGCGTAAGGTTCACAATGGTGTAAAATTAAAATGGGATATACCGGGCAAGGATTCGAGTTACAGGAACAAGGGCCAAACCAACCACCCAAGAATGGAATCGTCGAGCGAAAACACTTGACAACCTCCTAGAAGCAGCTTTTCTTACCACCAGACCTTTCTCCATCAATCAGGAATCTGTTGCCGTCACTAAACACATTCCTTAAATTGTAGCCATTTGTTGACTGTGTTTTTTTTGGTGTCTAATTCGCATATATATCACCATTGCCCTTGATTTTCTTGACTGTATATCTCTTAAATGTCAACATATACACGTGTGATTTAGTTTACGAAGATTTTTCAATGCCGAGAACCTCGATCAGAGAGTAAAAATGGCGTAACGTTCACAATGGTGTAAAATTAAAATGAGATATACCGGGCTAGGATTCGAGTTACAGGAACAAGGGTCAAACCAACCACCCAAGAATGGAATCGTTTAGCGAAAACACTTGTCAACCTCGTAAAAGCAACTTTTCTTGCCACCAGACCTTTCTCCATCAATTTGAAATCTGATGCCATCACTAAACACATTCCGTAAATTGTAGCCATTTGTTGAGTGTTTTTTTGGTGTTTAATCCGCATATAAATCACCATTGCCCTTGATTTTCTTGACTGTATATCTCTTAAATGTCAACATATACACGTGTGATTTAGTTTACGAAGATTTTTCAATGCTGAGAAGCTCGATCAGAGAGTAAAAAAGGCGTAAGGTTCACAATGGTGTAAAATTAAAATGGGATATACCGGGCTAGAATTCGACTTACAGGAACAAGGGCGAAACCAATCACCCAAAAATGGAATCGTCAAGAGAAAACACTTGACAACCTCCTAGAAGCAGGTTTTCTTGCCACCAGACCTTTCTCCAACAATTAGGAATCTGATGCCGTCACTAAACTCATTCCTTAAATTGTAGCCATTTGTCGACTGTGTTTTTTTTGGTGTCTAATCCGCATATATATATCACCATTGCCCTTGATTTTCTTGACTGTATATCTCTTAAATGTCAACATATACACGTGTGATTTAGTTTACGAAGATTTTTCAATGCCGAGAACCTCGATCAGAGAGTAAAAAAGGCGTAAGGTTCATAATGGTGTAAAATTAAAATGGGATATACCGGGCTAGGATTCGAGTTACAGGAACAAGGGCCAAACCAACCACCCAAGAATGGAAGCGTCGAGCGAAAACACTTGACAACCTCCTAGAAGCAGCAGCTTTTCTTGCCACCAGACCTTTCTCCATCAATTAGGAATCTGATGCCGTCACTAAACACATTCCTTAAATTGTAGCCATTTGTTGACTGTGTTTTTTTTTGTGTCTAATCCGCATATATATATCACCATTTCCCTTGATTTTCTTGACTGTATATCTCTTAAATGTCAACATATACACGTGTGATTTAGTTTACGAAGAGTTTTCAATGCCGAGAACCTCGATCAGAGAGTAAAAAATGCGTAAGGTTCACCATGGTGTAAAATTAAAATGGGATATACCGGGATAGGATTCGAGTTACAGGAACAAGGGCCAAACCAACCACCCAAGAATGGAATAGTCGAGCGAAAACACTTGACAACCTCCTAGAAGCAGCTTTTCTTGCCACCAGACCTTTCTCCATCAATTAGGAATCTTATGCCGTCAATAAACACATTCCTTAAATTGTAGCCATTTGTTGAGTGTTTTTTTTGTGTCTAATCCGCATATAAATCACCATTGCCCTTGATTTTCTTGACTGTATATCTCTTAAATGTCAACATATACACGTGTGATTTAGTTTACGAAGATTTTTCAATGCCGAGAAGCTCGATCAGAGAGTAAAAAAGGTGTAAGGTTCACAATGGTGTAAAATTAAAATGGGATATACCGGGCTAGAATTCGACTTACAGGAACAAGGGCGAAACCAATCACCCAAAAATGGAATCGTCAAGAGAAAACACTTGACAACCTCCTAGAAGCAGCTTTTCTTGCCACCAGACCTTTCTCCATCAATTAGGAATCTGATGCCGTCACTAAACACATTCCTTAAATTGTAGCCATTTGTTGACTGTGTTTTTTTTGGTGTCTAATCCGCATATATATATCACCATTGCCCTTGATTTTCTTGACTGTATATCTCTTAAATGTCAACATATACACGTGTGATTTAGTTTACGAAGATTTTTCAATGCCGAGAACCTCGATCAGAGAGTAAAAAAGGCGTAAGGTTCATAATGGTGTAAAATTAAAATGGGATATACCGGGCTAGGATTCGAGTTACAGGAACAAGGGCCAAACCAACCACCCAAGAATGGAAGCGTCGAGCGAAAACACTTGACAACCTCCTAGAAGCAGCAGCTTTTCTTGCCACCAGACCTTTCTCCATCAATTAGGAATCTGATGCCGTCACTAAACACATTCCTTAAATTGTAGCCATTTGTTGACTGTGTTTTTTTTTTGTGTCTAATCCGCATATATATATCACCATTTCCCTTGATTTTCTTGACTGTATATCTCTTAAATGTCAACATATACACGTGTGATTTAGTTTACGAAGATTTTTCAATGCCGAGAACCTCGATCAGAGAGTAAAAAATGCGTAAGGTTCACCATGGTGTAAAATTAAAATGGGATATACCGGGATAGGATTCGAGTTACAGGAACAAGGGACAAACCAACCACCCAAGAATGGAATAGTCGAGCGAAAACACTTGACAACCTCCTAGAAGCAGCTTTTCTTGCCACCAGACCTTTCTCCATCAATTAGGAATCTTATGCCGTCAATAAACACATTCCTTAAATTGTAGCCATTTGTTGAGTGTTTTTTTTGTGTCTAATCCGCATATATATGTCTTAAATGTCAACATATACACGTGTGATTTAGTTTACGAAGATTTTTCAATGCCGAGAACCTCGATCAGAGAGTAAAAAAGGCGTAACGTTCACAATGGTGTAAAATTAAAATGGGATATACCGGGCTAGGATTCGAGTTACAGGAACTAGGGCCAAACCAATCACCCAAGAATGGAATCGTCGAGCGAAAACACTTGCCAACTTCCTAGAAGCAGCTTTTCTTGCCACCAGACGTTTCTCCATCAATTAGGAATCTGATGCCGTCACTAAACCCATTCCTTAAATTGTAGCCATTTGTTGAGTGTTTTTTTTGGTATCTAATCCGCATATATATCATGATTGCCCTTGATTTTCTTGACTGTATATATCTTAAATGCCAACATATACCCGTGTGATTTAATTTACGAAGATTTTTCAAATCCAAGAACCTCGATCAGGGAGTAAAAAAGGCGTAAGGTTCACAATGGTGTAAAATTAAAATGGGATATACCGGGCTAGAATTCGAGTTACAGGAACAAGGGCGAAACCAACCACCCAAAAATGGAATCGTGAAGAGAAAACACTTGACAACCTCCTAGAGGCAGCTTTTCTTGCCACCAGACCTTTCTCCATCAATTAGGAATCTGATGTCGTCACTAAACACATTCCTTAAATTGTAGCCATTTGTTGAGTGTTTTTTTTGGTGTCTAATCCGCATATATATCACCATTGCCCTTGATTTTCTTGACTGTATATCTCTTAAATGTCAACATATACACGTGTGATTTAGTTTACGAAGATTTTTCAATGCCGAGAACCTCGATCAGAGAGTAAAAAAGGCGTAAGGTTCATAATGGTGTAAAATTAAAATGGGATATACCGGGCAAGGATTCGAGTTACAGGAACAAGGGCCAAACCAACCACCCAAGAATGGAATCGTCGAGCGAAAACACTTGACAACCTCCTAGAAGCAGGTTTTCTTGCCACCAGACCTTTCTCCATCAATCAGGAATCTGATGCCGTCACTAAACACATTCCTTAAATTGTAGCCAATTGTTGACTGTGTTTTTTTTGGTGTCTAATCCGCATATATATCACCATTGCCCTTGATTTTCTTGACTGTATATCTCTTATATGTCAACATATACACGTGTGATTTAGTTTACGAAGAGTTTTCAATGCCGAGAACCTCGATCAGAGAGTAAAAAAGGCGTAACGTTCACAATGGTGTAAAATTAAAATGAGATATACCAGGTTAGGATTCGAGTTACAGGAACAAGGGTCAAACCAACCACCCAAGAAT
This sequence comes from Helianthus tuberosus, assembly GCA_030545235.1. Classification (NCBI taxonomy): domain Eukaryota; kingdom Viridiplantae; phylum Streptophyta; class Magnoliopsida; order Asterales; family Asteraceae; genus Helianthus; species Helianthus tuberosus. Next base: position 6,619,798 of record CM060452.1, read on the forward strand.
GGAATCGTCTAGCGAAAACACCTGTCAACCTCGTAAAAGCAACTTTTCTTGCCACCAGACCTTTCTCCATCAATTTGAAATCTGATGCCATCACTAAACACATTCCGTAAATTGTAGCCATTTGTTGAGTGTTTTTTTGGTGTTTATCCGCATATAAATCACCATTGCCCTTGATTTTATTGACTGTATATCTCTTAAATGTCAACATATACACGTGTGATTTAGTTTACGAAGATTTTTCAATGCCGAGAACCTCGATCAGAGAGTAAAAAAGGCGTAGGGTTCATAATGGTGTAAAATTAAAATGGGATATACCGGGCTAGGATTCGAGTTACAGGAACAAGGGCCAAACCAACCACCCAAGAATGGAAGCGTTGAGCGAAAACACTTGACAACCTCCTAGAAACAGCTTTTCTTGCCACCAGACCTTTCTCCATCAATTAGGAATCTGATGCCGTCGCTAAACACATTCCTTAAATTGTAGCCTGTGTTTTTTTGGTGTCTAATCCGCATATATATATCACCATTGCCCTTGATTTTCTTGACTGTATATCTCTTAAACGTCAACATATACACGTGTGATTTAGTTTACGAAGATTTTTCAATGCCGAGAACCTCGATCAGAGAGTAAAAAATGCGTAAGGTTCACAATTGTGTAAAATTAAAATGGGATATACCGGGATAGGATTCGAGTTACAGGAACAAGGGCCAAACCAACCACCCAAGAATGGAATCGTCGAGCGAAAACACTTGACAACCTCCTAGAAGCAGCTTTTCTTGCCACCAGACCTTTCTCCATCAATTAGGAATCTTATGCCGTCAATAAACACATTCCTTAAATTGTAGCCATTTGTTGAGTGTTTTTTTGGTGTCTAATCCGTATATATATCACCATTGCCCTTGATTTTCTTGACTGTATATCTCTTAAATGTCAACATATACACGTGTGATTTAGTTTACGAAGATTTTTCAATGCCGAGAACCTCGATCAGATAGGAAAAAAGGCGTAAGGTTCACAATGGTGTAAAATTAAAATATGATATACCGGGCTCGGATTCGAGTTACAGGAACAAGGGCCAAAGCAACTACCCAAGAATGGAATCGTCGAGCGAAAACACTTGACAACCTCCTAGAAACAACTTTTTTTGCCACCAGACCCCTCTCCATCTATTAGGAATCTGATGCCGTGACTAAACACAATCCTTAAATTGTAGCCATTTGTTGAGTGTTTTTTTTTGGTGTCTGATCCGCATATATATCACCATTGCCCGTGATTTTGTTGACTGTATATCTCTTAAATGTCAACAAATACACGTGTGATTTAGTTTACGAAGATTTTTCAATTCCGAGAACCTCGATCAGAGACTAAAAAAGGCGTAAGGTTCGCAATGGTGTAAAATTAAAATGAGATATACCGGGCTAGGATTCGAGTTACAGGAACAAGGGCCAAACCAAGCACCCAAGAATGGAATCGTCGAGCGAAAACACTTGCCAACTTCCTAGAAGCAGCTTTTCTTGCCACCAGACCTTTCTCCATCAATTAGGAATCTGATGCCGTCATTAAACACATTCCTTAAATTGTAACCATTTGTTGAGTGTTTTTTTTGGTGTGTAATCCACATATATATCACCATTGCACTTAATTTTCTTGACTGTATATCTCTTAAATGTCAACATATACACGTGTGATTTAGTTTACAAAGATTTTTCAATGCCGAGAACCTCGATCAGAGAGTAAAAAACGCGTTAGGTTCACAATGGTGTAAAATTAAAATGGGATATACCGGGCTAGAATTCGAGTTACAGGAACAAGGGCGAAACCAACCACCCAAAAATGGAATCGTCAAGAGAAAACACTTGACAACCTCCTAGAAGCAGCTTTTCTTGCCACTAGACCTTTCTCCATCAATTAGGAATCTGATGCCGTCACTAAACACATTCCTTAAATTGTAGCCATTTGTTGAGTGTTTTTTTTGGTGTCTAATCCGCGTATATATCACCATTGCCCTTGATTTTCTTGACTGTATATCTCTTAAGTGTCAACATATACACGTGTGATTTAGTGTACGAAGATTTTTCAAAGCCGAGAACCTCGATCAAAGAGTAAAAAAGGTGTAAGGTTCACAATGGTGTAAAATTAAAATGGATTTATCGGGCTAGGATTCGAGTTACAGGAACAAGGGTCAAACCAACCACCCAATAATGGAATCATCGAGCGAAAACACTTGATAACCTCCTAGAAGCAGCTTTTCTTGCCACCAGACTTTTCTCCATCAATTAGGATTCTGATGCCGTCACTAAACACATTCCGTAAATTGTAGCCATTTGTTGAGTGTTTTTTTTGGTGTCTAATCCGCATATATATCACCATTGCCCTTGATTTTCTTGACTGTATATCTCTTAAATGTCAACATATACACGTGTGATTTAGTTTACGAAGATTTTTCAATGCCGAGAACCTCGATCAGAGAGTAAAAAAGGCGTAAGGTTCACAATGGTGTAAAATTAAAATGGGATATACCGGGCTAAGATTCGAGTTAAAGGAACAAGGGCCAAACTGTTGGGATTGAACCCTACCAAAGGAACAGATAATTAAAGCCAAAACTGGATCAGAGCAGTGGATCCAGAATAAGCAGATGTTATATATACAAGTCTCTCCCCTTGAAAGTGGTTTCAACATCTGCTGACCTCCTATCTGCTGACCTACAAACTGCTGATGAAGTAAAAGACTGATGGAAGATTAAAACTCTGCTGTTCAATCTACTGCCTTGAGTCAAGCTCTGCTGATCATGACAAGTACTGCTGGGTTCACATCAGTGGAAGGAGGCATCAGTAGTTTAGATGTCTTTATGTAATGTAATAACAGTAGTTAGCATAGCAGAGGTTGTATAGATCAGAGGTTAGAGTTTGTTAGGAGGTTAGATGTCACTTTCATGGTGACGTCAGCTTAGATGCTTCAGTGGTTTGCTCGTGCCTATAAATAGAACAGTGCTCTGTACTGTTCTATTAGCTCTTTCACTATCTTCTTCCTGCACGAACAAATACTGTGAGCTCAGGTAGAGGGGGAGTTTGTTGCATACTTGCAAATTGTAATCGTTGTTGAAATTAAATTCAATAATTCGGTTCAATGTTAAACTTGTATGTTAAAAGCAATTCTCCTGTTTGATTGTGAAAAGTTTGCTTCCATCTTAATTCTGTTGCACAACTCATTCATCTTCATCTTAATTGAAACGTAAAACACAATCAAAACCAAACTCAGATCCTAACAATTGGTATCAGAGCTTGGACAGTCAAATTTGATTTAACAATCACTTTGACATAAATAGTTCAGCTCATAATCATTGATACTGATAGTTTGTTAGTTTTGTTGAAAAACAGAGCAATGTTTAATCACCATCAAAGTTGATTAATTAGTTCCTGTAAAACAACCAGGATGACGTCACAATCACAAGATGATAAGAATAACATTGGCTCTCTTTTCAAACCACCTATGCTTAAACGTAATGAATACAACATCTGGGAGAGAAGGATGGGTCATATCCTGTCTCAACAGAACACTGGATGTTGGAGGTCAGTTGTTTTTGGTCCCCATGTTCCTATGGTGCCAAGTGCCGATGATACAAAGAAGTTCATACCTAAACCATCTGAAAACTATACTGAAACTGATTTTCAAAAGTTCAAACTCGATGCCAAAGCATTTAGCATCATAGCATCTGCATTACCCAATGAGATCTATGCTGGACTGTTACATTGTAACAGTGCCAAAGAATTATGGGATGCACTTAAGGAACAATTTGGGGGAACTGAAGAAGTAATTGAGAACAATAGGGAAATTCTGAATCAGCAGTATGAAACCTTCTGTCACATTAAGGGTGAATCATTGACCCAACAGTTTGAACGTTTCAGTTGTCTCATAAGTGAGCTAAGACTTGTTAAAGTTGAAATTCCAAAATCAACACAAAATAGTAGGTTTCTTAGATCACTACCTGATAAATGGGACACAATTGCATTTGTGACTAGAAACTCTGCTGAGTTCAAAGATCTGATCCTGACCCAACTTCATGGTAGACTCCTGACCTATGAAAGGGAGTTAAACCAGAAAAAGAAGTTGCAAGAGTCTGGCAAAGTTGCTAATGATTATTCATTTGGCAGCACAGCTCTGTTTGGTCAGGAAGAATCTGGTAGTAGTAGTAAGGATCGGGGTTATGATCACTTTATTGATATAACTACTGGTGGAAATTTCAAACAACCCTGATTCTCACTCTGCCAAAATTATGCTTTTACTGCAAATTGTGAAAACCAGATGTCAGATAACTTGTGTTTTGAACTCAATGATTTGCAACACTTTGATCCCACTGACTTAGAAGAAATGGACATTTTGCATCAATTGGCTTTGCTTAGTGTAAGAACAAGCAAATTCTATAAAAGAACAGGGAGGAAGTTCCCAGGGTTACATGGGAATTTAAAAGTGGGGTTGGATAAGTCAAAAATTAAGTGCTATAAGTGCAATAGGCTAGGTCATTTTGCTAGGGAATGCAGGAGTCAAACCACTGGTCCAATAATCACTCATCCCAGCTCAAATCCTAGACCACAACACCAAAGCACTGTGCACTATACCCAATATACCCCTGCTGCCCATGTTAACACTGCTCACTATGCTGCAACCCCTGTGCCTGTACATTATGTTCAAACAACTGTTCCACAAATCCAGTATGTTCAAACCCCTGTCCCTCAGGCACAAGTGCAACCTGTTGCACCTCAAGCAACTGCTCCAACAGTAACACAACCAGATCAGCAAAGCTTTTTCACTCAAGGCTTTGTTGACTGGAGCAGCATGCCTGATGAGCTTGGCGATGAAAATTTTGCACTCTATGCTTTTAATGATCCTTCTAATGATGAATTTTGTTTGATGGCATTAGAGTCAATACCAGAAGGGGTAGAAACTGAAGGAGAACAGCTAAGTGTTGAAATAGTGGATAAAGTGGCTGAAGCAGTGGTTACTGCAGTTGCTGGTGAACTACTGCTGGGAGAAAATTCAGAAACCCTGATTGATCCACTGATCGATCCTTGGTCCAAAGAAGACAAGGAAGAAAAAGAAGAGGAGAAAGAGGGTAAGAAAGAAGAAAGAGCTGATGAAGAAAATAATCATCAATGTGATTGTGCCATGATGGCTGCTGCCAAGGTATCACCTCAAGTTCTTGAAAAACTATGTTCAGACCAATGCATTATTGCATTTGCTAACATCAAAGAGGTAAATGAAAACCTTAGGGATAAAATCTTAACTGATGAAGTCAAATTTGAAAAGTCATTTAAAGAACTTAGAAACAAATTGGCTGAAAAAGATTAAGAGATCAGCAGTCTCAAAGAAGAGCAGAGCATAACCAAAACTTAACTCCAAACTATGATAGAAAAATACCAAGTTTGCAAAAAAGGAGTTGGAGTCCACCCAAATCACTTGTGAAAGATGGGTGGAATCTTGCAAAGGGTATGAGGTTATGCTTGAGAAACAGCTTGAAAGCAATGTTAAGTTTGGTATAGGATATAGAAAATATGATGATCTTGAAAACACTACTGGAAAACAAGCTGGTTCATCTGAAATTATACCGACCAACAAGAATGGCCAAGAGGTTAAAATAACCGACAAACTTGGTAACAAAATCACTATGGAAACATCTGTGGGATCCTCAACTTTTGAGGAAATTGAGAAATACCAATTTAAACCCACAAGGTCTGATGAGTGTGAAATTCTTGAAAATTTCAAGCCCATGGACTTTACAACCACTGATGGTGTCACAGCTCCAAAAGCAAAGGTCATTCCTATCAAAGACATCCCAACAGTGGTTCAAAACTCTGTTGAAAAGGAGTCTGAGAAAAGGAAGAAAAGAGAAAAGGTCAAAAACTTGTTTTGTTAATTTTGTGAAAAGAGAAACCATCTAACAAAAGACTGTTTTCATCTAAAAGCATATGATCTAAACAAAACAAGTGTCATTGTTCCTGCTGAAAGCTGCACCATCTGTGGTAAAACAAACCACAAAACTCAAGCATGTGTGTATCTCAAAAACTTTGATGTGAAAAAGAATGAGTACACTGCTAAAACATCCTTGAGTCCATCAACATCATCTGTCAAATTCACCAAGAATCAACCATTGTTTGTGCCAGTCCAAACAGCTGTCACAAAATAGCTGAATCAAACATATGCCCAAAGAGATGTTCAAGTGACTGATGCACCCCCTGCCAACCAATTCAGAAAAGGCAATGGACAATCCTCTTACCAAAGGATTCCACACGTTTATGAGACCTACAAAAGGCCCTCTAAACCTAGAGTGAACAGGCATCCTTTTGGGTATCAACAGGTGATTGGTCAAAACCCACAATAGTGGTTAGAAAGAAACAGTCCTAAAACTGTCCAAACCCATGACCTAACCACTGTCCATCAATCTGCATCCATCCCAGACACTATTGAGACCCCACCCAAAGCCTTATTGGCTTTGGAAACCCTAATGAACTAATCCTTTTACTTCATGTGTAGGGAGCTTCTGCATGCTTAGATAGCCTTTGGTATGTAGATAGTGGAGGCTCCAGGCACATGACAGGATGTAAAGCCCTACTCAAAGATTTCAAAATCCATGGAGGGGGTGATATATCCTTTGGGAATAATAGTAAAGGGAAAGTTCTGGGGTCTGGTACAGTACAGTCTGGAAATGTAAAATTTGAAAATGTCAATCTGATAGACAATCTGAAATTCAACCTCCTGAGTGTTTCACAAATGAGTGATAAGGGGTATGGGTCATTCTTCACAAAGGAGTGTTGTAGGATTGTTGGACCAGAAATGGTTGAAAAGATTGAAGCAATAATAAAAACTGGAAAAAACAAAACTTGCTGCTCAAAGAAGTGGCAATGTTTATGTTGTTGATATGTCAAAAGAGTGTCCCAGAACTGATGCCTGTCTGTTCTCAGCTGTCTCTAACAAAGAGACAGAACTTTGGCACAGAAGACTGGGGCACACAAATCTCAAGACAATCACTGAAATTTCAAAAAATGGCCTTGTAAGAGGCTTACCACAAAAATTGTTTTCATGTCCTGAGCATTGTGTTTCCTGTTTAAAAGGAAAACAACATAAAAGCTCTTTTAAGTCCATTGAAAAGTCCAAAACAACCCAGTGTTTGCAAATGCTGCACATGGATTTGTTTGGCCCAGTTCAAGTCATGAGTCTCAAGAAGAAGAGATATTGTTTGGTTATTATTGATGACTTCTCTAGGTTTACATGGACTTTCTTTTTACACTCAAAAGATAAGACTGTAGGCATTTTGCAAGACTTTGTGACACAGGTTGAAAAGCAATTTGACCTTCCAGTAAAAGTCTTCAGGAGTGACAATGGCACATAATTCAAAAATAAGGAGTTGGATGCCTTCTGTGTGAAGAAAGGGATTGTAAGGCAGTACAGCATCCCTAGAACACCAGAGCAAAATGGGGTAGTTGAAAGAAAGAACAGAACTTTGATTGAGGCTGCCAGAACCATGCTTGCTGATTCAGGTTTGCCATTAACTTTTTGGGCAGAGGCAGTAAACACTGCTTGCTATGTCCAAAACAGAGTTTTAATAAACCCCAGGCACAAAAAGACTGCTTATGAAATTCTGTATAAAATCAAACCACTGATCTCATATTTTAAAGTATTTGGCTGCCCATGCTTTATTTTGAATTTAAAAGATTCCATCTCAAAATTGGCAGCCAAAGTAGATTGTGGTTATCACCTGGGATACTCAACCACTGCCAAGGCCTATAAAGTGTTTAATACACGGACCAAAGCAGTGGAGGAGACCTTGAATGTAAAGTTTAATGAACTTTCATCAATGAAAATCCCAGCAAATCCTACAGATTTGTTTGATCTTGATAAATTTACTTTTGAAAACACTACTGTCAAGACTAACAGTGCAGGTCCATCAGAGGATTCAACACCAGACTATGGATATGAAATCATCATTCCACAAAAGTCTGTCAGAATGGGAAGAGCAGCAGATGTTCAAAACAGCTGTCAAAGCTCAACCACTGCTACCTCAACAGTTGTTGACCAAAGTAGTCCCTTAACGAATGCTTCCACATCATCAAGCACTGTTGATAAAAGTCCTCAAACAGTGGATCAAAGTCAGCATGTGTCCACACCTTTGCCTCCTATTCCACCACCTTTTGAAGCCACTGCTGGATCATCAAAGTCACCAGCAGTGGTTAGCTCAGATGATACACATCTGCAGCCTTCACCAACAAATGCCAATATACCATACCAAGGAGATTTAATCTTCTTGAGATCTCATCCACCTGACCAAATCGTTGGCAACATCAATGAAGGGGTGCTCACAAGAAGCCAAACCCAAAACATTTGTCTTTTTGCTGGTTTTCTATCACTCCATCAGCCAGTGAAGTACCAAGAGGCACTAAAAGACAACAGCTGGGTAGAAGCCATGCAAGAGGAGCTCCAACAGTTTAAAAGACAACAAGTATGAGAGCTTGTACCACTGCCAAAAGATGTAAGCCCCATCGGCACAAAGTGGGTCATCAAAAACAAAACTGATGAAAGGGGCATTGTTGTCAAGAATAAAGCCATGCTTGTGGTTCAAGGTTACAGAGAGGAAGAGGGGATAGACTATGATGAAACTTTTTCCCTTGTAGCAAGATTGGAAGCTATAAGACTGTTCCTGGCCTTTGCTGTCAATCACAAAATGAAGGTGTTCCAAATGGATATAAAAAGTGCTTTATTCTATGGTACAATTCAAGAAGAGGTGTATGTTTGTCAACCTCCAGGTTTTGAGGATCCATTTTATCCAGATCATGTCTACAGGCTAAACAAAGCCCTGTATGGCCTGAAACAAACATCTAGAGCCTGGTATGAAACTCTTTCCACCTTTCTACTCTCAAATGGTTTCAAAAGAGGTACCACTGATAAAACACTGTTTCTAAAATGGAGAGGGAAGGATTTAATGATTGTTCAAATTTATGTGGATGACATTATTTTTGGAAGCACATGTAATAAAATGTGTGAAGAGTTTAGGTAACTCATGACAGCTGAGTTTGAAATGAGTGCAATGGGTGAGCTGCAATGCTTTCTTGGTCTCCAAGTTCAGCAAATGCAAAATGGAACTTTCATTCATCAAAGAAAATATGCTAAAGAACTTTTAAATAAATTTGATATGAATGATTGTAAACCATGTAGCACACCCATGGCAACAAATAAGCTTGTCATGTCTGATGAAAAGGATGAGCTGATTGACCAAACACTTTATAGAAGCATGATTGGGTCCTTACTGTACCTAACTGCATCTAGACCAGACATCATGTTTACAACATGTGTCTGTGCAAGAAGTCAATCGGCTCCCAAAAAATCAAACCTCATTGCTGTAAAAAGGATCTTCAGATACATAAAAGGTGCTCCCACACTTGGTATCTGGTATCCAGCTAATGGGAATATCCAACTTTCAGGCTTTTCGGACAGTGACTTTGCCGGATGTAATACCACAAGGAAGTCCACTTCAGGAGGGTGCCAGTTTCTAGGTGATTGCTTGGTTTCTTGGCAAAGAAAAAAGCAAGCAGCTGTTTCAACATCCACTGCTGAAGCTGAATACATTGCTGCTGCAAGCTGTACAGCCCAACTCCTGTGGCTTCAAAATCAGTTGCTGGATTTTGGTATCACTGCCTTAAAGACACCACTCATGTTGGATAGCCAGGCAACAGAAAATATCATCAAAAATCCAGTTTCCCATTCAACCACCAAGCACATCGACATAAGACATCACTTTGTGAGGGATTGCTATGAAAAAGGTTTGATTTCTCTGCATCATGTTCCAACTAAAGACCAACTGGCAGATGTGCTCACAAAAGCATTAGATACATCCACCTTTGAAAGTTTGGTCTCTAGGATTGGTATGCTAAAAATGGAATAACAAGAAACATCTTATTTTTCTATGAATAAAAGCATTAAAATGTTTTCAGAAAATCAAAAATCCATCCTTAAAAATAGCTAAAAATGAAGTTTTCATTAAAATCCTTAAAAGTCTGCCATAACCACTGCTTGTTCAAAAGTCTGCTCTACTTCAAAGTCTATCCACTGCTGAAAGTCATCCCCTGTTCTCTCATTTTCCTGATAAGCACTGATGCTCAAAATCAGTGTTTTATCCACTGATGTGCTATCTGCTGATAGTAAAAATCATCCACTGATTCCATTTGTTACCGTTGTAACCACTGCCTTTCATTAGTAGCTTTCATAAAAGTATTGTCCTTCATTTCATCAGGGGTTGGCATGTGGGCAGTACATAGTGGTCAGTTATTTTGTAACCGCTGCCACGTTAGCATTCACTTTTTCTCTATAAAACCCCCATTCAAAACCCAAACAGGGTTTTACTGTCGAATTGAATTCTTAAAAATTCTCTTCTCAAAGCAGTTTTTCATCTCATTTCCTCAAATTTCTTCACAACCTTCTTCGATCATCATTTCCAAAATGACAAAATCGAAGTCATCTGCAAAACTCACTTCCAAATCATCCTCAAAAGAGGTCTCTCAAAAGGCCAAACCCACTGAAATTTCACAGAAACCCTCTCACAATATTTTGGGTCTTCTTACAAAACCCGGCACCACCGATGCTTTTGATTCCATCATTGATCTCATGTCTGCATCAAAGTACAAAAATTTGCTTACAGCAGATGCTCCCATTTACCTGCAAACCCAGAGAGAGTTTTGGAATAATTGTACCCTTGACAAACAAGGCGAAGATGTCATAGCCATTAACTCTACTCTACAGGGAAAAGCAGTCCAAATCACACCAAAATCCATATCAGAAGTCTTTCAGCTCGATGATCAACAAAGTAAAACTTGCTTTACTAAAAACGAGTTAAAAACTGACTTTATTGAAAGAGGGTATGCCGATACAATGATGAAGAGGGATACCTTACAAAAAGGATTTTTCCCTCCTGCAACAAGATTTTTATTTCATACCCTGTTACTGTGTGCTTCAAATAAAACCACCCCTTTTAATGAAATACCATTAAAGATTCAAAACCTGGGGTATGCTATTCTTCAAGAAGAAAATTTCAATTATTCCCAGGAAATCTTTAATGATCTGGTCAAAAATGTTGATAAAAAGCCATTCTTACTTTTTCCAAGATTTTTAAGCTATTATTTTGAAAAGAAATTTAGTAAGGATGATGTTTTTGCAATAAAACAAGGTGAATCTTTTCAAATGAACAGCTTAACTGCTGAAACTTTTACATGGATGTCAACACCCTGCAAAACACAAGCAAAAGTGCCTGAGCAGAATATAGCAGCTACCACTGCTCCTCAGGTATCTGCTGCTGAGCCCACTGCTCATGGTGATCAAAGTAGCAAAACAACTGCTTTGAAACCCACACCTACAATCCACAAAAGGCCAAAACAAAAGAGAATTCAAAACCCCCCAAACCCATCAAAAAGGCAACTCTGGAGGATGAGATACCAGAGCGACTGCCAGTGACAGCACAAAAGTCACCAGAAACCACTGCTGCTTCTTCCTCACAACAGCTGGTACAAATATCTCAACCCATAACCGAAACTCCTCCTGTTTCTTCTTAAAAAGAATAGGTTGTACATATAGGGACACCACAATATGATGCTCTGGAATCACTTGCTTCCATCATCCACAGCCCAATGCCCGGGGCAAATTCTCTTTCTACACCAAACCTCACATCCACAATTCCCCCACCAACTAAACTTTTGTTGGATGCTATTGATTTGAACCAGGCACAAACCAGTCCTTCTCAATCACCTGTCAATGAGAATATACTTCAACCAATAATTGGGTCTGATGTATCAATCATAGTTAACCCACCAACAATGCTTGAGGAGGTTACACCCCTTGAGTTACAAGTAACTCTTGGTGGTAATCCAAGTGAAGCAGCCACTACAAGTGCTGAACCCACTGGTTTGCATTTGGATAGTGGTTACATTAATAAGACTTCCTGATATAGCGTGATGATGGTATTGGAAATCTAACGCATTGATTCTAAGAATACCCGCGAAGATCTTTTCCCAAAACCCCCAAATTCGTCCCCAAAAGACAAGAATTTAAAAAAAGTCAAACAATTATTTTATAAAACTCAAAAACTATCCCCCAATACAAATTACATGAGAACTTATATAGAGTTTTTATGATCAACTCAATGGACATAAATTAAAACAAAACTTAATGAACACTAAATGTGGATTTATTTCGTTACATAATTGAGTCGACACTTGATATTCCCGCATCATTAAACTGATGTAGCGTGATGATGGTATTGGAAATCTAACGCGTTGATTCTAAGAATACCCGCGAAGATCTTTTCCCAAACCCCCAAATTCGTCCCCAAAAGACAAGAATTTAAAAAAAGTCAAACAATTATTTTATAAAACTCAAAAACTATCCCCCAATACAAATTAGATGAGAACTTATATAGAGTTTTTATGGTCAACTCAATGGACATAAATTAAAACAAAACTTAATGAACACTAAATGTGGATTTATTTCGTTACATAATTGAGTCGACACTTGATATTCCCGCATCATTCTCCCCACCTTTGGAAAAACTCGTCCTCGAGTTTTGTCTCAGGCTAAAGCCACCTGGATCGAAAGGAACATCATTCCGATTCTTTTCGATTATTATCAAGGCCCGCCCAAGTAGTTCTACTTCACAGGTCATCTCATTTGACTCTGAACCTGTACCACCTGGGTCGAACGGAGCATAGGACCATTTCTTGTTCACTATTGTCTTGACCCTCTCAATTAATATAGTTCCAATTAAATAACCATATAGTCGTAAACCATGGACCTCATTGCATTTTTTTACAAAATACCCATCAAGTTTAACAACTTTTTCTTCGTTTTGATCAATATGAGGGGCATCTTTTGACGACATAGCTTCTCCAACCTCCACAATCTGCCCATCAACCAAATTTTCAAGTAGAACCTCGTACCAGATTTTTACAGCATGAGAATTTTGTATACCATGGTTTTCATCATCCAAAATAATTTCCTCAAAACTATTTGTTGGAAAATTACCTTTTAAAATTGTACAAAAGTAAATTTGAGAAGCACCAAAATCTATTGTGTTTCTTAATGCCTTCGACTTCATTGCTTTGCTCATGAAATTTCTTTGCAAGCCCCCCATGCTAACAGGTTGAGTTCCAAATGTAGCCGCTGGACCACCCGTTACCATAGTAGGACGATCACCCTTAACGCTATGACTTTTGAAACTTGATTCGTCATCACCGGCTCCCATGATCGTCGACTCTTTTTTGTGGTCATGTCTAATGGTGAGCACACTACTGGTACCACCCGAATCATCATCGCATGCCCAAGAATACCATTGCTCATCCTCGTATTCATCAAAACATGGTAGAGTGTGGTACAAGCGATAATCCCTCTCACAAGCCATTTTGAGCCAGGATTTTAGCTCTGATACCAACTGATGTAGCATGATGATGGTATTGGAAATCTAACGCGTTGATTCTAAGAATACCCGTGAAGATCTTTTCCCAAACCCCCAAATTCGTCCCCAAAAGACAAGAATTTAAAAAAAGTCAAACAATTATTTTATAAAACTCAAAAACTATCCCCCAATACAAATTAGATGAGAACTTATATAGAGTTTTTATGATCAACTCAATGGACATAAATTAAAACAAAACTTAATGAACACTAAATGTGGAGTTATTTCATTACATAATTGAGTTGACACTTGATATTCCCGCATCACTTCCTTGGAGGCAATTCCTTCCATAGCACCTCTGACATCCACCAGTGGATTTGTTTTGACCACTGGCAACATCAAAAGGTTGTCAAGTGTTGAAGGAAGAAGACCCTAGTACCAAGAAAAATGGGCATCAGTGGTTAATGTTTGGAGTTCACTCCCTACCTCAACCACTGATAAAACCACTGCTAGTGGGAAATCAGATGATCCCATTAAATTGGGTGATGGTTTAAAGTACCTGGAATTGACGGAACGTGTTGAAAAACTGGATACTTCTGTTGCAGAAATCAAAGAAATGCTGCAACAGTTGTTAAAAGTACAAAAGGTGCAATCCACTGCTGTTCCACCTCAAGCACCTGCTCCACCACAAGCATCTGCTGCAGATGAGATATGGAATCTCTTCCAACCTTTTCTCCATCAACAACAACAAATGGCTGATCAGCAACATGCAAAACATGTCCAAGAGCTGAGAAACACAATGGAGTCTAGGTTCAAGAACACACAAGCTGACATCAAGGCTATAAAGGCCCATCTATTGAAAACCACTGGCACTGCTCCTCCAACTGTTCTCTTTATTGATCAACTACCCCCAGATAATGCTAAAAAGGGGGAGAAAATTCAGGAGTGGAAAAAGAAGAGAATAGATGATGGTCTTTACATTGAACCAGAAAGGGATGCTATGACCAGAAAAATTCCTTTGCCAGATGGTAGCAAGAAGGTTGATGTTACCCAAAATCCACTTGATGAAGGAGTAGCAAGTGTAAAAAGGGACAGAGCGGCAAAGGATATGTCAAGGTGGAATGAGGAGAAAAGGGCTTACATGGAGCTGAATGCGCAGGGTTGTTCTGGGCTAAAGGATGTTCAAAATCCTGTGCCAAAAAGAAATCCCACTAGAAAAGTGAGGGAACCCAAGTCCACACCATCCAGACTCACAAAGCATACTCCAAAACCACCATCCAAAAGCCCCCAACATCAAACCTCCACCCAAACAGTTGTGGTAACTCCTGCTGTATCAACATCTGCTGGTACTCCAGTTGTTTCAACATCTGCTATCACTTCAACACACACCACAACCACTGCCTTACCACCACCACCATCACCACCAAAAACAACATCACCACCATCGCCTCCTGCCAAAAAGCAGAAGACATCAGATGTTACAACATCTGTTGTAATGACAACAGTGGTTGAAACACCAGTTGTTTCAACAGCTATTAGTCAATCACAAATCACTGCCACTCAAACCACCACCACTGATCCACCCAAAACATCATCTGCCTCTCCTACAATAAAAAGAAGAAGGATTTTCGTACCAGATGATGATTCTCTATCACCACCACCAACATCTTCAAAATCTCTATCACTTGTTACAATATCCAAGCCTGTTCCTCTCTCATCAGCTCAAATTCAAAAGCCCTTACTTCATGTAGGTGTTTAATTCCCTCTTGAACTTATAGCAGTCAGAGAAGAAATCAAATCTTTCTACTATGAGGATGACCCTGCTAAAAGGAAGTTGCCATCTGTTGAAGGATATCCCAGGCCTAACAATATTGAAGAATATTTGAAAATCAAGGCTCAGCAAGCAGAGGATATCTCAAAAAGAAATACACATGGGAAATCTGATAGAGAAATTCAGCAGAATTATCAATACTTGCTCACACAAGTCAGATCTTTAGAGCAGTTTGCAAAAAATGTTTGTCAGCAAATCTCAGAGAGAGCAGATGAAACTCTGAGAAAAGACTACATTGAAAGCATCATGGCAACCAAAAAGTACAAAGGAGAAAAACACATGTACAAAGAGTGGAGCATCCCTGAGCTTGAAAGTGAAGCAGCCAGGATTCAAGATATGATCAAGAATAAGGTCAAGCACACTCCTCCAGATTGGGCAAAATTCAAAAAGAATGTACCTGATAAAAAGGTAGAGCTGAGGAGAATGAAAGAGGAATTAGCTGCTGCTGATTATGGGTCTTTGAATCAAGTGTTGAGATGGAAAGAAGATAAAGTCAGGGCTACCTACAAAATTTTAGAGAAATTAAGAAAGACAGATCCTACTGCTCCACAAAAGCTGACTATCCTGAAGCAGAGGTTTCAAAAAGACCATCAAAGCTGCAAATCAAGAGATCCACTGCTCCAGCTGGTGCAACCATCTTTAAAAGAAGGCCACAAAAACAGTTGGGTGCTGAAACAATCCAAGAGCTAATAGAAGGTGATGACCTTGTAAAAGAAGGCATAAAGAAAATGATTGTAGAAACTCTTGGTTTGGATCAACCTGCAAGTACTGCTCAGACAGTCATCAATAGGCCAGCATCTCCAAACACCTCATCAAATAAAAATCTCCCAAGAAACCCACATGACTTAAAGGTACTAAAGTGGAAAACTGACAAACAGACCCACGTACTGACAGTGTTCAAGTCTAGTGGAGAAGTGAAGAAAATAACAAGGGAACAAGCACTTGGCCTAAGTCTTGAAGATTTGCAGGATCTCTTTGATCTTCCACTTAGCAGGGATGATGATGAAACAGATGCCTTAGCCTTTGAGTTACAACTCAAAGGGCAAATAAGGGAACTGCTGATGAGGCAATAAAGATCTACTAATAATGAAGAGTTTTGGCATTATCTGTTCCAGGGGGAGATTGTTGGGATTGAACCCTACCAAAGGAACAGATAATTAAAGCCAAAACTGGATCAAAGCAGTGGATCCATAATAAGCATATGTTATATATACAAGTCCATCCCCTTGAAAGTGGTTTCAACATCTGCTGACCTTCTATCCACTGATCGTATAAACAGCTGACCTACAAACTGCTGATCAAGTAAAAGACTGATGGAAGATTAAAACTCTGTTGTTCAATCTACTGCCTTGAGTCAAGCTCTGCTGATCATGACAAGTACTGCTGGGTTCACATCAGTGGAAGGAGGCAGCAGTAGTTTAGATGACTTTATGTAATGTAATAACAGTAGTTAGCAAAGCAGAGGTTGTATAGATCAGAGGTTAGAGTTTGTTAGGAGGTTAGATGTCACTTTCATGGTGACGTCAACTTAGATGCTTCAGTGGTTTGCTCGTGCCTATAAATAGAATAGTGCTCTGTACTTTTCTATTAGCTCTTTCACTATCTTCTTCCTGCACGAACAAATACTGTGAGCTCAGGCTGAGGGGGAGTTTGTTGCATACTTGCAAATTGTAATCGTTGTTGAAATTAAATTCAATCATTCGGTTCAATGTTAAACTTGTATGTTAAAAGCAATTCTCCTGTTTGATTGTGAAAAGTTTGCTTCCATCTTAATTCCGCTGCACAACTCATTCATCTTCATCTTAATTCAAACGTAAAACAAAATCAAAACCAAACTCAGATCCTAACACAAACCAACCACCCAAGAATGGAATCATCGAGCGAAAACTCTTGACAACCTCCTAGAAGCAGCTTTTCTTACCACCAGACCTTTCTCCATCAATTAGGAATCTGATGCCATCACTAAACACATTCCTTAAATTGTAGCCATTTGTTGACTGTTTTTTTTGGTGTCTAATCCGCATATATATCACCATTGCCCTTGATTTTCTTGACTGTATATCTCTTAAATGTCAACATATACACATGTGGTTTAGTTTACGAAGATTTTTCAATGCCGAGAACCTCGATCAGAGAGTAAAAAAGGCGTAAGGTTCACAATGGTGTAAAATTAAAATGGGATATACCGGGCTAGGATTCGAGTTACAGGAACAAGGTCCAAACCAACCACCCAAGAATGGAATCGTCGAGCGAAAACACTTGACAACCTCCTAGAAGCAGCTTTTCTTGCCACCAGACCTTTTTCCATCAATTAGGAATCTGATGCCGTCACTAAACACATTCCCTAAATTGTAGCCATTTGTTGACTGTTTTTTTTTGGTGTCTAATCCGCATATATATCACAATTGCCCTTGATTTTCTTGACTGTATATCTCTTAAATGTCAATATATACACGTGTGATTTAGTTTACGAATATTTTTCAATGCCGAGAACATCGAACAGAGAGTAAAAAAGGCGTAAGGTTCACAATGGTGTAAAATTAAAATGGGATATACCGGGCAAGGATTCGAGTTACAGGAACAAGGTCCAAACCAACTACCCAAGAATGGAATCGTCAAGCGAAAACACTTGACAACCTCCTAGAAACAGCTTTTCTTGCCACCAGACCTTCCTCCATCAATTAGGAATCTGATGCCGTCACTAAATACATTCCTTAAATTGAAGCCATTTGTTGAGTGTTTTTTTTGATGTCTAATCCGCATATACATAACCATTGCTCTTGATTTTCTTGACTGTATATCTCTTAAATATCAATATATATACGTGTGATTTAGTTTACGAAGATTTTTCTATGCCGAGAACCTCGGTCAGAGAGTAAAAAAGGCGTAAGGTTCACAATGGTGTAAAATTAAAATGGGATATATCGGGCTAGGATTCGAGTTACAGGAACAAAGGCCAAACCAACCACCCAAGAATGGAATCGTCGATCGAAAACACTTGAGAACCTCCTAGAAGCAGCTTTTCTTGCCACCAGACCTTTCTCCGTCAATTAGAAATCTGATGCCATCACTAAACACATTCCTTTAATTGTAGCCATTTGTTAAGTGTTTTTTTTTGTGTCTAATCCGCATATATATCACCATTGCCCTTGATTTTCTTGACTGTATATAACTCTTAAATGTCAACATATACACGTGTGATTTAGTTTACGAAGATTTTTCTATGCCGAGAACCTCGGTCAGAGAGTAAAAAAGGCGTAAGGTTCACAATGGTGTAAAATTAAAATGGGATATACCGGGCTAGGATTCGAGTTACAGGAACAAGGGCCAAACCAACGACCCAAGAATGGAATCGTCGAGCGAAAACACTTGACAACCTCCTAGAAGCAGCTTTTCTTGCCACCAGACCTTTCTCCATCAATTAGGAATCTGATGCCGTCACTAAACTCATTCCTTAAATTGTAGCCATTTGTTGATTGTTTTTTTTGGTGTCTAATCCGCATATATATCACCATTGCCCTTGATTTTCTTGACTGTATATCTCTTAAATGTCAACATATACACGTGTGATTTAGTTTACGAAGATTTTTCAATGCCGAGAACCACGACCAGAGAGTAAAAAAGGCGTAAGGTTCACAATGGTGTAAAATTAAAATGGGATATACCGCGCTATGATTCGAGTTACAGGAACAAGGGCCAAACCAACCACCCAAGAATGGAATCGTCGAGCGAAAAGACTTGAAAACCTCTTAGAAGAAGCTTTTCTTGCCACCAGACCTTTCTCCATCAATTAGGAATCTGATGCCGTCACTAAACACATTCCATAAATTGTAGCCATTTATTGAGTGTTTTTTTTTTTTTTTTTTTTTTTTTTGTGTAATCCGCATATATATCACCATTGCCCTTGATTTTCTTGACTGTATATCTCTTAAATGTCAACATATACACGTGTGATTTAGTTTACGAAGATTTTTTAATGTCGAGAACCTCGATCAGAGAGTAAAAAAGGCGTAAAGTTCACAATGATGTAAAATTAAAATGGAATATACCGGGCTAGGATTCGAGTTACAGGAACAAGGGCCAAACCAACCACCCAAGAATGGAATCATCGAGCGAAAACACTTGACAACCTCCTAGAAGCAACTTTTCTTGCCACCAGACTAGGGGTGTTCATGAGCCGATCCGATCCGATCGAGGGTCTGCTCATGCTCTGATTGATTTACAACCGATCCGATCCGAGCGGATCAAATTTGTAAAACCGAGCGCAAAAGTGATGCCCATGCTCGGATTGAATTTGAATCGATCGGCTTGGTTTCGCTCGGTTTTTATCAAATCCTAAAAAAAATTGAGCGGATCGTCTTCGCTCGATTGAATGATAAGGCTTCGTTCAACAAAAACAAATTATAACAATTATAACTACTATAACAAACAGAAACATAACAGAAACAATCTGGTTACCAAACAAAAACGATTTAACATACAGAAACAATCTGGTTAACATACCAAACAGAAACATAACCGAAACATACGATTTAACGATTAATTAACATAAAAACATACTATAACAAACATACAGAAGTTTAAAAAACAGAAGCAGATTAGACTGAAACAAGTGATATTTACAAACGATTGTTATACGACTGAAACAAGTTTAAAAAACAGAAGCACATTAGACTGAAACAAGTTTAAAAAACAGAAGCAGATTAGATGGAAACAAGTTTAATAAACAAGTGATACGACTGTTTGGAGATTGAAGAGTGGAGCGACTCAATTGTTGCAGATTGAAGACTGGAGATTGAAGACCGTCCGACGAACTGTTGCAGAATGAACACAGGAGCGGCAATATGTTGCAGACGATGTGTCGGAGACTAGAGAGCGTCGATATGTATGAGTGTGACTGTGGAGACCGGAGAGTGAGAGTCGGAGATTAGAGAGCGGCGATATGAATATGATACGACTGAATAGTGAATACTCTTTTAGGAATAGGATTTAGGGTTAGATTTACATATTAAATATTAAGTTGAGTTGAATGTTATTTGGGCTTTTAATTTTTTTTTGGGCTATTATATTTTTTTGGGTTTTTAATCTATAAAATCTATAATATAAATATATATATTAATTATTAATAAAAATAATTCGAGCGAAACCGAGCGAGCGGAGCTATGCTCATGCTCGGATTGAATTTG
The DNA here is from genome assembly GCA_030545235.1 of Helianthus tuberosus. NCBI lineage: Eukaryota > Viridiplantae > Streptophyta > Magnoliopsida > Asterales > Asteraceae > Helianthus > Helianthus tuberosus. The sequence goes on from CM060452.1 coordinate 6,640,242, forward strand.
AATCGAACCGATCCGATCGGCTCATTTACAAACTGAGCGGGAATCGAACAAGCATTTTTCGAGCGATCGTCGAGCGATCTTCGATCGTCGAGCAGTTTGGACAGCCCTACACCAGACCTTTCTCCATCAATTAGGATTCTGATGCCGTCACTAAACACATTCCTTAAATTGTAGCCATTTGTTGATTGTTTTTTTTTTGGTGTCTAATCCGCATATATATCACCATTGCCCTTGATTTTCTTGACTGTATATCTCTTAAATGTCAACATATACACGTGTGATTTAGTTTACGAAGATTTTTCAATGCCGAGAACCACGATCAGAGAGTAAAAAAGGCGTAAGGTTCACAACGGTGTAAAATTAAAATGGGATATACCGGGCTAGGATTCGAGTTACAGGAACAAGTGCCAAACCAACCACCCAAGAATGGAATCGTCGAGCGAAAACACTTGAAAACCTCCTAGAAGCAGCTTTTCTTGCCACCAGACCTTTCTCCGTCAATTAGGAATCTGATGCCATCACTAAACACATTCCTTAAATTGTAGCCATTTGTTGAGTGTTTTTTTGGTGTCTAATCCGCATATATATCACCATTGCCCTTGATTTTCTTGACTGTATATCTCTTAAATGTCAACATATACACGTGTGATTTAGTTTTCGAAGATTTTTCAACGCCGAGAACCTCGATCAGAGAGTATAAAAGGTGTAAGGTTCACAATGGTGTAAAATTAAAATGGGATATACCAGGCTAGGATTCGAGTTACAGGAACAAGGGCCAAACCAACCACCCAAGAATGGAATCGTCGAGCGAAAACACTTGACAACCTCCTAGAAGCAGCTTTTCTTACCACCAGAGCTTTCTCCATCAATTAGGAATCTGATGCCATCACTAAACACATTCCTTAAATTGTAGCGATTTGTTGAGTGTTTTTTTTGTGTCTAATCCGCATATATATCACCATTGCCCTTGATTTTCTTGACTGTATATCTCTTAAATGTCAAAATATACACGTGTGATTTAGTTCACAAAGATTTTTCAATGCCGAGAACCTCGATCAGAGAGTAAAAAAGGTGTAAGGTTCACAATGGAGTAAAATTAAAATGGGATAAACCAGGCTAGGATTCGAGTTACAGGAACAAGGGCCAAACCAACCACCCAAGAATAGAATCGTCGAGCGAAAACACATGACAACCTCCAAGAAGCAGCTTTTCTTGCCACCAGACCTTTCTCCATCAATTAGGAATCTGATGCCGTCACTAAACACATTCCATAAATTGTAGCCATTTGTTGAGTGTTTTTTTTGGTGTCTAATCCGCATATATATCACCATTGCCCTTGAGTTTCTTGACTGTATATTTCTTAAATGTTAACATATACACGTGTGATTTAGTTTACGAAGATTTTTCAATGCCGAGAACCTCGATCAGAGAGTAAAAAAGGCGTAAGGTTCACAATGGTGTAAAATTTTAAATGGGATATACCGGGCAAGGATTCGAGTTACAGAAACAAGGGCCAAACCAACCACCCAAGAATGGAATCGTCGAGCAAACACACTTGACAACCTCCTAGAAGCAGCGTTTCTTGCCACCAGACCTTTCTCCATCAATTAGGAATCTGATGCCAACACTAAGCACATTCCTTAAATTGTATCCATTTGTTGAGTGTTTTTTTTGTGTCCAATCCGCATATATATCACCATTGCCCTTGATTTTCTTGACTGTATATCTCTTAAATGCCAACATATACACGTGTGATTTAGTTTACGAGGATTTTTTAATGCCGAGAACCTCGATCAGAGAGTAAAAAAGGCGTAAGGTTCACAATGGTGTAAAAATAAAATGGGATATACCGGGCTAGTATTCGACTTACAGGAACAAGGGCCAAACCAACCACCCAAGAATGGAATCGTCGAGCGAAAACACTTGACAACCTGTAGAGAAGCAGCTTTTCTTGCCACCAGACCTTTCTCCATCAATTAGGAATCTTATATTGTCACTAAACACATTCATTAAATTGTAGCCATTTGTTGAGTGTTTTTTTGTGTCCAAACCGCATATATATCACCATTGCCCTTGATTTTCTTGACTGTATATCTCTTAAATGTCAACATATACACGTGTGATTTAGTTTACGAAGATTTTACAATGCCGAGAACCTCAATCAGAGAGAAAAAAAGGCGTAAGGTTCACAATAGTGTAAAATTAAAATGGAATATACCGGGCTAGGATTCGAGTTACAAGGACAAGGGACCAACTACCCAAGAATGGAATCGTCGAGCGAAAACACTTGTCAACTTCCTAGAAGCAGCTTTTCTTCCCACCAGACCTTTCTCCATCAATTAGGAATCTGATGCCGTCACTAAACACATTCCTTAAATTGTAGCCATTTGTTGATTGTTTTTTTTGATGTCTAATCCACATATATATCACCATTGCCCTTGATTTTCTTGACTGTATATCTCTTAAATGTCAACATATACACGTGTGATTTAGTTTACGAAGATTTTTCAATGCCGAGAACCTCGATCAGAGAGGAAAAAAGGAGTAAGGTTCACAATGGTGTAAAATTAAAATGGGATATACCGGGCAAGGATTCGAGTTTTAGGAACAAGGGCCAAACCAACCACCCAGGAATGGAATCGTCGAGCGAAAACACTTGACAACCTGCTAGAAGCAGCTTTTCTTGCCACCGGACCTTTATCCATCAATTAGGAATCTGATGCCATCACTAAACACATTCCTTAAATTGTATCCATTTGTTGAGTGCTTTTTTTGGTGTCTAATCCTCATATATATCACCATTGCCCTTGATTTTCTTGTTTGTATATCTCTTAAATGTCAACATATACACGTGTGATTTAGTTTACGAAGATTTTTCAATGCCGAGAACCTCGATCAGAGAGTAAAAAAGGCATAAGGTTCACAATGGTGTAAAATTAAAATGGGATATACCGGGCTTGTATTCGAGTTACAGGAACAAGGGCCAAACCAACCATCCAAGAATGGAATCATCGAGCGAAAACACTTGACAACCTCCTAAAAGCAGCTTTTCTTGCCACCAGACCTTTCTCCATCAATTAGGAATCCGATGCCGTCACTAAACACATTCCTTAAATTGTAACCATTTGTTGAATTTTTTTTTTGTGTGTCTAATCCGCATATAGATCACCATTGCCCTTGATTTTCTTGACTGTATATCTCTTAAATGTCAACATATACACGTGTGATTTAGTTTACGAAGATTTTTCAATGACGAGAACCTCGATCAGAGAGTATAAAAGGCGTAAGGTTCATAATGGTGTAAAATTAAAATGGGATATACAGGGCTAGGATTCGAGTTACAGGAACAAGTGCTAAACCAACCACCCAAGAATGGAATCGTCGAGCGAAAACACTTGACAACCTCCTAAAAGCAGCTTTTCTTGCCGCCAGACATTTCTCCATCAATTAGGAATCTGATGCCGTCACTAAACACATTCCTTAAATTGTAGCCATTTGTTGAGTATTTTTTGTGTGTGTCTAATCCGCATATAGATCACCATTTCCCTTGATTTTCTTGACTGTATATCTCTTAAATGTCAACATATACATGTGTGATTTAGTTTACGAAGATTTTTCAATGCCAAGAACCTCGATCAGAGAGTAAAAAAGGCGTCAGATTCACAATTGTGTAAAATTAAAATGGGATATGCCGGGCTAGGATTCGAGTTACAGGAACAAGGGCCAAACCAACCACCCAAGAATGGAATCGTCAAGCGAAAACACTTGAAAACCTCCTAGAAGCAGCTTTTCTTGCCACCAGACCTTTCTCCATCAATTAGGAATCTGATGCCGTCACTAAACACATTCCTTAAATTGTAGCCATTTGTTGAGTGTTTTTTTTTGGTGTCTAATCCGCATATATATCACCATTTCCCTTGATTTTCTTGACTGTATATCTCTTAAATGTCAACATATACACGTGTGATTTAGTTTACGAAGATTTTTCAATGCCGAGAACCTTGATCAGAGAGTAAAAAAGGCGTAAGGTTCATAATGTCTGACATCATTGATGAATTACCAGAAAATATTGATGTCACATTCACAGCGTCTGACACTGATCATGAGTCTGAGTTGTAAAAGAAAGTGGTCGATCAGGTGTTGGATATGGATGAAGAGTCAAAGTCGGAGTCTAAATCTGAAAGTTCGAGTTCGTCTGAAAAGAGTCCGAGTTCACCGGTTAAAAGGATTTACAATAAAGAATTCCTGTTATCAAAATCTAATTTGAATGATGGACCAATCAAAGTGGCATATACTTTGAATGATTCAGACAAATTATATTTTGATGTGGAATTTCCAATAAGAAGTGTCAAATCTGAAATGATCAAACAGGTTTTCAAATTAACAGAAATTAATATTTCTGAAATAAAAGATTTAAATCTTCATGAAAAACCTAAAAAGTACACTTCAATAGTTCAACAGAGATTGAACAAGAAAAGGGGTTACAGTTCTGGTTATGGTTTTCAAAAGAAACCAAACCATAACAGTAATTTCAAAAAGAAAGGTATTGGTTTTAATTCTTTAGAAAATTATAAAAATGATAAAAATTATAAACCAAAAACAACATTTGTTTCAGGAGGAAGTTCTGAAGAAGAGCAGAAGAAACCATTCTGGAAACAGTCAAATCAAGAGTTTCTTGCTGAAATAAAGAAGAATGTGAAGAAATTTGCTCCAAGAGTTGACAGAAGAACCTATTTCAAATGTCAAAAAGTTGGACATATTGCTTGGAATTGCCATGAGTCCAGTGAGTCAAAACAGGGAGTTTCTTCTAACTCTGAAGTGAAAAAGAAATGTGTTGATAAAACCGTACAATCAACTGAGAAATCTAAAGTGTTTGAAAATTCGACTTTCGAAACTGGTGATGTTTCAAAACGTTTTTACAAAAGAAAAGTCGATTTGAACAAACAAATATGGGTTGTAAAATCTGAGAGTAGTTCTGACAATGAATCTGATTCCATAAAATCAGAGGAGTCATGTGTTGAGAAGAAGATTGAGAATTCCGTTCCAGAGGTGAACGATGAAAATTTTCCTAAATTGTCAAAGGAAAATTTGAAGTTGAAAGTTGGTAAAACTGAGATTTTAGGTCAATTCTTTGCTGGTAACAAAGAATTTGATGCTGAAAAGGCGTTTAATGGCAAAGTTAAACATATTTTTGGGAAGATGGTTGATGGGAAGGTAAAAGGTGCAAAAGAACTTTACAAATCAAAATGTTGGTGGGATAGATGTGTACCAGAATCTCCCAAGGCTGGTCAGGCTTGGGGGAAAGTACTTCCTAACTAAAAATATGGAATTGTCGGAGCTCCCAGGTTGGTAAGTGTGGAGCAGGAATCGGCATCATTTTTTAATATGTTTGGTTGGTAAATCTACATGTGATATCTTTATATTGTTATATTTTGATTTACAAGTGATTTTGGTTGATAAGTGAACATACTAGTGGTTGAAGAAGGTTTTCACTTACAAGTGGTAAATCAAGGACAACAAATTGTACTTGTTTTTCCTACATATGATTGAGAACGATATGATGAACCCCAATTTTACAAGTGGTAAAATCGACGAAACTTATTTTCCGGAAAAACCATTTGATTAAAACAAACTTAAGTGTTTTGAAATCACAATGGGAAAATAGTTTGTTGTAAGGGGGAGTTCTGATTGTTTATGCCAAGTGGATAGCGATCTGAAGTGATTCGATATCAGTTGTCACTTTATTTGTACAGTTTGTTTTCAAATTTCCTTTAAATGTGTTTGAATTTTAGGGGGAGTAAGAAATTTCAGAAAATTCAAAAACATTTGAAAATTTGAAAAAGTCAAAAACATGATAAAATCAAAAATGAGTTTTGTTGTAAAAAAGAGGAAATGATAGTACATCAGTGGACTATCACAGCATGCTAAAGAAATGGAAGGTCAAAAATGTGATAAATGGTCTCACTGATGATGTGTCAGTAGGTTTTGGCACATTTAGTAAATTGTGACGAGATATAAACCTAAATTCAAACTTGCTTATGTCGTGGGGAAACATCTCTCGGATATATGGGTAACCCCCGAAATCTTGTTTGAAGGACCCCTCTTTCTGAGATACTAGGTCTTTATGCTTAGTGATATCTGGGGTATTATCCTGGGACTTCTGATTTTGCGGAAGCAATGGCCTAGTCCCCGGAGAATACTTTACGCTTGTTTGAAATATAGCCTACCCTCAGCATAAAAAATGATGAAACATTGCAAAATGCAAATCATGTGCTGTTGTAAAAAAGATCCTCTAAAGGGGACCCACCAAAAGTCGAAACCGTCATCTCTCTGCTGAACGGAAGTTCTGACCTGAGCTCTCACGGCCCTCGCAATTTAACCCTTTACATATATCATCTAGGTATACTCACCTGTAAGACTAAATATTGGGATCGGGATACGGGAGTATATTCTGAGGTGGGACACGCGAATAAGTTTAAGTCTCTAAAACGATAATCTCGTATCTCGAAACAGTTGAAATTTGTGTGAAAATTTAAGTGGATCAGTATACTGACAATCTAAGTTAATCGTTTAGAACTTAAAATGTTTAAAGCTTAACGGTGTTGGTGATTTGTCTCATAAACTGATATGATCCTCTTACACAAACTCACAAAAATAGTGTGTGTAAATATTTCTTTACTGCATTTCATTTCATTCAAAAATCCAAAAAGATTTTTGGAGTGTTTTAGGATAAATTTTGAAAATTTCAAAAAGATTTTCGACAACTGATGTTGAAAAGCTGATTTTCTAAATTCCGAGTGCTGAACATGACGAACAGGTTTGGGAGTGTGTGTGGTGTTGAAAAATGATATTCATACAAGTGATCATTAGTAATTAAAATTGTTATATCTTTAATTGATGTTTTGATCTGAAGTTATCAAGTGTTAGCAGAGTTTCTAAATTTGATATATCTTATCTTTTATGAAACTTATGTTTTAGGTAGAGAATATGCAGGTGAGCCAGGATGCGATTCTTGAACCTGTAAACATGTGAGCAGAGAAAAAGCCAGACTACGATCACAGTACAACTTGAGGGGGAGTCTGTTAGAAAAGAGAAGCTATGAGAAATAGAGCCAGAAATTTGATCCTGGAAATTCAAGAAAAGGTTGAGGATGCTTACTCTGTCAGATACTTTGAAAGAGCCCGAAGACTGATAAAGACTGAAGACGTTGAAGACTCGACACTTAAGACTCGTCAACATCCGAGGGGGAGTCTGTTGGTGCATACTTCTGTCGACTTTGTCTTGTATCGAGTCTTGTATTAAGAATGTTAGATCAGGGCACGTAGTTCGAGAATTTGAGTTTAAAGGTAATTTCGCTTGAATGGGGTAATTCCGCTTGAAATGTGCATTCATGTAATTCCGTGCGGAATTAGATTCCGCTTGAATCTAATTCCGTTTGGGACTGGTTCATGCGGAATTATAACCCTTTAAATACCCCTCCAAGCAGAATCATTTGTAACTTCAGCAATTCCGGTACCGAACTGCTGCCGATGTGTCTATTGATCTGAAAAGCTGTGATATCAATAAAACAAGACGTTTAAGAGTGAAACAAGCTGTTTTCCAAGTCTGTTTCTTTGTTTCCGCCTCTGAAACAGACAAGAACTCTTCTGATTGACTCGTTTGGGTCACGAACCGATCCTACACGAGCGAAAACACTTGACAACCTCCTAGAAGCAGCTTTTCTTACCACCAGACCTTTCTCCATCAATTAGGAATCTGATGCCGTCACTAAACACATTCCTTAAATTGTAGCCATTTGTTGAGTGTTTTTTTGGTGTCAAATCCGCATATATATCACCATTGCCCTTGATTTTCTTGACTGTATTTCTCTTAAATGTCAACATATACACGTGTGATTTAGTTTACGAAGATTTTTCAATGCCGAGTACCTCGATCAGAGAGTAAAAAAGGCGTAAGGTTCACAATGGTGTAAAATTAAAATGGGATATACCGGGATAGGATTTGAGTTACAGGAACAACTGCCAAACCAACCACCCAAGAATGGAATCGTCGAGCGAAAACACTTGACAACCTCCTAGAAGCAGCTTTTCTTGCCACCAGACCTTTCTCCCTCAAGAAAGGAATCTGATGCCATCACTAAACACATTCTTTAAATTGTAGCCATTTGTTGAGTGTTTTTTTTTTGGTGTCTAATCGGATATATATTACCATTGCCCTTGATTTTCTTGACTGTGTATCTCTTAAATGTCAACATATACACGTGTGATTTAGTTTACAAAGATTTTTCAATGCCGAGAACCTCGATCAGAGAGTAAAAAAGGCGTAAGGTTCACAATGGTGTAGAAATAAAATGGGATATACCGGGCTACGATCCGAGTTACAGGAACAAGGGCCAAACCAACCACCCAAGAATGGAATCGTCGAGCAAAAACACTTGACAACCTCCTAGAAGCAGCTTTCCTTGCCACCAGACCTTTCTCCGTCAATTAGGAATCTGATGCCGTCACTAAACACATTCCTTAAATTGTAGACATTTGTTGTGTGTTTTTTGGTGTCTAATCCGCATATATATCACAATTGCCCTTGATTTTCTTGACTGTATATCTCTTAAATGTCGACATATACACGTGTGATTTAGTTTACGAAAATTTTTCAACGCCAAGAACCTCGATCAGAGAGTAAAAAAGGCGTAAGGTTCAGAATGGTGAAAAATTAAAATGGGATTTATCGGGCTAGGATTCGAGTTACAGGAACAAGGGCCAAACCAACCACCCAAGAATGGAATCGTTGAGCGAAAACACTTGACAACCTCCTAGAAGCAGCTTTTCTTGCCACCAGACCATTCTCCATCAATTAGGAATCTAATGCCGTCACTAAACACATTCCTTAAATTGTAGCCATTTGTTGAGTGTTTTTTTTGTGTGTCTAATCCGCATATAGATCACCATTGCCCTTGATTTTCTTGACTGTATATCTCTTAAATGTCAACATATACACGTGTGATTTAGTTTACGAAAATTTTTCAATGCCGAGAACCTCGATCAGAGAGTAAAAAAGGCGTAAGGTTCACAATGGTGTAAAATTAAAATGGGATATATCGGGCTAGGATTCGAGTTACAGGAACAAGGGCCAAACCAACCACCCAAGAATGGAATCGTCGAGCAAAAACACTTGACAACCTCCTAGAAGCAGCTTTTCTTGCCACCAGACCTTTCTCCATCAATTAGGAATCTGATGCCGTCACTAAACACATTCCTTAAATTGTAGCCAATTGTTGAGTGTTTTTTTGGTGTCTAATCCGCATATATATCACCATTGCCCTTGATTTTCTTGACTGTATATCTCTTAAATGTCAACATATACACGTGTGATTTAGTTTACGAAGATTTTTCAATGCCGAGTACCTCGATGAGAGTAAAAAAGGCGTAAGGTTCACAATGGTGTAAAATTAAAATGGGATATACCGGGATAGGATTTGAGTTACAGGAACAAGGGCCAAACCAACCACCCAAGAATGCAATCGTCGAGCGAAAACACTTGACAACCTCCTAGAAGCAGCTTTTCTTACCACCAGACCTTTCTCCATCAATAAGGAATCTGATGCCATCAGTAAACACATTCTTTAAATTGTAGCCATTTGTTGAGTGTTTTTTTTTGGTGTCTAATCGGATATATATTACCATTGCCCTTGATTTTCTTGACTGTGTATCTCTTAAATGTCAACATATACACGTGTGATTTAGTTTACAAAGATTTTTCAATGCCGAGAACCTCGATCAGAGAGTAAAAAAGGCGTAAGGTTCACAATGGTGTGAAAATAAAATGGGATATACCGGGCTACGATCCGAGTTACAGGAACAAGGGCCAAACCAACCACCCAAGAATGGAATCGTCGAGCAAAAACACTTGACAACCTCCTAGAAGCAGCTTTCCTTGCCACCAGACCTTTCTTCGTCAATTAGGAATCTGATGCCGTCACTAAACACATTCCTTAAATTGTAGACATTTGTTGTGTGTTTTTTGGTGTCTAATCCGCATATATATCACAATTGCCCTTGATTTTCTTGACTGTATATCTCTTAAATGTCGACATATACACGTGTGATTTAGTTTACGAAAAATTTTCAACGCCAAGAACCTCGATCAGAGAGTAAAAAAGGCGTAAGGTTCAGAATGGTGAAAATTTAAAATGGGATTTATCGGGCTAGGATTCGAGTTACAGGAACAAGGGCCAAACCAACCACCCAAGAATGGAATCGTTGAGCGAAAACACTTGACAACCTCCGAGAAGCAGCTTTTCTTGCCACCAGACCATTCTCCATCAATTAGGAATCTGATGCCGTCACTAAACACATTCCTTAAATTGTAGCCATTTGTTGAGTGTTTTTTTTGTGTGTCTAATCCGCATATAGATCACCATTGCCCTTGATTTTCTTGACTCTATATCTCTTAAATGTCAACATATACACGTGTGATTTAGTTTACGAAAATTTTTCAATGCCGAGAACCTCGATCAGAGAGTAAAAAAGGCGTAAGGTTCACAATGGTGTAAAATTAAAATGGGATATATCGGGCTAGGATTCGAGTTACAGGAACAAGGGCCAAACCAACCACCCAAGAATGGAATCGTCGAGCAAAAACACTTGACAACCTCCTAGAAGCAGCTTTTCTTGCCACCAGACCTTTCTCCATCAATTAGGAATCTGATGCCGTCACTAAACACATTCCTTAAATTGTAGCCAATTGTTGAGTGTTTTTTTGGTGTCTAATCCGCATATATATCACCATTGCCCTTGATTTTCTTGACTGTATATCTCTTAAATGTCAACATATACACGTGTGATTTAGTTTACGAAGATTTTTCAATGCCGAGTACCTCGATGAGAGTAAAAAAGGCGTAAGGTTCACAATGGTGTAAAATTAAAATGGGATATACCGGGATAGGATTTGAGTTACAGGAACAAGGGCCAAACCAACCACCCAAGAATGCAATCGTCGAGCGAAAACACTTGACAACCTCCTAGAAGCAGCTTTTCTTACCACCAGACCTTTCTCCATCAATAAGGAATCTGATGCCATCAGTAAACACATTCTTTAAATTGTAGCCATTTGTTGAGTGTTTTTTTTTGGTGTCTAATCGGATATATATTACCATTGCCCTTGATTTTCTTGACTGTGTATCTCTTAAATGTCAACATATACACGTGTGATTTAGTTTACAAAGATTTTTCAATGCCGAGAACCTCGATCAGAGAGTAAAAAAGGCGTAAGGTTCACAATGGTGTGAAAATAAAATGGGATATACCGGGCTACGATCCGAGTTACAGGAACAAGGGCCAAACCAACCACCCAAGAATGGAATCGTCGAGCAAAAACACTTGACAACCTCCTAGAAGCAGCTTTCCTTGCCACCAGACCTTTCTTCGTCAATTAGGAATCTGATGCCGTCACTAAACACATTCCTTAAATTGTAGACATTTGTTGTGTGTTTTTTGGTGTCTAATCCGCATATATATCACAATTGCCCTTGATTTTCTTGACTGTATATCTCTTAAATGTCGACATATACACGTGTGATTTAGTTTACGAAAAATTTTCAACGCCAAGAACCTCGATCAGAGAGTAAAAAAGGCGTAAGGTTCAGAATGGTGAAAATTTAAAATGGGATTTATCGGGCTAGGATTCGAGTTACAGGAACAAGGGCCAAACCAACCACCCAAGAATGGAATCGTCGAGCGAAAACACTTGACAACCTCCGAGAAGCAGCTTTTCTTGCCACCAGACCATTCTCCATCAATTAGGAATCTGATGCCGTCACTAAACACATTCCTTAAATTGTAGCCATTTGTTGAGTGTTTTTTTTGTGTGTCTAATCCGCATATAGATCACCATTGCCCTTGATTTTCTTGACTCTATATCTCTTAAATGTCAACATATACACGTGTGATTTAGTTTACGAAAATTTTTCAATGCCGAGAACCTCGATCAGAGAGTAAAAAAGGCGTAAGGTTCACAATGGTGTAAAATTAAAATGGGATATATCGGGCTAGGATTCGAGTTACAGGAACAAGGGCCAAACCAACCACCCAAGAATGGAATCGTCGAGCAAAAACACTTGACAACCTCCTAGAAGCAGCTTTTCTTGCCACCAGACCTTTCTCCATCAATTAGGAATCTGATGCCGTCACTAAACACATTCCTTAAATTGTAGCCAATTGTTGAGTGTTTTTTTGGTGTCTAATCCGCATATATATCACCATTGCCCTTGATTTTCTTGACTGTATATCTCTTAAATGTCAACATATACACGTGTGATTTAGTTTACGAAGATTTTTCAATGCCGAGTACCTCGATGAGAGTAAAAAAGGCGTAAGGTTCACAATGGTGTAAAATTAAAATGGGATATACCGGGATAGGATTTGAGTTACAGGAACAAGGGCCAAACCAACCACCCAAGAATGCAATCGTCGAGCGAAAACACTTGACAACCTCCTAGAAGCAGCTTTTCTTACCACCAGACCTTTCTCCATCAATAAGGAATCTGATGCCATCAGTAAACACATTCTTTAAATTGTAGCCATTTGTTGAGTGTTTTTTTTTGGTGTCTAATCGGATATATATTACCATTGCCCTTGATTTTCTTGACTGTGTATCTCTTAAATGTCAACATATACACGTGTGATTTAGTTTACAAAGATTTTTCAATGCCGAGAACCTCGATCAGAGAGTAAAAAAGGCGTAAGGTTCACAATGGTGTGAAAATAAAATGGGATATACCGGGCTACGATCCGAGTTACAGGAACAAGGGCCAAACCAACCACCCAAGAATGGAATCGTCGAGCAAAAACACTTGACAACCTCCTAGAAGCAGCTTTCCTTGCCACCAGACCTTTCTTCGTCAATTAGGAATCTGATGCCGTCACTAAACACATTCCTTAAATTGTAGACATTTGTTGTGTGTTTTTTGGTGTCTAATCCGCATATATATCACAATTGCCCTTGATTTTCTTGACTGTATATCTCTTAAATGTCGACATATACACGTGTGATTTAGTTTACGAAAAATTTTCAACGCCAAGAACCTCGATCAGAGAGTAAAAAAGGCGTAAGGTTCAGAATGGTGAAAATTTAAAATGGGATTTATCGGGCTAGGATTCGAGTTACAGGAACAAGGGCCAAACCAACCACCCAAGAATGGAATCGTCAAGCGAAAACACTTGACAACCTCCGAGAAGCAGATTTTCTTGCCACCAGACCATTCTCCATCAATTAGGAATCTGATGCCGTCACTAAACACATTCCTTAAATTGTAGCCATTTGTTGAGTGTTTTTTTTGTGTGTCTAATCCGCATATAGATCACCATTGCCCTTGATTTTCTTGACTCTATATCTCTTAAATGTCAACATATACACGTGTGATTTAGTTTACGAAAATTTTTCAATGCCGAGAACCTCGATCAGAGAGTAAAAAAGGCGTAAGGTTCACAATGGTGTAAAATTAAAATGGGATATATCGGGCTAGGATTCGAGTTACAGGAACAAGGGCCAAACCAACCACCCAAGAATGGAATCGTCGAGCAAAAACACTTGACAACCTCCTAGAAGCAACTTTTCTTTCCACCAAACCTTTCTCCATCAATTAGGAATCTGATGCCGTCACTAAACACATTCCTTAAATTGTAGCCATTTGTTGAGTGTTTTTTTGGTGTCTAATCCGCATATATATCACCATTGCCCTTGATTTTCTTGACTGTATATCTGTTAAATGTCAACATATACACGTGTGATTTAGTTTACGAATATTTTTCAATGCCGAGTACCTCGATCAGAGAGTAAAAAAGGCGTAAGGTTCACAATGGTGTAAAATTAAAATGGGATATACCGGGATAGGATTTGAGTTACAGGAACAAGGGCCAAACCAACCACCCAAGAATGGAATCGTCGAGCGAAAACACTTGATTTTCTTGACTGTATATCTCTTAAATGTCACGCCTCCAAGCGGTGATACTCCGCGTGTGGATTTTGGGGGTGTGACAGATTGGTATCAGAGCCATTGGTTATAGTGAACTCGGTTTTAATAAGGGGAAAACGTTTTTATTAAAACCAGACTATAACCTGTACAGTGCTCAACGATCCACAACGACGCCTCGCTCCACGTGCAAGACTCAACATTTTAGGTAATATGGTATATGTTTTATTGCCTACTTGCTAGAATTACATAGAACTTTGCTCATGGTATGCTTAGATACACATAACCCCTATTGCTTGAGAATACTTGTGTGCTCACTCTCTTCTGTCATCGCACTATTCGCGAACCTCTCTTACTCATGTTCTCCTTGATGTTAAGATCATGAGTGGACGCGTTAACCTAACTCAAGCCCAGTTGGCGGCTTCGATCACTGAACAAGTTACTGCAGCACTCGCAGCTGCCCAGGCAGGAGGTGTAGCCTGCCATCACAACTTACTCTAGGATCTTTAGATCCTACTCTCGTAACCCAACACTTGTGCTCAAATTTTGTTCACTATTACACACACGAAAGGTCAACACGCTCAGCCACCTGTGTGCACGTTCCAAACTTTCATGGACTATCGTTCTAGTACTTTTAGTGGCACTGAATGGGGGCCGTTGAACTCCTCCACTGGTTCGAGAAGCTCGAATCGGTCTTCGAAATGTGTGAATGCCCTGAGGCTCGTAGGGTGAAGTACGCCACTGGTACTCTCGAAGGCACTGCGCTAACTTGGTGGAACGCGCAAGTTCAGATGCTGGGGCTGGCGGCTGTTAATGCCACCCCATGGAATGATTTTAAGGAACTGATCAAACGTGAATATTGTAGTCGTGATGACACCCACAAGCCGGAAGTGGATTTCTTTAACCTGAAGATGACGGGGTCAGAGATAGAAGCGTACACGAAACGATCCAACGAACTGGCAGTGTTATGTCCAACTATGGTGGATCCTCCCATCAAGCGCATTGAGTTGTACCTCAAAGGCTTAGTACCAGAGATTCAAAGTCATGTGACATCGGCCAAGCTTGCTACTATTCAAGATGTTACTCGTCTGGCTCATCGTCTCACAGACCAGGCAGTGGAACAGAACCAGCTGCCTAAACGTATTGGTGCTACTGCTATTACTACATCTGCTACTCCCAGTGACAACAAACGAAAGTGGGATGGAACCTCCAGCAAGGGTTCGACTCCGTTTCACTCCCAGGCACACCAGCGAAAGATCGATGACTACCAGAGTCCTGGTCAGCAATCTTCTGGTAGTCAAGGGCTGGGTGGATATTGAGGAAATCACCCAAAATGCAATAGATGCAACAGGCACCACAGTGGTCAGTGCAACAGGGGTCGTTGCCAGTGGTGTCTCAAGATGGGTCATGAAGCTAAGGATTGCAGGAGCTCGCGACCTGCGAATCAGAACCAACAACGACAATAATCAGGGCAATGGGAACAACAACGGGGGTAATAACGACGGTAATGGTTCCAGGGGTCGAGTGTTCGTGATTGGTCAGGGCGACGCAAGGAATGATCCTAACGGGGTGATGGACTTTCCTTATCGATTTCATTCCTATAGTTCTGGGTAGTTTTGACAACGTCATTGGGATGGATTGGTTATCCCAGCAGCAAGCAGAGATCCTATGCAAAGAGAAGATCATTCGCATTCCCCGTTCTGGCAAAGAACCTCTCGAAATTCAAGGTGACAAGAGTGGTGCTGTGGTAGGCATCATCTCCTTCTTGAAGGCACAGAAGTGTTTGCGAAAGGGCCACACTGCTATTTTAGCACTCGTTACAGATACATCGACGAAAGAGAAGAAGTTAGAGGATATTCCAGTTGTACGCGACTTTCCTCAAGTGTTTCCTGAAGAGTTACCTGGGTTACCGCCTCATCGCCAGGTCGAATTTCAGATCGAGCTAGCTCCTGGGGCAGCACCCATAGCTCGAGCACCTTATCGCTTAGCTCCAACCGAACTGGAAGAACTATCTAAGCAATTGCAAGAACTTTTGGAAAAGGGTTTCATACGTCCTAGCTCTTCGCCCTGGGGAGTTCCAGTATTATTTGTGAAGAAGAAAGACGGTACCTTCCGCATGTGTATTGATTACCGCGAACTGAACAAGGTGACCGTGAAGAAGCGCTATCCTCTTCCACACATCAACGACTTATTCGACCAGTTGCAAGGGTCGAGTTATTACTCGAAGATTGATCTGAGGTCAGGTTACCATCAACTAAGAGTCCGGGACGAGGACGTCTCCAAAACAGCATTCAGAACTCGCTACGGTCACTACGAGTTTCTGGTCATGCCATTCGGATTAACAAACGCGCCTGCGGTTTTCATGGATCTTATGAACAGGGTGTGCAAACCTTATCTTGACAAGTTCGTCATTGTTTTCATCGACGACATCCTGATCTATTCGAAGAGTCAGGAGAACACGAGCAGCATTTACAACTTATTTGGCTTCGTGAAGTCCACTTCCTAGGCCACGTGGTAAACAAGGATGGGATTCATGTTGATCCATCCAAGGTAGATTCGGTCAAGAACTGGCCTGCACCTTGCACACCAACCGAAATACGCCAATTCTTGGGTTTGGCGGGTTATTACAGACGGTTCATCAAAGACTTCTCAAAGATTGCACAGCCGCTTACATTACTGACACAGAAAGGTGTTGCTTATCGTTGGGGTAACACCCAGGAAACAGCGTTTCAGCACTTAAAGGATAGACTTTGTAGCGCACCTATCCTCTCATTGCCTGAAGGCACGGACGATTTTGTAGTCTTCTGCGACGCATCCATCCAAGGTCTTGGATGTGTGTAGATGCAACGGGATAAAGTCATTGCTTATGCTTCGCGCCAACTTAAGATTCACGAACGAAATTACACAACACATGATTTAGAGCTGGGAGCTGTTGTCTTTGCGCTCAAGATATGGCGACATTACCTGCATGGCACCAAGTGCACCATCTATACCGATCACAGGAGTCTCGAGCATATCTTCAAACAGAAAGAGTTGAACATGCGACAACGTCGATGGGTCGAATTACTGAACGATTACGAATGTGCTATAAAGTACCATCCGGGCAAAGCCAATGTGGTGGCTGACGCCCTCAGTCGAAAGGATACTACACCTAGGCGTGTACGAGCATTGCAACTCACTATTCAGTCTGGTCTTCCTGCACAGATACGAGATGCTCAGGTAGAAGCATTGAAACCAGAAAATGTCAGGGCTGAAGCCCTACGCGGCTCAAGACAACGGTTGGAACAAAAGGCAGACGGCGCCTACTATGTAACGGGACGCATTTGGGTCCCACTCTATGGTAACTTACGCGAGCTTGTAATGGATGAAGCTCATAAGTCTCGCTACTCAGTACATCCTGGTTCGGATAAGATGTACCACGACTTGAAAACCATATATTGGTGGCCTAGCATGAAAGCTCACATAGCAACTTACGTTAGCAAGTGTTTGACTTGTGCGAGAGTCAAAGCAGAATATCAGAAACCATCAGGCCCACTCCAACAACCTGAGATACCACAATGGAAATGGGAACAAATTTCCATGGATTTTGTTACTGGCCTACCTAGATCTCAGCGCGGAAATGATACTATTTGGGTGATCGTGGATCGACTCACAAAGTCTGCACACTTCTTGGCTATCAAGGAAACAGACAAGTTCTCTACTTTAGCAGACGTTTACTTGAAGGAAGTGGTTTCGAGGCACGGGGTGCCCACCTCTATTATTTCCGATCGTGATGCACGCTTCACTTCAGAACTTTGGCAAGCGATGCACAAATCCTTCGGCTCACGATTAGACATGAGCACAGCTTACCACCCTCAGACGGATGGGCAGTCTGAGCGCACTATTCAAACTCTAGAAGACATGCTTCGGGCGTGTGTAATTGACTTTGGCAACGGCTGGGAAAAACATCTGCCACTTGTGGAATTTTCGTACAATAACAGCTACCACACCAGCATTAAAGCTGCTCCGTTAGAGGCATTGTACGGGCATAAATGCCGGTCACCTCTTTGTTGGGCAGAGGTGGGTGATAGTCAAATCACAGGTCCAGAACTCGTAGTTGATACTACAGAAAAGATTGCTCAGATACGACAACGCATGGCGGCAGCTCGTGACCGTCAGAAAGCATACGCCGATAAAGACAGGAAACCACTCGAGTTCCAGGTTGGGGATCGAGTGCTACTCAAAGTTTCACCCTGGAAGGGTGTGGTTCGTTTTAGCAAACGAGGCAAGCTCAATCCGCGATATGTCGGACCATTCGAAATCATTGAGAAAATAGGCAAGGTGGCCTACAGACTAAACCTACCAGCTGAACTCAGTGCAGTACACAACGTTTTTCACTTGTCGAATCTGAAGAAGTGTCTGTCAGATGAGACCCTCATAGTTCCCCTGAAGGAGCTCACTATCGACGATCAGTTGCGATTCGTCGAGGAACCAGTTGAAATCACGGACCGGGATGTTAAGTTCCTCAAGCACACTAGAATACCTCTTGTTCGAGTTCGTTGGAACTCCCGTCGTGGCCCAGAGTTCACCTGGGAACGCGAAGATCAAATGAAACTCAAGTATCCCCAGTTATTCGGAAACAGTGCAACCACTACTGAGGCTGAAGCTACAACAGAATTTCTGGACGAAATTCCAAATCAATGGGGGGATGATGTGACAACCCATGAAAACCAGTAAACTACACAACACAACTAGCTTCCTCAGTAACCGCATGCTAAATTTCGGGACGAAATTTCTTTCAAGTTGGGGATAATGTGACAACCCGAGTTTCCAAGGTTTCTACTCAACTTAATACTCGTTCGCAAAGCATTGTTTATATACGTGATGTGTATTATAAGTGTGCATGTGTATTGTATTAATAATGTGTTGTGGTGTTTAATAAAATGCTCTAGCCGAAAACACCCTCACGCAGCCGAAAATACTTCCTGATGAAAACACTTATGTGTTTTCGTCCTCTTGTGGCTGACGAAATCAAACTGGGCTTTAGACCCAGTAGTGAATCACATATATTATCACAACCTTTACGAGAGTTATATTCAGAAAACCCTAGACACCTATCACACTCTCTCTCGTTTGTTTTGAAACCGAACGGCAGCCGTGAAAGACTTGAGTTGTACATCAATCGAACTGTTGTCACTTTCGTGTAGGTTGGTAATCTACTACCGATGACTGTTGGATCGAAATCATTATTAATCGTTTGTTTGGTTTTCCGTATTGACTGCTATCATGATATATATGTATGAGCCTATGATCGAATTGATTTGCATGCTGGGAATCCATATAATCTGATGTGATACTCATTGTCTATGTTCAATTAATGTTGGTTGTCTTGTTATGTTGATGTCATGATAGTAGATGAGTAACAGGTGTTTGGTCAAATAGCAGCGTGAAAGCAGACTACACTTGTCGGCCATGGTTGGCTATTTTAATGTTGATTGTTAAAATTCATGATGATTGGTTTATGATTGATGAACTAGTGGATGGATCTCAGTGCATAAGATATGATAATCATATTAATTCTATGTGGGATGATGACTTGTTATGACAGAATGATTATGTCGGCATGATTATTTGATGATCATTAGGGTTTAGGGATTCGTAATCTGCTGTTGTTGATGATGAAAGTGCCAACGAAAACACAAGGTGTTTTCGTTACTCCCTAGGCCCAACGAAAACCCAAGTGTTTTCAGCCCAACCTTGGATTTCGGCCACCTAGTGATTTCGTTGATTTCTTGTACAGTGAACTTTGTTAAGTTAAGTATGTTAACTGTGTTAAGTGTTAACCATGTTAAGTGTGTTAATTCTGCTATGCATGTTATGAAGATAAACCCAGTTAAGTTATTAACTCTGGTTAGCTTATTAATCCTGTTAAACTTATTGTCTATGTTAAACCATTAACTCAGTTAGTTATTAATTCTGGTAGATGTCAACTCTGTTATTTATGTAACTCAGTTAAATGGGTTAATCTTGTTAAGCCTGAAAACCCTGTTTAGTGTGTTATTGAATAACTATGTTAGAATTGACCAAGAACTCAGTTATATGATGCATGATCGTATGAACGTGAAATAACTGTTATGTGTTACATGACGATGATTAGTTAAACACACTTCGTGACATATTTTGTACATGAAACTTTACGCACATCAACTGATTGAGTATACGTGCATACTATAGGACGTTATTGATTACTTGCGAGCACATAGTTAAGCATACCGAGCAAACCAAGGTGAGTTCACACTCTTACCAAGGCATGGGATTCCCGGGGTTGGGAATGGGTTTGGATGATTACTTATGCTTGAGTTGTTATTTGGAATTACATACCATAGGCCTCGGGAGAGGAAGGTTATTGGTAGATACTGCTAGACTAGTGATACCTATACTTCTCTTCGCACACACGCCGAGATTGGCTGCGATAATAGAACTAATCTTCGCACACATGGCTGGATTGGCTGCGAACCATACTTTAAATTTCGCACACATGCCGGGTGGGCTGCGATACAAATATACCTAGTCTAGAAAACATGGGAAACCCCCACTAATCTTCGCACACATGTCTAGGAGACTGCGATTCAAGTACATATGATATATGGGTTACTAAAAGAACATATGGGTTACAATACAATTACTATAACTGAACAACCAACTGTGAACTCGCTCAACTAGTTGTTGACTCTCTGTTACATGCCTTGCAGGACCTTAGGTACACATGGAGCTTGCACGGGAGGCGCAGTCGTTGTGGAACATGGATTGTGGATGCCATGTTAACCTTTTATGACATTACAAACTTATTACTTATGTTGGGTTTTGGGAAACCCCCACTAATCTTCGCACACATGTCTAGGAGACTGCGATTCAAGTACATACGATATATGGGTTACTAAAAGAACATATGGGTTACAATACAATTACTATAACTGAACAACCAACTGTGAACTCGCTCAACAAGTTGTTGACTCTCTGTTACATGCCTTGCAGGACCTTAGGTATACATGGAGCTTGCACGGGAGGCGCAGTCGTTGTGGAACATGGATTGTGGATGCCATGTTAACCTTTTATGACATTACAAACTTATTACTTATGTTGGGTTTTACATTTATACTTCCGCTAAACATTGAAACTATACTTTTGATTTGAACACCTTTCATATTGTTGGGTTGGATTACATTTACTATTACATTGTTCAATATGATTAGTGGCGTGATCCTGGTCAGTCACGCCTCCAAGCGGTGATACTCCGCGTGTGGATTTTGGGGGTGTGACAATATATCTCTTAAATGTCGACATATACACGTGTGATTTAGTTTACGAAAAATTTTCAATGCCAAGAACCTCGATCAGAGAGTAAAAAAGGCGTAAGGTTCAGAATGGTGAAAAATTAAAATGGGATATACCGGGATAGGATTCGAGTTACAGGAACAAGGGCGAAACCAACCACCCAAGAATGGAATCGTCGAGCGAAAACACTTGACAACCTCCTAGAAACAGCTTTTCTTGCCATCAGACCTTTCTCCATCAATTAGGAATCTGATGTCGTCAATAAACACATTACTTAAATTGTAGCCATTTGTTGAATGTTTTTTTTTTGGTGTCTAATCCGCATATATATCATCATTGCCCTTGATTTTCTTGACTGTATATCTCTTAAATGTGAACATATACACGTGTGATTTAGTTTACGAAAAATTTTCAATGCCGAGAACCTCGATTAGAAAGTAAAAACGGCGTAAGGTTCAGAATGCTGAATAATTAAAATGGGATATACCGGGCTCGGATTCGAGTTACAGGAATAAGGGCCAAACCAACCACCCAGAATGGAATCGTCGAGCGAAAACACTTGACAACCTCCAAGAAGCAGCTTTTCTTGCCACCAGACCTTTCTCCATCAATTAGGAATCTGATGCCGTCACTAAACACATTCCTTAAGTTGTAGCCATTAGTTGAGTGTTTTTTTTGTGTGTCTAATCCGCATATAGATCACCATTGCCCTTGATTTTCTTGACTGTATATCTCTTAAATGTCAACATATACACGTGTGATTTAGTTTACGAAAATTTTTCAATGCCGAGAACCTCGATCAGAGAGTAAAAAAGGCGTAAGGTTCACAATGGTGTAAAATTAAAATGGGATATACCGGGCTAGGATTCGAGTTACACGAACAAGGGCCAAACCAACCACCCAAGAATGGAATTGTCTAGCGAAAACACTTGACAACCTCCTAGAAGCAGCTTTTCTTGCCTCCTGCCCTTTCTCCATCAATTAGGAATCTGATGCCATCACTAAACACATTCCTTAAATTGTAGCCATTTGTTGAGTGTTTTTTTTGGTGTCTAATCCGCATATACATCACCATTGCCCTTGATTTTCTTGACTTTATATCTCTTAAATGTCAACATACACACGTGTGATTTAGTTTACGAAGATTTTTCAATGCCGAGTACCTCGATCAGAGAGTAAAAAAGGCGTAAGGTTCACAATGGTGTAAAATTAAAATGGGATATACCGGGATAGGATTCGAGTTACAGGAACAAGGGCCAAAGCAACCACCCAAGAATGGAATCGTCGAGCGAAAACACTTGACAACCTCCTAGAAGCAGCTTTTCTTGCCACCAGACCTTTCTCCATCAATTAGGAATCTGATGCCATCACTAAACACATTCCTTAAATTGTAGTCATTTGTTGAGTGTTTTTTTTGGTGTCTAATCCGCATATATATCACCGTTGCCCTTGATTTTCTTGACTGCATATCTCTTAAATGTCAACATATACACGTGTGATTTAGTTTACGAAGATTTTTCAATGCCGAGAACCTCGATCAGGAAGTAAAAAAGGCGTAAGGTTCACAATGGTGTAAAATTAAAATGGGATATACCAGGCTAGGATTCGAGTTACAGGAACAAGGGTTAAACCAACCCCCCAAGAATGGAATCGTCGAGCGCAAACACTTGACAACCTCCTAGAAGCAGCTTTTCTTGCCACCAGACCTTTCTCCACCAATTAGGAATCTGATGCTGTCACTAAACGAATTCCTTAAATTGAAGCCATTTTTGAGTGTTTTTTTTGGTGCCTAATCCGCATATAAATCACTATTGCCCTTGATTTTCTTGACTCTATATCTCTTAAATGTCAACATATACACGTGTGATTTAGTTTACGAAGATTTTTCAATGCCGAGAACCTCGATCAGAGAGAAAAAAGGCGTAAGTTTCACAATGGTGTAAAATTAAAATGGGATATACCAGGCTAGGATGCGAGTTACATGAACAAGGGCCAAACCAACCACCCAAGAATGGAATCGTCGAGCGAAAACACTTGACAACCTACTAGAAGTAGCTTTTCTTGCCACCAGACCTTTCTCCACCAATTAGGAATCCGATGCCGTCACTAAACACATTCCTTAAATTGTAGCCATTTGTTGTGTTTTTTTTGGTGTCTAATCCGCATATATATTACCATTGCCCTTGATTTTCTTGACTGTATGTCTCTTAAATGTCAACATATACACGTGTGATTTAGTTTACGAAGATTTTTCAATGCCGAGAACCTCGATCAGAGAGTAAAAAAGGCGTAGGGTTCACAATGGTGTAAAATTAAAATGGGATATACCGCACTAGGATTCGAGTCTCAGGAACAAGGGCAAACCAACCACCCAAGAATGGAATCGTCGAGCGAAAACACTTGACAACCTCCTTAAAGCAGCTTTTCTTGCCACCAGACTTTCTCCATCAATTAGGAATCTGATGCCGTCACTAAACACATTCCTTAAATTGTAGCCATTTGTTGAGTGTTTTTTTTGTGTCTAATCCGCAAATATATCTCCATTGCCCTTGATTTTCTTGACTGTATATCTCTTAAATGTCAACATATACACGTGTGATTTAGTTTACGAAGATTTTTCAATGCCGAGAACCTCGATCAGAGAGTAAAAAAGGCGTAAGGTTCACAATGGTGTAAAATTAAAATGGGATATACCGAGCTAGGATTTGAGTTACAGGAACAAGGGCCAAACCAACCACCTAAGAATGGAATCGTCGAGCGAAAACACTTGACAACCTCCTAGAAGCAGCTTTTCTTGCCACCAGACCTTTCTCCATCAATTAGGAATCTGCTGCCGTCACTAAACATATTCCTTAAATTGTAGCCATTTGTTGAGTGTTTTTTTTGTGTCTAATCCGCATATATATCACCATTGCCCTTGATTTTCTTGACTGTATATCTCTTAAATATCAACATCTACACATGTGATTTAGTTTACGAAGATTTTTCATTGCCGAGAACCTCGATCAGAGAGTAAAAAAGGCGTAAGGTTCACAATAGTGTAAAATTAAAATGGGATATACCAAGCTAGGATTCGAGTTACAGGAACAAGGGCCAAACCAACCACCCAAGAATGGAATCGTCGAGCGAAAACACTTGACAACCTCCTAGAAGCAGCTTTTCTTGCCACCAGAACTTTCTCCAACAATTTGGAATCTGATGCCGTCACTAAACACATTCCTTAAATTGTAGCCATTTGTTGAGTGTTTTTTTTGGTGTCTAATCCGCATATATATCACCATTGCCCTTGATTTTCTTGACTGTATATCTCTTAAATGTCAACATTGTAGGATCGTTGAATCGATCGAATGAGTCGATCAGAAGAGTTCTAGATCAAACCAAAGGCGGAATTCAATGATTCGATCTTCACTGCAGCTTGATTAACACTAGGAATCACTTTAAATGTCGTTAGTATTGTTTTAAAACAGATTACAACTTGTTTGACACTTCGGCAGAGCTTCGCTACCGGAGTCACAACTGTTGCAAATGAAAGACCAAGCTCACCTATATATAAGAGTCCCAGTTCGCACCAAACATCATGACCCAGTCCGTGCGACCTGGCACTTCGTACGAACTGGATCTGCCAGTTCTTGCGAACTGGTCTAACAATTCTAACTTCCTATTTTCTAGGCTACCGAGCTCCATTCTATCCAATCTAGATACAAGACTCGATACAAGACGAAGTCGACAGACATATGCACCAACAGACTCCCCCTTGGATGTTGACGAGTCTTCAGTACGAGTCTTCAGTACGTCGAGACTTCAATCTTGATCAGTCTTCACGCTCTTTCCAAAGTATCTAACACTGTATGCATCCTTCAATCTTTATCTTCTTCTCTCAAAATCTCAGACTGGCTCTTTTAAACTTCAAACTCCCCTTTGCTAACAGGCTCCCCTTAAGTTGTTCCGGGATCGCAATCTGTCATAGCTTTCATAGGTTCAGGAATGATTCCTGACTCTTAGTAGCAACACGGGGATCTGCACAAACCTCTACCCAAAAGTAAGATTTAAAAAATTTAAAATTCACTTGTAGATATCATTCAACACAACAATAGTTATATCAAGTTCTAATTAATGACCTTGATTAACTAACCGTAAAATCAGCTTCAAAACATTTCTCAAATTTTCTCAAACGTTAACTTCATTTTTCATATCAAACAAACTCTCCCAACCCACTGTTGTTCATCATGTTTAGCACTCGGAATTTTGAAAATCAGCTTTTCAACATCAGTTGTCGAAAATAAGATGAAATAAAATCTTTTTAATTTTTCAAAATTTTATGCTAAAACACATTCTTTTTGGATTTTTATTTTTAATGAAAAGCATTAAAGAAATATTTACAGACAATATTTTTGTGAGTTTGTGTAAGAGGATCATATCAGCTTTTTGACAAATCACTAGCACCGTTGAGCTTTAAACACTTTAAGTTCTAAACGATTCACTTAGATTGTCAGTATACTGATCCACTTAAATTTTCACACAAATTTCAACTGTTTCGAGATACGAGATTAGTGTTTTAAGCACTTAACTTATTCGCGTGTCCCACCTCAGAATATACTCACGTATCTAGACTCCTATATTCAGTCTTACAGGTGAATGTACACTAATGATATCTGTAAGGGGTAAATGCGAGACCATGAGAGCTTAGGCGATTGCTTCCGCAAAATCAGAGAGATGATGGCTCGTCTTTAGGTGCGTCCCCCTTGGGGATCTTCTTTTCAACAGCACATGATTAGCATTTTTCAATGTTTCATCATTTTTTATGCTGAGGGTGAGCTTTAAGATTAAAGCAGTGCAAAGTATAATACAAGGACTAGGCTATTGCTCCCGCAAAATCAGAAGTCCTGATATAATACCCCAGATATCATCACGTACAAAGACCTAGTATGTCAGAAATAGAAAGCCCTTCAAACATGATTTCAGGGGTTACCTATATATCCGAGAGATGTTCCCCATGAAATAAGTAAGCATTTGATATTTAGGTTTATATCTCGACAAACAATCTACTAAGCGTGTAAAAATCTACTGGCATATCATCAGTGAGACCGTTTATCACATTTTAACTTTCCAATTCTTTAGCATGCTGTGATTGTCTACTGATGTACTATCATTTCCTCTATTTCACAACAAAACTCATTTTGAATTTTCAATGTTTTTGGCTTTTTATTTTATCATGTTTTTGGATTTTTCAAATTTTCTAAATTTCTAAATTTTTTACTCCCCCTAAAATCAAAATTATGTTTCAAATTTTGATTTTCCGAGAAAATTTGAAAATAAACGCAATAAACTGTACAAATATTGTGACAAACTGATGTGAATTTCTTCAATTCGCCATCCACTTGGCGTAAACAATCAGAACTCCCCTTGACAACAAACTATTTTCCCATAATTATTTCAAAACACTTAAGTTTGTTTTAATCAAAATGGTTTTTCCGGAAAATTAGTTTTGTTTGTCATTTCACAAACATGGGGTTTCATTCACCACCTTGTTTTCCAATTACCACTTGTAAAATTTAACACTTGTAAGTTTTTCACAAAAACATTTTGCAAGAATGATGCCGATTCATGCTCCACGATTACCAACTTGGGAGCTCCGGCAAGTCCGGATTTTACTTTTTAAAGAATCTCACCCATGCCTGAGGAATCATGGGTGAACCATCCTCGTTCGGTTTAACAATTTTTGACTCATAAAACTCTTTCACACCCTTCACCTTCCCATCAGCCATCTTTCCAAAAATATGTAACACTTTTCCGTTAAAGGCTTTTTCAGCATCAAATTCTTTCTCATCAGCGAAGAATTGATCTGAAATCTCAATCTTTCCAACTTTTGATTTCAAGTTTCCGTTTGACAATGGTGGAAAGTTTTCATCATCCATCATCGGAATGGAATTCTCATCTTTTAGCACAACATGTGGCTCCTCTGACTTTGACGAGTCAGATTCATCACCAGAACTATCATCTGATTTTTTAACAACCCATTTTTGTTTGTTAAATTTGCTCGTCTTTTGTAAAAATGTTTCGAACTTTCACCAACTTCGAAAGTCAAATTTTTAAACTCCTTGAATTTCTCTATTAGTTGTTCCTTTTTATCAACACATTTTTATTTCATTTTAGAGTTAGAAGAAACTCCCTGTTTTGTATTGGTTGGCTTTGGGCAATTCCAAGCAATATGTCCAACCTCTTGACATTTGAAACAGGTTCTTCTTTCAACTCTTGGTTCAGATTCTCTCAACATATTCTTTTTCCTTTCAGCGAGAAACTCCTTGTTTGACTGTCTCCAGAACGGTTTCCCATTCTCCTCTTCAGAACTCGCTCCTGAAACAAATATAGTGTTTGGTTATAAGTTTTATCATTTTTATGATTTTCTGGAGGAATAAAACCTAAACCTTTCTTTTTGAAATTACTGTTATGGTTTGGTTTCTTTCGATAATCCAAACCAGAACTGTAACCCTTTTTCTTGTTCAATCTTTGTTGAACTCTTGAAGTGTATTTTTAGGTTTTTCAGTAAGATTTACATCTTTTATTTCAGAAATATTAATTTCTATTAATTTGAAAACCTTGTTAATCATTTCAGTTTTGACACCTCTTTTTGGAAATTCCTCATCAGAAAATAATTTATCAGAATCATTCAAAGTATATGCTACTTCGAATGTTTCGTCATTCAAATTATTTTTCGACATCAGAATATCTTTATTGTAAACCCTTTTGACCGGTGAACTCGAGCTTTTCTCTGATGAACTCGACTTTTCAGATTTAGACTCTGACTTTGACTCTTCATCTTTATCCAACACCTGATCGACCACTTTCTTAATTAACTCAGACTCATGATCAGTGTCAGACGCTATGAAGGTGACATCAATATTATCTGGTAATCCATTGATAGACTCAGATTTCAGATTCGGATTGAGTGCTTTAGCCACCTTTTCAAAATATCGGGGGGTATAGCCATCCCACATTGGATTTGGTACTCTGTTATACTTCAAACCAGTTTTCTTACCAGAATTTTCTTCATCATCTTCAAACTTATGAGCAGCCACGGCAAGATAGATGCGATCAATAACATACTCCGAACTTTGATAACTTCGAAGTAAATTGTTCACTCTTTCGGTTTCAATCTTCATTGCTTCCAATTCTTGTTTCAGCTCAGCATTCATCTCAATATATCCATTGATTGCTCTTTGCTTTTGAAGAATAGTTGCTTTCAGAAGATTTTTCATCTGAACATCCTCATCACAAGCTCCTTTGTACACGTTCACTTTGCTGCTTAGGAGATCATATGACTCTTTTATGCTCCTCACATTGTGCAATAAGTTCTCTTTGAGCTTTTCTAATTCAGCCAGCTTTGTATCTTTCTCAGCACAATCTTTGCAAGATACTAAACACTTTGTACAAGGTTTCTCAACGTCTACAATCTTTTCAACTTCAACAATTTTTTCAACTTCAACTATTTTCTCGACTTCAACAATTTTTTCAACTTCGACGATTTTTTCAACTATTTTCTCCACCACCTTTTCAATCACAATTGATTCTTTCTTAACTTCAATCTTCACTTCATTCTCTTCAACCTCGACCTTCTGTGTCAGTTTTTCTTCAACTTTTGCCTTTTCTTCAGCAATCCTTCTTTCTTCAATTTTTGCCTTTTCTTCAGCCATCCTTCTTGCTTCCAATTCTCTCTGCAGTCTAGCAGCCTTTTTCTCTTTCAACATCTCGATTTTATCTGCAAAAAACAAATTAAAACTGTAAGAATCCAATTGTTTTCTAGCTCTATTAATATACTCTTCCTCATCATCAGTGTCTTCATCACTTCCTGAAGACTTAAAAATCGGTTGTCTCCTAGGACGGTTTTTAGATTTGACTGATTCTTCTCCTGAGATTGAGTCTTCAAAGATTTGAGCAACAAATGCTTTAGAAACTGAAGGTCGGTTAGGATCATAATTATCCCAATTAAAGCCTTCTGGAATTCTTTCATCATCTTGGTCTATCCAACCATGACACGCTTTACCCTTTGATTCTTCAATAGTACGTGAATGTGAAGATTGTTGTTGATGTGGTTGTTGAGCAACCTGATGATAAATTGCTTTTTGATGATAATCGTTGTTTCCGAATGGATCTTGTCTTCCGGTTGCTTCTCTGTTTGTACACTCTCGTTTAAAATGTCCTTTTTCTCGGTAACGAAAACAAGTAACCTTCGATTTGTCAAAACCTAGCTGAGATGTAGCAGCATCACGAAGATTATCTCTACCGGTGATTTGTTTGAATTTTTATGCTCTTCTCAAAACACTAGCTAAACACCACTTGATGTCCGTCAACTCAAGTTCCTCAGAATTAATCTGGTCATAATCCTCCTTAGTGAGCATCGGATTGCCAATTCGTCCAGCAACCAAGCTTTCATACGACTCTAACATAGTAGCAAGTGATGCCATGTGTTGCTTAGCAATATCTGGAGAGAAATTTTGACCATTTTGAATATTTAATGTAACATTGCATTGAAAAACGTGACCATTAAAGTTTGTTGAAGTTTGTGGTTGAGAACTTGGTGTTGAAAAATTTGGTTCAAAGCTTGAATAAGATGAAGAATATCCACCACTCTGAGTTGTAGTGCTAGCATTTGTTCTGGAAGTACCATCAGCACTGAAAGCAGTCTGAATCTTCGGACTCGGAGTAGTCTCAACTTTACTTCCTCTATAGTATAAACTAACATCTTGTTGAGCACCCAGATTCTTCATGATAGCAGTTTTCTGAACAGCCAATTCATGTTCTTCAAGCTTCTGAATGAACTTACATAAATTCATATCTTCAAATTGTTGGTTATGCTTTAAAATCAACAGATATGTTCCCTATTCATTCTGTGGTAACGCATCAGCTAGCTTATCAACCCACTCTTCATCTTCTTTCTTGATGTCCAATCTTTTCATTTCCTGGACAAGATGACAATATATCTCGATAATCTTCCTAGTCGTCTCTCCTTCAAAAGTTGTAAACATATCAAAAGATTTTTTTAGTAATGCTCGTTTATTTTTGAGTAAATGACAAGTTTTGGCCTTTATGTTTACACCAAATTGCAGGCGCTGTCCTTTAGCGCAAAAGTTTGCAAGTTTTGTGCTTTATGTTTCAAAATCTTGCACGTTTTAACCTTTAGGCCAAACCCAGTTAGATGTTTTAGTTAATTATGGTCATGTGACATGCACATGAGGGTATTCTTTTTATTTTACCTCCCTAAGGATTATTGAGTAAATAAGTTGATATTTAAGGGACTAGTTATGTAACAAATAAAAAATAAAATATAAATATTAAAAAAACCATAAATCTCTCTCTCTTCCTCTCTCTTCTTTCTCTCTCATTCTCCTCTCCCTCATCTCTCTCTTTCTTCACCCATTACCACCACTTTCCAACCCAACCCACCTCCACCTCCACCTCCACCTCCCACCTCCCACCAACCACCGCAACCTCCTATCACTACCCTTCAGCCGCCACCACTAACCTTCAGCGGCCACATCCCATCGCCCACCACCACCACCACCACCACCACCAACACCCAACCACCACCTCTTATCGCCATTCTAATGGCTCTGTTCGTCTTGCAAAGGATCAGCTTCTTAAATCAAAATTAAAAATGAGCGGCTTCTATTTATTTGTATTATTGTGTAAATCTGATTGGCTTTTATTTTTAAAGTATTTTCTCTTTGACCAACCTACAAAAGCAAGTCAACGTATCCCGATTCACCTTTGGGGCTAGACGCTTATCATGAATATCAATCCTTAACAAGGGGAATCTTATTCCACACATAACAAGGGGAATCTTATTCCCGAAGACGAGGGTTGGTTGCAGCTTACCCGTCGTGTAGAGGATGATACCCCTAAATCACCGTCTTTTCAATAGGCCATGTAGGACAGAAACTGATCGCTTATGTTCATCACTTCCCTTTAATTCTCTGACCAAGAGAATACTTTAGAAATGTAGAAAGCAAGCCCTATTTCACTGTCATTTAACAAGAAGCTGCTCGTTTTTAAGGGTAGTGGTAGGAGGTTTACCAAAAAATTGGATTTTGATTGAGGGGTTTTGGTTTATGAGATTTATGTTGAGAAATCTGAATTGGATTTGCTAGAAACTTGAATTTTTGCTTGCGGGGTTGTGGTTTATGAGATTAATATTGAGAAATCTGAATTGGGTGTTGTTGATTAAAAGATTTCTTGAAAGGGTTTTGATCTGGTAAGGTTATTTTGGGAGAAAGTTTATGTATTTGAGATCCATATGGAAGATTGACTCGAATTTTGGGAGAAAGTTTATGTATATTTGAGATCCACTGGAATGAATTAAGATTTTATTGCAGGTGGGGCTAAAACTGATGTTGCTCCACTGGAGAGAAGAGATAGATAGGCGAGAGAAGGAGAGAGTATAATTTTTTTTTAAATTATATATATATCTTTTTCATTATATTACATAATAGTCCCTAGACATTAAAGATTTACACATAGCCCCTAGGAATGTGAATAAACAAATATGCCCTCATGTGCAATGCACATGACCAGATTCAAGAAAAAAATCTAATTGGGTTTGGCCTAAAGGACATAACGTGCAAGATTTTGAAAGGTTAAGGACACCGCCTGTAAACTTTTGCGCTAAAGGACAACGACAACAATTTGGTGTAAACATAAAGGACAAAACTTGTAATTTACTCTTTATTTATTTATCATTTCAGCACTTCCCTTAAACTTTTTAACCAACGCTAACCAAATTGATCTAACAATTCCCTCATGTTGAAGCAAAACGAAAATATCTTCTTTTACCGCTTGTTGGAGAAGACTAATCATCATCTTTTCACCGGTGTATCTTAATTTTTCATTCGGTGTAAATTCACTTAATGGTTTTTCATTTTCAAGATCATCTTTCGGTCTAATGTAATCTTTCTCTAACGCAACCCATGCATCAAACTTATTAGCTTGCACCCAGTTTTCAAAATGATCTTGCCATCCTTTAAAGTCCTCAATGTACATAAGCTTTGGAGGATTCTGGAAAGTTCCCATTTCATTTTCAATTCCAACAGTTTCGGCAACTGTAACTGGAGCAGCTGGAGCAGTAGCAAACGCATTGTAAAACTCGTTATCCATGTTTCGGTATTGAAAGTTCAAAAACTGATTGTTCAAAACTATCTTGGTTTTCACACGATCTGAGTGATTCAAGCAACCTGGTCCAATTCCAAACAATCTAGCCCAATTCTAAACAATCTGGCCCAATTCTAAACGACCTGGTAAGATTCACCTTGTGCGAACTGGTTAAAGGCCAAACAATCTAAAGTCAATCTGTGCGACCTGGTTCAAACGAACTGGGTCTTATAACACACTCCGTACGAACTGAATGATGTTTCACATGAACTGAACCCTTTCAAACGAACTGAATTAATTCAAACGAACTGGACCGAATCCAAATAACCTGGTAATAGTTCACCTCGTGCGAAATGGTTCAAAGGTTCAAACACCTGACACCCCGTACGACCTGGTTATACTTTTAAATGACCTGAGTGATTCACACGACCTGGATTTGATTTCACATGACTTGGTTCAAACCACTCACTTCGCATGACCTGGTTTACAATTACAAGCGACCTGGACCCTATTCACACGATTTGACCCACTTCGTGCGAACTGAAGGACATAATTCCACACGACCTACATATTTCAAACGATCTGAACACTTCGTGCGAGCTGAGTTCGAACGACCTGGTTCAAAAAATCATGATTTTGTCCAATTTTGATCGATTTTAGGTTGAATTAAGTTCTGATTTCTTCAAGGATTGTTTAAAATAGTGTTTCACGTGTTATATCAAGAAATTAGATCATTTTAACTGTGAAATCTTTCTGATTTGATGAAAACGTGTAGAAAAGTAAGAAGAAATGAGTAGAAATCAGATGTTCTTGATGAAATCAAGCTGCAATGGTAAGAACTCTTCCTCCTGAGCTCTGATACCACTTGTAGGATCGTTAAATAGATCGAATGAGTCGATCAGAAGAGTTCTAGATCAAACCAAAAGCGGAATTCAATGATTCGATCTTCATTGCGGCTTGATTAACACTAGGAATCACTTTAAATGTCGTTAGTATTGATTTAAAACAGATTACAACTTGTTCGACACTTCGGCAGAGCTTCGCTACCGGAATCACAACTGTTGCAAATGAAAGACCAAGCTCACCTATATATAGGAGTCCTAGTTCGCACCAAACATCATGACCCAGTCCGTGCGACCTGGCACTTTGTACGAATTGGATCTGCCAGTTCGTGCGAACTGGTCCAACAACTCTAACTTCCTATTTTCTAGGCTACCGATCTCCATTCTATCCAATCTAAATACAAGACTCGATACAAGACGAAGTTGACAGACATATGCACCAACAAACATATGCACGTGTGATTCAGTTTACGAAGATTTTTCAATGCCGAGAACCTCGATCAGAGAGTAAAAACGGTGTAAGGTTCATAATGGTGTAAAATTAAAATGGGATATATCGGGCTAGGATTCGAGTTACAGGAACAA
Organism: Helianthus tuberosus; assembly: GCA_030545235.1. Taxonomy (NCBI): domain Eukaryota; kingdom Viridiplantae; phylum Streptophyta; class Magnoliopsida; order Asterales; family Asteraceae; genus Helianthus; species Helianthus tuberosus. Next base: position 6,674,094 of record CM060452.1, read on the forward strand.
GGGCCAAACCAACCACCCAAGAATGGAATCTGTAGGTCCCATGTTCGTACAAATCGTCACAGAATTGTCAATCCAATCAAGAGTGTGGAATCCCCTTGATTAGAATGTCACAGAAAACATGTAGAAACATCAATTCACAATCAACCGGGTTTCTATTGATTATCAAACACGAGTATTACAATCAATCAAACCCTAATTCATCCAAGCTAGAGCTCTCACGAATTTCTTCTCTCACTGTTTTGGCTGATTAACCTAAACCCTAATGCATAACCTTGTTTTAATAACACAAGGTTTGCAACTTGGGCTAGGGATTCCTACATGGGCAAGCCCAATTCATCCCTCTATGACCCAACTGGGTTTTGTTTAGCCCAAACTCTATAATTTAACTATTACAAAGCTAAACCCGCTTACTGTTTATCGTTTTACTAATTACAAGATATCCAAAGACCAAATCTAAGTTGTTGTCACAAATATGCACCAACAAACTCCCCCTTGACAATAGCTTCATAAAATAACTTTGTCTTCCATCATCTTGCAATCTTCATGTAGTCTTGCACTATCTTTGGTCTTTGGATAGCTTCAGCTTCAATAGCTTCTGTCAGCAACAGACTCCCCATAAGCTGATGCATCCAATCACCAAATCTTCAACACGTTAGCACTTGAGTAAACTCCAGTTCAGCATTTGTAAAGCAATCTTCAAACTTTTCAACTTTGTTTGCAATGTAGAAAGGAGGTTCTACCATGCATCCAATCAAACTCTCATCTTCACAGCAACTTCTCAGCAACATACTGCTTCAATCTTTATACTAATAAACAAACATCTCAAGAAAACATAAGAATTTTTCAACAAAGTTAAATAAATTATTATTATTCAAGAGATAGTTAAACTGTATTACAGATTAAGCATTTTCAATTTATCACCAACACGCAAAACTTTTTATCCAACACACAAGAACCTGTCTGATTTAAAATTTTGAACTCACTTTCTAACACCATCTCCCCCTATCAGTAACAATTCCTCCAAGAATAACAGTTTTCTGTACATTAAGAATTTTAAACAGAAAAAGACACTAATTTTGGATTTTTGTATTTTCTGAAAACAAGTAAATAACAAATACAATAAACACTTTATTTTTGTGAGAATCACCGGTAAGAAGATCATATCAACACAATCAAACTGTTTCACACTATTAGATAATTCTTTGTTTAATTTTTAGTGAAAAGCAGTCCAAGACGATTACCAGTATGTTTGTCCACTTAAACAAAATGCATGAACATTTCAAGTACCATTACCATATGATACGTTAAGGTAATTTTATTACTGAAATATTAGTGTGTCCCACTTCAGGATATACCCCCGCGATCAAGGTATGCACAAAAATTCATCGTAGTAGGTGAGTATACTGAATTCATCCGTTTTGTTTTTCAACGATAGATAATTGGTGATCAGGTCAGTACTTCCGTATAGCAAACAGACCAAAATATCTAACGAGGGCTAAGACAAATACCATTTTTGGTACGATTTATGCATTTTGCACATTTGAATGACTCTCTAGAAGAGCTTCTTCATTTTATGGGATTTGACATTTTTTGCTCTTTTAAGATATCCTGGTTGTGCCTAGGTCAGCATGTATCTGGATGCAGCAGAAGGACAACCCTGATATCCCCAGATGAAATAACAGTATAAAGACCCAAAACCTCAAATTTTGGCAATCTATTAACGCAAGAATTAAGGTCATTAAACCATACACCACTGATGTGTTCCCCACTCATATTTAGTTCGTTTAGGTTTATATCACTTTGGTAAGTTGATTATTTCATGCTTTTTGCCTACTGGTACATCGTATGATGAAGCTACTATCACACTTAAGCAATTTAATTTCATTTTTAGTGTGACAGTCTAACTCGCTGATGTGCTATCATTTCTTCTTTTTCACACAGTGATAACTCATTTTTAATTTTCTATTATTTTTTTTTATGTTTTTGATTTTTTAATGTTTTTGTATTTTTGATTTTCAAGAAAGCAGTAAACTATTTACAAAAATTCTTATGAAAAACCAGTTATTCAGGATTCCTTATCCCGTTGAGTTCGACTAAATGTTCAAAGCGAGCCTTGTCAAATGCTTTAGTATAAAGATCTGCCAGGTTATCTTGTGTGTCGACTTGATGTAGTTCAATTAGTCTCTTTTCAGCATAATCCCGTATAAAATGATGACGAATGTCAATATGTTTTGTGCGACTGTGTTTCACGGGATTATTAGTTATAGAAATTGTGGCATTATTGTCTATCATAATAGGAGTACGAGTGAAATCCAAACTGTAATCGCGCATCTGCTGTTGTAACCAGAGAACCTGAGAGCAGCAGCTACCAACAACAATATATTCAGCTTCACACGTAGAGGTAGACACACAAGATTGCTTCTTGCATTGCCAAGACACAATCCTGCCTCCTAAGAACTGACAACCACCTGTTGTAGACTTTCTGTTTGACTTGCATCCTCCAAAGTCTGAGTCAGTGTAAGCAACAAAATTCATATCACTATCAGCTGGATACCACAACCCAAGTTTAGGTTTCCCCTTCAAGTAACGAAGAATCCGCTTCACTGCTTTCATGTGTGACTCTTTCGGATTAGCCTGATATCTGTCACACAGACATACGGCAAACATAATGTCGGGTATTGAAGCAGTCAAGTACATTAGAGAACCAATCATTGCCCTGTATTGAGTTAGATCAACATCTTCAATACTTTCATGATCTGGGCCAAGATTGTGATTTTCGCAAATGGGTGTGTTGAAAGTAGAGCAATCATTCATTTTGAACCAACTCAAAATGTCATACACAAACTTTTTTTGATGAATAAACATCCCATCCTCCTTTTGTTCAACTTGTAATCCAATAAAGTAAGACAACTCACCCATAGCGCTCATTTCGAACTTGCTCTTCATCACCTGCTCGAACTCTTTACACATGTTTTCATCAAATGACCCAAAGATGATGTCATCTACGTACACCTGTACCAGTAGAAAATCTTCCTTCTTTCTCTTGATGAACAGTGTACTGTTAATCTGACCTCTTTCAAAACCATTCTTGATCATATGTGTAGACAGTGTCTCGTACCACACCCTGGGAGCTTGATGTAATCCATACAAAGCTTTATCAAGCTTGTACACACGATCTGGATAATCTGGATCAACGAACCCATCTGGTTGTGAGATATACACCACTTCTTGGACTTTCCCGTAAAGAAATGCACTCTTCACGTCTAGTTGATAAACTTTAAAGCCCTTGAATGAAGCAAAATCTAGAAACGAACGAATTGCCTCCAACCTTGCCACTGGTGCAAACATTTCATTGTAATCAATCCCTTCCTACTGATTGAAACCTTTTAGCACCAATCGAGCCTTGTTTCGCATCACGATTCCTATTTCATCCTTCTTGCACCTAAATACCCATTTAGTGCCTATCTCTCTTTCATATTTAGAAAGGTCAACTAACTCCCAAACCTTCAACTTAGCAAACTGGGCCAATTCCTCTTGCATAGCTTCAACCCATGAATTGTCTTTAAGAGCCATATGAATGTTCTTCAGCTCCTCTTGGGAAATAAAGCAACTATACAAGCACTCGTTCACAATCCCAGTCTTCTCAATCGACACAAATAAATTAGAATTCGCTGCTATGCTTCTTCTCGTCTGAACACTTGCAGTAGGATCTCCAAGTATCATGTCAACTGGATGATCTCTATTTGCTCGTGTAGTAGCAACGTCATCGACTTCTAAATTGTCACCCAGGTTTGATCCAACCCCCCTGAATGTTCTGATCCGTAAACGGATTAATAAAATCCTCCCCCTGATTGGGTTCAGGTTCACTATCGCTTGAATCAGGATCTGCAACACCTTGGGAAGTTTTCGGAGCATCTGTCATATCAACATTCGATCTAGGCATGAACTCGCCTTCATTGTCTTCACTATTCACTGTTTGAATCAACTGAGAATCATCTGCATTGGAAAACTCAGGAATATTAAATAATTTAAAAACATTTTCATAATTATATAATCTAGCAGGTCCATTCGTTGATTGTTGAGGTTTGTATGTAGTAATTTCAACATTAAAAACAACCTCAATTTACCAGTTTTTAGATTAAAAACCCTTTTAGTCGGTGCGCCAGGTACGTAACCTAGAAAGTAGCCTTCGTTAGCCACCTCACCGAATTTTTGTTTATCTTTATTTCGCACAATGGTGCAGGGTAATCCAAATGGTTCAAAGCCTTCCATGTTTGGCTTTTTGTTAAACATCAACTCATGACAAGTTTTGTTAAAACGTTTAACAGTTAAAACTTTGTTTAGGACGTAGCAAGCTGTATTCACAGCTTCTCCCCAGAAAAGAACTGGTAGCTTTGAATCTGAAAGCATCGTCCTAGCGGCTTCAATCAACGTCCAGTTTTTCCTCTCAGCTACTCCATTCTGTTGAGCTGTATAAGGAGCAGAATATTGATGTTCAATTCCCTTGCAAATACAATAGAGATCCAAAATACGATTCTTGAACTCCGTGCCATTATCACTCCTTATCCTCTTGATCTTTGCATCATGGACGTTTTCCAATTTTGTAAAAAGATCTATCAACATCTCTGTTGTCTCATATTTTGTACCTAAAAAGAAAACCCATGAATAACGTGAGTAATCATCAGTGACAACAAGACAATAGTACTTTCCACCTATGCTCCTCACGTTCACTGGACCGAATAAAATTCATAAGGGACATCTATGAATTTACTGTTTTAGACTTATGAGGTTTCTTGTGTTGTTTTTCCTTTTGACAGGGTAGACATTTATCTTTCACTTGAAACCTCTGCATTGGAACCCCTTTCACTAGCTCATTTTTAACAAGGTAATTCATTTTTTGATAGTGAATATGGGACATGCGTCTGTGCCACAACATCGATTCAACTTCAGATGCTTTTAATAGTAAACACACCACCACAGCAGTCGGATCCTTAGCACCCATGTCCATGACATAAGTGTCATTTCTCCTTGGCGCTCGCATCATTATCCAATCGTCCGGAATCACCAAACCTGGTTTCAACACTAATGCTTCATTCTTGGTAAAATGGACCGAGTGACCCTTGTCGCAGCGTTGTGACACCCTCATCAGATTGTGTTTAAGCTGCTCAACATAGTTCACTTTGTCTAGTGTGATCTTCCCATTGGTCACTTTTCCTCGTCCAGTAATTCTACCACCTTTAGCACCCGCAAAATTCACATGTCCACCATCATAATCTTCAAACTCAGTCAACAATCTCGCATCCCCCGTCATGTGCCTGGAGCAGCCACTATCAACGTACCATAAGTTGATAATCCTCCTTAGCAGCTCCTGCACACACCAACCAAGAAATTAGTTAGATTGGGGGACCCAAGCCTTAATGGTCTTGGGTCGTCCAAATTCACCAACTACTGGAACATCCATCCAATATCCATTACTCCTAACTGGAGTCTTGGATCTCAGACCTGTTGATGGAATTTGATTTGTATTTCCACTAGGTCTATGGTCCTGAGGGTTCCTATATGTGTTTGGACTATTTGACCTTTGAAAATTTTGATTCCAAGAAGCTTGATTGTTATAATTTCTAAAGCCATTGTTATAAAAAGTTCGACCACCATTATTTTGGTATCGATTTTGATATTGACCTTGACTTCTGAAATTATTAGAATTATAATTGTTCATTCTTGGTGAACTGCTTCTAGGTCTCTCATATCTGCCTGGTGGAGATTTAGGCTGAAATCTTGGTTGATTTCTTTGAAAACGAGGAACTTGTGGAGTTCCTTTTTCATCCTTATCTACACCAACAGCAACATTCTCTGGTTGCTTAGGCACTGACTTCTTTGGAGAGTTTGACTCTCTCTCCTTTTTATCACCACTCTTCTTTGGTGACTTCTCTCTCTTCCTCTCACTAACTTGTGCTTCATTCTTTTTATTAGGACAACAACTAGCTACATGTCCTTTGGTGTGACATTTGAAGCACGATCTCTTTTTCGAAGACTTCTTATCTGAAGCCTTTGAACTAGATTCAGGTTTTGATGATGATGCCTTAGAAGGATTTGGGTCAGTTTGCTTAGTTTCAGAAATTTCTTTGTTTTTTTTAGCAAACTCTACATTAGATTCATTTTCAATAACAGCTGTTTCGTTTTTCATGTCACTTCCTTGAACAAAATTAATCTTTTTAACAAAAGTTGGATTCTTATTCTTAGGATGTGAAGTTTTCTTTTTCAAAACAGGTTTGCTGTTATTATCCTTCTTAGCATTATCACTCTTAGACTCATCACCTTGACCTGATGTGGAACTACTTGGTGCTGTTGACATAAAATTCATTAGCTCATCTTCATCAGGTAGGAATGAATAATCATGACTAAGAGGAGGTGGGACTTCATTAAAGCCCTTGAATCCCACACTAGTCTTGTCATTACTCTTCTTTAACCCACCCATCATGTGTTTCATAACAAAAGTAGAGTCCCTGAATTGACCTAATTTCTTTTCAAGTTCAACAATTTTAAGTTGTGCATCTGACAACTCTTTGCATTTTTCAGAAATCCCTTTTGTTTTCTCAGCCATCATGTCATGAGCTAAGTCTATGACTTGAAGTTTTTCGTTTAGTTTGCAGGTTAAAGCTTCAATTTCACTAGCATAACCTTTTATCTTCTTCAAGTATAAAGATTCATTTCTTTTAGCAAAAAAGTTTGATTCTTTAATGTTAGACATTTCGCTTACCAAACTTTGGTTTTGTGTGAACAACCTGTCAACCTCACCCTGTAATTCACAACATTTTAAACACACAGAATTAGACTTTACCTCTCCTGTTTGTTTGTCAAGGTTGGCCATGAGAGCCGCAAGCTGAGCTTCCATTCTTTTGTATTTAGCATCCTTTTCTTCAGCTTCCCTTTCATATCAGACTTTTGCTTTTCCTCTTCAGCATCTGTTGTCTGATCACCCTTTTCTTCTTCAGCTTTACTCTCTATCTTCACCTCAGCCTCAGCATCCACTTTTGCTTCAACATCTCCCACAACAACTTCATCATCATCAACTGGCACTATCTCTGCCATGAATGCCTGAGTGGCATTCTCATTATCTTCTAGATGAATACTCCAATCATATGAACCTTCTCGTGCTGTAGAGATCAAAGCCTTTGAGCTAGAATTGTTTGATGCATTCCTGTTGTTTGAACTCTGACTCAAAGTCTCTTGCTTTTGTTTTTGACATTCCCTAGCGAAATGCCCATAACTTTGACAGTTAAAGCACCTCACTTTGGTCTTGTCAAAACCAACAGTCCTCCCTACAAACTTCCTTCCTGTTCTGTTCATGAACCTCTTGACTCTTCTGGAAATCATGGCCATCTGCCATTATAAATCCATCTCTTCTAGATCATCAGGGTCAATCTGATCATAATCTCCATCTAAAGTAGCAGGATCAGATATCTTCCCCTGAATGTAGTTTTCATATGAAGCAACGAATGAAGCAAGTAGAGCAAGATGTTCTTCAGCAGACTTCACGATCATAGGCATTGACTTTGTAGTACTATTCTGCTTAGAAGCTGATGTTCTCTTGGCTCCTGCTAATCCTCCTGAAGCAGCTACAAAACACACATCACCATCCTCATTCACCGTGACCTGCTCATTCTCACACGAAAGAAACGCAGTAGCAGAGTCGCTAGAAGCATTGTGAGATGAAGAAGATGTAAGCCCATTGTAAATCCCTGGATCTTGAACCTGATCATATCCAGTGTCTTTCTTCCACATACTGAGCTCATAAGCTCTCAGTTTGCCAACTACTTCTTCCAGCTCCTTTGTCTCATAATCTGCTTCTCCCTTAATCATGAGAGTGTAGATATCCCACTTAGTAGGTAAGGCATCGAGCAGCTTGTCATTCTTCTCTACGTCAGAATAGCAATCGATCTCATAATTTTCCATTTCCGACATCAGATAGTAGTAACGAGTGATTATGTCCTCAAGTGACTCATGTTTCATGTACTTGAAAACAGCGAACTGCTTCTTCAGTAGATCAATCTTGTTCTTCTTAACATCTGCATTCCCCCATATCGCTTTTCTAATGCATCCCACATATCCTTTGAATTAGTGTACTTCTTGAAGGTATGCTTGATGCTATCAGGTAAGGACATTTTTATTGCAGCCAAGGCTCTCTTTTTAGCCTCATACATCTTTTTATCAGCCTCTTGCATGTTCACATAAGCTGTTCTACGTGGTCTATCCTCAAAGTCGTGTGTTGGGTTTGTGTACCCATCTTCAATACATATCCACATGCGTGTGTCCTGATATTCAACGAAGGATTGAAAACGATCCTTCCATGTCAAATAATTTTCCACCTTCATCATCTTAGGCGGTTTGTTAGTAGTGCCAACCTCAGGCTCCATTTACTAAAGCTCATTCAAAGTAGACATGTTTGACATTTTAAACGTTGCAGACTTATAAAACCGTACAAAATATCTCCGAAAACAGTGGTTACCAAATTACACTGTTAGAATCGTCTCGAAAAGACGAATCCAATGATATATAATGTCGAAAACCGAATTTGGGATTTTCCAGAGTCTTTTTTTGTCCTAAGAATGCAAGGAATTCAACGGTGCAGACGGTTTTGTCAAACGAGCTACGGATCACTTTCTATTTGCAAAACAGTCAAATTTTATCGACGCTTGCCAACAAAAATTCCACCCTTTTAAATTTGCTGGTTTTAAATTCTCTGTTAATTTTGCTGGAAGTGTAATTAATTTCGCTGGCCTATTATTTGTTCAATTTCGCTGATCAAAGCTCACTGAAAGGTCAATTTCGCTGTCAAGTTCACTGGTCAAATTCGCTCCAAATTCGCTGCTTAATTTCGCTATTACGACGACTGGTAAAGTCGCCGAACACCGTAATAATTTCGCTGAGGAAAATTATACGGTTACCAAAGTCGCCTTTGGATTTTAAATTCATCGGTCACCGTGTTATTAAGTCTCAAATTCGCTGGTTGGTTAAGTTCACTGATCAAGTAAATTCGGAAACTTAATCTGTTCAAAATTCTGAAGATTTTATCTCCTCTCCAACACAAATCTGCAAAATCAGACAACCTAATCAGCACAATATTTTCGAAAAATATGAGGAACTGATCGAAAAACACGAAGAACACGAAGAACAGTCGTCGAATCTTCAAGTCTTTCAGCCAAAAACTTTTCCAGAATCGACAAAACCTTTCTTGAAATCCTGCAAAACAGCAACTAAACAAAGCAGAATGATAAAAAACAGCCAAAAATTTCAAAAATTTATATCAAACCAACAAAAAATTTCGAAACCCTTGTTTTTCAGGTTTCAAAATTTTCGAAAACTTCCTGTTTCTGCCAAGCACAATTCTGAACTGAGCCTTTAAGAGCCTAACGCTTTGATACTAATTGTAAGTCCCCTGTTCGTATGGATCGTCACAGAATTGTCAATCCAATCAAGAGTGCGGAATCCTCTTGATCAGAATGTCACAGAAAACGTGTAGAAACAGCAATTCACAATCAACCGGGTTTCTATTGATTATCAAACACGAGTATTACAATCAATCAAACCCTAATTCGTCCAAGCTAGAGCTCTCACGAATTTCTTCTCTCACTGTTTTGGCTGATTAACCTAAACCCTAATGCATAACCTTGTTTATATAACACAAGGTTTGCAACTTGGGCTAGGCATTCCTACATGGGCAACCCTAATTCGTCCCCCTATGACCCAACTGGGTTTTGTTTAGCCCAAACTCTATAATTTAACTATTACAAAGCTAAACCCGCTAACTGTTTATCGTTTTACTAATTACAAGATATCCAAAGACTAAATCTAAGCTGTTGTCACAAATATGCACCAACAAACTCCCCCTTGACAATAGCTTCATAAAATAACTTTGTCTTCAGTCATCTTGCAATCTTCATGTAGTCTTGCACTGTCTTTGGTTTTTGGATAGCTTCAGCTTCAATAGCTTCACATAATTGTCAATCCAATCAAGAGTGCGGAATCCTCTTGATCAGAATGTCACAGAAAACGTGCAGAAACATCAATTCACAATCAACCGGGTTTCTATTGATTATCAAACACGAGTATTACAATCAATCAAACCCTAATTCGTCCAAGCTAGAGCTCTCACGGATTTCTTCTCTCACTGTTTTGGCTGATTAACCTAAACCCTAATGCATAACCTTGTTTATATAACACAAGTGTTGGTACATATGTCTGTTGACTTCGTCTTGTATCGAGTCATGTAATAGAATTGATAGACCAAGACACGTAGTTTGAGAAAAATGGAAAACAGGCCAAAACAAGCCAGTTCACACGAACTGACCAGTTCTTGCGAAGTGGATCAGAGCCAGTTCGTGCGAACTGGAGATGTCTGGTTCGTGCGAAGTGGCAGTGCCTATATATAGGTGTCTTGAGTTTCTCATTTGTAAGGTTGTGATTCCGATAGCGAAGCTCTGCCGAAGTGTCTCTAGATCTGTAAACAGTTTCAAATCAATACAAGTGACAGTTAAAGTGATTCTATGTGCAAATCAAGATGATACAACATCGATACGTATGTTTCTGCCTTTCGTATTGATCGAGAACTCTTCTGAATGTCTCGTTTGATCGATTCACCGATCCTACAAGTGGTATCAGAGCTCAGGAGGAAGAGTTCTTACCATTTCAGCTTGTTTTCAAGGATAAAATCTGATTTCTACTCATTTTCTACACTCTTTCTTCAAAATTTCAACGAATCCACGGTTAAAATGACCTGATTTTCACATATAACATGTAAAATTGAGTTTTAATCAATCTTTGAAAAAATCAGAACTTAATTCAACTTAAAACCTGCTCTAATTTGACAAAAAAAACACATCAGTTCGTTCGAACATGGCTCAGATCGTGTGAAATTAGGGTTCCAGTTCGCACGAAGTTGAACCTGGTCGCACGGATTGAACATAATTGAACTCAGTTCACATGGTTTGAGTGGAAATCTTGCCAGTTTGCACGAGTTGACTCACTTCAGTTCGCACGATTTGAATTACTTCAGTTCGCACGAGTTGAATCATTACAGTTCGCACGAGTTGACTCATTCCAGTTCGCACGAAGTTGAAAACCAGTTCGCACGGATTGGAATCAAGATCAGTTCGCACGATTTGCAAATCCAGGTCGCATGAGGTGTCCAGGTCGTGTGAATTAATCAGTTTGTTTGAAAGTATAACCAGGTTGTACAGTTAGAAACATTCAGGTCGTTTAAGATTATACCAGATCGTTTGAACTTTGTGTGTTTGTGAATCTTTTACATCGAAACATGGAAAACGAATTCTACAACGCATTTGCTACCCCGGTCACTATGGCTCAGAACGTGAACTTAGAAAATGAAATGGGCACCATGCAAAAACCGCCTAAGCTCATGAATATCGAGGAGTATAACAGTTGGGAAGAACGTTTCGAAAATTGGGTTCAAGCGAATCATTTAGATGCATGGGAATGTGTTGAACAACGATATGTTAGACCAATTGATGAAGACGGAGAGATTGTTGCTATCAAAGATTTAGATGATGATGAGAAAAAGAAATACAAAAGTGAAAAGATGATGATCAGTAGTTTGCAACAAGCTATTAAGGAAGACATCTTGATTTTATTGCAACACAATGGAAGTGCACACTCAATGTGGAAAGCACTAAAAACGAAGTTTGTTGGAAGTCAAGACATGATCAAGAACAAAAAATCGCTTTTGAAGAAAGAATTTGATCTATTTCGTGGATTAAAAACTGAAAACACCAAGCAGATTATAGAAAGATATTGCAATTTGGTGGTTAACATGAAGCGATTGGATATCAAGAAAGATAGAGAAGAATGGGTTGAAAAATTGGCCGATGCATTGCCACAAGATGTTTGGGGCACATATCTTATGATGTTGAAGAATAATGATGAATTTGCAAATCTATCGTTGAACAAGTTTATTGAAAAACTCGAAGTTCAAGAGATGGAACAACGAAAGATGGTGAAAATGAAGGACTTTAATGGTGAACAAGACATTGGTCTATATTACAAAGGAGGTATGAGTGATAAGACCAACATTGCACCAAAGATTGAAACTGCATTTAACGCAAACAATTCTTCTAGAGGGTCATCTCAAGGATCAAACAACAATAATAGATTCTCTTCATATCCATCATTTGATCCAAATTTTTCAGCAACCAAGAATGGCCAAGTACTACAATGCAACATTGCATTAAATCTTGAGAATGGTCAGAATTTCTCGGAAGAGGTTGCTAAAGGTCACATATCTATGTTGGTGACCGTTTTAGAGTCTTATGAAAGCTTGGTTGCGGGAAGAATAGGAAATCCAATGTTGACCAAAGAGGATTACGATCAGATTGATGCAGAAGAAATGGAACTAATGGATATAAATTGGTGTATGCCTAGTGTGTTGAGAAGAGCTGAAAAGTTTAAACAGATCACTGGAAGAGATGATTTCCGTGATGCTGGAACTTCACCTTTAGGTTTTGATAAATCTAAAGTTACTTGTTTTCGTTGTAGGGAGAAAGGGCACTTTAAACGAGAATGCACAAATCGCGAAGCAAGTGGAGCTCAAAATCCGTTCGGCAACAATGATTATCATCGAAAAGCGATTTATCATCAAGTTGCTCCACATCAACAACAATCGTCACAAACTGCACAAGCTAGGAAGGATCTGATCGAAGAACCATCAAAGAGAGCTTGTTATGGTTGGATAGATCAAGATGATGAGAGAATTCCAGAAGGTTTTAATTGGGATAATTATGATCCTAACAGACCTTCAAATTCTAAAGCATTTGTTGCTCAAATTTTTGAAGATTCAACTGTTGAAGAAGAAATGGCGTATGTTTATTATGAATCTCAGCAATACAGTCCTAAAAAGAAAGAAGAAGAACCAGTTTCAACAAAAGAGGCTTCTGAAAAAAGTACCAATCTTCGATCACTCATCAGATGAAGAGAGTGATGATGATAGTGAAGAAATTCGAAAGCTTGAATATTATAAAAGAAAATTTTCATCTGATAGTGATGATGATAATTTGTATTTTGCAGGTAAAATGGAAGAGATTAAAGAAAGACAAGCTGCGAAAAAGAAGAATCATAAAGCAGCAACTGATGAAGAAAAGGTCAAAACTGGGGAAAATGTTCGAGTGATAAAGAAGAAGGTTAAAGAAAATCCAGTTATCAAGGTTGAGAAGGAAGCTGATACTAAAAAAGATGTCCGAGAAGTGTGAAAATTGTGATAGTGTGAAAAGGCACAACAACAAATTGATTCATAACATGAACAGATTGAAATAATCTTATGATGTGTTAAACAAAGCTATGAATCAATATAGCAAGTCAAACAATGAACAAGCGATTGCTATGAAGACACTCAATGGAGCGTTCATGACGAAGCAGAAAATCATCAATCAGTACATTGAGAAATGTGCTGAACTTGAACAAAAAGTTGGAAACCCAGAGAATAGAAACTAAGAGGGTAAACAGGTTATTGAACAGTTATTCATGTGCTTCTTATATGATTGACAGGATTTATCCTACAGTAGAAGGTATGAAAGCGTTTGAAGAGGAGAAACCTGAAGTAAAGGATACTGGTAAGAAACATAGTACAGATTATACTAAGTGTCCACCTCCGCTTGAAGAAGGATATTCTCCACGAAATCCTAATGCAGAAATAGTCAAAAAGGCAACCAATTTAAAGTGGGAATCTGAACCTTCAGATGGATTGCCAGATAATATTGACGTCACTTTCACATCGTCTGACACTGATCATGAGTCTGAATTAATAAAAAAGGTGGTCGATCAGGTGTTGGATAAAGATGAGGAGTCAGAGTCAAAGTCAACGTCAAAATCTAACATTTCAAGTCCAACAGTTGAAAAGGACAAAAGGGTTTACAATAAAGATTTTCTTATGTCACAAAATAATTTGAATGATGAAACATTCAAAGTAGCATATACTTTGAATGATTCTGACAAATTATATTCTGATGAAGAATTTCCAATAAGAGGTGTTAAAACTGAAATGATTAACAAGGTTTTCAAATTAATAGAAATTAATATTTCTAAAATAAAAGATGTAAATCTTACTGAAAAACCTAAAAAGTACACCTCAATAGTTCAACAAAGATTAAACAAGAAAAAAGGTTACAGTTCTAGTTCGGGTTATCGAAAGAAACCAAACCATAACAGTAATTTCAAAAAGAACGGATTAGGTTTTATTCCACCAGAAAATCATAAAAATGAGAAAATTTACCAAAAACTGTATTTGTTTCAGGGGCAAGTTCTGAAGAAGAGGAAAAGAGCTCATTCTGGAAGAAAACAAACAAAGAATTCCTTGCTAAGAAGCAAAAGGGAATGAAGAATGATGTTGCTCAGAAGAAGGAGACAAGAACCTGTTATCAATGCAAAAAAGTTGGTCACATCGCCTTGAACTGTCCAAAGGCAACCAACACACAACAGGGAGTGTCTTCTAAACTAAAAGAAAAAAGTGGTTGATAATGAACTACCAACGGAAAAATTCAAAGTGTTTAAAAATTCTACATTTGAAGTTGGTGAGAGTTCAAAACGTTTCTACAAAATAAATGTGAATCTTAACAATCAAAAGTGGGTTGTTAAGAAATCAGATGTTAAATCTGGCGATGAATTTGTTTCTTCGGAAGCAAAGGAGCCACTTTCTGGCGATGAATCTGACTTGTCAAAGTCAGAGGAGCCACAAGTTGAGCTAAAAAGTGATAATTCCGTTCCGACAATGGATGATGCAAATTTTCCACCATTATCAAACGGACATTTAAAGCAAAAAATTGGCAAAGTTGAGATTTCAAATCAATTCTTTTCTGAAAAGAAAGAATTTGATGTTGAAAAAGCCTTTAACCCTAAAGTTCTAAATATCTTTGGAAAAATGGTTGACGGGAAGGTCAAAGGGGTAAAGAAATTTTATGAAAAGAAAAAGAAAGGAAAGAAACCGAGTGCTGATGACTCGGAATCTCCCAAGGACCGTCAGGCTTGGGAGAATCTCTTTAACTGAAAATCCTGACTTGCCGGAACTCCCAGGTTGGTAATTGGGGAGTAGGAATCGGCATCTTTCTTGAGAAATATCACAGTTGTGATGAAGTTTTGGTGGTTGTTCAATGAAATTTCGACTTACAAGTGGTATTGTTGATAAGAACTTACAAGTGTCATATTTCTTGAAAAATGTTTGTATGAAAACTGTCAAAGACTTACAAGTGATATCATTTTTGAAAAATGTTTTGAAAAATATCAAATGATAGTTTGTAAAAAGTGGTAAAAGGAAAAAAAAAGTTTCATTCACAAGTGGTTAATCAAGGTCATTAAGTTGAACTTGATTTAACTTTCATACAAAGTGGTTGAAAGAACAAAATGATGAGTTTATCCCCATGATGTGTGGAATCAACAAAACTAATTTTTCGGAAAAACCATTTTGATTAAAACAAACTTAAGTGTTTTGAAATCTTAATGGGAAATACTTTGTTGTCAGGGGGAGTTCTGATTGTTTACGCCAAGTGGATGGAGAAATGAAGCAATTCACATCAGTTTGTCAGTTTATTTGTACAGTTTATTGCGTACATTTTTCAAATTTTCCCAGAAAATCAAAAATTGAAACATATTTTTGATTTTAGGGGGCGTAAAAAATTTCTAAATTTTGAAAATTTGAAAAATCCAAAAACATGATAAAATCTAAAATCCAAAAACATCGTAAAATCAAAAATGAGTTTTGTTGTGAAAAAGAGGAAATAATAGTACATCAGTAGACAATCACAGTACGCTAAAGAATTGGAAAGTGAAAATGTGATAAACGGTCTCACTGATGATATGCCAGTAGGTTTTTACACGCTTAGTAGATTGTTTTTCGAGATGTAAACCTAAATATCATACTTACTTATTTCGTGGGGAACATCTCTCGGATATATAGGTAACCCCTGAAATCTTGTTTGAAGGGCTTTCTATTTCTGACATACTAGGTCTTTGTGCGTGATGATATCTGGGGTATTATACCGGGACTTCGGATTTTGCGGAAGCGATAGCCTAGTCCTCGTATAATACTCTGCACTGCTTTATTCTTAAAGCCCACCCTCAGCATAAAAAATGATGAAACATTGCAAAATGATAATCATGTGCTGTTGAAGAAAAGATCCCCAAACGGGACACACCTAAAGACGAGCCATCATCTCTCTGATTGAACGGAAGTTATAGCCTGAGCTCTCATGGCCTCGCATTTACCCTTTACAGATATCATTAGTGTACATTCACCTGTAAGACTGAATATAGGAGTCTGGATACGGGAGTATATTCTGAGGTGGTACACGCGAATAAGTTTAAGTTTTTTAAAACACTAATCTCGTATCTCGAAACAATTGAACTTTGTGTGAAAATTTAAGTGAATCGTTTAGAACTTAAAGTGTTTAAAGCTCAACGGTGCTTGTGATTTATCAAAAACTGATATGATCCTCTTACACAAACTCACAAAAATATTGTTTGTAAATATTTCGTTACTGCTTTTCATTAGTGTGTTTTAGCATAAAATTTTGAAAATTCAAAAAGATTTTACTTCATTTTATTTTCGACAACTGATGTTGAAAAGCTGTTTTTCAAAATTCCAAGTGCTGAACATGATGGACAACAGGGTTGGGAGAGTTTGTTTGAAATGAGAAATGATTTTGAAAGGATTAAATAGTTCATTAATTTGAAACCAAAATTTGAGTGTTTTGAATACAAGTGGTTTAATTTGAAAAATGTTAAACAATATCTACAAGTGGTTTCTAAAATTGTTAAATTTTATAACTTGTGAGATTTACTGTTGGGTAGAGTTTTGTGCAGATCCCCATGTCTAAGCTTGAGCAGAGTTTGAGCCAGGGTACGATCCCGAAACAATTTAAGGGGGAGTCTGTTAGCAAACAAAATAGAAGCTGTTGATGCTGTAGAACTTAAGGAATCAAGAGATCTGATCAAGAGAGAGGATAGAGCCAGATTGAGATTCTGAGAGAGAAAGAGAAAGAGAAAGAGAAATATTGAGGATGCTTACAGATAAAATATACTTTGGAGAGAGCGAGAAGACTGATCAAGGCTGAAGACTCGACACACTGAAGACTTACACTGAAGACTCGTCAACATCCAAGGGGAGTTTGTTGGTGCATATGTCTGTTGACTTCATCTTGTATCGAGTCATGTAATAGAATTGATAGACCAAGACACGTAGTTTGAGAAAAACTGGAAACAGGCCAAAACAAGCCAGTTCACACGAACTGACCAGTTCGTGCGAAGTGGATCAGAGCCAGTTCATGCGAACTGGAGATGTCTGGTTCGTGCGAAGTGGCAGTGCCTATATATAGGAGTCTTGAGTTTCTCATTTGTAAGGTTGTGATTCCGGTAGCGAAGCTCTGCCGAAGTGTCTCCAGATTTGTAAACAGTTCCAAATCAATACAAGTGACAGTTAAAGTGATTCTATGTGCAAATCAAGCCGATACAACATCGATACGTCTGTTTCCGCCTTTCGTATTGAACGAGAACTCTTCTGAACGTCTCGTTTGATCGATTCACCGATCCTACAACAAGGTTTGCAACTTGGGCTAGGGATTCCTACATGGGAAAGCCCAATTCGTCCCTCTATGACCCAACTGGGTTTTGTTTAGCCCAAACTCTATAATTTAACTATTACAAAGCTAAACCCGCTAACTGTTTATCGTTTTACTAATTACAAGATATCCAAAGACCAAATCTAAGCTGTTGTCACAAATATGAACCAACAGAATCGTTGAGCGAAAAACACTTGACAACCTCCTAGAAGCAGCTTTTCTTGCCACCAGACCTTTCTCCATCAATTAGAAATCTGATGCCATCACTGTACACATTTTCCTTAAATTGTAGCCATTTGTTGAGTGTTTTTTTTGCGTCTAATCCGCATATAAATCACCATTGCCCTTAATTTTCTTGACTGTATATCTCTTAAATGTCAACATATACACGTGTGATTTAATTTAAGAAGATTTTTCAATGCCGAGAACCTCGATCAGAGAGTAAAAAAGGCGTAAGGTTCACAATGGTGTAAAATTAAAATGGGTTATACCGGGCTAGGATTCGAGTTACAGGTACAAGGGCCAAACCAACCACACAAGAATGGAATCGTCAAGCGAAAACACTTGACAACCTCCTAGAAGCAGCTTTTCTTGCCACCAGACCTTTCTCCATCAATAAGGAATCTGATGCCGTCACTAAACACATTCCTTAAATTGTAGCCATTTGTTGAGTGTTTTTTTTTGGTGTCTAATACGCATATATATCACGATTGCCCTTGATTTTCTTGACTGTATATCTCTTAAATGTCAACATATACACGTGTGATTTAGTTTACGAAGATTTTTCAATGCCGAGAAACTCGATCAGAGAGTAAAAAAGGCGTAAGGTTCACAATGGTGTAAAATTAAAATGGGATATACCGGGCTAGGATTCGAGTTACAGGAACAAGGGCCAAACCAACCACCCAATAATGGAACCGTCGAGCGAAAACACTTGACAATCTCCTAGAAGCAGCTTTTCTTGCCACCAGACCTTTCTCCATCAATTAGGAATCTGATGCCATCACTAAACATATTCCTTAAATTGTAGCCATTTGTTGAGTGTTTTTTTTGGTGTCTAATCCGCATATATATCACCATTGCCCTTGATTTTCTTGACTGTATATCTTTTAAATGTCAACATATACACGTGTGATTTGGTTTACGAAGATTTTTCAATGCCGAGAACCTTGATCAGAGAGTAAAAAAGGCGTAAGGTTCACAATGGTGTAAAATTAAAATGGGATATACCGGGCTAGGATTCGAGTTACAGGGACTAGGGCCAAACCGACCACCCAAGAATGGAATCATCAAGCGAAAACACTTGACAACCTCCTAGAAGTAGCTTTTCTTGCCACCAGACATTTCTCCATCAATTAGGAATCTGATGGCATCACAAAAAGCGTTCCTTAAATTGAAGCCATTTGTTGAGTGTTTTTTTTGTGTCTAATCCGCATATATATCACCATTGCCCTTGATTTTCTTGACTGCATATCTCTTAAATGTCAACATATACACTTGTGATTTAGTTTACGAAGATTTTTCAATGCCAAGAACCTCGATCAGAGAGTAAAAAAGGCATAAGGTTCACAATGGTGTAAAATTAAATTGGTATATACCGGGCTAGGATTCGAGTTACAGGAACAAGGGCCAAACCAACCACCCAAGAATAGAATCGTCGAGCGAAAACACTTGACAACCTCCTAGAAGCAGCTTTTCTTGCCACCAGACCTTTCTCCATCAATTAGGAATCTGATGCTGTCACTAAACACATTCCTTCAATTGTAGCTATTTGTTGAGTGTTCTTTTTGTAGTTGTCTAATCCGCATATATATCACCATTACCCTTGATTTTCTTGACTGTATATCTCTTAAATGTCAACATATACACGTGTGATTTAGTTTACGAAGATTTTTTAATGCCGGGAACCTCGATCAGAGATTAAAAAAGGCGTAAGGTTCACAATGGTGTAAAATTAAAATGGGATATACCGGGCTAAGATTCGAATTACAGGAATAAGAGCCAAACCAACCACCCAATAATGGAATCGTCGAGCGAAAACACTTGACAACCTCCTAGAAGTAGCTTTTCTTGCCACCAGAGCTTTCTCCATCAATTAGGAATCTGATGCCGTTACTAAACACATTCCTTAAATTGTAGCCATTTGTTGAGTCATTTTGTTTGGTGTCTAATCCGCATATATATCCCGTTGCCCTTGATTTTCTTAACTGTATATCTCTTAAATGTCAACATATACACGTGTGATTTAGTTTACGAAGATTTTTCAATGCTGAGAACCTCGATCAGAGAGTAAAAAAGGTGTAAGGTTCACAATGGTGTAAAAGTAAAATGGGATATACCGGGCTAGGATTCGAGTTACAGGAACAAGGGAAAAACCAACCACCAAAGAATGGAATCGTCGAGCGAAAACACTTGACAACCACCTAGAAGCAGCTTTTCTTGCCACCAGAACTTTCTCCATCAATTAGGAATCTGATGCCATCACTAAACACATTCCTTAAATTGTATCCATTTGTTGAGTGGTTTTTTTTGGTGTCTAATTCCGCATATATATCACCATTGCCATTGATTTTCTTGACTGTATATCTCCGAAATGTCAACTTATACACGTGTGATTTAGTTTACGCAGATTTTCAATGCCGAGAACCTCGATTAGAGAGTAAAAAAGGCTTAAGGTTCACAATGGTGTAAAATTAAAATGGGTTATACCGGGCTAGGATTCGAGTTACAGGAACAAGGGCCAATCCAACCACCCAAGAATGGAATCGTCAAGCGAAAACACTCGACAACCTCCTCGAAGCAGCTTTTCTTGCCACCAGACCTTTCTCCATCAATTAGGAATCTGATGCCGTCACTAAACACATTCCATAAATTGTAGCCATTTGTTTAGTGGTTTTTTTTGGTGTCCAATCCGCATATATATCACCATTGCCCTTGATTTTCTTGACTGTATATCTCTGAAATGTCAACATATACACGTGTGATTTAGTTTAGGCAGATTTTTCATTGCCGAGAACCTTGATCAAAGAGTAAAAAAGGCGTAAGGTTCACAATTGTGTAAAATTAAAATGGGATATACCGGGCTAGGATTCGAGTTGCAGGAACAAGGTCCAAACCAACCACCCAAGAATGGAATCGCCGAGCGAAAACACTTGACAACCTCCTAGAAGCAGCTTTTCTTGCCACCCTACCTTTCTCCATCAATTAGAAATTTGATGCCGTCACTAAATACATTCCTTAAATAATAGCCATTTGTTGAGTGTTTTTTTTGGTGTCTAATCCATATATATATCACCATTGCCCTTGACTTTCTTAACTGTATATCTCTTAAATGTCAACATATACACGTGTGATTTAGTTTACGAAGATTTTTCAATGCTGAGAAGCTCGATCAGAGAGTAAAAAAGGCGTAAGGTTCACAATGGTGTTAAATTAAAATCGGATATATCGGGCTAGGATTCGAGTTATAGGAACTAGGACCAAACCAACCACCCAAGAATGGAATCGTCGAGCGAAAACACTTGACAACCTCTGTTAATTCATATGTCTGTTGACTTCATCTTGTATCGAGTCATGTAACTAGAATAGATAGACCAGGACACGTTGTACGAAAGAAACGGGAAACAGACCTGAACCAGCCACCCCTCACGAAGTGGCTAGGCCATCTCGAACGAGGTGACAATTTCATGGGGTCTGGCCAGTTCGTGCTTTCTGGCCAGTTCGTGCTTTCTGGACAGTTCATGCTTTCTGGACAGTTCGTGCTTTCTGGCCAGCTCGTGGGGTCTGGACTGTTCTGGTTCGTGGGGTCTTGGTTTCCTATAAATAGGTGAGTCCAGGTCTTCATTTGGAACTTTGTGATTCCGAAGACGAAGTGCTGCCGAAGTGTCGAACAATCTGTAATTAGTTTCAAATCAATACAATCGACAGTTAAAGTGGTTCTAAGTGTGAATCTAGCTGCTATAACACCAATACGTCTGATTCCGCCTTTCTTATTGATCAAGAACTCTTCTGATCGAATCCCGATCCTACAAGTGGTATCAGAGCTCAGGAAGAAGAGTTCTTACCATTTCAGCTTGATTTCTTCAAAAACAACTTCTTTCTACTCATTTTTTCTACACTTTTTCTTCAAATTTACCGAGATTCCACGGTTAAAATGACCTGATTTTGACAAATAACACGTAAAACACTGTTTTGAACAATCTGTGAGCTAATTTGACCGTAAATTCAACCTAAAAACTGATCAAATTTGACAAAATGATGAAATTTTGGACTTAGAATTCTCAAACGAGGTGGATATTCATCCAAACCGTTTAAATTTTGAACCAAATCGCTTGAATTTTTTCCAAGTCGCTTGAAAATCTCACCAGATCGTTCGAAATTTAATCAGGTCGTTTGACAAATTCTAGATCGTTTGATTTGTTCAAACGAGGTGACCAGGTCGTTTGAAAAGTCTTACCAAACCGTGTGAAAAAATCTTCAGATCGTGTAAACTTATTAGGTCGGTTATCAACTGTTCTTTGTTTAATTAATAAACTACAATAGATGTCATGAGTTACACTTGATTTGATCTGATCAGTATATATCTCGACCCAATCAAATTACTTTGTTCTCTGAACAATCACGTGGCCCATGTGACTTTATCATATTAATCGGCCCAATGAATATTGAATTCAAAGATTGTTGTCGGCCACATAATGTTAGTTTGCATATGATTTTACATTGAAAGTCAAAATTCATTGTTGAAGTCATAGTGTCATATCACTACCCGATCGGCAAACTTAGATTTTTTTCGTATAGTGCTTTCAATCGAGTGGCTCAGGTCGTTTGGAAGTTGTCAAACCGTTTGAAAGTGTCTCCTGGTCGTACGGAGTGTTAGGTCATTTGAAGATCAGAACCAGATCGCACGGGTTGAGTCAGATCACACGGATTTAACTCAGATTGTTTGATCTTGTCAGATCATTTGTGGCTTCCAGTTCGTTTCAAAACATCAGCTCGTTTGAACTTTGTGTTTTTGTATACCTTTTACATCAAAACATGGACAACGAATTTTACAACGCATTTGTTACTGCTCCGGTCGCTCCAGTTACAGTTGCTAAAACTGTTGGTATCGAGAATGAAACGGGAACTTTCCAAAAGCCTCCAAAGCTTATGTACATTGAGGACTTTAAAGGGTGGCAAGATCGTTTTGAAAACTGGGTACAAGTAAACAAGTTTGATGCATGGGTGTCTTTAGAGAAAGATTATACTTTACCGAAAGATGAACTTGGAAATGAAAAACAATTAAGTCAATTCTTACTGGATGAAAAATTAAAATACACAAGTGAAAAAATGATGATTAGCATTCTCCAACAAGCGGTAAAAGAAGATATTTTCGTTTTGCTTCAACATGAGGGAACTGCTAGATCAATTTGGAGAGCATTGATTAAAAACTTTAAGGGTAGTGCCGATATGATAAAAAATAAATGAGCATTACTAAAGAAATCGTTTGATATGTTTACAGCTTTTGAAGGTGAGACGACTAGGAAGATTATCGAGAGATATTGTCATTTAGTCATGGAGATGGAAAGATTGGACATCAAGAAAGAAGATGAAGAATGGGTTGATAAGCTAGCCGATGCACTACCACAGAATGAATGGGGAACATATCTGTTGATTTTAAAGCATAACCGACAATTTAAATAGGTTTATCCAAAAGTTGGAAGAACATGAGCTATCAATTCGAAAAACTGCTACAATGAGAAGTCCGGGTGCTCAACAGGATGTTAGACTGTACTACAGAGAAAACAAGATTGAGACTACTCCTTGTCCGAAGATTCAAACTGCGTTCAGTGCTGAAAATTCTTCCGGAACAAATGCAAGCAATACAAATCAGGGCAGTGGATATTCTTCGTCTTATTCAAGTTTTGAACCAAATTTCTTGACACCGAGTTCTCAACATCAAAGTTCAACAAATTTTACCGGTCAAGTATTGCAATGCAATGTTGCATTACATATTCAAAATGGTCAAAATTTTTCTCCAGATATTGTGAAGCAACACATGGCATCTCTTGTCACTGTGTTAGAATCGTATGAAAGCTTAGTTGCTGGACGAATCGGAAATCCGATGCTTACTAAAGAGGATTATGATCAGATTGATTCTGAAGAACTTGAGTTGATGGACATCAAGTGGTGTTTAGCTAGCGTTTTGAGAAGAGCAGAAAAGTTCAAACAGATCAACGGAAGAGATGATCTTCGTGAAGCTGCAACATCTCAGCTAGGTTTTGACAAATCGAAGGTTACTTGTTTTCGTTGCCGAGAAAAAGGGCATTTTAAATGAGAGTGTACAAACAGAGAAGCAACCGGAAGACAAGATCCTTTCGGAAACAACGATTATCATAGAAAAGCAATTTATCATCTGGTTGCTCAACAACCATATCAACAACAATCTTCACACTCATGTACTATTCCGATTGAAGAATCAAAGGGTAAAGCTTGTTTTAGTTTGGTAGACCAAGAAGATGAAAGGATTCTAAAAGATTTCAATTCGGATGATTATGATCCTTCTAGACCTTCAGTTTCTAAAGCATTTGTTGCTCGAATCTTTGAAGATTCAACCTCGGAAGAAGAATCAATCAAATCTAAGAACAGTCCTAGAAGACAACCGATTTTTAAGTCTTAAGGAAGTGATGAAGACACTGATGATGAGGAAGAGTATATTAATAAAGCTAGAAAACAATTGGATCCTTATAGTTTTGATTTGTTTTTTGCAGATAAAATAGAGATATTGAAAGAGAAAAGGGCTGCTAGACTGAAGAGAGAAATGGAAGCAAGAAGGATTGCTGAAGAAAAGACTGAAGTTAAGATAGAAGCTGATAAGGCAAAAGTTGAAGAAAAATCAACAGAGAAGGTCGAGGTTGAAGAGAATGAAGTGAAGATAGAAGTTGAGAAAGAACCGGTTGTGATTGAAAAGGTGGTGGAGAAAATAGTTGAAAAAATAGTTGAAGTTGAAAAAGTTGTTGAAGTTGAAAAGATTATAGAGGTTGAAAAACCTTGTGCAAAGTGTTTAGTACCTTGCAAAAATTGTGCTAAAAAAGATACAAAATATGTTGAATTAGAGAAGCTCAAAGAAAATTTGCTACACAATGTGAGAAGCATAAAGGAATCATATGATCTCCTAAGCAGCAAAGTGAACTTGTACAAAGGAGCTAGTGATGAAGATATCCAGATGAAGAATCTTCTGAAAGCAACAGTTCTTCAAAAGCAAACTGCAATCAACAAATATATCGAGATTATTGCTGAGCTGAAACAAGAATTGGAAGCGATGTCGATTGAAACAGAAAGAGTGAATATTTTACTTCGAAGTTATCAAAGTTCAGAGTATGTTATTGATCGCATCTATCCTACCGTTGCAGCTCATAAGTATGCAGGAGATGAAGGAAATTCTGGTAAGAAAACTGGTTTGAATTATAACAGAGTACCAAATCCAATGTGGGATGGCTATACCCCCGACACTTTGAAAAGGTCGCTGAAGCACTCAATCTGAATCTGAAATCCGAGTCTATCGATGGATTACCAGATGATATTGATGTCACCTTCACAGCGTCTGACACTGATCATGAGTCCGAGTTAATTAAGAAAGTGGTCGATCAGATGTTGGATAAAGATGAAGAGTCAAAGTCAGAGTCTAAATCTGAAAATCCGAGCTCATCAGACAGAAGTTCGAGTTCACTGGTCAAAAGGGTTTACAATAAAGATTTTCTGATATCAAAAAATAATTTGAATGACGAAATATTCAACGTAGCATATACTTTGAATGATTCCGACAAATTATATTCTGATGAAGAATTTCCAATAAGAGGTGTTAAAACTGAAATGATTAACAAGGTTTTCAATTTAACAGAAATTAATATTTCTGAAATAAAAGATGTAAATCTTACTGAAAAACCTAGAAAGTACACTTCAAGAGTTCAACAAAGATTAAACAAGAAAAAGGGTTACAGTTCTGGTTCGGGTTATCGAAAGAAACCAAACCATAAAAGTAATTTCAAAAAGAAAGGATTAGGTTTTATTCCACCCAAAAATCATAAAAATGAGAAAATTTATAAACCAAAAACAAAATTTGTTTCAGGAGCAAGTTCTGAAGAGGAGAAGGAGAAACCTTTCTGGAAACAGTCAAACAAGGAGTTTCTCGCCGAAAAGCAAAAGAATATGTTGAAGGAATCTGAACTGAGAGTTGAAAGAAGAACCTATTTCAAATGCCGAGAGGTTGGACATATTGCTTGGAATTGCTCAAAGCCCACCAACACAAAACAAGGAGTTTCTTCTAACTCTAAATTGTAAGAGAAATGTGTTGATAAAAAGGAACATCCAATAGAAAAATTTAAGGAGTTCAAAAATTCGACTTTCGAAGTTGGTGAAAGTTCGAAACATTTTTACAAAAGAAGAGCCAATTTAAACAAACCTAAATGGGTTGCTAAGAAATCAGAGGTTGTTTCTGGCAATGAATCTGATTTGTCAAAGTCAGAGGAGCCACTTGTTGTGCTAAATGATGAGAATTCCGTTCCAACAATGGATGATGAAAATTTTCCACCATTGTCAAACGGAAACTTGAAATAAAAAATTGGTAAGACTGAGATTTCAGATCAATTCTTCTCAGATAAGAAAGAATTTGATGCTGAAAAAGCATTTAATGGTAAAGTGCTACATATTTTTTGTAAGATGGCAGATGGGAAGGTGAAGGGACTGAAAGAATTTTATGAATCGAAAGTTGTTAAACCAAATGAGGATGGTTCACCCATGATTGATCAGGCATGGGTGAGATTCTTTAAAAAGTAAAATCCTGACTTGCCGGAGCTCCCAAGTTGGTAATCGTGGAGCATGAATTGACATCATTCTAGAAAAATGTTTTTGTAAAAAACCTACAAGTGATAGTTTTTACAAGTGGTTGAAAGAACAAAGTGATGTATGAATCCCCATGATGTGTGAAATCAACAAAACTAATTTTTAGGAAAAAACATTTTGATTAAAACAAACTTAAGTGTTTTGAAATCATAATGGGAAAATAGTTTGTTGTCAGGGGGAGTTCTGATTGTTTAAGCCAAGAGGATGGAGAATTGAAGCAATTCACATTAGTTTGTCATTTTATTTGTACAGATTATTGCTTTTACTTTCAAATTTTCTCGGAAAATCAAAAATTGAAACATATTTTTGATTTTAGGGGGAGTAAAAAATAAAAATTTTGAAAATTTGAAAAATCCAAAAACATGATAAAATAAAAAAATACAAAAACATCAAAAAATCAAAATGAGTTTTGTTGTGAAAAAGAGGAAATGATAGTACATCAGTAGACAATCATAGTATGCTAAAGAATTGGAAAGTTAAAATGTGATAAACGGTCTCACTGATGATATGCCAGTAGGTTTTTACATGCTTAGTAGATTGTTTTCGAGATATAAACCTAAATATCAAATACTTACTTATCTCGTGGGGAACATCTCTCGGATATATAGGTAACCCCTGAAATCTTGTTTGAAGGGCTTTCTATTTCTAACATACTAGGTCTTTGTGCGTGATGATATCTGGGGTATTATACCGGGACTTCTGATTTGCAGGAGCAATAGCCTAGTCCTCGTATAATACTCTGCACTTCTTTAATCATAAATCTCACCCTCAGCATAAAAAATGCATAAAAAATGATGAAACATTGAAAAATGCTAATCATGTGCTGTTGAAGAAAAGATCCACAAACGGGAGACACCTAAAAGTCGAGCCATCATCTCTTTGTCTGAACGGAAGTTCTAACCTGAGCTCTCATGGCCTCGCATTACCCATTTACAGATATCATTAGTGTACATTCAACTGTAAGACTGAATATAGGAGTCTGGATACGGGAGTATATTCTGAGGTGGGATACGCGAATAAGTTAAGTTCATTAAAACACTAATTCTCGTATCTCGAAACAATTGAACTTTGTGTGAAAATTTAAGTGGATCAGTATACTGACAATCTAAGTGAATCGTTTAGATCTTAAAGTGTTTAAAGCTCAACGGTACTAGTGATTTGTAAAAAAACGGATATGATCCTCTTACACAAACTCACAAAAAGATGTCTGTATATAGTTTATTTCCCAAAATTCAAAAAGATTTTCAGTGTGTTTTAGCATAAAATTTTGAAAAATCAAAAAGATTTTATTTCATCTAACTTTCGACAACTGATGTTGAAAAGTTGATTTTAAAAATTCAGAGTGCTAAACATGATGAACGATAGTGGGTTGGGATAGTGTGTTTGAAATGAAAAATGAAGTTAAAGTTTGAGATAATTTGAGAAATGTTTTAAGATAATCTTAGAAATGATGTTTTGAAGCTGATTTTACTGTTAGTTAATCAAGGTCATTAATTTGAATTTGATATAACTATTGTTAATGTTGAATGATTTCTACAAGTGGTTTCTAAATTTGTTACATTTTAACAATTGTGAAATTTACTTTTGGGTAGAGAATTGTGCAGGTTATCAGCTTCTTGATCCTGTTGCTACGGAGAGCCAGGAGATGTTCCTGATGTTGATGCTGAAGAGCTTAATGAATCAAGAGATCTGATCAAGAGAATTAGAAAGTTTGAAGAGTAAGGTTGAGATTCTGGAAGAGTAAGAGAGAGATTGAAGGATGCTTACAGAGAAAGATACTTTGGAAAGAGCGAGAAGACCGATCAAGACTGAAGACTTAATACACTGAAGACTCGTCAACATCCAAGGGGGAGTTTGTTAGTGCATATGTCTGTTGACTTCGTCTTGTATCGAGTCATGTAACTAGAATAGATAGACCAGGACACGTTGTACTAAAGAAACGGGAAACAGACCTGAACCAGCCACCCCTCACGAAGTGGCTAGGCCGCCTCGCACGAGGTGACAATTTCATGGGGTCTGGCCAGTTCGTGCTTTCTGGCCAGCTCGTGGGGTCTGGACTGTTCTGGTTCGTGGGGTCTGGGTTTCCTATAAATAGGTGAGTCCAGGTCTTTATTTGGAACTTTGTGATTCCAGAGACGAAGTGCTGCCGAAGTGTCGAACGATCTGTAACCAGTTTCAAATCAATACAATCGACAGTTAAAGTGATTCTAAGTGTGAATCTAGCAGCTATAACACCAATACGTCTGATTCCGCCTTTCGTATTGATCAAGAACTCTTCTGATCGATTCGTTTGATTGAATCCCGATCCTACAACCTCCTAGAAGCAGCTTTTCTTGCCACCAGACCTTTCTCCATCAATTAGAAATCTGATGCCGTCACTAAATACATTCCTTAAATTGTAGCCATTTGTTGAGCGTTGTTTTTTTGGTGCCTAATCCACATATATATCACCATTTCCCTTGATTTTCTTAACTATATAACTCTTAAATGTCAACATATACACCTGTGATTTAGTTTACGAAGATTTTTCAATGCCGAGAACCTCGACCAAAGAGTAAAAAAGGCGTAAGGTTCACAATGGTGTAAAATTAAAATGGGATATACCGGGCTAGGATTCGAGTTACAGGAACAAGGGACAAACCAACCACCAAAGAATGGAATCGTCGAGCGAAAACACTTGACAACCTCCAAGAAGCAGCTTTTCTTGCCACCAGACCTTTCTCCATCAATTAGGAATCTGATGCCGTCACTAAACAAATTCCTTAAAATGTAGCCATTTGTTGAGTGTTTTTTTTGGTGTCTAATCCGCATATATATCACCGTTGCCCTTGATTTTCTTGACTGTATATCTCTTAAATGTCAACATATACACGTGTGATTTAGTTTACGAAGATTTTTCAATGCCGAGAACCTCGATCAGAGAGTAAAGAAGGCGTAAGGTTCACAATGGTGTAAAATTAAAATGGGATATACCGGGCTAGGATTCGAGTTACAGGAACAAGGACCAAACCAACCACCCAAGAATGGAATCGTCGGGCGAAAACACTTGACAACCTCCTAGAAGCAGCTTTTCTTGCCACCAGACCTTTCTCCATCAATTAGGAATCTGATGCCGTCACTAAACACATTCCTTAAATTGTAGCCATTTGTTGAGTGTTGTTTTTTTTGGTGTCTAATCCGCATATATATCACCATTGCCCTTGATTTTCTTAACCGTATAACTCTTAAATGTCAACATATACATCTGTGATTTAGTTTACGAAGATTTTTCAATCCCGAGAACCTCGACCAGAGAGTAAAAAGGCGTAAGGTTCACACTGGTGTAAAATAAAAATGGGATATATCGGGCTAGGATTCGAGTTACAGGAACAAGGGACAAACCAACCACCAAAGAATGGAATCGTCGAGCAAAAACACTTGACAACCTCCTAGAAGCAGCTTTTCTTGCCTCCAGACGTTTCTCCATAAATTAGGAATCTGACGCCATCACTAAACATATTCCTTAAATTGTAGCCATTTGTTGAATGTTTTTTTTTGGTGTCTAATCCACATATATATCACCATTGCCCTTGATTTTCTTGACTGTATATCTCTTAAATGTCAACATATACACGTGTGATTTAGTTTACGAAGATTTTTCAATGCCGAGAACCACGATCAGAGAGTAAAAAAGGCGTAAGGTTCACAATGGTGTAAAATTAAAATGGGATATACCGGGATAGGATTCGAGTTACAGGAATATGAGCCAAACCAACCACCCAAGAATGGAATCGTCGAGCGAAAACACTTAACAACTTCCTAGAAGCAGCTTTTCTTGCCACCAAACCTTTCTAAATCAATTAGGAATCCGATGCCGTCACTAAACACATTCCTTAAATTGTAGTCATTTGTTGAGTGTTTTTTTGTGTCTAATCCGCATATATATCACCATTAGCCTTGATTTTCTTGACTGTATATCTCTTAAATGTCAACATATACACGTGTGATATAGTTTACGAAGATTTTTCAATGCTGAGGACCTCGATCAGAGAGTAAAAAACGGGTAAGGTTCACAATGGTGTAAAATTAAAATGGGATATACCGGGCTAGGATTCGAGTTAGAGGAACAAGGGCAAAACCAACCACCAAAGAATGGAATCGTTGAGCGAAAACACTTGACAACCTCCTATAATCAGCTTTTCTTGCCACCAGACCTTTCTCCATTAATTAGGAATCTGATGTCGTCACTAAACACATTCCTTAAAATGTAGCCATTTGTTGAGTGTTTTTTTTGTTGTCTAATCCGCATATATATCACCATTGCCCTTGATTTTCTTAACTGTGTATCTCTTAAATGTCAACATATACACCTGTGATTTAGTTTACGAAGATTTTTCAATGCCGAGAACCTCGATCAGAGTGTAAAAAGTATTAAGGTTCACAATGGTGTAAAATTAAAATGGGATATACCGGGCTAGGATTCGAGTTACTGGAACAAGGGCCAAACCAACCACCCAACAATGGAATCATCGACCGAAAACACTTGACAACCTCCTAGAAGCAGCTTTCCTTGCACTAGACCTTTCTCCATCAATTAGGACTCTGATGCCATCACTAAACACATTCCTTAAATTGTCGCCATTTGTTGAGTGTTTTTTTGGTGTCTAATCCGCATATATATCACCATTTCCCTTGATTTTGTTGACTGTATATCTCTTAAATGTAAACATATTCACGTATGATTTAGTTTACGAAGATTTTTCAATGCCGAGAAACTAGATCAGAGAGTAAAAAAGCCGTAAGGTTCACAATGGTGTAAAATTAAAATGGGATATACCGGGCTAGTATTCGAGGTACGGGAACAAGGGCCAAACCAACCACCAAAGAATGGAATCGTCTAGCGAAAACACTTGACAACCTCCTAGAAGCAGCTTTTCTTGCCACCAGACCTTTCTCCATCAGTTAGGAATCTGATGCCGTCACTAAACACATTCCTTAAATTGTAGCCATTTGTTGAGTTTTTTTTTTTGGTGTCTAATCCACATATATATCACCATTGCCCTTAATTTTCTTGACCGTGTATCTCTTAAATGTCAACATATGAACGTGTTATTTAGTTTACGAAGATTTTTCAATGCCGAGAACCTCGATCAAAGAGTAAAAAAGGCGTGAGGTTCACAATGGTGTAAAATTAAAATGGGATATACCGGGCTAGGATTCGAGTTACAGGAACAAGGGCCAAACTAACCACCCAAGAATGGAATCGTCGAGCGAAAACAGTTGACAACCTCCTAGAAGCAGCTTTTATTTCCTCCAGACCTTTCTACATCAATTAGGAATCTGATGTCGTCAATAACACATTCCTTAAATTGTAGCTATTTGTTGAGTGTTTTTTTTGTGTCTAATCCGCATATATATCAACATTGCGCTTGATTTTCTTAACTGTATATCTCTTAAATGTCAACATATACACGTGTGATTTAGTTTACGAAGATTTTTCAATGCCGAGAACCTCGATCAGAGAGTAAAAAAGGCGTAATGTTCACAATGGTGTAAAATTAAAATGGGATATACCGGCAAGGATTCGAGTTACAGGAACAAGGGCCAAACCAACCACCCAAGAATGGAATCGTCAAGCGAAAACACTTGACAACCTCCTAGAAGTAGCTTTTCTTGCCACCAGACCTTTCTCCATCAATTAGGAATCTGATGCCGTCAATAACATATTCCTTAAATTGTAGCTATTTGTTGAGTGTTTTTTTTTTGGTGTCTAATCCGCATATGTATCAGCTTTGCGCTTGATTTTCTTAACTGTATATCTCTTAAATGCCAACATATACACGTGTGATTTAGTTTACGAAGATTTTTCAATGCCGAGAACCTCGATCAGAGAGTAAAATGGCGTAAGGTTCACAATGGTGTAAAATTAAAATGGGATATACCGAGCTAGGATTCGAGTTACAGGAACAAGGGCCAAACCAACCACCCAAGAATGGAATCGTCAAGCGAAAACACTTGACAACCTCCTAGAAGCAGCTTTTCTTGCCACCAGACCTTTCTCCATCAATTAGGAATCTGATGCCGTCACTAAACACATTCCTTAAATTGTAGCCATTTGTTGAGTGTTTTTTTTGTGTGTCTAATCCGCATATATATCACCATTACCCTTGATTTTCTTGACTGTATATCTCTTAAATGACAACATATACACGTGTGATCTAGTTTACGAAGATTTTTCAATGTCGAGGACCTCGATCAGAGAGTAAAAAATGCGTAAGGTTCACAATGGTGTAAAATTAAAATGGGATATACCGGGCTAGGATTCGAGTTAGAGGAACAAGGGCCAAACCAACCACCAAAGAATTGAATCGTCGAGCGAAAACGCTTGACAACCTCCTAGAAGCAGCTTTTCTTGCCACCAGACCTTTCTCCATCAATTAGGAATCTGATGCCGTCACTAAACACATTCCTTAAATTGTAGCCATTTGTTGAGTGTTTTTTTTTGTTGTCAAATCCGCATATATATCACCATTGCCCCTAATTTTCTTAACTGTCTATCTCTTAAATGTCAACATATACACGTGTGATTTAGTTCACGAGGATTTTTCAATACCAAGAACCTCGATCAGAGAGTAAAAAAGGCGTAAGGTTCACAATGTTGTAAAATTAAAATGGGATAAACCGGGCTAGGATTCGAGTTAAAGGAACAAGGGCCAAAACAACCACCCAAGAATGGAATCGTCGAGCGAAAACACTTGACAACCTCCTAGAAGCAGCTTTTCTTGCCACCAGACCTTTCTCCATTAATTAGGAATCTGATGCCGTCACTAAACACTTTCCTTAAATTGTAGCCATTTGTTGAGTGTTTTTTTTGGTGTCTAATCTGCATATATATCACCATTGCCCTTGATTTTCTTGACTGTATATCCCTTAAATGTCAACATATACACTTGTAATTTAGTTTACAGAGATTTTTCAATGCCGAGAACCTCAGAGAGAAAAAAAAGGCATAGCGTTCACAATGGTGTATAATTAAAATGGGATATACCGGGCTAGGATTCGAGTTACAGGAACAAGGGCCAAACCAACCACCCAAGAATGGAATCGTCGAGCGAAAACACTTGACAACCTCCTAGAAGAAGCTTTTCTTCCGACCAGACCTTTCTCCATTAATTAGGAATCTGATGCCGTCACTAAACACATTCCTAAAATTGTAGCCATTTGTTGAGTGTTTTTTTTTGTGTCTAATCTGCATATATATCACCATTGCCCTTGATTTTCTTGACTGTATATACCTTAAATGTCAACATATACATTTGTGATTTAGTTTACGAAGATTTTTCAATGCCGAGAACCTCGATCAGAGAGAAAAAAAGGCATAGTGTTCACAATGGTGTATAATTAAAATGGGATATACCGGGCTAGGATTCGAGTTACTGGAACAAGGGCCAAACCAACCACCAAAGAATGGAATCGTCGAGCGAAAACACTTGACAACCTCCTAGAAGCAGCTTTTCTTGCCACCAGACCTTTCTCCATCAATTAGGAATCTGATGCCGTCACTAAACACATTTCTTAAATTGTAGCCATTTGTTGAGTGTTTTTTTGTTGTCTAATCCGCATTTATATCACCATTGCCCTTGATTTTCTTGACTGTGTATCTCTTAAATGTCAACATATACACGTGTGATTTAGTTCACAAGGATTTTTCAATAACGAGAACCTCGATCAGAGAGTAAAAAAGGTGTAAGGTTCACAATGTTGTAAAATTAAAATGGGATAAACCGGGCTACGATTCGAGTTACAGGAACTAGGGCCAAACCAACCACCCAAGAATGGAATCGTCGAGCGAAACACTTGACAACCTCCTAGAAGCAGCTTTTCTTGCCACCAGACCTATCTCCATTAATTGGGAATCTGATGCCGTCACTAAACACATTCCTTAAATTGTAGCCATTTGTTGAGTGTTTTTTTTTTGGTGTCTAATCTGCATATATATCACCATTGCCCTTGATTTTCTTGACTGTATATCCCTTAAATGTCAACATATACACTTGTGATTTAGTTTACGAAGATTTTTCAATGCCGAGAACCTCGATCAGAGAGAAAAAAAAGACATAGGGTTCACAATGGTGTATAATTAAAATGGGATATACCGGGCTAGGATTTGAGTTACGGGAACAAGGGCCAAACCAACCACCAAAGAATGGAATCGTCGAGCGAAAACACTTGACAACCTCCTAGAAACAGCTTTTCTTTCCACCAAACCTTTCTCCATTAATTAGGAATCTGATGCCGTCACTAAACACATTCCTTAAATTGTAGCCATTTGTTGAGTGTTTTTTTTGGTGTCTAATCTGCATATATATCACCATTGCCCTGGATTTTCTTGACTGTATATCCCTTAAATGTCAACATATACACTTGTGATTTAGTTTACGAAGATTTTTCAATGCCGAGAACCTCAGAGAGAAAAAAAGGCATAGGGTTCACAATGGTGTATAATTAAAATGGGATATACCGGGCTAGGATTCGAGTTACGGGAACAAGGGCCAAACCAACCACCCAAGAATGGAATCGTCGAGCGAAAACACTTGACAACCTCCAAGAAGCAGCTTTTCTTCCCACCAGACCTTTCTCCATTAATTAGGAATCTGATGCCGTCACTAAACACATTCCTTAAATTGTAGCCATTTGTTGAGTGTTTTTTTTTTGTGTCTAATCTGCATATATATCACCATTGCCCTTGATTTTCTTGACTGTATATCCCTTAAATGTCAACATATACATTTGTGATTTAGTTTACGAAGATTTTTCAATGCCGAGAACCTCGATCAGAGAGAAAAAAAGGCATAGGGTTCACAATGGTGTATAATTAAAATGGGATATACCGGGCTAGGATTCGAGTTACTGGAACAAGGGCCAAATCA
The DNA here is from genome assembly GCA_030545235.1 of Helianthus tuberosus. Lineage (NCBI taxonomy): Eukaryota > Viridiplantae > Streptophyta > Magnoliopsida > Asterales > Asteraceae > Helianthus > Helianthus tuberosus. The sequence goes on from CM060452.1 coordinate 6,709,501, forward strand.
ACCACCAAAGAATGGAATCGTCGAGCGAAAACACTTGACAACCTCCTAGAAGCAGCTTTTCTTGCCACCAGACCTTTTCTCCATCAATTAGGAATCTGATGCCGTCACTAAACACATTTGTTAAATTGTAGCCATTTGTTGAGTGTTTTTTTGTTGTCTAATCCGCATATATATCACCATTGCCCTTGATTTTCTTGACTGTGTATCTCTTAAATGTCAACATATACACGTGTGATTTAGTTCACAAGGATTTTTCAATACCGAGAACCTCGATCAGAGAGTAAAAAAGGTGTAAGGTTCACAATGTTGTAAAATTAAAATGGGATAAACCGGGCTACGATTCGAGTTACAGGAACAAGGGCCAAACCAACCACCCAAGAATGGAATCGTCGAGCGAAACACTTGACAACCTCCTAGAAGCAGCTTTTCTTGCCACCAGACCTATCTCCGTTAATTGGGAATCTGATGCCGTCACTAAACACATTCCTTAAATTGTAGCCATTTGTTGAGTGTTTTTTTTTTGGTGTCTAATCTGCATATATATCACCATTGCCCATGATTTTCTTGACTGTATATCCCTTAAATGTCAACATATACACTTGTGATTTAGTTTACGAAGATTTTTCAATGCCGAGAACCTCGATCAGAGAGAAAAAAAAGACATAGGGTTCACAATGGTGTATAATTAAAATGGGATTTACCGGGCTAGGATTCGAGTTACTGGAACAAGGGCCAAACTAACCACCAAAGAATGGAATCGTCGAGCGAAAACACTTGACAACCTCCTAGAAGCAGTTTTTCTTGCCACCAGACCTTTCTCCTTCAATTAGGAATCTGATGCCGTCACTAAACACATTTCTTAAATTGTAGCCATTTGTTGAGTGTTTTTTTGTTGTCTAATCCGCATATATATCACCATTGCCCTTGATTTTCTTGACTGTGTATCTCTTAAATGTCAACATATACACGTGTGATTTAGTTCACAAGGATTTTTCAATACCGAGAACCTCGATCAGAGAGTAAAAAAGGTGTAAGGTTCACAATGTTGTAAAATTAAAATGGGATAAACCGGGCTACGATTCGAGTTACAGGAACAAGGGCCAAACCAACCACCCAAGAATGGAATGGTCGAGCGAAACACTTGACAACCTCCTAGAAGCAGCTTTTCTTGCCACCAGACCTAACTCCGTTAATTGGGAATCTGATGCCGTCACTAAACACATTCCTTAAATTGTAGCCATTTGTTGAGTGTTTTTTTTTTGGTGTCTAATCTGCATATATATCACCATTGCCCTTGATTTTCTTGACTGTATATCCCTTAAATGTCAACATATACACTTGTGATTTAGTTTACGAAGATTTTTCAATGCCGAGAACCTCGATCAGAGAGAAAAAAAAGGCACAGGGTTCACAATGGTGTATAATTAAAATGGGATATACCGGGCTAGGATTCGAGTTACGGGAACAATGGCCAAACCAACCACCCAAGAATGGAATCGTCGAGCGAAAACACTTGACAACCTCCTAGAAGCAGCTTTTCTTCCCACCAGACCTTTCTCCATTAATTAGGAATCTGATGCCGTCACTAAACACATTCCTTAAATTGTAGCCATTTGTTGAGTGTTTTTTTTTTTGTGTCTAATCTGCATATATATCACCATTGCCCTTGATTTTCTTGACTGTATATCCCTTAAATGTCAACATATACATTTGTGATTTAGTTTACGAAGATTTTTCAATGCCGAGAACCTCGATCAGAGAGAAAAAAAGGCATAGGGTTCACAATGGTGTATAATTAAAATGGGATATACCGGGCTAGGATTCGAGTTACTGGAACAAGGGTCAAACCAACCACCAAAGAATGGAATCGTCGAGCGAAAACACTTGACAACCTCCTAGAAGCAGCTTTTCTTGCCACCAGACCTTTCTCCATCAATTAGGAATCTGATGCCATCACTAAACACATTTCTTAAATTGTAGCCATTTGTTGAGTGTTTTTTTGTTGTCTAATCCGCATATATATCACCATTGCCCTTGATTTTCTTGACTGTGTATCTCTTAAATGTCAACATATACACGTGTGATTTAGTTCACAAGGATTTTTCAATACCGAGAACCTCGATCAGAGAGTAAAAAAGGTGTAAGGTTCACAATGTTGTAAAATTAAAATGGGATAAACCGGGCTACGATTCGAGTTACAGGAACAAGGGCCAAACCAACCACCCAAGAATGGAATCGTCGAGCGAAACACTTGACAACCTCCTAGAAGCAGCTTTTCTTGCCACCAGACCTATCTCCATTAATTGGGAATCTGATGCCGTCACTAAACACATTCCTTAAATTGTAGCCATTTGTTGAGTGTTTTTTTTTGGTGTCTAATCTGCATATATATCACCATTGCCCTTGATTTTCTTGACTGTATATCCCTTAAATGTCAACATATACACTTGTGATTTAGTTTACGAAGATTTTTCAATGCCGAGAACCTCGATCAGAGAGAAAAAAAAGACATAGGGTTCACAATGGTGTATAATTAAAATGGGATATACCGGGCTAGGATTCGAGTTACGGGAACAAGGGCCAAACCAACCACCAAAGAATGGAATCGTCGAGCGAAAACACTTGACAACCACCTAGAAACAGCTTTTCTTGCCACCAAACCTTTCTCCATTAATTAGGAATCTGATGCCGTCACTAAACACATTCCTTAAATTGTAGCCATTTGTTGAGTGTTTTTTTTGGTGTCTAATCTGCATATATATCACCATTGCCCTTGATTTTCTTGACTGTATATCCCTTAAATGTCAACATATACACTTGTGATTTAGTTTACGAAGATTTTTCAATGCCGAGAACCTCAGAGAGAAAAAAAAGGCATAGGGTTCACAATGGTGTATAATTAAAATGGGATATACCGGGCTAGGATTCGAGTTACGGGAACAAGGGCCAAACCAACCACCCAAGAATGGAATCGTCGAGCGAAAACACTTGACAACCTCCAAGAAGCAGCTTTTCTTCCCACCAGACCTTTCTCCATTAATTAGGAATCTGATGCCGTCACTAAACACATTCCTTAAATTGTAGCCATTTGTTGAGTGTTTTTTTTTTGTGTCTAATCTGCATATATATCACTATTGCCCTTGATTTTCTTGACTGTATATCCCTTAAATGTCAACATATACATTTGTGATTTAGTTTACGAAGATTTTTCAATGCCGAGAACCTCGATCAGAGAGAAAAAAAGGCATAGGGTTCACAATGGTGTATAATTAAAATGGGATATACCGGGCTAGGATTCGAGTTACTGGAACAAGGGCCAAACCAACCACCAAAGAATGGAATCGTCGAGCGAAAACACTTGACAACCTCCTAGAAGCAGCTTTTCTTGCCACCAGACCTTTCTCCATCAATTAGGAATCTGATGCCGTCACTAAACACATTTGTTAAATTGTAGCCATTTGTTGAGTGTTTTTTTGTTGTCTAATCCGCATATATATCACCATTGCCCTTGATTTTCTTGACTGTGTATCTCTTAAATGTCAACATATACACGTGTGATTTAGTTCACAAGGATTTTTCAATACCGAGAACCTCGATCAGAGAGTAAAAAAGGTGTAAGGTTCACAATGTTGTAAAATTAAAATGGGATAAACCGGGCTACGATTCGAGTTACAGGAACAAGGGCCAAACCAACCACCCAAGAATGGAATCGTCGAGCGAAACACTTGACAACCTCCTAGAAGCAGCTTTTCTTGCCACCAGACCTATCTCCGTTAATTGGGAATCTGATGCCTTCACTAAACACATTCCTTAAATTGTAGCCATTTGTTGAGTGTTTTTTTTTTTTTGGTGTCTAATCTGCATATATATCACCATTGCCCATGATTTTCTTGACTGTATATCCCTTAAATGTCAACATATACACTTGTGATTTAGTTTACGAAGATTTTTCAATGCCGAGAACCTCGATCAGAGAGAAAAAAAAGACATAGGGTTCACAATGGTGTATAATTAAAATGGGATATACCGGGCTAGGATTCGAGTTACTGGAACAAGGGCCAAACCAACCACCAAAGAATGGAATCGTCGAGCGAAAACACTTGACAACCTCCTAGAAGCAGTTTTTCTTGCCACCAGACCTTTCTCCTTCAATTAGGAATCTGATGCCGTCACTAAACACATTTCTTAAATTGTAGCCATTTGTTGAGTGTTTTTTTGTTGTCTAATCCGCATATATATCACCATTGCCCTTGATTTTCTTGACTGTGTATCTCTTAAATGTCAACATATACACGTGTGATTTAGTTCACAAGGATTTTTCAATACCGAGAACCTCGATCAGAGAGTAAAAAAGGTGTAAGGTTCACAATGTTGTAAAATTAAAATGGGATAAACCGGGCTACGATTCGACTTACAGGAACAAGGGCCAAACCAACCACCCAAGAATGGAATCGTCGAGCGAAACACTTGACAACCTCCTAGAAGCAGCTTTTCTTGCCACCAGACCTATCTCCGTTAATTGGGAATCTGATGCCGTCACTAAACACATTCCTTAAATTGTAGCCATTTGTTGAGTGTTTTTTTTTGGTGTCTAATCTGCATATATATCACCATTGCCCTTGATTTTCTTGACTGTATATCCCTTAAATGTCAACATATACACTTGTGATTTAGTTTACGAAGATTTTTCAATGCCGAGAACCTCGATCAGAGAGAAAAAAAAGACACAGGGTTCACAATGGTGTATAATTAAAATGGGATATACCGGGCTAGGATTCGAGTTACGGGAACAAGGGCCAAACCAACCACCCAAGAATGGAATCGTCGAGCGAAAACACTTGACAACCTCCTAGAAGCAGCTTTTCTTCCCACCAGACCTTTCTCCATTAATTAGGAATCTGATGCCGTCACTAAACACATTCCTTAAATTGTAGCCATTTGTTGAGTGTTTTTTTTTTTGTGTCTAATCTGCATATATATCACCATTGCCCTTGATTTTCTTGACTGTATATCCCTTAAATGTCAACATATACATTTGTGATTTAGTTTACGAAGATTTTTCAATGCCGAGAACCTCGATCAGAGAGAAAAAAAGGCATAGGGTTCACAATGGTGTATAATTAAAATGGGATATACCGGGCTAGGATTCGAGTTACTGGAACAAGGGCCAAACCAACCACCAAAGAATGGAATCGTCGAGCGAAAACACTTGACAACCTCCTAGAAGCAGCTTTTCTTGCCACCAGACCTTTCTCCATCAATTAGGAATCTGATGCCGTCACTAAACACATTTCTTAAATTGTAGCCATTTGTTGAGTGTTTTTTTGTTGTCTAATCCGCATATATATCACCATTGCCCTTGATTTTCTTGACTGTGTATCTCTTAAATGTCAACATATACACGTGTGATTTAGTTCACAAGGATTTTTCAATACCGAGAACCTCGATCAGAGAGTAAAAAAGGTGTAAGGTTCACAATGTTGTAAAATTAAAATGGGATAAACCGGGCTACGATTCGAGTTACAGGAACAAGGGCCAAACCAACCACCCAAGAATGGAATCGTCGAGCGAAACACTTGACAACCTCCTAGAAGCAGCTTTTCTTGCCACCAGACCTATCTCCATTAATTGGGAATCTGATGCCGTCACTAAACACATTCCTTAAATTGTAGCCATTTGTTGAGTGTTTCTTTTTGGTGTCTAATCTGCATATATATCACCATTGCCCTTGATTTTCTTGACTGTATATCCCTTAAATGTCAACATATACACTTGTGATTTAGTTTACGAAGATTTTTCAATGCCGAGAACCTCGATCAGAGAGAAAAAAAAGACATAGGGTTCACAATGGTGTATAATTAAAATGGGATATACCGGGCTAGGATTCGAGTTACGGGAACAAGGGCCAAACCAACCAACAAAGAATGGAATCGTCGAGCGAAAACACTTGACAACCTCCTAGAAACAACTTTTCTTGCCACCAAACCTTTCTCCATTAATTAGGAATCTGATGCCGTCACTAAACACATTCCTTAAATTGTAGCCATTTGTTGAGTGTTTTTTTTGGTGTCTAATCTGCATATATATCACCATTGCCCTTGATTTTCTTGACTGTATATCCCTTAAATGTCAACATATACACTTGTGATTTAGTTTACGAAGATTTTTCAATGCCGAGAAACTCAGAGAGAAAAAAAAGGCATAGGGTTCACAATGGTGTATAATTAAAATGGGATATACCGGGCTAGGATTCGAGTTACAGGAACAAGGGCCAAACCAACCACCCAAGAATGGAATCGTCGAGCGAAAACACTTGACAACCTCCTAGAAGCAGCTTTTCTTCCCACCAGACCTTTCTCCATTAATTAGGAATCTGATGCCGTCACTAAACACATTCCTTAAATTGTAGCCATTTGTTGAGTGTTTTTTTTTTGTGTCTAATCTGCATATATATCACCATTGCCCTTGATTTTCTTGACTGTATATCCCTTAAATGTCAACATATACATTTGTGATTTAGTTTACGAAGATTTTTCAATCCCGAGAACCTCGATCAGAGAGAAAAAAAGGCATAGGGTTCACAATGGTGTATAATTAAAATGGGATATACCGGGCTAGGATTCGAGTTACTGGAACAAGGGCCAAACCAACCACCAAAGAATGGAATCGTCGAGCGAAAACACTTGACAACCTCCTAGAAGCAGCTTTTCTTGCCACCAGACCTTTCTCCATCAATTAGGAATCTGATGCCGTCACTAAACACATTTGTTAAATTGTAGCCATTTGTTGAGTGTTTTTTTGTTGTCTAATCCGCATATATATCACCATTGCCCTTGATTTTCTTGACTGTGTATCTCTTAAATGTCAACCTATACACGTGTGATTTAGTTCACAAGGATTTTTCAATACCGAGAACCTCGATCAGAGAGTAAAAAAGGTGTAAGGTTCACAATGTTGTAAAATTAAAATGGGATACACCGGGCTACGATTCGAGTTACAGGAACAAGGGCCAAACCAACCACCCAAGAATGGAATTGTCGAGCGAAACACTTGACAACCTCCTAGAAGCAGCTTTTCTTGCCACCAGACCTATCTCCGTTAATTGGGAATCTGATGCCGTCACTAAACACATTCCTTAAATTGTAGCCATTTGTTGAGTGTTTTTTTTGGTGTCTAATCTGCATATATATCACCATTGCCCTTGATTTTCTTGACTGTATATCCCTTAAATGTCAACATATACACTTGTGATTTAGTTTACGAAGATTTTTCAATGCCGAGAACCTCGATCAGAGAGAAAAAAAAGACATAGGGTTCACAATGGTGTATAATTAAAATGGGATATACCGGGCTAGGATTCGAGTTACTGGAACAAGGGCCAAACCAACCACCAAAGAATGGAATCGTCGAGCGAAAACACTTGACAACCTCCTAGAAGCAGTTTTTCTTGCCACCAGACCTTTCTCCTTCAATTAGGAATCTGATGCCGTCACTAAACACATTTCTTAAATTGTAGCCATTTGTTGAGTGTTTTTTTGTTGTCTAATCCGCATATATATCACCATTGCCCTTGATTTTCTTGACTGTGTATCTCTTAAATGTCAACATATACACGTGTGATTTAGTTCACAAGGATTTTTCAATACCGAGAACCTCGATCAGAGAGTAAAAAAGGTGTAAGGTTCACAATGTTGTAAAATTAAAATGGGATAAACCGGGCTACGATTTGAGTTACAGGAACAAGGGCCAAACCAACCTCCCAAGAATGGAATTGTCGAGCGAAACACTTGACAACCTCCTAGAAGCAGCTTTTCTTGCCACCAGACCTATCTCCGTTAATTGGGAATCTGATGCCGTCACTAAACACATTCCTTAAATTGTAGCCATTTGTTGAGTGTTTTTTTTTTGGTGTCTAATCTGCATATATATCACCATTGCCCTTGATTTTCTTGACTGTATATCCCTTAAATGTCAACATATACACTTGTGATTTAGTTTACGAAGATTTTTCAATGCCGAGAACCTCGATCAGAGAGAAAAAAAAGACATAGGGTTCACAATGGTGTATAATTAAAATGGGATATACCGGGCTAGGATTCGAGTTACGGGAACAAGGGCCAAACCAACCACCCAAGAATGGAATCGTCGAGCGAAAACACTTGACAACCTCCTAGAAGCAGCTTTTCTTCCCACCAGACCTTTCTCCATTAATTAGGAATCTGATGCCGTCACTAAACACATTCCTTAAATTGTAGCCATTTGTTGAGTTTTTTTTTTTGTGTCTAATCTGCATATATATCACCATTGCCCTTGATTTTCTTGACTGTATATCCCTTAAATGTCAACATATACATTTGTGATTTAGTTTACGAAGATTTTTCAATAACGAGAACCTTGATCAGAGAGAAAAAAAGGCATAGGGTTCACAATGGTGTATAATTAAAATGGGATATACCGGGCTAGGATTCGAGTTACTGGAACAAGGGCCAAACCAACCACCAAAGAATGGAATCGTCGAGCGAAAACACTTGACAACCTCCTAGAAGCAGCTTTTCTTGCCACCAGACCTTTCTCCATCAATTAGGAATCTGATGCCGTCACTAAACACATTTCTTAAATTGTAGCCATTTGTTGAGTGTTTTTTTGTTGTCTAATCCGCATATATATCACCATTTCCCTTGATTTTCTTGACTGTGTATCTCTTAAATGTCAACATATACACGTGTGATTTAGTTCACAAGGATTTTTCAATACCGAGAACCTCGATCAGAGAGTAAAAAAGGTGTAAGGTTCACAATGTTGTAAAATTAAAATGGGATAAACCGGGCTACGATTCGAGTTACAGGAACAAGGGCCAAACCAACCACCCAAGAATGGAATCGTCGAGCGAAACACTTGACAACCTCCTAGAAGCAGCTTTTCTTGCCACCAGACCTATCTCCATTAATTGGGAATCCGATGCCGTCACTAAACACATTCCTTAAATTGTAGCCATTTGTTGAGTGTTTTTTTTGATGTCTAATCTGCATATATATCACCATTGGCCTTGATTTTCTTGACTGTATATCCCTTAAATGTCAACATATACACTTGTGATTTAGTTTACGAAGATTTTTCAATGCCGAGAACCTCGATCAGAGAGAAAAAAAAAAGACATAGGGTTCACAATGGTGTATAATTAAAATGGGATATACCGGGCTAGGATTCGAGTTACGGGAACAAGGGCCAAACCAACCACCAAAGAATGGAATCGTCGAGCGAAAACACTTGACAACCTCCTAGAAGCAGCTTTTTTTGCCCCCAGACCTTTCTCCATCAGTTACGAATCTGATGCCGTCATTAAACACATTCCTTAAATTGTAGCCATTTGTTGAGTGTTTTTTTGTTGTCTAATCCGCATAAATATCACCATTGCCCTTGATTTTATTGACTGTGTATCTCTTAAATGTCAACATATACACGTGTGATTTAGTTCACGAGGATTTTTCAATACCGAGAACCTCGATCAGAGAGTAAAAAAGGCGTAAGGTTCACAATGTTTTAAAATTAAAATGGGATAAACCGGGCTATGATTCGAGTTACAGGAACAAGGGCCAAACCAACCACCCAAGAATGGAATCGTCGAGAGAAAACACTTGACAACCTCTTAGAAGCAGCTTTTCTTGCCACCAGACATTTCTCCATCAATTAGGAATCTGATGCCGTCACTAAACACATTCCTTAAATTGTAGTCATTTGTTGAGTGTTTTTTTTTGTGTCTAATCTGTATATATATCACCATTGCCCTTGATTTTCTTAACCGTATAACTCTTAATTGTCAACATATACACCTGTGATTTAGTTTACGAAGATTTTTCAATCTTGAGAACCTCGACCAGAGAGTAAAAAGGCGTAAGGTTCACAATGGTGTAAAATTAAAATGGGATATACCGGGCTAGGATTCGAGTTACAGGAACAAGGGACAAACCAACCACCAAAGAATGGAATCGTCGAGCAAAAACACTTGACAACCTCCTAGAAGCAGCTTTTCTTACCACCAGACCTTTCTCCATCAATTAGGAATCTAACGCCATCACTAAACACATTCCTTAAATTGTAGCCATTTTTTGAATGTTTTTTTTGGTGTCTAATCCACATATATATCACCATTGCCATTGATTTTCTTGACTGTATATCTCTTAAATGTCAACATATACATGTGTGATTTAGTTTACGAAGATTTTTCAATGCCGAGAACGTCGATCAGAGAGTAAAAAAGGCGTAAGGTTCACAATAGTGTAAAATTAAAATGGGATATACCGGGCTAGGATTCGAGTTACAGGAACATGAGCCAAACCAACCACCCAAGAATGGAATCATCGAGCGAAAACACTTAACAACTTCCTAGAAGCAGCTTTTCTTGCCACCAGACCTTTCTCCATCAATTAGGAATCTAATGCCGTCACTAAACACATTCCTTAAATTGTAGTCATTTGTTGAGTGTTTTTTTTTTGTGTCTAATCCGCATATATATCACCATTACCCTTGATTTTCTTGACTGTATATCTCTTAAATGTCAACATATACACGTGTGATCTAGTTTACGAAGATTTTTCAATGCCGAGGACCTCGATCAGAGAGTAAAAAATGGGTAAGGTTCACAATGGTGTAAAATTAAAATGGGATATACCGGGCTAGGATTCGAGTTAGAGGAACAAGGGCAAAACCAACCACCAAAGAATGGAATCGTTGAGTGAAAACACTTAACAACCTCCTATAATCAGCTTTTCTTACCACCAGACCTTTCTCCATTAATTAGGAATCTGATGCCGTCACTAAACACATTCCTTAAAATGTAGCCATTTGTTGAGTGTTTTTTTTTGTTGTCTAATCCGCATATATATCACCATTGCCCTTGATTTTCTTGACTGTGTATCTCTTAAATGTCAACATATACACCTGTGATTTAGTTTACGAAGATTTTTCAATGCCGAGAACCTCGATCAGAGAGTAAAAAAGGCGTAAGGTTCACAATGTTGTAAAATTAAAATGGGATAAACCGGGCAAGGATTCGAGTAACAGGAACAAGGACCAAACCAACCACCCAAGAATGGAATCGTCGAGCGAAAACACTTGACAACCTCCTAGAAGCAGCTTTTCTTGCCACCAGAGCTTTCTACATCAATTAGGAATCTGATGCCATCACTAAACACATTCCTTAAATTGTAGTCATTTGTTGAGTATTCGTTTTGTGTCAAATCCGCATATATATCACCATTGCACTTGATTTTCTTGACTGTAGATCTCTTAAATGTCAACATAAACACGTGTGATTTAGTTTACGAAGATTTTTTCAATGCCGAGAACCTCGATCAGAGTGTAAAAAGTATTAAGGTTCACAATGGTGTAAAATTAAAATGGGATATACCGGGCTAGGATTCGAGTTACTGGAACAAGGGCCAAACCAACCACCCAACAATGGAATCGTCAACCGAAAACACTTGACAACCTCCAAGAAGCAGCTTTCCTTGCCACCAGACCTTTCTCCATCAATTAGGAATCTGATGCCGTTACTAAACACATTCCTTAAATTGTCGCCATTTGTTGAGTGTTTTTTTGGTGTCTAATCCGCATATATATCACCATTTCCCTTGATTTTGTTGACTGTATATCTCTTAATTGTAAACATATACACGTGTGATTTAGTTTACGAAGATTTTTCAATGCCGAGAAACTAGATCAGAGAGTAAAAAAGCCGTAAGGTTCACAATGGTGTAAAATTAAAATGGGATATACCGGGCTAGTATTGGAGTTACAGGAACATGGGCCAAACGAACCACCAAAGAATGGAATCGTCTAGCGAAAACACCTGACAACCTCCTAGAAGCAGCATTTCTTGCCACCAGACCTTTCTCCATCAGTTAGGAATCTGATGCCGTCACTAAACACATTCCTTAAATTGTAGCCATTTGTTGAGTTTTTTTTTGGTGTCTAATCCACATATATATCACCATTGCCCTTGATTTTCTTGACTGTGTATCTCTTAAATGTCAACATATGAACGTGTTATTTAGTTTACGAAGATTTTTCAATGCCGAGAACCTCGATCAAAGAGTAAAAAAGGCGTAAATTTCACAATGGTGTAAAATTAAAATGGGATATACCGGGATAGGATTCGAGTTACAGGAACAAGGGCCAAACTAACCACCCAAGAATGGAATCGTCGAGCGAAAACAGTTGACAACCTCCTAGAAGCAGCTTTTCTTTCCACCAGAACTTTCTACATCAATTAGGAATCTGACGCCGTCAATAACACATTCCTTAAATTGTAGCTATTTGTTGAGTGTTTTTTTTTGTGTCTAATCCGCATATATATCAGCATTGCGCTTGATTTTCTTAACTGTATATCTATTAAATGTCAACATATACACGTGTGATTTAGTTTACGAAGAATTTTCAATGCCGAGAACCTCGATCAGAGAGTAAAAAAGGCGTAATGTTCACAATGGTGTAAAATTAAAATGGGATATACCGGCAAGGATTCGAGTTACAGGAACAAGGGCCAAACCAACCACCCAAGAATGGAATCGTCAAGCGAAAACACTTGACAACCTCCTAGAAGTAGCTTTTCTTGCCACCAGACCTTTCTCCATCAATTAGGAATCTGATGCCGTCAATAACACATTCCTTAAATTGTAGCTATTTGTTGAGTGTTTTTTTTGTGTCTAATCCGCATATGTATCAGCTTTGCGCTTGATTTTCTTAACTGTATATCTCTTAAATGCCAACATATACACGTGTTATTTAGTTTACGAAGATTTTTCAATGCTGAGAACCTCGATCAGAGAGTAAAATGGCGTAAGGTTCACAATGGTGTAAAATTAAAATGGGATATACCGGGCTAGGATTCGAGTTACAGGAACAAGGGCCAAACCAACCACCCAAGAATGGAATCGTCGAGCGAAAACGCTTGACAACCTCCTAGAAGCAGCTTTTCTTGCCACCAGACTTTTCTCCATCAATTACGAATCTGATGCCGTCACTAAACACATTCCTTAAATTGTAGCCATTTGTTGAGTGTTTTTTTGTTGTCTAATCCGCATATATATCACCATTGCCCTTGATTTTCTTGACTGTGTATCTCTTAAATGTCAACATATACACGTGTGATTTAGTTCACGAGGATTTTTCAATACCGAGAACCTCGATCAGAGAGTAAAAAAGGCGTAAGGTTCACAATGTTGTAAAATGAAAATGGGACACACCGGGCTACGATTCGAGTTACAGGAACAAGGGCCAAACCAACCACCCAAGAATGGAATCGTTGAGTGAAAACACTTGACAACCTCCTAGAAGCAGCTTTTCTTGCCACCAGACCTTTCTCCATCAATTAGGAATCTGATGCCGTCACTAAACACATTCCTTAAACTGTAGCCATTTTTTGAGTGTTATTTTTTTGTGTCTAATCCGCATATATATCACCATTACCCTTGATTTTCTTGACTGTATATCTCTTAAATGACAACATATACACGTGTGATCTAGTTTACGAAGATTTTTCAATGCCGAGGACCTCGATCAGGGAGTAAAAAATGCGTAAGGTTCACAATGGTGTAAAATTAAAATGGGATATATCGGGCTAGGATTCGAGTTAGAGGAACAAGGGCCAAACCAACCACCAAAGAATTGAATCGTCGAGCGAAAACGCTTGACAACCTCCTAGAAGTAGCTTTTCTTGCCACCAGACCTTTCTCCATCAATTAGGAATCTGATGCCGTCACTAAACACATTCCTTAAATTGTAGCCATTTGTTGAGTGTTTTTTTGTTGTCAAATCCGCATATATATCACCATTGCCCTGAATTTTCTTGACTGTCTATCTCTTAAATGTCAACATATACACGTGTGATTTAGTTCACGAGGATTTTTCAATACCGAGAACCTCGATCAGAGAGTAAAAAAGGCGTAAGGTTCACAATGTTGTAAAATTAAAATGGGATAAACCGGGCTAGGATTCGAGTTACAGGAACAAGGGCCAAACCAACCACCCAAGAATGGAATCGTCGAGCGAAAACACTTGACAACCTCCTAGAAGCAGCTTTTCTTGCCACAAGACCTTTCTCCATTAATTAAGAATCTGATGCCGTCACTAAACACATTCCTTAAATTGTAGCCATTTGTTGAGTGTTTTTTTTGGTGTCTAATCTGCATATATATCACCATTGCCCTTGATTTTCTTGATTGTATATCCCTTAAATGTCAACATATACACTTGTGATTTAGTTTACGAAGATTTTTCAATGCCGAGAACCTCGATCAGAGAAAAACAAAAGGCATAGGGTGCACAATGGTGTATAATTAAAATGGGATATACCGGGCTAGGATTCGAGTTACGGGAACAAGGGCCAAACCAACCACCAAAGAATGGAATCGTCGAGCGAGAACACTTGACAACCTCCTAGAAGCAGCTTTTCTTGCCACCAGACTTTTCTCCATCAATTACGAATCTGATGCCGTCACTAAACACATTCCTTAAATTGTAGCCATTTGTTGAGTGTTTTTTTGTTGTCTAATCCGCATATATATCACCATTGCCCTTGATTTTCTTGACTGTGTATCTCTTAAATGTCAACATATACACGTGTGATTTAGTTCACGAGGATTTTTCAATACCGAGAACCTCGATCAGTAGTAAAAAAGGCGTAAGGTTCACAATGTTGTAAAATGAAAATGGGATACACCGGGCTACGATTCGAGTTACAGGAACAAGGGCCAAACCAACCACCCAAGAATGGAATCGTCGAGCGAAAACAGTTGACAACCTCCTAGAAGCAGCTTTTCTTTCCACCAGACCTTTCTACATCAATTAGGAATCTGACGCCGTCAATAACGCATTCCTTAAATTGTAGCTATTTGTTGAGTGTTTTTTTGTGTGTCTAATCCGCATATATATCAGCATTGCGCTTGATTTTCATAACTGTATATCTATTAAATGTCAACATATACACGTGTGATTTAGTTTACGAAGAATTTTCAATGCCGAGAACCTCGATCAGAGAGTAAAAAAGGCGTAATGTTCACAATGGTGTAAAATTAAAATGGGATATACCGGCAAGGATTCGAGTTACAGGAACAAGGGCCAAACCAACCACCCAAGAATGGAATCGTCAAGCGAAAACACTTGACAACCTCCTAGAAGTAGCTTTTCTTGCCACCAGACCTTTCTCTATCAATTAGGAATCTGATGCCGTCAATAACACATTCCTTAAATTGTAGCTATTTGTTGAGTGTTTTTTTTGTGTCTAATCCGCATATGTATCAGCTTTGCGCTTGATTTTCTTAACTGTATATCTCTTAAATGCCAACATATACATGTGTTATTTAGTTTACGAAGATTTTTCAATGCCGAGAACCTCGATCAGAGAGTAAAATGGCGTAAGGTTCACAATGGTGTAAAATTAAAATGGGATATACCGGGCTAGGATTCGAGTTACAGGAACAAGGGCCAAACCAACCACCCAAGAATGGAATCGTCGAGCGAAAACGCTTGACAACCTCCTAGAAGCAGCTTTTCTTGCCACCAGACCTTTCTCCATCAATTAGGAATCTGATGCCGTCACTAAACACATTCCTTAAATTGTAGCCATTTGTTGAGTGTTTTTTTGTTGTCAAATCCGCATATATATCACCATTGCCCTGAATTTTCTTGACTGTCTATCTCTTAAATGTCAACATATACACGTGTGATTTAGTTCACGAGGATTTTTCAATACCGAGAACCTCGATCAGAGAGGAAAAAAGGCGTAAGGTTCACAATGTTGTAAAATTAAAATGGGATAAACCGGGCTAGGATTCGAGTTACAGGAACAAGGGCCAAACCAACCACCCAAGAATGGAATCGTCGAGCGAAAACACTTGACAACCTCCTAGAAGCAGCTTTTCTTGCCAGCAGACCTTTCTCCATTAATTAAGAATCTGATGCCGTCACTAAACACATTCCTTAAATTGTAGCCATTTGTTGAGTGTTTTTTTTGGTGTCTAATCTGCATATATATCACCATTGCCCTTGATTTTCTTGACTGTATATCCCTTAAATGTCAACATATACACTTGTGATTTAGTTTACGAAGATTTTTCAATGCCAAGAACCTCGATCAGAGAAAAACAAAAGGCATAGGGTTCACAATGGTGTATAATTAAAATGGGATATACCGAGCTAGGATTAGAGTTACGGGAACAAGGGCCAAACCAACCACCAAAGAATGGAATCGTCGAGCGAAAACACTTGACAACCTCCTAGAAGCACCTTTTCTTGCCACCAGACTTTTCTCCATCAATTACGAATCTGATGCCGTCACTAAACACATTCCTTAAATTGTAGCCATTTGTTGAGTGTTTTTTTGTTGTCTAATCCGCATATATATCACCACTGCCCTTGATTTTCTTGACTGTGTATCTCTTAAATGTCAACATATACACGTGTGATTTAGTTCACGAGGATTTTTCAATACCGAGAACCTCGATCAGAGAGTAAAAAAGGCGTAAGGTTCACAATGTTGTAAAATGAAAATGGGATACACCGGGCTACGATTCGAGTTACAGGAACAAGGGCCAAACCAACCACCCAAGAATGGAATCGTTGAGTGAAAACACTTGACAACCTCCTAGAAGCAGCTTTTCTTGCCACCAGACCTTTCTCCATCAATTAGGAATCTGATGCCGTCACTAAACACATTCCTTAAATTGTAGCCATTTTTTGAGTGTTTTTTTTTGTGTCTAATCCGCATATATATCACCATTACCCTTGATTTTCTTGACTGTATATCTCTTAAATGACAACATATACACGTGTGATCTAGTTTACGAAGATTTTTCAATGCCGAGGACCTCGATCAGGGAGTAAAAAATGCGTAAGGTTCACAATGGTGTAAAATTAAAATGGGATATATCGGGCTAGGATTCGAGTTAGAGGAACAAGGGCCAAACCAACCACCAAAGAATTGAATCGTCGAGCGAAAACGCTTGACAACCTCCTAGAAGCAGCTTTTCTTGCCACCAGACCTTTCTCCATCAATTAGGAATCTGATGCCGTCACTAAACACATTCCTTAAATTGTAGCCATTTGTTGAGTGTTTTTTTGTTGTCAAATCCGCATATATATCACCATTGCCCTGAATTTTCTTGACTGTCTATCTCTTAAATGTCAACATATACACGTGTGATTTAGTTCACGAGGATTTTTCAATACCGAGAACCTCGATCAGAGAGTAAAAAAGGCGTAAGGTTCACAATGTTGTAAAATTAAAATGGGATAAACCGGGCTAGGATTCGAGTTACAGGAACAAGGGCCAAACCAACCACCCAAGAATGGAATCGTCGAGCGAAAACACTTGACAACCTCCTAGAAGCAGCTTTTCTTGCCACCAGACCTTTCTCCATTAATTAAGAATCTGATGCCGTCACTAAACACATTCCTTAAATTGTAGCCATTTGTTGAGTGTTTTTTTTGGTGTCTAATCTGCATATATATCACCATTGCCCTTGATTTTCTTGACTGTATATCCCTTAAATGTCAACATATACACTTGTGATTTAGTTTACGAAGATTTTTCAATGCCGAGAACCTCGATCAGAGAAAAACAAAAGGCATAGGGTTCACAATGGTGTATAATTAAAATGGGATATACCGGGCTAGGATTCGAGTTACGGGAACAAGGGCCAAACCAACCACCAAAGATTGGAATCGTCGAGCGAAAACACTTGACAACCTTCTAGAAGCAGCTTTTCTTGCCACCAGACTTTTCTCCATCAATTACGAATCTGATGCCGTCACTAAACACATTCCTTAAATTGTAGCCATTTGTTGAGTGTTTTTTTGTTGTCTAATCCGCATATATATCACCATTGCCCTTGATTTTCTTGACTGTGTATCTCTTAAATGTCAACATATACACGTGTGATTTAGTTCACGAGGATTTTTCAATACCGAGAACCTCGATCGGAGAGTAAAAAAGGCGTAAGGTTCACAATGTTGTAAAATGAAAATGGGATACACCGGGCTACGATTCGAGTTACAGGAACAAGGGCCAAACCAACCACCCAAGAATGGAATCGTTGAGTGAAAACACTTGACAACCTCCTAGAAGCAGCTTTTCTTGCCACCAGACCTTTCTCCATCAATTAGGAATCTGATGCCGTCACTAAACACATTCCTTAAATTGTAGCCATTTTTTGAGTGTTTTTTTTTGTGTCTAATCCGCATATATATCACCATTACCCTTGATTTTCTTGACTGTATATCTCTTAAATGACAACATATACACGTGTGATCTAGTTTACGAAGATTTTTCAATGCCGAGGACCTCGATCAGGGAGTAAAAAATGCGTAAGGTTCACAATGGTGTAAAATTAAAATGGGATATATCGGGCTAGGATTCGAGTTAGAGGAACAAGGGCCAAACCAACCACCAAAGAATTGAATCGTCGAGCGAAAACGCTTGACAACCTCCTAGAAGCAGCTTTTCTTGCCACCAGACCTTTCTCCATCAATTAGGAATCTGATGCCGTCACTAAACACATTCCTTAAATTGTAGCCATTTGTTGAGTGTTTTTTTGTTGTCAAATCCGCATATATATCACCATTGCCCTGAATTTTCTTGACTGTCTATCTCTTAAATGTCAACATATACACGTGTGATTTAGTTCACGAGGATTTTTCAATACCGAGAACCTCGATCAGAGAGTAAAAAAGGCGTAAGGTTCACAATGTTGTAAAATTAAAATGGGATAAACCGGGCTAGGATTCGAGTTACAGGAACAAGGGCCAAACCAACCACCCAAGAATGGAATCGTCGAGCGAAAACACTTGACAACCTCCTAGAAGCAGCTTTTCTTGCCACCAGACCTTTCTCCATTAATTAAGAATCTGATGCCGTCACTAAACACATTCCTTAAATTGTAGCCATTTGTTGAGTGTTTTTTTTGGTGTCTAATCTGCATATATATCACCATTGCCCTTGATTTTCTTGACTGTATATCCCTTAAATGTCAACATATACACTTGTGATTTAGTTTACGAAGATTTTTCAATGCCGAGAACCTCGATCAGAGAAAAACAAAAGGCATAGGGTTCACAATGGTGTATAATTAAAATGGGATATACCGGGCTAGGATTCGAGTTACGGGAACAAGGGCCAAACCAACCACCAAAGATTGGAATCGTCGAGCGAAAACACTTGACAACCTTCTAGAAGCAGCTTTTCTTGCCACCAGACTTTTCTCCATCAATTACGAATCTGATGCCGTCACTAAACACATTCCTTAAATTGTAGCCATTTGTTGAGTGTTTTTTTGTTGTCTAATCCGCATATATATCACCATTGCCCTTGATTTTCTTGACTGTGTATCTCTTAAATGTCAACATATACACGTGTGATTTAGTTCACGAGGATTTTTCAATACCGAGAACCTCGATCGGAGAGTAAAAAAGGCGTAAGGTTCACAATGTTGTAAAATGAAAATGGGATACACCGGGCTACGATTCGAGTTACAGGAACAAGGGCCAAACCAACCACCAAAGAATGGAATCGTCGAGCGAAAACACTTCACAACCTCATAGAAGCAGCTTTTCTTGCCACCAGACCTTTCTCCATCAATTAGGAATCTGATGACGTCACTAAACACATTCCTTAAATTGTAGCCATTTGTTGAATTTTTTTTTTTGGTGTCTAATCCGCATATATATCACCATTGCCCTTGATTTTCTTGAATGTGTATTTCTTAAATGTCAACATATACACATGTGATTTAGTTTACGAAGATTTTTCAATGCCGAGAACCTCGATTAGAGAGTAAAAAAGGCGTAAGGTTCACAATGGTGTAAAATTAAAATGGGATATACCGGGCTAGGATTCAAGTTACAGGAACAAGGGCCAAACCAACCACCCAAGAATGGAATCATCTAGCGAAAACACTTGACAACCTCCAAGAAGCAAATTTTCTTTCCACCAGACATTTCTCCTTGAATTAGGAATCTGATGCCGTCAATAACACATTCCTTAAATTGTACCCATTTGTTGAGTTTTTTATTTTTGGTGTCTAATCCGCATATATATCAGCATTGCGCTTGATTTTCTTAACTGTATATCTCTTAAATGTCAACATATACACGTGTGATTTAGTTTACTAAGATTTTTCAATACCGAGAATCTCGATCAGAGAGTAAAAAAGGCGTAAGGTTCACAATGGTGTAAAAATAAATGGGATATACCGGGCTAGGATTCGAGTTACAGGAACAAGGGCCAAACCAACCACCCAAGAATGGAATCGTCAAGCGAAAACACTTGACAACCTGCTCGAAGCAGCTTTTCTTGCCACCAGACTTTTCTCCATCAATTAGGAATCTGATGGCGTCACTAAACACATTCCTTAAATTGTAGCCATTTGTTGAGTGTTTTTTTTGTTGTCTAATCCGCATATATATCACCATTGCCCTTAATTTTCTTAACTGTGTATCTCTTAAATGTCAACATATACACGTGTGATTTAGTTTACGAAGATTTTTCAATGACGAGAACCTCGATCAGAGGGTAAAAAAGGCGTAAGGTTCACAATGTTGTAAAATTAAAATGGGATAAACCGGGCTAGGATTCGAGTTACATGAACAAGTGCCAAACCAACCACCCAAGAATGGAATCGTCGAGTGAAAACACTTGACAACCTCCTAGAAGTAGCTTTTCTTGCCACCAGACCTTTCTCCATCAATTAGGAATCCGATGCCGTCACTAGACATATTCCTTAAATTGTAGCCATTTGTTGAGTGTTTTTTTTTTTGTGTCTAATCCGCATATATATCACCATTGCCCATGATTTTCTTGACTGTATTTCTATTAAATGTCAACATATACACGTATGATTTAGTTTATGAAGATTTTTCAATTCCGAGAACATCGTTCAGAAAGAAAAAAAGGCATAGGGTTCACAATGGTGTATAATTAAAATGGGATATACCTGGCAAGGATTCGAGTTACAGGAACAAGGGCCAAACCAACCACCCAAGAATGGAATCGTCGAGCGAAAACACTTAACAACCTCCTAGAAGCAGCTTTTCTTGCCACCAGACCGTTCTCCATCAATTAGGAATCTGATGCCGTCACTAAACATATTCCTTAAATTGTAGCCATTTCTTGAGTGTTTTTTTTGGTGTCTAATCCGCATATATATATATATATATATATATATATCACCACTGCCCTTGATTTTCTTGACTGTATATCTCTAAAATTTCAACATATACACGTGTGATTTAGTTTACCAAGATTTTCAATGCCGAGAACCTCGATTAGAGAGTAAAAAAGGCGTAAGGTTCACAATGGTGTAAAATTAAAATGGGATATACCGGGCTAGGATTCGAGTTACAGGAACAAGGGCCAAACCAACCACCCAAGAATGGAATCGTCGAGCGAAAACACTTGACAACCTCCTAGAAGCAGCTTTTCTTGCCACCAGACCTTTCTCCATCAATTAGGAATCTGATGCCGTCACTAAACACATTTCTTAAATTGTAGCCATTTGTGGAGTGTTTTTTTTTTTTGTGTCTAATCTGCATATATATCACCATTGCCCTTGATTTTCTTGATTGTAAATCTCTTAAATGTCAACATATACACGTGTGATTTAGTTTACATTGATTTTTCAACGCCGAGAACCTCGATCAGAGAGTAAAAAAGGCGTAAGGTTCACAATGGTGTAAAATTAAAATGGGATATACCGGGCTAGGATTCTAGTTACAGGAACAAGGGCCAAACCAACCACCCAAGAATCGAATCGTCGAGGGAAAACACTTAACAACCTCCAAGAAGCAGCTTTTCTTGCCACCAGACCTTTCTCCATCAATTAGGAATTTGATGCCGTCACTAAACAGAATCCTTAAATTGTAACCATTTCTTGAGTGTTTTTTTTGTCTAATCCGCATATATATCACTATTGCCCTTGATTTTCTTGATTGTATATCTCTTAAATGTCAACATATACACGTGTGATTTAGTTTACGAAGATTTTTCAACGCCGAGAACCTCGATCTGAGGGTAAAAAAGGCATAAGGTTCACAATGGTGTAAAACTAAAATGGGATATACCGGGCTAGAATTCGAGTTACAGGAACAAGGGCCAAACCAACCACCCAAGAATGGAATCGTCAAGCGAAAACACTTGACAACCTTCTAGAAGCAGCTTTTCTTGCCACCAGACCTTTCTCCATCAATTAGAAATCTGATGCCGTCACAAAACACATTACTTAAATTGTAGCCATTTGTTGAGTGTTTTTTTTGGTGTCTAATCCGCATATATATATATATATATATATATATATATCACCATTGCCCTTGATTTTCTTGACTGTATATCTCTTAAATGTCAACATATACACGTGTGATTTAGTTTACGAAGATTTTTTAATGCCGAGAACCTCGATCAGAGAGTAAAAAAGGCTTAAGGTTCACAATGGTGTAAAACTAAAATGGGATATACCGGGCTAGGATTCGAGTTACAGGAACAAGGGCCAAACCAACCACCCAAGAATGGTATCGTCAAGCCAAAACACTTGACAACCTCCTAGAAGCAGCTTTTCTTACCACCAGACCTTTCTCCATCAATTAGGAATCTGATGCCGTCATTAAACACATTACTTAAATTGTGGCCATTTGTTGAGTGTTTTTTTTTTGGTGTCTAATCCGCATATATATATATATATATATATATATATCACCATTGCCCTTGATTTTCTTGACTATATATCTCTTAAATGTCAACATATACACGTGTGATTTAGTTTACGAAGATTTTTCAACGCCGAGAACCTCGATCAGAGGGTAAAAAAGGCGTAAGGTTCACAATGGTGTAAAATTAAAATGGGATATATCGGGCTAGGATTCGAGTTACAGGAACAGGGGCCAAACCAACCACCCAAGAATGGAATCGTCGTGCGAAAACACTTGACAACCTCCTAGAAGCAGCTTTTCTTTCCACCAGACATTTCTCCATCAATTAAGAATCTGATGCCGTCACTAAACACATTCCTTAAATTGTAGCCATTTGTTGAGTGTTTTTTTTTGTGTCTAATCCGCATATATATAACCATTGCCCTTGATTTTCTTGACTGTATATCTCTTAAATGTCAACATATACACGTGTGATTTTGTTTACGAAGATTTTTCAATGCCGAGAACCTCGATCAGAGAGTAAAAAAGGCGTAAGGTTCACAATGGTGTAAAACTAAAATGGGATATACCGGGCTAGGATTCTAGTTACAGGAACAAGGGCCAAACCAACCACCCAAGAATGGAATCGTCGAGCGAAAACACTTAACAACCTACTAGAAGCAGCTTTTCTTGCCACCAGACCATTCTCCATCAATTAGGAATCTGATGCCGTCACTAAACACATTCCTTAAATTGTAGCCATTTCTTGAGTGTTTTTTTTGGGGTCTAATCCGCATATATATCACCATTTCCGTAGATTTTCTTGACTGTATATCTCTTAAATGTCAACATATACACGTGTGATTTAGTTTACGAAGATTTTTCAACGCCGAGAACCTCGATCAGAGGGTAAAAAAGGCGTAAGGTTCACAATGGTGTAAAATTAAAATGGGATATACCGGGCTAGGATTGGAGTTACAGGAACAAGGGCCAAACCAACCACCCAAGAATGGAATCGTCGTGTGAAAACACTTGACAACCTCCTAGAAGCAGCTTTTCTTGCCACCAGACCTTTCTCCATCAATTAGGAATCTGATGCCGTCACTAAACACATTCCTTAAATTGTAGCCATTTTTGAGTGTTTTTTTGGTGTCAAATCCACATATATATCACCATCGCCCTTGATTTTATTGACTGTATATCTCTTAAATGTCAACATATACACGTGTGATTTAGTTTACGAAGATTTTTCAATGCCGAGAACCTCGATCAGAGAGTAAAAAAGGCGTAAGGTTCACAATGGTGTAAAATTAAAATGGGATATACCGGGCTAGGATTCGAGTTACAGGAACAAGGGCCATACCAACCACCCAAGAATGGAATCGTCATGCGAAAACACTTGACAACCTCCAAGAATCAGCTTTTCTTGCCACCAGACATTTCACCATCAATTAGGAATCTGATGTCGTCACTAAACACATTCCTTAAATTGTAGCCATTTCTTGAGTGCTTTTTTTGGTGTTTAATCCGCATATATATCACCATTGCCGTAGATTTTCTTAACTGTATATCTCTTAAATGTCAACATATACACGTGTGATTTAGTTTACGAAGATTTTTCAACGCCAAGAACCTCGACCAGAGGGTAAAAAAGGTGTAAGGTTCACAATGGTGTAAAACTAAAATGGGACATACCGGGCTAGGAATCGAGTTACAGGAACAAGGGCCAAACCAACCACCCAAGAACGGAATCGTCAAGCGAAAACACTTGACAACCTCCTAGAAGCAGTTTTTCTTGCCACCAGACATTTCTCCATCAATTAGGAATCTGATGCCGTCACTAAACACATTACTTAAATTGTAGCCATTTGTTGAGTGTTTTTTTTTGTGTCTAGTCCGCGTATATATATATATATATATCACCATTGCCCTTGATTTTCTTGACTGTGTATCTCTTAAATGTCAACATATACACGTGTTACTTAGTTTACGAAGATTTTTTAATGCCGAGAACCTCGATTAGAGAGTAAAAAAGGCGTAAGGTTCACAATGGTGTAAAATTAAAATAGGATATACCGGGCTAGGATTCTAGTTACAGGAAAAAAGGCCAAACCAACCACCCAGGAATGGAATCATCAAGCGAAATCACTTAACAACCTCCTAGAAGCAGCTTTTCTTGCCACCAGACCTTTCTCCATCAATTAGGAATCTTATGCCGCCACTAAACACATTCCTTAAATTGTAGCCATTTCTTGAGTGTTTTTTTTGGTGTCTAATCCGCATATATATCACCATTGCCCTTGATTTTCTTGACTGTATATCTCTTAAATGTCAACGCATACACGTGTGATTTAGTTTACGAAGATTTTTTAACGCCGAGAACCTCGATCAGAGGGTAAAAAAGGCGTAAGGTTCACAGTGGTGTAAAATTAAAATGGGATATACCGGGCTAGGATTCGAGTTACAGGAAGAAGGGCCAAACCAACCACCCAAGAATGGAATCGTCGTGTGAAAACACTTGACAACCTCCTAGAAGCAGCTTTTCTTGCCACCAGACCTTTCTCCATCAATTAGGAATCTGATGCCGTCACTAAACACATTCCTTAAATTGTAGCCATTTCTTAAGTGTTTTTTTGGTGTCAAATCCGCATATATATCACCATCGCCCTTGATTTTATTGACTGTATATCTCTTAAATGTCAACATATACACGTGTGATTTAGTTTACGAAGATTTTTCAATGCCGAGAACCTCGATCAGAGAGTAAAAAAGGCGTAAGGTTCACAATGGTGTAAAATTAAAATGGGATATACCGGGCTAGGATTCGAGTTACAGTAACAAGGGCCAAACCAACCACCCAAGAATGGAATCGTCATGCGAAAACACTTGACAACCTCCAAGAATCAGCTTTTCTTGCCACCAGATATTTCACCATCAATTAGGAATCTGATGTCGTCACTAAACACATTCCTTAAATTGTAGCCATTTCTTGAGTGCTTTTTTTGGTGTCTAATCCGCATATATATCACCATTGCCGTAGATTTTCTTGACTGTATATCTCTTAAATGTCAACATATACACGTGTGATTTAGTTTACGAAGATTTTTCAACGCCGAGAACCTCGACCAGAGGGTAAAAAAGGTGTAAGGTTCACAATGGTGTAAAACTAAAATGGGACATACCGGGCTAGGAATCGAGTTACAGGAACAAGGGCCAAACCAACCTCCCAAGAACGGAATCGTCAAGCGAAAACACTTGACAACCTCCTAGAAGCAGCTTTTCTTGCCACCAGACCTTTCTCCATCAATTAGGAATCTGATGCCGTCACTAAACACATTACTTAAATTGTAGCCATTTGTTGAGTGTTTTTTTTTGTGTCTAGTCCGCGTATATATATATATATCACCATTGCCCTTGATTTTCTTGACTGTGTATCTCTTAAATGTCAACATATACACGTGTTACTTAGTTTACGAAGATTTTTTAATGCCGAGAACCTCGATCAGAGAGTAAAAAGGCGTAAGGTTCACAATGGTGTAAAATTAAAATAGGATATACCGGGCTAGGATTCTAGTTACAGGAAAAAGGGCCAAACCAACCACCCAAGAATGGAATCATCGAGCGAAATCACTTAACAACCTCCTAGAAGCAGCTTTTCTTGCCACCAGACCTTTCTCCATCAATTAGGAATCTTATGCCGTCACTAAACACATTCCTTAAATTGTAGCCATTTCTTGAGTGTTTTTTTTGGTGTCTAATCCGCATATATATCACCATTGCCCTTGATTTTCTTGACTGGATATCTGTTAAATGTCCAGATATACATGTGTGATTTAGTTTACGAAGATTTTTCAATGCCGAGAACCTCGATCATAGAGAAAAAAAGGCGTAAGGTTCACAATGGTGTAAAATTAAATTTGGATATACCGGGCTAGGATTTGAGTTACAGGAACAAGGGCCAAACCAACCACCCAAGAATGGAATCGTCGAGCGAAAACAATTGACAACCTCCTAGAAGCAACTTTTCTTGCCACCAGACCTTTCTCCATCAATTAGGAATCTTATTCTGTCACTAAACATATTCCTTAAATTATAGCCATTTGTTGAGTGTTTTTTTTTTGTGTCTAATCCTCATATATATCACCATTGCCCTTTATTTTCTTGACTGGATATCTGTTAAATGTCAACATATACATGTGTGATTTAGTTTATGAAGATTTTTCAATGCCGAGAACCTCGATCATAGAGAAAAAAAAGGTGTGAGGTTCACAATGGTGTAAAATTAAAATTGGATATACCGGGCTAGGATTCGAATTACAGGAACAAGGGCCAAACCAGCCACCCAAGAATGGAATCGTCGAGCGAAAACACTTAACAACCTCCTAGAAGCAGCTTTTCTAGCCACCAGGCCTTTCTCCATCAATTAGGAATCTTATGCCGTCACTAAACACAATCCTTAAATTGTAGCCATTTGTTGAGTGTTTTTTTTTGTGTCTAATCCGCATATGTATCATAATTTCCCATGATTTTCTTGACTGTATATGTCTTAAATGTCAACATATACACGTGTGATTTAGTTTACGAAGATTTTTCAATGCCGAGAACCTCGATCAGAGAGTAAAAAAGGCGTAAGGTTCACAATGGTGTAAAATTAAAATGGGATATACCGGGCTAGGATTCGAGTTACAGGAACAAGGGCCAAACCAACCACCCAAGAATGGAATCGTCGAGCGAAAACACTTGACAACCTCCTAGAAGCAGCTTTTCTACCCACCAGACCTTTCTCCAACAATTAGGAATCTTATGCCGTCACTAAACACATTCCTTAAATTGTGGTCATTTGTTGAGTGTTTTTTTTGTGTGTCTAATCCGCATATATATCACCATTGCCCTTGATTTTCTTTGCTGTATATCTCTTCAATGTCAACATATACACGTGTGATTTAGTTTACGAAGATTTTTCAATGCCGAGAACCTCGATCAGAGAGTAAAAAAGGTGTAAAATTCAAATGGGATATACCGGGCTAGGATTCGAGTTACAGGAGCAAGGGCCAAACCAACCACCCAAGAATGGAATCGTCAAGCGAAAACACTTGACAACCTCCTAGAAGCAGCTTTTCTTGCCACCAGACCTTTCTCCATCAATTCGGAATCTGATACCGTCACTAAACACATTCCTTAAATTGTAGCCATTTGTTGAGTGTTTTTTTTGGTGTCTAATCCGCATATATATCACCATTGCCCTTGATTTTCTTGATTGTATATCTCTTAAATGTCAACATATACACGTGTGATTTCGTTTACGAAGATTTTTCAATGCCGAGAACCTCGATCAGAGAGTAAAAAAGGCGTAAGGTTCACAATGGTGTTAAATTAAAATGGGATATACCGGGGCTAGGATTCGAATTATAGGAACAAGGGCCAAACCAACCATACAAGAATGGAATCATCCAGCGAAATCACTTGATAACCTCCTAGAAGCAGCTTTTCTTGTCACTAGACCTTTCTCCATCAATTAGGAATCTGATGCCGTCTCTAAACACATTCTTAAATTGTAGCCATTTGTTGAGTGTTTTTTTTTGGTGTCTAATCCGCATATATATCACCATTGCCCTTGATTTTCTTGACTGTATATCTCTTAAATGTCAACATATACACGTGTGATTTCGTTTACGAAGATTTTTCAATGCCGAGAACCTCGATCAGAGAGTAAAAAAGGCGTAAGGTTCACAATGGTGTAAAATTAAAATGGGATATACCGGGCTAGGATTCGAATTATAGGAACAAGGGCCAAACCAACCATACAAGAATGGAATCGTCAAGCGAAAACACTTGACAACCTCCTAGAAGCAGCTTTTCTTGTCACTAGACATTTCTCCATCAATTAAGAATCTGATGCCGTCACTAAACACATTCCTTAAATTGTAGCCATTTGTTGAGTGTTTTTTTTTGCGTCTAATCCGCATATATATCACCATTGCCCTTGATTTTCTTGACTGTATATCTCTTAAATGTCAACATATACACGTGTGATTTAGTTTACGAAGATTTTTCAATGCCGTGAACCTCGATCAGAGAGTAAAAAAGGCGTAAGGTTCACAATGGTGTAAAATTAAAATGGGATATACCGGGCTAGGATTCGAGTTATAGGAACAAGGGCCAAACCAACCACCCAATAGTGGAATCGTCGAGCAAAAACACTTTACAACCACCTAAAAATAAGCTTTTCTTGATAACAGACATTTATCCATCAATTAGGAATCTGATGCCGTCACTAAACACATTCCTTAAATTGTAGCCATCTGTTGTGTGTTTTTTTTGGTGTCTAATCCGCATATATATCCCCATTACCATTGATTTTCTTGACTGTATGTCTCTTAAAAGTCAACATATACACGTGTGATTTAGTTTACGAAGATTTTTCAATGCCGAGAACCTCGATCAGAGAGTAAAAAAGGCGTAAGGTTCACAATGGTGTAAAATTAAAATGCGATATACCGGGCTAGGATTCGAATTACAGGAACAAGGGCCAAACCAACCATCCAAGAATGGAATCGTCGAGCGAAAACACTTGACAACCTCCTAGAAGCAGCTTTTCTTGCAACCAGACCTTCTTCCATCAATTAGGAATCTTATGCCGTCACTAAACACATTCCTTAAATTGTAGCCGTTTGTTGAGTGTTTTTTTTGGTGTCTAATCCGCATATATATCACCATTGTCCTTGATTTTCTTGACTGTATATCTCTTAAATGTCAACATATACACGTATGATTTTGTTTATGAAGATTTTTGACTGCCGAGAACCATGATCATAGAGAAAAAAAGGCGTAAGGTTCACAATGGTGTTAAATTATAATGGGATATACCGGGTTAGGGTTCGAGTTACAGGAACAAGGGCTAAACCAACCACCCAAGAATGGAATCGTCGAGCGAAAACACTAGACAACCTCCTAGAAGCAGCTTTTTTTGCCACCAGACATTTCTCCATCAATTAGGAATCTGATGCCGTTACTAAACACATTCCTTAAATTGTAGCCATTTGTTGAGTGTTTTTTTTGGTGTCTAATCCGCATATATATCACCATTGTCCTTGATTTTCTTGACTGTATATCTCTTAAATGTCAATATATACTCGTGTGATTTAGTTCACGAAGGTTTTTCAATGCCGAGAACCACCATCAGAGTGTAAAAAAGGCGTAAGGTTCACAATGGTGTTAAATTAAAATAGGATATACCGGGCTAGGATTTGAGTTACAGGAACAAGGGCCAAACCAACCATCCGAGAATGGAATCGTCGAGCGAAAACACTTGACAACCTCCTAGAAGCAGCTTTTCTTGCCACAAGACCTTTCTCCATCAATTAGGAATCTGATGCCGTCACTAAACATATTCCTTAAATTGTAGCCATTTGTTGAGTGTTTTTTTTTGGTGTCTAATCCGCATATATATATCACCATTTCCCTTGATTTTCTGGACTATATATCTCTTAAATGTCAACATATACACGTGTGATTTAGTTTACGAAGATTTTTCAATGCCGAGAACCTCGATCTTAGAGAAAAAAAGGGGAAAGGTTCACAATGGTGTAAAATTAAAATTGGATATACCGGGCTAGGATTCGAGTTATAGGAACAAGGGCCAAACCAACCACCCACGAATGGAATCTTCGAGCGAAAATACTTGACAACCTCCTAGAAGCAGCTTTTCTTGCCACCAGACCTTTCTCCATCAATTAGGAATCTGATGCCGTCAATAAACACATTCTTTAAATTGTAGCCATTTGTTGAGTGTTTTTTTGGTGTCTAATCCGCATATATATCACCATTTCCCTTGATTTTCTTGACTATATATCTCTTAAATGTCACCAAATACACGTGTGATATACTTTACGAAGATTTTTCAATGCAGAGAACCACGATCATAGAGAAAAAAAGGCGTAAGGTTCATAATGGTGTAAAATTAAAATGGGATATACTGGGCAAGGATTCGAGTTACAGGAACAAGGGCAAAACCAACCACACAAGAATGGAATCGTCGAGCGAAAACACTTGACAACCTCCTAGAAGCAGCTTTTCTTCCCACCAGACCTTTCTCCATCGATTAGGAATCTTATGCCGTCACTAAACACATTCCTTAAATTGTAGCCATTTGTTGAGTGTTTTATTTTTTTTTGTGTCTAATCCTCATATATATCACTATTGCCCTTGATTTTCTTTACTGGATATCTGTTAAATGTCAACATATACACGTATGATTTAGTTTATGAAGATTTTTGAATGCCGAGAACCACGGTCATAGAGAAAAAAAGGCATAAGATTCACAATGGTGTAAAATTAAAATTGGATATAACGGGCTAGGATTAGAGTTACAGGAACAAGGGCCAAACCAACCACCCAAGAATGGAATCATCGAGCGAAAACAATTGACAACCTCCTAGAAGCAGTTCCTCTACCCACCAGACCTTTCTCCATCAATTAGGAATCTTATACCATCACTAAAAATATTCCTTAAATTGTAGTCATTTGTTGAGTGTTTTTTTGGTGTCTAATCCGCAAATATATCACCATTACCCTTGATTTTCTTGACGGTATATCTCTTAAATGTCAACATATACACGTGTGATTTAGTTTACAAAGATTTTTCAATGCCGAGAACCTTGATCAGAGAGTAAAAAAGGCGTGAGGTTCACAATGGTGTAAAATTAAAATGGGATATACCTGGCTAGGATTCGAGTTACAGGAACAAGGGCCAAACCAACCACCCAAGAATTGAATCGTCGAGCAAAAACACTTGACATCCTCCTAGAAGTAGCTTTTTTGCCACCAGACCTTTCTCCATCAATTACGAATCTGATGCCGTCACTAAACACATTCCTTCAATTGTAGCCATTTGTTGAGTGTTTTTTTTGGTGTCTAATCTGCATATATATCATCATTGTCCTTGATTTTTTTACTGTATATCTCTTAAATGTCAACATATACACGTGTGATTTAGTTTACGAAGATTTTTCAATGCCGAGAACCTCGATCAGAGAGTAAAAAAGGCGTAAGGTTCACAATGGTGTAAAATTAAAATGGGATATACCGGGCTAGGATTCGAGTTACAGGAACAAGGGCCAGACCAACCACCCAAGAATGGAATCGTAAAGCGAAAACACTTGACAACCTCTAAGAAGCAACTTTTCTTGCCACCAGACCTTTCTCCATCAATTAGGAATCTGATGCCGTCACTAAACACATTCCTTAAATTGTAGCCATTTGTTGAGTGTTTTTTTCGGTGTCTAATCCGCATATATATATCACCATTTCCCTTGAATTTCTTGACCATATATCTCTTAAATGTCAACATATACCCGTGTGATTTAGTTTACGGAGATTTTTCAATGCCGAGAACCTCGATCATAGAGAAAAAAAGGCGCAAGGTTCACAATGGTGTAAAATTAAAATTGGATATACCGGGCTAGGATTCGAGTTACAGGAACTAGGGCCAAACCAACCACCCAAGAATGGAATCATCGAGCGAAAACACTTAACAACCTCTTAGAAGTAGCTTTTCTTGCCACCAGACCTTTCTCCATCAATTAGGAATCTTATACCGTCACTAAACACATTCCATAAATTGTAGCCATTTATTGAGTGTTTTTTTTTTGTGTCTAATCCGCATATATATCATAATTTCCCTTGATTTTCTTGACTGTATATCTCTTAAATGTCAACATATACACATATGATTTAGTTTACGAAGATTTTTCAATGCCGAGAACCTCGATCAGAGAGTAAAAAAGGCGTAAGGTTCACAATGGTGTAAAATTAAAATGTGATATAACGGGCTAGGATTCGAGTTACAGGAACAATGGACAAACCAACCACCCAAGAATGGAATCGTCAAGCGAAAACACTTGACAACCTCTTAGAAGCAGCTTTTTTTGCCACCAGACTTTTCTCCATCAATTAGGAATCTGATCCCGTCACTAAAAATATTACTTAAATTGTAGCCATTTGTTGAGTGTTTTTTTTTTGGTGTCTAATCCGCATATATATCACCATTGCCCTTGATTTTCTTGACTGAATATCTCTTAAATGTCAACATATACACGTGTGATTTAGTTTACGAAAATTTTTCAATGCCGAGAACCTCGATCAGAGAGTAAAAAAGGCGTAAGGTTCACAATGGTGTAAAATTAAAATGGGATATACCGGGGCTAGGATTCGAGTTACTGGAACAACGGCCAAACCAACCACCCAAGAATGGAATCGTCGAGAGAAAACACTTGACAACCTCCTAGAAGCAGCTTTTTTTGCCACCAGACCTTTCTCCATCAATTACGAATCTGATGCGTCACTAAACACATTCCTTAAATTGTAGCGATTTGTTGAGTGTTTTTTTGGTGTCTAATCCGCATATATATCATCAATGCCCTTGATTTTATTCACTGTATATCTCTTAAATGTCAACAGATACACGTGTGATTTAGTTTACGAAGATTTTTCAATGCCGAGAACCTCGATCAGAGAGTAAAAAAGGCGTAAGGTTCACAATGGTGTAAAATTAAAATGGGATATACCGGGCTAGAATTCAAGTTACAGGAAAAGGGCCAAACCAACCACCCAAGAATGGAATCGTCGAGCGAAAACACTTGACAACCTCCTAGAAGCAGCTTTTCTACCAACCAGACCTTTCTCCATCAATTAGGAATCTTATGCCGTCACTAAACACATTCCTTAAATTGTAGCTATTTGTTGAGTGTTTTTTTTTTTGTGTCTAATCCGCAAATATATCACCACTGCCCTTGATTTTCTTGACTGTATATCTCTTAAATGTCAACATATACACGTGTGATTTAGTTTACGATGATTTTTCAATGCCGAGAACTTCGATCAGAGAGTTAAAATGGCGTAAGGTTCACAATGGTGTAAAATTAAAATGGGATATACGGGGCTAGGATTCGAGTTATAGGAACAAGGGCCAAACCAACCACCCAAGAATGGAATCGTCGAGTGAAAACACTTGACAACCTCCTAGAAGCAGCTTTTCTTGCCACCACACATTTCTCCATTAATTAGGAATCTGATGCCGTCACTAAACACATTCCTTATATTGTAGCCATTTGTTGAGTGTTTTTTTTGGTGTCTAATCCGCATATATCATCATTGCCCTTGATTTTCTTGACTGTATATCTCTTAAATGTCAACAGATACACGTGTGATTTAGTTTACGAAGATTTTTCAATGCCGAGAACCTCGATCAGAGAGTAAAAAAGGCGTAAGGTTCACAATGGTGTAAAATTAAAATGGGATATACCGGGCAAGGATTCGAGTTACAGGAACAAGGGCCAAACCAACCACCCAAGAATGGAATCGTCGAGAAAAAACACTTGACAAACTCCTAGAAGCAGCTTTTCTTGCCACCAGACCTTTCTCCATCAATTAGGAATCTGATGTCGTTACTAAACACATTCCTTAAATTGTAGCCATTTGTTGAGTGTTTTTTTTGTCCCTAATCCGCATATATATCACCATTGCCCTTGATTTTCTTGACTATATATCTCTTAAATGTCAACAAATACACGTATGATTTAGTTTACGAAGATTTTTCAATGCCGAGAACTTCGATCAGAGAGTAAAAAAGGGGTAAGGTTCACAATGGTGTAAAATTAAAATGGGATATACGGGGCTAGGATTCGAGTTATAGGAACAAGGGCCAAATCTAACAC
This sequence comes from Helianthus tuberosus, assembly GCA_030545235.1. NCBI lineage: Eukaryota > Viridiplantae > Streptophyta > Magnoliopsida > Asterales > Asteraceae > Helianthus > Helianthus tuberosus. Next base: position 6,743,889 of record CM060452.1, read on the forward strand.
CCAAGAATGGAATCGTCGAGCGAAAACACTTGACAACCTCTTAGAAGTAGCTTTTCTTGCCACCAAACCTTTCTCCATTAATTAGGAATCTGATGCCGTCTCTAAACACATTCCTTAAATTGTAGCCATTTGTTGAGTGTTTTTTTTTTGTGTCTAATCCGCATATATATCATCATTGCCCATGATTTTCTTGACTGTATATCTCTTAAATGTCAACAGATACACGTGTGATTTAGTTTACGAAGATTTTTCAATGCCGAGAACCTCGATCATAGAGTAAAAAAGGCGTAAGGTTCACAGTGGTGTAAAATTAAAATGGGATATACCGGGCTAGGATTCGAGTTACAGGAACAAGGGCAAAGCCAACCACCCAAGAATGGAATCGTCGAGCAAAAACACTTGACAACCTCCTAGAAGCAGCTTTTCTTGCCTCCAGACGTTTCTCCATCAATTAGGAATCTGATGTCGTTACTAAACACATTTCTTAAATTGTAGCCATTTGTTGCGTGTTTTTTTTTTGTCTCTAATCCGCATATATATTATCATTGCCCTTGATTTTCTTCACTGTATATCTCTTAAATGTCAACAGATACACATGTGATTTAGTTTACGAAGATTTTTCAATGCCGAGAACCTCGATCAGAGAGTAAAAAAGGCGTATGGTTCACAATGGTGTAAAATTAAAATGGGATATACCGGGCTAGGATTCGAGTTACAAGAACAAGGGCCAAACCAACCACCCAAGAATGGAATCGTCGAGTGAAAACACTTGACAACCTCCTAGAAGCAGCTTTTCTTGCCACCAAACCTTTCTCCATTAATTAGGAATCTGATGCCGTCTCTAAACACATTCCTTAAATTGTTGCCATTTGTTGAGTGTTTTTTTTTTTGGTGTCTAATCCGCATATATATCATCATTGCCCATGATTTTCTTGACTGTATATCTCTTAAATGTCAACAGATACACGTGTGATTTAGTCTACGAAGATTTTTTCAATGCCGAGAACCTCGATCATAGAGTAAAAAAGGCGTAAGGTTCACAATGGTGTAAAATTAAAATGGGATATACCGGGCTAGAATTCGAGTTACAGGAACAAGGGCCAAACCAACCACCCAAGAATGGAATCGTCGAGCAAAAACACTTGACAACCTCCTAGAAGCAGCTTTTCTTGCCACCAGATCTTTCTCCATCAATTAGGAATCTGATGTCGTTACTAAACCCATTTCTTAAATTGTATTCATTTGTTGAGTGTTTTTTTTTGGGTCTCTAATCCGCATATATATCATCATTGCCCTTGATTTTCTTCACTGTATATCTCTTAAATGTCAACAGATACACATGTGATTTAGTTTACGAAGATTTTTCAATGCCGAGAATCTCGATCAGAGAGTAAAAAAGGCGTATGGTTCACAATGGTGTAAAATTAAAATGGGATATACCGGGCTAGGATTCGAGTTACAGGAACAAAGGCCAAACCAACCACCCAAGAATGGAATCGTCGAGCGAAAACACTTGACAACCTCCTAGAAGCAGTTTTTCTACCAACCAGACCTTTCTCCATCAATTCGGAACCTGATGTCGTTACTAAACACATTTCTTAAATTGTAGCCATTTGTTGAGTGTTTTTTTTTGGTCTCTAGTCCGCATATATATCATCATTGCCCTTGATTTTCTTCACTGTATATCTCTTAAATGTCAACAGATACACATGTGATTTAGTTTACGAAGATTTTTCAATGCCGAGAACCTCGATCAGAGAGTAAAAAAGGCGTATGGTTCACAATGGTGTAAAATTAAAATGGGATATACCGGGCTAGGATTCGAGTTACAGGAACAAGGGCCAAACTAACCACCCAAGAATGGAATCGTCGAGCGAAAACACTTGACAACCTCCTAGAAGCAGCTTTTCTTGCCACCAAACCTTTCTCCATTAATTAGGAATCTGATGCCGTCTCTGAACACATTCCTTAAATTGTAGCCATTTGTTGAGTGTTTTTTTTTGGTGTCTAATCCGCATATATATCATCATTGCCGTTGATTTTCTTGACTGTATATCTCTTAAATGTCAACAGATACACGTGTGATTTAATTTACGAAGATTTTTCAATGCCGAGAACCTCGATCAGAGAGTAAAAATGGCGTATGGTTCACAATGGTGTAAAATTAAAATGGGATATACCGGGCTAGGATTCGAGTTACAGGAACAAGGGCCAAACCAACCACCCAAGAATGGAATCGTCGAGCGAAAACACTTGACAACCTCCTAGAATCAGCTTTTCTTGCCACCAGACCTTTCTCCATCAATTAGGAATCTGATGTCGTTACTAAACACATTCCTTAAATTGTAGCCATTTGTTGAGTGTTTTTTTTGTCTCTAATCCGCATATATATCACCATTGCCCTTGATTTTCTTGACTGTATATCTCTTAAATGTCAACATATACACGTATGATTTAGTTTACGAAGATTTTGCAATGCCGAGAACTTCGATCAGAGAGTAAAAAAGGGGTAAGGTTCACAATGGTGTAAAATTAAAATGGGATATACGGGGCTAGGATTCGAGTTATAGGAACAAGGGCCAAACCAACCACCCAAGAATGGAATCGTCGAGTGAAAACACTTGACAACCTCCTAGAAGCAGCTTTTCTTGCCACCAAACCTTTCTCCATTAATTAGGAATCTGATGCCGTCTCTAAACACATTCCTTAAATTGTAGCCATTTGTTGAGTGTTTTTTTTGGTGTCTAATCCGCATATATATATCATCATTGCCCATGATTTTCTTGACTGTATATCTCTTAAATGTCAACAGATACACGTGTGATTTAGTTTACGAAGATTTTTCAATGCCGAGAACCTCGACCATAGAGTAAAAAAGGCCTAAGGTTCACAATGGTGTAAAATTAAAATGGGATATACCGGGCTAGGATTCGAGTTACAGGAACAAGGGCCAAACCAACCACCCAAGAATGGAATCGTCGAGCAAAAACACTTGACAACCTCCTAGAAGCAGCTTTTCTTGCCACCAGACCTTTCTCCATCAATTCGGAATCTGATGTCGTTACTAAACACATTTCTTAAATTGTAGCCATTTGTTGAGTGTTTTTTTTTTGGTCTCTAATCCGCATATATATCATCATTGCCCTTGATTTTCTACACTGTATATCTCTTAGATGTCAACAGATACACATGTGATTTAGTTTACGAAGATTTTTCAATGCCGAGAACCTCGATCAGAGAGTAAAAAAGGCGTATGGTTCACAATGGTGTAAAATTAAAATGGGATATACCGGGCTAGGATTCGAGTTACAGGAACAAGGGCCAAACCAACCACCCAAGAATGGAACCGTCGAGTGAAAACACTTGACAACCTCCTAGAAGCAGCTTTTCTTGCCACCAGACCTTTCTCCATCAATTAGGAATCTGATGTCGTTACTAAACACATTCCTAAAATTGTAGCCATTTGTTGAGTGTTTTTTGTCTCTAATCCGCATATATATCACCATTGCCCTTGATTTTCTTGACTGTATATCTCTTAAATGTTAACATATACACGTATGATTTAGTTTACGAAGATTTTTCAATGCCGAGAACTTCGATCAGAGAGTAAAAAAGGGGTAAGGTTCACAATGGTGTAAATTTAAAATGGGATATACGGGGCTAGGATTCGAGTTATAGGAACAAGGGCCAAACCAACCACCCAAGAATGGAATCGTCGAGCGAAAACACTTGACAACCTCTTAGAAGCAGCTTTTCTTGCCACCAGACCTTTCTCCATTAATTAGGAATCTGATGCCGTCTCTAAACACATTTCTTAAATTGTAGCCATTTGTTGAGTGTTTTTTTTGGTGTCTAATCCGCATATATATAATCATTGCCCTTGATTTTCTTTACTGTATATCTCTTAAATGTCAACAGATACACGTGTGATTTAGTTTACGAAGATTTTTCAATGCCGAGAACCTCGATCAGAGAGTAAAAAAGGCGTAAGGTTCACAATGGTGTAAAACTAAAATGGGATATATCAGGCTAGGATTCGAGTTACAGGAACAAGGGCCAAACCAACAACCCAAGAATGGAATCGTCGAGCAAAAACACTTGACAACCTCCTAAAAGCAGCTTTTCTTGCCACCAGACCTTTGTCCATCAATTAGGAATCTGATGCCGTCATAAACACATTCCTTAAATTGTAGCCATTTGTTGAGTGTTTTTTTTTTGTGTCTAATCCGCATATATATCACCATTGCCCTTGATTTTCTTGACTGTATATCTCTTAAATGTCAACATATACACGTGTGATTTAGTTTACGAAGATTTTTCAATGCCGAGAACTTCGATCAGAGAGTAAAAAAGGCGTAAGGTTCACAATGGTGTAAAATTAAAATGGGATATACGGGGCTAGGATTCGAGTTATAGGAACAAGGGCCAAACCAACCACCCAAGAGTGGAATCGTCGAGCGAAAACACTTGACAACCTCCTAGAAGCAGCTTTTCATGCCACCAGACCTTTCTCCATTAATTAGGAATCTGATGCCGTCACAAAACACATTCCTTAAATTGTAACCATTTGTTGAGTGTTTTTTTTGGTGTCTAATCCGCATATATATTATCATTGCCCTTGATTTTCTTTACTGTATATCTCTTAAATGTCAACATATACACGTGGGATTTAGTTTACGAAGAATTTTCAATGCCGAGAACCTCGATCAGAGAGTAAAAAAGGCGTAAGGTTCACCATGGTGTAAAATTAAAATGGGATATACCGGGCTAGGATTCGAGTTACAGGAACAAGGGCCAAACCAACCACCCAAGAATGGAATCGTCGAGAAAAACACTTGACAACCTCCTAGAAGCAGCTTTTCTTCCCACCAGACCTTTCTCCATTAATTAGGAATCTGATGTCGTTACTAAACACATTCCTTAAATTGTAGCCATTTGTTGAGTGTTTTTTTTTTTGGTCTCTAATCCACATATATATCACCATTGCCCTTGATTTTCTTGACTGTATATCTCTTAAATGTCAACATATACACGTGTGATTTAGTTTAAGAAGATTTTTCAATGCCGAGAACTTCGATCAGAGAGTAAAAAAGGCGTAAGGTTCACAATGGTGTAAAATTAAAATGGGATATATGGGGCTAGGATTCGAGTTATAGGAACAAGGGCCAAACCAACCACCCAAGAATGGAATCGTCGAGCGAAAACACTTGACAACCTCTTAGAAGCAGCTTTTCTTGCCACCAGACCTTTCTCCATTAATTAGGAATCAGATGCCGTCACTAAACACATTCCTTAAATTGTAACCATTTTTTGAGTGTTTTTTTTTGGTGTCTAATCTGCATATATATAATCATTGCCCTTGATTTTCTTTACTGTATATCTCTTAAATGTCAACAGATACACGTGTGATTTAGTTTACGAAGATTTTTCAATGCCGAGAACCTCGATCAGAGAGTAAAAAAGGCGTAAGGTTCACAATGGTGTAAAACTAAAATGGGATATATCAGGCTAGGATTCGAGTTACAGGAACAAGGGCCAAACCAACAACCCAAGAATGGAATCGTCGAGCAAAAACACTTGACAACCTCCTAAAAGCAGCTTTTCTTGCCACCAGACCTTTGTCCATCAATTAGGAATCTGATGCCGTCATAAACACATTCCTTAAATTGTAGCCATTTGTTGAGTGTTTTTTTTTTGGTCTCTAATCCGCATATATATCACCTTTGCCCTTGATTTTCTTGACTGTATATCTCTTAAATGTCAACATATACACGTGTGATTTAGTTTACGAAGATTTTTCAATGCCGAGAACTTCGATCAGAGAGTAAAAAAGGCGTAAGTTTCACAATGGTGTAAAATTAAAATGGGATATACGGGGCTCGGATTCGAGTTATAGGAACAAGGGCCAAACCAACAACCCAAGAATGGAATCGTCGAGCGAAAACACTTGACAACCTCCTAGAAGCAGCTTTTCTACCAACCAGACCTTTCTCCATCAATTAGGAATCTAATGCCGCCATTAAACACATTCCTTAAATTGTAGCTATTTGTTGAGTGTTTTTTTTTGTGTCTAATCCGCATATATATCACCATTGCCATTGATTTTCTTGACTGTATATCTCTTAAATGTCAACATATACACGTGTGATTTAGTTTACGAAGATTTTTCAACGCCGAGAACTTCGACCAGAGAGTAAAAAAGGTGTAAAGTTCACAATGATGTAAAATTAAAATGGGATATACGGGGCTAGGATTCGAGTTATAGGAACAAGGGCTAAACCAACCACCCAAGAATGGAATCGTCGAGCGAAAACACTTGACAACCTCCTAGAAGCAGCTTTTCTTGCCACCAGACCTTTCTCCATTTATTAGGAATCTGATGCCGTCACTAAACACATTCCTTATATTGTAGCCATTTATTGAGTGTTTTTTTTGGTGTCTAATCCGCATATATATCATCATTGCCCATGATTTACTTGACTGTATATCTCTTAAATGTCAACAGATACACGTGTGATTTAGTTTACGAAGAGATTTCAATGCCGAAAACTTCGATCAGAGAGTAAAAAAGGCGTAAGGTTCACAATGGTGTAAAATTAAAATGGGATACACCGGGCTAGGATTCGAGTTATAGGAACAAGGGCCAAACCAACCACCCAAGAATGGATTCGTTGAGCGAAAACACTTGACAACCTCCTAGAAGCAGCTTTTCTACCAACCAGACCTTTCTCCATCAATTAGGAATCTTATGCCGCCACTAAACACATTCCTTAAATTGAAACTATTTGTTGAGTGTTTTTTTTTTTTTGTGTCTAATCCGCATATATATCACCATTGCCATTGATTTTCTTGACTGTATATCTCTTAAATGTCAACATATACACGTGTGATTTAGTCTACGAAGATTTTTCAATGCCGAGAACTTCGATCAGAGAGTAAAAAAGGCGTAAGGTTCACAATGGTGTAAAATTAAAATGGGATACACCGGGCTAGGATTCTAGTTACAGGAACAAGGGCCAAACCAACCACCCAAGAATGGAATCGTCGAGCAAAAACACTTGACAACCTCCTAGAAGCAGCTTTTCTTGCCACCAGACCTTTCTCCATTAATTAGGAATCTGATGCTGTCACTAAACACATTCCTTAAATTGTAGCCATTTGTTGAGTGTTTTTTTGTGTCTAATCCGCATATATATCACCATTGCCCTTGATTTTCTTGACTGTATATCTCTTAAATGTCAACATATACACGTGTGATTTAGCTTACGAAGATTTTTCAATGCCGAGAACTTCGATCAGAGAGTAAAAAAGGCGTAAGGTTCACAATGGTGTAAAATTAAAATGTGATATACGGGGATAGAATTCGAGTTATAAGAACAAGGGCCAAACCAACCACCCAAGAATGGAATCGTCGAGCGAAAACACTTGACAACCTCCTAGAAGCAGCTTTTCTACCAACCAGACCTTTCTCCATCAATTAGGAATCTTATGCCGTCACTAAACACATTCCTTAAATTGTAGCCATTTGTTGAGTGTTTTTTTTGTGTCTAATCCGCATATATATCACCATTGCCATTGATTTTCTTGACTGTATATCTCTTAAATGTCAACATATACACGTGTGATTTAGTTGACGAAGATTTTTCAATGCCGAGAACTTCGATCAGAGAGTAAAAAAGGCGTAAGGTTCACAATGGTGTAAAATTAAAATGGGATATACGGGGCTAGGATTCGAGTTATAGGAACAAGGGCCAAACCAACCACCCAAGAATGGAATCGTCGAGCGAAAACACTTGACAACCTCCTAGAAGCAGCTTTTCTTGCCACCAGACCTTTCTCCATTAATTAGGAATCTGATGCCGTCACTAAACACATTCCTTATATTGTAGCCATTTGTTGAGTATTTTTTTGGGTGTCTAATCCGCATATATATCATCATTGCCCTTGATTTTCTTGACTGTATATCTCTTAAATGTCAACAGATACACGTGTGATTTAGTTTACGAAGATTTTTCAATGCCGAAAACCTCGATCAGAGAGTAAAAAAGGCGTAAGGTTCACAATGGTGTAAAATTAAAATGGGATACACCGGGCTAGGATTCGAGTTACAGGAACAAGGGCCAAACCAACCACCCAAGAATGGAATCGTCGAGCGAAAACACTTGACAACCTCCTAGAAGCAGCTTTTCTACCAACCAGACCTTTTTCCATCAATTAGGAATCTGATGTCGTTACTAAACACATTCCTTAAATTGTAGCCATTTGTTGAGTGTTTTTTTTGGTCTCTAATCCGCATATATATCACCCTTGCCCTTGATTTTCTTGACTGTATATCTCTTAAATGTCGACATATACACGTGTGATTTAGTTTACGAAAGTTTTTCAATGCTGAGAACTTCGATCAGAGAGTAAAAAAGGCGTAAGGTTCACAATGGGGTAAAATTAAAATGGGATATACGGGGCTAGGATTCGAGTTATAGGAACAAGGGCCAAACCAACCACCCAAGAATGGAATCGTCGAGCGAAAACACTTTACAACCTCCTAGAAGCAGCTTTTCTACCAACCAGACCTTTCTCCATCAATTAGGAATCTTATGCCGTCACTAAACACATTCCTTAAATTGTAGCTATTTGTTGAGTGTTTTTTTTTTTGTGTCTAATCCGCATATATATCACCATTGCCATTGATTTTCTTGACTGTATATCTCTTAAATGTCAACATATACACATGTGATTTTGTTTACGAAGATTTTTCAATGCCGAGAACTTCGATCAGAGAGTAAAAAAGGCGTAAGGTTCATAATGGTGTAAAATTAAAATGGGATATACGGGGCTAGGATTCGAGTTATAGGAAAAAGGGCCAAACCAACCACCCAAGAATGGAATCGTTGAGCGAAAACACTTGACAACCTCCTAGAAGCAGCTTTTCTTGCCACCAGACCTTTGTCCATTAATTAGGAATCTGATGCCGTCACTAAACACATTCCTTAAATTGTAGCCATTTGTTGAGTGTTTTTTTGTGTCTAATCCGCATATATATCACCATTGCCCTTGATTTTCTTGACTGTATATCTCTTAAATGTCAACATATACACGTGTGATTTAGTTTACGAAGATTTTTCAATACCGAGAACCTCTATCAGAGAGTAAAAAAGGCGTAAGGTTCACAATGGTGTAAAATTAAAATTGGATATACCGGGCTAGGATTCGAGTTGCAGGAACAAGGGCCAAACCAACCACCCAAGAATGGAATCGTCGAGCAAAAACACTTGACAACCTCCTAGAAGCAGTTTTTCTTGCCACCAGACCTTTCTCCATCAATTAGGAATCTGATGTCGTTACTAAACACATTCCTTAAATTGTTGCCATTTGTTGAGTGTTTTTTTTGGTCTCTAATCCGCATATATATCACCATTGCCCTTGATTTTCTTGACTGTATATCTCTTAAATGTCAACATATACACGTGTGATTTAGTTTACGAAGATTTTTCAATGCCGAGAACTTCGATCAGAGAGTAAAAAAGGCGTAAGGTTCACAATGGTGTAAAATTAAAATGGGATATACGGGGCTAGGATTCGAGTTATAGGAACAAGGGCCAAACCAACCACCCAAGAATGGAATCGTCGAGCGAAAACACTTGACAACCTCCTAGAAGCAGCTTTTCTTGCCACCAGACCTTTCTCCATTAATTAGGAATCTGATGCCGTCACTAAACACATTCCTTATATTGTAGCCATTGGTTGAGTGTTTTTTTTTGTGTCTAATCCGCATATATATCATCATTGCCCTTGATTTTCTTGACTGTATATCTCTTAAATGTCAACAGATACACATGTGATTTAGTTTACGAAGATTTTTCAATGTCGAAAACCTCGATCAGAGAGTAAAAAAGGCGTAAGGTTCACAATGGTGTAAAATTAAAATGGGATACACCGGGCTAGGATTCGAGTTACAGGAACAAGGGTCAAACCAACCACCCAAGAATGGAAACGTCGAGCAAAAACACTTGACAACCTCCTAGAAGCAGCTTTTCTTGCCACCAGACCTTTCTCTATCAATTAGGAATCTGATGTCGTTACTAAACACATTCCTTAAATTGTAGCCATTTGTGGAGTGTTTTTTTTTTGTCTCTAATCCGCATATATATCACCATTGCCCTTGATTTTCTTGACTGTATATCTCTTAAATGTCAACATATACACGTGTGATTTAGTTTACGAAGATTTTTCAATGCCGAGAACTTCGATCAGAGAGTTAAAAAGGCGTAAGGTTCACAATGGTGTAAAATTAAAATGGGATATACGGGGCTAGGATTCGAGTTATAGGAACAAGGGCCAAACCAACCACCCAAGAATGGAATCGTCGAGCGAAAACACTTGACAACCTCCTAGAAGCAGCTTTTCTTGCCACCAGACCTTTCTCCATTAATTAGGAATCTGATGCCGTCACTAAACACATTCCTTATATTGTAGCCATTTGTTGAGTGTTTTTTTTGGTGTCTAATCCGCATATATATATCATCATTGCCCTTGATTTTCTTGACTGTATATCTCTTAAATGTCAACAGATACACGTGTGATTTAGTTTACGTAGATTTTTCAATGCCGAAAATCTCGATCAAAGAGTAAAAAAGGCGTGAGGTTCACAATGGTGTAAAATTAAAATGGGATACACCGGGCTAGGATTCGAGTTACAGGAACAAGGGTCAAACCAACCACCCAAGAATGGAATCGTCGAGCAAAAACACTTGACAACCTCCTAGAAGCAGCTTTTCTTGCCACCAGGCCTTTCTCCATTAATTAGGAATCTGATGTCGTTACTAAACACATTCCTTAAATTGTAGCCATTTGTTGAGTGTTTTTTTTTTGTCTCTAATCCGCATATATATCACCATTGCCCTTGATTTTCTTGACTGTATATCTCTTAAATGTCAACATATACACGTGTGATTTAGTTTTTGAAGATTTTTCAATGCCGAGAACTTCGATCAGAGAGTAAAAAAGGCGTAAGGTTCACAATGGTGTAAAATTAAAATGGGATATACAGGGCTAGGATTCGAGTTATAGGAACAAGGGCCAAACCAACCACCCAAGAACTGAATCGTCGAGCGAAAACACTTGACAACCTCCTAGAAGCAGCTTTTCTACCAACCAGACCTTTCTCCATCAATTAGGAATCTTATGCCGCCACTAAACACATTCCTTAAATTGTAGCTATTTGTTGAGTGTTTTTTTTGTGTCTAATCCGCATATATATCACCATTGCCATTGATTTTCTTGACTGTATATCTCTTAAATGTCAACATATACACGTGTGATTTAGTTTAGGAAGATTTTTCAATGCCGAGAACCTCGATCAGAGAGTAAAAAAGGCGTATGGTTCACAATGGTGTAAAATTAAAATTGAATATACCGGGCTAGGATTCGAGTTGAAGGAACAAGGGCCAAACCAACCACCCAAGAATGGAATCATCGAGCGAAAACACTTGACAACCTCCTAGAAGCAGCTTTTCTTGCCACCAGACCTTTCTCCATCAATTAGGAATCTGATACCGTCACTAAACACATTCCTTAGACTGTAGCCATTTGTTGAGTGTTTTTTTTTGTCTAATCCGCATATCTATCACCATTGCCCTTGATTTTCTTGACTTTATATCTCTTAAATGTCAACATATACACGTGTGATTTAGTTTAAGAAGATTTTTCAAAACCGAGAACCTCGATCAGAGAGTAAAAAAGGCGTAAGGTTCACAATGGTGTAAAATTAAAATGGGATATACCGGGCTAGGATTCGAGTTACAGGAACATGGGCCAAACCAACCATCCAAGAATGGAATCGTCAAGCGAAAACACTTGACAACCTCCTAGAAGCTGCTTTTCTATCTACCAGACCTTTCTCCATCAATTAGGAATCTGATGCCGTCACTAAACACATTCCTTAAATTGTAGCCATTTGTTGAGTGTTTTTTTTGTTTCTAATCCGCATATATATCACCATTGTTCTTGATTTTCTTGACTGTATATCTCTTAAATGTCAACATATACATGTGTGATTTAGTTTACGAGGATTTTTCAATGCCGAGAACCTCGATCAGAGATTAAAAAATGCGTCAGGTTCACAAAGATGTAAAATTAAAATGGGATATACCGAGCTAGGATTCGAGTTACAGTACAAGGGCCAAACATACCAACCAAGAATGGAATCGTTGAGCAAAAACATTTGACAACCTCCTAGAAGCAGCTTTTCTTGCCACCAGACCTTTCTCCATCAATTAGGAATCTGATGCCATTACTAAACACATTCCTTAAATTGTAGCCATTTGTTGAGTGTTTTTTTTGGTGTCTAATCCGCATATATATCACCATTGCCCTTGATTTTCTTGACTGTGTATCTCTTAAATGTCAACATATACACGTGTGATTTAGTTTACGAAGATTTTTCAATGCTGAGAACTTCGATCAGAGAGTAAAAAAGGCGTAAGGTTCAAAATGGTGTAAAATTAAAATGGGATATACGGGGATAGGATTCGAGTTATAGGAACAAGGGCCAAACCAACCACCCAAGAATGGAATCGTCGAGCGAAAACACTTGACAACCTCCTAGAAGCAGCTTTTCTACCAACCAGACCTTTCTCCATCAATTAGGAATCTTATGCCGCCACTAAACACATTTCTTAAATTGTAGCTATTTGTTGAGTGTTTTTTTTGTGTCTAATCCGCATATATATCACCATTGCCATTGATTTTCTTGACTGTATATCTCTTAAATGTCAACATATACACGTGTGATTTAGTTTACGAAGATTTTTCAATGCCGAGAACTTCGATCAGAGAGTAAAAAAGGCGTAAGGTTCACAATGATATAAAATTAAAATGGGATATACGAGGCTAGGATTCGAGTTATAGGAACAGGGGCCAAACCAACCACCCAAGAATGGAATCGTCGAGCGAAAACACTTGACAACCTCCTAGATGCAGCTTTTCTTGCCACCAGACCTTTCTCCATTAATTAGGAATCTGATGCCGTCACTAAACACATTCCTTATATTGTAGCCATTTGTTGAGTGTTTTTTTTGGTGTCTAATCCGCATATATATCATCATTGCCTTTGATTTTCTTGACTGTATATCTCTTAAATGTCAAAAGATACACGTATGATTTAGTTTACGAAGATTTTTCAATGCCGAGAACTTCGATCAGAGAGTAAAAAAGGCGTAAGGTTCACAATGGTGTAAAATTAAAATGGGATACACCGGGCTAGGATTCGAGTTACAGGAACAAGGACCAAACCAACCACCCAAGAATGGAATCGTCGAGCAAAAACACTTGACAACCTTCTAGAAGCAGCTTTTCTTGCCACCAGACCTTTCTCCATCAATTAGGAATTTGATGTCGTTACTAAACACATTCCTTAATTTGTAGCCATTTGTTGAATGTTTTTTTTGGTCTCTAATCCGCATATATATCACCATTGCCCTTGATTTTCTTGACTGTGTATCTCTTAAATGTCAACATATACACGTGTGATTTAGTTTACGAAGATTTTTCAATGCCGAGAACTTCGATCAGAGAGTAAAAAAGGCGTAAGGTTCACAATGGTGTAAAATTAAAATGGGATATACCGGGCTAGGATTGGAGTTACAGGAACAAGGGCCAAACCAACCACCCAAGAATGGAATCGTCGAGCGAAAACACTTGACAACCTCCTAGAAGCAGCTTTTCTACCAACCAGACCTTTCTCCATCAATTAGGAATTTTATGCCGCCACTAAACACATTCCTTAAATTGTAGCTTTTTGTTGAGTGTTTTTTTTTTTGTGTCTAATCCGCATATATATCACCATTGCCATTGATTTTCTTGACTGTATATCTCTTAAATGTCAACATATATACGTGTGATTTAGTTTACGAAGATTTTTCAGTGCCGAGAACTTCGATCAGAGAGTAAAAAAGGCGTAAGGTTCACAATGGTGTAAAATTAAAATGGGATACACCGGGCTAGGATTCGAGTTACAGGAACAAGGGCCAAACCAACCACCCAAGAATGGAATTGTCGCGCAAAAACACTTGACAACCTCCTAGAAGCAGCTTTTCTTGCCACCAGACCTTTCTCCATCAATTAGGAATCTGATGTCGTTACTAAACACATTCCTTAAATTGTAGCCATTTGTTGAGTGTTTTTTTTTGTCTCTAATCCGCATATATATCACCATTTCCCTTGATTTTCTTGACTGTATATCTCTTAAATGTCAACATATACACGTGTGATTTTGTTTACGAAGATTTTTCAATACCGAGAAATTCGATCAGAGAGTAAAAAAGGCGTAAGGTTCACAATGGTGTAAAATTAAAATGGGATATACGGGGCTAGGATTCGAGTTATAGGAAAAAGGGCCAAACCAACCACCCAAAAATAGAATCGTCGAGCGAAAACACTTGACAACCACCAAGAAGCAGCTTTTCTTGCCACCAGACCTTTCTCCATTAATTAGGAATCTGATGCCGTCACTAAACACATTCCTTAAATTGTAGCCATTTGTTGAGTATTTTTTTGTGTCTAATCCGCATATATATCACCATTGCCCTTGATTTTCTTGACTGTATATCTCTTAAATGTCAACATATACACGTGTGATTTAGTTTACGAAGATTTTTCAATGCCGAGAACTTCGATCAGAGAGTAAAAAAGGCGTAAGGTTCACAATGGTGTAAAATTAAAATGGGATACACCGGGCTAGGATTCGAGTTACAGGAACAAGGGCCAAACCAACCACCCAAGAATGGAATAGTCGAGCAAAAACACTTGACAACCTCCTAGAAGCAGCTTTTCATGCCACCAGACCTTTCTCCATCAATTAGGAATCTGATGTCGTTACTAAACATATTCCTTAAATTGTAGCCATTTGTTGAGTGTTTTTTTTTATCTCTAATCCGCAAATATATCACCATTGCCCTTGATTTTCTTGACTGTATATCTCTTAAATGTCAACATATACACGTGTGATTTTGTTTACGAAGATTTTTCTATACCGAGAACTTCGATCAGAGAGTAAAAAGGGCGTAAGGTTCACAATGGTGTAAAATTGAAATGGGATATACGGGGCTAGGATTCGAGTTATAGAAAAAGGGCCAAACCAACCACCCAAGAATGGAATCGTCGAGCGAAAACACTTGACAACCACCTAGAAGCAGCTTTTCTTGCCACCAGACCTTTCTCCATTAATTAGGAATCTGATGCCGTCACTAAACACATTCCTTAAATTGTAGCCATTTGTTGAGTATTTTTTTTGTGTCTAATCCGCATATATATCACCATTGCCCTTGATTTTCTTGACTGTATATCTCTTAAATGTTAACATATACACTTGTGATTTAGTTTACGAAGGTTTTTCAATGCCGAGAATCTCGATCAGAGAGTAAAAAGGCGTAAGGTTCACAATGGTGTAAAATTAAAATAGAATATACCAGGCTAGGATTCGAGTTAAAGGAACAAGGGCCAAACCAACCACCCAAGAATGGAATCGTCGAGCGAAAACACTTGACAACCACCTAGAAGCAGCTTTTCTTGCCACCAGATCTTTCTCCATCAATTAGGAATCTGATGCCGTCACTAAACACATTCCTTTAATTGTAGCCATTTGTTGAGTGTTTATTTTGGTTTCTAATCCGCATATATATCACCATTGCCCTTGATTTTCTTGACTGCAGATCTCTTAAATGTCAACATATACACTTGTGATTTAGTTTACGAAGATTTTTCAATGCCTAAAACCTCGATCAGAGAGTAAAAAAGACCTAAGGTTCACAATTGTGTAAAATTAAAATGGGATATACCGGGCTAGCATTCGAGTTACAGGAACAAGGGCCAAACCAACCACTTAAGAATGGAATCGTCGAGCGAAAACACTTGACAACCTCCTAGAAACAGCTTTCCTTGCCACCAGACCTTTCTCCATCAATTAGGAATCTGATGCCGTCACTAAACACATTCCTTAAATTGTAGTCATTTGTTGAGTTTTTTTTGTCTCTAATCCACATATATATCACCATTGCCCTTGATATTCTTGACTGTATATCTCTTAAATGTCAACATATACACGTGTGATTTAGTTTTCGAAGTTTTTTCAATGCCGAGAATCTCGATCAGAGAGTAAAAAGGCGTAAGGTTCACAATGTTGTAAAATTAAAAGAGGATATACCAGGCTAGGATTCGAGTTACATGAGCAAGGGCCAAACCAACAAACTAAGAATGGAATCGTCGAGCGAAAACACTTGACAACTTCCTAGAAGCAGCTTTTCTTGCCACCAGACCTTTCTCCATCAATTAGTATTCTGATGCCGTCACTAAACACATTCCTTAAATTGTAGTCATTTGTTGAGTTTTTTTTGTCTCTAATCCACATCTATATCACCATTGCCCTTGATATTCTTGACTGTATATCTCTTAAATTTCAACATATACACGTGTGATTTAGTTTACGAAGATTTTTCAATGCCGAGAATCTCGATCAGAGAGTAAAAAGGCGTAAGGTTCACAATGTTGTAAAATTAAAAGAGGATATACCAGGCTAGGATTCGAGTTACACGAGCAAGGGCCAAACCAACAACCTAAGAATGGAATCGTCGAGCGAAAACACTTGACAACCTCCTAGAAGCAGCTTTTCTTGCCACCAGACCTTTCTCCATCAATTAGTAATCTGATGCCATCACAAAACACATTCCTTAAATTGTAGCCATTTGTTGAGTGTTTTTTTTTTTGTGTCTAATCCGCATATATATCACCATCGCCCTTGATTTTCTTGACTGTATATCTCTTAAATGTCAACGTATACACGTGTCATTTAGTTTACGAAGCTTTTTCAATGCCGAAATCCTCGATCAGAGAGTAAAAAAGGCGTAAGGTTCACAATGGTGTAAAATTAAAATGGGATATACCGGGCTAGGATTCGAGTTACAGGAACAAGGGCCAAACAAACCACCCAAGAATGGAATCGTCGAGCGAAAACACTTGACAACCTCCTAGAAGCAGCTTTTCTTGCTACCAGACCTTTCTCCATCAATTAGGAATCTGATGTCGTTACTAAACACATTCCTTAAATTGTAGCCATATATCACCATTGCTGTAGGATCGTTTTCAGACCCGAAATGAGTCGTTCAGAGGTGTTCTTCTCAATACGAGAGGTGGAAACCAACGTATCGAGTTCGAAACAGCTTGCAATTCATTTTAAATGTCTTTTTGATTGATTTGACAAAGTTTTACAGCAAGACGACACTTCGGCAGCACTTCGACTCTCAAACTGGAATCTAATTTTGTTACAAATGACACGGCACATCCTAGTATTTATAGGCTAGGTCATTCCGCTTGAATCAGCCCAAGAGAAATCACTTTCAAGCGAAATTAGTGATTTCGTTTGAACTGACTTGATGTGATTACGAGCGGAATTACAAATTCTAATTCCGTGAGAAATTACCTCTCATCCTATATTTGACATTTTTCTCGTACAACGTGCCCTGATCTATCTATATACAAACAAGATTCGATACAAGACGAAGTCGACAGACGGATGCACCAACAGACTCCCCCTCGGATGTAACGAAGTCTTCGGTGTCGAGTCTTCAATCTTCAGTCTTTATCAATCCTCTCGATCTCTTCCGAAGTATCTAACAATGTAAATCTCCAGGATCTCAATCTAGCTTCTTCATCACTTTAATTCTCTTGATCAGATCTCTTGATTCTTTAAGTTCATCAGCATCATCAGCTTGCATGAACATCAGGATCTGAACTTGGCTCTACAATCTTTTATCCCAAGATCTGTGACTGGCTCTCATTCAGCTCAGGCATTGAAACCTAGCTTACCTGCACATTCTCTACCTCAAAATAAATTTCACAAATTTAAAATTTGACAAATTTATATACCACTTACAAGTATCTTTCCAGAATGATTTAACACTTTAAAAACTTCTGATGATTACTTGTAGGCAAATATTCAAAATCTTTTCTTATCTAAACACAGACTCCCCCTCATAAAATGCTCATCATGTTTAGCACTTGGAATTTTAAAAATCAGCTCTCCAACATCAGTTGTCTAAAATTTTTTTGAATTTTTCAAAATTTATGCTAAAACACACTTAATTTTTTTTTTTTTTTGTATCTTATCAAATGCAGTAAAGAAATATTTACATACAATATTTTTGTGAGTTTGTGTAAGAGGATCATTTCAGTTTATGAGACAAATCACCAACACCGTTAAGCTTTAAACATTTTAAGTTCTAAACGATTCACTTAGATTGTCAGTATACTGATCCACTTAAATTTTCACACAAAGTTCAACTGTTTTGATACGAGATTAGTGTTTTAGAGACTTAAACTTATTCGTGTGTCCCACCTCAGAATATACTCCCGTATCCAGATCCCAATATTCAGTCTTACAGGTGAGTATACCTAGATGATATCTGTAAAGGGTTAAATGCGAGGGTCGTGAGAGCTCAGGCTATTGCTTCCGCAAAATCAGAGAGATGACGGCTTCGACTTTTGGTGTGTTCCCTTTAGAGAATATTTTCTTCAACAGCACATGATTAGCATTTTTCAATGTTTCATCATTTTTTATGCTGAGGGTGGGCTATATTTCAAGCAAGCGTAAAGTAATATACGGGGACTAGGCCATTGCTTTCGCAAAATCAGAAGTCCCGACATAATACCCCAGATATCACTAAGCATAAAGACCTAGTATCTCAGAAAGAGGGACCTTTCAAACAAGATTTCGGGGGTTACCCATATATCTGAGAGATGTTCCCCACGATATAAGTAAGTTTGAAATTTAGGTTTATATCTCGTCACAATATACTAAGTGTGTAAAAACCTACAGGCATATCATCAGTGAGACCGTTTATCACATTTTGACTTTCCAATTCTTTAGCATGTTGTGATCGTCCACTGATGTACTATCATTTCCTCTTTTTACAAAAAAAACTCAAATTTTGAATTTTATCATGTTTTTGGCCTTTTAGATTTTATCATGTTTTTGTATTTTTCAAAATTTTGAAATTTGCTAAAAAAATTTACTCCCCCTAAAATCAAAATATGTTTCAATTTTGATTTTCTTGAAAATTTGAAAACAAATTGTACAAATAAAGTGACAACTGATATCGAATCACTTCAATTCGCCATCCACTTGGCATAAACAATCAGAACTCCCCCTGACAACAAACTATTTTCCCATTAAGATTTCAAAACACTTAAGTTTGTTTTAATCAAAATGGTTTTTCATAAAATAAGTTTTGTTGGTTTTACCACTTGTAAGCTAGGATTTGTTTATCACTTTGTTTTATTCTACAGTTTATGAATGAATCCCCTTTTTTAAACCACTTGAAAAAATTTAACAATTTTAAATTCAATCAACAAATACCACTTGTAGAAAATCAAGTACAACTTAATGTCCCTGATTTACCACTTGTAAAACAAAATATCACAATATGACCATCATTCACATCTGTGATAATTTTAAGAAAGATGCCGATACATGCTCCACGATTACCAACTTGGGAGTTCCGGCAAGTCAGGATTTTTAAGTAAAGAACACAGACACCCAAGCCTGACCAGCTTTAGGTGTGACCTTCTCAACTTCACTTGGAGTTGGGGTGTAAGTTGCCTTCTTTGATTCATAAAGATCTTTAACCCCCTTTGCCTTCCCATCGACCATTTATCCAAAAATCTTTTTCACATTTCCATTAAAAACCTTTTCAACATCAAATTCTTTCTTTTAAGAAAAAAAATTGATTTGAAATCTCAACCTTCCCAACCTTTTGTTTAAAGTTTTCAGCCTTTAATGGTGGAAAGTTATCATCATCCATTGGAGGAATTGAGTTTTCACTTTTTGCCTCAACTTTGTGGAATCAGATTCATCGCCAGATTTCACATCTGATTTCTTAACAACCCACATTTGGTTATCAAGATTAACTCTTCTTTTGTAAAAACTTTTCTTTGAACATTCACCAACTTCATATGTTGAATTTTTAAAAACTTTGAATTTTTCAGTTGGTGGTTCATTTTTCTCAACAACTTTATCTTTGAGTTTAGAAACAACTTCCTGTTTGATGTTGGTTGCCTTAGGACAGTTCCAGGCAATGTGTCCAACTTCTTGACATCTATAACAAGTTCTTGTTTCATTTCTTTGATAAGCTCCATTCTTCATAACCTCTTGCTTCTTCGCAAGGAATTCTTTGTTCGATTGTTTCCAGAATGAGCTCTTTTCTTCTTCTTCTTCTTCTTCTTCCGTACTTGCTCCTGAAACAAATACAGTTTTTGTTTTATAAGTTTTCTCATTTTTATAATTTTTCGGTGGACTAAAACCCAGACCTTTCTTTTTGAAATTACCGTTATGGTTTGGTTTCTTTCGATAACCTGAACCAGAACTGTAACCCTTTTTCTTGTTTACCCTGTTGAACTCTTGAGGTGTAAGGCTGTTGGTGCATTGAATGTCTGTTGATTACATCTTAATCAAGTCTTGTGTCTAGATAGGTTGAATGAACACACAATAGGGTTTAAATTAGGGTTTTATATGTTTAAACTTGTAGATTTCGCTTGAAAGGGTTTATGTGTGTTTCAAGCTAAATCAACACAGAAGATTTAGCTTGAAATGATTTAGCTTGAAATGGGTTCAAGCGAAATCAACATGTCTATATATAGGTTAGTGTGTTGTTCATTTGTAGAGACTTGGTCATTGTGTGTGAGACGAAGTGCTGCCGGATTTGTATCAGATTACATTGTAAAAGCACGAAAATCAATCAGAAAAGAAAGATTAAAAGGAAACTAGCTGTTATGACTTTGTTTACGTTGATTCCGCCTTCGTACTCAAAGATGAACTGCCTTAAGTAACGTTTCAAGGTCGTAGAACGGTCCAACAAGTGGTATCAGAGCTCAGGACGAGGAGTTCATACCATTACAGCTTGATTCTACCAGATTTTCTTATCTCTACTCAATTCTTTTCTTACTTTTCTGATTTGAACATATTTCAGCGGTGAAAATGACCTGAATTTGACATATAACAAGCGAATTAGTGTGATAACTAATCCTTGAAAGATTTGGACTTAAAATCGATCGAATTCATATAAAAATTTAACTTTTCGCTTGAAAATTGTTCGTAAAAGATGACATCAGTAGATTTCGCTTGAAATACATTGATGATTTCGCTTGAAATATGCTTATTTGTCTGATTTCGCTTGAGTTTATCTGTTGATTTCGCTTGTAACAGAACTGGTCTTAGTTTTCGCTTGAAAAGTTCAAGCGAAATAGGAGTGTTGGATTTCGCTTGAACTGATTGAACTTGGATCAGACAGTTTCGCTTGAAAGTCCAAGTGAAATAGGATATTTCGCTTCAATTGTTCTGTTTTGATTGAACTTTATATAGTTGTTGATTTCGCTTGAAGCTGTTTACTCTTCAAGTGATTTCACTTGAACTTGCTGTGATTTTAAAACGTGTCTTAGATTGATTTCTTTATCAAACACACTGTTACGTATTCAGTTTGTTTAAACTGATAGTTTGTTTGTTTGATTGCAGGTGATTCGAGGTGATTTACAAGGCACAAATACCAAGAAATTGTAATCAAAATGTTTGATGAATGAATGATTTCTACCAGTAAGTTTCTTAAATCTAACTGTTATAAATTTGTGAAACTTATGTTGAAGTAGAGGATGTGCAGGTTAAACAGGATTGGACTTCATTATTCCCAATGGAAGCTAATTGTCAAAGCTTGAACCAGATATCTCAGATTCTAGCATATCGAGAGGGGGAATCTGTGAAAGGGGGAGTCTGGATCAACAGTCAAAGGGGAGATTGAAGTTTAAAGTTTGAAGATAAAGATTGAAGAGAGTTTTTACAATGTTTGAAGAATGTTAAAGACAAAGACTTGAAGCCAAAGACTTCATCAACATCCAAGGGGGAGTCTGTTGGTGCATTGAATGTCTGTTGATTACATCTTAATCAAGTATTGTGTCTAGATAGGTTGAATGAACACACAATAGGGTTTAAATTAGGGTTTTATATGTTTAAACTTGTAGATTTCGCTTGAAAGGGTTTATGTGTGTTTCAAGCTAAATCAACACAGAAGATTTAGCTTGAAATGATTTAGCTTGAAATGGGTTCAAGCGAAATCAACATGTCTATATATAGGTTAGTGTGTTGTTCATTTGTAGAGACTTGGTCATTGTGTGTGAGACGAAGTGCTGCCGGATTTGTATCAGATTACATTGTAAAAGCACGAAAATCAATCAGAAAAGAAAGATTAAAAGGAAACTAGCTGTTATGACTTTGTTTACGTTGATTCCGCCTTCGTACTCAAAGATGAACTGCCTTAACTAACGTTTCAAGGTCGTAGAACGGTCCAACAAAGGCTTAGGTTTTTCAGAAAGATTTTCATCTTTCATTTAAGAAATATTAATTTCTATTAGTTTGAAAACCTTTTTAATCATTTCTGGTTTAACACCTCTTATTGAAAATTCCTCATCAGAATATAATTTTTCTGAATCAATCAAGTTATATGCCATTTTGAATGGTTCGTCATTCAATTTAGATTTTGATAAAATGAATTCTTTATTGTAAACCCTTTTGACCGACGACTTTTGACTGTCAACTGATGAACTCGAACTCTTGGATTCGGACTTTGACTCTGACTCCTCATCTTTTTCCAACACTTGATCGACCACTTTCTTTATTAACTCAGACTCATGATCAGTGTCAGATGATGTGAATGTGACGTCAATGTTTTCTGGTAACTCGTCAGTTGTTTTGTACTTTAACTTTATATTGACAGCCTTTTTGACTTGCTCCTCATTTGGTTTTCTGGGAGAATAACCTTCCCAGATCGGAAGCGGACACTTGTTATAACCGACACTCTGTTTCTTACCAGTATCCTTCTCTTTCGGCTTCTCGTCCTGAAAGGCTTCCATACCTGCAACAGTTGTATAAATTCTATCAATCAAATAATCAGAACTAGAATAACTCTGCAGTAAACGTCTGATTCTTTCATTTTCTATCTTTTGTTTCCAACTCTTGCTTCCATTTTGCACTTTCTTCAATGTAAAAATTTATGGCTTTCTGCTTTGACATCATCACAACATTCATCATTATCAACGCATCTTCTCTTTCAGAATTTGTCTTTTGTAGACCAGTTACTTTTCTATTCAACACATCATATGATTCTTTCATGTAGTTGAGATTAAACAATAAATTCTCTTTCATTTTCTCAAACTCATTCATCTCCCCATCTTTCTCTGCACACTGCTTGCAAGATTCCAAACATTTTTGACACGGTTTGATGACTTCAACAATCTTTTCAACTTCGATTATCTTTTCAACTTCAATCACTTTCTTTAATTCTACAACTTTCTCAGCTTCAATTACTTTCTCAGCAACATTAACTTCTTCACTCTGTTCATGTTTTACTTCTTGAGCAACACTTTCACATTTCATCTTCTTTTGTTCTTTTGCTGCTCGTCTCTCCTTCAGCTTTACCAATCTATCTGCAAAATAAAATTCAAAACTTTCAAGAGATAACATAGATTTTCCAATATTTATTTATGTCTCCTCTTCATCATCACTATCATCAGATGATGATTGATCAAACACTGGCTCTTGAATGATTTATGCAGTAAGAGCCACTTTGGAATCAGGTGGAATGTATTTGTCCCAACTGAAACCTTCAGCCACTTTCTCATCATCTTGATCGATTATACCATAATACGCTTTCTTATTTGCTTCTACGATCTTTTTAGCATGAGCAGTTTGTGGTTCCTTTTGTTTGTAAGGTTGATCAGCAACTTGTTGGTATATAGCTTTCCGATAGTAATCATCTTTTCCAAACGGATTCTGTGCTCCACTTGCTTCACGATTTTTACATTCCCTCTTGAAATGACCTTTCTCTCTGCATCGAAAACAAGTAATTTTAGATTTATCAAAACCCAAAGTAGAAACATTTGCATCCCTAAAATCATCTCTTCCTGTAATCATCTTAAACTTTTCAGCTCTCCTCAACACACTAGCTAAACACCATTTAATATCCATTAATTCCATTTCTTCTGCATCTATCTGATCGTAATCCTCTTTCGTCAGCATATGATTCCCGATTCTCCCTGCAACCAATCCCTCATAAGACTCTAATACTATAGCAAGTAACGACATGTGACTTTAGGCAATCTCTTCAGAAAAATTTTGACCATTCTGAAGATGCAATGCGATATTGCAATTCAACACTTGACCATTATTGTTGTTTGAGTTTTGAAACTGATGACTTGATGTAGAACTCTTTGGATTAACATTCGGATATGAAGAAAAACCACTGCTGTTGCTTAGACTTTGATTGACTGATCCAGATGAGTTTTCAACACTAAAAGCAGTGTGAACTTTTGGACTTAATTCAACCTCTTGAACACTTCCTTTGTAATACATTTTGACATCTTGTTGATCACTCGGATTGTTCATTCTTGCAATCTTCTGTTGTTCCAGATCTTGACCCTCAATTTTTTCAATGAACTGTGAAATGGTTAACTTGTCATATTCTCCCGTGTTTTTAAAGATCATCAAATACGTACCCCATTCTTTCTGAGGCAATCCATCAGCTAACTTGTCGACCCATTCTTCCTGATCTTTGACAATTTCTAACAAAGACATAGTTCTCACTAAATGGCAATATCTTTCAATCAGTTTCTTTGATGATTCACCCGGCAAGCTTGAAAACAAGTCAAATTCTTTTTTAAGTAATGCTTTCTTGCTCCTGATCATCTTCTCACTACCCTCAAATTTAGCTTTAAGCGCATCCCAGATCGATCGTGAAGTATTGTCGTGCTGAAGTAAAATGAAGATGTCTTCTTTAATAGCTTGCTATAACAGACAGATCATCATCTTTTCAGCTTTATACATGTCTCATTCTTTGTCTGTAAATTCAGAAATTGTTTTGATAACTCCCAAATATGTACGTGGCTTAACATACTTTTTCTCAATACACTCCCAAGATCTCAAATGATTAGCTTGAACCCAGTTCTCAAACCGATCTTTCCAACCATAATACTCCTCAATTCCCATGAGTTTCAGGGGTTTTTGTAAAGTTCCAGTTTCGTTTTCCATGTTCATGCTTTGAGCAATTGTGGCTGGAGTAGTCGGGGCTGTAGCAAACGCGTTATAGAATTCCTCTTCCATGATTCGGTAATTTTTTTTACAAAACAAACACTTTCAAACGAAATCCCGTTCAAACGAAATACCAGTTGAAGCAAAATCACCTGCACTACAATTTCAAGCGAAATACCAACTCACACGGAAACACTTTTCAACGGAATCACTCTCAAACGGAATCACCAGTTGAAACGGAATACCCTTTTTCAAACGAAATTACTGATTTCGTTCGAAATACTTCAAGCGAAATAACAAAATTGGAGCGCAATAGTGATTTCGAACGGAATCACTCAAGCGAAATATTGGTTTCGAACGAAATTAAGGTCTTATTCCGGGCGAAATACCGCTGACGTCATCACTTCGAGCTGTTTTTGCCAAAATTGATTAGTTTTTAAGTCGATTTTAGATCTGAAACTTACAAGGGTTTGTTAAAACACTATTGTGCGTATAATGTGAAAAAAATTAGCCGATTTTAACCGTGAAAATTTGTTGATTTTGAAAAAGAAGGTGTAGAAATCAGAAATTGCAGCTGAATTGGTAGAACTCCTCCTCCTGAGCTCTGATACCACTTGTAGGATCGTTTTCAGACCCGAAACGAGTCGTTCAGAGGTGTTCTTCTCAATACAAGAGGCGAAAACTAACGTATCGAGTTCGAAACAGCTTGCAATTCATTTTAAATGTCTTTTTGATTGATTTGACAAAGTTTTACAGCAAGACGACACTTCGGCAGCACTTCGGCTCTCAAACCGGAATCTAATTTTGTTACAAATGACACGGCACATCCTAGTATTTATAGGCAAGGTAATTCCGCTTGAATTAGCCCAAGCGAAATCACTTTCAAGCGAAATAAGTGATTTCGTTTGAACTGACTTGATGTGATTTCGAGCGGAATTACAAATTCTAATTCCGTGCGAAATTACCTCTCATCCTATAATTGACATTTTTCTCGTACAACATGCCCTAATCTATCTATATACAAACAAGACTCGATACAAGACGAAATCGACAGACGGATGCACCAACAATTGCCTTTGATTTTCTTGACTGTATATCTCTTAAATGTCAACATATACACGTGTGATTTAGTTTACGAAGATTTTTCAATGCCGAGAATCTCGATCAGAGAGTAAAAAAGGCGTAAGGTTCACAATGGTGTAAAATTAAAATAGGATATAACGGGATAGGATTCGAGTTACTGGAACAAGGGCCAAACCAACCCCCCAAGAATGGAATCGTCGAGCGAAAACACTTGACAACCTCCTAGAAGCATCTTTTCTTGCCACCAGACCTTTCTCCATCAATTAGGAATCTGATGCCGTCACTAAACACATTCCTTAAATTGTAGCCATTTGTTGAGTGTTTTTTATTTGTGACTAATCCGCATATATATCACCATTGCCATTGATTTTCTTGAATGTATATCTCTTAAATGTCAACATATACACGTGTGATTTAGTTTACGAAGATTTTTCAATGCCGAGAACCTCGATCAGAGAGTAAAAAAGGCGTAAGGTTCACAATGGTGTAAAATAAAAATGGGATATACCGGGCTAGGATTCGAGTTACAGGAACAAGGTCCAAACCAACCACCGAAGAATGGAATCGTCAAGCGAAAACACTTGACAACCTCCTAGAAACAGCTTTTCTTGGCACCAGACCCTTCTCCATCAATTAGGAATCTGATGCCGTCACTAAACACATTCCTTAAATTGTAGCCATTTGTTGAGTGTTATTTTTTGTCTCTAATCCGTAAATATATCACCATTGCCCTTGATTTTCTTGACTGTATATCTCTTAAATGTCAACATATACACGTGTGGTTTAGTTTACGAAGATTTTTCAATGCAGATAACCTCGATCAGAGAGTAAAAAAGGCATAAGGTTCACAATGTTGTAAAATTAAAATGGGATATACCAGGCTAGGATTCGAGTTATAGGAACAAGGGCCAAACCAACCCCCCAAGAATGGAATCGTCGAGCGAAAACACTTGACAACTTCCTTGAAGCAGCTTTTCTTGCCACCAGACCTTTCTCCATCAATTAGGAATCTGATGCCGTCACTAAACACATTCCTTAAATTGTAACCATTTGTTGAGTGTTTTTTTTGGTGTCCAATCCGCACATATATCACCATTGCCCTTGATTTTCTTGACTGTATATCTCTTAAATGTCAACATATACACGTGTGAATTAGTTTACGAAGATTTTTCAATGCCGAGAACCTCGATCAGAGAGTAAAAAAGGGGTAAGGTTCACAATGGTGTAAAATTAAAATGGGATATACCGGGCTAGGATTCGAGTTATAGGTACAAGGGCCAAACCAACCACCCAAGAATGGAATCATCAAGCGAAAACACTTGACAAACTCCTAGAAGCAACTTTTTTTGCCACCAGACCTTTCTCCATTAATTAGGAATCTGATGGCGAAACTAAACAGATTCCTTAAATTGTAGCCATTTGTTGAGTGTTTTTTTTGGTGTCTAATCCGTATATATATCACCATTGCCCTTAATTTTCTTGACTGTATATCTCTTAAATGTCAAGATATACACGTGTGATTTAGTTTACCAAGATTTTTCAATGCCGAGAATCTCGATCAGAGAGTAAAAAAGGCGTAAGGTTCCCAATGGTGTAGAATTAAAATAGGATATACCGGGATAGGATTCGAGTTACTGGAACAAGGGCCAAACCAACCACCCAGGAATGGATTCGTTGAACGAAAACACTTGACAACCTCCTAGAAGAAGCTTTTCTTGCCACCAGACCTTTCTCCATCAATTAGGAATCTGATGCCGTTACTAAACACATTCCTTTAATTGTAGCCATTTGTTGAGTGTTTTTTTTTGTGTCTAATCCGCTTATATATCACCATTGCCCTTGATTTTCTTGACTGTATATCTCTTAAATGTCAACATATACACGTGTGATTTAGTTTACGAAGATTTTTCAATGCCGAGAACCTCGATCAGAGAGTAAAAAAGGCGTAAGGTTCACAATGGTGTAAAATTAAAATAGGATATACCGGGATAGGATTCGAGTTACAGGAACAAGGGCCAAACCAACCACCCTAGAATGGAATCGTCGAGCGAAAACACTTGACAACCTTCTAGAAGCAGCTTTTCTTGCCACCAGACCTTTCTCCATCAATTGGGAATCTGATGCCATCACTAAACACATTCCTTAAATTGTAGCCATTTGTTGAGTGTTTTTTTTTTGTGTCTAATCCGCATATTTACCACCATTGCTCTTGATTTTCTTGAATGTATATCTCTTAAATGTCAACATATACACGTGTGATTTAGTTTACGAAGATTTTTCAATGCCGAGAACCTCAATCAGAGAGTAAAAAAGGCGTAAGGTTCACAACGGTGTAAAATTAAAATAGGATATACCGGGATAGGATTCGAGTTACAGGAACAAGGGCCAAACCAACCACCCTAGAATGGAATCGTCGAGCGAAAACACTTGACAACCTTCTAGAAGCGGCTTTTCTTGCCACCAGACCTTTCTCCATCAATTGGGAATCTGATGCCATCACTAAACACATTCCTTAAATTGTAGCCATTTGTTGAGTGTTTTTTTTTTGTGTCTAATCCGCATATTTACCACCATTGCTCTTGATTTTCTTGAATGTATATCTCTTAAATGTCAACATATACACGTGTGATTTAGTTTACGAAGATTTTTCAATGCCGAGAACCTCAATCAGAGAGTAAAAAAGGCGTAAGGTTCACAACGGTGTAAAATTAAAATAGGATATACCGGGATAGGATTCGAGTTAGAGGAACAAGGGCCAAACCAACCACCCTAGAATGGAATCGTCGAGCGAAAACACTTGACAACCTCCTAGAAGCAGCTTTTCTTACCACCAGACCTTTCTCTATCAATTAGGAATCTGATGCCGTCACTAAACACATTCCTTAAATTGTAGCCATTTGTTGAGTGTTTTTTTGTGTCTAATCCGCATATATATCACCATTGCTCTTGATTTTCTTGAATGTATATCTCTTACATGTCAACATATACACGTGTGATTTAGTTTACGATGATTTTTCAATGCCGAGAACCTCGATCAGAGAGTAAAAAAGGCGTATGGTTCACAATGGTGTAAAATTAAAATGGGATAAACCGGCTAGGATTCGAGTTACAGGAACAAGGGCCAAACCAACCACCCAAGAACGGAATCGTCGATCGAAAACACTTGACAACCTCCTAAAAACAGCTTTTCTTGCCACCAGACCTTTCTCAATCAATTAGGAATCTGATGCCGTCACTAAACACATTCCTTAAATTGTAGCCACTTGTTGAGTGTATTTTTTTGGTGTCTAATCCGCATATATATTACCGTTACCCTTGATTTTCTTGACTGTATATCTCTTAAATGTCAACATATACACGTGTGATTTAGTTTACGAAGATTTTTCAATGCCGAGAACCCCGATCAGAGAGTAAAAAAGGCGTAAGGTTCACAATGGTGTAAAATTAAAACGGGATATACCGGGCTAGGATTCGAGTTACAGGAACAAGGGCCAAACCAACCACCCAAGAATGGAATCGTCGAGCGAAAACACTTGACAAACTCCTACAAGCAGCTTTTCTTTCCACCAGACCTTTCTCCATCAATTAGGAATCTGATGCCGTCACTAAACACATTCCTTAAATTGTAGCCATTTGTTGAGTGTTTTTTTTTTGGTGTCTAATCCGCATATATATCACCATTGCCCTTGATTTTCTTGATTGTATATCTCTTAAATGTCAACATATACACGTGTGATTTAGTTAACGAAGATTTTTCAATGCCGAGAATCTCGATCAGAGAGTAAAAAAGGCGTAAGGTTCACAATGGTGTAAAATTAAAATAGGATATACCGGGATAGGATTCGAGTTACAGGAACAAGGGCCAAACCAACCACCCTAGAATGGAATCGTTGAGCGAAAACACTTGACAACCTCCTAGAAGCAGCTTTTCTTGCCACCAGATCTTTCTCCATCAATTAGGAATCTGATGCCGTCACTAAATACATTCCTTAAATTGTAGCCATTTGTTGAGTGTTTTTTTTCTGGTGTCTAATCCGCATATATATCACCATTGCCTTTGATTTTCTTGACTGTATATCTCTTAAATGTCAACATATACACGTGTGATTTAGTTTTCGAAGTTTTTTCAATGCCGAGAACCTCGATCAGAGAGTAAAAAAGGTGTATGGTTCACAACGGTGTAAAATTAAAATAGGATATACCGGGTTAGGATTCGAGTTACAGGAACAAGGGCAAAACCAACCACCCAAGAATGGAATCGTCGAGCGAAAACACTTGACAAACTCCTAGAAGCAGCTTTTCTTGCCACCAGACCTTTCTCCATCAATTAGGAATCTGATGCCGTCACCAAACACATTCGTTAAATTGTAGCCATTTGTTGAGTGTTTTTTTTTGCTGTCCAATCCGCATATATATCACCATTGCCCTTGATTTTCTTGACTGTATATCTCTTAAATGTCAAGATATACACGTGTGATTTAGTTTACCAAGATTTTTCAATGCCGAGAATCTCGATCAGAGAGTAAAAAAGGCGTAAGGTTCCCAATGGTGTAAAATTAAAATAGGATATACCGGGATAGGATTCGAGTTACTAGAACAAGGGCCAAACCAACCACCCAAGAATGGAATCGTCGAGCGAAAACACTTGACAACCTCCTAGAAGCAGTTTTTCTTGCCACCAGACCTTTCTCCATCAATTAGGAATCTGATGCCATCACTAAACACATTCCTTAAATTGTAGCCATTTGTTGAGTATTTTTTTTGTCTAATTCGCATATATATCACCATTGCCCTTGATTTTCTTGATTGTATATCTCTTAAATGTCAACATATACACGTGTGATTTAGTTTAGGAAGATTTTTCAATGCAGATAACCTCGATCAGAGAGTAAAAAAGGCGTAAGGTTCACAATGGTGTAAAATTAAAATGGGATATACCGGGTAGGATTCGAGTTAGAGAAACAAGGGCTAAACCAACCACCCAAGAACGGAATCGTCGATCGAAAACACTTGACAACCTCCTAAAAACAGCTTTTCTTGCCACCAGACCTTTCTCAATCAATTAGGAATCTGATGCCGTCACTAAACACATTCCTTAAATTGTAGCCACTTGTTGAGTGTATTTTTTTGGTGTCTAATCCGCATATATATTACCGTTACCCTTGATTTTCTTGACTGTATATCTCTTAAATGTCAACTTATACACATGTGATTTAGTTTACGAAGATTTTTCAATGCCGAGAACCCCGATCAGAGAGTAAAAAAGGCGTAAGGTTCACAATGGTGTAAAATTAAAACGGGATATACCGGGCTAGGATTCGAGTTATAGGAACAAGGGCCAAACCAACCACCCAACAACGGAATCGTCGATCGAAAACACTTGACAACCTCCTAGAAACAGCTTTTCTTGCCACCAGACCTTTCTCAATCAATTAGGAATCTGATGCCGTCACTAAACACATTCCTTAAATTGTAGCCACTTGTTGAGTGTATTTTTTTGGTGTCTAATCCGCATATATATTACCATTGCCCTTGATTTTCTTGACTGTATATCTCTTAAATGTCAACATATACACGTGTGATTTAGTTTACGAAGATTTTTCAATGCCGAGAACCCCGATCAGAGAGTAAAAAAGGCGTAAGGTTCACAATGGTGTAAAATTAAAACGGGATATACCGGGCTAGGATTCGAGTTACAGGAACAAGGGCCAAACCAACCACCCAAGAATGGAATCGTCGAGCGAAAACACTTGACAAACTCCTACAAGCAGCTTTTCTTTCCACCAGACCTTTCTCCATCAATTAGGAATCTGATGCCGTCACTAAACACATTCCTTAAATTGTAGCCATTTGTTGAGTGTTTTTTTTTTGGTGTCTAATCCGCATATATATCACCATTGCCCTTGATTTTCTTGATTGTATATCTCTTAAATGTCAACATATACACGTGTGATTTAGTTAACGAAGATTTTTCAATGCCGAGAATCTCGATCAGAGAGTAAAAAAGGCGTAAGGTTCACAATGGTGTAAAATTAAAATAGGATATACCGGGATAGGATTCGAGTTACAGGAACAAGGGCCAAACCAACCACCCTAGAATGGAATCGTTGAGCGAAAACACTTGACAACCTCCTAGAAGCAGCTTTTCTTGCCACCAGATCTTTCTCCATCAATTAGGAATCTGATGCCGTCACTAAATACATTCCTTAAATTGTAGCCATTTGTTGAGTGTTTTTTTTCTGGTGTCTAATCCGCATATATATCACCATTGCCTTTGATTTTCTTGACTGTATATCTCTTAAATGTCAACATATACACGTGTGATTTAGTTTTCGAAGTTTTTTCAATGCCGAGAACCTCGATCAGAGAGTAAAAAAGGTGTATGGTTCACAACGGTGTAAAATTAAAATAGGATATACCGGGTTAGGATTCGAGTTACAGGAACAAGGGCAAAACCAACCACCCAAGAATGGAATCGTCGAGCGAAAACACTTGACAAACTCCTAGAAGCAGCTTTTCTTGCCACCAGACCTTTCTCCATCAATTAGGAATCTGATGCCGTCACCAAACACATTCGTTAAATTGTAGCCATTTGTTGAGTGTTCTTTTTTGCTGTCCAATCCGCATATATATCACCATTGCCCTTGATTTTCTTGACTGTATATCTCTTAAATGTCAAGATATACACGTGTGATTTAGTTTACCAAGATTTTTCAATGCCGAGAATCTCGATCAGAGAGTAAAAAAGGCGTAAGGTTCCCAATGGTGTAAAATTAAAATAGGATATACCGGGATAGGATTCGAGTTACTAGAACAAGGGCCAAACCAACCACCCAAGAATGGAATCGTCGAGCGAAAACACTTGACAACCTCCTAGAAGCAGTTTTTCTTGCCACCAGACCTTTCTCCATCAATTAGGAATCTGATGCCATCACTAAACACATTCCTTAAATTGTAGCCATTTGTTGAGTATTTTTTTTGTCTAATTCGCATATATATCACCATTGCCCTTGATTTTCTTGATTGTATATCTCTTAAATGTCAACATATACACGTGTGATTTAGTTTAGGAAGATTTTTCAATGCAGATAACCTCGATCAGAGAGTAAAAAAGGCGTAAGGTTCACAATGGTGTAAAATTAAAATGGGATATACCGAGCTAGGATTCGAGTTACAGGAACAAGGGCCAAACCAACCACCCAAGAATATAATCGTCGAGCGAAAACACTTGACAACTTCCTAGAAGCAGCTTTTCTTGCCACCAGACCTTTCTCCATCAATTAGGAATCTGATGCCGTCACTAAACACATTCCTTAAATTGTAGCCATTTGTTGAGTGTTTTTTTTGGTGTCCAATCCGCATATATATCACCATTGCCCTTGATTTTCTTGATTGTATATCTCTTAAATGTCAACATATACACATGTGATTTAGTTTACGAAGATTTTTCAATGCCGAGAACCTCGATCAGAGAGTAAAAAAGGGGTAAGGTTCACAATGGTGTAAAATTAAAATGGGATATACCGGGCTAGGATTCGAGTTATAGGAATAAGAGCCAAACCAACCACCCAAGAATGGAATCATCGAGCGAAAACACTTGACAAACTCCTAGAAGCAACTTTTCTTGCCACCAGACCTTTCTCCATCAATTAGGAATCTGATGCCGTCACTAAACAGATTCCTTAAATTGTAGCCATTTGTTGAGTGTTTTTTTGGTGTCTAATCCGCATATATATCACCATTGCCCATAATTTTCTTGACTATATATCTCTTAAATGTCAACATATACACGTGTGATTTTGTTTACGAAGATTTTTCAATGCCGAGAACCTCGATCAGAGAGTAAAAAAGGCGTAAGGTTCACAAGGGTGTAAAATTAAATTGGGATATGTCGGGCTAGGATTCGAGTTACAGGAACAAGGGCCAAACCAACCACCCAGGAATGGAATCGTCGAGCGAAAAAACTTGACAACCTCCTAGAAGAAGCTTTTCTTGCCACCAGACATTTCTCCATCAATTAGGAATCTGATGCCGTTACTAAACACATTCCTTAAATTGTAGCCATTTGTTGAGTGTTTTTTTTTTGTGTCTAATCCGCTTATATATCACCATTGCCCTTGATTTTCTTGACTGTATATCTCTTAAATGTCAACATATACACGTGTGATTTAGTTTACGAAGATTTTTCAATGCCGAGAACCTCGATCAGAGAGTAAAATAGGCGTAAGTTTCGCAATGGTGTAAAATTAAAATGGGATATACCGGGCTAGGATTCGGGGTAGAGGAACAAGGGCCAAACCAACCACCCAAGAATGGAATCGTCGAGCGAAAACACTTGACAACCTCCTAGAAGCAGCTTTTCTGGCCACCAGATCTTTCTCCATCAATTAGGAATCTGATGCCGTCACTAAACACATTCCTTAAATTGTAGCCATTTGTTGTGTGTTTTTTTTGGTGTCTAAGCCGCATATATATCACCATTGCCCTTGATTTTTTTTACTGTATATCTCTTAAATGTCAACATATACACGTGTGATTTAGTTTTCGAAGTTTTTTCAATGCCGAGAATCTCGAACAGAGAGTAAAAAAGGCGTAAGGTTCACAATGGTGTAAAATTAAAATAGGATATACCGGGATAGGATTCGAGTTACAGGAACAATGGCCAAACCAACCACCCTAGAATGGAATCGTCGAGCGAAAACACTTGACAACCTTCTAGAAGAAGCTTTTCTTGCCACCAGACCTTTCTCCATCAATTGGGAATCTGATGCCGTCACTAAACACATTCCTTAAATTGTAGCCATTTGTTGAGTGTTTTTTTTGTGTCTAATCCGCATATATACCACCATTGCTCTTGATTTTCTTGAATGTATATCTCTTAAATGTCAATATATACACGTGTGATTTAGTTTACGAAGATTTTTCAATGCCGAGAACCTCAATCAGAGAGTAAAAAAGGCGTAAGGTTCACAACGGTGTAAAATTAAAATAGGATATACCGGGATAGGATTCGAGTTACAGGAACAAGGGCCAAACCAACCACCCTAGAATGAAATCGTCGAGCGAAAACACTTGATAACCTCCTAGAAGCAGCTTTTCTTACCACCAGACCTTTCTCTATCTATTAGGAATCTGATGCCGTCACTAAACACATTCCTTAAATTGTAGCCATTTGTTGAGTGTTTTTTTTTTGGTGTCTAATCCGCATATATATCACCATTGCTCTTGAATTTCTTGAATGTATATCTTTTAAATGTCAACATATACACGTGTGATTTAGTTTACGAAGATTTTTCAATGCCGAGAACCTCGATCAGAGAGTAAAAAAGGCGTAAGGTTCACAATGGTGTAAAATTAAAATGGGATATACCGGCTTGGATTCGAGTTACAGGAACAAGGGCCAAACCAACCACCCAAGAACGGAATCGTCGATCGAAAACACTTGACAACCTCCTAGAAACAGCTTTTCTTGCCACCAGACCTTTCTCAATCAATTAGGAATCTGATGCCGTCACTAAACACATTCCTTAAATTGTAGCCACTTGTTGAGTGTATTTTTTTGGTGTCTAATCCGCATATATATTACCATTGCCCTTGATTTTCTTGACTGTATATCTCTTAAATGTCAACTTATACACGTGTGATTTAGTTTACGAAGATTTTTCAATGCCGAGAACCCCGATCAGAGAGTAAAAAAGGCGTATGGTTCACAATGGTGTAAAATTAAAACGGGATACACCGGGCTAGGATTCGAGTTACAAGAACAAGGGCCAAACCAACCACCCAAGAACGGAATCGTCGATCGAAAACACTTGACAACCTCCTAGAAACAGCTTTTCTTGCCACCAGACCTTTCTCAATCAATTAGGAATCTGATGCCGTCACTAAACACATTCCTTAAATTGTAGCCACTTGTTGAGTGTATTTTTGGGTGTCTAATCCGCATATATATTACTATTGCCCTTGATTTTCTTGACTGTATATCTCTTAAATGTCAACATTTACACGTGTGACTTAGTTTACGAAGATTTTTCAATGCCGAGAACCCCGATCAGAGAGTAAAAAAGGCGTAAGGTTCACAATGGTGTAAAATTAAAACGGGATATACCGGGCTAGGATTCGAGTTACAGGAACAAGGGCCAAACCAACCACCCAAGAATGGAATCGTCGAGCGAAAACACTTGACAAACTCCTATAAGCAGCTTTTCTTTCCACCGGACCTTTCTCCATCAATTAGGAATCTGATGTCGTCACTAAACACATTCCTTAAATTGTAGCCATTTGTTGAGTTTTTTTTTTGGTGTCCAATCCGCATATATATCACCATTGCCCTTGATTTTCTTACTGTATATCTCTTAAATGTCAACATATACACGTGTGATTTAGTTTACGAAGATTTTTCAATGCCGAGAATCTCGATCAGAGAGTAAAAAAGGCGTAAGGTTCACAATGGTGTAAAATTAAAATAGGATATACCGGGATAGGATTCGAGTTACAGGAACAAGGGCCAAACCAACCACCCTAGAATGGAATCGTCTAGCGAAAACACTTGACAACCTCCTAGAATCAGCTTTTCTTGCCACCAGACCTTTCTCCATCAATTAGGAATCTGATGCCGTCACTAAACACATTCCTTAAATTGTAGCCATTTGTTGAGTTTTTTTTGGTGTCTAATCCGCATATATATCACCATTGCCCTTAATTTTCTTGACTGTATATCTATTAAATGTCAACATATACACGTGTGATTTAGTTAACGAAGATTTTTCAATGCCGAGAACATCGATCAGAGAGTAAAAAAGGGGTAAGGTTCACAATGGTGTAAAATGAAAACGGTATATAACGGGCAAGGATTCGAGTTAGAGGAACAAGGGCCAAACCAACCACCCAAGAATGGAATCGTCGAGCGAATACACTTGACAAACTCCTACAAGTAACTTTTCTTGCCACCAGACCTTTCTCCATCAATTAGGAATCTGATGCCGTCACTAAACACATTCCTTAAATTGTAGCCATTTGTTGAGTGTTTTTTTTTGTGTGTCCAATCCGCATATATATCACCATTGCCCTTGATTTTCTTGACTGCATATCTCTTAAATGTCAACATATACACGTGTGATTTAGTTTACGAAGATTTTTCAATGCCGAGAACCTCGATCAGAGAGTAAAAAAGGCGTAAGGTTCACAATGGTGTAAAATTAAAATGGAATATACCGGGCTAGGATTCGAGTTACAGGAACAAGGGCAAAACCAACCACCCAGTAATGGATTCGTCGTGCAAAAACACTTGATAACCTCTTAGAAGTAGCTTATCTTTCCACTAGACCTTTCTCCATCAATTAGGAATCAGATGTCGTCACTAAACACATTCCTTAAATTGTAGCCATTTGTTGAGTGTTTTTTTCGTGTCTAATCCGCATATATATCACCATTGCCCTTGATTTTCTTGACTGTATATCTCTTAAACGTCAACATATACACGTGTGATTTAGTTTACGAGGATTTTTCAATGCCGAGAACCTCGATCATTGAGTAAAAAAGGCGTAAGGTTAACAATGGTGTAAAATTAAAATGGGATATACCGGGCTAGGATTCGAGTTATAGTACAAGGGCCAAACAAACCACCCAAGAATGGTATCGTCGAGCGAAAACACTTGACAACCTCCTAGAAGCAGCTTTTCTTGCCACCAGACCTTTCTCTATCAATTAGGAATCTGATGCCGTTACTAAACACATTCCTTAAATTGTAGCCATTTGTTAAGTGTTTTTTTTTGGTGTCTAATCCACATATATATCACCATTGCCCTTGACTTTCTTGAATGTATATCTCTTAAATATCAACATATGCATGTGTGATTTAGTTTACGAAGATTTTTCAATGCCGAGAACCTCGATCAGAGAGTAAAAAAGGTGTAAGGTTCACAATGGTGTAAAATTAAAACGGGATATACCGGGATAGGATTCGAGTTACAGGAACAAGGGCCAAACCAACCACCCTAGAATGGAATCGTCTAGCGAAAACACTTGACAGCCTCCTAGAAGCAGCTTTTCTAGCCACCAGACCTTTCTCCATCAATTAGGAATCTGATGCCGTCACTAAACACATTCCTTAAATTGTAGCCATTTGTTGAGTTTTTTTTGGTGGCTAATCCGCATATATATCACCATTCCCCTTGATTTTCTTCACTGTATATCTCTTAAATGTTAACATATACATGTGTGATTTAGTTAACGAAGATTTTTCAATGACGAGAACCTCGATCAGAGAGTAAAAAAGGGGTAAGGTTCACAATGGTGTAAAATTAAAATGGGATATACCGGGCTAGGATTCGAGTTATAGGAACAAGGGCCAAACCAACCACACAAGAATGGAATCGTCGAGCGAACACACTTGACAAACTCCTACAAGCAGCTTTTCTTGCCACCAGACCTTTCTCCATCAATTAGGAATCTGATGCCGTCACTAAACACATTCCTTAAATTGTATCCATTTGTTGGGTGTTTTTTTTTTGTGTCTAATCCGCATATATATCACCATTGCCCTTGATTTTCTTGACTGTATATCTCTTAAATGTCAACATGTACACGTGTGATTTAGTTTTCGAAGTTTTTTCAATGCCGAGAACCTCGATCAGAGAGTAAAAAGGCGTAAGGTTCACAACGATGTAAAATTAAAATGGGATATACCGGCCTAGGATTCGAGTTATAGGAACAAGGGCCAAACCAACCACCCAAGAATGGAATCATCGAGCGAAAACACTTGACAACCTCCTAGAAGTAACTTTTCTTTCCACCAGACCTTTCTCCATCAATTAGGAATCTGATGTCGTCACTAAACACATTCCTTAAATTGTAGCCATTTGTTGAGTGTTTTTTTTTTGTCTAATCCGCATATATATCACCATTGCCCTTGATTTTCTTGACTGTATATGTCCTAAACGTCAACATATACACGTGTGAGTTAGTTTACGAGGATTTTTCAATGCCGAGAACCTCGATCAGAGAGTAAAAAAGGCGTAAGCTTCACAATAGTGTAAAATTGAAATGGGATATACCGGGCTAGGATTTGAGTTTTAGTACAAGGGCCAAAGGAACCACCCAAGAATGGAATCGTCGAGCGAAAATACTTGACAACCTCATAGAAGCAACTTTTCTTGCCACCAGACCTTTTCTATCAATTCGGAATCTGATGCCATCACAAAACACATTCCTTAAATTGTAGCCATTTGTTGAGTGTTTTTTTTTTTGGTGTCCAATCTGCATACATATCACCATTGCCCTTCATTTTCTTGACTGTATATCTCTTAAATGTCAACATATACATGTGTGATTTAGTTTACGAAGATTTTTCAATGTCGAGAATCTCGATCAGAGAGTAAAAAGGCGTAAGGTTCGCAATGGTGTAAAATTAAAATGGGATATACCGGGCTAGGATTCGAGTTAGAGGAACAAGGGCCAAACCAACCACCCAAGAATGGAATCGTCGAGCGAAAACACTTGACAACCTCCTAGATGCAGCTTTTCTTGCCACCAGACCTTTCTCTATCAATTAGAAATCTGATGCCGTCACTAAACAGATTCCTTAAATTGTAACAATTTGTTGAGTGTTTTTTTTTGTGTCTAATCCGCGTATATATCACCATTGCCCTTGATTTTCTTGACTACATATCTCTTAAATGTCAACATATACACGTGTGATTTAGTTTACGAAGATTTTTCAATGCCGAGAACCTCGATCAGAGAGTAAAAAAGGCGTAAGGTTCACAATGGTGTAAAATTATAATAGGATATACCGGGCTAGGATTCGAGTTACAGGATCAAGGGCAAAACCAACCACCCAGTAATGGAATCGTCGAGCGAAAACACTTGACAACCTCTTAGAAGCAGCTTTTCTTTCCACCAGACCTTTCACCATCAATTAGGAATCTGATGTCGTCACTAAACACAATCCTTAAATTATAGCCATTTGTTGAGTGTTTTTTTTGTGTCTAATCCGCATATATATCACCATTGCCCTTGATTTTCTTGACTGTATATGTCCTAAACGTCAACATATACATGTGTGATTTACTTTACGTGGATTTTTCAATGCCGAGAACCTCGATCAGAGAGTAAAAAAGGCGTAAGGTTCACAATGGTGTAAAATTAAAATGGGATATACCGGGCTAGGATTTGAGTTTCAGTACAAGGGCCAAACAAACCACCCAAGAATGGAATCGTCGAGCGAAAACACTTGACAACCTCCTAAAAGCAGCTTTTCTTGCCACCAGACCTTTCTCTATCAATTAGGAATCTGATGCCGTTACCAAACACATTCCTTAAATTGTAGCCATTTGTTATGTGTTTTTTTTGTGTCTAATCCGCGTACATATCACCATTGCCCTTGACTTTCTTGACAGTATATCTCTTAAATGTCAACATATTCACGTGTGATTTAGTTTACGAAGATTTTTCAATGCCGAGAACCTCGATCAGAGAGTAAAAAGGCGTAAGGTTCACAATGGTGTAAAATTAAAATGGTATATACCGGGCTAGGATTCGAGTTACAGGAACAAGGGCCAAACCAACCACCCAAGAATAGAATCATCGAGCGAAAACACTTGACAACCTCCTAGAAGCAGCTTTTCTTGCCACCAGACCTTTCTCCATCAATTAGGAATCTGATGCCGTCACTAAACACTTTCCTTAAATTGTAGCCATTTGTTGAGTGTTTTTTTTTTGTGTCTAATCCGTATATATATCACGATTGCCCTTGATTTTCTTCACTGTATATCTCTTAAATGTCAACATATATATGTGTGATTTAGTTTACGAATATTTTTCAATGCCGAGAACCTCGATCAAAGAGTAAAAAAGGCGTAAGGTTCACAATGTTGTAAAATTAAAATGGGATATACCGGGCTAGGATTCGAGTTATAGGAACAAGGGCCAAACAAACCACCCAAGAATGGTATCGTCGAGCGAAAACACTTGACAACCTCCTAGAAGCAGCTTTTCTTGCCACCAGACCTTTCTCTATCAATTAGGAATCTGATGCCGTTACTAAACACATTCCTTAAATTGTAGCCATTTGTTAAGTGTTTTTTTTTGGTGTCTAATCCACATATATATCACCATTGCCCTTGACTTTCTTGAATGTATATCTCTTAAATATCAACATATGCATGTGTGATTTAGTTTACGAAGATTTTTCAATGC
Source organism: Helianthus tuberosus (assembly GCA_030545235.1). Lineage (NCBI taxonomy): Eukaryota > Viridiplantae > Streptophyta > Magnoliopsida > Asterales > Asteraceae > Helianthus > Helianthus tuberosus. The sequence continues at coordinate 6,785,287 of CM060452.1, forward strand.
CGAGAACCTCGATCAGAGAGTAAAAAAGGTGTAAGGTTCACAATGGTGTAAAATTAAAATGGGATTTACCGGGCTAGGATTCGAGTTACCGGAACAAGTGCCAAACCAACTACCCTAGAATGAAATCGTCAAGCGAAAACACTTGACAACCTCCTAGAAGCAGCTTTTCTTACCACCAGACCTTTCTCTATCTATTAGGAATCTGATGCCGTCACTAAACACATTCCTTAAATTGTAGCCACTTCTTGAGTGTATTTTTTTGTCTCTAATCTGCATATATATTACCATTGCCCTTGACTTTCTTGACTGTATATCTCTTAAATGTCAACATATACACGTGTGATTTAGTTTACGAAGATTTTTCAATGCCGAGAACCCCGATCAGAGAGTAAAAAAGGCGTAAGGTTCACAATGGTGTAAAATTAAAACGGGATATACCGGGCTAGGATTCGAGTTATAGGAACGGCCAAACCAACCACCCATGAATGGAATCGTCGAGCGAAAATACTTGATAACATCCTAGAAACAACTTTTCTTGCCACCAGACCTTTCTCAATCAATTAGGAATCTGATGCCGTCACTAAACACATTCCTTAAATTGTAGCCATTTGTTGAGTGTTTTTTTCGTGTCTAATCCGCATATATATCACCATTGCCCTTGATTTTCTTGACTGTATATCTCTTAAACGTCAACATATACACGTGTGATTTAGTTTACGAGGATTTTTCAATGCCGAGAACCTCGATCATAGAGTAAAAAAGGCGTAAGGTTAACAATGGTGTAAAATTAAAATGGGATATACCGGGCTAGGATTCTAGTTATAGTACAAGGGCCAAACAAACCACCCAAGAATGGTATCGTCGAGCGAAAACACTTGACAACCTCCTAGAAGCAGCTTTTCTTGCCACCAGACCTTTCTCTATCAATTTGGAATCTGATGCCGTTACTAAACACATTCCTTAAATTGTAGCCATTTGTTAAGTGTTTTTTTTTGGTGTCTAATCCACATATATATCACCATTGCCCTTGACTTTCTTGAATGTATATCTCTTAAATATCAACATATGCATGTGTGATTTAGTTTACGAAGATTTTTCAATGCCGAGAACCTCGATCAGAGAGTAAAAAAGGTGTAAGGTTCACAATGGTGTAAAATTAAAACGGGATATACCGGGATAGGATTCGAGTTACAGGAACAAGGGCCAAACCAACCACCCTAGAATGGAATCGTCTAGCGAAAACACTTGACAGCCTCCTAGAAGCAGCTTTTCTAGCCACCAGACCTTTCTCCATCAATTAGGAATCTGATGCCGTCACTAAACACATTCCTTAAATTGTAGCCATTTGTTGAGTTTTTTTTTGGTGGCTAATCCGCATATATATCACCATTCCCCTTGATTTTCTTCACTGTATATCTCTTAAATGTTAACATATACATGTGTGATTTAGTTAACGAAGATTTTTCAATGACGAGAACCTCGATCAGAGAGTAAAAAAGGGGTAAGGTTCACAATGGTGTAAAATTAAAATGGGATATACCGGGCTAGGATTCGAGTTATAGGAACAAGGGCCAAACCAACCACACAAGAATGGAATCGTCGAGCGAACACACTTGACAAACTCCTACAAGCAGCTTTTCTTGCCACCAGACCTTTCTCCATCAATTAGGAATCTGATGCCGTCACTAAACACATTCCTTAAATTGTATCCATTTGTTGGGTGTTTTTTTTTTGTGTCTAATCCGCATATATATCACCATTGCCCTTGATTTTCTTGACTGTATATCTCTTAAATGTCAACATGTACACGTGTGATTTAGTTTTCGAAGTTTTTTCAATGCCGAGAACCTCGATCAGAGAGTAAAAAGGCGTAAGGTTCACAACGATGTAAAATTAAAATGGGATATACCGGCCTAGGATTCGAGTTATAGGAACAAGGGCCAAACCAACCACCCAAGAATGGAATCATCGAGCGAAAACACTTGACAACCTCCTAGAAGTAACTTTTCTTTCCACCAGACCTTTCTCCATCAATTAGGAATCTGATGTCGTCACTAAACACATTCCTTAAATTGTAGCCATTTGTTGAGTGTTTTTTTTTTTTTGTCTAATCCGCATATATATCACCATTGCCCTTGATTTTCTTGACTGTATATGTCCTAAACGTCAACATATACACGTGTGAGTTAGTTTACGAGGATTTTTCAATGCCGAGAACCTCGATCAGAGAGTAAAAAAGGCGTAAGCTTCACAATAGTGTAAAATTGAAATGGGATATACCGGGCTAGGATTTGAGTTTTAGTACAAGGGCCAAAGGAACCACCCAAGAATGGAATCGTCGAGCGAAAATACTTGACAACCTCATAGAAGCAACTTTTCTTGCCACCAGACCTTTTCTATCAATTCGGAATCTGATGCCATCACAAAACACATTCCTTAAATTGTAGCCATTTGTTGAGTGTTTTTTTTTTTGGTGTCCAATCTGCATACATATCACCATTGCCCTTCATTTTCTTGACTGTATATCTCTTAAATGTCAACATATACATGTGTGATTTAGTTTACGAAGATTTTTCAATGTCGAGAATCTCGATCAGAGAGTAAAAAGGCGTAAGGTTCGCAATGGTGTAAAATTAAAATGGGATATACCGGGCTAGGATTCGAGTTAGAGGAACAAGGGCCAAACCAACCACCCAAGAATGGAATCGTCGAGCGAAAACACTTGACAACCTCCTAGATGCAGCTTTTCTTGCCACCAGACCTTTCTCTATCAATTAGAAATCTGATGCCGTCACTAAACAGATTCCTTAAATTGTAACAATTTGTTGAGTGTTTTTTTTTGTGTCTAATCCGCGTATATATCACCATTGCCCTTGATTTTCTTGACTACATATCTCTTAAATGTCAACATATACACGTGTGATTTAGTTTACGAAGATTTTTCAATGCCGAGAACCTCGATCAGAGAGTAAAAAAGGCGTAAGGTTCACAATGGTGTAAAATTATAATAGGATATACCGGGCTAGGATTCGAGTTACAGGATCAAGGGCAAAACCAACCACCCAGTAATGGAATCGTCGAGCGAAAACACTTGACAACCTCTTAGAAGCAGCTTTTCTTTCCACCAGACCTTTCACCATCAATTAGGAATCTGATGTCGTCACTAAACACAATCCTTAAATTATAGCCATTTGTTGAGTGTTTTTTTTGTGTCTAATCCGCATATATATCACCATTGCCCTTGATTTTCTTGACTGTATATGTCCTAAACGTCAACATATACATGTGTGATTTACTTTACGTGGATTTTTCAATGCCGAGAACCTCGATCAGAGAGTAAAAAAGGCGTAAGGTTCACAATGGTGTAAAATTAAAATGGGATATACCGGGCTAGGATTTGAGTTTCAGTACAAGGGCCAAACAAACCACCCAAGAATGGAATCGTCGAGCGAAAACACTTGACAACCTCCTAAAAGCAGCTTTTCTTGCCACCAGACCTTTCTCTATCAATTAGGAATCTGATGCCGTTACCAAACACATTCCTTAAATTGTAGCCATTTGTTATGTGTTTTTTTTGTGTCTAATCCGCGTACATATCACCATTGCCCTTGACTTTCTTGACAGTATATCTCTTAAATGTCAACATATTCACGTGTGATTTAGTTTACGAAGATTTTTCAATGCCGAGAACCTCGATCAGAGAGTAAAAAGGCGTAAGGTTCACAATGGTGTAAAATTAAAATGGTATATACCGGGCTAGGATTCGAGTTACAGGAACAAGGGCCAAACCAACCACCCAAGAATGGAATCATCGAGCGAAAACACTTGACAACCTCCTAGAAGCAGCTTTTCTTGCCACCAGACCTTTCTCCATCAATTAGGAATCTGATGCCGTCACTAAACACTTTCCTTAAATTGTAGCCATTTGTTGAGTGTTTTTTTTTTGTGTCTAATCCGTATATATATCACGATTGCCCTTGATTTTCTTCACTGTATATCTCTTAAATGTCAACATATATATGTGTGATTTAGTTTACGAATATTTTTCAATGCCGAGAACCTCGATCAAAGAGTAAAAAAGGCGTAAGGTTCACAATGTTGTAAAATTAAAATGGGATATACCGGGCTAGGATTCGAGTTATAGGAACAAGGGCCAAACCAACCACCCAAGAATGGAATCATCGAGCGAAAACACTTGACAACCTCCTAGAAGCAGCTTTTCTTGCCACCAGACCTTTATCCATCAATTAGGAATCTGATGCCGTTACTAAACACATTCCTAAAATTTTAGCCATTTGTTGAGTGTTTTTTTTTTTTGGTGGCTAATCCGCATATATATCACCATTGCTCTTGATTTTCTTGACTGTATATCTCTTAAATGTTAACATATACACGTGTGATTTAGTTTACGAAGATTTTTCAATGCCGAGAACCTCAATCAGAGAGTAAAAAAGGCGTAAGGTTCACAACGGTGTAAAATTAAAATAGGATATACCGGGATAGGATTCGAGTTACAGGAACAAGGGCCAAACCAACCACCCTTGAATGAAATCGTCGAGCGAAAACACTTGACAACCTCCTAGAAGCAGCTTTTCTTACCACCAGACCTTTCTCTATCAATTAGGAATCTGATGCCGTCACTAAACACATTCCTTAAGTTGTAGCCATTTGTTGAGTGTTTTTTTTTTGTGTCTAATCCGCATATATATCACCATTGCTCTTGATTTTCTTGAATGTATATCTCTTAAATGTCAACATATACACGTGTGATTTAGTTTACGAAGATTTTTCAATGCCGAGAACCTCGATCAGAGAGTAAAAAAGGCGTATGGTTCACAATGGTGTAAAATTAAAATGGGATATACCGGCTAGGATTCGAGTTACAGGAACAAGGGCCAAACCAACCACCCAAGAACGGAATCGTCGATCGAAAACACTTGACAACCTCCTAGAAACAACTTTTCTTGCCACCAGACCTTTCTCAATCAATTAGGAATCTGATGCCGTCACTAAACACATTCCTTAAATTGTAGCCACTTGTTGAGTGTATTTTTTTGGTGTCTAATCCGCATATATACTACCATTGCCCTTGATTTTCTTGACTGTATATCTCTTAAATGTCAACTTATACACGTGTGATTTAGTTTACGAAGATTTTTCAATGCCGAGAACCCCGATCAGAGAGTAAAAAAGGCGTAAGGTTCACAATGGTGTAAAATTAAAACGGGATACACCGGGCTAGGATTCGAGTTATAGGAACTAGGGCCAAACCAACCACCCAAGAATGGAATCGTCGATCGAAAACACTTGACAACCTCCTAGAAACAGCTTTTCTTGCCACCAGACCTTTCTCAATCAATTAGGAATCTGATGCCGTCACTAAACACATTCCTTAAATTGTAGCCACTTGTTGAGTGTATTTTTTGGGTGTCTAATCCGCATATATATTACCATTGCCCTTGATTTTCATGACTGTATATCTCTTAAATGTCAACATGTACACGTGTGATTTAGTTTACGAAGATTTTTCAATGCCGAGAACCCCGATCAGAGAGTAAAAAAGGCGTAAGGTTCACAATGGTGTAAAATTAAAACGGGATATACCGGGCTAGGATTCTAGTTATAGTACAAGGGCCAAACAAACCACCCAAGAATGGTATCGTCGAGCGAAAACACTTGACAACCTCCTAGAAGCAGCTTTTCTTGCCACCAGACCTTTCTCCATCAATTAGGAATCTGATGCCGTCACTAAACACATTCCTTAAATTGTAGCCATTTGTTGAGTTTTTTTTGGTGTCTAATCCGCATATATATCACCATTGCCCTTAATTTTCTTGACTGTATATCTATTAAATGTCAACATATACACGTGTGATTTAGTTAACGAAGATTTTTCAATGCCGAGAACCTCGATCAGAGAGTAAAAAAGGGGTAAGGTTCACAATGGTGTAAAATTAAAACGGGATATAACGGGCTAAGATTCGAGTTAGAGGAACAAGGGCCAAACCAACCACCCAAGAATGGAATCGTCGAGCGAATACACTTGACAAACTCCTACAAGTAGCTTTTCTTGCCACCAAACCTTTCTCCATCAATTAGGAATCTGATGCCGTCACTAAACACATTCCTTAAATTGTAGCCATTTGTTGAGTGTTTTTTTTTTGTGTGTCCAATCCGCATATATATCACCATTGCCCTTGATTTTCTTGACTGCATATCTCTTAAATGTCAACATATACACGTGTGATTTAGTTTACGAAGATTTTTCAATGCCGAGAACCTCGATCAGAGAGTAAAAAAGGCGTAAGGTTCACAATGGTGTAAAATTAAAATGGGATATACCGGGCTAGGATTCGAGTTACAGGAACAAGGGCAAAACCAACCACCCAGTAATAGAATCGTCGTGCAAAAACACTTGATAACCTCTTAGAAGTAGCTTTTCTTTCCACCAGACCTTTTTCCATCAATTAGGAATCAGATGTCGTCACTAAACACATTCCTTAAATTGTAGCCATTTGTTGAGTGTTTTTTTCGTGTCTAATCCGCATATATATCACCATTGCCCTTGATTTTATTGACTATATATCTCTTAAACGTCAACATATACACGTGTGATTTAGTTTACGAGGATTTTTCAATGCCGAGAACCTCGATCATAGAGTAAAAAAGGCGTAAGGTTAACAATGGTGTAAAATTAAAATGGGATATACCGGGCTAGGATTCGAGTTATAGTACAAGGGCCAAACAAACCACCAAAGAATGGTGTCGTCGAGAGAAAACACTTGACAACCTCCTAGAAGCAGCTTTTCTTGCCACCAGACCTTTCTCTATCAATTAGGAATCTGATGCCGTTACTAAACACATTCCTTAAATTGTAGCCATTTGTTAAGTGTTTTTTTTTGTGTCTAATCCACATATATATCACCATTGCCCTTGACTTTCTTGAATGTATATCTCTTAAATGTCAAGATATACATGTGTGATTTAGTTTACGAAGATTTTTCAATGCCGAGAACCTCGATCAGAGAGTAAAAAAGGTGTAAGGTTCACAATGGTGTAAAATTAAAATGGGATTTACCGGGCTAGAATTCGAGTTACCGGAACAAGTGCCAAACCAACCACCCAAGAATGGAATCGTCGATCGAAAACACTTGACAACCTCCTAGAAACAGCTTTTCTTGCCACCAGACCTTTCTCAATCAATTAGGAATCTGATGCCGTCACTAAACATATTCCTTAAATTGTAGCCATTTCTTGAGTGTATTTTTTTCGTCTCTAATCTGCATATATATTACCATTGTCCTTGACTTTCTTGACTGTATATCTCTTAAATGTCAACATATACACGTGTGATTTAGTTTACGAAGATTTTTCAATGCCGAGAACCCCGATCAGAGAGTAAAAAAGGCGTAAGGTTCCCAATGGTGTAAAATTAAAACGGGATATACCGGGCTAGGATTCGAGTTATAGGAACAAGGGCCAAACCAACCACCCATGAATGGAATCGTCGAGCGAAAACACTTGAGAACCTCCTAGAAGTAGCTTTTCTTGCCACCAGACCTTTCTCCATCAATTAGGAATCTGATGCCGTCACTAAACACATTCCTTAAATTGTAGCCATTTGTTGAGTGTTTTTTTTTTGTGTCCAATCCGCATATATATCACCATTGCCCTTGATTTTCTTGACTGTATATCTCTTAAATGTCAACATATACACGTGTGATTTAGTTTACGAAGATTTTTCAATGCCGAGAATCTCGATCAGAGAGTAAAAAAGGCGTAAGGTTCACAATGGTGTAAAATTAAAATAGGATATACCGGGATAGGATTCGAGTTACAGGAACAAGGGCCAAACCAACCACCCTAGAATGGAATCGTCGAGCGAAAACACTTGACAGCCTCCCAGAAGCAGCTTTTCTTGCCACCAGACCTTTCTCCATCAATTAGGAATCTGATGCCGTCACTAAACACATTCCTTAAATTGTAGCCATTTGTTGAGTTTTTTTTTGGTGGCTAATCCGCATATATATCACCATTGCCCTTGATTTTCTTGACTGTAAATCTCTTAAATGTTAACATATACATGTGTGATTTAGTTAACGAAGATTTTTCAATGACGAGAACCTCGATCAGAGAGTAAAAAAGGGGTAAGGTTCACAATGGTGTAAAATTAAAATGGGATATACCGGGCTAGGATTCGAGTTATAGGAACAAGGGCCATACCAACCACACAAGAATGGAATCGTCGAGCGAACACACTTGACAAACTCCTACAAGCAGCTTTAATTGCCACCAGACCTTTCTCCATCAATTAGGAATCTGATGCCATCACTAAACACATTCCTTAAATTGTAGCCATTTGTTGAGTGTTTTTTTTTGTGTCCAATCCGCATATATATCCCCATTGCCCTTGATTTTCTTGACTGTATATCTCTTAAAGTCAACATATCTTCATCATCATCATCATCGTACTCAGTATATCCCACCTATAGCAAAGCTAAGGTAGGGTCTGAGGAGGGTGGGATGTAGACAGCCTTACCTCTACCCCGTAGGAATAGAGAGGCTGCTTCCAATGAGACCCCCGGCTCGATTGTGGTTTTGCATCAAGCCTTGGACATAAGGCACATAACACTCAGCAATTGAGACAAACGCCAATTGGTGCATGTACCCCCTTGTCTTTCGGCTATCAACGCCACCACATGATGCCTGATTAACGATCCCCTCTTTTTAACGTTATTTTCACGAAATTAGTAAAATAACGTTAAAAATTAGTGCACTTTTGCTTTTGCCCCCCCGAGCGCCCACACATATATTTTTCAATGCCGAGAATCTCGATCAGAGAGTAAAAAAGGCGTAAGGTTCGCAATGGTGTAAAATGAAAATGGGATATACCGGGCTAGGATTCGAGTTAGAGGAACAAGGGCCAAACCAACCACCCAAGAATGGAATCGTCGAGCGAAAACACTTGACAACCTCCTAGAATCAGCTTTTCTTGCCACCAGACCTTTCTCCATCAATTAGGAATCTGATGCCGTCACTAAACACATTCCTTAAATTGTATCCATTTGTTGGGTGTTTTTTTTTTGTGTCTAATCCGCATATATATCACCATTGCCCTTGATTTTCTTGACTGTATATCTCTTAAATGTCAACATGTACACGTGTGATTTAGTTTTCGAAGTTTTTTCAATGCCGAGAACCTCGATCAGAGAGTAAAAAAGGCGTAAGGTTCACAACGGTGTAAAATTAAAATGGGATATACCGGCCTAGGATTCGAGTTATAGGAACAAGGGCCAAACCAACCACCCAAGAATGGAATCATCGAGCGAAAACACTTGACAACCTCCTAGAAGTAACTTTTCTTTCCACCAGACCTTTCTCCATCAATTAGGAATCTGATGTCGTCACTAAACACATTCCTTAAATTGTAGCCATTTGTTGAGTGTTTTTTTTGTGTCTAATCCGCATATATATCACCATTGCCCTTGATTTTCTTGACTGCATATGTCCTAAACGTCAACATATACACGTGTGATTTAGTTTACGAGGATTTTTCAATGCCGAGAACCTCGATCAGAGAGTAAAAAAGGCGTAAGCTTCACAATAGTGTAAAATTGAAATGGGATATACCGGGCTAGGATTTGAGTTTTAGTACAAGGGCCAAACGAACCACCCAAGAATGGAATCGTCGAGCGAAAATACTTGACAACCTCCAAGAAGCAGCTTTTCTTGCCACCAGACCTTTTCTATCAATTAGGAATCTGATGCCATCACTAAACACATTCCTTAAATTGTAGCCATTTGTTGAGTGTTTTTTTTTTGGCGTCCAATCCGCATATATATCACCATTGCCATTCATTTTCTTGACTGTATATCTCTTAAATGTCAACATATACATGTGTGATTTAGTTTACGAAGATTTTTCAATGCCGAGAATCTCGATCAGAGAGTAAAAAGGCGTAAGGTTCGCAATGGTGTAAAATTAAAATGGGATGTACCGGGCTAGGATTCGAGTTAGAGGAACAAGGGCCAAATCTGATGCCGTCCCTAAACAGATTCCTTAAATTGTAACAATTTGTTGAGTGTTTTTTTTGTGTCTAATCCGCGTATATATCACCATTGCCCTTGATTTTCTTGACTACATATCTCTTAAATGTCAACATATACACATGTGATTTAGTTTACGAAGATTTTTCAATGCCGAGAACCTCGATCAGAGATTAAAAAAGGCGTAAGGTTCACAATGGTGTAAAATTAAAATAGGATATACCGGGCTAGGATTCGAGTTACAAGATCAAGGGCAAAACCAACCACCCAGTAATGGAATCGTCGAGCGAAAACACTTGACAACCTCTTAGAAGCAGCTTTTCTTTCCACCAGACCTTTCTCCATCAATTAGGAATCTGATGTCGTCACTAAACACATTCCTTAAATTATAGCCATTTGTTGAGTGCTTTTTTTTGTGTCTAATCTGCATATATATCACCATTGCCCTTGATTTTCTTGACTGTATATGTCCTAAACGTCAACATATACATGTGTGATTTACTTTACGTGGATTTTTCAATGCCGAGAACCTCGATCAGAGAGTAAAAAAGGCGTAATGTTCACAATGGTGTAAAATTAGAATGGGATATACCGGGCTAGGATTTGAGTTTTAGTACAAGGGCCAAACAAACCACCCAATAATGGAATCGTCGAGCGAAAACACTTGACAACCTCCTAAAAGCAGCTTTTCTTGCCACCAGACCTTTCTCTATCAATTAGGAATCTGATGCCGTTACTAAACACATTCCTTAAATTGTAGCCATTTGTTAAGTGTTTTTTTTTGTGTCTAATCCGCGTACATATCACCATTGCCCTTGACTTTCTTGACAGTATATCTCTTAAATGTCAACATATTCACGTGTGATTTAGTTTACGAAGATTTTTCAATGCCGAGAACCTCGATCAGAGAGTAAAAAGGCGTAAGGTTCACAATGGTGTAAAATTAAAATGGTATATACCGGGCTAGGATTCGAGTTATAGGAACAAGGGCCAAACCAACCACCCAAGAATGGAATCATCGAGCGAAAACACTTGACAACCTCCTAGAAGCAGCTTTTCTTGCCACCAGACCTTTCTCCATTAATTAGGAATCTGATGCCGTCACTAAACACATTCCTTAAATTGTAGCCATTTGTTGAGTGTTTTTTTTTTGTGTCTAATCCGTATATATATCACGATTGCCCTTGATTTTCTTAACTGTATATCTCTTAAATGTCAACATATACATGTGTGATTTAGTTTACGAATATTTTTCAATGCCGAGAACCTCGATCAAAGAGTTAAAAAGGCGTAAGGTTCACAATGGTGTAAAATTAAAATGGGATATACCGGGCTAGGATTCGAGTTATAGGAACAAGGGCCAAACCAACCACCTAAGAATGGAATCATCGAGCGAAAACACTTGACAATCTCCTAGAAGCAGCTTTTCTTGCCACCAGACCTTTATCCATCAATTAGGAATCTGATGCCGTCACTAAACACATTCCATAAATTGTAGCTATTTGTTGAGTGTTTTTTTTTTTGTGTCTAATCCGTATATATATCACGATTGCCCTTGATTATCTTGACTGTATATATCTTAAATGTTAACATATACACGTGTGATTTAGTTAACGAAGATTTTTCAATGACGAGAACCTCGATCAGAGAGTAAAAAAGGGGTAAGGTTCACAATGGTGTAAAATTAAAATGGGATATACCGGGCTAGGATTCGAGTTATAGGAACAAGGGTCAAACCAACCACCCAATAATGGAATCGTCGAGCGAACACACTTGACAAACTCCAACAAGCAGCTTTTCTTGCCACCAGACCTTTCTCCATCAATTAGGAATCTGATGCCAAACACTAAACACATTCCTTAATTTGTAGCCATTTGTTAAGTGTTTTTTTTTTGTGTCCTATCCGCATATATATCACCATTGCCCTTGATTTTCTTGACTGTATATCTCTTAAATGTCAACATATACATGTGTGATTTAGTCTACGAAGATTTTTCAATGCCGAGAATCTCGATCAGAGAGTAAATAATGCGTAAGGTTCGCAATGGTGTAAAATGAAAATGGGATATACCGGGCTAGGATTCGAGTTAGAGGAACAAGGGCCAAACCAACCACCCAAGAATGGAATCGTCAAGCAAAAACACTTGACAACCTCCTAGAAGCAGCTTTTCTTGCCACCAAACCTTTCTCCATCAATTAGGAATCTGATGCCGTCACTAAACACATTCCTTACATTGTAGCCATTTGTTGAGTGTTTTTTTGTGTCAAATCCACATATATATCACCATTGCCCTTGATTTTCTTGACTGTATATCTCTTAAATGTCAACATATTCACGTGTGATTTAGTTTACGAATATTTTTCAATGCCGAGAACCTCGATCAGATAGTAAAAAGGCGTAAGGTTCAGAATGGAGTAAAATTAAAATGGGATATACCGGGCTAGGATTCGAGTTAAAGGAAGAAAGGCCAAACCAACCACCCAAGAATGGAATCATCGAGCGAAAACACTTGACAACCTCCTAGAAGCAACTCTTCTTTCCACCAGACCTTTCTCCATTAGGAATCTGATGCCATCACTAAACACATTCCTTAAATTGTAGCCATTTGTTAATTGTTTTTTTTTTTTGTGTCTAATCCGCATATATATCACCATTGCCCTTGACTTTCTTGACAATATATCTCTTAAATGTCAACATATTCACGTGTGATTTAGTTTACGAATATTTTTCAATGCCGAGAACCTCGATCAGATAGTAAAAAGGCGTAAGGTTCACAATGGAGTAAAATTAAAATGGGATATACCGGGCTAGGATTCGAGTTAAAGGAAGAAAGGCCAAACCAACTACCCTAGAATGGAATCATCGAGCGAAAACACTTGACAACCACCCTGAAGCAGCTTTTCTTGCCACCAGACCTTTCTCTATCAATTAGGAATTTGATGCCATCACTAAACACATTCCTTAGATTGTAGCCATTTGTTGAGTGTTTTTTTTGTGTCAAATCCGCATATATATCACCATTGCCCTTAATTTTCTTTACTGCATATCTCTTAAATGTCAACATATACATGTGTGATTTAGTTTACGAAGATTTTTCAATGCCGAGAACCTCGATCGGAGAGTAAAAAGGCGTAAGGTTCACAATGGTGTAAAATTAAAATGGTATATACCGGGCTAAATCAACCACCCAAGAATGGAATCATCGAGCGAAAACACTTGACAATCTCCTAGAAGCAGCTTTTCTTGCCACCAGACCTTTCTCCATCAATTAGGAATATGATGCCGTCACTAAACACATTCCTTAAATTGTAGCCATTTGTTGAGTGTTTTTTTTCTGTCTAACCCGCATATATATCACCATTGCCCTTGATTTTCTTAACCGTATATCTCTTAAATGTCAACATATACACGTGTGATTTAGTTTACGAAGATTTTTCAATGCCGAGAACCTCGATCAAAGAGTAAAAAAGGCGTAAGGTTCACAATGGTGTAAAATTAAAATGGGATATACCGGGCTAGGATTCGAGTTATAGGAACAAGGGCCAAACCAACCACCCAAGATTGGAATCATTGAGCGAAAACACTTGACAACCTCCTAGAAGCAGCTTTTCTTGCCACCAGACCTTTATCCATCAATTAGGAATCTGATGCCGTCACTAAACACATTCCTTAAATTGTAGCCATTTGTTGAGTGTTTTTTTTGGTGTCTAATCCGCATATATATCACCATTGCCCTTGATTTTCTTTACTGTATATCTCTTAAATGTCAACATATACACGTGTGATTTAGTTTTCGAAGTTTTTTCAATGCTAAGAACCACGATCAGAGGTTAAAAAAGGCGTGAGGTTCACAACCGTGTAAAATTAAAATGGGATATACCGGCCTAGGATTCGAGTTATAGGAACAAGGGCCAACCCAACCACCCAAGAATGGAATCATCGAGCGAAAAAACTTGACAACCTCCTAGAAGCAACTTTTCTTTCCACCAGACCATTCTCCATCAATTAGAAATCTGATGCCGTCACTAAACAGATTCCTTAAATTATAGCCATTTGTTTAGTGTTTTTTTATGTCTAATCCGCGTATATATCCCCATTACCCTTGATTTTCTTGACTGTATATCTCTTAAATGTCAACATATACACGTGTGATTTAGTTTACGAAGATTTTTCAAAGCCGAGAACCTCGATCAGAGAGTAAAAAAGGCGTAAGGTTCACAATGCTGTAAAATTAAAATGGGATATACCGGGCTAGGATTCGAGTTACATGAACATGGGCAAAACCAACCACCCAGGAATGGAATCGTCGAGCAAAAACACTTGACAACCTCTTAGAAGCAGCTTTTCTTTTCACCAGACCTTTCTCCAATAGGAATCTAATGCCGTCACTAAACACATTCCTTAAATTGTAGCCATTTGTTAAGTGTTTTTTTTTTTGTGTCTAATCCGCATATATATATATATATATATCACCATTGCCCTTGACTTTCTTGACAGTATATCTCTTAAATGTCAACATATTCACGTGTGATTTAGTTTACGAATATTTTTAATGCCGAGAACCTCGATCAGATAGTAAAAAAGGCGTAAGGTTCACAATGGTGAAAAATTAAAATGGGATATACCGGGATAGGATTCGAGTTAAAGGAAGAAAGGCCAAACTAACCACCCAAGAATGGAATCATCGAGCGAAAACACTTGACAACCTCTTTAAAGCAGCTTTTCTTGCCACCAGACCTTTCTCCATCAATTAGGAATCTGATGCCGTCACTCAACACATTCCTTAAATTGTAGCCATTTGTTGAGTGTTTTTTTTGTGTCAAATCCGCATATATATCACCATTGCCCTCGATTTTCTTGACTGTATATCTCTTAAATGTCAACATATACATGTGTGATTTAGTTTACGAGAATTTTTTAATGTCGAGAACCTCGATCAGAGAGTAAAAAGGCGTAAGGTTCACAATGGTGTAAAATTAAAATGGGATATACCGGGCTAGGATTCGAGTTACAGGAACAAGGGCTAAACCAACCACCCAATAATGGAATCGTCGAGCGAAAACACTTGACAACCTCCTAGAAGCAGCTTTTCTTGCCACCAGACCTTTCTCCATCAATTAGGAATCTGATGTCGTCACTAAACACATTCCTTAAATTATAGCCATTTGTTGAGTGTTTTTTTTTGTGTCTAATCCGCATATATATCACCATTGCCCTTGATTTTCTTAACTGTATATCTCTTAAATGTCAACATATACACGTGTGATTTAGTTTACGATTATTTTTCAATGCCGAGAACCTCGATCAGAGAGTAAAAAGGCGTAAGGTTCACAATGGTGTAAAATGAAAATGAAATATACCGGGCTAGGATTCGAGTTACAGGAACAAGGGCCAAACCAACAACCCAAGAATGGAATCATCGAGCGAAAAAACTTGAGAACCTCCTAGAAGCAACTTTTCTTTCCACCAGACCTTTCTCCATCAATTAGAAATCTGATGCCGTCACTAAACAGATTCCTTAAATTGTAGCCATTTGTTGAGTGTTTTTTTTGTGTCTAATCCGCGTATATATGACCATTGCCCTTGATTTTCTTGATTGTATATCTCTTAAATGTCAACATATACACGTGTGATTTAGTTTACGAAGATTTTTCAATGCCTTGAACCTCGATCAGAGAGTAAAAAAGGCGTAAGGTTCACAATGCTGTAAAATTAAAATGGGATATACCGGGCTAGGATTCGAGTTACATGAACATGGGCAAAACCAACCACCCAGGAATGGAATCGTCGAGCGAAAACACTTGACAACCTCTTAGAAGCAGCTTTTCTTTTCACCAGACCTTTCTCCATTAGGAATCTGATGCCGTCACTAAACACATTCCTTAAATTGTAGCCATTTGTTAAGTGTTTTTTTTGGTGTCTAATCCGCATATATATTTCACCATTGCCCTTGACTTTCTTGACAATATATCTCTTAAATGTCAACATATTCACGTGTGATTTAGTTTACGAATATTTTTCAATGCCGAGAACCTCGATCAGATAGTAAAAAAGGCATAAGGTTCACAATGGTGTAAAATTAAAATGGGATATACCGGGCTAGGATTCGAGTTAAAGGAAGAAAGGCCAAACCAACCACCAAAGAATGGAATCATCGAGCGAAAACACTTGACAACCTCCTTGAAGCAGCTTTTCTTGCCACCAGACCATTCTTCATCAATTAGGAATTTGATGCCGTCACTTAACACATTCCTTAAATTGTAGCCATTTGTTGAGTGTTTTTTTTTGTTTCAAATCCGCATATATATCACCATTGCCCTTGATTTTCTTGACTGTATATCTCTTAAATGTCAACATATACATGTGTGATTTAGTTTACGAAGATTTTTTAATGCCGAGAACCTCGATCAGAGAGTAAAAAGGCGTAAGGTTCACAATGGTGTAAAATTAAAATGGGATATACCGGGCTAGGATTCAAGTTACAGGAACAAGGATTAAACCAACCACCCAAGAATGGAATCGTCGAGCGAAAACACTTGACAACCTCCTAGAAGCAGCTTTTCTTGCCACCAGACCTTTGTCCATCAATTAGGAATCTGATGCCGTCACTAAACACATTCCTTAAATTGTAGCCATTTGTTGAGTGTTTTTTTTTTGTGTCTAATCCGCATATATATCACCATTACCCATGATTTTCTTAACTGTATATCTCTTAAATGTCAACATATACACGTGTGATTTAGTTTACGAATATTTTTCAATGCCGAGAACCTCGATCAAAGAGTAAAAAAGGCGTAAGGGTCACAATGGTGTAAAATTAAAAAGGGATATACCGGGCTAGGATTCGAGATATAGGAACAAGGGCCAAACCAACCACCAAAGAATGAATCATCGAGTGAAACCACTTGACAACCTCCTAGAAGCAGCTTTTCTTGCCAGCAGACCTTTATCCATCAATTAGGAATCTGATGCCGTCACTAAACACATTCCTTAAATTGTAGCCATTTGTTGAGTGTTTTTTTGTGTCAAATCTGCATATATATCACCATTGCCCTTGATTTTCTTGACTGTAAATCTCTTAAATGTCAACATATACACGTGTGATTTAGTTTACGAAGATTTTTCAATGCCGAGAACCTCGATCAGAGAGTAAAAAAGGCGTAAGGTTCACAATGGTGTAAAATGAAAATGGAATATACCGAGCTAGGATTCGAGTTACAGGAACAAGGGCCAAACCAACCACCATAGAATGGAATCGTCGAGCGAAAACACTTGACAACCTCCTAGAAGCAGCTTTTCTTGCCACCAGACCTTTCTCCATTAGGAATCTGATGCCGTCACTAAACACATTCCTTAAATTGTAGCCATTTGTTGAGTGTTTTTTTGTGTCTAATCGGCATATATATCACCATTGCCCTTGATTTTCTTAACTGTATATATCTTAAATGTCAACATATACAAGTGTGATTTAGTTTACGAATATTTTTCAATGCCAAGAACCTCGATCAAAGAGTAAAAAAGGCGTAAGGTTCACAATGGTGTAAAATTAAAATGGGATATACCGGGCTAGGATTCGAGTTACAGGAACAACAGCCAAACCAACCACCCAAGAATGGAATCATCGAGCGAAAACACGAAAACACTTAACAACCTCCTAGAAGCAGCTTTTCTTGCCACCGGACCTTTCTCCATCAATTAAGAATCAGATGCCGTCACTAAACACATTCCTTAAACTGTGGCCATTTGTTGAGTGTTTTTTTTTTGTGTCTAATCCGCATATATATCACCCTTGCCCTTGATTTTCTTGACTGTATATCTCTTAAATGTCAACATATACACGTGTGATTTAGTTTACGAAGATTTTTCAATGCCGAGAATCTCGATCAAAGAGTAAAAAAGGCGTAAGGTTCACAATGGTGTAAAATTAAAATAGGATATACCGGGATAGGATTCGAGTTACAGGAACAAGGGCCAAACCATCCACCCAATAATGGAATCGTCGAGCGAAAAAATTTGACAACCTCCTACAGCAGCTTTTCTTGCCACCAGACCTTTCTCCATCAATTAGGAATCTGATGCCGTCACTAAACACATTCCTTAAATTGTAGCCATTTGTTGAGTGTTTTTTTTTGTGTGTAATCCGCATATATATCACCATTACCCTTGATTTTCTTGACTGTATATCTCTTAAATGTCAGCATATGCACCTGTGATTTAGTTTACGAAGATTTTTCAATGCCGAGAACCTCGATCAGAGAGTAAAAAAGGCGTAAGGTTAACGATAGTGTAAAATTAAAATGGGATATACCGGACTAGGATTCGAGTTACAGGAACAAGGGCCAAACCATCCACCCAAGAATGGAATCATCGAGCGAACACACGAAAACACTTAACAACCTCCTAGAAGCAACTTTTCTTGCCACCAGACCTTTCTCCATCAATTAGGAATCTGATTCCGTCACTAAACACATTCCTTAAATTGTGGCCGTTTGTTGAGTGTTTTTTTTTTTGTGTCTAATCCGCATATATATCTCCATTGCCCTTGATTTTCTTGACTGTATATCTCTTAAATGTCAACATATACACGTGTGATTTAGTTTGCGAGGATTTTTCAATACCGAGAATTTCGATCAGAGAGTAAAAAAGGCGTAAGGTTCACATTGGTGTAAAATTAAAATAGGATATACCGGGATAGGATTCGAGTTACAGGAACAAGGGCCAAACCAACCACCCAAGAATGGAATCGTCGAGCGAAAACACTTGACAACCTCCTACAGCAGTTTTTCTTGCCACCAGACCTTTATCCATGAATTAGGAATCTGATGCCGTCACTAAACACATTCCTTAAATTGTAGCCATTTGTTGAGTGTTTTTTTTTTGTGTCTAATCCACGTATATATCACCATTGCCCATGATTTTCTTGACTGTATATCTCTTAAATGTCAACATATACACGTGTGATTTAGTTTATGAAGATTTTTCAATGCCGAGAACCTCAATCAGAGAGTAAAAAGGCGTAAGGTTCACAATGGTGTAAAATTAAAATTGGATATGCCGGGCTAGGATTCGAGATATAGGAACAAGGGCCAAACCAACCACCAAAGAATGGAATCGTCGAGCGAAAACACTTGACAACCTCCGAGAAGCAGCTTTTCTTGCCACCAGATCTTTCTCCATCAATTAGGAATCTGATGCCGTCACTAAAAACATTCCTTAAATTGTAGCCATTTGTTGAGTGTTTTCTTTTGTCTAATCCGCATATATATCACCATTGCCCTTGATTTTCTTGACTGTATATCTCTTAAATGTCAACATATACCCGTGTGATATAGTTTACGAAGTTTTTTCAATGCCGAGAACCTCGATCAGAGAGTAAAAAAGGCGTACGGTTCACAATGGTGTAAAATTAAAATGGGTTATACCGGGCTAGGACTCGAGTTACAGGAACAAGGGCCAAACCAACCACCCAAGAATGGAATCGTTGAGCGAAAACACTTGAGAACCTCCTAGAAGCAACTTTTCTTGCCACCAGATCTTTCTCCATCAATTAGGAATCTGATGCCGTCCCTAAACACATTACTTAAGTTGTAGCCATTTGTTGAATGTTATTTTTTCTTGGTGTCTAATCCGCATATATATCACAATTGCCCTTGATTTTCTTGACTGTATATCTCTTAAATGTCAATATATACACGTGTGATTTAGTTTACGAAGATTTTTCAATACCGAGAACCTCGATCAGAGAGTAAAAAAGTCGTAAGGTTCGCAATGGTGTAAAATTAAAATGGGATATACCGGGTTAGGATTCGAGTTACAGGAACAAGGGCCAAACCAACCACCCAAAAATGGAACCGTTGAGCGAAAACACTTGACAACCTCCTAGAAGAAGCTTTTCTTGCCACCAGACCTTTCTCCATCAATTAGGAATCTGATGCTGTCACTAAACACATTCATAAAATCGTAGCCATTTGTTGAGTGTTTTTTTTGGTGTCTAATCCGCATATATATCAACATTGCCCTTGATTTTCCTGACAGCATATCTCTTAATTGTAAACATATACACGTGTGATTTAGTTTACGAAGATTTTTCAATGCCGAGAACCTCGATCAAAGAGTAAAAAGGCGTAAGGTTCACAATAGTGTAAAATTAAAATGGGATATACCGGGCTAGGATTCGAGTTACAGGAACAAGGGCCAAACCAACCACCCAAGAATGGAACCGTCAAGCGAAAACACTTGACAACCTCCTAGAAGCAGCTTTTTTTGCCACCAGACCTTTCTCCATCATTTAGGAATCTGATGCCGTCACTAAACACATTCCTTAAATTGTAGCCATTTGTTTAGTGTTTTTTTGGTGTCTAATCCGCATTTTTATCACCATTGCCCTTGATTTTCTTGACTGTATATCTCTTAAATGTCAACATATAAACGTGTGATTTAGTTTACGAAGATTTTTATATGCCGAGAACCACGATCAGAGATTAAAAAAAGGCGTAAGGTTCACAATGGTGTAAAATTAAAATGGGATTTACCGGGCTAGGATTGGAGTTACAGGAACAAGGGCCAAACCAACCACCCAAGAATGGAATTGTCAAGCGAAAACACTTGACAACCTCCTAGAAGCAGCTTTTCTTGCCATCAGACCTTTCTCCATCAATTAGGATTCTGATGCTGTCACTAAACACATTCCTTAAGTTGTAGCCATTTGTTGAGTTTTTTTTGGGTGTCTAATCCGCATATATATCACCATTGCCCTTGATTTTCTTGACTGTATATCTCTTAAATGTCAACATATACACGTGTGATTTAGTTTACGAAGATTTTTCAATGCCGTGAACCTCGATCAGAGCGTAAAAAAGTGGTAAGGTTCACAATGGTGTAAAATTAAAATGGGATATACCGGGCTAGGATTCGAGTTACAGGAATAGGGGCCAAACCAACCACCTAAGAATGGAATCGTTGAGCGAAAACACTTCACAACCTCCTAGAAGCAACTTTTCTTGCCACCAGAGTTTTCTCCATCAATTAGTAATCTGATGCCGTCACTAAACACATTCCTAAAATTGTAGCCATTTGTTGAGTTTTTTTTGGGTGTCTAATCCGCATATATATCACCATTGCCCTTGATTTTCTTGACTGTATATCTCTTAAATGTCAACATATACACGTGTGATTTAGTTTACGAAGATTTTTCAATGCCGAGAACCTCGATGAGAGAGTAAAAAAGGATTCAGGTTCACATTGGTGTAAAATTAAAATGGGATATACCGGGCTAGGATTCGGGTTACAGTAAAAAGGGCCAAACCAACCACCCAAGAATGGAATCGTCGAGCGAAAACACTTGACAACGTCCTAGAAGCAGCTTTTCTTGCCACCAGACCTTTCTCCATCAATTAGGAATCTAATGCCGTCACTAAACACATTCCTTAAATTGTAGCCATTTGTTGAGTGTTTTTTTTTTGGTGATACGCATATATATCACCATTGCCCTTGATTTTCTTGACTGTATATCTCTTAAATGTCAACATATACACGTATGATTAAGTTTACGGAGATTTTTCAATACCGAGAACCTCGATCAGAGAGTAAAAAATTCGTAAGGTTCGCAATGGTGTAAAATAAAAATGGGATATACCGGGCTAGGATTCGAGTTACAGGAACAAGGGCCAAACCAACCACCCAAATATGGAACCGTTGAGCGAAAACACTTGACAACCTCCTAGAAGAAGCTTTTTTTGCCACCAGACCTTTCTCCATCATTTAGGAATCTGATGCCGTCACTAAACACATTCCTTAAATTGTAGCCATTTGTTTAGTGTTTTTTTGGTGTCTAATCCGCATTTTTATCACCATTGCCCTTGATTTTCTTGACTGTATATCTCTTAAATGTCAACATATAAACGTGTGATTTAGTTTACGAAGATTTTTATATGCCGAGAACCACGATCAGAGATTAAAAAAAGGCGTAAGGTTCACAATGGTGTAAAATTAAAATGGGATTTACCGGGCTAGGATTCGAGTTACAGGAACAAGGGCCAAACCAACCACCCAAGAATGGAATTGTCAAGCGAAAACACTTGACAACCTCCTAGAAGCAGCTTTTCTTGCCATCAGACCTTTCTCCATCAATTAGGAATCTGATGCTGTCACTAAACACATTCCTTAAGTTGTAGCCATTCGTTGAGTTTTTTTTGGGTGTCTAATCCGCATATATATCACCATTGCCCTTGATTTTCTTGACTGTATATCTCTTAAATGTCAACATATACACGTGTGATTTAGTTTACGAAGATTTTTCAATGCCGAGAACCTCGATCAGAGCGTAAAAAAGTGGTAAGGTTCACAATGGTGTAAAATTAAAATGGGATATACCGGGCTAGTATTCGAGTTACAGGAACATGGGCCAAACCAACCACCTAAGAATGGAATCGTTGAGCGAAAACACTTCACAACCTCCTAGAAGCAACTTTTCTTGCCACCAGAGCTTTCTCCATCAATTAGTAATCTGATGC
The DNA here is from genome assembly GCA_030545235.1 of Helianthus tuberosus. Taxonomy (NCBI): domain Eukaryota; kingdom Viridiplantae; phylum Streptophyta; class Magnoliopsida; order Asterales; family Asteraceae; genus Helianthus; species Helianthus tuberosus. Next base: position 6,807,847 of record CM060452.1, read on the forward strand.
CGTCACTAAACACATTCCTAAAATTGTAGCCATTTGTTGAGTTTTTTTTGGGTGTCTAATCCGCATATATATCACCATTGCCCTTGATTTTCTTGACTGTATATCTCTTAAATGTCAACATATACACGTGTGATTTAGTTTACGAAGATTTTTCAATGCCGAGAACCTCGATGAGAGAGTAAAAAAGGATTCAGGTTCAAATTCGTGTAAAATTAAAATGGGATATACCGGGCTAGGATTCGAGTTACAGTAACAAGGGCCAAACCAACCACCCAAGAATGGAATCGTCGAGCGAAAACACTTGACAACGTCCTAGAAGCAGCTTTTCTTGCCACCAGACCTTTCTCCATCAATTAGGAATCTGATGCCGTCACTAAACACATTCCTTAAATTGTAGCCATTTGTTTAGTGTTTTTATGGTGTCTAATCCGCATATATATCACCATTGCCCTTGATTTTCTTGACTGTATATCTCTTAAATGTCAACATATACACGTATGATTTAGTTTACGAAGATTTTTCAATGCCGAGAACCTAGATCAGAGAGTAAAAAAGGCGTAAGGTTAACAATGGTGTAAAATTAAAATTGGATATACCGGGCTAGGATTCGAGTTAGAGGAACAAGGGCCAAACCAACCACCCAAGTATGGAACCGTCGAGCGAAAACACTTGACATCCTCCTAGAAGCAGCTTTTCTTGCCACCAGACCTTTCTCCATCAATAAGGAATCTGATGCCGTCACTAAACACCTTCCTTAAATTGTATCCATTTGTTAAGTGTTTTTTTGGTGTCTAATCCGCATTTATATCACCATTGCCCTTGATTTTCTTGACTGTATATCTCTTAAATGTCAACATATACACGTGTGATTTAGTTTACGAAGATTTTTAAATGCCGAGAACCACGATCAGAGAGTAAAAAAGGCGTAAGGTTAACAATGGTGTAAAATTAAAATGTGATTTACCGGGCTAGGATTCGAGTTACAGGAACAAGGGCCAAACCAACCACTCAAGAATGGAATCGTCGAGCGAAAAGACTTGACAACCTCCTAGAAGCAGCTTTTCTTGCCACCAGACCTTTCTCCATCAATTAGGAATCTGATGCCGTCACTAAACACATACCTTAAATTGTCGACATTTGTTGAGTTTTTTTTTGGGTGTCTAATTCGCATATATATCACCATTGCCCTTGATTTTATTGGCGGTATATCTCTTAAATGTCAACATATACACGTGTGATTTAATTTATGAAGATTTTCAATGCCGAGAACCTCGATCAGAGCGTAAAAAAGTGGTAAGGTTCACAATGGTGTAAAATTAAAATGGGATATACCGGGCTAGGATTCGAGTTACAGGAACAAGGGCCAAACCAACCACCTAAGAATGGAATCGTCGAGCGAAAACACTTCACAATCTCCTAGAATCGGCTTTTCTTGCCACCAGAGCTTTCTCCATCAATTAGTAATCTGATGCCGTCATTAAACACATTCCTTAAATTGTAGCCATTTGTTCAGTGTTTTTTTTTGGTTTCTAATCCGCATATATATCACCGTTACCCTTGATTTTCTTGACTATATATCTCTTAAATGTCAACATATACACGTGTGATTTAGTTTACAAAGATTTTTCAATGCCGAGAACCTCGATCAGAGAGTAAAAAAGGCGTAAGGTTCACAAGGGTGTAAAATTAAAATGGGATATACCGTGCTAGCATTCGAGTTACAGGAACAAGGGCCAAACTAACTACCCAATAATGGAATCGTCGAGTGAAAACACTTGACAACCTCATGAAAGTAGCTTTTTCTAGCCACCAGACCTTTCTCCATCAATTAGGAATCTGATGCCGTCACTAAACACATTCCTTAAATTGTAGCCATTTGTTGAGTTTTTTTGGTATCTAATCCGCATATATATCACCGTTTCCCTTAATTTTCTTGACTGTATATCTCTTAAATGTCAACATATACACGTGTGACTTAGTTTACGAAGATTTTTCGATGCCGAGAACCTCGATCAGAGAGTAAAAAAGGCTTAAGTTTAACAATGGTGTAAAAATAAAATGGGATATACCGGGCTTGGATTCGAGTTACAGGAACAAGGGCCAAACCAACCACCCAAGAATGGAATCGTCGAGCGAAAACACTTGACAACCTCCTAGAAGCAGCTTTTCTTGCCACCAGACCTTTCTCCAACAATTAGGAATCTGATGCCGTCACTAAACACATTCCATAAATTTTAGCCATTTGTTGAGTGTTTTTTTTTTTGTGTATAATCCGCAAATATATATCACCATTGCCCTTAATTTTCTTGATTGTATATCTATTAAATGTCAACATATACACGTGTAATTTAGTTTACGAAGATTTTTCAATGCCGAGAACCATGATCAGAGAGTAAAAAAGGCGTAAGGTTCACAATGGTGTAAAATTAAAATGGGATATACCGGGCTAGGATTCGAGTTATAGGAACAATGGCCAAACCAACCACCCAAGAATGGAATCGTCGAGCGAAAACACTTGACAACCTACTAGAAGCAGCTTTTCTTGCCACCAGACCTTTCTCCATCAATTAGGAATCAGATGCCTTCACTAAACAAATTCCTTAAATTTTAGCCATTTGTTCAGTGTTATTTTTTTTGTGTCTAATCCGCATATATATCGCCATTGCCCTTGATTTTCTTGAATGTATATCTCTTAAATGTCAACATATACACGTGTGATTTAGTTTACGAAGATTTTTCAATGCCGAGAACCTCGATCAGAGAGTAAAAAAGGCGTAAGGTTCACAATGGTGTAAAATTAAAATGGGATATACCGGGCTAGGATTCAAGTTACAGGTACAAGGGCCAAACCAACAACCCAAGAATGGAATCATCGAGCGAAAATACTTGACAACCTCCTCGAAGCAGCTTTTCTTGTCACTAGACATTTCTCTATCAATTAGGAATCTGATGTCGTCACTAAACACATTCCTTAAATTGTAGCCATTTGTTGAGTGTTTTTTTGTGTGTCTAATCCGCATATATATCACCATTGCCATTGATTTTCTTGACTGTATATCTCTTAAATGTCAATATATACACGTGTGATTTAGTTTACGAAGTTTTTTCAAAGCCGAGAACCTTAATCAGAGAGTAAAAAAGGTGTAAGGTTCACAATGGTGTAAAATTAAAATGAGATATACCGGGCTAGGATTCGAGTTAAGGGAAGAAGGGCCAAACCAACCACCCAAGAATGGAATCGTCAAGCGAAAACAGTTGACAACCTCCTAGAAGCAGCTCTTCTTGCCACCAGGCCTTTCTCCATCAATTAGGAATCTGATGCCGTCACTAAACACATTTCTTAAATTGTAGCCATTTGTTGAGTGTTTTTTTTGGTGTCTAATCCGCATATATATATCACCATTGCCCTTAATTTTCTTGACTGTATATCTCTTAAATGTCAACATATACAACTGTGATTTAGTTTTCGAAGATTTTCCTATGCCGAGAACCTCAATCAGAGAGTAAAAAAGGTGTAAGGTTCACAATGGCGTAAAATTAAAATGTGATATACCGGGCTAGGATTCGAGTTACAGGAACAAAGGCCAAACCAACCACCCAAAAATGGAATCGTCGAGCGAAAACACTTGACAACCTCTTTGAAGCAGCTTTTCTTGCCACCAGCCCTTTCTCCAACAATTAGGAATCAGATGTCGTCACTAAACACATTCCTTAAATTGTAGCCATTTGTTGAGTGTTTTTTTTGTGTCTAATCCACATATATATCACCATTGCCCTTTATTTTCTAGACTGTATATCTTTTAAATGTCAACATATACACCTGTGATTTAGTTTACGAAGATTTTTCAATGCCGAGAACCTCGATCAGAGAGTAAAAAAGGCGTAAGGTTCACAATGATGTAAAATTAAAATGGGATATACCGGGCTAGGATTTGAGTTACAGGTACAAGGGCCAAACCAACCACCCAAGAATGGAATCGTCAAGCGAAAACACTTGACAACCTCCTAAAAGCAGCTTTTCTTTCCACCAGACCTTTCTCCGTCAATTAGAAATCTGATGTCGTCACTAAAAACATTCCTTAAATTGTAGCCATTTGTTGAGTTTTTTTTTTGGGTGTCTAATCCGTATATATATCACCGTTGCCCTTGATTTTCTTGACTGTATAAATCTCTTAAATGTCAACATATATACGTGTGATTTAGTTTACGAAGATTTTTAAATGCCGAGAACCACGACCAGAGAGTAAAAAAGGCGTAAGGTTCACAATGGTGTAAAATTAAAATGGGATTTACCGGGCTAGGATTCGAGTTACAGGAACAAGGGCCAAACCAACCACCCAAGAATGGAATCGTCGAGCGAAAACACTTGACAAACTCCTAGAAGCAGCTTTTCTTGCCACCAGACCTTTCTCCATCAATTAGGAATCTGATGCCGTCACTAAACACATACCTTAAATTGTCGACATTTGTTGAGTTTTTTTTTGGGTGTCTAATCCGCATATATATCACCATTGCCCTTGATTTTCTTGGCGGTATATCTCTTAAATGTCAACATATGTGATTTAGTTTACGAAGATTTTTCAATGCCGAGAACCTCGATCAGAGCGTAAAAAAGTGGTAAGGTTCACAATGGTGTAAAATTAAAATGGGATATACAGGGCTAGGATTCGAGTTACAGGAACAAGGGCCAAACCAACCACCTAAGAATGGAATCGTTGAGCGAAAACACTTCACAACCTCCTAGAAGCAGCTTTTCTTGCCACCAGAGCTTTCTCCATCAATTAGTAATCTGATGCCGTCACAAGACACATTCCTTAAATTGTAGCCATTTGTTCAGTGTTTTTTTTTGTGTCTAATCCGCATATATATCACCATTACCCTTGATTTTCTTGACTGTATATCTCTTAAATGTCAACATATACACGTGTGATTTAGTTTACAAAGATTTTTCAATGCCGAGAACCTCGATCAGAGCGTAAAAAAGGCGTAAGGTTCACAAGGGTGTAAAATTAAAATGGGATATACCGTGCTATGATTCGAGTTACAGGAACAAGGGCCAAACTAACTACCCAATAATGGAATCGTCGAGCGAAAACAATTGACAACCTCATAAAAGTAGCTTTTTCTAGCCACCAGACCTTTCTCCATCAATTAGGAATCTGATGCCGTCACTAAACACAATCCTAAAATTGTAGCCATTTGTTGAGTGTTTTTTTGGTATCTAATCCGCATATATATCACTATTTCCCTTAATTTTCTTGACTGTATATCTCTTAAATGTCAACATATACACGTGTGACTTAGTTTACGAAGATTTTTCGATGCCGAGAACCTTGATCCGAGAGTAAAAAAGGCTTAAGTTTCACAATGGTGTAAAAATAAAATGGGATATACCGGGCTTGGATTCGAGTTACAGGAACAAGGGCCAAACCAACCACCCAAGAATGGAATCGTCGAGCGAAAACACTTGACAACCTCCTAGAAGCAGCTTTTCTTGCCACCAAACCTTTCTCCAACAATTAGGAATCTGATGCCGTCACTAAACACATTCCTTAAATTTTAGCCATTTGTTGAGTGTTTTTTTTTCCGCATATATATCACCATTGCCCTTGATTTTCTTGACTGTATATCTATTAAATGTCAACATATACACGTGTGATTTAGTTTACGAAGATTTTTCAATGCCGAGAACCATGATCAGAGAGTAAAAAAGGCGTAAGGTTCACAATGGTGTAAAATTAAAATTGGATATACCGGGCTAGGATTCGAGTTAGAGGAACAAGGGCCAAACCAACCACCCAAGTATGGAACCGTCGAGCGAAAACACTTGACATCCTCCTAGAAGCAGCTTTTCTTGCCACCAGACCTTTCTCCATCCATTAGGAATCTGATGCCGTCACTAAACACCTTCCTTAAATTGTATCCATTTGTTAAGTGTTTTTTTGGTGTCTAATCCGCATTTATATCACCATTGCCCTTGATTTTCTTGACTGTATATCTCTTAAATGTCAACATATACACGTGTGATTTAGTTTACGAAGATTTTTAAATGCCGAGAACCACGATCAGAGAGTAAAAAAGGCGTAAGGTTCACAATGGTGTAAAATTAAAATGTGATTTACCGGGCTAGGATTCGAGTTACAGGAACAAGGGCCAAACCAACCACCCAAGAATGGAATCGTCGAGCGAAAAGACTTGACAACCTCCTAGAAGCAGCTTTTCTTGCCACCAGACCTTTCTCCATCAATTAGGAATCTGATGCCGTCACTAAACACATACCTTAAATTGTCGACATTTGTTGAGTTTTTTTTTGGGTGTCTAATTCGCATATATATCACGATTGCCCTTGATTTTATTGGCGGTATATCTCTTAAATGTCAACATATACACGTGTGATTTAATTTATGAAGATTTTTCAATGCCGAGAACCTCGATCAGAGCGTAAAAAAGTGGTAAGGTTCACAATGGTGTAAAATTAAAATGGGATATACCGGGCTAGGATTCGAGTTACAGGAACAAGGGCCAAACCAACCACCTAAGAATGGAATCGTCGAGCGAAAACACTTCACAATCTCCTAGAATCAGCTTTTCTTGCCACCAGAGCTTTCTCCATCAATTAGTAATCTGATGCCGTCATTAAACACATTCCTTAAATTGTAGCCATTTGTTCAGTGTTTTTTTTGGTTTCTAATCCGCATATATATCACCATTACCCTTGATTTTCTTGACTATATATCTCTTAAATGTCAACATATACACGTGTGATTTAGTTTACAAAGATTTTTCAATGCCGAGAACCTCGATCAGAGAGTAAAAAAGGCGTAAGGTTCACAAGGGTGTAAAATTAAAATGGGATATACCGTGCTAGCATTCGAGTTACAGGAACAAGGGCCAAACTAACTACCCAATAATGGAATCGTCGAGTGAAAACACTTGACAACCTCATGAAAGTAGCTTTTTCTAGCCACCAGACCTTTCTCCATCAATTAGGAATCTGATGCCGTCACTAAACACATTCCTTAAATTGTAGCCATTTGTTGAGTGTTTTTTGGTATCTAATCCGCATATATATCACCATTTCCCTTAATTTTCTTGACTGTATATCTCTTAAATGTCAACATATACACGTGTGACTTAGTTTACGAAGATTTTTCGATGCCGAGAACCTCGATCAGAGAGTAAAAAAGGCTTAAGTTTCACAATGGTGTAAAAATAAAATGGGATATACCGGGCTTGGATTCGAGTTACAGGAACAAGGGCCAAACCAACCACCCAAAAATGGAATCGTCGAGCGAAAACACTTGACAACCTCCTAGAAGCAGCTTTTCTTGCCACCAGACCTTTCTCCAACAATTAGGAATCTGATGCCGTCACTAAACACATTCCATAAATTTTAGCCATTTGTTGAGTGTTTTTTTTTGGTGTATAATCCGCAAATATATATCACCATTGCCCTTAATTTTCTTGATTGTATATCTATTAAATGTCAACATATACACGTGTAATTTAGTTTACGAAGATTTTTCAATGCCGAGAACCATGATCAGAGAGTAAAAAAGGCGTAAGGTTCACAATGGTGTAAAATTAAAATGGGATATACCGGGCTAGGATTCGAGTTATAGGAACAATGGCCAAACCAACCACCCAAGAATGGAATCGTCGAGCGAAAACACTTGACAACCTACTAGAAGCAGCTTTTCTTGCCACCAGACCTTTCTCCATCAATTAGGAATCAGATGCCTTCACTAAACAAATTCCTTAAATTTTAGCCATTTGTTCAGTGTTATTTTTTTTGTGTCTAATCCGCATATATATCGCCATTGCCCTTGATTTTCTTGAATGTATATCTCTTAAATGTCAACATATACACGTGTGATTTAGTTTACGAAGATTTTTCAATGCCGAGAACCTCGATCAGAGAGTAAAAAAGGCGTAAGGTTCACAATGGTGTAAAATTAAAATGGGATATACCGGGCTAGGATTCGAGTTACAGGTACAAGGGCCAAACCAACAACCCAAGAATGGAATCATCGAGCGAAAATACTTGACAACCTCCTCGAAGCAGCTTTTCTTGTCACTAGACATTTCTCTATCAATTAGGAATCTGATGTCGTCACTAAACACATTCCTTAAATTGTAGCCATTTGTTGAGTGTTTTTTTTTGTGTCTAATCCGCATATATATCACCATTGCCATTGATTTTCTTGACTGTATATCTCTTAAATGTCAATATATACACGTGTGATTTAGTTTACGAAGTTTTTTCAAAGCCGAGAACCTTAATCAGAGAGTAAAAAAGGTGTAAGGTTCACAATGGTGTAAAATTAAAATGAGATATACCGGGCTAGGATTCGAGTTAAGGGAAGAAGGGCCAAACCAACCACCCAAGAATGGAATCGTCAAGCGAAAACAGTTGACAACCTCCTAGAAGCAGCTCTTCTTGCCACCAGGCCTTTCTCCATCAATTAGGAATCTGATGCCGTCACTAAACACATTTCTTAAATTGTAGCCATTTGTTGAGTGTTTTTTTTTGGTGTCTAATCCGCATATATATATCACCATTGCCCTTAATTTTCTTGACTGTATATCTCTTAAATGTCAACATATACAACTGTGATTTAGTTTTCGAAGATTTTCCTATGCCGAGAACCTCAATCAGAGAGTAAAAAAGGTGTAAGGTTCACAATGGCGTAAAATTAAAATGTGATATACCGGGCTAGGATTCGAGTTACAGGAACAAAGGCCAAACCAACCACCCAAAAATGGAATCGTCGAGCGAAAACACTTGACAACCTCTTTGAAGCAGCTTTTCTTGCCACCAGCCCTTTCTCCAACAATTAGTAATCAGATGTCGTCACTAAACACATTCCTTAAATTGTAGCCATTTGTTGAGTGTTTTTTTTGTGTCTAATCCACATATATATCACCATTGCCCTTTATTTTCTAGACTGTATATCTTTTAAATGTCAACATATACACCTGTGATTTAGTTTACGAAGATTTTTCAATGCCGAGAACCTCGATCAGAGAGTAAAAAAGGCGTAAGGTTCACAATGATGTAAAATTAAAATGGGATACACCGGGCTAGGATTTGAGTTACAGGTACAAGGGCCAAACCAATCATCCAAGAATGGAATCGTCAAGCGAAAACACTTGACAACCTCCTAAAAGCAGCTTTTCTTTCCACCAGACCTTTCTCCGTCAATTAGAAATCTGATGTCGTCACTAAAAACATTCCTTAAATTGTAGCCATTTGTTGAGTTTTTTTTTGGGTGTCTAATCCGCATATATATCACCGTTGCCCTTGATTTTCTTGACTGTATAAATCTCTTAAATGTCAACATATATACGTGTGATTTAGTTTACGAAGATTTTTAAATGCCGAGAACCACGATCAGAGAGTAAAAATGGCGTAAGGTTCACAATGGTGTAAAATTAAAATGGGATTTACCGGGCTAGGATTCGAGTTACAGGAACAAGGGCCAAACCAACCACCCAAGAATGGAATCGTCGAGCGAAAACACTTGACAAACTCCTAGAAGCAGCTTTTCTTGCCACCAGACCTTTCTCCATCAATTAGGAATCTGATGCCGTCACTAAACACATACCTTAAATTGTCGACATTTGTTGAGTTTTTTTTGGGTGTCTAATCCGCATATATATCACCATTGCCCTTGATTTTCTTGGCGGTATATCTCTTAAATGTCAACATATACACGTGTGATTTAGTTTACGAAGATTTTTCAATGCCGAGAACCTCGATCAGAGCGTAAAAAAGTGGTAAGGTTCACAATGGTGTAAAATTAAAATGGGATATACCGGGCTAGGATTCGAGTTACAGGAACAAGGGCCAAACCAACCACCTAAGAATGGAATCGTTGAGCGAAAACACTTCACAACCTCCTAGAAGCAGCTTTTCTTGCCACCAGAGCTTTCTCCATCAATTAGTAATCTAATGCCGTCACAAGACACATTCCTTAAATTGTAGCCATTTGTTCAGTGTTTTTTTTGGTGTCTAATCCGCATATATATCACCATTACCCTTGATTTTCTTGACTGTATATCTCTTAAATGTCAACATATACACGTGTGATTTAGTTTACAAAGATTTTTCAATGCCGAGAACCTCGATCAGAGAGTAAAAAAGGCGTAAGGTTCACAAGGGTGTAAAATTAAAATGGGATATACCGTGCTAGGATTCGAGTTACAGGAACAAGGGCCAAACTAACTACCCAATAATGGAATCGTCGAGCGAAAACAATTGACAACCTCATAAAAGTAGCTTTTTCTAGCCACCAGACCTTTCTCCATCAATTAGGAATCTGATGCCGTCACTAAACACAATCCTTAAATTGTAGCCATTTGTTGAGTGTTTTTTTGGTATCTAATCCGCATATATATCACTATTTCCCTTAATTTTCTTGACTGTATATCTCTTAAATGTCAACATATACACGTGTGACTTAGTTTACGAAGATTTTTCGATGACGAGAACCTAGATCCGAGAGTAAAAAAGGCTTAAGTTTCACAATGGTGTAAAAATAAAATGGGATATACCGGGCTTGGATTCGAGTTACAGGAACAAGGGCCAAACCAACCACCCAAGAATGGAATCGTCGAGCGAAAACACTTGACAACCTCCTAGAAGCAGCTTTTCTTGCCACCAAACCTTTCTCCAACAATTAGGAATCTGATGCCGTCACTAAACACATTCCTTAAATTTTAGCCATTTGTTGAGTGTTTTTTTTTTTGTGTATAATCCGCATATATATCACCATTACCCTTGATTTTCTTGACTGTATATCTATTAAATGTCAACATATACACGTGTGATTTAGTTTACGAAGATTTTTCAAGGCCGAGAACCATGATCAGAGAGTAAAAAAGGCGTAAGGTTCACAATGGTGTAAAATTAAAATGGGATATACCGGGCTAGGATTCGAGTTATAGGAACAATGGCCAAACCAACCACCCAAGAATGGAATCGTCGAGCGAAAACACTTGACAACCTACTAGAGTCAGCTTTTCTTGCCACCAGACCTTTCTCCATCAATTAGGAATCAGAAGCCTTCACTAAACACATTCCTTAAATTTTAGCCATTTGTTGAGTGTTTTTTTTTTTTGGTGTCTAATCCACATATATATCGCCATTTCCCTTTATTTTCTTGATTGTATATCTCTTAAATGTCAACATATACACGTGTGATTTAGTTTACGAAGATTTTTCAATGCCGAGAACCTCGATCAGAGAGTAAAAAAGGCGTAAGGTTCACAATGCTGTAAAATTAAAATGGGATATACCGGGCTAGGATTCGAGTTACAGGTACAAGGGCCAAACCAACAACCCAAGAATGGAATCGTCGAGCGAAAATACTTGACAACCTACTCGAAGCAGCTTTTCTTGTCACTAGACATTTCTCTATCAATTAGGAATCTGATGTCCTCACTAAACACATTCCTTAAATTGTAGCCATTTGTTGAGTGTTTTTTTTTTGTGTCTAATCCGCATATATATCACCATTGCCATTGATTTTCTTGACTGTATATCCCTTAAATGTCAATATATACACGTGTGATTTAGTTTACGAAGATTTTTCAAAGCCGAGAACCTTAATCAGAGAGTAAAAAAGGTGTAAGGTTCACAATGGTGTAAAATTAAAATGAGATATACCGGGCTAGGATTCGAGTTAAGGGAACAAGAGCCAAACCAACCACCCAAGAATGGAATCGTCGAGCGAAAACACTTGACAACCTCCTAGAAGCAGCTTTTCTTGCAACCAGACCTTTCTCCATCAATTAGGAATCTGATGCCGTCACAAAACACATTCCTTAAATTGTAGCCATTTGTTGAGTGTTTTTTTTGGTGTCTAATCCGCATATATATATATATATATATATATATATATATATATATATATATATATATATATCCATTTCCCTTAATTTTCTTGACTGTATATCTCTTAAATGTCAACATATACAACTGTGATTTAGTTTTCGAAGATTTTCCTATGCCGAGTGTCACACCCCGACCACGTAGGACAACCAAACGTGGCGGAAAACGTTGGGGAGTGTTGTAACAGAATCATTGTTTCATAACACATGGAAATTGAAATATTGTTTTATTGATTAAAGTTGTTACAATGTCTTGACAAACAAAGAAACATAACATAAATAACTAGTCTTGCATCTTTTATTGTCACTAAGGCCCATGTCCGCCTAAGTGTATCTTGACAAGCCCTATGCTTCATATCCTGAAAACACATGTGAAAATAGGTACGTCAGCATAAAAATGCCTGTGAGATACATACGTTTATGAAAATAGGATTCATGACTTATTGTTTAAGAAAATGTTTAGTCATGAACCCTGTAATTTGCTTTGTTTTGTAAATCATTTGAAAAGTGATAAATAAACCAAATGATATATATGTATAAAAGAATAACACATGGTTAAGTGGATAACCATGTGAAATGAGTTTGTATAAATTTAGTTATTTGTAAAACAATGTATTGTGAAAAGTATGTTATTTGTATAAAATGTTATATATCTTAAATTGAAATGATTCAAATAACGCAACGATATGTAATACCATACAAACACATATATATAGGAAGTACCAGCGGCGTATCCACCATGCTTGTATCATATTACACACGCACCGTTACTCAAATCACTTACCCAAACAAACCACCAATGTAAGATGTCTATGTTTAAACCAATTGCCAAACGTATTGAATAATATGTCAAAAATGTTTATGTCAATATGTAGATCATGTAATGTGTAACCAATGTCAAAAATGTTTATGTGTCAAATGTAAACCATGTAATATGTAACCAAAATGATATGTATGGCTAGTGAAATTGTATCAACTAAACCATATGCACAAGAACATAGTATTGAAGTAAAACTTGGTTTAAATCAAAGTTATGTCCTGTGGAAATGCATGATCAATGTAAACCATGTAATATGTAACCAAAATGATATGTATGGCTAGTGAAATGTATCAACTAAACCATATGCACAAAAACAAAGTACTGAAGTAAAACAGGGTTTAAATCAAAGCTATGTTTTGTGGAAATGCATGCTATACTGATACGAACATCTATGCGGTATTGTGAAAATGCATACATCCAAGCCTTGAGACTGCGGCGATAAACCCTTAAACCACTTAAAGGTTTATCTAAATTATGTATATCGAATTCGGTCATTCCTTCCAATCCAAACAAACCCAGGATTTCAGGAACGGGAGTTGTCAATTCCTATGGTACCACTACCTACTAACGAACGGCGTAGCTAATGTTAATGAATGTATTGTTCCATTGTAAACAACCCAAATGTCATAACAAAATGTAAGCATATGATGAAAACACTGTACTAAGTATGTAACCAACGGACATACATAGCATAAAATGTAAATGTAAAACAATGAAATCATGTACTATAAATGTACTAATGAACATAGCAAGTATATGATGTGAAAGCAGAAAAGCATGAAAGTAACAAGTAGGCACATGTGTTCCACCCCAAAACAGTTTGGAAAACAGTAAAAGAGGGGTCTATGTACTCACTTGAGATTGCTCAGTAGTCCTTGAGTAACAACCAAACAATGCTAGAGATCGCGGATATCAAACGGCACCTAATATAGGTAACTATGTTAATAAACCGGACCTATATCGGAAGATCGGGTAGCATGAGGGTTCGTGAACCAAACGAGTGTAGAGACTCGTGTCATTTGGTTTAACAAAGCCTACATACTAATTGAAACCTAACATAATTACTTACGACCCATTACGACCCGTTTAGGTAGCTTATGCTACTTTAACGCGTCGTTCGCGTGAAACGCGTTCGGACCGCCTAACTAGTCCTATGACAAGTGTTATATGCCTAAACATGTTACATAATCAGTTATGTGACAAAATTTTAGGTTACATATGCTTAATTACCAATTATACATGAAAAGGGTATTCTGGTAATTTACCTAAGGCATATAAACTACCTATCATACAACTACTTAAACGATGTGACCATAAGGTATAACCTCGGAAGGTTATTCCCTATATACTATGGTCACCTAATGTATTTGGTCGGATCCTAATGATCGACCAAACTGGGTCGGGTTCGAAGGTATAAGCGATTTATCAGATCGCTTACCCTACGACCCTAGACAACGTGGTAATCAGTAGGCATAGTCCCAAGGGACTATAACCAACGTGATTACACTCACGTTGCGAAGTTCAAACGAATTTCGCATTTACCATAAACTGGTCAACGCAGAAAGTCAAACAAAGTTTGACTTTCAGACTCGAAAAGCAATAAAAGAACGAAAGAATACTTACGAAGGGTCCCCGAATGCTAATCTCGATCCAAGAATCTCAGGTATGAAACAATGGTTTCAACTTAGAGTTTCTAAGATCAAAATTCTAGTGGGTTTAAACAATGAAAGGCATGGGGTATATATAGTTTTTGGTCCACCGTTAAGATCGTTTCATGGAAACCGTGCTTTAATCGCATCCGTACAAGTGTCGGAACCTTATAGTAGCTAAGAATGATCCTTATCATCTGACTAAGCAATTGGGAATGTGTGGTTAAGAATCAAACAGCTGCAATCTGCTGTTAAATGCACTAAATCTGGTCTGATAGAACCCATACACATCGTATGGAAAAAATGGCTGCGCATCGTAAGCATACAAGTTTGGCAGAATTACAGTTTTAGTCCCTGTCATGCATTCAGCCCATTTTCGACACGTTTAAGGCCCGTTAACCCCATTTCAAAGCTCTAAAATGAAGTTAAAGTATTGGGAACTTAAAACATGCTCAAAAATATCTCGGATGTCGGTTCGTTTGGTCGTACGATCGCGATGTTCGCTTAATTACGACGGAATGCGCATAAGCGCGAAAAACGATCCAAATGACGCGACGAATGGATTTTTGGCAAGCCAAACACTAAAGCATAATATAGTCATGCTTACATAAATTTTTAGATGTCCGGATGTATTCAGAACGTAAGTTATGCGCGAAAATGCAAACTTATGCAATTTTTGACACTTTTAGTCCCTGAATGACCCAAAAGTTTATTTTAGCACACCGAACACCTCAAAGCCTATTTCTAATCTATGTAAAGGATATTTATGGTATGTTTAACTTATGGTCATGTTCCGGAATGTCCGTTACAGTTCAAATTGGCATACTTTCGTAGTTTGTCAACTTTAGTCCCTGTAAGCGATTTAACTTGATTTTGCCATACCAAAGCCTTCGAAACTTATTTCTAAGTTATGTAAAGGTTATTTAAGGTATGTTAAGCCAATTTCACTAATCCGGAGTGTTCGTTGCATTAAACTGGTTATATTTACGCATCGGTGCGCGTATAACCTTCCAGAAAGCGATTTAGAGTTTGAATTTGAACAAAAAATGATATGTGAAAATGATACACATATTTTTACAAATCCCAAGTATGAAATACAATATCTCATTGGTTCGGTATTTGTTAGATGGCCGTGGAGGCACAGGTGTTACAGTCTCCCCTACTTTAGGAAATTTCGTCCCGAAATTTTATCTAGAGGAAACTTGTGTGAGTTTGAAAACATGAAGTCGAAAAGATCGAACAACATTGGTTAGGGTTCTGAACTTCTAGTAACTTTAATAACATCATGCTTGCAATGTAAGAGGGATACTTATATACAAGTATATGAAGCGTCATTGGTGCGTCCACCGTACCTCCATTACATCGTTCCCATTTCGTTATTGTTGTCACTATCGGTTCTTACACATAATAAATCTTACTGTGGTTACCGTGCACTGAATCTCATAATTATGTATGCGTCCATAATTAGACAATTCCTTGCACAGTTTACACAGTCTATTTTATAATATGTAGGGTAAAACCAAATGAACAATCCTGTGATGAGTGTGACTAGACCGCCATAGAGTCCTTTTAACTAAATCAATAAATGATCTAAATAGACTATCAAGGAGTCTGTTCAGCTACATCACAAGATGTCGTTCTTTAACCAGATTGTAAATCAATCTTTTTTACTAGACCACTAAGAGGTCTCTTATGAATCATGGAGTGGTACTATATAATCCAAGGGTCTTAACTATTACATAGAAGCCCAATAAGGATTTAAGGTAGTACCTTTTTGAATATCCATACTACGAACCCATCATATGAAGATATGAAAGATTCTATGAGAATTTGGATAACGAATCTCCAGAGTATACGAAAACACAAAATGCATAAAAGAAAACATAAGATGAATAAACACATAGTCACATAACCACAAAATTGTTTAACTAGAAGTTTGTTCTGCTAACAGAGCACATGTATTTAAAGCACACTAGGAATCCATTCCTTGGATTTCATTTGGTACTTTAAACAATTACAAGAATCTAACTATAAAGATAGAAAGATTTCTAAAAGAAAAATTCGATTTCGATTTTAAGGAACCGAAATGTTCGAATTTAGGTATATAAGGAATCCAATTAAGGACTCTGATTTGAATGATAATCATCCACAAGGATCTAATTGTGAAGATAAAAAGATCCCATATGGATTTTAGAAGTTGAAGATGTTTTGAAACCTTGCACTGGACATGCTTATGTCAAAACATGAAGTAAAAATGCCTATGAAGTTGAGATGCTAGGTATGTCAAGGCGACATATGAAGCAGAATTTGAAGGTTAAGTCACTGTATGAGGAAAATATATTTGGAAAACTATGCATGGGGTTCTTTTAAGAAAAATGTGTTTACCGTTTTTGAAACCTTATATATAATACTTTTGAAATCATAAAGTAGGTGTATTAGGTAGATATTTATAAAAAAAATGTTTTAAAATCATGCGAGATGAATTTTGAAATTATGTATAAGGTTTTTGAAAAACATGAATGATGCTTTTCGAAATCGTGCACTTGATAAGAAAGTGTACTGTGTTAATATTGCCTTCAGACTATATGAAATATTTTGAAATTAGGAAGGTTGGTTTTGAAAGTATAGCCAATGTTTTTGAAATACTTTTACTGTGTATATTGAAAAATCAAAACGTAATGGGTATGAGATTTGGAAATACCCTTAGTTATTTAACCAAGGATTCAAAGGCACAGATGTGCAGAAGCATGATTACTCATAATGTCACTTTATTTTCCTGTACTTCGAATCTTAGAATGAGACGAGTACTTAGAATTTTCTATGGGAATCATGAGTAAACACAAGAATGGGAAATATTTACAAGAGTAGTTTGTAAGGAACATAGTTCCTTAATGTAGGTATTATAGGGAAATGCCATAAACACATGTAATTATACTTGTATATCAGAATTGCGAACAACAGTTTTTTTTATGAACAAGACATACTGTTTCACATTACTAGAAATAGAAGAAACGAAGCATAAGACAGCAACATTTTCTACTCAGCCAACTGCTCATCCGTGGGTCAGATTTGCATTAGCAAGCTTTGGGCAATCCCTTTGGAAATGGCCCATCTCGCCACAGTTGTAGCAAGACCCTCGTGAGAAACGAGCTTGAGCAGGATTGTCGCCAGCTTGATTTGGTACAGCTGCAGTTGGGCAAACCCTTGCCGTATGACCTATAAGTCCACAAATCTGGCATTTGCGGCACCTCACACTAGGGTGATGATGAAGGCTACATTGGTTGCACAAGGGTGCAGTTCCATTGTACGGCTTCCTAGCAGGGGGTTAAGCTGGTTGGTTGGGGACTGCTTGACCATTGTAAGCGATCATGGCGGAGTTCTGAGAAGCCTTTCGCTTCCTTGACTTCTTAGGGGATCGTTCATCCATTGTCTTTGATTCCTCGCTTGGTTTCTTGGCTGGTGGTGCTGTCACCTGACTAGGTCCTTCCTGTCTTGGTGACTCTTGAGTGGCTTCATCCTGGAGACGATACATGGCAATGCCTAAATCCACAGTCTTCTGAATCACTTCGCCTATTTGCTGGGCAAATTTGGCTGTTCGCTCGGACATTAGACCAGTGCTGAGAGGAAGAGACATTCTAGAAGAAAATGAAAGACATAGGAAGAAACAAGCGAAAGGTTTACTGGATAATCAATACAGAATGGTAACGAATGAAAATTGTGATCATTTGTTTGTTACCTAAGGCAAACAAATGAGATGGTGACAAATCAAAGTAAATGGGTCAAAAATAATGTATCGCGAAGACATGCTTGCCTATAAGTGAACACTCATCCCAAGAATTCCCAGGTAAGCACAACTGGTCTCGCGTCTGATGAGATGTATACGAAGTGCTTGCCTAGACAGAAAACCCAGAATACATGTATTCACCCTTCCAGTTTGCACGTGTTCACATTATTTAAAACCCAAAACCTTGAACGAGATTTTGAAAATTCAAAGGGGTTCAAAACCATATAACAGAGAGTTCAAAACCTTACAATAGAGGGTTCAAAACCTAGTAATCAATCATCCTAGAACAGATGATTAGTTTTCAAAGCGGTTTGGAAATTTATGTTTTTGTTACGGTCGTCGCCTAAGGATAGGTGACGGTATTGTTTTATGACTAAACGCAAGTAAACTCGCGTTAGGGTCCTAAGAAGGTTATAGACTAGGTCAAAGTATTACTAATAACCTAATTCCCTATAACCATGAGCTCTGATACCAACTTTTCTGTCACACCCCGACCACGTAGGACAACCAAACGTGGCGGAAAACGTCGGGGAGTGTTGTAACAGAATCATTGTTTCATAACACATAGAAATTGAAATATTGTTTTATTGATTAAAGTAGTTACAATGTCTTGACAAACAAAGAAACATAACATAAATAACTAGTCTTGCATCTTTTATTGTTACTAAGGCCCATGTCCGCCTAAGTGTATCTTGACAAGCCCTATGCATCATATCCTGAAAACACATGTGAAAATAGGTACGTCAGCATAAAAATGCCTGTGAGATACATAGGTTTATGAAAATAGGATTCATGACTTATTGTTTAAGAAAATGTTTAGTCATGAACCCTGTAATTTGCTTTGTTTTGTAAATCATTTGAAAAGTGATAAATAAACCAAATGATATATATGTATAAAAGAATAACACATGGTTAAGTGGATAACCATGTGAAATGAGTTTGTATAAATTTAGTTACTTGTAAAACAATGTATTGTGAAAAGTATGTTATTTGTATAAAATGTTATATATCTTAAATTGAAATGATTCAAATAACGCTACGATATGTAATACCATACAAACACATATATATAGGAAGTACCAGCGGCGTATCCACCATGCTTGTATCATATTACACACGCACCGTTACTCAAATCACTTACCCAAACAAACCACCAATGTAAGATGTCTATGTTTAAACCAATTGCCAAACGTATTGAATAATATGTCAAAAATGTTTATGTCAATATGTAGATCATGTAATGTGTAACCAATGTCAAAAATGTTTATGTGTCAAATGTAAACCATGTAATATATAACCAAAATGATATGTATGGCTAGTGAAATTGTATCAACTAAACCATATGCACAAGAACATAGTATTGAAGTAAAAATTGGTTTAAATCAAAGTTATGTCCTGTGGAAATGCATGATCAATGTAAACCATGTAATATGTAACCAAAATGATTTGTATGGCTAGTGAAATGTATCAACTAAACCATATGCACAAAAACAAAGTATTGAAGTAAAACAGGGTTTAAATCAAAGCTATGTTTTGTGGAAATGCATGCTATACTGATACGAACATCTATGCGGTATTGTGAAAATGCATACATCCAAGCCTTGAGACTGCGGCGATAAACCCTTAAACCACTTAAAGGTTTATCTAAATTATGTATATCGAATTCGGTCATTCCTTCCAATCCAAACAAACCCAGGATTTCAGGAACGGGAGTTGTCAATTCCTATGGTACCACTACCTACTAACGAACGGCGTAGCTAATGTTAATGAATGTATTGTTCCATTGTAAACAACCCAAATGTCATAACAATATGTAAGCATGTGATGAAAACACTGTACTAAGTATGTAACCAACGGACATACATAGCATAAAATGTAAATGTAAAACAATGAAATCATGTACTATAAATGTACTAATGAACATAGCAAGTATATGATGTGAAAGCAGGAAAGCATGAAAGTAACAAGTAGGCACATGTGTTCCACCCCAAAACAGTTTGGAAAACAGTAAAAGAGGGGTCTATGTACTCACTTGAGATTGCTCAGTAGTCCTTGAGTAACAACCAAACAATTCTAGAGATCGCGGATATCAAACGACACCTAATATAGGTAACTATGTTAATAAACCGGACCTATATCGGAAGATCGGGTAGCATGAGGGTTCGTAAACCAAACGAGTGTAGAGACTCGTGTCATTTGGTTTAACAAAGCCTACATACTAATTGAAACCTAACATAATTACTTACGACCCATTACGACCCGTTTAGGTAGCTTATGCTACTTTAACGCGTCGTTCGCGTGAAACGCGTTCGGACCGCCTAACTAGTCCTATGAAAAGTGTTATATGCCTAAACATGTTACATAATCAGTTATGTGACAAAAGTTTAGGTTACATATGCTTAATTACCAATTATACATGACAAGGGTATTCTGGTAATTTACCTAAGGCATATAAACTACCTATCATACAACTACTTAAACGATGTGACCATAAGGTATAACCTCGGAAGGTTATTCCCTATATACTATGGTCACCTAATGTATTTGGTCGGATCCTAATGATCGACCAAACTGGGTCGGGTTCGAAGGTATAAGCGATTTATCAGATCGCTTACCCTACGACCCTAGACAACGTGGTAATCAGTAGGCATAGTCCCAAGGGACTATAACCAACGTGATTACACTCACGTTGCGAAGTTCAAACGAACTTCGCATTGACCATAAACTGGTCAACGCAGAAAGTCAAACAAAGTTTGACTTTCAGACTCGAAAAGCAATAAAAGAACGAAAGAATACTTACGAAGGGTCCCCGAATGCTAAACTCGATCCAAGAATCTCAGGTATGAAACAATGGTTTCAACTTAGAGTTTCTAAGATCAAAATTCTAGTGGGTTTAAACAATGAAAGGCATGGGGTATATATAGTTTTCGGTCCACCGTTAAGATCGTTTCATGGAAACCGTGCTTTAATCGCATCCGTACAAGTGTCGGAACCTTATGGTAGCTAAGAATGATCCTTATTATCTGACTAAGCAATTGGGAATGTGTGGTTAAGAATCAAACAGCTGCAATCTGCTGTTAAATGCACTGAATCTGGTCTGATAGAACCCATACGCATCGTAGGGAAAAAATGGCCGCGCATCGTAAGCATACAAGTTTGGCAGAATTACAGTTTTAGTCCCTGTCATGCATTCAGCCCATTTTCGACACGTTTAAGGCCCGTTAACCCCATTTCAAAGCTCTAAAATGAAGTTAAAGTATTGGGAACTTAAAACATGCTCAAAAATATCTCGGATGTCGGTTCGTTTGGTCGTACGATCGCGATGTTCGCTTAATTACGACGGAATGCGCACAAGCGCGAAAAACGATCCAAATGACGCGACGAATGGATTTTTGGCAAGCCAAACACTAAAGCATAATATAGTCATGATTACATAAATTTTTAGATGTCCGGATGTATTCAGAACGTAAGTTATGCGCGAAAATGCAAACTTATGCACTTTTTGACACTTTTAGTCCCTGAATGACCCAAAAGTTTATTTTAGCACACCGAACACCTCAAAGCCTATTTCTAAGCTATGTAAAGGATATTTATGGTATGTTTAACTTATGGTCATGTTCCGGAATGTCCGTTACAGTTCAAATTGGCATACTTTCGCAGTTTGTCAACTTTAGTCCCTGTAAGCGATTTAACTTGATTTTGCCATACCAAATCCTTCGAAACTTATTTCTAAGTTATGTAAAGGTTATTTAAGGTATGTTAAGCCTATTTCACTATTCCGAAGTGTTCGTTGCATTAAACTGGTTATATTTACGCATCGGTGCGCGTATAACCTTCCAGAAAGCGATTTAGAGTTTGAATTTGAACAAAAATTGATATGTGCAAATGATACACATATTTTTACAAATCCCAAGTATGAAATACAATATCTCATTGGTTCGGTATTTGTTTGATGGCCGTGGAGGCACAGGTGTTACACCGAGAACCTCGATCAGAGAGTAAAAAAGGTGTAAGGTTCACAATGGCGTAAAATTAAAATGTGATATACCGGGCTAGGATTCGAGTTACAGGAACAAAGGCCAAACCAACCACCCAAAAATGGAATCGTCGAGTGAAAACACTTAACAACCTCCTAGAATCAGCTTTTCTTGCCACCAGACCTTTCTCCATCAATTAGAAATCTGATGTCGTCACTAAAAACATTCCTTAAATTGTAGCCATTTGTTGAGTGTTTTTTTTGGGTGTCTAATCCGCATATATATCACCGTTGCCCTTGATTTTCTTGACTGTATATCTCTTAAATGTCAACATATATACGTGTGATTTAGTTTAGGAAGATTTTTCAATGCCGAGAACCTCGACCAGAGAGTAAAAAAGGCGTAAGGTTCACAATGGTGTAAAATTAAAATGTGATATAACGGGCTAGGATTCGAGTTACAGGAACAAGGGCCAAACCAACCACCCAAGAATGGAATCCTCGAGCGAAAATACTTAACAAACTCCTAGATGCAGCTTTTTTTGGCACCAGACCTTTCTCCATCAATTAGGAATCTGATTCCGTCACAAAACACATTCCTTAAATTGTGGCCATTTGTTGAGTGTTTTTTTTGTGACTAATCCGCATATATATCACCATTGCCCATGATTTTCTTGACTGTATATCTCTTAAATGTCAACATATACACGTGTGATTTAGTTTACGACGATTTTTCAATGGGGAGAACCTCGATGAGAGAGTAAAAAAAGCGTAAGGTTCACAATGGTATAAAATTAAAATGGGATATACCGGGCTAGGATTCGAGTTACAAGAACAAGGGCCAAGCGAACCACCCAAGAATGGAATCGTCGAGCGAAAACACTTGACAACCTCCTAGAAGCAGTTTTTCTTGCCACCAGACCTTTCTCCATCAATTAGGAATCTGATGCCGTCACTAAAAACATTCCTTAAATTGTAGCCATTTGTTGAGTTTTTTTTTGGTGTCTAATCCGCATATATATCACTGTTTCCCTTGATTTTCTTGACTGTATAACTCTTAAATGTCAACATATACACGTGTGATTTAGTTTACGAAAATTTTTCAATGCCAAGAACCTCGATCAGAGAGTAAAAAGGAGTAAGGTTCACAATGGTGTAAAATTAAAATGAGATATACCGGGCTAGGATTCGAGTTACAGGAACAAGGGCCAAACCAACCACCCAAGAATGGAATCGTCGAGCGAAAACCCTTGACAACCCTCTAGAAGCAGCTTTTCTTGCCACCAGACATTTTCCATCAATTAGGAATCTGATGCCGTCACTAAACGCATTCATTAAATTGTAGCCATTTGTTGAGTGTTTTTTTTTGTGACTAATCCGCATATATATCACCATTGCCCTTTGATTTTCTTGACTGTATATCTCTTAAATGTCAACATATACACGTGTGATTTAGTTTACGAAGATTTTTCAATGCCGAGAACCTCGATCAGAGTGTAAAAAAGGCGTAAGGTTCACAATGGTGTAAAATTAAAATGGGATATACCGGGCTAGGATTCGAGTTACAGGAACAAGGGCCAAACCAACCACCCAAGAATGGAATCGTCGAGCGAAAACACTTGACAACTTAATAGAAGCAGCTTTTCTTGCCACCAGACCTTTCTCCATCAATTAGGATTCTTATGCCGTCACTAAACACATTCCTTAAATTGTAGCCATTTGTTGAGTGTTTTTTTGGTGTCTAATCCGCATATATATCACCATTGCCCTTGATTTTCTTGACTGTATATCTCTTAAATGTCAACATATACACGTGTGATTTAGTTTACGAAGATTTTTCAATGCCGAGAACCTCGATCTGAGAGTAAAAAAGGCATAAGGTTCACAATGGTGTAAAATTAAAATGAGATACACCTGGCTAGGATTCGAGTTACAGGAACAAGGGCCAAACCAACCACCCAAGAATGGAATCGTCGAGAGAAAACACTTGACAACCTCCTACAAGCAGCTTTTCTTGCTACCAGACTTTCTCCATGAATTAGGAATCTGATGCCGTCACTAAACACATTCCTTAAATTGTAGCCATTTGTTGAGTGTTTTTTTTTTGTGTCAAATCCGCATATATATCACCATTGCCCTTGACTTTCTTGACTGTATATCTCTTAGATGTCAACATATACACGTGTGATTTAGTTTACGAAGATTTTTCATCGCCGAGAACCTCGATCAGAGAGTAAAAAAGGCGTAAGGTTCACAATGGTGTAAAATTAAAATGGGATATACCAGGATAGGATTTGAGTTACAGGAACAAGGGCCAAACTAACTACCCAATAATGGAATCGTCGAGTGAAAACACTTGACAACCTCATGAAAGTAGCTTTTTCTAGCCACCAGACCTTTCTCCATCAATTAGGAATCTGATGCCGTCACTAAACACATTCCGTAATTGTAGCCATTTGTTGAGTGTTTTTCTTTTGGTGTCTAATCAGCATATATATCACCATTTCCCTTGATTTTCTTGGCTGTATATCTCTTAAATGTCCACATATACACGTGTGATTTAGTTTACGAAGATTTTTCAATGGGGAGAACCTCGATCTGAGGGTAAAAAAGGCGTAAGGTTCACAATGGTGTAAAATTAAAATGGTATATACCGGGCTAGGATTCGAGTTACAGGAACAAGGGCCAAACCAACCACCCAAGAATGGAATCGTCGAGCGAAAACACTTGACAACCTCCTAGAAGCTGCTTTTCTTGCCACCAGACCTTTCTCCATCAATTAGGAATCGGATGCCGTCACTAAAAACATTACTTAAATTGAAGCCATTTGTTGAGTGTTTTTTTTTTGTCTAATCCGCATATATATCACCATTGCCCTTGATTTTCTTGACTGTATATCTCTTAAATGTCAACATATATCCACGTGTGATTTAGTTTACGAAAATTAAAATGGGATATACCGGACTAGGAGTCGAGTTACAGGAACAAGGGCCAAACCAACCACCCAAGAATGGAATCATCGACCGAAAACACTTGACAACCCTCTAGAAATAGCTTTTCTTGCCACCAGACCTTTCTCCATCAATTAGGAATCTGATGCCGTCACTAAACACATTCCTTAAATTGTAGCCATTTGTTGAGTGTTTTTTTGGTGTCTAATCCACATATATATCACCATTGCGCTTGATTTTCTTGCATGTATATCTCTTAAATGTCAACATATACACGAGTGATTTAGTTTACGAAGATTTTTCAATGCCAAGAACCTCGATCAGAGAGTAAAAAAGGCGTAAGGTTTACAATGGTGTAAAATTAAATTGAGATATACCGGGCTAGGATTCGAGTTACAGGAACAAAGGCCAAACCAACCACCCAAGAATGCAATCGTCGAGAGAAAACACTTGACAACCTCCTAGAAGCAGCTTTTCTTGCCACCAGACCTTTCTCCAACAATTAGGAATCTGATGCTGTCACTAAACACATTCCTTAAATGGTAGCCATTTGTTGAGTGTTTTTTTTGGTCTAATCTGCATATATATCACCATTGCCCTTGATTTTCTTGACTGTATATCTCTTAAATGTCAACATATACACGTGTGATTTAGTTTACGAAGATTTTTCATTGCTGAGAACCTCGATCAGAGAGTAAAAAAGGCGTAAAGTTCGCAATGGTGTAAAATTAAAATGGGGTATACCGGGCTAGGATTCGAGTTACAGGAACAAGGGCCAAACCAACAACCCAAGAATGGAATCGTCGAGCGAAAACACTTGATAACCTCCTAGAAGCAGCTTTTCTTGCCACCAGACCTTTCTACGTCAATTAGGAATCTGATGCCGTCATTAAACACATTTCTTAAATTGTACCAATTTGTTGAGTGTTTTTTTTGGTGTCTAATCCGCATATAGATCACCATTGCCCTTGATTTTCATGACTGTATATCTCTTAAATGTCAACATATACACGTATGATTTAGTTTACGAAGATTTTTCAATGCCAAGAACCTCGATCAGAGAGTAAAAAGGCGTAAGGTTAACAATGGTGTAAAATTAAATTGGGATATATCGGGCTTGGATTCGAGTTACAGGAACAAGGGCCAAACCAACCTCCCAAGAATGGAAACGTCGAGCGAAAACACTTGACAACCTCCTAGAAGCAGCTTTTCTTGCCACCAGACCTTTCTCCATGAATTAGGAATCTGATGCCGTCACTAAACACATTTCTTAAATTGTAGCCATTTGTTGAGTGTTTTTTTGGTGTCAAATCCGCATATATATCACCATTGCCCTTGATTTTCTTGACTGTATATCACTTAAATGTCAACATATACACGTGTGATTTAGTTTACGAAGATTTTTCAATGCCAAGAACCTCGATCAGAGAGTAAAAAACGCGTAAGGTTCACAATGGTGTAAAATTAAAATGGGATATACCAGGCTAGGATTCGAGTTACAGGAACAAGGGCCAAACCAACCACCCAAGAATGGAATCGTAGAGCGAAAACACTTGACAACCTCCTAGATGCAACTTTTCTTGCCACCAGACCTTTCTCCATGAATTAGGAATCTGATGCCGTCACTAAACACATTTCTTAAATTGTAGCCATTTGTTGAGTGTTTTTTTGGTGTCAAATCCGCATATATATCACCATTGCCCTTGATTTTCTTGACTGTATATCTCTTAAATGTCAACATATACACGTGTGATTTAGTTTACGAAGATTTTTCAATTCCAAGAACCTCGATCAGAGAGTAAAAAAGGCGTAAGGTTCACAATGGTGTAAAATTAAAATGGGATATACCGGGCTAGGATTCGAGTTACAGGAATAAGGGCCAAACCAACCACCCAAGAATGGAATCGTAGAGCGAAAACACGTGACAACCTCCTAGAAGCAGCTTTTCTTACCACCAGACCTTTCTCCATCAATTAGGAATCTGATGCCGTCACTAAACACATTCCTTAAATTGAAGCAATTTGTTGAGTGTATTTTTGGTGTCTAATCCGCATATATATCAACATTGTCCTTGATTTTCTTAAATGTATATCTCTTAAATGTCAACATATACACGTGTGATTTAGTTTACGATGTTTTTTCAATGCCGAGAACCTCGATCAGAGAGTAAAAAAGGCGTAAGGTTCACAATGGTGTAAAATTAAAATGGGATATATCGGGCTAGGATTCGAGTTACAGGAACAAGGGTCAAACCAACCACCCAAGAATGGAATCGTCGAGCGAAAACACTTGACAACCTCCTAGAAGCAGTTTTTCTTACCACCAGACCTTTCTCCATCAATTAGAAATCTGATGCCATCACTAAACACATTCCTTATATTGTAGCCATTTGTGGAGTGTTTTTTTTGGTGTCTAATCCGCATATATATCATCATTGACCTGAATTTTCTTGACTGTATATCTCTTAAATGTCAACATATACACGTGTGATTTAGTTTACGAAGATTTTTCAATGCGAAGAACCTCGATCAGAGAGTAAAAAAGGCATAAGGTTCACAATGGTGTAAAATTAAAATGGGATATACCGAGCTAGGATTTGAGTTACAGGAACAAGGGCCAAACCAACAACGCAAGAATGGAATCGTCGAGCGAAAACACTTGACCACCCTCGAGAAGCAGCTTTTCTTGCCACCAGACCTTTCTCCATCAATTAGGAATCTGATGCCGTCACTAAACACATTCCTTAAATTGTAGCAATTTGTTGAGTGTTTTTTTGGTGTCTTATCCGCATATATATCAACATTGTCCTTGATTTTCTTAAATGTATATCTCTTAAATGTCAACATATACACGTGTGATTTAGTTTGCAAAGATTTTTCAATGCCGAGAACCTCGATCAGAAAGTAAAAAAGGCGTAAGGTTCACAATGGTGTAAAATTAAAATGGGATATATCGGGCTAGGATTCAAGTTACAGGAACAAGGGTCAAACCAACCACCCAAGATTGGAATCGTCGAGCGAAAACACTTGACAACCTCCTAGAAGCAGCTTTTCTTGCCACCAGACCTTTCTCCATCAATTTGAAATCTGATGCCATCACTAAACACATTCCTTAAATTGTAGCCATTTGTGGAGTGTTTTTTTTTTTTTGGTGTCTAATCCGCATATATATCATCATTGCCCTTGATTTTCTTGACTGTATATCTCTTAAATGTCAACATATACACGTGTGATTTAGTTTACGAAGATTTTTAAATGCCAAGAACCTCGATTAGAGAGTAAAAAAGGCGTAAGGTTCACAATGGTGTAAAACTAAAATGGGATATACCGGGCTAGGATTTGAGTTACAGGAACAAGGGCCAAACCAACCACCCAAGAATGGAATCGTCGAGCAAAAACACTTGATAAGCTCCTAGAAGCAGCTTTTCTTGCCCCCAGACCTTTCTCCATCAATTAGGAATCTGATGCCGTCACTAAACACATTCCTTAAATTGTAGCCATTTGTTGAGTGTTTTTTTTTTGTGTCAAATCCACATACATATCACCATTGCCCTTGATTTTCTTGACTGTATATCTCTTAAACGTCAACATATACACGTGTGATTTAGTTTACGAAGATTTTTCAATGCCGAGAACCTCGATCAGAGAGTAAAAAAGGCGTAAGGTTCACAATTGTGTAAAATTAAAATGGGATATTTCGGGCTAGGATTCGAGTTACAGGAACAAGGGTCAAACCAACCACCCAAGAATGGAAACGTCGAGCGAAAACACTTGACAACCTCCTAGAAGCAGCTTTTCTTGCCACCAGACCTTTCTCCATCAATTAGAAATCTGATGCCATCAGTAAATACATTCCTTAAAATGTAGCCATTTGTGGAGTGTTTTTTTGTGTCAAATCCACATACATATCACCATTGCCCTTAATTTTCTTGACTGTATATCTCTTAAATGTCAACATATACACGTGTGATTTTGTTTACGAAGATTTTTCAATGCCGAGAACCTCGATCAGAGAGTAAAAAAGGCGTAAGGTTCACAATGGTTTAAAATTATAATAGGATATACCGGGCTAGGATTCGAGTTACAGGAACAAAGGCAAAACAAACCACCCAAGAATGGAATCGTCGAGCGAAAACACTTGACAACCTCCTAGAAGTAGCTTTTCTTGCCACCAAACCTTTCTCCATCTATTAGGAATATGATGCCGTCACTAAACACATTCCTTAAATTGTAGCCATTTGTTGGGTGTTTTTTTTTTGTGTCTAATCCGCATATATATCAACATTGCCCTTGATTTTCTTTACTGTATATCTCTTAAATGTCAACATATACACGTGTGATTTAGTTTACGAAGATTTTTCAATGCTGAGAACCTCGATCAGAGAGTAAAAAAGGCGTAAGGTTCACAATGGTGTAAAATTAAAATGGGATATACCGGGTTAGGATTCGAGTTACAGGAACAAGGGCCAAACCAACCACCCAAGAATGGAATCGTCGAGCGAAAACACTTGACAACCTCCTAGAAGCAGCTTTTCTTACCACCAGACCTTTCTCCATCAATTAGGATCGGATGCCGTCACTAAACACATTCCTTAAATTGTAGCCATTTGTTGAGTGTTTTTTTTGGTGTCTAATCCGCATATATATCAACATTGCCCTTGATTTTCTTTACTGTATATCTCTTAAATGTCAACATATACACGTGTGATTTAGTTTACGAAGATTTTTCAATGCCGAGAACCTCAATCAGAGAGTAAAAAAGGCGTAAGGTTCACAATGGTGTAAAATTAAAATGGGATATACCAGGCTAGGATTCGAGTTACAGGAACAAGGGCCAAACCAACCACCCAAGAATGGAATCGTCGAGCGAAAACACTTAACAACCTCCTAGAAGCAGCTTTTCTTGCCACCTGACCTTTCTCCATCAATTAGGAATCTGATGCCGTCACTAAACTCATTCCTTAAATTGTAGCCATTTGTTGAGTGTTTTTTTTGGTGTCCAATCCGAATACATATCACCAGTGCCCTTGATTTTCTTGACTGTATATCTCTTAAATGTCAACATATACACGTGTGATTTAGTTTACAAAGATTTTTCAATGCCGAGAACCTCGATCAAAGAGTACAAAAGGCGTAAGGTTCACAATGGTGTAAAATTAAAATGGGATATATCGGGCTAGGATTCGAGTTACAGGAACAATGGCCAAACCAACCACCAAAGAATGGAATCGTCAAGCGAGCACACTTGACAACGTCCTAGAAGCTGCTTTTCTTGCCACCAGAGCTTTCTCCATCAATTAGGAATCTGATGCCATCACTAAACACATTCCTTAAATTGTAGCCATTTGTTGAGTGTTTTTTGTTGGTGTCTAATCCGCATATATATCACCATTGCCCTTGATTTTCTTGACTGTATATCTCTTAAATGTCAACATATACACGTGTGATTTAGTTTACGAAGATTTTTCAATGCCGAGAACCTCGATCAGAGAGTAAAAAAGGCGTAAAGTTCACAATGGTGTAAAATTAAAATGGGATATACCGGGCTAGGATTCGAGTTACAGGAACAAGGGCCAAACCAACCACCCAAGAATGGAATCGTCAAGCGAAAACACTTGACCACCCTCTAGAAGCAGCTTTTCTTGCCACCAGACCTTTCTCCATCAATTAGGAATCTGATGACGTCACTAAACACATTCCTTAAATTGTAGCCATTTGTTGAGTGTTTTTTATTTGTGTCTAATCCGCATATATATCACTATTTCCCTTGATTTTCTTGACTGTATATCTCTTAAATGTCAAGATATACACGTGTGATTTAGTTTACGAAGATTTTTCAATTCCGAGAACCTCGATCTGAGTGTAAAAAAGGCGTAAGGTTCACAATGGTGTAAAATTAAAATGGATATACCGGGTTAGGATTCGAGTTACAGGAACAAGGGCCAAGCCAACCACCCAAGAATGGAATCGTCGAGCGAAAACACTTGACAACCTCCAAGAAGCAGCTTTTCTTGCCACCAGACCTTTCTCCACTAATTAGGAATCTAATACCGTCACTAAGCACATTCCTTAAATTGTAGCAATTTGTTGAGTGTTTTTTTGGTGTCTAATTCTCATATATATCAACATTGTCCTTGATTTTCTTGAATGTATATCTCTTAAATGTCAACATATACACGTGTGATTTAGTTTACGCAGATTTTTCAATGCCGAGAACCTCGATCAGAGAGTAAAAAAGGCGTAAGGTACACAATGGTGTATAATTAAAATGGGATATACCGGGCTAGGATTCGAGTTACAGGAACGAGGGCCAAACCAACCACCCATGAATGGAATCGTCGAGCGAAAACACTTGACAACTTCCTAGAAGCAGCTTTTCTTGCCACCAGACATTTCTCCATCAATTAGAAATCTTATGCCATCAACAAACACATTCCTTAAATTATAGCCATTTGTTGAGTGTTTGTTTTTTTGGTGTCTAATCCGCATATATTTCACCATTGCCCTTGATTTTCTTGACTGTATATCTCTTAAATGTCAACATATACACGTGTGATTTAGTTTACAAAGATTTTTCAATGCCGAGAACCTCGATCAAAGAGTAAAAAAGGCGCAAGGTTCACAATGGTGTAAAATTAAAATGGGATATACCGGGCTAGGATTCGAGTTACAGCAACAAGGGCCAAAACCAACCACCTAAGAATGGAATCGTAGAGCGAAAACACTTGACAACCTCCTAGAAGCAGCTTTTCTTGCCACCAGACCTTTCTCCATCAATTAGGAATATGATGCCGTCACTAAATACATTCCTTAAATTGTAGCCATTTGTTGAGTGTTTTTTTTTTTTGGTTTCTAATCCGCATATATATCACCAATGCCCTTGATTTTCTTGACTGTACATCTCTTAAATGTCAACATATACACGTGTGATTTAGTTTACGAAGATTTTTCAATGCCGAGAACCTCGATCAGAGAGTAAAAAAGGTGTAAGATTCACAATGGTGTAAAATTAAAATGGGATATACCGGGCTAGCATTCGTGTTACAGGAACACGAGCTAAACCAGCCATCCAAGAATGGAATCGTCAAGCGAAAACACTTGACAACCCTCTAGAAGCAGCTTTTCTTGCCACCAGACCTTTCTCCATCAATTAGGAATCTGATGCCGACACTAAAAACATTCCTTAAATTGTTGCCATTTGTTGAGGGTTTTTTTGTGTCTAATCCGCATATATATCACCATTGCCCTTGATTTTCTTGACTGTATATCTTTTAAATGTCAACATATACACGTGTGATTTAGTTTACGAATATTTTTCAATGCCGAGAACCTCGATCAGAGTGTAAAAAAGGCATAAGGTTCACAATGGTGTAATATTAAAATGGATATACCGAGTTAGGATTCGAGTTACAGGAACAAGGGCCAAACCAACCACCCAAGAATGGAATCGTCGAGCGAAAACACTTGACAACCTCCTAGAAGCTGCTTTTCTAGCCACCAGACCTTTCTCCATTAATTAGGAATCTGATACCGTCACTAAACACATTCCTTAAATTGTAGCAATTTGTTGAGTGTTTTTTTTGGTGTCTAATCCGCATATATATCAACATTGTCCTTGATTTTCTTAAATGTATATCTCTTAAATGTCAAGATATACACGTGTGATTTAGTTTACGCAGATTTTTCAATGCCGAGAACCTCGATCAGAGAGTAAAAAAGGCGTAAGGTTCACAATGGTGTAAAATTAAAAATGGGATATACCGGGCTAGGATTCGAGTTACAGGAACTAGGGCCAAACCAACAACCCAAGAATGGAATCGTCGAGAAAAAACACTTGACAACCTCCTAGAAGCAGCTTTTCTTGCCACCAGACCTTTCTCCATCAATTAGGAATCTGATGCCGTCACTAAACACATACCTTAAATTGTTGCCATTTGTTGAGTGTTTTTTTTTTGTGTCTAATCCGTATATATATCACCATTGCCCTTGATTTTCTTGACTGTATATATATCTTAAATGTCAACATATACACGTGTGATTTAGTTTATGAAAATTTTTCAATGCCGAGAACCTCGATCAGAGAGTAAAAAAGGCGTAAGGTTCACAATGGTGTAAAATTAAAATGGGATATACCGGGCTAGGATTCGTGTTACAGGAACAAGGGCCAAGCCAACCACCCAAGAATGGAATCATCGAGCGAAAACACTTGACAACCCTCTAGAAGCAGCTTTTCTTGCCACCAGATCTTTCTCCATCAATTAGGAATCTGATGCCGTCACTAAACACATTCCTTAAATTGTAGCCATTTGTTGAGTTTTTTTTTTTGGTGTCTAATCCGCATATTTATCACCATTGCCCATGATTTTCTTGACTGTATATCTCTTAATTGTCAACATATACACGTGTGATTTAGTTTACTAAGATTTTTCAATGCCGAGAACCTCGATCAGGGAGTAAAAAAGGCGTAAGGTTCACAATGGTGTAAAATTAAAATGGGATATACCGGGCTAGGATTCGAGTTACAGGAACAAGGGCCAAACCAACCACCCAAGAATGGAATCGTCGAGCGAAAACACTTGACAACCTCCTAGAAGCAGCTTTTCTTGCCACCAGACCTTTCTTCATCAATTAGGAATCTGATGCCGTCACTAAACACATTCCTTAAATTGTGGCCAGTTGTTGAGTGTTTTTTTTTTGTGTCTAATCCGCATATATATCAACATTGCCCTTATTTTCTTGACAATATATCTCTTAAATGTCAACATATACATGTGTGATTTAGTTAACGAAGATATTTCAATGCCCAGAACCTCGATCAGAGAGTAAAAAAGGCGTAAGGTTCACAATGGTGTAAAATTAAAATGGGATATACCGGGCTAGGATTCAAGTTACAGGAACGAGGGCCAAACCAACCACCCGAGAATGGAATCTTCGAGCGAAAACATTTGACAACCTCCTAGAAGCAGCTTTTCTTGCCTCCAGACCTGTCACAATCAATTAGGAATCTGATGCCGTCACTAAACACATTCCTTAAATTGTAGTCATTTGTTGAGTGTTTTTTTTTGTGTCTAATCCGCATATATATATCACCATTTCCCTTGATTTTATTGACTATATATCTCTTAAATGTCAACATATATACGTGTGATTTAGTTTACGAAGCTTTTTCATTGTTGAGAACCTCGATCAGAGAGTAAAAAAGGCGTAAGGTTCAGAATGGTGCAAAATTAAAAATGGGATATACCGGGCTAGGATTCGAGTTACAGGAACGAGGGCCAAACCAACCACCCAAGAATGGAATCGTCGAGCGAAAACACTTGACAACCTCCTAGAAGCAGCTTTTCTTGCCACCAGACCTTTCTCTATCAATTAGGAATCTGATGCCATCACTAAACACATTCCTTAAATTGTAGCCATTTGTTGAATGTTTTTTTTGGTGACTAATCCGCGTATATATCACCATTGCCCTTGATTTTCTTGACTGTGTATCTCTTAAATGTCAACATATACACGTGTGATTTAGTTTATGAGGATTTTTCGATGTCGAAAACCTCGATCAGAGAGTAAAAAAGGCGTAAGGTTCACAATGGTGTAAAATTAAAATGGGATATACCGGGCTAGGATTCAAGTTACAGGAACAAGGGCTAAACCAACCACCCAAGAATGGAATCGTCCAGTGAAAACACTTGACAACCTCCTAGAAGCAGCTTTTCTTGCCACCAGACCTTTCTCCATCAATTAGGAATCTGATGCCGTCACTAAACACATTCTTAAATTGTAGCCATTTGTTGAGTGTTTTTTTGGTGTCTAATCCGCATATATATCACTCTTGCCCTTGATTTTCTTGATTGTATATCTCTTAGATGTCAACATATACACGTGTGATTTAGTTTACGAAGATTTTTCAATGTCGAGAACCTCGATCAGAGAGTAAAAAAGGCGTAAGGTTCACAATGGTGTAAAATTAAAATGGGATATACCGGGCTAGGATTCGAGTTACAGGAGCAAGGGCCAAACCAACCACCCAAGAATGGAATCGTCGAGCGAAAACACTTGACAACCTCCTAGATGTAGCTTTTCTTGCCACCAGACCTTTCTCCATCAATTAGGAAGCGAATGCCGTCACTTAACATATTCCTTAAATTGTAGCCATTTGTTGAGTGTTTTTTTTTGGGGTCTAATCCACATATATATCACCATTGCCCTTGATTTTCTTGACTGTATATCTCTTAAATGTCAACATATACACGTGTGATTTAGTTTACGAATATTTTTCAATGCCGAGAACCTCGATCAAAGAGTAAAAAAGGCGTTAGGTTCATAATGGTGTAAAATTAAAATGGGATATACCGGGCTAGGATTCGAGTTACAGGAACAAGGGCCAAACCAACCACCCAATAATGGAATCGTCGAGCGAAAACACTTGACAACCTCCTAGAAGCAGCTTGTTAGGATATGAGTTTCTTATGATTGTGTTTTCGTTTGATAATAATGAACATGAACAAGAACAATTGCAGCAGAATATAAATGGAAACAAACTTTCACACACAATTAAACAGGAGAAATGCTTTCAATACACAAGTTTATCATTGAATCAAATGATTGAATTTATTTCAAACTTCAATTACAATTGCATGCATGTATCACAAACTCCCCCTTAGCCTGAGCTCACAACAATTTGCTCGTACAGAATGACAAGTGATGAAAGAGCTAATAGAACAGTACAGGGTACTGTTCTATTTATAGGCACGAGCAAACCACTGTGGCATCTTTGCTGACGTCACCAGTGATAGTGACATCTAACCTCCTAACAAACTCTAACTGTTGGTGCATGTTATGTGACAACAGCTGTGGATTGGTCTTTGGATATTAAACAGAAGATTGGATCATGAAAACTTAAAGAAAAACGAGTTCTATGAAGTCCAATCAAGTCCAAGTTTGTATTAAGTCTATTAGGCCCAAGTTTATGTGACAAATGTAATATGGGAAAAGCCCAATTCGAGTCATTGGCTGTGTGTATATAAACAGCCTTAGACTAGAGTTTTAGGGTTAGACTTTTGGAGATTATTGAGAGCATTCGAATTGTGAGCGGTTTAGAACAAACAGAAATCGGCTGTTAGGTTCTTGGAGATCTTAGTGATTGTAAAACGTTTTATAAGGTTTCATAATCACAGAAGATCAGTTTGAAAGTTTGTGTGTTCGAGTTCTTATTCTTATACACGTTCTTGTTTCTGTGTTCGAAGGTTAATCACGGAGATTCCGCATCCTTGATTAATTACCAGTCTTGTTACGATCCATACGGGATTATAGGGACCTACAATTGGTATCAGAGCTTTTGCTCTTGTGCGTTGTTCAAGACTCATCGAAGGGAATCAAGGCAGTTGGTTGTTTGAATATTTTTGGATTAAAATTCTGGAATTTTACGAAGAACAGGAAGAACAATTGAAGAACAGTTTAAAATTCATGTATTTTGATCTGTTTTGATTTTTGGTATTGACTGTTTTCGTGTTTGTAGGAGTTTTTGCTTGGAAAGTTTGAAAAAGGAAGTGAATTTTGAGTTTTTAGAAAGAATTGCTGATTTTCAGTTGCTGA
The DNA here is from genome assembly GCA_030545235.1 of Helianthus tuberosus. Classification (NCBI taxonomy): domain Eukaryota; kingdom Viridiplantae; phylum Streptophyta; class Magnoliopsida; order Asterales; family Asteraceae; genus Helianthus; species Helianthus tuberosus. The sequence goes on from CM060452.1 coordinate 6,844,513, forward strand.
TTTTTTGGGATTGAGTGGCTGATTAGTTGAATTCAAAGTTTTAAACTTGTTCGTTTGAAACTTGTGCGACCCAGATAGCTCTTGAGCGCCCCGGATTGATCTTGTGCGACCCGGATTGTATCTTGTGCTATCAGAAGTGTTCTTGTACGATCTGAATTCATCTTGTGCGATTGGAGGTTACCTTGTGTGATTCAAAATCTTGTGCGATCAGGCCCAGGCCCATTTAAGTGACTGTTCATCCCAAATTTAGTGGATTGTGCGATCCAGTAGTACTTGTGCGATTGAGGCTGTCTTGTGCGACTGTATATTGTGCGATTCACTAGTGGTGGAATTTTTAAAGGCAAGCGTAGGAAATTTTTCGCTGTTTCGTGTTTAGAGAAGTATCTATAGCTCATCTTAACAAACCGTTTGCACCGTTGAATTCGTGGGATTTTTAGGCACCTCTGGGAAATACCGAAAAAGGCGTTCGACATTATATATCATTAGAATCGTATTTTCAAGACGAATCTAACGATATAAGTTTGTAAAAACAGTTTTCGAAAAAATTTTGTACGGCTTTACCAGTCTGCAACGTTAAAATGTCGAACATGTCTAGTTTGAATGAGCTTTTGAGAATGGAGCATGAGGTTGGCAATACCAACAAACCACCTAAGATGATGAAGGTGGAAAATTATTTGACATGGAAGGATCATTTTCAATCCTTCATTGAATATCAGGACACTCGTATGTGGATATGTATCGAAGATGGATACACAAACCCAACACACGACTTTGAGGGCAGACCACGTAGAACAGCCTATGTGAACATGCAAGAGGCTGATAAAAAGATGTATGAGGCTGAAAAGAGAGCCTTGGCTGCAATCAAAATGTCCTTACCTGATAGCATCAAGCATACCTTCAAGAAGTACATAAATTCAAAGGATATGTGGGATGCATTAGAGAAAAGATACGCGGGAAATGCAGATGTCAAGAAGAACAAAGTTGATCTACTGAAGAAGCAGTTCGTTGTCTTCAAGTACATGAAACATGAGTCACTTGAGGACATCATCACTTGTTACTACCATCTGATGTCAGAAATGGAAAATTATGAGATTGATTGCTATACTGACGTAGAGAAGAATGACAAGCTGCTCGATGCCTTACCTACTAAGTGGGATATCTACACTCTCATGATCAAGGGAGAAGCAGATTATGAGACAAAGGAGTTGGAAGAGGTAGTTGGCAAGCTGAGAGCTTATGAGCTCAGTATGAAGAAGAAAGACACTGGATATGATCAGGTTCAAGATCCAGCAATTTACAATGGGCTTACATCTTCTTCATCTCACAACGCTTCTATTGACTCTGCTACTGCGTTTCTATCGTGTGAAAATGAGCAGGTCATAGTGAATGAGGATGGTGATGTTTGTTTTGTAGCTGCTTCAGGAGGATCAACAGGAGCCAAGAGAACATCAGCTTCTAAGCAGAGTAGTAGTGCTAAGTCGATGCCTATGAGTGTGAAGTCTGCTGAAGAGCATCTTGCTCTACTTGCCTCATTCGTTGCTTCTTATGAGAACTACATTCAGGGGAAGATATCTGATCCTGCCACTTTAGATGAAGATTATGATTAGATTGACCCTGATGATCTAGAATTGCAATGGCAAATGGCCATGATCTCTAGACGAGTGAAGAGATTTATGAATCAGACTGGTAGAAAGTTTGTAGGGAAGAGTGTTGGTTTCGACAAGACCAAAGTGAAATGCTTTAACTGTCAAAGTTATGGGCATTTCGCTAGGGAATGTCAAAAACAAAAGCAGGATACTTTGAGTCAGAGTTCAAACAATAGGAATGCATCAAACAACTCTAACTCAAGAGCGTTAATCTCTACTGCAAGAGAAGGTTCATATGACTGGAGTGTTCACTTAGAAAATGATGAGAATGTCACTCAAGCATTCATGGCTGAGATTACTCCCGTTGATGATGGTGAAGCTACAATAGATGATACTGAAGTTAAGAAGGAAAGTGAAACTGAGCTAGAAAAGGGTGATCAGACAACAGATGCTGAAGAGGAAAACCCAGAGTCTGAGCATGAAATGGAAGCTGAAGAGAAAGATGAAATTATCAAACAACTGAAATCTCAAATTGCTGCTCTCATGGCCAACTCAGACAAATCAACAGGAGAGGTAAGTGAATCTGCTACTTCTGTTTGTTTAAAATGTCGGGAATTACAGGGTGAAGTTGACAAGATGTCAACTCAAAACAAAAGTCTGATTAACGAGATGTCTAGTATTAAGGAATCAAATTTTTTCACTAAAAGAAATGAGTCGCTATATTTAAAAAGATAAAAGGCTATGAAGCTGAAATTGATGCTTTAACCTGCAAACTAAACGAAAAGCTTCAAGTCATACAATTAGCTCATGAGATGATGGGTGAGAAAACAAAAGAGATTTCTGAAAAATGCAAAGAATTGTCTGATGCACAACTTAAAATTGTTGAACTTGAAAAAAAATTATGTCAATTCAGGGACTCTACTTTTGTTATGAAACACATGATGGGTGGGCTGAAGAAAAGTAATGACAAGACTAGTGTGGGATTCCAGGGCTTTAATGAAGTCCCACATCCTCTTAGTCATGACTATTCTTTCCTACCTGATGAAGATGAGTTTACAGACTTTCTGTCAACATCACCAAGTAGTTTCACATCCAGTCAAGGTGATGTGTCTGAGAGTAATGATGCTAAGAAGGATAATAACAGCAAACCTGTTTTGAAAAAGAAAACTTCACATCCTAAGAATAAAAATCCAACTTTTCTTAAAAAGATAAATTTTGTTCAAGGAAGCGACATGAAAAACGAAACAGCTGTTATAGAAAAAGAATCAAATGTGGAGTTTGCTAAAAACAAAAACAAAGAAAAATCTGAAACTAAGCAAACTGAACCAAATCCTTCTAAGGCATCATCATCAAAACAAGGATCTAGTTCAAAGGCTTCAGATAAGAAGTCTTCGAAAGAGAGATCGTGCTTCAAGTGTCACACCAAGGGACATGTAGCTAGCTGCTGTCCTACCAAAAAGACTGAAGCACAAGTGAGTGAGAAACAAAGAGGGAAATTACCTTAAAAGAAAGGTGATAATGAGGAGAAAGTCTCAAATTCTTCAAAGAAATCTACTCCTAAGCAACAAGGGAGTGTTGCAGGTGGTGTAGATAAGGCTGAGAAAGGAACTCCACAAGTTCCTCGTTTTCTAAGAAATCAATCAAGATTTCAGCCTGAGTCTACATCAGGCAGATATGAGAGATCTAGAAGTAGTTCACCAAGAATGAACAATCATAATTCTAATAATTTCAGAAGTCAAGGTCAATATCAAAATCGATACCAACATAATGGTGGTCGAACTTTTTATAACAATGGCTTTAGAAATTATAACAACCAAGCTTCTAGGAATCAAAACTCAAGGTTTCATAGGTCAAATAGTCCAAACACATCTAGGAACCCTCAGGACCAGAGACCGAGTGGAAATCAAACCCCATTTCCATCAACAGGTCTGAGATCCAAGACTCCAGTTAGGAGTGATGGATATTGGATGGACGTTCCTGTAGTTGATGAATCTGGACGATCCAAGACCATCAAGGCTTGGGTCCCCCAATCTAACTAATCTTTTGGTTGGTGTGTGAAGGAGCTGCTAAGGAGGATTATCAACTTATGGTATGTTGATAGTGGCTGCTCCAGGCACATGACGGGGGATGCGAGGTTGTTTTCTGAATTTGAAGAATATGATGGTGGACATGTAAATTTTGCTGGTGCTAAAGGTGGTAGAATTATCGGACGAGGAAAAGTGACGAATGGGAAGATCACATTGGACAACGTGAACTATGTTGAGCAACTTAAACACAATCTAATTAATGTGTCACAAGTCTGCGACAAGGGTCACTCGGTCCATTTTACTAATTCTGAAGCATTGGTGTTGAAACCAGGTTTGGTTATTCCGGACGACTGGATAGTAATGCGCGCACCAAGGAAAAATGATACTTATGTCATGGACATGGGTGCCAAGGATCCGACTGCTGTTGTGGCGTGTTTCCTATCCAAAGCATCTGAAGCTGAATCGATGTTGTGGCACAGACGCATGGCCCATATTCACTATCGAAAAATGAATTACCTTGTTAAAAATGAGCTAGTGAAAGGGGTTCCGATCCAGAGGTTTCAAGTGGAAGATAAATGTCTTCCATGTCAAAAGGGAAAACAACACAAGAAACCTCATAAGTCTAAAACTGTAAATTCCATAGGTGCCCCTTATGAATTACTTCACATGGATTTATTCGGTCCAGTGAATGTGAGGAGCATAGGTGGAAAGTACTACTGTCTGGTTGTCACTGATGATTACTCACGATATTCATGGGTTTTCTTTTTAGGTACAAAAGATGAGATGGCGGAATTGCTGATAGATCTTTTTACGAAATTGGAAAACGTCCATGATGCAAGGATCAAGAGGATTAGGAGTGACAATGGCACGGAGTTCAAGAATCGAATTCTGGATCTCTACTGTCTTCGAAAGGGAATTGAACATCAATATTCTGCTCCTTATACGCCTCAACAGAATGGAGTCACTGAGAGGAAAAACAGGACGTTGATTGAAGCCGCTAGGATGATGCTTTCAGATTCAAAGCTACTAGTACTTTTCTGGGGAGAAGCTGTGAATACAGCTTGCTACGTCCTAAACAAAGTTTTGACTGTTAAACGTTTCAATAAAACTTGTCATGAATTGATGTTTAACAAGAAACCAAACTTGGAAGGCTTTGAACCATTTGGATTACCCTACACCATTGTGCGAAATAAAGACAAACAAAAATTCGGTGAGGTGGCTGACGATGGCTACTTTCTAGGTTATGTGCCTGGCACACCGAACAAAAGGGTTTTTAATCTAAAAATTGGTAAAATTGAGGTTGTGTTTAATGTTGAAATTACTACATACAAACCTCAACAATCAACAAATGGACCAGCTATATTATATGATTATGAAAGCGTTTTTAAATCATTTAATATTCCTGAGTTTCTTAATGCATATGATTCTCAGTTGATTCAAACAGTGATCAGTGAAGACGATGAAGGCGAGTTCATGCCTAGATCGAATGTTGATGTGATAGATGCTCCGGAAACTTCCCAAGGTGCTGCTGATCCTGATTCAAGAGATAGTGACTCTAAACCCATTCTGGGGGAGGAGTTTGTTAATCCGTTTGCAAATCAGAATATTCAGGGGGAGGTTGGATCAAACCTGTGTGATAATCTAGAAATTGATGTTGTTGCTTATACACGAGCAAATAGGGATCATCCAGTTGACATGATACTTGGGGATCCTACTGCAGGTGTTCAGACGAGAAGAAGCATAGCAGCGAATTCTGGGTTATTTGTTTCTATTGAGAAGACTGGGATAGTGAATGAGTGCTTGTACAGTTGCTTTATTTCCTAAGAGGAGCCGAAGAACATTCATATGGCTCTTAAAGACAATTCATGGGTTGAAGCTATGCAAGAAGAATTGGCCCAGTTTGCTAAGTTGAAGGTTTGGGAGTTAGTGGACCTTCCTAAAGGTGAAAGAGAGATTGGCACTAAATGGGTGTTTAGGTGCAAGAAGGATGAGAGAGGAATAGTCACACGCAACAAGGCTCGTTTGGTGGTTAAAGGTTTCAATCAGCAAGAGGGAATAGATTATAATGAGGTGTTTGCACCAGTGGCAAGGTTGGAGGCAATTCGTTTGTTTCTAGCTTTCGCTTCATTCAAGGGCTTTAAAGTTTACCAACTAGACGTGAAGAGTGCATTTCTTTACGGGAAAGTCCAAGAAGTGGTGTATGTGTCATAACCAGATGGGTTCGTTGATCCAGACTATCCAGATCGGGTTTACAAACTTGATAAGGCTTTGTATGGATTACATCAAGCACCCAGGGCGTGGTACGAGACACCGTCTACACATCTGATCAAGAATGGTTTTGAGAATGGTCAGATTGACAGTACACTGTTCATCAAGAGGAAGAAAGAATATTTTCTGCTGGTACAACTATACGTGGATGACATTATCTTTGGGTCTTCAGATGAAAACATGTGTAAGGAGTTTGAGAAGGTGATGAAGAGCAAGTTTGAAATGAGTGCTATGGGTGAGCTGTCTTACTTTCTGGGATTACAAGTTTAACAGAAGGAGGATGGGATGTTTATTCATCAAACAAAGTATGTGTATGACATTTTGAATCAGTTCAAAATGAATGACTGCTCTACTTTCAACACACCCATTTGCGAAAATCATAATCTAGGCCCAGATCATGGAAGTACTGAAGACGTTGATCCTACTCAATACAGGGCGATGATTGGTTCTCTAATGTACTTGACTGCTTCAAGACCTGACATCATGTTTCCAGTATGTCTGTGTGCCAGATATCAGGCTAATCCAAAGGAGTCACACATGAAAGCAGTGAAGCGGATTCTTCGTTACTTGAAGGGGAAACCTAAACTCTGGTTGTGGTATCCAGCTGATAGTGATTTGAGGTTCGTTGCTTACACTGATTCAGACTTTGGGGGATGCAAGTCGAACAGAAAGTCTACAACAGGTGGTTGTCAGTTCTTGGGAGGCAGGATTGTGTCTTGGCAATGCAAGAGGCAATCTTGTGCATCTACCTCTACTTGTGAAGCTGAATATATTGCTGCTGGAAGCTGCTGCTCTCAGGTTCTCTGGATTCAACAGCAGATGCGCGATTACGGTTTGGAGTTCACTCGTACTCCTATTATGATAGATAATAATGCCACCATTTCAATCACAAACAATCCCGTAAAGCACAGTAGAACTAAACATATTGACATACGTCATCATTTTATACGGGATTGTGCTGAAAAGAGACTAATTGAATTACACCGAGTTGACACACTAGATAACCTTGCTGATCTTTACACTAAAGCTTTTGATCGAGCTCGCTTTGAACACTTAGTCGAACTCAACGGGATGAGGAATCCTGAATAACTGGTTTTTCATAAGAATTTTGTAAATCGTTTACTGTTTTTTTTTAAATCAAAAATACAAAAACATTGAAAAATCAAAAACATAAAAAAAATATAGAAAATCAAAAATGAGTTCTCACTGTGTGAAAAAGAAGAAATGATCGTACATCAGCAAGTTAGACTGTCACACTGAAACTGAAATTAAATTGCTTAAGTGTGATAGCAGCTTCATCATACGATGTACTAGTAGGCAAAAGCATGAAATAATCAACTTACCAAAGTGATATAAACCTAAATGCACTGTGTATGAGTGGGGAACACATCAGTGGTGTATGGTTTAATGACCTTAAATCTTGCGTTGATAGATTGCCAAAATCTAAGGTTTTGGGTCTTTATATTGTTATTTCATCTGGGGATATCATGGTTATCCTTCTGCTGTATCCAGATACATGCTGACCTAGACACAACCAGGATATCATAAAAGAGCTAAAAAATGCCAAAACCCTGACAATGAAGAAGCTCTCATAGAGAGTCATTCAAAAAGTGCAAAATGCATAAATCGTACCAAAAATGGTATTTGTCTTAGCCCTCGTTGGATATTTTGGTCTCTTTGCTATACGGAAGTACTGACCTATTCACCAATTATTTAAACATTGAAAAACAAAACGGAAGAATTCAGTATACTTACCTACTACAATGAATCTTTGTGCATACCTTGATCGCGGGGGTACATCCTGAAGTGGGACACGCTAATATATCAGATTTAATATTACCTTAACGTATCATACGGTAATGGTACTTGAAATGTTCATGCATTTTGGTTAGGTGGACAAACATACTGGTAATCGTCTTGGAGTGCTTTTCACGAAAAATTACATAAAGAATTAACTAATGGTGTGAAACAGTTTGATTATGCTGATATGATCTTCTTACCAGTGACTGTCACAAAAATAGAGTGTTTATTGCTTTTCGTATTTATTTGCTTTCAGAAAATACAAAAATACAAAAATAGTGTCTTTTTCTGTTAAAAATCTTAATGTACGGAAAACTGTTATTCTTGGAGGAGTTGTTATCGATAGGGGGAGACGATATTAGAAAGTGGGTTCAAAATTTTAAATCATGCAGGTTATAAGGGTTTGATTAAAAATTGTTGCGTGTTGGTGCTTAATTTGAAAATGCTTAATCTGATACAGTTTAACTATCTCTTGAATAATAATAATACTTTAACTATGTTGAAAAATTCTTATGGTTTCTCGAGATGTTTGTTTTATAGTATACAGATTGACGCAGTTTGTTGATGAGAAGTTGCTTTGAAGAGATGAGGAGTTTGTTGCTGCTTGGTAGAATCCTCCTTCTACAATGCAGAGTGGATGCTGTGAAGACTTATTGAGAATGCTGAATCACAACTTGGAAGATTTGGTGACTGGATACATCAGCTTAGGGGGAGTCTGTTGCTGACAGAGTTCATGTTGAAGCTGACGCTATCCAAAGACCAAAGACTGTGAGATTCTGAAGATTAAAGTTTCCTTTGCAAGCTATTGTCAAGGGGGAGTTTGTTGGTGCATGTTATGTGACAACAGCTGTGGATTGGTCTTTGGATATTAAACAGAAGATTGGATCATGAAGACTTGAAGAAAAACGAGTTCTATGAAGCCCAATCAAGTCCAAGTTTGTTTTATGTGACAAATGTAATATGGGAAAAGCCCAATTCGATTCATTGGCTGTGTGTATATAAACAGCCTTAGACTAGAGTTTTAGGGTTAGACTTTTGGAGATTATTGAGAGCATTCGAATTATGAGAGGTTTAGAACAAACAAAAATCGGCTGTTAGGTTCTTGGAGATCTTAGTGATTGTAAAACGTTTTCTAAGGTTTGATAATCACAGAAGATCAGTTTGAAAGTTTGTGTGTTCGAGTTCTTATTCTTCTACACGTTCTTGTTTCTGTGTTCGAAGGTTAATCAAGGAGATTTTGCATCCTTGATTAATTACCAGTCTTGTTACGATCCATACGGGATTATAGGGACCTACACTAACTACTGACCTATTAAAACCACTGATAGCAAACAACTGATTACAATACATTACAAGAAATAAACTAAACTACTGATTCTTCATTCCACTGCTTAGGCTCCAGCAGTGCTTTAGTCTTCAGCAGTACTTGGGTATAGGCAGTTGTTTGAGCATCAGCACTTAGTCTTCATTAGTCTTTTGGGTCAACAGTAGTTAGGAAGGCAGTAGTTGAATCATCCGATGTTAGATCCACTTTCAAAGGGGAGAGGCTGAATACAAACATCTGCTTATTCTGGATCCACTGCTCTGATCCGGTTTTGGGTTTAATCAACTGTTCCTTTGTAGGGTTCAATCCCAACAATCTCCCCCCTGGAACAGATGATGCTAAAACCCTTCATTATTATGAATCTTTATTGCCTCATCAACAGTTCTTTGACTTGTCCTTTGAATTGTAGTTCAAAGTCTAAAGAATCTGTATCATCCTCATCCCTACACAGCGTAAGATCAAGGAGATCTTGCAGATCTTCAACACCCAGGCCCAGTGCTTTTTCCCTTGTTATTTTCTTTACTTAACCACTAGATTTGATCAGAGTCAATACGTGGGTCTGTTTGTCAGATTTCCACTTTAGTATTTTTGAATCCAGTGGGTTTCTTGGGAGAGGTTTTATTGCAGATGAGTTTGGAGATGGTGGCCTGGTGATAACAGGTTGAGCAGTGTTGGAAGATTTTGCCAATTCTGGGTTTTCTGCTATTATCTGCTGAAGTACCATTTTTATAATGGCATCCCATGCTGCTACATCTTCTAGTGTTTTTGCATCCATCTGCTTTTGTCTCCTTCTTTGATAAAGGATGGCAGCAGGTGGAGCAGTGGATCTCCTGATGGGCAGTTTTTGTTGTCTTACTAGAACCACTGCTTCAGGATAGTCTGGCTTTTGTGGAACATTTGGATTTTTCTTTCTCAATTCTTCCAACTTTTTGTAGCTGGCTATGACCTTATCTTCTTTCCACCTTGTCACCTGATTCCTTGACCCAAAATCAGCAGTAATGAGCTCTTCTTTCATTCTCTTCAGCCTTAACACCTTGTCTGGTACTTTTTTCATGTACTTTGACCAGACCGGAGAAGTGTGTTTCACTTTGTCTTTGTTCATTTTTTCAATTCTTTCTAACTCCTCTTTGAGCTCACCAACAGCCCATTCTTTATATTGAGCCTTTTCTCCATTGTATTTCTTGAAAGCCATGATGTGTTCAATGTAATCTTTTCACATGCTTTCATCATTTCTTTCTGATAGTTACTGACAAAGATTTTTTGAAAACCTTTCCAAAGTACTGCCCTGAGTGAGCAGGTATTGATAGTATCTTTGAATCTCCTTGTCAGATTTTCCTTGTGAGTTTCTTTTAGAGATGTCCTCTGCTTGTTGAGCCTTTAACTTCAAATATTCTTCTATGTTGTTACGCCTGGAATATCCTTGAAGAGATGGCAAACTCCTTTTAGCAGGGTCATCTTCAGAGTAGAAGGATTTGATCTCCTCTCTAACTGCTGGAAGATCTAAAGGATATTGGACACCTGCAGGAGTAATGGTAGTGTTTGGATTTGAGGCTTGTGCTGAAGAGAGTGGAACAGGGTTTGGAATGGTAACAAGGGCCAATGGTTGTGAAGATGTAGAAGGTGGTGAAGGTTCATCATTGAATATTACCCTTCTCCTTTTGGGTTTAGGAGAGGTTGGTGGTGTTTTGGTGGGTTGAGTAGTGGTGATTTGAGTGGTGGTTGGCTGACTAACAGTTGTTGAAACAACTGGTGTTTCAACCAATGTTGTCATTACAACAGATGATGTGTCATCTGATGTCTTCTGCTTTTTGGCAAGAGGTGTTGGTGGTAATGAGGATGTTTTTGGTGGTGATGTGATTTTTGGTGGTGGTGGTAAGGCAGTGGATTGAGTGTGTCTTGAAGTAGTAGTGGTGGCAGTTGTTTGGGTAACAGATGTTGAAACCACTGAAGTATCAACAGCTGTTGATACAACAGGTGTTTTAACATCTGTTGGTTTGGAAGGTTGATGAGTGGAGCTTTTGGAAGTTTGGGGAGTGTGTTTTGTAGGTCTTGATGGTATGGATTTGGGTTGCCTCACTTTTCTAGTGGGTTGTTTTCTTTTTGGCTAAGGATTTTCTTCATCCTTAGGCTCAGAAGTACCCTGCTCATCCTTCTCCATAAAAACTCTTTTCTGCTGTTTAAACCTTGTTTTATCCTTTGCCTCCATATCTCTTTTACCCTTGCTTTTGCATCAGCAATGGCATTTGTGGTTACATCAACCTTTTTTGTTCCATCTGGCTTAGGGATGTCTGCAAGCATACTTGAATTATCTGGTGCAATGTACAGACCATCTTCATATCCCTTTTTCTTCAACTGCTTCATTTTCTCCCCCTTTTTGGCATCAACTGGTGGAGGATTATCAAATAATATTATTGTGGGAGGAGAAGTGCCAGTGGTGTTCAGCAGATGGGCCTTGATTGCCTTGATGTCTGCTTGTGTATCTTTAAACCTTGCTTCCATTATATTTCTGATCTTTTGAACTTGTATCTCATGTTGCTGATCAACATATTCCCTTTGTTGTTGAAGAAGAGGTTGAAATAAACTCCAAAGCTCAGTGGGAGTAGGAGCAGATGTTGCAGCTGGTGCAGCAGTGGGTGGAGCCTTTTGTGCTTGTAACAACTGTTGCAGCATTGACTTGATGTCTGCAACAGATGTGTCCAAATTGTTTACCCTCTCCATCAATTCTCGGTACATTAAACCATCACCCAAGTTAATGGGATCATCTGATTTCCCACTGGCAGTGGTTGTATCAGTGGTTACCTTAAGGAAAGTTTCCAAAAAGTCATCCACTGATGCCCCTTGTTCTCGATACTAGGGACTTCTTTCCTCAGCAATTGACATCCTTTTAATAGAACCAGTGGTTGGAACAAACACACCACCGGATATCAGAGTTGCTGGAGAGGAAATTGCCTTCAAGGAAGTCTTATTGATAAACAACTGGCCAGGTGTAGATCAGTGGATCCAACACCTGTAGTTGCTGCTTCACTTGAACTACTGACAGGAAGTACTTGTACTTCCTACAGTGTAACCTCCTCAGTTGTTGGTGGGTTAGCAATGATTGAGTCACTAGACCCAGTCACTTGTTGGGTATATTCTCATTAACAGGTGTTTGAGAAGAACTGGTTTGTGTCTGGGTTTAATCAAGAGCATCCAACAAACGTTTTATTTGTGGGGGAATTTGAGAAGTGAGGATGGGTGTAGAAAGCGAATTTGCCCCGGGCAGTGGGCTGTGGATGAAGGAATCAAGTGATTCCAGAGCATCATAATTTGGTGTCCCTGTTCTTACAACCTGTTCTTTTTTAGAACAAGCAGGAGGAGTTTGAGGCTCAGGTTGAGATCTTTCTACCAACTGCTGTGAGGAAGTAGCAGCAGTGGTTTCTGGTGACTTTTGTGTTGTCACTGGCAGTTACTCTGGGATCTCATCTTCTAGAGTTGCCTTTGTTTTGGGTTTGGGGGGATTTTGAGAATTTTTTTTTTTTTTTTTGGTTTTCTGGTGGTTTTAGGTGTGGGTTTCACAGCAATTGTTTTGCTACTGTGATCACCTTGAGCAGTGGGCTCAACAACAGGTGCCTGAGGAGCAGTGGTAGCTGCTGAAGTCTGCTCAGGAATCTCTGCTTGTGTTTTGGAAATTTTTGACAGCCCGTGTGAATGTTTCAGGAGTTAGGCTGTTTATTTGACATGGTTCACCTTGGATAAGCACATGAGCATTATCCTTTGAAAATTTCTTTTGAAAATAATAACTTAAAAACCTTGGAAATAGCAAAAATGCCTTTTTATTAACATTTTTTACCAGATCATTGAACCTGGGAATAGTTAAAATTTTCACCATGTAGTATAGCATAACCCAGATATTGAATCTTCAATGGGATTTCATTGAAAGCAGCGGTCTTGTTTGAGACACACATCAGCAGGGCATGAAACAAAAACCTTGTGGCAGGAGGAAAGCTGCCTTTTTGTAAAGTGTCTTTTTTCATTTGTTCTTCATACCCCCTTTCAATGAAATCCGTTTGATACTCTGCTTTTGAGAAAGAAGTTTTACCTTGAAGATCATTGAGTTCAAATACCTCCGAAATGGTTTGAGGTGTTATTGTGACTGGAACACCCTTTATAGAAGAATTGATGGCAACAGGCTTTTTATCCGTAGTTTCTAACTTAGCATTTTCCCAAAATTCTTGCTGGGTTGCCAGATAAACTGTAGCATCATAAGTCAACAAAGCTTTGTACTTTGAAGACGAAAGAGTATCTATGATGGAATCGAAGGTTTCGGTGTGACTTGGTTTTGTGAGTAGACCCAAGTAATTATGTGGAGCTTTGAATGGAAGAGCCATGGCGATTTAAGTCTGATTATGACAGGAAGAAGACGATGAAGGAGATGAGTGATTTTGAGAGAATTTGATGGTAACTGCTTTGAGAATGGAATTTTGAATTCGATTCGACAGTAAAAACCCTGTTTGGGTTTTTGAGCAGGGTTTTATAGGGGAAAAAGTGAATGCTGGCGTGACAGCGGTTACAAAAGATCTGACCGCTATGTACTGTCCACGTGCCAACCTCTGATGAATAATGGAAGACGGTTGTTTTATGAAACCACTGATGAAGCAAGATTAGTGGTTGCAATGGTTATAATGGAAACAGTGGGTGACTCTAAGCTATCAGTGGATAGCCATCAGTGGGTTAAAACACTGATTTTGAACAACAGTGATTACCAAGGAAATGAGAGAACAGGGGTTGACTTTCTGCAGTGAACAATATTAACAGAACAGATGTTTGAACAAAAACAGTGGTTATGACAGACTTTTAAGGATTTAATGAAAATTTCATTTTTAGCTATTTTTAAGGATGGATTTTTGATTTTTCTGAAAACATTTTAATGTTTTTATTCATAGAAAAACAAGATTTTGCTTGTTATTCTATGTTTAGCATGCCAATCCTAGAGATCAAGCTTTCAAAGGTAGATGTGTCTAATGCTTTTGTTAGCAAATCTGCCAGCTGATCCTTAGTTGGAACATGGTGTACAGAAATCAAACCTTTTTCATAGCAATCCCTCGCAAAGTGATGTCTGATATCAATGTGCTTGGTGGTGGAATGTGAGACAGGATTTTTGATGATATTTTCTGCTGCCTGACTGTCCAACATGAGTGGTGTCTTTAGGGCAGTAATACCAAAATACAGCAGTTGATTTTGAAGCCAAAGCAGTTGGGCTGTACAGCTTGCAGCAACTATATACTCTGCCTCAACAGTGGATGTTGAAACAGCTGCTTGCTTTTTGCTTTGCCAAGATACTAAGCAATCACCTAGAAATTGACACCCTCCTGAAGTGGACTTCCTTGTTGTGTTACATCCAGCAAAGTCACTATCTGAGAAACCTAAAAGCTTGATATTTCCATTAGATGGATACCAGATACCAAGTGTAGGAGTACCTTTGAGGTATCTGAATATCCTTTTTACAGCAATAAGATCAGACTTTCTAGGGGCTGATTGGGATCTTGCATAAATACATGTTGCAAACATGATGTCTAGCCTAGATGCAGTTAGGTACAATAAAGACCCAATCATGCTTCTATATAGTGTTTGATCCACCAAATCATCCTTTTCATCAGACATGACTATTTTTGTGGTTGCAATGGGTGTACTACATGATTTACAATCATCCATCTCAAATTTCTTTAAAAGTTCTTTGGCATATTTGCCTTGATGGATGAAAGTACCATTTTGCAGTTGCCTTACTTGGAGACCAAGAAAGCACTGGAGTTCACCCATTGCACTCATCTCAAACTCAGCTGTCATGAGTTGTCTGAACTCTTCACACATTATAGTACATGTGCTTCCAAAAATGATGTCATCCACATAAATCTGGATAATCATCAAGTCTTTCCCTCTCCATTTTAAAAACAGTGTTTTGTCTATTTTACCTCTTGTGAAACAAATGGAAAGAAGAAAGGTGGAAAGAGTTTCATACCAGGCTTTGGGTGCTTATTTCAAGCCATACAAAGCTTTGTTTAGCTTGTAGACATGATTTGGATAACATGGATCCTCAAAGCCAGGAGGTTGACACACATATACCTCTTCTTGAATCTTACCATAGAGGAATGCACATTTGATATCCATTTGAAACACCTTTATGTTGTGGTTGACAGTAAAGGCCAGGAACAGTCTAATAGCTTCCAATCTTGCTACAGGGGCAAAAGTTTCATCATAGTCAATGCCCTCTTCCTATCTGAAACCTTGAACCACTGGCCTAGCTTTATTCTTGACAACAATGCCCCTTTCATCAGTTTTATTTTTGAAGACCCACTTTGTGCCAGTAGGACTCACATCCTCTGGTAGTGGTACAAGCTCCCATACTTGTTGTCTTTTAAACTGTTGGAGCTCCTCTTGCATGGCCTCTACCCAGTTGTTGTCTTTCAGTGCCTCTTGGTACTTTACTAGCTGATGGAGAGATAGAAAACCAGCAAAAAGACAGATGTTTTGGGATTGACTTCTTATGAGCACCCCTTCACTGAGGTTGCCAATGATTTGGTCAGGTGGATGAGACTTCAAGAAGATAAGATCTCCTTTGTATGGAACAATGGCATTAAGTGCTGAGGGCTTCAGTTGTGAATCATTTGAGCTAACCACTGCTGGTGACTTTGATGATCCAGCAGTGGCTTCAAATGGAGGTGGAATATGAGGTAGTGGTGTGGACACATGCTGACTTTTATCCGCTGTTTGAGGACATTTATCAACAGTGTTTGATGATGTGGAAGTAGGGGTTAATGGGCTACTTTGGTCAACAACTGTTGAGGTAGCAGTGGTTGAGCTTTGACAGCTGTTTTGAACACCTGCTGCTCTACCATTTGATGCAGACTTTTGTTGTGGAATGATGACATCATATCCATAGTCTGATGGTGAACTTTGTGATGGACCTACACTGTTAGTCTTGACAGAAACATTTTCAAAAGTAAATTTATCAAGATCAAACAATTCTGCAGGGTTTGCAGGGATTTTCATTGAAGAAAGTTCATTGAACTTTACATTCAAAGTCTCTTCCACTGTTTTGGTCCTTGTGTTAAACACTTTGTAGGCCTTAGCAGTGGTTTAGTATCCCAAATGATATCCACTGTCTACTTTGGCTGCAAAGTTTGAAATTGAGTCTTTTAAATTCCAAATAAAGCATGGGCAGCCAAATACTTTAAAGTATGAGATCAGTGGTTTGATTTTATACAGCAGTTCATAGGCAGTCTTTTGATGCCTGGGGTTGATTAAAACTCTGTTCTGGACATAGCAAGCAGTGTTTACTGCCTCTGCCCAGAAAGTTAATGGCAAACCTGAATCAGCAAGCATCGTTCTGGCAGCCTCAATCAAAGTCCTGTTCTTTCTCTCAACAACCCCATTTTGTTCGGGTGTCCTTGGAATACTGTACTGCCTTACAATACCTTTTGACACACAAAACTCATCCAACTCCCTATTTCTGAACTCTGTGTCATTGTCACTCCTGAAGACTTTTACTGGCAAGTCAAATTGCTTTTCAACCTGTGTAACAAAGTCTTGCAAAATGCCTGCAGTCTCATCTTTGGAATGTAAGAAATAAGTCCATGTAAACCTAGAAAAGTCATCTACAATCACCAAACAATATCTTTTCTTTTTGAGACTCATGACTTTAACTGGGCCAAACAGATCCATGTGCAGCATTTGCATACACTTGGTTGTTTTGGACTCTTCAAAGGACTTAAATGAGCTTTTATGTTGTTTTCCTTTTAAGCAGGAAACACAATGCACAGGACAGGTGAATAGTAAGCAGTAATTGTCTTGAGATTTGTGTGCCCCAATCTTCTGTGCCATAATTTTGTCTCTTTGTTAGATGCAGCTGAGAACAGACATGCATCAATCCTGAGGCTCTCTTTTGACGGATCAACTACATAAACATTGCCACTCCTTTGAGCAACAAGTTGGGTTTTTCCATTTTTTTATTATTTCTTCAATCTTTTTAACCATTTATGGTCCAACAATCCTACAACAATCTTTAGTGAAGAATGAGCCATAGCCCTTATCACTCATTTGTGAGACACTAAGAAGGTTGAATTTTAGATTGTCTATTAGATTGACATTTTCAAACTTAACATTACCAAACTAAACTGTACCAGACCCCATCACCTTCCCTTTACTATTATTCCCAAAGGATATATCACCCCCTCCATGAGTTTTGAAATCTTTGAGTAGGGCTCTACATCCTGTCATGTGCCTAGAGCCTCCACTATCTACATACCAAAGACTATCTAAGCATGCAAAAGCTCCCTGCACATGAACTAAATGGTTAGTTCATTAGGGTCTCCAAAGCCAATAAGGCTTTGGATGGGGTCTCAACAGTGTCTGTGTTAAGTTCAGGTGGATGGACAGTGGTTAGCTCAGAGGTTTAAACATTTTTGGGGATGTTTTTCTCTAACCACTGTTGGGGGTCTTGCCCTATCATCTGCTGATAACCAAAAGGATGCCTGTTCACTCTTGGTTTAGAAGGTTTTTTGTAAATCTCATAAACATGGGGGATCCTTTGGTATGGTGGTTGACCTTTACCTCTTCCGTATTGGTTAGCAGGGGGTGCATCAGTCACCTGAACATCTCTTTTAACAGAGTTTTGGTTCAGCTGTTTTGTAACAGCTGTTTGAAGTAGCACAAACAGTGGTTGATTCTTGGTGAACTTGACAGATGAATTTGATGAACTCATTGGTGTTTTAGACATGAACTCTTCCTTTTTGACCTCAAAAGATTTCAAGTACACACACTGCTGAGTAGAATGGTTGTTTTTACCACAGATGGTGCAGCTCTGTGAAGGCTCAATGGTACTTGTTTTGTTAAGATCATAAGCTTTTAAGTGAAAACAATCTTTGGTTAGGTGATTTTTCTTTTCAAAAAAGTCACAGAACAAGTTTTTAATCTTTTCTTTTTTCTTCCCCTTTTCAGACTCCTTTGCAACAAAGCTTTGAACCACTGTTGGGATGTCCTTAAGAGGAATGACCTTGGCCTTAGGAGCTTTTAGACCATCCACAGTTGTGAAGTCCATTGGTTTAAAGTTTTCAAGGATGTCACACTCATCAGACCATGTGGGTTTAAATTGGTATTTCTCAATTTCCTCAAAAGTTGAGGACCCCACAGATCTTTCTAGAGTGATCTTGTTACCAAGTTTATCAGTTGTTTTAACTTCTTGGCCATCCTTGTTTGTGGGTATGATTTTAACAGTGGATTGAACAGAT
Organism: Helianthus tuberosus; assembly: GCA_030545235.1. NCBI lineage: Eukaryota > Viridiplantae > Streptophyta > Magnoliopsida > Asterales > Asteraceae > Helianthus > Helianthus tuberosus. The sequence continues at coordinate 6,862,781 of CM060452.1, forward strand.
TCATTTGCAGCATTTTTTTTCAATTTCATCATGTTTTCTAAAGCCAACACCAAATTTCAAATTGCTTTTGATCTGTTTTTCAAGCATGACCTCATAACCTCTGCAGGATTCCACCCATTTTTCACAAGTGATTTGGGTGGATTCCAACTCCTTTTTGGAGGCTTGATATTTTCATAGTCTGGTGTTGGTCCTTGGTTATGCTATGCTCTTGTTTAAGACTGCAGATTTCATTATCTTTTTCAGTCAATTTGATTTTCAGTTCTTTTAATGACCTTTCAAATTGAACTTCATCATTTAAAATTCTATCCCTAAGGTTTTCATTCACCTCTTTAATATTAGCAAATGCTATGATGCATTTATCTGAACATAGATTTTGAAGAACCTAAGATGATACCCTAGTTGCAGCCATCATGGCACAATCACAAACATGCTCTTTCTCATCAGCCACCTTCTCTTCCTTTTCACCATGTTTCTTCTCCTCATCTTCAGACCAGGGGTCAGACACTGGTTCCAACAAGGGTTCTGAACTTTCTCCTAACAGTATTTCACCAGCAACAGTAGTAACCACTGCTTCAACAATTTCATCCACTGTTTCAGCACGTGACTGTCCTTCTTCAATTTCCAGCCCTTTTGTTATTGACTCTAATGCCATAAAACAAAATTCATCATTAGAAGCATCATTAGTAGCATAGAGTGCAAAATTTTCATCACCTAGCTCATCAGGTAAGCTGCTCCAGTCAACAAAGCCTTGGGTGAAAAAGCTTTGCTGATCTGGTTGAACCACTGCTGGTGGTGTAGCTTGTTGTGGTGCAACTGGTTGCACTTGAACCTGAGGGACAGGAGCTTGGACATACTGAATTTGTGGGACAGTGGTTTGAACATAATGCACAGGAACAGGGTTTGCATAATGAGCAGTGTTTACATGGGCAGCAGGGGTATAATGGGAATACTGCACAGTGCTTTAGTTATTTTGTGGTCTTGGACTTGGGTGAGTGATAATAGGTCATTGTTTGACTCCTACATTCCCTAGCAAAGTGACCTAACCTGTTGCACTTGTAGCATTTGATTTTAGACTTATCCAACCCTACTTTTAAATTCCCATGCAACCCTTGGAATTTTTTCCCTGTCCTTTTGTAAAACTTGTTGGTTCTAACACTCAGCAGTGCAAGTTGGTGCAAAATGTCCATTTCTTCTAAATCAACTGGATCAAAATGCTGAAGGTCATTGAGTTCAAAGCACAGATTGTCAGAGTTCTGGCTTTCTCCATTTGTTGTGAAAGCATAATTGGATGAGTGAGGATCAGAGTTGAAGTTACCACCAGCAGTTATGTCAATAAAATGATCATAACTCTGATCCTTACTACTGCCAGACTCTTCCTGACCCAAAAGAGTTGTGTTGCCAAATGAGTAGTCATCTGCAACTTTTCCAGACTCTTACAACTTCTTTTTCTGGTTTAACTCCCTTTCATAGGTCAGGAGTCTACCATGAAGCTGGGTCAGTGTCAGATCTTTGAACTCAAAAGATTTTCTGGTTACAAAAGCAATTGTATCCCATTTTTCAGGGAGTGACCTAAGGAACCTGCAATTTTGTGCTGATTTAGTAAATTCAACCTTAACAAGTTTTAGTTCACTGATGAGATAGCTAAATCGCTCAAACTGTTGTGTTAATGATTCACCCTTAATGTGACAAAATGTTTAATACTGTTGGTTCAAAATTTCCCTATTGTTTTCAAGCACTTCTTCAGTCCCCCCAAATTGTTCCTTAAGTGCATCCCATAATTCCTTGGCACTGTTACAGTGTAATAGTCCAGCATAAATTTATTTGGGCAAAGCAGATGCAACGATGCTAAATGCCTTGGCATTCAATTCAAATTTCTGATAATCCAAATCAGTATAGTTCTCAACTTTCTTAGGTTCGAACTTCTTTGGCTCCTCAGCACTCGGCACCATTGGAACATGTGGTCCAAAGACAGCCGATCTCCAACATCCGGTGTTCTGTTGAGCAAGGATGTAACCCATCCTTCTCTCCCAGATGTTGTACTCATTTCGCTTCAACATGGGTGGTTTGAAAAGTGAATGATGTTCTTGTTAACATCTTGTGATTGTGACGTCATCCTGTGTAGGATCGAGAATCGATCTAAACGAGTCTATCAGAAGAGTTCTAATCCATATCAAATGCGGAATTCAATGATACAGACTTGATTACAGCTTGATTCACTCTTTAACTGTCTTGTTTATTGATATGAAAGCGTTACAGGTCAAATGACACGTCGGCAGCACTTCGGTACCGGAATCACCAACTGTTACAAATGATTTGAACACTCAGCTATTTATAGAGGTGTCATTCCTCACGAAATAGAAATCAACCATTTCGTGCGAAATGGTCAAGGTTCATTTCATACGAAATGGCCTAGCCATTTCGTGTGAAATGGTCTTTCACCACCCTATTCCTATTTTCTCGTAAACTGAGCTCCAAACTATCCTATCTAGACACACGACATGATACAAGACGAAGTCGACAGACATATGCACCAACAGACTCCCCCTTGGATGTCGACGAGTCTTCAGTACTAGTCTTCAACATGACAAGTCTTCGATCTTGATCAGTCTTTGCGCTCTTTCAAAATATCTGACATTGTAAGCTTCCTTCAATCTCTTTCTCTTCTATTTCCCAACGACTAACCTCCCCCTTGGATGCTGATTAAATCTTCAATTTCAGAATCGCACCCTGGCTCTTGAGCTGTCTAATTCTCTTGATCAGATCTCTTGATTCCTTAAGTTCATCAGTATCAGCAACTTTCGAGAATCTCAGGATCGATCTTTGCTCTAAACTTTTTAGGATCAGAAACAGACTCTCCTTTGCTAGCAGACTCCCCCTTAAATTGTTCCGGGATCGCAACTCAAAATCTGCTCATATTTAGACACGGGGATCTTGTTTTGCAGCGTTCACAGTCTCAGGAACGTATCCTAGCTCTCTGTAACCTGCACAATTCTTCTTCCTAACAATAAGCTTCACAATTATTTAGATTTAACAAATTTAGAATCTTTGCTTACCACTTTTTAAAGAATAACTTTCAAATTTGACATTTTCATTAAATTTAAACCATTTAATCTTTTCAAACACAAATCTCATTTCATACACACTCTCCCAACTCAGTTGTCGTCATGTTTAGCACTCGGAATTTTGAAATTCAGCTTTTCAACATCAGTTGTCGAAAATCTTTTGAATTTTTCAAAAATTTATGCTAAAACATACTGAAAATCTTTTTGGATTTTGTTTTTAAAAAAATGCAGTAAAGAAATATTTACAGACACTATTTTTGTGAGTTTGTGAAAGAGGATCATATCAGTTTATGAGACAAATCACTAGCACCGTTGAGCGTTAAACACTTTAAGTTCTAAACGATTCACGTAGATTGACGATATTGTTGTCCTCTTAAACTCAATCTAAAAACTTTCGAAATGCTTACCGATACATTAAGGTGTATTTATTTTGCACTAAATTCTTATGGACCCCACGATCTCAGCATATCCCCTCATCATGCAATACACAGACTCAAGTAATGCCTTTAAACTTTCATCAACTGTGATATGTGCGAAAACAACGCAGAATGTTTAAATATTAACAATCAGGTCGATCTTTCGATACGCAGAGAAAGTCCAATGTTTAAACAAAATAAGAAATAAAAACAAATTGAAGTTGTTTAGGCTTTAACCACCAGATCGATACTTTCGTATACGCAGAGGTGATCCAAAGCTTAAACGAAACACCAAGAAAATAAAGTAGAACGTTTAGGTACAAACATCCAGTTCGATTCTCACGTATACACAGAGGATGTCCAATGCTTAAACAAAATAAATAAAATCAAACAAGTTTAAATCTTTTCAAAAAGAAATGCATAATCACAGTGACTTTTTTCAGCAAGTTGTGAAAGTTTCACAAACTGACCGGTTTTTATGCTTTTTAGCATTCAGCGATTACTGAGTAGGCTCACAGTCATGAAGGATAAAACTAAGTACTATGCTTTCAACCGCGTTTTCCACTAGAACTAGGCCTTTTCTTTTAAGTTTGTATCGTTATTGCAAATCTACTAGTCTAGCTGAGCCTATCGTCACATCTTTAGTGAGACCGTTTATCACATTTTAACTTTCCATTTCTTTAGCATGCTGTGAAAGTCCACTGATGTACTATCATTTCCTCTTTTTCACAACAAAACTCATTTTAGATTTTTATCATGTTTTTGAGTTTTTCAAAATGTTCAAATGTTTTTGGATTTTCTGAAATTTCTTACTCCCTCTAAAAATCAAAACTATTAAAAGAAAATTTGAAAAACAAACTATACAAATAAAGTGACAACTGTTGTGAATTGCTTCAAATCTTCATCCTCTTGGCATAAACAATCAGAACTCCCCCTGACAACAAACTATTTTCCCATTATGATTTCAAAACACTTAAGTTTATTTTAATCAAATGGTTTTTCCGGAAAAAATAGTTTGTGGGGTTTCATCACATTGTTTTCTCAACCACATGTATGAAAGTTAAATCAAGTTCAACTTAATGACCTTGATTAACCACTTGTAAGTAAAAACCTCTTCTTCAACCACTTGTAGGTTTACTTATCAACCAAACCACTTTGTCAATCGAAATATAACAATTTTCAATTAATAATATCACTACTTATAGATCGAAATATCACAGATGTGAATTTCTCAAGAAAAATGCCGATTCCTACTCCCCAATTACCAACCTGGAAGTTTCGGTAAGTCAGGATTTTAAGTAGAAAAAGCTGTCACCCAAGCCTGACCAGCCTTGGGTGATTTTGATTCAACTCTATCCCACCATCTTCTTTATTTGTAAAAATCATTCACACCCTTTACCTTCCCATCAACCATCTTTCCAAAAATATCTTAAACTTTTCCATTGAAAACCTTTTCAGCATCAAATTCTTTCTCACCAGCAAAGAATTGATCTGAAATCTCAACCTTACCAACCTTGGATTTCAGGTTTTCTCTTGTTAATGACGGAAAGTTTTCTTCGTTCATTTCTGGAACGGAATTCTCATCATTTTTCTCAACACATGACTCCTCTGACTTTGACGAGTCAGATTCATTGTCAGAACTACTCTCTGATTTAACAACCCATTTTTGTTTGTTCAAATCGACTTTTCTTTTGTAAAAACGTTTCGAACTTTCAATCGAATTTTTGAATTCTTTAAACTTTTCAACTGATTGTTCTGTTTTGTCAACAGATTTCTTTTTCATCTTTGAGTTAGAAGAAACTCCCTGTTTTGTATAAGTGGACTTGGGACAATTCCAAGCAATGTGTCCAACTTCTTTGCATTTGAAACAGGTTCTTCGTTCAACTCTCTTCTCAGATTCTTTCACTATATTCTTCTTCCTTTCAGCAAAAAATTCTTGATTTGTCTGTCTCCAGAATTGTTTCTTTTCTTCTTCTACTGAACTTGTACCTGAAACAAGTTTAGTTTTTGGTTTATACGTTTTCTCATTTTTATGATTTTCTAGGGGAATAAAACCTAATCCTTTCTTTTTGAAATTACTGTTATGGTTTGGTTCCTTTTGAAAACCAGAACCAGAACTATAACCTTTTTTCTTGTTCAATCTCTGTTGAACTCTTGAAGTGTATTTTTTAGGTTTTTCAGCTAGATTTAAATCTTTTATTTCAGAAATATTAATTTCCGTTAATTTGAAAACCTGTTTGATCATTTCAATTTTGACACTTCTTATTGGAAATTCTTCATCAGAAAATAATTTGTCAGAATCATTCAAAGTATATGCTACTTTGATTGTTTCGTCATTCAAATTATTTTTTGATAACAAAAATTCTTTATTATAAACCCGTTTGACCGGTGAACTCGGACTCTTGTCTGATGAACTCGAACTTTCAGATTTAGACTCCGACTTTGACTCTTCATCCATATCCAACACCTGATCGACCACTTTCTTTAATAACTCAGACTCATGATCAGTGTCAGACGCTGTGAATGTGACATCAATGTTGTTTGGTAACTCATCAATGGTTTCAGACTTTAACTTTATGTTGCCTGCCTTTTTTAATCGTTCCTCATTTGGCTTTCTGGGAGAATAACTTTCCTAGATCGGAGGCGGACACTTGTTATACTTGACACTTTGTTTCTTACCAGTATTCTCTTCCGTCTTTTTATCTTGAAAAGCTTCAAGACCTGCAACAGTAGGATAAACTCTGTCAATCAAATAATCACAAGTTGTATAACTCAACAGTAATCGTTTGATTCTTTCACTTTCAATCTTTTCGAGTTCCAAATCCTGCTTCAGTTTTGCACAATCTTCAATATATTCATTGATGACCTTCTGCTTTGTCATTAATGTTGAACTCATCATCGTCATACAGCATTTACTTCTAAGTTTGTCTTGTTCAAACTATCAACCGTCTTGTTCAGCACATCATACGACTCCTTCACATACTTAACATCAAATAACAATTTTTCTTTCAATTCTTCTAGTTCACGATATTTCTTGTCTTTCTCCTCACAATCTTTGCAAGATTCTAAACATTTTAGACAAGGTTTCGTGACTTCAACAATCTTCTCAACTTCGACCATCTTTTCAACTTCAATGATTTTTTCAACTTCGACTATTTTTCCAACTATTTTCTCCACTTCAACAATTTTCTCCACCACCTTCTCTATAATTGGTTCTTCATCAAATTCTACTTTTACCTCACACTCTTCATCTTCGACCTTTTCAGTCGAATTTTCTTCAGTTTTTGCTTCCTCAGCTTCCAATTTTGCCTTTTCTTCAACAATTCTTCTTGCTTTCAACTCTCTCTTCAATCTCGCAGCCTTTTTCTTATTCAACATCTCGATCTTATCTGCAAAAAACAAATTAAAATTGAATGAGTCTAAACTTTTTCTAGCATTATTAATGTATTCTTCCTCATCATTGGTATCTTCATCACTTTCTGATGATCTGAAAATCTTCATTCTTTTTGGCTTAGATTTTACTTCTTCTTCTTCCAGGATTCGAGCAACTAATCCTGAATCAGCCGGAATGTATTTATCCCAGCTAAATCTCTCTGCCACTTTTTCATCGTCTTGATTAACAAGAAAAGCTTTCTTCTTTCCATATTCAATAGCACGGGATGATGATGGTTGTTGAACAATCTGATGAAAAATTGATTTTTGATAATAATCGTTTTTCCCAAACGGATCTTTTCTTCCGGTTGCTTCTTTATTTTTACATTCTCGTTTAAAATACCCCTTTTCTTTGCAACGAAAACAAGTAACCTTTGATTTGTCAAACCCTATCGGAGATGCGGCAATGTTACGAAAATCATCTCTTCCGGTGATTTGTGTGAATTTTTCTGCTCTTCTTACAGCACTTGCTAAACACCACTTGATGTCCGTCAATTCAAGTTCCTCAGCAACAATCTGGTCATAATCCTCTTTGGTGAGCATCGGATTTCCAATTCTTCCAGCAACTAAACTTTCATAAGACTCTAACATAGTAACCAGTGATGCCATGTGTTGCTTAGCCATTTCTGGAGAAAGATTTTGACCATTTTGAATATTCAATGTAACATTGCATTGCATTGCATTGCAGATTTGTTGATTTCTGTCGTTGAGGACTAGGTGTTGTGTAATTCGGATCAAAACTTGAATACGATGACGAATATCAACCACTCTGAGTTACTATGCTACCATTAGGTCCAGAAGAACTATCAGCACTGAAAGCAATCTTAATCTTTGGACTCGGAGTAGTCTCAAATTTGTTTCCTCTGTAGTATAGACTAACATCTTGTTGAGCATAGCAGTTTTCTGAATATCCAATTCATGTTCTTCAATTTTCTGAATGAACTTCGCCAAATTCATACTTTCAGATTTTCTCATATGTTTTAAGATCAACAAATATGTTCCCCATTTATTCTGTGGTAACGCATCGGCCAGCTTATCAACCCATTCATCGTCGTCTTTCTTTATTTCCAATCTTCCCATTTCCAGAACAAGATGACAATATCTATCGATAGTTATTTTTGTTGTTTCACCTTCAAAAGCTACAAACATATCAAAAGATTTCTTTAGTAAAGCTTGTTTGTTCTTTATCATATCAGTGCTTCCCTTAAACTTGTTAATCAATGCCAAACAAATTGATCTTGCAGTTCCTTCATGTTGAAGTAACACAAAAATATCTTCTTTTACGGATTGTTGAAGAATACTAATCATAATTTTTTCACTGGTGTATTTCAATATCTCAGCCACTGAATAGTCACTTAAAGCTTTTTCAATCTGACGTTCATTTTTCGGTTTAACGTAATCTACATCCAATGAGCACCAAGCATCAAACTTATAGGCTTGCACCCAGTTCTCAAAACGATTTTGCCACCCTTTAAAATCCTCGATGTACATAAGCTTTGGAGGCTTTTGAGACGTTCCCGTTTCATTTTCGATTTCAAGAGTTTCGGTAACTGAAATTGGTGCAGCTGGTGCGGTAGCAAACGCATTATAAAATTCCTCTTCCATGTTTATCTAACCTGTTATACAAATTCACAAAGTTCAAGCAAAATGTAAGTTCACACGAAATGAGATCTCAAACGAAATGGGCTCCTTTGATGCGAAATGAAACTATGGTGCGAAATGCCCTCTTCAAGCGGAATAGATTTTCACGCGAAATGAAAGTAACTTTCACATGAAATGCAGATTTCAAGCGAAAAGGTCCTCTGGTACGAAATAAAAGTCTATTTCGTACGAAATGAATTCCAAACAGTCGATTTCGTGCAAAATGAAGTCCAAGATGTTGATTTCGTGCTAAATGAAATTGAAGCGAAATGACTTTTTGGTGCGAAATGAACTTCTGTTTTCGTGCGAAATGGAGCTTCAAATGACACGTCGGCAGCACTTCGGTACCGGAATCAGAAACTGTTACAAATGATTTGAACACTCAGCTATTTATAGAGGTGTCATTCCGCATGAAATAGACATCAACCATTTCGTGCGAAATGGTCAAGGTTCATTTCGTATGAAATGGCCTAGCGATTTCGTGCGAAATGGTCTTTCACCACCCTATTCCTATTTTCTCGTAAACTGAGCTCCAAACTATCCTATCTAGACACACGACATGATACAAGACGAAGTCGACAGACATATGCACCAACATCCTGGTTGTTTTACAAGTACTGATTAATCAACTTTGTTCATGATTAAACCTTACTCTGTTTTTCAACGAAACGAACAATTATAAGTATCAACGATTGTGAGCTGAACTTTTACGTCAAAATGATTGTTAGATCAATTTTGACTGTCCTAGCTCTGATACCAATTATTAGGATCTGAGTTTCTTATGATTGTGTTTTCGTTTGATAATAATGAAAATGAACAAGAACAATTGCAGCGGAATATAAATGGAAACAAACTTTCACACACAATCAAACAGGAGAAATGCTTTCAACACACAAGTTTATGATTGAATCGAATGATTAAATTTATTTCAAACTTCAATTACAATTGCATGCATGTATCACAAACTCCCCCTCAGCCTGAGCTCACAACAATTTGCTCGTACAAAATGACAAATGATGAAAGAGCTAATAGAACAGTACATGGTACTATTCTATTTATAGGCACGAGCAAACCACTGTGGCATCTTTGCTGACGTCACCAGTGAAAGTGACATCTAACCTCCTAACAAACTCTAACTACTGACCTATTACAACCACTGATAGCAAACAACTGATTACAATACATTACAAGAAATAAACTAAACTACTGATTCTTCATTCCACTGCTTAGGCTCCAGCAGTGCTTTAGTCTTCAGCAGTACTTGGGTCAAGGCAATTGTTTGAGCATCAGCACTAAGTCTTCATCAGTCTTTTGGGTCAGCAGTAGTTAGGAAGGCAGTAGTTGAATCCATCAGATGTCAGAGCCACTTTCAAAGGGGAGAGATTGAATAAAAACATCTGCTTATTCTGGATCCACTTCTCTGATCCGGTTTTGGGTTTAATCAACTGTTCCTTTGTAGGGTTCAATCCCAACACAGCCTTTCTGGCCACCAGAACTTTCTCCATCAATTAGGAATCTGATGTCGTCACTATACACATTCCTTAAATTCTAGCCATTTGTTGAGTGTTTTTTTTTTTGTGTCTAATCCGCATATATATCACCATTGCCCTTGATTTTCTTGACCGTATATCTCTTAAATGTCAACATATACTCGTGTGATTTAGTCTATGAAGATTTTTCAATGTCGAGAACCTCGATCAGAGAGTAAAAAAGGCGTAAGGTTCACAATGGTGTAAAATTAAAATGGGATATACCTGGCTAGGATTCGAGTTACAGGAACAAGGGCCAAACCAACCACCCAAGAATGGAATCGTCGAGCGAAAACACTTGACAACCTCCTAGAAGCTGCTTTTCTTGCCACCAGACCTTTCTCCATTAATTAGGAATCTGATGCCGTCACTAAACACATTCCTTAAATTGTAGCCATTTGTTGAGTGTTTTTTTTTTTTTGTGTCTAATCCGCATATATATATCACCATTGCCCTTGATTTTCTTGACTGTATATCTCTTAAATGTAAACATATACACGTGTGATTTAGTTTACGAAGATTTTCCAATGCCGAGGACCTCGATCAGAGAGTAAAAAAGGCGTAAGGTTCACAATGGTGTAAAATTAAAATGGGATATACCGGGCTAGGATTCGAGTTACAGGAACAAGGGCCAGACCAACCACCCAAGAATCGAAACGTGGAGCGAAAACACTTGGCAACCTCCTAGAAGCAGCTTTTCTTGCCACCAGACCTTTCTCCATCAATTAGGAATTTGATGTCGTCATTAAACACATTCCTTAAATTGTAGCCATTTGTTGAGTGTTTTTTTGTGCCTAATCCGCATATATATCACCATTGCCCTTGATTTTCTTGACTGTATATCTCTTAAATGTCAACCTATACACTTGTGATTTAGTTTACGAAGATTTTTCAATGCCGAGAACCTCGATCAGAGAGTAAAAAAGGCGTAAGGTTCACAATGGTGTAAAATTAAAATAGGATATACCGGGATAGGATTCGAGTTACAGGAACAAGGGCCAGACAAACCACCCAAGAATGGAATCGTCGAGCGAAAACACTTGACAACCTCCTAGAAGCAGCTTTTCTTGCCACCAGACCTTTCTCCATCAATTAGGAATCTGATGCCGTCACTATACACATTCTTTAAATTGTAGCCATGTGTTGAGTGTTTTTTTTTTTGTGTCTAATCCGCATATATATCACCATTGCCCTTGATTTTCTTGACTGTACATCTATTAAATGTCAACATATACACGTGTGATTTAGTTTATGAAGATTTTTCAATGCCGAGAACATCGATCAGAGAGTAAAAAAGGCGTAAGGTTCACAATGGAGTAAAATTAAAATGGGATATAGCAGGCTAGGATTCGAGTTACAGGAACAAGGGCCAAACCAACCACCCAAGAATGGAATCGTCGAGCGAAAACACTTGACAACCTCCTAGAAGAGGCTTTTCTTGCCACCAGACCTTTCTCCATCAATTAGGAATCTGAAGCCGTCACTAAACACATTCCTTAAATTGTAGCCATTTGTTGAGTATTTATTTTTTGTTTTTTGGTGTCTAATCCGCATATATATCACCACTGCCCTTGATTTTCTTGACTGTATATCTCTTAAATGTCAACATATACACGTGTGATTTAGTCGATGAAGATTTTTCAATGCCGAGAACCTCGATCAAAGAGTAAAAAAAGCGTATGGTTCACAATGGTGTAAAATTAAAATGGGATATACCAGGCTAGGATTCGAGTTACAGGAACAAGGGCCAAACCAACCACCCAAGAATGGAATCGTCGAGCGAAAACACTTGACAACCTCCTAGAGGCAGCTTTTCTTGCCACCAGACCTTTCTCCATCAATTAGGAATCTGATGCCGTCACTAAACACATTTCTTAAATTGTAGCCATTTGTTGAGTGGTTTTTTTTGTTTCTAATCAGCATATATATCACCATTGCCCTTAATTTGCTTGACTGTACATCTCTTAAATGTCAACATATACACGTGTGATTTAGTTTACGAAGATTTTTCAATGCCGAGAACATCGACCAGAGAGTAAAAAAGGCGTAAGGTTCACAATGGTGTAAAATTAAAATGGGATATACCAGGATAGGATTCGAGTTACAGGAACAAGGGCCAAACCAACCACCCAAGAATGGAATCGTCGAGCGAAAACACTTGACAACCTCCTAGAAGAAGCTTTTCTTGCCACCAGACCTTTCTCCATCAATTAGGAATCTGATGCCGTCACTAAACACATTCCTTAAATTGTAGCCATTTGTTGAGTATTTTTTTGTTTTTTGGTGTCTAATCCGCACATATATCACCAATGCCCTTGATTTTCTTGACTGTATATTTCTTAAATGTCAACATATACCCGTGTGATTTAGTTTACGAAGATTTTTCAATGCCGAGAACCTCGATCAGAGAGTAAAAAAGGCGTAAGGTTCACATTGGTGTAAAATTAAAATGCGATATACCGGGATAGGATTCGAGTTACAGGAACAAGGGCCAAACCAACCACCCAAGAATGGAATCGTCGAGCGAAAACACTTGACAACCTCCTAGAAGCAGCTTTTCTTGCCACCAGACCTTTCTCCATCAATTAGGAATCTGATGCCGTCACTATACACATTCTTTAAATTGTTGCCATTTGTTGAGTGTTTTTTTTTTGTGTCTAATCCGCATATATGTCACCATTTCCCTTGATTTTCTTGACTGTATATCTCTTAAATGTCAACATATACACGTGTGATTTAGTTTACGAAGATTTTTCAATGCCGAGAACCTCGATCAGAGAGTAAAAAGGCGTAAGGTTCACAATGGTGTAAAATTAAAATGGGATATACCGGGCTAGGATTCGAGTTACAGGAACAAGTGCCTAACCAACCACCCAAGAATGGAATCGTCGAGCAAAAACACTTGGCAACCTCCTAGAAGCAGCTTTTCTTGCCACCAGACCTTTCTCCATCAATTAGGAATCTGATGCCGTCACTAAACACATTCCTTAAATTGTAGCCATTTGTTGAGTGTTTTTTTTGTTGGTGTCAAATCCGCATATATATTACAATTGCCCTTGATTTTTTTACTGTATATCTCTTAAATGTCAACATATACACGTGTGATTTAGTTTACAAAGATTTTTCAATGCCGAGAACCTAGATCGGAGAGTAAAAAAGGCGTAAGGTTCACAATGGTGTAAAATTAAAATAGGATATACCGGGCTAGGATTCGAGTTACAGGAACAAGGGCCAAACCAACCACCCTAGAATGGAATCGTCAAGCGAAAACACTTGACAACCTCCTAGAAGCAGTTTTTCTTCCCACCAGACCTTTCTCCATCAATTAGGAATCTGATGCCGTCACTAAACACATTCCTTAAATTGTAGCATTTGTTGAGTGTTTTTTTTGGTGTCTAATCCGCATATATGTCACCATTTCCCTTGATTTTCTTCACCGTATATCTCTTAAATGTCAACATATACACGTATGATTTAGTTTACGAAGATTTTTCAATCCCGAGAACCTCGATCAGAGAGTTAAAAAGGCGTAAGGTTCATAATGGTGTAAAATTAAAATGGGATATACCGGGCTAGGATTCGAGTTACAGGAACAAGAGCCAAACCACCCACCCAAGAATGGAATCGTCGAGCGAAAACACTTGACAACCTCCTAGAAGCAGCTTTTCTTTCCACCAGACCATTCTCCATCAATTAGGAATCTGATGCCATCACTAAACACATTCCTTAAATTGTAGCCATTTGTTGAGTGTTTTTTTTTGGTGTCTAATCCGCATATATATCACAATTGCCCTTGATTTTCTTGACTGTATATCTCTTAAATGTCAACATATACACGTGTGATTTAGTTTACGAAGATTTTTCAATGCCGAGAACCTTGATCAGATAGTAAAAAAGGCGTAAGGTTCACACTGATGTAAAATTAAAATGGGATATACCGGGTTAGGATTCGAGTTACAGGAACAAGGGCCAAACCAACCACCCAAGAATGGAGTCGTCGAGCGAAAACACTTGACAACCTCTTAGAAGTAGCTTTTCTTGCCACCAGACCTTTCTCCATCAATTAGGAATCGGATGTCGTCACTAAACGCATTCCTTAAATTTTTTTGGTGTCTAATCCGAATATATATCACCATTGCCCTTGATTTTCTTGACTTTATATCTCTTAAATGTCAACATATACATGTGTGATTTAGTTTACGAAGATTTTTCAATGCCGAGAACCTCGACCAGAGAGTAAAAAAGGCGTAAGGTTCACAATGGTGTAAAATTAAAATGGGATTTAATGGGCAAGGATTCGAGTTACATGAACACGGGCCAAACCAACCACCCAAGAATGGAATCGTCGAACGAAAACACATAACAACCTCCTAGAAGCTGCTTTTCTTGCCACCGGACCTTTCTCCATCAATTAGGAATCTGATGCCGTCACTAAACACATTCCTTAAATTGTAGCCATTTGTTGAGTGTTTTTTTTGTGTCTAATACATATATATGTCACCATTGCCCTTGATTTTCTTGACTGTATATCTCTTAAATGTCAAAATATACACGTGTGATTTAGTTTACGAAGATTTTTCAATGGCGAGAACCTCGATCAGAGAGTAAAAAAGGCGTAAGGTTCACAATGGTGTAAAATTAAAATGCGATATACCAAGCTAGGATTCGAGTTACAGGAACAAGGGCCAAACCAACCACCCAAGAATGGAATCATCGAGCGAAAACACTTGACAACCACCTAGAAGCAGGTTTTCTTGCCACCAGACCTTTCTCCATCAATTAGAAATCTGATGCCGTCACTAAACACATTCCTTAAATTGTAGCAATTTGTTGAGTGTTTTTTTTTTCTGTCTAATCCGCATATATATCACCATTCCCCTTGATTTTCTTGACTTTATTTCTATTAAATGTCAACATATACACGTGTGATTTAGTTTACGAAGATTTTTCAATGCCGAGAACCTCGATAAGATAGTAAAAATGGCGTAAGGTTCACAATGATGTAAAATTAAAATGGGATATACCGGGCTAGGATTCGAGTTACAGGAACAAGGGCCAAACCAACCACCCAAGAATGGAGTCGTCGAGCAAAAACACTTGACAACCTCCTAGAAGTAACTTTTCTTGCCACCAGACCGTTCACCATCAATTAGGAATCTAATGCCGTCACTAAACACATTCCTTAAATTTTTTTGGAGTCTAATCCGCATATATATCACCATTTCCCTTGATTTTCTTGATTGTATATCTCTTAAATGTCAACATATACACGTGTGATTTAGTTTACGAAGATTTTTCAATGCCGAGAACCTTAATCAGAGAGTAAAAAAGGTGTAAGGTTAACAAAGGTGCAAAATTAAAATGGGATATAACGGGCTAGTATTCGAGTTACAGGAACAAGGGCCAAACCAACCACCCAAGAATGGAATCGTCAAGCGAAAAGACTTGACAACCTCCTATAAGCCGCTTTTCTTGCCACCAGACCTTTCTCCATCAATTAGGAATCTGATGCCGTCACTAAACACATTCCTTAAATTGTAGCAATTTGTTGAGTGTTTTTTTTGGTGTCTAATCCGCACATATATAACCATTGCCCTTGATTTTCTTGACTGTATTTCTCTTAAATGTCAACATATACACGTGTGATTTAGTGTACGAAGATTTTTCAATGCCGAGAACCTCGATCAGAGAGTAAAAATGGCGTAAGGTTCACAATGGTGTAAAATTAAAATGGGATATACCGGTCTAGGATTCGAGTTACAGGAACAAGGGCCAAACCAACCACCCAAGAATGGAATCGTCGAGCGAAAACACTTGGCAACCTCCTAGAAGCAGCTTTTCTTGCCACCAGACCTTTCTCCATCAATTAGGAATCTGATGCCGCCACTAAACACATTCCTTAAATTGTAGCCATTTGTTGAGTGTTTTTTTTGTGTCTAATCCGCATATATATCACCATTGCCCTTGATTTTCTTGACTG
Source organism: Helianthus tuberosus (assembly GCA_030545235.1). Taxonomy (NCBI): domain Eukaryota; kingdom Viridiplantae; phylum Streptophyta; class Magnoliopsida; order Asterales; family Asteraceae; genus Helianthus; species Helianthus tuberosus. The sequence continues at coordinate 6,878,841 of CM060452.1, forward strand.
TATATCTTTTAAATGTCAACATATACAAGTGTGATTTAGTTTACGAAGATTTTTCAATGCCGAGAACCTCGATCAAAGAGTAAAAAAGGCGTAAGGTTCACAATGGTGTAAAATTATAATGGGATATACAAGGCTAGGATTCGAGTTACAGGAACAAGGGCCAAACCAACCACCCAAGAACGGAATCATCGAGCGAAAACACTTGACAACCTCCTAGAAGCAGCTTTTCTTGCCACAAGACCTTTCTCCATCAATTAGGAATCTGACGTCGTCACTAAACACATTCCTTAAATTGTAGCCATTTGTTGAGTTTTTTTTTTTGTGTCTAATCCGCATATATATCACCATTACCCTTGATTTTCTTGACTGTATATCTCTTAAATGTCAACATATACACGTGTGATTTAGTTTACGAAGATTTTTCAATGCCGAGAACCTCGATCAGAGAGTAAAAAAGGCATAAGGTTCACAATGGTGTAAAATTAAAATGGGATATACCGGGTTAGGATTCGAGTTACAGGAACAATGGCCAAACCAACCACCCAAGAATGGAATCGTCGAGCGAAAACACTTGACAACCTCCTAGAAGCAGCTTTTCTTGCCACCAGGCCTTTCTCCATCAATTAGGAATCTGATGTCGTCACTAAACACATTCCTTAAATTGTAGCCATTTGTTGAGTGTTTTTTTTTAGTGTCTAATCCGCATATATATCACCATTGTCCTTTATTTTCTTGACTGTATATCTCTTAAATGTCAATATATACACGTGTGATTTAGTTTATGAAGATTTTTTTCAATGTCGAGAACCTTGATTAGGGAGTAAAAAGGCGTAAGGTTCACAATGGTGTAAAATTAAAATGGGATATACCGGGATAGGATTCGAGTTACAGGAACAAGGGCCAAACCAACCACCGAACAATGGAATCGTCGAGCGAAAACACTTGACAACCTCCTAGAAGCAGAATTTCTTTCCACCAGACCATTCTCCATCAATTAGAAATCTGATGTTGTCACTAAACACATTCCTTAAATTGTCGCCATTTGTTGAGTGTTTTTTTTTTGGTGTCTAATCCGCATATATATCACCATTGCCCTTGATTTTCTTGACTGTATATCTCTTAAATGTCAACATATACACGTGTGATTTAGTTTACGAAGATTTTTCAATGCCGAGAACCTTGATCAGAGAGTAAAAAAGGCGTAAGGTTCATAATGGTGTACAATTAAAATGGGATATACCGGGCTAGGATTCGAATTACAGTAACAAAGGCCAAACCAACCACCCAAGAATGGAATCGTCGAGCGAAAACACTTCACAACTTTCTAGAAGCAGCTTTTCTTACCACCAGGCCTATCTCCATCAATTAGGAATCTGATGCCGTCACTAAACACATTCCTTAATTGTAGCCATTTGTTGAGTGTTTTTTTTGGTGTCTAATACGCATATATATCACCATTGCCCTTGATTTTCTTGACTGTATATCTCTTAAATGTCAACATATACACGTGTGATTTTGTTTACAAATATTTTTCAATTCCGATAACCTCGATCAGAGAGTAAAAAAGGCGTAAGGTTCACAATGGTGTAAAATTAAAATGGGATATACCGGGCTAGGATTCGAGTTACACGAACAAGGGCCAAACCAACCACCCAAAAATGGAATCATTGAGCGAAAACACTTGACAACCTCCTAGAAGCAGCTTTTCTTGCCACCAGACCTTTCTCCATCAATTAGAAATCTGATGCCGTCACTAAACACATTCCTTAAATTGTAGCTATTTGTTGAGTGTTTTTTTTTTTGTGTCTAATCCACATATATATCACTGTTGCCCTTGATTTTCTTGACTTTATATCTCTTAAATGTCAACATATACACGTGAGATTTAGTTTACGAAGATTTTTCAATGCCGAGAACCTCGATCAGATAGTAAAAAAGGCGTAAGGTTCACAATGATGTAAAATTAAAATGGGATATACCGGGCTAGGATTCAAGTTACTGGAACAAGGGCTAAACCCACCACCCAAGAATGAAGTCGTCGAGCGAAAACACTTGACAACCTCCTATAAGCAGCTTTTCTTGCCAGCAGACCTTTCTCCATCAATTAGGAAACTGATGTTGTCACTAAACACATTCCTTAAGTTGTAGCTATTTGTTGAGTTTTTTTTTTTTTTTTGTGTCTAATCCGCATATATATCACCATCGCCCCTGATTTTCTTGACTGTATATCTCTTAAATGTCAACATATACACGTGTGATTTAGTTTATGAAGATTTTTCAATGCCGAGAACCTCGATCAGAGAGTAAAAAAGGTGTAAGGTGCACAATGGTGTAAAATTAAAAAGGGATATACCGGGCTAGGATTCGAGTTACATGAACAAGGGCGAAACCAACCACCCAAGAATGGAATCGTCGAGTGAAAACACTTGACAACCTCCTAGAAGCAGCTTTTCTTGCCACCGGACCTTTCTCCATCAATTAGGAATCTGATGCCGTCACTAAACACATTCCTTAAATTGTAGCCATTTGTTGAGTGTTTTTTTTGTGTCTAATGCGCATATATATCACCATTGCCCTTGATTTTCTTGACTGTATATCTCTTAAATGTCACCATATACACGTGTGATTTAGTTTACGAAAATTTTTCAATGCCGAGAACCTTGATCAGAGAGTAAAAAAGGCGTAAGGTTCACAATGGTGCAAAATTAAAATGGGATATACCGGGCTAGGATTCGAGTTACAGGAACAAGGGCCAAACCAACCACCTAAGAATGGAATCGTCGAGCGAAAACACTTGACAACCTCCTGGAAGCAGCTTTTCTTGCCACCAGACTTTTGTCCATCAATTAGAAATCTGATGCAGTCACTAAACATATTCCTTAAATTGTAGCCATTTGTTGAGTGTTTTTTTTGGTGTCTAATCCGCATATATATCACCATTGCCCTTGATTTTCTTGACTTTATATCACTTAAATGTCAACATATACACGTGTGATTTAGTTTACGAAGGTTTTTCCAATGCCGAGAACCTCGATCAGATCGTAAAAAAGGCATAAGGTTCACAATGATGTAAAATTAAAATGGGATATACCGGGCTAGGATTCGAGTTACAGGAACAACGGCCAAACCAACCACCCAAGAATGGAGTCGTCGAGCGAAAACACTTGACAACCTCCTTGAAGTAGCTTTTCTTGTCACCAGACCTTTCTCCATCAATTAGGAATCTGATGCCGTCACTAAACACATTCCTTAAATTTTTTTGGTATCTAATCCGCATATATATCATCATTGCCCTTGATTTTCTTGACTTTATATCTCTTAAATGTCAACATATACACGTGTGATTTAGTTTACGAAGATTTTTCAATGCCTAGAACCTCGATCAGATAATAAAAAAGGCATAAGGTTCACAATGATGTAAAATTAAAATGGGATATACCGGGCTAGGATTCGAGTTAAAGGAACAAGGGCCAAACCAACCACCCAAGAATGGAATCGCCGAGCGAAAACACTTGACAAACTCCTAGAGGCAGCTTTTCTTGCCACCAGACCTTTCTCCATAAATTAGGAATCTGATGTCGTCACTAAACACATTCCTTAAATTGTAGCCATTTGTTGAGTGTTTTTTTTGTCTAATCCGCATATATATCACCATTGCCCCTGATTTTCTTGATTGTATATCTCTTAAATGTAAACATATACACGTGTGATTTAGTTTACGAAGATTTTTCAATGCCGAGAACCTCGATCAGAGAGTAAAATTTCAATGGGATATACCATGCTAGGATTCGAGTTACAGGAAAAAGGGCCAAACCAACCACCCAAGAATGGAATCGTCGAGTGAAAACACTTGACAACCTCCTAGAATCAGCTTTTCTTGCCACCAGACTTTTCTCTATCAATTAGAAATCTGATGCAGTCACTAAACACATTCCTTAAATTGTAGCCATTTGTTGAGTGTTTTTTTTTTTGTGTCTAATCCGCATATATATCACCATTGCCCTTGATTTTCTTAACTTTATATCTCTTTAATGTCAACATATACACGTGTGATTTAGTTTCGAAGAATTTTCAATGCCGAGAACCTCGATCAGATACTAAAAACGGCATAAGGTTCACAATGATGTAAAATTAAAATGGGATATACCGGGCTAGAATTCGAGTTACAGGAACAAGGGCCAAACCAACCACCCAAGAATGGAGTTGTCTAGCGAAAACACTTGACAACCTCCGAGAAGTAGCTTTTCTTGCAACCAGACCTTTCTCCATCAATTAGGAATCTGATGCCGTCACTAAACACATTCATTAAATTTTTGCCATTTGTTGAGTGTTTTTTTTTTGTGTCTAATCCTCATATATATCACCATTGCCCTTGATTTATTGACTTTATATCTCTTAAATGTTAACATATACACGTGTGATTTAGTTTACGAATATTTTTCAATGCCGAGAACCTCGATCAGAGAGTAAAAAAGGCGTAAGGTTCACAATGGTATAAATTAAAATGGGATATACCGGGCTAGGATTCGAGTTACAGGAACAAGGGCCAAACCAACCACCCAAGAATGGAATCATCGAGCGAAAACACTTGACAACCTCCTAGAAGCAGCTTTTCTTGCCACAAGACCTTTCTCCATCAATTAGAAATCTGATGCCGTCACTAAATACATTCCTTAAATTGTAGCCATTTGTTGAGTGTTTTTTTTTTGTGTCTAATCCGCATATATATCACCGTTGCCCTTGATTTTCTTGACTTTATATCTCTTAAATGTCAACATATACACGTGTGATTTTGTTTACGAAGAATTTTCAATGCTGAGAACCTCGATCAGAGAGTAAAAAAGGCGTAAGGTTCACAATGGTGTAAAATTAAATTGGGATATACCGGGTAGGATTCGAGTTAGAGAAACAAGGGCTAAACCAACCACCCAAGAATGGAATCGTCGAGCGAAAACACTTGACTACTTCCTAGAAGCAGCTTTTCTTGCCTACAAACCTTTCTCCATCAATTAGGAATCTGATACCGTCACTAAACACATTCCTTAAATTGTAGCCATTTGTTGAGTTTTTTTCCTTTTAGGTGTCTAATCCGCATATATATCACAATTGCCCCTGATTTTCTTGACTGTATATCTCTTTAATGTCAACATATACACGTCTGATTTAGTATACGAAGATTTTTCAATGCCGAGAACCTCATTCAGAGAGTAAAAAAGGCGTAAGGTTCACAATGGTGTAAAATTAAAATGGGATATACCGTGCTAAGATTCGAGTTACAGGAACAAGGGCCAAACCAACCACCCACGAATGGAATCGTCGAGCCAAAACACTTGACAACCTCCTAGAAGCAGCTTTTCTTGCCACCAGACCTTTCTCCATCAACTAGAAATCTGATGCCGTCACTAAACACATTCCTTAAATTGTAGCCATTTGTTGAGTGTTTTTTTTTTGTGTCTAATCCGCATATATATCACCATTGCCCTTGATTTTCTTGACTGTATATCTCTTAAATGTCAACATATACACGTGTGATTTAGTTTACAAAGATTTTTCAATGCCGAGAACCCCGATCAGAGAGTAAAAAAGGCGTAAGGTTCACAATGGTGTAAAATTAAAATGGGATATACCGGGCTAGGATTCGAGATACAGGAACAAGGGCCAAACCAACCACCCAAGAATGGAATCGTTGAGAGAAAACACTTGACAACCTCCTAGAAGCAGCTTTTCTTGCCACCAGACCTTTCTCCATCAATTAGAAATCTGGTGCCGTCACTAAACACATTCCTTAAATTGTAGCCATTTGTTGAGTGTTTTTTTTTTGTCTAATCCGCATATATATCACCATTGCCCTTGATTTTCTTGACTGTATATCTGTTAAATGTCAAAATATACACGTGTGATTTAGTTTACAAAGATTTTTCAATGCCGAAAACGTCGATCAGAGAGTAAAAAAGGCGTAAGGCTCACAATGGTGTAAAATTAAAATGGGATATACCTGGCCAGGATTCGAGTAACAGGAACTAGGGCCAAACAAACCACCCAAGAATGGAATTGTCGAGCGAAAAACTTGACAACATAGAAGCAAGTTTTCTTGCCACCAGACATTTCTCCATCAATTAGGAATCTGATGCCGTCACTAAACGCATTCCTTAAATTGTAGCCATTTGATGAGTGTTTTTTTGTCTAATCCGCATATATATCACCATTGCCCTTGATTTTCTTGATAGTATATCTCTTAAATGTCAACATATACACGTGTGATTTAGTTTACAAATATTTTTCAATGCCGAGTACCTTGATCAGAGAGTAAAAAAGGCGTAAGGTTCACAATGGTGTAAAATTAAAATGGGATATACCGGGCTAGGATTCGAGTTACAGGAACAAGGGCCAAACCAACCACCCTAGAATGGAATCGTTGAGCGAAAACACTTGACAACCTACTTGAAGCAGCTTTTCTTGCCACCAGACCTTTCTCCATCAATTAGGAATCTGATGCCGTCACTAAACACATTCCTTAAATTGTAGCCATTGGTTGAGTTTTTTCCTTTTTGGTGTCTAATCCGCATATATATCACCATTGCCCTTGATTTTCTTGACTGTATATCTCTTAAATGTCAACATATACACGTGTGATTTAGTTTACAAAGATTTTTCAATGCCGAGAACCTCGATCAGAGAGTAAAAAAGGCGTAAGGTTCACAATGGTGTAAAATTAAAATGGGATATACCGGGCTAGGATTCGAGTTACAGGAACAAGGGCCAAACCTACCACCCAAGAATGGAATCGTCAAGAAAAAACACTTGACAACCTCCTTGAAGTATCTTTTTTGCACCAGACCTTTCTCCATCAATTAGGAATCTGATGTCATCACTATACACATTCCTTAAATTGTAGCCACTTGTTGAGTGTTTTTTTTGTGCCTAATCCGCATATATATCACCATTTCCCTTGATTTTCTTGACTGTATATCTCTTAAATGTCAACATATACACGTGTGATTTAGTTTACAAAGATTTTTCAATGCCGAGAACCCCGATCAGAGAGTAAAAAAGGCGTAAGGTTCACAATGGTGTAAAATTAAAATGGGATATACCGGGCTAGGATTCGAGATACAGGAACAAGGGCCAAACCAACCACCCAAGAATGGAATCGTTGAGAGAAAACACTTGACAACCTCCTAGAGGCAGCTTTTCTTGCCACCAGACCTTTCTCCATCAATTAGGAATCCGATGCCGTCACTAAACACATTCCTTAAATTGTAGCCATTTGTTGAGTTTTTTCCTTTTTGGTGTCTAATCCGCATATATATCACCATTTCCCTTGATTTTCTTGATTGTATATCTCTTAAATGTCAACTTATACACGTGTGATTTAGTTTACGAAGATTTTTTAATGCCGAAAACGTCAATCAGAGAGTAAAAAAGGCGTAAGGCTCACAATGGTGTAAAATTAATATGGGATATACCGGGCTAGGATTCGAGTTACAGGAACAAGGGCCAAACCAACCACCCACGAATGGAATCGTCGAGCCAAAACACTTGACAACCTCCTAGAAGCAGCTTTTCTTGCCACCAGACCTTTCTCCATCAATTAGAAATCTGGTGCCGTCACTAAACACATTCCTTAAATTGTAGCCATTTCTTGAGTGTTTTTTTTGTGTCTAATCCGCATATATATCACCATTGCCCTTGATTTTCTTGACTGTATATCTGTTAAATGTCAAAATATACACGTGTGATTTAGTTTACAAAGATTTTTCAATGCCGAAAACGTCGATCAGAGAGTAAAAAAGGCGTAAGGCTCACAATGGTGTAAAATTAAAATGGGATTTACCAGGCCAGGATTCGAGTTACAGGAACTAGGGCCAAACAAACCACCCAAGAATGGAATTGTCGAGCGAAAAACTTGACAACCTCATAGAAGCAAGTTTTCTTGCCACCAGACATTTCTCCATCAATTAGGAATCTGATGCCGTCACTAAACGCATTCCTTAAATTGTAGCCATTTGTTGAGTGTTTTTTTTGTCTAATCCGCATATATATCACCATTGCCCTTGATTTTCTTGATAGTATATCTCTTAAATGTCAACATATACACGTGTGATTTAGTTTACAAAGATTTTTCAATGCCGAGAACCTTGATCAGAGAGTAAAAAAGGCGTAAGGTTCACAATGGTGTAAAATTAAAATGGGATATACCGGGCTAGGATTCGAGTTACAGGAACAAGGGCCAAACCAACCACCCAAGAATGGAATCGTTGAGCGAAAACACTTGACAACCTCCTTGAAGCAGCTTTTCTTGCCACCAGACCTTTCTCCATCAATTAGGAATCTGATGCCGTCACTAAACACATTCCTTAAATTGTAGCCATTGGTTGAGTTTTTTCCTTTTTGGTGTCTAATCCGCATATATATCACCATTGCCCTTTATTTTCCTGACTGTATATCTCTTAAATGTCAACATATACACGTGTGATTTAGTTTACAAAGATTTTTCAATGCCGAGAACCTCGATCAGAGAGTAAAAAAGGCGTAAGGTTCACAATGGTGTAAAATTAAAATGGGATATACCGGGCTAGGATTCGAGTTACAGGAACAAGGGCCCAACCAACCACCCAAGAATGGAATCGTCAAGAGAAAACACTTGACAACCTCCTAGAAGCATCTTTTTTGCACCAGACCTTTCTCCATCAATTAGGAATCTGATGTCGTCACTATACACATTCCTTAAATTGTAGCCATTTGTTGAGTGTTTTTTTGTGCCTAATCCGCATATATATCACCATTGGCATTGATTTTCTTGACTGTATCTCTCTTAAATGTCAACATATACACGTGTGATTTAGCTTACGAAGATTTTTCAATGCCGAGAACCTCGATCAGAGAGTAAAAAAGGCGTAAGGTTCACAATGGTGTAAAATTAAAATGGGATATACCGGGCTAGGATTCGATTTACAGGAACAACGGCCAAACCAACCTCCTAGAAGCATCTTTTTTTGCCACTAGATATTTCTCCATCAATTAGGAATCTGATACCGTCACTAAACACATTCTTTAAATTGTAGCCATTTGTTGAGTGTTTTTTTTTGTGTCTAATCTGCATATATATCACCATTGCCCTTGATTTTCTTAATTGTATATCTCTTAAATGTCAACATATACAGGTGTGATTTAGTTTACGAAGATTTTTCCATGCCGAGAACCTCGATCAGAGAGTAAAAAAGGAGTAAGGTTCACAATGGTGTAAAATCAAAATGGGATATACCGGGCTAGGATTCGAGGTAGAGGAACAAGGGCCAAACCAACCACCCAAGAATGGAATCGTCGAGCGAAAACACTTGACAACCTCCTAGAAGCAGCTTTTCTCGCCACCAGAACTTTCTCCATCAATTAGGAATCCGATGCCGTCACTAAACACATTCCTTAAATTGTAGCCATTTGTTGAGTGTTTTTTTTTTGTGTCTAATCTGCATATATATATCACCATTGCCCTTAATTTTCTTGACTGTATATCTCTTAAATGTCAGCATATACACGTGTGATTTAGTTTACGAAGATTTTTCAATGCCGAGAACCTCGATTAGAGAGTAAAAAAGGTGTAAAGTTCACAATGGTGTAAAATTAAAATGGGAAATACCGGGCTAGGATTCGTGTTACAGTAACAAGGGCCAAACCAACCACCCAAGAACGGAATCGCCTAGCAAAAACACTTGACAGCCTCCTAGAAGCAGCTTTTCTTGCCACCAGACCTTTCTCCATCAATTAGGAAGCTGATGCCGTCATTAAACACATTCCTTAAATTGTAGCCATCTGTTGAGTGTTTTTTTTTTTTTGTGTCTAATCTGCATATATATCACCATTCCCCTTGATTTTCTTGACTGTATATCTCTTAAATGTCAACACATACACGTGTGATTTAGTTTACGAAGATTTTTCAATGCCGAGAACCTCGATCAGAGAGTAAAAAAGGCGTAAAGTTCACAATGGTGTAAAATTAAAATGGGATATACCGGGCTAGGATTCGAGTTACAGGGACAAAGGCCAAACCAACCACCCAAGAATGGAATCGTCGAGCGAAAACACTTGACAACCTCCTAGAAGCAGCTTTTTTTGCCACCAGACCTTTCTCCATCAATTAGGAATATGATGCCGTCACTAAACACATTCTTTAAATTGTAGCCATTTGTTGAGTGTTTTTTTTGTGTGTCTAATCCGCGTATATATCACCATTGCCCTTGAATTTCTTGACCGTATATCTCTTAAATGTCATCATATACACGTGTGATTTAGTTTACAAAGATTTTTCAATGCCGAGAACCTCGATCAGAGAGTAAAAAAGGCGTAAGATTCACAATGGTGTAAAATTAAAAAGGGATATACCGGGATAGGATTCGAGTTACAGGAACAAGGGCCAAACCAACCACCCAAGAATGGAATCGTCGAGCGAAAACACTTAACAACCTCCTAGAAGCATCGTTTCTTGCCACCAGACCTTTCTCCATCAATTAGGAATCTGATACCGTCACTAAACACATTCCTTAAATTGTAGCCATTTGTTGAGTGTTTTTTTTTGTGTCTAATCGGCATATATATCACCATTGCCCTTGATTTTATAGACTGTATATCTCTTAAATGTCAACATATACACGTGTGATTTAGTTTACGAAGATTTTTCAGTGCCGAGAACCTCGATCAGAGACTAAAAAAGGCGTAAGGTTCACAATGGTGTAAAATTAAAATGGGATATACCGGGCTCGGATTCGAGTTACAGGAACAAGGGCCAAACCAACCACCCAATAATGGAATCGTCGAGCGAAAACACTTGACAACCTCTTAGAAGCAGCTTTTCTTGCCACCAGACCTTTCTCCATCAATTAGGAATCTGATGCCACCTCTAAACACATTCCTTAAATTGTAGCCATTTGTTGAGTGTTTTTTTTTGTGTCTAATCTGCATATATATCACCACTGCCCTTGATTTTCTTGACTGTATATCTCTTAAATGTCAATATATACACGTGTGATTTAGTTTACGAAGATTTTTCAATGTCGAGAACCTCGATCAGAGAGTAAAAGGGGCGTAAGGTTCACAATGGTGTAAAACTAAAACGGGATTTACCGGGCTAGGATTCGAGTTACAGGAACAAGGTCCAAACCAACCACCCAAGAATGGCATCGTCGAGCGAAAACACTTGACAACCTCCTAGAAGCAGATTTTCTTGCCACCAAACCTTTCTCCATCAATTAGGAATCTGATACCGTCACTAAACACATTTCTTAAATTGTAGCCATTTGTTGAGTTTTTTTTTTGTGTCTAATCTGCATATATATCACCATTGCCATTGATTTTATTGACTGTATATCTCTTAAATGTCAACATATACACGTGTGATTTAGTTTACGAAGATTTTTCAATACCGAGAACCTCGATCAGAGAGTAAAAATGGCTTAAGGTTCACAATGGTGTAAAATTATAATGGGATATACCGGGCTAGGATTCTAGTTAAAGGAACATGGGCCGAACCAACCACCCAAGAATGGAATCGTCGAGCGAAAACACTTGACAACCTCCTAGAAGCAGCTTTTCTTGCCACCAGACCTTTCTCCATCAATTAGGAATCTGATGCCACCTCTAAACACATTCCTTAAATTGTAGCCATTTGTTGAGTGTTTTTTTGTGTCTAATCTGCATATATATCACCACTGCCCTTGATTTTCTTTACTGTATATCTCTTAAATGTCAATATATACACGTGTGATTTAGTTTACGAAGATTTTTCAATGTCGAGAACCTCGATCAGAGAGTAAAAAGGGCGTAAGGTTCACAATGGTGTAAAACTAAAACGGGATTTACCGGGCTAGGATTCGAGTTACAGGAACAAGGTCCAAACCAACCACCCAAGAATGGCATCGTCGAGCGAAAACACTTGACAACCTCCTAGAAGCAGCTTTTCTTGCCACCAAACCTTTCTCCATCAATTAGGAATCTGATACCGTCACTAAACACATTTCTTAAATTGTAGCCATTTGTTGAGTTTTTTTTTTGTGTCTAATCTGCATATATATCACCATTGCCATTGATTTTATTGACTGTATATCTCTTAAATGTCAACATATACACGTGTGATTTAGTTTACGAAGATTTTTCAATACCGAGAACCTCGATCAGAGAGTAAAAATGGCTTAAGGTTCACAATGGTGTAAAATTATAATGGGATATACCGGGCTAGGATTCTAGTTAAAGGAACATGGGCCGAACCAACCACCCAAGAATGGAATCGTCGAGCGAAAACACTTGACAACCTCCTAGAAGCAGCTTTTCTTGCCACCAGACCTTTCTCCATCAATTAGGAATCTGATGCCGCCTCTAAACACATTCCTTAAATTGTAGCCATTTGTTGAGTGTTTTTTTTTTGTGAATAATCTGCATATATATCACCATTGCCCTTGACTTTCTTCACTGTATATCTCTTAAATGTCAACATATACACGCGTGATTTACTTTACAAAGATTTTTCAATGCCGAGAACCTCGATCAGAGAGTAAAAAAGGCGTATGGTTCACAATGATGTAAAATTAAAGTGGGATATACCGGGCTAGGATTTGAGTTACAGGAACAAGGGCCAAACCAACCACCCAAGAATGGAATCATCGAGCGAAAACACTTGACAACCACCTAGAAGCAGCTTTTCTTGCCACCAGACCTTTCTCCATCAATTAGGAATCTGATACCAACGCTAAACACATTCCTTAAATTGTAGCCATTTGTTGAGTGTTTTTTTTTGGTGTCTAATCCGCATATATATCACCATTGCCCTTGATTTTCTTGGCTGTATATCTCTTAAATGTCAACATATACACGTATGATTAAGTTTACAAAGATTTTTCAATGCCCAGAACCACGATCAGAGAGTAAAAAAGTCTTAAAGTTCACAATGGTGTAAAATTAAAATGGGATATTCCGGGTTAGGATTCGAGTTACAAGAACAAGGGCCAAACCAACTACCCAAGAATGGAATCGTCGAGCGAAAACACTTGACAACATTCTTGAAGCAGCTTTTCTTGCCACCAGACATTTCTCCATCAATTAGAAATCTGATGCCGTCACTAAACACATTCTTTAAATTGTTGCCATTTGTTGAGTGTTTTTTTTTGTGTCTAATCCGCATATATATCACCATTGCACTTGATATTCTTGACTGTATATCTCTTAAATGTCAACATATACACGTGTGATTTAGTTTACGAAGATTTTTCAATGCCGAGAACCTCGATCAGAGAGTAAAAAAGGCGTAAGGTTCACAATGGTGTAAAATTAAAACGGGATATACCGGGCTAGGATTCGAGTTACAAGAACAAGGGCCAAACCAACCACCCAAGAATGGAATCGTTGAGCGAAAACACTTGACAACCTCCTAGAAGCAGCTTTTCTTGCCACCAGACCTTTCTCCATCGATTAGGAATCTGATGCCGTCACAAAACACATTCCTTAAAGTGTAGCCATTTGTTGAGTGTTTTTTTGGTGTCTAATCCGCATATATATCACCATTACCATTGATTTTCTTGACTGTATATCTCTTAAATGTCAACATATAAATGTGTGATTAAGTTTACGAAGATTTTTCAATGCCGAGAACCTCAATCAGAGAGTAAAAAAGGCGTAAGGTTAACAATGATGTAAAATTAAAATGGGATATACCGGTCTAGGATTCGAGTTACAGGAACAAGGGCCAAACCAACCACCCAAGAATGGAATCATCGAGCGAAAACACTTGACAACCTCCTAGAAGAAGCTTTTCTTGCCACAAGACCTTTCTCCATCAATTAGGAATTTGATGCCGTCCCTAAACACATTCCTTAAATTGTAGCCATATGTTGAGTGTTTTTTTTTTGTGTCTAATCCGCATATATATCTACATTTCCCTTGATTTTCTTGACTGTCTATCTCTTAAATGTCAACATATACACGTGTGATTTAGTTTACGAAGATTTTTCAATGCCGAGAACCTCGATCAGAGAGTAAAAGAGGCATAAGGTTCACAATGGTGTAAAATTAAAATGGGATATACCGGGGCTAGGATTCGAGTTACAGGAACAAGGGCCAAATCAACCACCCAAGAATGGAATCATCAAGCGAAAACACTTGACAACCTCCTAGAAGCAGCTTTTCTTGCCACCAGACCTTTCTCCATCAATTAGGAATCTGATGCCATCACTAAACACATTCCTTAATTTGTAGCCATTTGTTGAGTGTTTTTTTTTGTTGTCTAATCCGCATATATATCACCATTGCCCTTGATTTTCTTGACTGTATATCTCTAAAATGTCAACATATACACGTGTGATTTAGTTTACGAAGATTTTTCAATGCCAAGAACCTCGATCAGAGAATAAAAAAGGCATAAGGTTCACAATGGTGTAAAATTAAAATGGGATATACCGGGCTAGGATTCGAGTTTCTGGAACAAGGGCCAAACCAACGACCCAAGAATAGAATCGTCGAGCGAAAACACTTGACAACCTCCTAGAAACAGCTTTTCTTGCCACCAGACCTTTCTCCATCAATTAGGAATCTGATGCCGTCACTAAACACATTCCTTAAATTGTAGCCATTTGTTGAGTGTTTTTTTTTTGTGTCTAATCCGCATATATATCACCATTGCCCTTGATTTTCTTGACTGTATATCTCTTAAATGTCAACATATACACGTGTGATTTAGTATACGAAGATTTTTCAATGTCGAGAACCTCGATCAGAGAGTAAAAAAGGCGTAAGGTTCACAATTGTTGGTGCATACACCTGTCGACTTGGTCTTATATCGAGTCTTGGTTACGTTGCGTGTCACACCCCGACCGCGTAAAACAACAAATCGCGGCGGAAACATCGAGGCGTGTTGCAACAGAATTAATGTTTCATAACCATGGATACCAAAAAGTGTTTTGTTTTATTAAACATTGAATAATTACATCGTCTGGAAATCTAAATACACAAATTAAACATAGTCTATCATTGTTATTTAGTCACTAAGGCCTCGTCCAGTCCTATGTGAGCATGCATCTTATCAAACGATATCATTCAACAATACCTGAAACATATGTGAAAACGAGGTCAGCAAAGAAATGCTGGCGAGTACATAGGTTTTGTGAAAATAAGATTCATGACTTCTGTTTTAAGAAAATGTTTAGTCATGAACCTTGTAATTTGCTTTGTCTTTGTAAATCATTTGAGAAATAATAAGTTCACGTGATATGTATAATAAGAGAAAAATGCATGATTAAATGAATAACCATGTAAAATGAGTTTGTATAATATAAGTTGTTTGTAAATAAATGTCTTGTGAAAAGTATGTTACTTGTATAAAATGTTCTATGTCTCGAACTGAAATGATTCAAATAACGCTACGATATGTAATACCATACAAACACTTATATATAGGAAGTACCAGCGGCGTATCCACCATGCTTGTATCATATTCCACACGCATTGTTACTTAATCACTTAATCAAACCAAACCACCAAAGTAATGTTCATGCCCAAATGTAAATCATGTAATATGTATAACCAAAATGATATGTATGGCTAGTGAAATGCATCAACTAAACCATAGGTGAAACGCACAAAACAAAGTATTGAAGTAAAACTTGGTTTAAATCAAAGTTATGTTTTGTTGAAAATACATGATCAAATGTCAATCATGTACAAATGTTTACCCAATCGTTAACCCATTTTGTAATACCGTTCTAGTCGTTCTTGTTTTAATTGTGAAACTACTTTATGGTCGATTCTCTAATAACATTCAAACCTTCTTGACGCGTTCCTCGCTCCATCTCGCTCTCGCTCTCGTTCTTAACAAACCCTTACCAAAGGATAAGTTAATAATTACAGATTCAGTCGCTACCCACAACACCCACACATAACAATGGGTGCAGTAAATAACGGGATTTGTCAGATCCTATGGTACCATAACCTAATACTGGTCGGCTTGATCATTGCTAATGAATGTCATCGGTCATGTAAACTACAACCAACAAGTTTGTTCACTTTTTGAAATTGTTATTAGTTTTTGAAATCATTGTATTCGTTCTTGAAATCATTGTTAGCGTTCTTGAAATAATTGTTATTGTTCTTGAAACTACATTGTAATTGTTCTCGAAACCATTGATAAAACATTTAGCACATATGAGTCACCCCAAAACAGTTGAAAACAGTAAAAGAGGGGAATAATGTACTCGCCTGGGAGTGCTTAGGAGTCTTGAACAACTACCAAGTAAGCTAGAGGAGTCCCGGAAATCAAACGGTACCTAACATAGGTAACTACATAATTAACCCGGACCTAAATCGGAAGACTGGGTAGCAGGAGGGTTTGTAACCCAAATGAGTGTAGGAACTCATATGATATGGTTTAACAAAGCCTACATACTAAATGAAACTTAACCTAAGTATTATCGACCCACCGCGACCCATTAAGGTAACTTATGCTACTTTAACGCGTCGTGCGCGTGAAACGCGTTCGGACCGTCTAACTAGTCCTATGACAAGTGTTATATGCCTAAACATGTTACATAATCAGTTATGTGACAAAAGTTTAGGTTACATATGCTTAATTACCAATTATACATGAAAAGGGTATTCTGGTAATTTACCTAAGGCATATAAACTACCTATCATACAACAACTTAAACGATGTGACCATAGGGTATAACCTCGGAAGGTTATGCCCTATACTAGGGTCACCTAATGTATTTGGTCGGATCCTAATGATCGACCAAACTGGGTCGGGTTCGAAGGTATAAGCGATTTATCAGATCGCTTACCCTACGACCCTAGACAACGTGGTAATCAGTAGGCATAGTCCCAAGGGACTATAACCAACGTGATTACAATCACGTTGCGAAGTTCAAACGAACTTCGCATTGACCATTACTGGTCAACGCTGAAAGTCAAACAAAGTTTGACTTTCTGACTCGAAAAGCAGTAAAATAAGGAAAAGAACGAAAGAATACTTACGAAGGGTCCCCGAATGCTAAACTCGATTCAAAAATCTCAGGTATGAAACAAATGTTTCAACTTAGAGTTTCTCAAATCAAGTTTCTAGTGATTTTAGCAATGGGGGGTATGGGGTATTTATAGGGATACCCGAACCGTTAAGATCGTTTCATGGAAAACGTGCCTTAATCCCATCCGTACATGTGTTGAAATGTCATGGTGTTTAGGTGTTTAAATTCCATCCATACATGTGTTGAAATGTCATGGTGTTTAGGTGTTTAAATTCCATCCATACATGTGTTGAAATGTCATGGTGTTTAGGTGTTTAAATTCCATCCATACATGTGTTGAAATGTCATGGTGTTTAGGTGTTTAAATTCCATCCTTATCCGCTGACTAAGCAAGTTAGAATGTGTGGTTGTGAATTAAACAACGGCTAATACATCGAATCTGGTCCCGAATGCGAAAAACGATCCAAATGACGTGACGAATGGATTTTTCTTATGGAGAACACTAAAATAAAATATTTTAGTGCTAACATAATTTTTTTGGATGTCCGGATGTATTCAGAACGTAAGTTATGCGCGAAAATGCAAACTTGTGCACTTTTTGACACTTTTAGTCCCTGAATGACCCAAAAGTTTATTTTAGCACACCGAACCCCTCAAAGCCTATTTCTAAGCTATGTAAAGGATATTTATGGTATGTTTAACTTATGGTCATGTTCCGGAAGGTCTGTTACAGTTCAAATTGGCATACTTTCGCAGTTTGTCAAATTTAGTCCCTGTAAGCGATTAAACTTTGATTTCACCACACCAAACCTTCCAAAACTTATATCTAAGTTATGTAAAGGTTATTTAAGGTATGTTAAGCCTATTTCACTATTCCGGAGTGTTCGTTGCATTAAACTGGTTATATTTACGCATCAGTGCGTGTATAACCTTCCAGAAAGCGATTTAGAGCTTGAAATCGAACATGAATTGATATGTGCAAATGATACACATATTTTTACAAATCCCAAGTATGAAATATAATATTTCATTGGTTTGGTATTTGTTTGATGGCCGTGGAGGCACAGGTGTTACAGTCTCCCCTACTTTAGGAAATTTCGTCCCGAAATTTATTTAGAGGAAACTTGTGAGAGTTTAAAACATGATGTTGAAAAGACCGAACAACATTGGTTAGGGTTCTGAACTTCTAGTAACTTTAATAACATCATGCTTGCAATGTAAGAGGGATACTTATATACAAGTATATGAAGCATCATTGGTGCGTCCACCGTGCCTCCATTACATTGTTATCATTTTATTATTGTTGTCACTATCGGTTCTTACACATAGTAAACCTTACTGGGTTTCTGTGCACTAAATTTCATAATTATGTACGCGTCCATAATTAGACAATTCCTTGCATAGTTCACTCAGTCCATTTTATAATGTGTAGGGGAAAACCAAATGAACAATCCTGTGATGAGTGTGACTAGACCGCCATAGAGTCCTTTTAATTAAATCAATGATTGATCTAAATAGACTATCAAGGAGTCTGTCCAGCTACATCACTAGATGCCGTTCTTTAACCAAATTGTGAATCAATCTTTTTTATTAGACCACTAAAGGGTCTCTTATGAAACATGGAGCGGTACTTATATAATCCAAGGGTCTTAACTATTACATAGAAGCCCATTGAGGATTGAAGGTAGTACCTTTTGAATATCCTGCTACGAATCTCTCATATGAAGATATGAAAGATCCTGCGAGGATTTGGATAACGAATATCCAGAGTATTAAAAACACAAATATGCATAAAAGAAAACATAAGATGAATAAACACATAGTCACATAACCACAAAATTGTTCGTTAATTTGTCTTGTAAATTGCGTACATGCATTTAAAGCACACTTGGAATCCATTCCGTGGATTTCATTTGGTACTTTAAACGTTAACAAGAATCCAACTATAAAGATAGAAAGATTCAAAAAGAAAATTCGATTTCGATTACTAGGAACCGAAGTGTTCGAATTAAGGTACATAAGGAATCCAATCAAGGACTCTGATTTGAACGATAATCATCCACAAGGATCTAATTGTAAAGATAAAAAGATCCCATATGAATTTTAGAAGTTGAAGATGTTTTGAAACCTTGCACTGGATGTGCTTAGGTCAAAACATGATGTAAAATGCTTATGAAGTTGAGATGCTTGATATGTCAAGGCGACATATGAAGCAGAATTTTGAAGGTTAAGTCAATGTATGAGGAAAATATTTTTGAAAACTATGCATGGGGTTCTTTTAAGAAAAATGTGTTTAACGTTTTTGAAACCTTATATATAATACTTTTTTTTTTTGAAATCATAAAGTAGGTGTATTAGGTAGATATATTTACAAAAATGTTTTAAAATCATGCGAGATGAATTTTGAAATTATGTATAAGGTTTTTGAAAGACATGAATGATGCTTTTCGAAATCATGCACTTGATCAGAAAATGTATTGTGTTAATATTGTCTTCAGACTATATGAAATATTTTGAAATTAGAAAGGTTGGTTTTGATAACATGGCCAATGTTTTTGAAATAACATAGACAATGCATCTAGAAAAAATTGTTTTCAAACTATATGAAATGTTTTGAGATCATGAAGATTGTTTTGAAATACTGGTACTGTGTATGTTGAAAAATCAAAACGTAATGGGTATGAGATTTGAAAATACCCTTAGTTATCTAACCAAGGATTTAAAGGCACAGATGTGCGAAAAGCACGATTACTCATAATGTCACTTAATTTTTCTGTACTTTGTTTCTTAGAGTGAAACGAGTACTTAAAATTTTTTGAGGGAATCATGAGCAATCATTTGAAAGAGAGAAATCACAAGAGTAGTTTGTAAGGTACATAGTTCCTTGATGTAGGTATCATAGGAAAAACCATACACACCTAGCAGGGGGTTGAGCTGGTTGGTTGGGGACTGCTTTACCATTGTGATCGACCATGGCGAAGTTCTGAGAAGCCTTTCGCTTCTTTGACTTCTTAGGGAATCGTTCATCCATGGTCTTTGATTCCTTGATTGGTTTCTTGTCTGGTGGTGCTATCACCTGACTAGGTCCTGCCTGTCTTGGTGACTCTTGAGTGGCTTCATCCTGGAGACGGTACATGGCAGTAGCTAATTCAACAGTCTTCAGGACTACTTCGCCTATTCGCTGAGTGAATTTGGCAGTCTGCTTGGATATCTGGGCGTCATCGTGATGAAGAGACATTCTTGAAGAAAAAGAAAGGCATAGGGAGAAACAGGTGAAAGATTATTGGACAATCAAAACAGAATGATAACGCATGAAGATTGCGATCATTTGTTTGTTACCTAAGGCAAACAAATGAGACGGTGACTGATCAAAGTAAATGGGTCGAAAATAATGTATCGCGAAGACATGCTCGCCTATAAGTGAACACTCATCCCAAGAATTCCCAGGTAAGCACAACTGGTCTCGCGTCTGATGAGATGTATACGAAGTGCTTGCCTAGACAGAAAACCCAGAATACAGGCATTCACCCTTCCAGTTTGCACGTGTTCACATTATTTAAAACCCAAAACCTTGACGAAGTTTTGAAAACTCAAAGAGGTTCAAAACCATATAATAGAGAGTTCAAAACCTTGTAATCAATCATCCTAGAACAGATGATTAGTTTTCAAAGCGGTTTTGAAATTTATGTTCTTGTTGCGGTCGTCACCTAAGGATAGGTGACGGTATTGTTTTATGACTAAACGCAAGTAAACTCGCGTTAGGGTCCTAAGAAGGTTATAGACTAGGTCAAAGCATTACTAATAACCTAATTCCCTATAACCATTGGCTCTGATACCATCTTTTCTGTCACACCCCGACCGCGTAAAACAACAAATCGCGGCGGAAACATCGAGGCGTGTTGCAACAGAATTAATGTTTCATAACCATGGATACCAAAAAGTGTTTTGTTTTATTAAACATTGAATAATTACATCGTCTGGAAATCTAAATACACAAATTAAACATAGTCTATCATTGTTATTTAGTCACTAAGGCCTCGTCCAGTCCTATGTGAGCATGCATCTTATCAAACGATATCATTCAACAATACCTGAAACATATGTGAAAACGAGGTCAGCAAAGAAATGCTGGCGAGTACATAGGTTTTGTGAAAATAAGATTCATGACTTCTGTTTTAAGAAAATGTTTAGTCATGAACCTTGTAATTTGCTTTGTCTTTGTAAATCATTTGAGAAATAATAAGTTCACGTGATATGTATAATAAGAGAAAAATGCATGATTAAATGAATAACCATGTAAAATGAGTTTGTATAATATAAGTTGTTTGTAAATAAATGTCTTGTGAAAAGTATGTTACTTGTATAAAATGTTCTATGTCTCGAACTGAAATGATTCAAATAACGCTACGATATGTAATACCATACAAACACTTATATATAGGAAGTACCAGCGGCGTATCCACCATGCTTGTATCATATTCCACACGCATTGTTACTTAATCACTTAATCAAACCAAACCACCAAAGTAATGTTCATGCCCAAATGTAAATCATGTAATATGTATAACCAAAATGATATGTATGGCTAGTGAAATGCATCAACTAAACCATAGGTGAAACGCACAAAACAAAGTATTGAAGTAAAACTTGGTTTAAATCAAAGTTATGTTTTGTGGAAAATACATGATCAAATGTCAATCATGTACAAATGTTTACCCAATCGTTAACCCATTTTGTAATACCGTTCTAGTCGTTCTTGTTTTAATTGTGAAACTACTTTATGGTCGATTCTCTAATAACATTCAAACCTTCTTGACGCGTTCCTCGCTCCATCTCGCTCTCGCTCTCGTTCTTAACAAACCCTTACCAAAGGATAAGTTAATAATTACAGATTCAGTCGCTACCCACAACACCCACACATAACAATGGGTGCAGTAAATAACGGGATTTGTCAGATCCTATGGTACCATAACCTAATACTGGTCGGCTTGATCATTGCTAATGAATGTCATCGGTCATGTAAACTACAACCAACAAGTTTGTTCACTTTTTGAAATTGTTATTAGTTTTTGAAATCATTGTATTCGTTCTTGAAATCATTGTTAGCGTTCTTGAAATAATTGTTATTGTTCTTGAAACTACATTGTAATTGTTCTCGAAACCATTGATAAAACATTTAGCACATATGAGTCACCCCAAAACAGTTGAAAACAGTAAAAGAGGGGAATAATGTACTCGCCTGGGAGTGCTTAGGAGTCTTGAACAACTACCAAGTAAGCTAGAGGAGTCCCGGAAATCAAACGGTACCTAACATAGGTAACTACATAATTAACCCGGACCTAAATCGGAAGACAGGGTAGCAGGAGGGTTTGTAACCCAAATGAGTGTAGGAACTCATATGATATGGTTTAACAAAGCCTACATACTAAATGAAACTTAACCTAAGTATTATCGACCCACCGCGACCCATTAAGATAACTTATGCTACTTTAACGCGTCGTGCGCGTGAAACGCGTTCGGACCGTCTAACTAGTCCTATGACAAGTGTTATATGCCTAAACATGTTACATAATCAGTTATGTGACAAAAGTTTAGGTTACATATGCTTAATTACCAATTATACATGAAAAGGGTATTCTGGTAATTTACCTAAGGCATATAAACTACCTATCATACAACAACTTAAACGATGTGACCATAGGGTATAACCTCGGAAGGTTATGCCCTATACTAGGGTCACCTAATGTATTTGGTCGGATCCTAATGATCGACCAAACTGGGTCGGGTTCGAAGGTATAAGCGATTTATCAGATCGCTTACCCTACGACCCTAGACAACGTGGTAATCAGTAGGCATAGTCCCAAGGGACTATAACCAACGTGATTACAATCACGTTGCGAAGTTCAAACGAACTTCGCATTGACCATTACTGGTCAACGCTGAAAGTCAAACAAAGTTTGACTTTCTGACTCGAAAAGCAGTAAAATAAGGAAAAGAACGAAAGAATACTTACGAAGGGTCCCCGAATGCTAAACTCGATTCAAAAATCTCAGGTATGAAACAAATGTTTCAACTTAGAGTTTCTCAAATCAAGTTTCTAGTGATTTTAGCAATGGGGGTATGGGGTATTTATAGGAATACCCGAACCGTTAAGATCGTTTCATGGAAAACGTGCCTTAATCCCATCCGTACATGTGTTGAAATGTCATGGTGTTTAGGTGTTTAAATTCCATCCATACATGTGTTGAAATGTCATGGTGTTTAGGTGTTTAAATTCCATCCATACATGTGTTGAAATGTCATGGTGTTTAGGTGTTTAAATTCCATCCATACATGTGTTGAAATGTCATGGTGTTTAGGTGTTTAAATTCCATCCATACATGTGTTGAAATGTCATGGTGTTTAGGTGTTTAAATTCCATCCATACATGTGTTGAAATGTCATGGTGTTTAGGTGTTTAAATTCCATCCTTATCCGCTGACTAAGCAAGTTAGAATGTGTGGTTGTGAATTAAACAACGGCTAATACATCGAATCTGGTCCCGAATGCGAAAAACGATCCAAATGACGTGACGAATGGATTTTTCTTATGGCGAACACTAAAATAAAATATTTTAGTGCTAACATAATTTTTTTGGATGTCCGGATGTATTCAGAACGTAAGTTATGCGCGAAAATGCAAACTTGTGCACTTTTTGACACTTTTAGTCCCTGAATGACCCAAAAGTTTATTTTAGCACACCGAACCCCTCAAAGCCTATTTCTAAGCTATGTAAAGGATATTTATGGTATGTTTAACTCATGGTCATGTTCCGGAAGGTCTGTTACAGTTCAAATTGGCATACTTTCGCAGTTTGTCAAATTTAGTCCCTGTAAGCGATTAAACTTTGATTTCACCACACCAAACCTTCCAAAACTTATATCTAAGTTATGTAAAGGTTATTTAAGGTATGTTAAGCCTATTTCACTATTCCAGAGTGTTTGTTGCATTAAACTGGTTATATTTACGCATCAGTGCGTGTATAACCTTCCAGAAAGCGATTTAGAGCTTGAAATCGAACATGAATTGATATGTGCAAATGATACACATATTTTTACAAATCCCAAGTATGAAATATAATATTTCATTGGTTTGGTATTTGTTTGATGGCCGTGGAGGCACAGGTGTTACATTGCGGATCTGATCAAGCATGATGTCATCATATTCAATGATGACATCATAAAGATGACAGCATCATGCTACCTCACATGAAATATAACATGCATTCATGAATCAGATTTATGTACTTTAGAATTTTGCTTGAACATTAAACTGGTAGATTCGCTTGAAAGTTTATTAGGAGGTTTCGCTTGAATTGACCTGTTATGTTTCAAGCGAACTAAGAAGGTTATATATAGGCTTGTGTTCTTGTCATTTGTAACGGAATTCAGAATTGATACCGAGGTGCTGCCGGTATTTCTTGTGACTGTAATCGTTGCTAATTCAATATACAAGAAGATTAAAGTGATATTCAAACTGTTTTAAGTCTATACGTCCGTTTCCGCCTTTCGTATAGTCTAAGAACTCTTCCGAACGACTCATTCAGGTCGCGATTCGATCCTACAAGTGGTATCAGAGCTCAGGAGGAAGAGATCTTGCCAAAACAGCCTGTTTTCATCACTTTTTTCTGATTTCTACACTTTCTTTTTCAAAATTAAAAATATTTCACGGTTAAAATCGGCTCAAACTTTCACATTATACTCGCAATCATGTTTTAACAAAGCCTTGAAAGTTTCAGCATTAAAATTGATCTAAAACTTGACATTTTCGTAATCCCGCTTGAAATTCCATTCAAATTGCTGATGTCATCTTGATTTCGCTTGAAAAATCATTCAGATTCCGCTTGAGAACTGGTATTTCGCTTGAAAATACGTTGTGATCTCGCTTGAAATTACATTTTTGTGAATGACTCCGCTTGAAAATGACATTCCGCTTGAAAACACCGTTTGAACGATATTCCGCTTGAATTGTATTTAGTGTGGAAAAGTGCATCGAGTGGTGTGAAACAGGTTCAGGTCACGTGAAATTAAGTTTGATATTAAACTTTGTCGGACATCAACTCATAGTGCATGTGAAGAGTTATTTTGTCTGTTGACTATTGTCTAGAAAATATCAGTTCACGTGATTAATCAGGTCCATTATCATTTGAGGCCCAATCAAAGTAAATCTAAAATCTGTTCATTGAATCGAGGTCAAATAGAAGTTGATTCAATTCACATGATTTGTCACCTGTGACTTAAAGTGAACGGCCCAATAGAATTTATGAAAAGTTGAATTGTTGTCGGCTGCATGTGACCCAATAGAGTCTCGAATTGAGAATATCACGTGTATTCTGAAAAGATAAATTGACGGCCCAATCAAGTTGGTGTATATCACATGGTTTCTTGAATTCATATATCGGTCCATGTGAATTCACTTGTCTCGGCTCAATCTTCTTTAATTTGATTCAAATTTATTGAGTGGCTCAATGAGAATTTAGATATCATATACTATCAGTACATTTGTTTAAGATTGAAAGCCTATGTGAATTTGTAAAATTGTTGCCCAATCAATTGTTTACAGTTAAAAAAGGCCCGATTAGTGTTGGCCCAACTGATTACATAACTCGAGAGGCCCGATTAAAAGTTTGAATATAGAGTTTTAGTTCATTCTAAATCTATATTACGTGGCACATCCGATCAAGCTCATTCATTCAGTAATTTCACCCGAACAGCATTGGATCGAATCTGCGAATCTTTGACACGAGTCTTAGATTGATTTCTCAAAAACAATGTTACGTATTCAGTCCGTTTAAACTGATCGTTTGTTTGTTTGTTTGCAGGTGATCCTAGGTGTTTTGTGAGGTGATCCAGCTCGTTTGAGACCAGTATTTTTGAAACAAGAAAGTTTGGTATTTCGTTTGAAAGGTAGTGCAGATATGATTAAGAACGAAAAAGATTTACTGAAGAAGTCTTTTGACATGTTTGTAGCCTTTGACAATGAAACCCCAAAAATGACCATTGATAGATATTGTAATCTTGTTTTGGAAATTGGAAGATTGGACATGAAGAAAGACGATGATGAATGGATTGATAAACTTTCTGATGCATTACCACAACAGAAATGGGGAACTTATTTGTTGATACTAAAACACTGCAGAAAATCTTAAAATATGAATCTAGCACAGTTCATTCAGAATATTGAAGAGCACGAGTCGGATATTCATGAAAAGGCAAAGACAGAAGATGGAGAAGCAAATGTTGAAGCAGTAACTAAGAAAGTGATAGAAAGAATCGTCGAAGTGGAGAAAGTGGTGGAGAAGATCATTGAAGTTGAAAAACTGGTCGAAGTTGAGAAAATCGTTGAGGTAGAAAAGATTGTTGAAGTTGAGAAAGTTGTTGAAGTTGAAAAGATATTTGAGGTTGTTAAACCGTGTTTGAAATGTGAGGAATCTTGCAAGCAGTGTGATGAGAAAGACAAGAAGATTCTTGAACTAGAAAAGGTGAAAGAAGATTTGTTGTCTGATGTGAAGTATGTGAAGGAGTCTGATGATGTGCTGAACTGTCACGGCCCCCAACCAGGTTTAACCCGTTTCAGGAGCCGCGGGACAGAAATCCCGTGGTATTTAATTAACAACGGAAGTTTCTTCAGGATCTTTTTTAAAAACTAAATATTTTCCGATTATTTTATTTCACAACTCGGGATAAAACCCGGTAATTTACAATCTTGAGATTTCATGAAGAAATCTTTTATTTTACAAAACATGTTTCCTTATTTTTATACTGAGCCACTTCCTTAAGCTTGTAGTGCTTCACGGCACTTTTCCTGGATCACAACAGATCACCTGAAACATGTTTGAAAAAGGTTTTGTCAGTGGAAATTACTGAGTGAATCATTCTTTTTATTAAAACGACTCATTTGTTATAATTTACAGTACTAAGAGCGATTACAATGTTTCTGATATCAAACCAACTACCCACGGTATTTGTCACTCGACCGGATCTGTGACTATGGTCATATCCCCCATTGGCTGCCCCAATGGTGACGATTATCAAGTAATGTATACAAAACCCCACATACCGGCTGTAACTTGGTGATTACAAAGACTTAATCCCCGTAATTATAACTTTAAAATAAACATGCTTTTGTAAATAGATTTGATAAAAAGAGAATGACTCACATTGCAGATTTAATTTTGAACAGAGCTTAGCCTACTGATTAGCCTTGATAACCTAGTTTAAATAATCAGGCACACAAACTAGGTTAGTAACTTAATACAGCATTTACGATAACTCACGAGATTAAAACCTTCACAACGAATGACAAAGTGCGATACTTAAACATCCATCGATTTAACGACGAATGACAAAGCATAAACCCTAATGTGGGCAGCACTTAAACATCCATTGGATAGTTTAATCGATCGGACATTGAATCGTAGCAGCGATCGAGTTATTACCCTGAATTGCGGCAGCAATTAGTGATCGTGTATGTTTTGATAGTGTTTCTGCTATAACTCAGCGTATACTTTGAATTTTTACGTCGTTTCAGTGCCCAGAATCAAGTCCCAACCTCTAGTATTTATACTGAAAATTTGACCCAGTGGCGTAGCGCGACTGGGTACCCCTATAGTCGTCGCGCTACGCGACTGCTAACCTAGTTTCATAGGGTAGCTACGTGCATGGGTAGGCTTGCTGAGTCGACAATTTCTCAAAATTCGAATTTGACAGAGAGTTATTTAGATAATCGTAACTAGGGTTTTACCCCCCCCCCCCCCTGAGTTTTAGGGGCCCTAATCCTGATTCTGAAAATTTTAAGGTTTGTGTAGAATCACTTTGGTGTCTTAATTAGGGTTTCCTATTGGACAATTTAATTAAATAAATATTACTTTTGATGAGAGTTGTTACATTCTTCCCACCTTAATAAAAATCTCATCCTCGAGATTTACTGGAATAAGTGAGGATACTTTCGCTTCATTTCCGATTCCTGCTCCCAAGTGTATTCAGCTCCTCTCTTTGAATCCCACTTTACTTTAACTAGCACTAGTCGTTTGTGCTTGAGAAACTTCACTTTTCTGTCTTCTATCTGAAGAGGTTTCTCAACAAATTTTAACTTTTCGTTTACCTCTATGTCTTGAAGAGGTACTACCAGAGATTCGTCTGCTAGACATTTCTTGAGATTGGATACATGAAATACATCATGTACTCCTGCTAATTCTTCTGGTAGTTGTAAACGATAAGCAACTGGTCCTATACGTTGAATCACTAAAATGGTCCTACGTACCTTGGACTTAGCTTTCCTTTCTTTCCGAATCTAACTACTCCTTTCCAAGGAGAAACTTTTAATAATACTTTGTCTCCTACTTGGAATTCAAGTGGCTTGAGCCGATTATCTGCATAACTCTTTTGACGATCGGGAGCCGTCTTCAGTCTTTCCTTGATTTGAGTAATCTTATCAGTCGTCTCTTGCACTATTTCAGGACCTGACAATTGACTTTCTCCTATTTCTGCCCAACAAACTGGAGTTCTGCACTTTCTTCCGTACAGTGCTTCAAATGGGGCGGTTTCAATACTTGAATGATAGCTATTGTTATAGGAGAATTCAATTAATGGTAAATGATCATCCCAATTTCCACCAAAATCTATTACACATGCTCGGAGCATGTCTTCTAGAGTTTGGATCGTCCTTTCACTTTGTCCGTCTGTTTGGGGATGATATGCAGTACTCAGATTGAGTCAAGTTCCCATAGCTTGCTGGAAGCTTTTCCAGAAATGAGAAGTAAAACGACTATCCCTATCCGAAACAATGGAGAGTGGAACTCCATGTAAGGATACAACTTCATCTACATACAATTTTGCTAACCTTTCCATACTAAAGGTTTCTTTCATTGGTAGAAAGTGAGCTGATTTGGTTAATCGATCCACAATTACCCAAATCGCATTATTACCTTTTCTGGTTTTGGGTAACTTAGTAACAAAATCCATTGTTATAAGTTCCCATTTCCATACTGGCATTTCTAATTGTTGTAGTAACCCTGAAGGTTTCTGATGTTCTGCCTTAACTTGTGAACAAGTAAGACATTTAGAAACATATCGTGCTATATCCTTTTTCATTCCTATCCACCAGAAGTTCTTTCTTAAATCTTGGTACATCTTATTGTTTCCTGGGTGCATAGTATACCTAGATTTATGGGCTTCTTCTAAAATCTTAGGTCTTAAGTCTCCTTGCTTAGGTACCCAAATTCTACTTTTGTGGAATCTCCAAATTCCATCTGCTCCTTGTTCTAATTCCTTTATACGTCCTTTCATTCCTTCAGCATCATCCTTGATTGCTGTAGCTTGAACATTCTTCAATTGTTCCATTAAATCTATTTGTAGATTTAATCTGAGAGCACGAACCCGTCGTTGTTTCTCATAACACTTACGACTTAAGGCATCTGCAACTACATTTGTCTTTCCTTCGTGATACTGAATATCACAGTCGTAGTCACTTAAAATTTCCATACATCTTCTTTGCCTCATGTTTAACTCTTTTTGCCCAAATATATATCTTAAACTTTTATGATCTGTATAAACAGTAAATTTACTTCCATACAGATAATGTCTCCAAATCTTAAGGGCAAAAATTACGGCTCCTAATTCTAAATCATGAGTCGTATAATTTTCTTCGTGCTTTTTCAATTGCCTTGAAGCATATGCAATCACCTTTTTGCGTTGCATAAGCACACATCCATATCCTAGTTTTGAAGCATCACAATATACCTCAAAATCTTCAGTTCCTTCTGGTAAGGCTAAGATTGGTGCATTTGTTAATTTCTGCTTTAATATTCTAAAGGCTTCTTCTTGCTTTGGTCCCCATTCAAACTTAACTGCTTTACAGGTTAGCTTAGTTAATGGTACGGCTATCTTGGAAAAATCCTTAATAAACCGTCTATAGTACCCAGCTAAACCTATAAAACTTCTAATTTCCATTGCTGTTTGTGGAACCTTCCAATTGGTAATTGCCTCTATCTTAGCAGGATCTACGTGAATACCTTCGTGATTCACCATGTGTCCTAGGAATTGTACTTCCTTTAACCAAAATTCACACTTTGAGAATTTGGCATAAAGCTTTTCTTTTCTTAACAAAGTTAAGAGTGCATGAAGGTGTTCACAATGCTCCGTCTGACTTTTGGAATAAATAAGTATATCGTCTATAAAAACAATTACAAATTTATCCAAATATGGTTTACAGATCCTATTCATCATGTCCAAGAATGCAGCAGGTGCATTCGTTAACCCAAAGGGCATGACTGTAAACTCGTAATGACCATACCTAGTTCTGAAAGCAGTTTTAGGTATGTCTTCTTCTTGTACCTTCAATTGATGATATCCGGAGCGTAAGTCTATCTTAGAAAAATATCTAGCTCCTTGAAGTTGATCAAACAGATCATCAATCCTAGGTAATGGGTATCGATTCTTAATTGTAATCTCATTTAATTCTCTATAATCGATACACATTCTCATTGAACCATCCTTTTTCTTAACAAATAGCACTGGTACTCCCCAAGGAGATGAACTAGGTTGTATGAATCCTTTACTTAGTAATTCATCTAATTGCTTTTTCAATTCTAACATTTCTGTGGGTGCTAACCGATAAGGTGCCTTGGCTATCGGTGTAGTTCCTGGAATTAGATGAATCCTAAATTCTACTTCCCTATCTGGGGGTAATCCCGGTAACTCTTCTGGAAATACATCCGGATATTCTGAGACTACAGGAATTTCCTTAAGTTCTTTACCCTTAGTACTAATGATTACTGAAATCATATATACTATTCCTTGTTTTCGTTCACAATTAGCAACTTTCATTACTGATATGAACTTCATGGGCTTACGTGGTTTATCTCCTGTAATCCTAATTACTTCTCCGGTGGGTGATTGAATTACTATGGAATTCTGATCACAAAGGATTCGAGCATGGTTGGCTACTAACCAATCCATTCCCAATACGACATCAAATTCAGCTAAATTCATTGGCAATAGTATTCCAGAGAATTTATGTCCTAAAAGTTCTATATTTCCTTCCTACAAAACTTTATCTATTTTAACTGAATTTCCGTCTGCCGTTTCGACTGTAAAAATCTGCATAATATTGGTTAAAGGTAAATTAAGAGCTTGACAGAATGAAGTATTTATAACACTTTGGTTTGCACCAGAGTCAAATAATACTTTTGCGTATACGTTGTGAACTAAGAACGTACCCGCTATCACATCTGGGATGAGTTCTGCTTCTTGAGTGGTCAGCTGAAATGCCCTGGCATTCTTCTTAATAGTTCCGTCGGTTGCCTTGGTTTTGTTGTCTGCTGGTTTGCCCAATTTAGGACATTCTGTTTTGAAATGTCCATTTTCTCCACAGTTATAGCAGACTATTGTTTTCTTTCTGCAGTTTTCTTCACGATGTCCTATAGTTTTACAAAAATTGCAGGTTATATCGCATCTTCCATAATGTTTCTTCTTGCATTTCCTGCAGAATGACGGAGTTGAGAATTGCCCAGTTCCTCTTCTCTTGAAATTACTACTATTACCCGTACGAAATCCTTGGGTAATTTTCTGAGCCAATTCTTTCTTCTTGTTTTCATCTTGTGTACGTACCAGTTCGGCAGTTAGGGTGTTAGCTAATTCCACAGCATCATCAATAGTGCGAGGTCTCGCAGCTTTAACGATATTGCGGATTTCACTAATCAGTCCCCAAATGTAGCGAGAAATGAGTACCGGTTCTGGCGAAGCCAGTGTTGGTACCACTCTAGCATATTCAAAGAATGTCGAAGTATAACCGCGACAATCTACACTCATCATCCAATGATTTAGGAACTTATTTGTCATTTGTTCCTTTTCATACTCGGGACAGAATTTTCTTTCTACAAGACCCTTAAATTCTTCCCAATTCATGGCATAAGCTATTATTCTTCCTTTTTATTGTAACACAGTGTTCCACCATTCGAGTGCTCCTTCCTTGAAGAGATTTGATGCATACATGACCTGATCATCTTTAGCACATTTACTTATTGCAATTACTGCTTCGGTTTTCTCTAACCAACGCAGTGATGCAGTTGCTCCTTCATTGCCTGCAAATTCAGTGGGTTTACAAGCAAGGAATTCTTTGAAAGTGCAACCAGGCGTTGCGGCTTTCATTTTCTAGGAAATGGAGCTTGATGTGGTTCCTCATTATGATTAACATGATCATTGCCTCCGTTTACACTATTACTGAAGTTATCTTCAGAAATACATTTACTAGGAACGATTTGTTGCGGTTCGATTGGATTCTTTACAGCAGCAACGATTGCTGGAATAGCATTGGCTATCCCTTGAGCAACAATATTTTCGATATCTTTCCTAGTCATATATTGATCCCCTGGATGTTGCTCAGACTGATTAACTTCATTTACTGGTTCGTTACCAATGTTTGCCATCTGATAATTAATTTTATATAAATAATTAGTATAAATACAAATATAATAAAACAGTTTGCAGATAATCACATTAACATGTATAACCAAAAATTATCGATTTCCCAAGTTTCATTTCTATATATGATATTATGCCTCGTACACACGATTATCATACAACGTTTTATTGTTAAGTTATTACACATACTGGTTCTTATGATTATTTATTAAACAAATATTCCTGCAAACTCCCATTATCTGGTCAGCTAATTTCTTAAAAACGACGCTCCCTTTCATCGTACTTCCAAGTAACTCTTTCTCCAACATCCCTAATCCTATTTCCTGCATTAATTAACTCTTCGCCCCAGAGACAAAGTTCAGTCAGATTCTCCGGGCTCATAGTTGGGTATAGTGGAGGTTCTGGGTCAACTTGTGGGAAAAATGTATCAGGGTTGTTCAAAAGATTTTGGTATTGCCAATCAGTTGTCCACCATTCATCTAATTCTACTGGTAGTGGTTGAGGTTGGACAATAGGATCTGGAATAGCAGGTTCCAGATTGATTGGAATTGGAGCTTCTAGTGGATAGCTGAAAAGATCTTCTTCAGTAAATATAAGATTTGGGTTAGCTGG
This sequence comes from Helianthus tuberosus, assembly GCA_030545235.1. Lineage (NCBI taxonomy): Eukaryota > Viridiplantae > Streptophyta > Magnoliopsida > Asterales > Asteraceae > Helianthus > Helianthus tuberosus. Next base: position 6,911,911 of record CM060452.1, read on the forward strand.
TTCAAGGTTTCCATCGGCAGGTCTGATGAGGTCACTCATTACTAGTTTATGATCTAAAACTTCCCAGGGAGTCATTTTCTGTTTCTGTCTAGAACTTTCTCCGACTTCTCTTTCTGTTTGCTTAAAACTCTTCTCAGCTTCTATCTCTACTTGATTAACATTTTCCTCAATTTCTACCCCTTTTCCTTTGTCTTTTGGTTCTTCAGTTTTGGTAACCTTTCTTGTTGCTGGCTTTTTCCTACGTACACGCCTCCAGCCCATAAATCTGCTTCTTTTCTTGGGTTTAGGTTTTGCCAGTGGTTTGGATTGAAATTCCATGGGTTCTTCTTTATCAGCGAAGTTACCAGTGAATTCCTTAGAAACTTCTATCTTAACGGGATAGAGGTTAAGATTTTCTAAAGCTTCAGATATCTCATTCATGCTGTTTAGCATATATGCAAAATACATACCAAATGTTAAAATAAAATAACAAAATTTCATAGATAACCCTTAAATATTATTGCATACCATACATAAAACAACTGACAAGTAAAATATACTACTATTTATTGTGAACTTATTTATTTACTGAATAAGGTTTCTGGATTGTAGATAAATAAAGGTGCTAAAACTTGAGTTAGAGTATTTAGAGATTTGCATTTTCTGCTACTGTGGCTAGCATATAAAGATCTGCCCATTTCTCATCTAATTTGTCCTCCCAGGGTGTTTTACTGGTTAATTCCTGAGTTTCCTGTTTAATCTTCTTCTCTCGATTTTTCCTTATTTCTTCCTGACTTTTCCTAATAATAAAACTTCTTTTACTAGGAGAAAGTGGTTTCTCATAATGTGCCTTTCTCACAAATATTCCTTCTTCAGGAATTACATAAGGTTTTGTTTGGGATGAACTTCCCTTCTCGTTGGATGACCTATCTAGTTTAAGATAGATTTTTGACAGCTTTTGTTTACCCATACTGTAATTAACAAATAATCAGTTAATAAAACACATAATCACATAATTGGCAATTAGTAAAATTAAGTATTTCTAAATACTTAATAGGCTTAGATCAATGGCTCTGATACCACCTTTTTCTTTCACGGCCCCCGACCAGGTTTAACCCGTTTCAGGAGCCGCGGGACAGAAATCCCGTGGTATTTAATTAACAGCGGAAGTTTCTTCATGATCTTTTTTAAAAACTGAAATATTTTCCGATTATTTTATTTCTCAACTCGGGATAAAACCCGGTAATTTACAATCTTGAGATTTCATGAAGAAATCTTTTATTTTACAAAACATGTTTCCTTATTTTTATACTGAGCCACTTCCTTAAGCTTGTAGTGCTTCACGGCACTTTTCCTGGATCACAACAGATCACCTGAAACATGTTTGAAAAAGGTTTTGTCAGCGGAAAATACTGAGTGAATCATTCTTTTTATTAAAACGACTCATTTGTTATAATTTACAGTATTAAGAGCGATTACAATGTTTCTGATATTAAACCAACTACCCACGGTATTTGTCACTCGACCGGATCTGTGACTATGGTCATATCCCCCATTGGCTGCCCCAATGGTGACGATTATCAAGTAATGTATACAAAACCCCACATACCGGCTGTAACTTGGTGATTACAAAGACTTAATCCCCGTAATTATAACTTTAAAATAAACATGCTTTTGTAAATAGATTTGATAAAAAGAGAATGACTCACATTGCAGATTTAATTTTGAACAGAGCTTAGATTACTGATTAGCCTTGATAACCTAGTTTAAATAATCAGGCACACAAACTAGGTTAGTAACTTAATACAGCATTTACGATAACTCACGAGATTAAAACCTTCACAACGAATGACAAAGTGCGATACTTAAACATCCATCGATTTAACGACGAATGACAAAGCATAAACCCTAATGTGGACAGCACTTAAACATCCATTGGATAGTTTAATCGATCGGACATTGAATCGTAGCAGCGATCGAGTTATTACCCTGAATTGCGGCAGCAATTAGTGATCGTGTGTGTTTTGATAGTGTTTCTGCTATAACTCAGCGTATACTTTGAATTTTTACGTCGTTTCAGTGCCCAGAATCAAGTCCCAACCTCTAGTATTTATACTAAAAATTTGACCCAGTGGCGTAGCGCGACTGGGTACCCCTATAGTCGTCGCGCTACGCGACTGCTAACCTAGTTTCATAGGGTAGCTACGTGCATGGGTAGGCTTGCTGAGTCGACAGATTCTCAAAATTCGAATTTAACAGAGAGATATTTAGATAATCGTAACTAGGGTTTTACCCCCCCCCCCTGAGTTTTAGGGGCCCTAATCCTGATTCTGAAAATTCTGAAAATTTTAAGGTTTGTGTAGAATCACTTGGGTGTCTTAATTAGGGTTTCCTATTGGACAATTTAATTAAATAAATATTACTTTTGATGAGAGTTGTTACATGAACAGAACAGTTGATAGTTTGAAAAAGACAAATTTAGAAGTTGAAACTGCTCAGATGAGAATGAATGGAACTTTAATGACAAAGCAAAAGGTCATCAATGAATACATCAAAGACTGTGCTAAGCTGAAGCAGGAGTTGGAACTTGAGAAGATTGAGAGTGAAAGGATTAAACGATTGTTGTTGAGTTATACAACATGTGATTATTTGATTGATCGTGTTTATCCTACTGTTGCAGGTCTTGAGGCATTCATGGATAAAAAGACTGAAGATACTGATACTGGTAAGAAACCAAGTGTCAAGTATAACAGATGTCCGCCCCCGATCCATGAAAGTTATTCTCCCAGGAATCCTAACGAGGAGCGTCTAAAAAGGCAGTCAACATCAAGTTAAAATCTGAAATCATTGATGAATTACCAGACAATATTGATGTTACATTCACATTGTCTGACACTGATCATGAGTCCGAGTTATTAAAGAAAGTGGTCGATCAGGTGTTAGATATGGATGAAGAGTCAAAACCGGAGTCTAAGTCTGAAAGTTCGAGTTCATCAGAAAAGAGTCCGAGTTCACCAGTTAAAAGAGTTTACAATAAGGAATTCCTGTTATCAAAATCTAATTTGAATGATGGGCCAATCAAAGTAGCTTATACTTTGAATGATTCAGACAAATTATATTCTGATGAGGAATTTCCAATAAGAAGTGTCAAAACTGAAATGATCAAACAGGTTTTCAAATTAACAGAAATTAATATTTCTGAAATAAAAGATTTAAATCTTGATGAAAAACCTAAAAAGTACACTTCAAGAGTTCAACAGAGATTGAACAAGAAAAAGGGTTACTGTTCTGGTTATGGTTATGGTTATGGTTTTCAAAAGAAACCAAACCATAACAGTATTTTCAAAAAGAAAGGTCTTGGTTTTAATTCTTCAGAAAATTATAAAAATGAGAAAAATTATAAACCAAAAACAACATTTGTTGCAGGAGGAAGTTCTGAAGATGAGCAGAAGAAACCATTCTGGAAACAGTCAAACCAAGAGTTTCTTGCTGAGGTAAAGAGGAATGTGAAGAAGTTTGCTCAAAGAGTTGATAGAAGAACTTGCTTTAAGTGCCAAAAAGTTAGACATATTGCTTGGAATTGCCAACAGTCCAACAACACAAAACAGGAAGTTACTTCTAACTCAAAACTAAAAGAAAAACTTGTCTTTGAGAAGAGACAATCAACTGAGAAATCAAAAGTGTTTGAAAATTCAACTTCTGAAGAAGGTGAAAGTTCAAAACGTTTTTACAAAAGAAGAGTTGATTTAAACAAACAAAAATGGGTTGTAAAATCTGAAAGAAGTTCTGACAAGGAATCTGATTTCATAAAATCAGAAGAGTCATGTGTTGAGAAAAAGGTTGATAATTCCGTTCCTGAGATGAACGAGGGAAACTTTTCTCCATTAACAAAAGATAATTTGAAATCAAAAGGTAGATTTGAGATATCAGGTCAATTCTTTGCTGATAAGAAAAAATTTGATGCTGAAAATGTGTATAATGGAAATGTTAAATATATTTTTGGAAAGATGGTTGACCGGAAAGTGAAGGGTGCTCAAGAATTTTATAAATCAAAATGTTGGTGGGACAGATGTTTGCCGCCAAAATCACCCAAGGCTGGTCAGGCTTGGGTGACATCATTTTCACCATAAATTCCTGACTTGCCGGAGCTCCCAGGTTGGTAACAGTGATGCAGGAATCGGCATCATTCTTGAAATGTTTGTATGGTAAATCTACAGGTGATATCTTTAAATTGTTATATTTTGATTTACAAGTGGTTATGGTTAGTGAAATGAACCTGCAAGTGGTTGAAGAAGGTTTTCATTTTCAAATGGTTAATCAAGGTCATTAAGTTGAACTTGATTGGACCATACTTACAAGTGGTATTTTGGAGAACAAAATGATGAGTTTATCCCCTAACCTACAAGTGGTTTGAAAATCAACAAAACTAATTTTCCTGAAAAACCATTTGATTAAAACAAACTTAAGTGTTTTGAAATCACAATGGGAAAATAGTTTGTTGTGAGGGGGAGTTCTGATTGTTTATGCCAAGTGGATGGCAAAATGAAGCGATTTGATATCGGTTGTCAATCTTTTTAAGAAAACAAACTGTACAGGTAGAATATCAAAATTTGTTTTCAAATTTCCTAAAATGTGTTTGCATTTTAGGGGGAGTAAAAATTTCCAGAAAATCCAATAACATTAGAAAATTTGAAAAAGTCAAAAACATGATAAAATGAAAATGAGTTTTGTGTCAAAGAAGAGGAAATGATAGTACATCAGTGGACTATCACAACACGCTAAAGAATTGGAAAGAAAAATGTGATAAACGGTCTCACTGATGATATGCCAGTAGGTTTTTGCACATCTAGTAGATTGTGACGAGATATAAACCTAAATTCAAACTTGCTTAATTCGTGGGTAACATCTCTCGGATATATGGGTAACCCCCGAAATCTTGTTTGAAGGACCCCTCTTTCTGAGATACTAGGTCTTTATGCTTAGTGATATCTAGGGTATTATCCCGGGACTTCTGATAATGCAGAAGCAATGGCCTAGTTCCCGGAGAAGACTTTATGCTTGCTTGAAAAATAGCGCCGCCCTCAGCATAAATGATGAGACAATAAAATTGCTAATCAATGCTGTTGTAAAAAAGATCCTCTAAAGGGGACCCACCAAAAGTCGAGCCGTCATCTATCTGCTGAACGGAAGTTCTGACCTGAGCTCTCACGGTTTCGCAATTTAACCCCTTACATATATCATCTAGGTATACTCACCTGTAAGGCTGAATATTGGGATCTGTATACGGGGGTATATTCTGAGGTGGGACACGCGAATAAGTTTAAGTGCTTAAGACATTAATCTCGTATCTCGAAACAGTTGAACTTTGTGTGAAAATTTAAGTGGATCAGTATACTGACAATCTAAGTGAATTGTTTAGAACTTAAAATGTATAAAGCTTAACGGTGTTGGTGATTTGTCTCATAAACTGATATGATCCTCTTACACAAACTCACAAAAATATTGTTTGGGAATATTTCTTTACTGCATTTCATTTCTGTTATATTAAAAATCCAAAAAGATTTTCGGTGTGTTTTAGCATAAATTTTGAAAAATCCAAAAAGATTTTAGACGACTGATGTTGAAAAGCTGATTTTCAAAATTCTGAGTGCTAAACATGACGAACAGGTTTGGGAAAGTTTGTTTGAAGATGTGTGAAATGAAAATGATATATATTCAAGTGGTTCATCAGAAATTGACATGATAAATCATTTTGTTTGATACTTAAAAATGATGTATTCAGGGTTGTGTCTTCAAGTGATTAGCAAAGTTTCTAAATTTGTTATATCTTATCTTTTATGAAACTTATGTTTTGGGTAGAGAATATGCAGGTGAGTCAAGTTATGATACCTGAACCTGTGAAAGCCAGACTACGATCCCAGCACATCTTGAGGGGGAGTCGGTTAGAAAGAGAGAATCTGATGTTGCTAGAGTCAACTGTTGATCCTGAAGAATACAAGAGAGAGTTACATCATCCGAAGAGGAGATTAGTTGAAGAATGTTAGAGTGAGGCAAGAGTCAGATCGAGATTCTAAAAAGAGCCCAAAGACTGATAAAGACTGAAGATTGTGAAGACTCGACACTTAAGACTCGTCAACATCTGAGGGGGAGTCTGTTGGTGCATACATCTGTTGACTTCGTCTTATATTGAGTCTTGGTTACGTTGCGGATCTGATCAAGCATGATGTCATCATATTCAATGATGACATCATAAAGATGACATCATCATGCTACATCACATGAAATATAACATGCATTCATGAATCAGATATATGTATTTTAGAATTTCGCTTGAACATTAAACTGGTAGATTCGCTTGAAAGTTTATTAGGAGGTTTCGCTTGAATTGACCTGTTATGTTTCAAGTGAACTAAGAAGGTTATATATAGGCTTGTGTTCTTGTCATTTGTAACGGAATTCATAAATGATACCGAGGTGCTGCCAGTATTTCTTGTGACTGTAATCATTGCTAATTCAATATACAAGAAGATTAAAGTGATATTCAAGCTGTTTCAAGTCTATACGTCTGTTTCCGCCTTTTGTATAGTCTAAGAACTCTTCCGAACGACTCATTCAGGTCGCGATTCGATCCTACAACAATGGTGTAAAATTAAAAGGGGATATATCGGGATAGGATTCTAGTTACAAGAACAAGGGCCAAACTAACCACCCAAGAATAGAATCGTCGAGCGAAAACACTTGACAACCTCCTAGAAGCAGCTTTTCTTACCACCAGACCTTTCTCCATCAATTAGGAATCTGATGTCGTCACTAAACACATTCCTTAAATTGTAGACACTTGTTGAGTGGTTTTTTTTTGGTGTCTAATCCGCATATTTATCACCATTGCCCTTGATTTTCTTGACTGTATATCTCTTAAATGTCAACATATAAACGTGTGATTTAGTTTACGAAGATTTTTCAATGCCGAGAACCTCGATCAGAGAGTAAAAAAGGCTAAAGGTTCACAATGGTGTAAAATTAAAATGTGATATACCGGGCTAGGGTTCGAGTTACAAGAACAAGGGCCATACCAACCACCCAAAAATGGAATCATCGAGCAAAAACACTTGACAACATCCTAGAAGCAGCTTTTCTTGCCACCAGACCTTTCTCCATCAATTAGGAATCTGATACCGTCACTAAACACATTCCTTAAATTGTAGCCGTTTGTTGAGTGTTTTTTTTGGTGTCTAATCCGCATATATATCACCATTTCCCTTCATTTTCTTGATGGTATATCTCTTAAATGTCAACATATACACGTGTGATTTAGTTTGCGAAGATTTTTCAATGCCGAGAACCTCGATTAGAGAGTATAAAAAGGCGTAAGGTTCACAATGGTGTAAAATTAAAATAGGATATACCGGGATAGGATTTGAGTCACAGGAACAAGGGCCAAACCAACCACCTAAGAGTGGAATAGTCGACCGAAAACACAAGACAACCTCCTAGAAATCAGCTTTTCTTGCCACCAGACCTTTATCCATCAATTAGGAATCTGATGCCGTCGCTAAACACATTCCTTAAATTGTAGCCATTCATTGAGTGCTTTTTTTGTGTCTAATCCGTATATATATCACCATTGCCCTTGATTTTCTTGACAGTATATCTCTTAAATGTCAACATATACACGTGTGATTTAGTTTACGAAGATTTTCAATGCAGAGAACCTCGATCAGAGAGTAAAAAAGGCGTAAGGTTCACAACGGTGTAAAATTAAAATGGGATATACCGGGCTAGGATTGGAGTTACAGGAACAAGGGCCAAACCAACCACCCAAGAATGGAATCGTCGAACGAAAACACTTGACAACCTCCTAGAAGCAGCTTTTCTTGCCACCAGACCTTTCTCCATCAATTAGGAATCTGATGCCATCACTAAACACATTCCTTAAATTGTAGCCATTTGTTGAGTGTTTTTTTTTTTTTGATGTCTAATCCGCATATATATCACCATTGCCCTTGATTTTCTTGACTGTATACATCTTAAATGTCAACATATACACGTGTGATTTAGTTTACGAAGATTTTTCAATGCCGAGAACCTCGATCCGAGAGTAAAAAAGGCGTATGGTTCACAATGGTGTAAAATTAAAATTTGATATACCGGGCTAGGATTCGAGTTACAGGAACAAGGGCCAAACCAACCACCCTAGAATGGAATCGTCAAGCGAAAACACTTGACAACCTCCTAGAATCAGCTTTTCTTGCCACCAGACCTTTCTCTATCAATTAGGAATATGATGCCGTCACCAAACACATTCCTTAAATTGTTTCCATTTGTTGAGTGTTTTTTTGTGTCTAATCCGCATATATATCAATTTCCCTTGATTTTGTTGACTGTATATCTCTTAAATGTCAACATATACACGTGTGATTTAGTTTACGAAGATTTTTCAATGCCGAGAACCATGATCAGAGAATAAAAAAGGCGTAAGGTTCACAATGGTGTAAAATTAAAATGGGATAAACCCTGGTTAGGATTCGAGTTACAGGAACAAGGGCCAAACCAACCACCCAAGAATGGAATCGTCGAGTGAAAACACTTGACAACCTCCTACAAGCAGCTTTTCTTGCCACCAGACCTTTCTCCATCAATTAGGAATCTGATGCCGTCACTAAACACATTCCTTAAATTGTAGCCATTTGTTGAGTGTTTTTTTTATCTCTAATCCGCATATATATCACCATTGTCCTTGATTTTCTTGATTGTATATCTCTTAAATGTCAACATATACACGTGTGATTTAGTTTACAAAGATTTTTCAATGCCAAGAACCTCGATCAGAGATTAAAAAAGGCGTAAGGTTCACAATGGTGTAAAATTAAAATGGGATATACCCGAATAGGATTCGAGTTACAGGAACAAGGGCCAAACCAACCACCCAAGAAAGGAATCGTCGACCGAAAACACTTGACGACCTCCTAGAAGCAGCTTTTCTTACCACCAGACCTTTCTCCATGAATTAGGAATCTGATGCCGTCACTAAACATATTCCTTAAATTGTAGCCATTCGTTTAGTGTTTTTTTTTGTGTCTAATCTGCATATATATCACCATTGCCCTTGATTTTCTTGACAGTATATCTCTTAAATGTCAACATATACACGTGTGATTTAGTTTACGAAAATTTTCAATGCCGAGAACCTCGATCAGAGAGTAAAAAAGGCGTAAGGTTCACAACGGTGTAAAATTAAAATGGGATATACCGGGCTAGGATTGGAGTTACAAGAACAAGGGTCAAACCAACCACCCAAGAATGGAATCGTCGAGCGAAAACACTTGACAACCTCCTAGAAGCAGCTTTTCTTGCCACCAGACATTTCTCCATCAATTAGGAATCTGATGCCGTCACTAAACACATTCCTTAAATTTTAGCCATTTGTTGAGTGTTTTTTTTTATGTCTAATCCGCATATATATCACCATTGCCCTTGATTTTCTTGACTGTATACATCTTAAATGTCAACATATACACGTGTGATTTAGTTTACGAAGGTTTTTCATTGCCGAGAACCTCGATCCGAGAGTAAAAAAGGCGTAAGGTTCACAATGGTGTAAAATTAAAATTGGATATACCGGGCTAGGATTTGAGTTACAGGAACAAGGGCCAAACCAACCACCCAAGAATGGAATCGTCAAGCGAAAACACTTGACAACCTCCTAGAATCAGCTTTTCTTGCCACCAGACCTTTCTCCATCAATTAGGAATCTGATGCCGTCACCAAACACATTCCTTAAATTGTAGCCATTTGTTAAGTGTTTTTTTTTTTGTGTTTAATCCGCATATATATATATCCATTGCCCTTGATTTTCTTAACTGTATATCTCTTAAATGTCAACATATACACGTGTGATTCAGTTTACGAAGATTTTTCAATGCCGAAAACCATGATCAGAGAATAAAAAAGGCGTAAGGTTCACAATGGTGTAAATTTAAAATGGGATAAACCCTGGTTAGGATTCGAGTTACAGGAACAAGGGCTAAACCAACCACCCAAGAATGGAATCGACGAGCGAAAACACTTGACAACCTCCTAGAAGCAGTTTTTCTTGCCACCAGACCTTTCTCCATCAATTAGGAATCTGATGCCGTCACTAAACACATTCCTTAAATTGTAGCCATTTGCTGAGTGTTTTTTTTTTTTTTGTGTCTAATCCTCATATATATCACCATTGCCCTTCATTTTCTTGACTGTATATCTCTTAAATGTCAACATATACACGTGTGATTTTGTTTACAAAGATTTTTCAATGCCAAGAACCTCGATCAGAGATTAAAAAAGGCGTAAGGTTCACAATGGTGTAAAATTAAAATGGGATATACCGGGCTAGGATTCGAGTTACAGGAACAAGGGCCAAACCAACCACCCAAGAAAGGAATCGTCAACCGAAAACACTTGACGACCTCCTTAAAGCAGCTTTTCTTGCCACCAGACCTTTCTCCATAAATTAGGAATCTGATGCCGTCACTAAAACATTCCTTAAATTGTAGCCATTTGTTGAGTGTTTTTTTTATGTCTAATCCGCATATATATCACCATTGCCCTTGATTTTCTTGACTGTATATCTCTTAAATGTCAACATATACACGTGTAATTTAGTTTATGAATATTTTTCAATGCCGAGAACCTCGATCAGAGAGTAAAAAAGGCGTAAGGTTCACAATGGTGTAAAATTAAAATGGGATATACCGAGCTAGGATTCGAGTTACATGTAGAAGGGCCAAACCAACCACCCAAGAATGGAATCGTCGAGCGAAAACACTTGACAACCTCCTAGAAGCAGCTTTTCTTGCCACCAGACCATTCTCCATCAATTAGGAATCTGATGCCACCACTAAACACATTCCTTAAATTGTAGCCATTTGTTGAGTGTATTTTGTTTGGTGTCTATTCCGCATATATATCACCATTGCCCTTGATTTTGTTGACTGTATATCTCTTATATGTCAACATATACACGTGTGATTTAGTTTACGAAGATTTTTCAATTGGGAGAACCTCGATCAGAGAGTAAAAAAGCGCAAGTTCAAAATGGTGTAAAATTAAAATGGGATATACCGGGCTAGGATTCGAGTTACAGGAACAAGGTCCAAACCAACCACCCAAGAATGGAATCGTCTAGCGAAAACACATGACAACCTCCTAGAAGCAGCTTTTCTTGCCACCAGAACTTTCTCTATCAATTAGGAATCTGATGCTGTTACTAAACACATTCCATAAATTGTAGCCATTTCTTGAGTGTTTTTTTTGTGTCTAATCCGCATATATATCACCATTGCCCTTGATTTTCTGGACTGTATATTTCTTAAATGTCAACATATACACGTGTGATTTAGTTACGAAGAGTTTTCAATGCCGAGAACCTCGATCAGAGAGTAAAAAAGGTGTAAGGTTCACAATGGTGTAAAATTAAAATGGGATATACCGGGCTGGGATTCGAGTTACAGGAACAAGGGCCAAACCAACCACCCAAGAATGGAATCGTCGAGCGAAAACACTTTACAACCACCTAGAAGCAGCTTTTCTTGCCACCAGACCTTTCTCCATCAATTAGGAATCTGATGCCGTCACTAAACACATTCCTTAAATTGTAGCCATTTGTTGAGAGTTTTTTTTTTTTTTTGTGTCTATCCGCATATATATCACCATTACCCTTGATTTTCTTGACTGTATATCTCTTAAATGTCAACATATACATGTGTGATTTAGTTTACGATGATTTTTCAATGCCGAGAACCTCAAACAGAGAGTAAAAAAGGCGTAAGGTTCAAAATGGTGTAAAATTAAAATGCGATATACCGGGCTAGGATTCGAGTTATAGAAACAATGGCCAAACAAACCACCCAAGAATGGATTCGTCGGGCGAAAACACTTGACAACCTCCTAACAGCAGCTTTTTTTGCCACCAGACCTTTCTCCATCAATTAGGAATCTGATGCCGTCACTAAACACATTCTTTAAATTGCAGCCATTTCTTGAGTGTTTTTTTTTTGTGTCTAATCCGCATATATATCACTATTGCCCTTGATTTTCTTGACTGTATATCTCTTAAATGTCAACATATACACCTGTGATTTAGTTTACGTAGATTTTTCAATGCCGAGAACCTCGATCAGAGAGTAAAAAAAGGCTTAAGGTTCACAATGGTGTAAAATTATAATAGGATATACCGGGCTAGGATTCGAGTTACAGGAACAAGGGCCAAACCAACCACCCAAGAATAGAATCGTCAAGCGAAAACACTTGACAACCTCCTAGAAGCAGCTTTTCTTGCCACCAAACCATTCTCCATCAATTAGGAATCTGATGCTGTCACTAAACACATTACTTAAATTGTAGCCATTTGTTGAGTGTTTTTTTTTTTGTGTTTAATCCGCATATATATCACCATTGCCCTTGATTTTCTTGACTGTATATCTCTTAAATGTCAACATACACACGTGTGATTTAGTTTACGAAAATTTTCAATATCGAGAACCTCGATCAGAGAGTAAAAAAGGTGTAAGGTTCACACCGGTGTAAAATTAAAATGGGATATACCGGGCTAGGATTGGAGTTACAGGAACAAGGGCCAAACCAACCACCCAAGAATGGAATCGTCGAGCAAAAACACTTTACAACCTCCTAGAAGCAACTTTTCTTGCCACCGGACCTTTCTCCATCAATTAGGAATCTGATGCCGTCACCAAACACATTCCTTAAATTGTAGCCATTTGTTGAGTGTTTTTTTATGTCTAATCCGCATATATATCACCATTGCCCTTGATTTTCTTGACTGTATATCTCTTAAATGTCAACATATATACGTGTGATTTAGTTTACGAAGATTTTTCAATGCCGAGAACCATGATCAGAGACTAAAAAAGGCGTAAGGTTCACAATGGTGTAAAATTAAAATTGGATATACCGGGCTAGGTTTCCAGTTACAGGAACAAGGGCCAAACCAACCATCCAAGAATGGAATCGTCAAGCGAAAACACTTAACAATCTCCTAGAAGTAGCTTTTCTTGCCACCAGACCTTTCTCCATCAATTAGGAATCTGATGCCGTCACTAAACACATTCCTTAAATTGTAGCCATTTGTTGAGTGTTTTTTTTTCTGTCTAATCCGCATATATATCACCATTGCCCTTGATTTTCTTGACTGTATATCTCTTAAGTGTCATCATATACACGTGTGATTTAGTTTACGAAGATTTTTCAATGCCGAGAACCATGATCAGAGAATAAAAAAGGCGTAAGGTTCACAATGGTGTAAAATTAAAATGGGATATACCCTGCTTAGGATTTGAGTTACAGGAACAATGGCCTAACCAACCACCCAAGAATGGAATCGTCGAGCGAAAACACTTGACACCCTCCTAGAAGCAGTTTTTCTTGCCACCAGACCTTTCTCCATCAATTAGGAATCTGATGCCATCTCTAAACACATTCCTTAAATTGTAGCCATTTGTTGAGTATTTTTTTTGGTGTCTAATCCGCATATATATCACCATTGCCCTTGATTTTCTTGACTGTATATCTCTTAACTGTCAACATATACACGTGTGATTTAGTTTACGAAGATTTTTCAATTCCGATAACCTCGATCAGAGAGTAAAAAAGGCGTAAGGTTCACAATGGTGTAAAATTAAAATGGGATATACCGGGCTTGTATTCGAGTTACAGGAACAAGGGCCAAAACAACCACCCAAGAATGGAATCGTCGAGCAAAAACACTTGACAACCTCCTAGAAGCAGCTTTTTTTGCCACCAGACCTTTCTCCATCAATTATTAATCTGATGCCGTCACTAAACACATTCCTTAAATTGTAGCCATTTGTTGAGTGTTTTTTTTTTTGTGTCTAATCCGCATATAATTCACCATTGCCCTTGATTTTCTCGACTGTATATCTCTTAAATGTCAACATATACACGTGTGATTTAGTTTACGAAGATTTTTCAATGCCGAGAACCTCGATCAGAGAGTTAAAAAGGCGTTAGGTTCACAATGGTGTAAAATTAAAATGGGATATACCGGGCTAGGATTCGAGTTACAGGAACAAGGGCTAAACCAACCACCAAAGAATGGAATCGTCGAGAGAAAACTCTTGACAACCTCCTAGAAGCAGTTTTTCTTGCCACCAGACCTTTCTCCATCAATTAGTAATCTGATGCCGTCACTAAACACATTTCTTAAATTGTAGCCATTTGTTGAGTGTTTTTTTGGTGTTTAATCCGCATAGATATCACCATTGCCCTTGATTTTCTTGACTGTGTATCTCTTAAATGTCAACATATACACGTGTGATTTAGTTAACGAAGATTTTTCAATGCCGAGAACCTCGATCAGGGAGTAAAAAAGGCGTATGGTTCACAATGGTGTAAAATTAAAATGGGATATACCGGGCTAGGATTCGAGTTACTGGTAAAAGGGCCAAACCAACCACCCAAGAATGGAATCGTCGAGCGAAAACACTTGACAACCTCCTAGAAGCAGCTTTTCTTGCCACCAGAACATTCTCCATCAATTAGGAATCTGATGCCACCACTAAACACATTCCTTAAATTGTAGCCATTTGTTGAGTGTATTTTGTTTGGTGTCTATTCCGCATATATATCACCATTGCCCTTGATTTTGTTGACTGTATATCTCTTATATGTCAACATATACACGTGTGATTTAGTTTACGAAGATTTTTCAATTGGGAGAACCTCGATCAGAGAGTAAAAAAGCGCAAGTTCAAAATGGTGTAAAATTAAAATGGGATATACCGGGCTAGGATTCGAGTTACAGGAACAAGGTCCAAACCAACCACCCAAGAATGGAATCGTCTAGCGAAAACACATGACAACCTCCTAGAAGCAGCTTTTCTTGCCACCAGAACTTTCTCTATCAATTAGGAATCTGATGCTGTTACTAAACACATTCCATAAATTGTAGCCATTTCTTGAGTGTTTTTTTTGTGTCTAATCCGCATATATATCACCATTGCCCTTGATTTTCTGGACTGTATATTTCTTAAATGTCAACATATACACGTGTGATTTAGTTACGAAGAGTTTTCAATGCCGAGAACCTCGATCAGAGAGTAAAAAAGGTGTAAGGTTCACAATGGTGTAAAATTAAAATGGGATATACCGGGCTGGGATTCGAGTTACAGGAACAAGGGCCAAACCAACCACCCAAGAATGGAATCGTCGAGCGAAAACACTTTACAACCTCCTAGAAGCAAGCTTTTCTTGCCACCAGACCTTTCTCCATCAATTAGGAATCTGATGCCGTCACTAAACACATTCCTTAAATTGTAGCCATTTGTTGAGAGTTTTTTTTTTTTTGTGTCTATCCGCATATATATCACCATTACCCTTGATTTTCTTGACTGTATATCTCTTAAATGTCAACATATACATGTGTGATTTAGTTTACGATGATTTTTCAATGCCGAGAACCTCAAACAGAGAGTAAAAAAGGCGTAAGGTTCAAAATGGTGTAAAATTAAAATGCGATATACCGGGCTAGGATTCGAGTTATAGAAACAATGGCCAAACAAACCACCCAAGAATGGATTCGTCGGGCGAAAACACTTGACAACCTCCTAGAAGCAGCTTTTTTTGCCACCAGACATTTCTCCATCAATTAGGAATCTGATGCCGTCACTAAACACATTCTTTAAATTGCAGCCATTTCTTGAGTGTTTTTTTTTTGTGTCTAATCCGCATATATATCACTATTGCCCTTGATTTTCTTGACTGTATATCTCTTAAATGTCAACATATACACCTGTGATTTAGTTTACGTAGATTTTTCAATGCCGAGAACCTCGATCAGAGAGTAAAAAAAGGCTTAAGGTTCACAATGGTGTAAAATTATAATAGGATATACCGGGCTAGGATTCGAGTTACAGGAACAAGGGCCAAACCAACCACCCAAGAATAGAATCGTCAAGCGAAAACACTTGACAACCTCCTAGAAGCAGCTTTTCTTGCCACCAAACCATTCTCCATCAATTAGGAATCTGATGCTGTCACTAAACACATTACTTAAATTGTAGCCATTTGTTGAGTGTTTTTTTTTTGTGTTTAATCCGCATATATATCACCATTGCCCTTGATTTTCTTGACTGTATATCTCTTAAATGTCAACATACACACGTGTGATTTAGTTTACGAAAATTTTCAATATCGAGAACCTCGATCAGAGAGTAAAAAAGGTGTAAGGTTCACACCGGTGTAAAATTAAAATGGGATATACCGGGCTAGGATTCGAGTTACAGGAACAAGGGCCAAACCAACCACCCAAGAATGGAATCGTCGAGCAAAAACACTTTACAACCTCCTAGAAGCAACTTTTCTTGCCACCGGACCTTTCTCCATCAATTAGGAATCTGATGCCATCACCAAACACATTCCTTAAATTGTAGCCATTTGTTGAGTGTTTTTTTATGTCTAATCCGCATATATATCACCATTGCCCTTGATTTTCTTGACTGTATATCTCTTAAATGTCAACATATATACGTGTGATTTAGTTTACGAAGATTTTTCAATGCCGAGAACCATGATCAGAGACTAAAAAAGGCGTAAGGTTCACAATGGTGTAAAATTAAAATTGGATATACCGGGCTAGGTTTCCAGTTACAGGAACAAGGGCCAAACCAACCATCCAAGAATGGAATCGTCAAGCGAAAACACTTAACAATCTCCTAGAAGTAGCTTTTCTTGCCACCAGACCTTTCTCCATCAATTAGGAATCTGATGCCGTCACTAAACACATTCCTTAAATTGTAGCCATTTGTTGAGTGTTTTTTTTTCTGTCTAATCCGCATATATATCACCATTGCCCTTGATTTTCTTGACTGTATATCTCTTAAGTGTCATCATATACACGTGTGATTTAGTTTACGAAGATTTTTCAATGCCGAGAACCATGATCAGAGAATAAAAAAGGCGTAAGGTTCACAATGGTGTAAAATTAAAATGGGATATACCCTGCTTAGGATTCGAGTTACAGGAACAATGGCCTAACCAACCACCCAAGAATGGAATCGTCGAGCGAAAACACTTGACACCCTCCTAGAAGCAGCTTTTCTTGCCACCAGACCTTTCTCCATCAATTAGGAATCTGATGCCATCTCTAAACACATTCCTTAAATTGTAGCCATTTGTTGAGTATTTTTTTTGGTGTCTAATCCGCATATATATCACCATTGCCCTTGATTTTCTTGACTGTATATCTCTTAACTGTCAACATATACACGTGTGATTTAGTTTACGAAGATTTTTCAATTCCGATAACCTCGATCAGAGAGTAAAAAAGGCGTAAGGTTCACAATGGTGTAAAATTAAAATGGGATATACCGGGCTTATATTCGAGTTACAGGAACAAGGGCCAAAACAACCACCCAAGAATGGAATCGTCGAGCGAAAACACTTGACAACCTCCTAGAAGCAGCTTTTTTTGCCACCAGACCTTTCTCCATCAATTATTAATCTGATGCCGTCACTAAACACATTCCTTAAATTGTAGCCATTTGTTGAGTGTTTTTTTTTTGTGTCTAATCCGCATATAATTCACCATTGCCCTTGATTTTCTCGACTGTATATCTCTTAAATGTCAACATATACACGTGTGATTTAGTTTACGAAGATTTTTCAATGCCGAGAACCTCGATCAGAGAGTTAAAAAGGCGTTAGGTTCACAATGGTGTAAAATTAAAATGGGATATACCGGGCTAGGATTCGAGTTACAGGAACAAGGGCTAAACCAACCACCAAAGAATGGAATCGTCGAGCGAAAACTCTTGACAACCTCCTAGAAGCAGTTTTTCTTGCCACCAGACCTTTCTCCATCAATTAGTAATCTGATGCCGTCACTAAACACATTTCTTAAATTGTAGCCATTTGTTGAGTGTTTTTTTGGTGTTTAATCCGCATAGATATCACCATTGCCCTTGATTTTCTTGACTGTGTATCTCTTAAATGTCAACATATACACGTGTGATTTAGTTAACGAAGATTTTTCAATGCCGAGAACCTCGATCAGGGAGTAAAAAAGGCGTATGGTTCACAATGGTGTAAAATTAAAATGGGATATACCGGGCTAGGATTCGAGTTACTGGTAAAAGGGCCAAACCAACCACCAAAGAATGGAATCGTCGAGCGAAAACTCTTGACAACCTCCTAGAAGCAGTTTTTCTTGCCACCAGACCTTTCTCCATCAATTAGGAATCTGATGCCGTTACTAAACACATTTCTTAAATTGTAGCCATTTATTGAGTGTTTTTTTGTGTCTAATCCGCATATATATCACCATTGCCCTTGATTTTCTTGACTTTGTATCTCTTAAATGTCAACATATAAACGTGTGATTTAGTTAACGAAGATTTTTCAATGCCGAGAACCTCGATCAGGGAGTAAAAAAGGCGTATGGTTCACAATGGTGTAAAATTAAAATGGGATATACCGGGCTAGGATTCGAGTTACTGGTAAAAGGGCCAAACCAACCACCCAAGAATGGAATCGTCGAGCGAAAACACTTGACAACCTCCTAGAAGCAGCTTTTCTTGCCACCAAACCATTCTCCATCAATTAGGAATCTGATGCTGTCACTAAACACATTCCTTAAATTGTAGCCATTTGTTGAGTATTTTTTTTGTCTAATCCGCATATATATCACCATTGCCCTTGATTTTCTTGACTGTATATCTCTTAAATGTCAACATATACACGTGTGATTTAGTTTACGAAAATTTTTCAATGCCGATATCCTCGATCAGAGAGTAAAAAAGGCTTAAGGTTCACAATGGTGTAAAATTAAAATGGGATATATCGGGCTAGTATTCGAGTTACAGGAACAAGGGCCAAACCAACCACCCAAGAATGGAATAGTCGAGCGAAAACACTTGACAACCTCCTAGAAGCAGCTTTTCTTGCCACTAGACCTTTCTCCATCAATTAGGAATACGATGCCGTCACTAAACACATTCCTTAAACTGTAGCCATTTGTTGAGTGTTTTTTTTTGTGTCTAATCCGCATAGATATCACCATTGCCCTTGATTTTCTTGACTGTATATCTCATAAATGTCAACATATACACGTGTGATTTAGTTTACGAAGATTTTCAATGCCGAGAACCTCGCTCTGAGAGTAAAAAAGGCGTAAGGTTCACATTGGTGTAAAATTAAAATGGGATATACCGGGCTAGGATTCGAGTTACAGGAACAACGGCCAAACCAACCACCCAAGAATAGAATCATCGAGCGAAAACACTTGACAACCTCCTTGAAGCAGCTTTTCTTGCCACCAGAACCTTCTCCATCAATTAGGAATCTGATGCCGTCACTAAACACATTCCTTAAATTGTAGCCATTTGTTGAGTGTTTTTTTGGTGTCTAATCCGCATAGATATCACCATTTCCCTTGATTTTCTTGACTGTATATCTTTTAAATGTCAACATATATACATGTGATTTAGTTTACGAAGATTTTTCAATGCCGAGAACCTCAATCAGAGAGTAAAAAAGGCCTAAGGTTCACAATGGTGTAAAATTAAAATGGGATATACCGGGCTAGTATTCGAGTTACAGGAACAAGGGCCAAACCAACCACCCAAGAATGGAATCGTCGAGCAAAAACACTTGACAACCTCCTAGAAACAGCTTTTCTTGCCACTAGACCTTTCTACATCAATTAGGAATCCGATGCCGTCACTAAACACATTCCTTATATTGTAGCCATTTATTGAGTGTTTTTTTTTTGTGTCTAATCCTCATAGATATCACCATTGCCCTTGATTTTCTTGACTGTATATCTCAAAAATGTCAACATATACACGTGTGATTTCGTTTACGAAGATTTTTCAATGCCGAGAACCTCGATCAGAGAGTAAAAAAGGCGTAAGGTTCACAATGGTGTAAAATTAAAATGGGATATACCGGGCTAGGATTCGAGTTACAGGAACAAGGGCCAAACCAACCACCCAAGAATGGAATCGTCGAGCAAAAACACTTTACAACCTCCTAGAAGCAGCTTTTCTTGCCACCGGACCTTTCTCCATCAATTAGGAATCTGATGCCGTCACCAAACACATTCCGTAAATTGTAGCCATTTGTTGAGTGTTTTTTTTATGTCTAATCCGCATATATATCACCATTGCCCTTGATTTTCTTGACTGTATATCTCTTAAATGTCAACATATATACGTGTGATTTAGATTACGAATATTTTTCAATGCCGAGAACCATGATCAGAGACTAAAAAAGGCGTAAGGTTCACAATGGTGTAAAATTAAAATTGGATATACCGGGCTAGGATTCGAGTTACAGGAACAAGGGCCAAACCAACCATCCAAGAATGGAATCGTCAAGCGAAAACACTTAACAATCTCCTAGAAGTAGCTTTTCTTGCCACCAGACCTTTCTCCATCAATTAGGAATCTGATGCCGTCACTAAACACATTCCTTAAATTGTAGCCATTTGTTGAGTGTTTTTTTTGTGTCTAATCCGCATATATATCACCATTGCCCTTGATTTTCTTGACTGTATATCTCTTAAGTGTCAACATATAAACGTGTGATTTAGTTTACAAAGATTTTTCAATGCCGAGAACCATGATCAGAGAATAAAAAAGGCGTAAGGTTCACAATGGTGTAAAATTAAAATGGGATATACCCTGGTTAGGATTCGAGTTACAGGAACAATGGCCTAACCAACCACCCAAGAATGGAATCGTCGAGCGAAAACACTTGACACCCTTCTAGAAGCAGCTTTTCTTGCCACCAGACCTTTCTCCATCAATTAGGAATCAGATGCAGTCTCTAAACACATTCCTTAAATTGTAGCCATTTGTTGAGTATTTTTTTTGGTGTCTAATCCGCATATATATCACCATTGCCCTTGATTTTCTTGACTGTATATCTCTTAACTGTCAACATATACACGTGTGATTTAGTTTACGAAGATTTTTCAATTCCGAGAACCTCGATCAGAGAGTAAAAAAGGCGTAAGGTTCACAATGGTGTAAAATTAAAATGGGATATACCGGGCTAGTATTCGAGTTACAGGAACAAGGGCCAAAACAACCACCCAAGAATGGAATCGTCGAGCGAAAACACTTGACAACCTCCTAGAAGCAGCTTTTTTTGCCACCAGACCTTTCTCCAACAATTAGGAATCTAATGCCATCAATAAACACATTCCTTAAATTGTAGCCATTTGTTGAGTGTTTTTTTTTGTGTCTAATCTGCATATAATTCACCATTGCCCTTGATTTTCTCGACTGTATATCTCTTAAATGTCAACATATACACGTGTGATTTAGTTTACGAAGATTTTTCATTGCCAAGAACCTCGATCAGAGAGTAAAAAAGGCGTAAGGGTCACAATGGTGTAAAATTAAAATAGGATATACCGGGATAGGATTTGAGTCACAGGAACAAGGGCCAAACCAACCACCTAAGAGTGGAATAGTCGAGCGAAAACACAAGACAACCTCCTAGAAATCAGCTTTTCTTGCCACCAGACCTTTATCCATCAATTAGGAATCTGATGCCGTCGCTAAACACATTCCTTAAATTGTAGCCATTCATTGAGTGCTTTTTTTGTGTCTAATTCGTATATATATCACCATTGCCCTTGATTTTCTTGACAGTATATCTCTTAAATGTCAACATATACACGTGTGATTTAGTTTACGAAGATTTTCAATGCAGAGAACCTCGATCAGAGAGTAAAAAAGGCGTAAGGTTCACAACGGTGTAAAATTAAAATGGGATATACCGGGCTAGGATTGGAGTTACAGGAACAAGGGCCAAACCAACCACCCAAGAATGGAATCGTCGAACGAAAACACTTGACAACCTCCTAGAAGCAGCTTTTCTTGCCACCAGACCTTTCTCCATCAATTAGGAATCTGATGCCATCACTAAACACATTCCTTAAATTGTAGCCATTTGTTGAGTGTTTTTTTTTTTTTTATGTCTAATCCGCATATATATCACCATTGCCCTTGATTTTCTTGACTGTATACATCTTAATTGTCAACATATACACGTGTGATTTAGTTTACGAAGATTTTTCAATGCTGAGAACCTCGATCCGAGAGTAAAAAAGGCGTAAGGTTCACAATGGTGTAAAATTAAAATTTGATATACCGGGCTAGGATTCGAGTTACAGGAACAAGGGCCAAACCAACCACCCTAGAATGGAATCGTCAAGCGAAAACACTTGACAACCTCCTAGAATCAGTTTTTCTTGCCACCAGACCTTTCTCTATCAATTAGGAATATGATGCCGTCACCAAACACATTCCTTAAATTGTTTCCATTTGTTGAGTGTTTTTTTGTGTCTAATCCGCATATATATCAATTTCCCTTGATTTTGTTGACTGTATATCTCTTAAATGTCAACATATACACGTGTGATTTAGTTTACGAAGATTTTTCAATGCCGAGAACCATGATCAGAGAATAAAAAAGGCGTAAGGTTCACAATGGTGTAAAATTAAAATGGGATAAACCCTAGTTAGTATTCGAGTTACAGGAACAAGGGCCAAACCAACCACCCAAGAATGGAATCGTCGAGTGAAAACACTTGACAACCTCCTAGAAGCAGCTTTTCTTGCCACCAGACCTTTCTCCATCAATTAGGAATCTGATGCCGTCACTAAACACATTCCTTAAATTGTAGCCATTTGTTGAGTGTTTTTTTTTTTATCTCTAATCCGCATATATATCACCATTGTCCTTGATTTTCTTGATTGTATATCTCTTAAATGTCAACATATACACGTGTGATTTAGTTTACAAAGATTTTTCAATGCCAAGAACCTCGATCAGAGATTAAAAAAGGCGTAAGGTTCACAATGGTGTAAAATTAAAATGGGATATACCCGACTAGGATTCGAGTTACAGGAACAAGGGCCAAACCAACCACCCAAGAAAGGAATCGTCGACCGAAAACACTTGACGACCTCCTAGAAGCAGCTTTTCTTACCACCAGACCTTTCTCCAAGAATTTTGGAATCTGATGCCGTCACTAAACATATTCCTTAAATTGTAGCCATTCGTTTAGTGTTTTTTTTTGTGTCTAATCTGCATATATATCACCATTGCCCTTGATTTTCTTGACAGTATATCTCTTAAATGTCAACATATACACGTGTGATTTAGTTTACGAAAATTTTCAATGCCGAGAACCTCGATCAGAGAGTAAAAAAGGCGTAAGGTTCACAACGGTGTAAAATTAAAATGGGATATACCGGGCTAGGATTTTAGTTACAAGAACAAGGGTCAAACCAACCACCCAAGAATGGAATCGTCGAGCGAAAACACTTGACAACCTCCTAGAAGCAGCTTTTCTTGCCACCAGACATTTCTCCATCAATTAGGAATCTGATGCCGTCACTAAACACATTCCTTAAATTGTAGCCATTTGTTGAGTGTTTTTTTTTTTTTTTTGATGTCTAATCCGCATATATATCACCATTGCCCTTGATTTTCTTGACTGTATACATCTTAAATGTCAACATATACACGTGTGATTTAGTTTACGAAGATTTTTCATTGCCGAGAACCTCGATCCGAGAGTAAAAAAGGCGTATGGTTCACAATGGTGTAAAATTAAAATTGGATATACCGGGCTAGGATTTGAGTTACAGGAACAAGGGCCAAACCAACCACCCAAGAATGGAATCGTCAAGCGAAAACACTTGACAACCTCCTAGAATCAGCTTTTCTTGCCACCAGACCTTTCTCCATCAATTAGGAATCTGATGCCGTCACCAAACACATTCCTTAAATTGTAGCCATTTCTTGAGTGTTTTTTTTTTGTGTTTAATCCGCATATATATATCCATTGCCCTTGATTTTCTTAACTGTATATCTCTTAAATGTCAACATATACACGTGTGATTCAGTTTACGAAGATTTTTCAATGCCGAAAACCATGATCAGAGAATAAAAAAGGCGTAAGGTTCACAATGGTGTAAATTTAAAATGGGATAAACCCTGGTTAGGATTCGAGTTACAGGAACAATGGCTAAACCAACCACCCAAGAATGGAATCGACGAGCGAAAACACTTGACAACCTCCTAGAAGCAGTTTTTCTTGCCACCAGACCTTTCTCCATCAATTAGGAATCTGATGCCGTCACTAAACACATTCCTTAAATTGTAGCCATTTGTTGAGTGTTTTTTTTTTTTTTGTGTCTAATCCTCATATATATCACCATTGCCCTTCATTTTCTTGACTGTATATCTCTTAAATGTCAACATATACACGTGTGATTTTGTTTACAAAGATTTTTCAATGCCAAGAACCTCCATCAGAGATTAAAAAAGGCGTAAGGTTCACAATGCTGTAAAATTAAAATGGGATATACCGGGCTAGGATTCGAGTTACAGGAACAAGGGCCAAACCAACCACCCAAGAAAGGAATCGTCAACCGAAAACACTTGACGACCTCCTCGAAGCAGCTTTTCTTGCCACCAGACCTTTCTCCATAAATTAGGAATCTGATGCCGTCACTAAAACATTCCTTAAATTGTAGCCATTTGTTGAGTGTTTTTTTTATGTCTAATCCGCATATATATCACCATTGCCCTTGATTTTCTTGACTGTATATCTCTTAAATGTCAACATATACACGTGTAATTTAGTTTACGAATATTTTTCAATGCCGAGAACCTCGATCAGAGAGTAAAAAAGGCGTAAGGTTCACAATGGTGTAAAATTAAAATGGGATATACCGAGCTAGGATTCGAGTTACATGTAGAAGGGCCAAACCAACCACCCAAGAATGGAATCGTCGAGCGAAAACACTTAACAACCTCCTAGAAGCAGCTTTTCTTGCCACCAGACCATTCTCCATCAATTAGGAATCTGATGCCACCACTAAACACATTCCTTAAATTGTAGCCATTTGTTGAGTGTATTTTGTTTGGTGTCTAATCCGCATATATATCACCATTGTCCTTGATTTTGTTGACTGTATATCTCTTATATGTCAACATATACACGTGTGATTTAGTTTACGAAGATTTTTCAATTGGGAGAACCTCGATCAGAGAGTAAAAAAGCGCAAGTTCAAAATGGTGTAAAATTAAAATGGGATATACCGGGCTAGGATTCGAGTTACAGGAACAAGGTCCAAACCAACCACCCAAGAATGGAATCGTCTAGCGAAAACACATGACAACCTCCTAGAAGCAGCTTTTCTTGCAACCAGAACTTTCTCTATCAATTAGGAATCTGATGCTGTTACTAAACACATTCCATAAATTGTAGCCATTTCTTGAGTGTTTTTTTTGTGTCTAATCCGCATATATATCACCATTGCCCTTGATTTTCTTGACTGTATACATCTTAAATGTCAACATATACACGTGTGATTTAGTTTACGAAGATTTTTCATTGCCGAGAACCTCGATCCGAGAGTAAAAAAGGCGTATGGTTCACAATGGTGTAAAATTAAAATTGGATATACCGGGCTAGGATTTGAGTTACAGGAACAAGGGCCAAACCAACCACCCAAGAATGGAATCGTCAAGCGAAAACACTTGACAACCTCCTAGAATCAGCTTTTCTTGCCACCAGACCTTTCTCCATCAATTAGGAATCTGATGCCGTCACCAAACACATTCCTTAAATTGTAGCCATTTCTTGAGTGTTTTTTTTTGTGTTTAATCCGCATATATATATCCATTGCCCTTGATTTTCTTAACTGTATATCTCTTAAATGTCAACATATACACGTGTGATTCAGTTTACGAAGATTTTTCAATGCCGAAAACCATGATCAGAGAATAAAAAAGGCGTTAGGTTCACAATGGTGTAAAATTAAAATGGGATATACCGGGCTAGGATTCGAGTTACAGGAACAAGGGCTAAACCAACCACCAAAGAATGGAATC
This sequence comes from Helianthus tuberosus, assembly GCA_030545235.1. Lineage (NCBI taxonomy): Eukaryota > Viridiplantae > Streptophyta > Magnoliopsida > Asterales > Asteraceae > Helianthus > Helianthus tuberosus. The sequence goes on from CM060452.1 coordinate 6,937,828, forward strand.
GTAGAGCGAAAACTCTTGACAACCTCCTAGAAGCAGTTTTTCTTGCCACCAGACCTTTCTCCATCAATTAGTAATCTGATGCCGTCACTAAAAACATTTCTTAAATTGTAGCCATTTGTTGAGTGTTTTTTTGGTGTTTAATCCGCATAGATATCACCATTGCCCTTGATTTTCTTGACTGTGTATCTCTTAAATGTCAACATATACACGTGTGATTTAGTTAACGAAGATTTTTCAATGCCGAGAACCTCGATCAGGGAGTAAAAAAGGCGTATGGTTCACAATGGTGTAAAATTAAAATGGGATATACCGGGCTAGGATTCGAGTTACTGGTAAAAGGGCCAAACCAACCACCAAAGAATGGAATCGTCGAGCGAAAACTCTTAACAACCTCCTAGAAGCAGTTTTTTTTCCACCAGACCTTTCTCCATCAATTAGGAATCTGATGCCGTTACTAAACACATTTCTTAAATTGTAGCCATTTATTGAGTGTTTTTTTGTGTCTAATCCGCATATATATCACCATTGCCCTTGATTTTCTTGACTTTGTATCTCTTAAATGTCAACATATAAACGTGTGATTTAGTTAACGAAGATTTTTCAATGCCGAGAACCTCGATCAGGGAGTAAAAAAGGTGTATGGTTCACAATGGTGTAAAATTAAAATGGGATATACCGGGCTAGGATTCGAGTTACTGGTAAAAGGGCCAAACCAACCACCCAAGAATGGAATCGTCGAGCGAAAACACTTGACAACCTCCTAGAAGCAGCTTTTCTTGCCACCAAACCATTCTCCATCAATTAGGAATCTGATGCTGTCACTAAACACATTCCTTAAATTGTAGCCATTTGTTGAGTGTTTTTTTTGTCTAATCCGCATATATATCACCATTGCCCTTGATTTTCTTGACTGTATATCTCTTAATTGTCAACATATACACGTGTGATTTAGTTTACGAAAATTTTTCAATGCCGATATCCTCGATCAGAGAGTAAAAAAGGCTTAAGGTTCACAATGGTGTAAAATTAAAATGGGATATATCGGGCTAGTATTCGAGTTACAGGAACAAGGGCCAAACCAACCACCCAAGAATGGAATAGTCGAGCGAAAACACTTGACAACCTCCTAGAAGCAGCTTTTCTTGCCACTAGACCTTTCTCCATCAATTAGGAATACGATGCCGTCACTAAACACATTCCTTAAACTGTAGCCATTTGTTGAGTGTTTTTTTTTTGTGTCTAATCCGCATAGATATCACCATTGCCCTTGATTTTCTTGACTGTATATCTCATAAATGTCAACATATACACGTGTGATTTAGTTTACGAAGATTTTCAATGCCGAGAACCTCGCTCTGAGAGTAAAAAAGGCGTAAGGTTCACAATGGTGTAAAATTAAAATGGGATATACCGGGCTAGGATTCGAGTTACAGGAACAACGGCCAAACCAACCACCCAAGAATAGAATCATCGAGCGAAAACACTTGACAACCTCCTTGAAGCAGCTTTTCTTGCCACCAGAACCTTCTCCATCAATTAGGAATCTGATGCCGTCACTAAACGCATTCCTTAAATTGTAGCCATTTGTTGAGTGATTTTTTGGTGTCTAATCCGCATAGATATCACCATTTCCCTTGATTTTCTTGACTGTATATCTTTTAAATGTCAACATATATACATGTGATTTAGTTTACGAAGATTTTTCAATGCCGAGAACCTCAATCAGAGAGTAAAAAAGGCCTAAGGTTCACAATGGTGTAAAATTAAAATGGGATATACCGGGCTAGTATTCGAGTTACAGGAACAAGGGCCAAACCAACCACCCAAGAATGGAATCGTCGAGCAAAAACACTTGACAACCTCCTAGAAAAACAGCTTTTCTTGCCACTAGACCTTTCTACATCAATTAGGAATCCGATGCCGTCACTAAACACATTCCTTATATTGTAGCCATTTATTGAGTGTTTTTTTTTTGTGTCTAATCCTCATAGATATCACCATTGCCCTTGATTTTCTTGACTGTATATCTCAAAAATGTCAACATATACACGTGTGATTTCGTTTACGAAGATTTGTCAATGCCGAGAACCTCGATCAGAGAGTAAAAAAGGCGTAAGGTTCACAATGGTGTAAAATTAAAATGGGATATACCGGGCTAGGATTCGAGTTACAGGAACAAGGGCCAAACCAACCACCCAAGAATGGAATCGTCGAGCAAAAACACTTTACAACCTCCTAGAAGCAGCTTTTCTTGCCACCGGACCTTTCTCCATCAATTAGGAATCTTATGCCGTCACCAAACACATTCCGTAAATTGTAGCCATTTGTTGAGTGTTTTTTTTATGTCTAATCCGCATATATATCACCATTGCCCTTGATTTTCTTGACTGTATATCTCTTAAATGTCAACATATATACGTGTGATTTAGTTTACGAATATTTTTCAATGCCGAGAACCATGATCAGAGACTAAAAAAGGCGTAAGGTTCACAATGGTGTAAAATTAAAATTGGATATACCGGGCTAGGATTCGAGTTACAGGAACAAGGGCCAAACCAACCATCCAAAATGGAATCGTCAAGCGAAAACACTTAACAATCTCCTAGAAGTAGCTTTTCTTGCCACCAGACCTTTCTCCATCAATTAGGAATCTGATGCCGTCACTAAACACATTCCTTAAATTGTAGCCATTTGTTGAGTGTTTTTTTTGTGTCTAATCCGCATATATATCACCATTGCCCTTGATTTTCTTGACTGTATATCTCTTAAGTGTCAACATATAAACGTGTGATTTAGTTTACGAAGATTTTTCAATGCCGAGAACCATGATCAGAGAATAAAAAAGGCGTAAGGTTCACAATGGTGTAAAATTAAAATGGGATATACCCTGGTTAGGATTCGAGTTACAGGAACAATGGCCTAACCAACCACCCAAGAATGGAATCGTCGAGCGAAAACACTTGACACCCTTCTAGAAGCAGCTTTTCTTGCCACCAGACCTTTCTCCATCAATTAGGAATCTGATGCAGTCTCTAAACACATTCCTTAAATTGTAGCCATTTGTTGAGTATTTTTTTTGGTGTCTAATCCGCATATATATCACCATTGCCCTTGATTTTCTTGACTGTATATCTCTTAACTGTCAACATATACACGTGTGATTTAGTTTACGAAGATTTTTCAATTCCGAGAACCTCGATCAGAGAGTAAAAAAGGCGTAAGGTTCACAATGGTGTAAAATTAAAATGGGATATACCGGGCTAGTATTCGAGTTACAGGAACAAGGGCCAAAACAACCACCCAAGAATGGAATCGTCGAGCGAAAACACTTGACAACCTCCTAGAAGCAGCTTTTTTTGCCACCAGACCTTTCTCCATCAATTAGGAATCTAATGCCATCAATAAACACATTCCTTAAATTGTAGCCATTTGTTGAGTGTTTTTTTTTGTGTCTAATCTGCATATAATTCACCATTGCCCTTGATTTTCTCGACTGTATATCTCTTAAATGTCAACATATACACGTGTGATTTAGTTTACGAAGATTTTTCATTGCCGAGAACCTCGATCAGAGAGTAAAAAAGGCGTTAGGTTCACAATGGTGTAAAATTAAAATGGGATATACCGGGCTAGGATTCGAGTTACAGGAACAAGGGCTAAACCAACCCCCAAAGAATGGAATCGTCGAGCGAAAACTCTTGACAACCTCCAAGAAGCAGTTTTTCTTGCCACCAGACCTTTCTCCATCAATTAGGAATCTGATGCCGTCACTAAACACATTTCTTAAATTGTAGCCATTTGTTGAGTGTTTTTTTTTTGTGTTTAATCCGCATAGATATCACCATTGCCCTTGATTTTCTTGACTGTGTATCTCTTAAATGTCAACATATACAAGTGTGATTTAGTTAACGAAGATTTTTCAATGCCGAGAACCTCGATCAGGGAGTAAAAAAGGCGTATGGTTCACAATGGTGTAAAATTAAAATGGGATATACCGGGCTAGGATTCGAGTTACTGGTAAAAGGGCCAAACCAACCACCAAAGAATGGAATCGTCGAGCGAAAACTCTTGACAACCTCTTAGAAGCAACTTTTCTTGCCACCAGACCTTTCTCCATCAATTAGGAATCTGATGCCGTCACTAAACACATTTCTTAAATTGTAGCCATTTGTTGAGTGTTTTTTTGTGTCTAATCCGCATATATATCACCATTGCCCTTGATTTTCTTGACTGTGTATCCCTTAAATGTCAACATATACACGTGTGATTTAGTTAACGAAGATTTTTCAATGCCGAGAACCTCGATCAGGGAGTAAAAAAGGCTTATGTTTCACAATGGTGTAAAATTAAAATGGGATATAACGGGCTAGGATTCGAGTTACTGGTAAAAGGGCCAAACCAACCACCCAAGAATGGAATCGTCGAGCGAAAACACTTGACAACCTCCTAGAAGCAGCTTTTCTTGCCACCAAACCATTCTCCATCAATTAGGAATCTGATGCCGTCACTAAACACATTCCTTAAATTGTAGCCATTTGTTGAGTGTTTTTTTGGTGTTTAATCCGCATAGATATCACCATTTCCCTTGATTTTCTTGACTGTATATCTTTTAAATGTCAACATATACACATGTGATTTAGTTTACGAAGATTTTTCAATGCCGAGAACCTCAATCAGAGAGTAAAAATGGCCTAAGGTTCACAATGGTGTAAAATTAAAATGGGATATACCGGGCTAGTATTCGAGTTACAGGAACAAGGGCCAAACCAACCACCTAAGAATGGAATCGTCGAGCAAAAACACTTGACAACCTCCTAGAAGCAGCTTTTCTTGCCACTAGACCTTTCTACATCAATTAGGAATCCGATACCGTCACTAAACACGTTCCTTATATTGTAGCCATTTATTGAGTGTTTTTTTGTGTCTAATCCGCATAGATATCACCATTGCCCTTGATTTTCTTGACTGTATATCTCAAAAATGTCAACATATACACGTGTGATTTCGTTTACGAAGATTTTTCAATGCCGAGAACCTCGATCAGAGAGTAAAAAAGGCGTAAGGTTCACAATGGTGTAAAATTAAAATTGGATATACCGGGCTAGGATTCGAGTTACAGGAACAAGGGCCAAACCAACCACCCAAGAATGGAATCGTCGAGCGAAAACACTTGAAAACCTCCTTGAAGCAGCTTTCGTTGCCACCTGACATTTCTCCATCAATTAGGAATCTGATACAGTCACTAAACACATTCCTTAAATTGTAGCCATTTGTTGAGTGTTTTTTTTTTTTTTGTGTGTCTATTCTGCATATATATCACCATTGCCCTTGATTTTCTTGACTGTATATCTCTTAAATGTCAACATATACACGTGTGATTTAGTTTACGAAGATTTTTCAATGCCGAGAACCTCGCTCTGAGAGTAAAAAAGGCGTAAGGTTCACAATGGTGTAAAATTAAAATGGGATATACCGGGCTAGGATTCGAGTTACAGGAACAAGGGCCAAACCAACCACCCAAGAATAGAATCATCGAGCGAAAACACTTGACAACCTCCTTGAAGCAGCTTTTCTTGCCACCAGACCTTTCTCCATCAATTAGCAATCTTATGCCGTCACTAAACACATTCCTTAAATTGTAGCCATTTGTTGAGTGTTTTTTTTTTTGTGTCTAATCCGCATAGATATCATCATTTCCCTTGATTTTCTTGACTGTATATCTTTTAAATGTCAACATATACACGTGTGATTTAGTTTACGAAGATTTTTCAATGCCGAGAACCTCAATCAGAGAGTAAAAAAGGCCTAAGGTTCACAATGGTGTAAAATTAAAATGGGATATACCGGGCTAGTATTCGAGTTACAGGAACAAGGGCCAAACCAACCACCCAAGAATGGAATCGTCGAGCAAAAACACTTGACAACCTCCTAGAAGCAGCTTTTCTTGCCACTAGACCTTTCTACATCAATTAGGAATCCGATGCCGTCACTAGACACATTCCTTAAATTGTAGCTATTTGTTGAGTGTTTTTTTTTTGTGTCTAATCCGCATAGATATCACCATCGCCCTTGATTTTCTTGACTGTATATCTCAAAAATGTCAACATATACACGTGTGATTTCGTTTACGAAGATTTTTCAATGCCGAGAACCTCGATCAGAGAGTAAAAAAGGCGTAAGGTTCACAATGGTGTAAAATTAAAATTGGATATACCGGGCTAGGATTCGAGTTACAGGAACAAGGGCCAAACCAACCACCCAAGAATGGAATCGTCGAGCGAAAACACTTGAAAACCTCCTTGAAGCAGCTTTCGTTGCCACCTGACATTTCTCCATCAATTAGGAATCTGATACAGTCACTAAACACATTCCTTAAATTGTAGCCATTTGTTGAGTGTTTTTTTTTTTTTTTGTGTCTATTCTGCATATATATCACCATTGCCCTTGATTTTCTTGACTGTATATCTCTTACATGTCAACATATACACGTGTGATTTAGTTTACGAAGATTTTTCAATGCCGAGAACCTCGCTCTGAGAGTAAAAAAGGCGTAAGGTTCACAATGGTGTAAAATTAAAATGGGATATACCGGGCTTGGATTCGAGTTACAGGAACAAGGGCCAAACCAACCACCCAAGAATAGAATCATCGAGCGAAAACACTTGACAACCTCCTTGAAACAGCTTTTCTTGCCACCAGACCTTTCTCCATCAATTAGGAATCTTATGCCGTCACTAAACACATTCCTTAAATTGTAGCCATTTGTTGAGTGTTTTTTTTGGTGTCTAATCCGCATAGATATCATCATTTCCCTTGATTTTCTTGACTGTATATCTTTTAAATGTCAACATATACACGTGTGATTTAGTTTACGAAGATTTTTCAATGCCGAGAACCTCAATCAGAGAGTAAAAAAGGCCTAAGGTTCACAATGGTGTAAAATTAAAATGGGATATACCGGGCTAGTATTCGAGTTACAGGAACAAGGGCCAAACCAACCACCCAAGAATGGAATCGTCGAGCAAAAACACTTGACAACCTCCTAGAAGCAGCTTTTCTTGCCACTAGACCTTTCTACATCAATTAGGAATCCGATGCCGTCACTAGACACATTCCTTAAATTGTAGCTATTTGTTGAGTGTTTTTTTTTTTGTGTCTAATCCGCATAGATATCACCATTGCCCTTGATTTTCTTGACTGTATATCTCAAAAATGTCAACATATACACGTGTGATTTCGTTTACGAAGATTTTTCAATGCCGAGAACCTCGATCAGAGAGTAAAAAAGGCGTAAGGTTCACAATGGTGTAAAATTAAAATTGGATATACCGGGCTAGGATTCGAGTTACAGGAACAATGGCCAAACCAACCACCCAAGAATGGAATCGTCGAGCGAAAACACTTGAAAACCTCCTTGAAGCAGCTTTCGTTGCCACCTGACATTTCTCCATCAATTAGGAATCTGATACAGTCACTAAACACATTCCTTAAATTGTAGCCATTTGTTGAGTGTTTTTTTTTTTTTTTTGTGTCTATTCTGCATATATATCACCATTGCCCTTGATTTTCTTGACTGTATATCTCTTAAATGTCAACATATACACGTGTGATTTAGTTTACGAAGATTTTTCAATGCCGAGAACCTCGCTCTGAGAGTAAAAAAGGCGTAAGGTTCACAATGGTGTAAAATTAAAATGGGATATACCGGGCTAGGATTCGAGTTACAGGAACAAGGGCCAAACCAACCACCCAAGAATAGAATCATCGAGCGAAAACACTTGACAACCTCCTTGAAGCAGCTTTTCTTGCCACCAGACCTTTCTCCATCAATTAGGAATCTTATGCCGTCACTAAACACATTCCTTAAATTGTAGCCATTTGTTGAGTGTTTTTTTTTTGTGTCTAATCCGCATAGATATCATCATTTCCCTTGATTTTCTTGACTGTATATCTTTTAAATGTCAACATATACACGTGTGATTTAGTTTACGAAGATTTTTCAATGCCGAGAACCTCAATCAGAGAGTAAAAAAGGCCTAAGGTTCACAATGGTGTAAAATTAAAATGGGATATACCGGGCTAGTATTCGAGTTACAGGAACAAGGGCCAAACCAACCACCCAAGAATGGAATCGTCGAGCAAAAACACTTGACAACCTCCTAGAAGCAGCTTTTCTTGCCACTAGACCTTTCTACATCAATTAGGAATCCGATGCCGTCACTAGACACATTCCTTAAATTGTAGCTATTTGTTGAGTGTTTTTTTTTGTGTCTAATCCGCATAGATATCACCATTGCCCTTGATTTTCTTGATTGTATATCTAAAAAATGTCAACATATACACGTGTGATTTCGTTTACGAAGATTTTTCAATGCCGAGAACCTCGATCAGAGAGTAAAAAAGGCGTAAGGTTCACAATGGTGTAAAATTAAAAAGGGATATACCGGGCTAGGATTCGAGTTACAGGAACAAGGGTCAAACCAACCACCCAAAATGGAATCGTCGAGCGAAAACACTTGATAACCTTCTAGAAGCAGCTTTTGTTGCCACCAGCCCTTTCTCCATCATTTAGGAATCTGATGCGGTCACTAAACACATTCCTTAAATTGTAGCCATTTGTTGAGTGTTTTTTTTGTGTCTAATCCGCATATATATCACCATTGCCCTTGATTTTCTTGACTGTATAACTCTTAAATGTCAACATATACACGTGTGATTTAGGTTACGAAGATTTTTCAATGCCGCTAACCTCGATCAGAGAGTAAAAAAGGCGTAAGGTTCACAATGGTGTAAAATTAAAATGGGATATACCAGGCTAGGATTCGAGTTACAGGAACAAGGGCCAAACCAACCACCCAAGAATGGAATCGTCGAGCGAAAACACTTGACAACCTCCTAGAAGCAGCTTTTCTTGCCACCAGACCGTGCTCAATCAATTAGGAATCTGATGCCGTCACTAAAACATTCCTTAAATTGTAGCCATTTGTTGAGTGTTTTTTTTTTGGTGTCTAATCCGCATATATATCACCATTGCCCTTGATTTTCTTGACAATATATCTCTTAAATGTCAACATATACACGTGTGATTTAGTTTACGAAGATTTTTCAATGCCAAGAACCTCAATCAGAGACTAAAAAAGGCGTAAGGTTCACAATGGTGTAAAATTAAAATGGGATATACCGGGCTAGGATTCGAGTTACAGGAACAAGGGCCAAACCAACCACCCAAGAATGGAATCGTCGAGCGAAAACACTTGACAACCTCCTAGTAGCAGCTTTTCTTGCCACCAGACATTTCTTCATCAATTAGGAATCTAATGTCGTCACTAAACACATTCCTTAAATTGTAGCCATTTGTTGATTTTTTTTTGTGTCTAATCCGCATATATATCACCATTGCCCTTGATTTTCTTGACTGTATATCTCTTAAATGTCAACATATACATTTATAATTTAGTTTACGAAGATTTTTCAATGCCAAGAACCTCGATCAGAGAGTAAAAAAGGCGTAAGGTTCACAATGGTGTAAAATTAAAATGGGATATACATGGCTAGGATTCGAGTTACAGGAACAAGGGCCAAACCAACCACCCAAGAATGGAATCGTCGACCGAAAACAATTGACGACCTCCTAGAAGCAGCTTTTCTTGCCACCAGACCTTTCTCCATGAATTAGGAATCTGATGCCATCACTAAAACATTCCTTAAATTGTAGCCATTTGTTGAGTGTTTTTTTTTTTTGGTGTCTAATCCGCATATATATCACAATTGCCCTTGATTTTCTTGACTGTGTATCTCTTATATGTCAACATATACACGTGTGATTTAGTTTACGAAGATTTTTCAATACCGAGAACCGAGATCAGAGAGTAAAAAAGGCGTAAGGTTCACAATGTTGTAAAATTAAAATGGGATATACCGGGCTAGTATTCGAGTTACAGCAACAAGGGCCAAACCAACCACCCAATAATGGAATCGTCGAGCGTAAACACTTGACAACCTCATAGAAGCAGCTTTTCTTGCCACGAGACCTTTCTCCATCAATTAGCAATCCGATGCCGTCACTAAACACATTCCTTAAATTGTAGCCATTTGTTGAGTGTTTTTTTTTTTTTGGTGTTTAATCCGCATATATATCACCATTGCCCTTGATTTTCTTGACTGTATATCTCTTAAATGTCAACATATACACGTGTGATTTAGTTTACGAAGATTTTTCAATGCCGAGAACCTCGCTATGAGAGTAAAAAAGGTGTAAGGTTCACAGTGGTGTAAAATTAAAATGGGATATACCGGGCTAGGATTCGAGTTACAAGAACAAGGGCCAAACCAACCACCCAAGAATAGAATCATCGAGCGAAAACACTTGACAACCTCCTTGAAGCAGCTTTTGTTGCCACCAGAACCTTCTCCATCAATTAGGAATCTGATGCCGTCACTAAACACATTCCTTAAATTGTAGCCATTTGTTGAGTGTTTTTTTGGTGTCTAATCCGCATAGATATCACCATTTCCCTTGATTTTCTTGACTGTATATCTTTTAAATGTCAACATATACACATGTGATTTAGTTTACGAAGATTTTTCAATGCCGAGAACCTCAATCAGAGAGTAAAAATGGCCTAAGGTTCACAATGGTGTAAAATTAAAATGGGATATACCGGGCTAGTATTCGAGTTACAGGAACAAGGGCCAAACCAACCACCCAAGAATGGAATCGTCGAGCAAAAACACTTGACAACCTCCTAGAAGCAGCTTTTCTTGCCACTAGACATTTCTACATCAATTAGGAATCCGATGCCGTCACTAAACACGTTCCTTATATTGTAGCCATTTATTGAGTGTTTTTTTGTGTCTAATCCGCATAGATATCACCATTGCCCTTGATTTTCTTGACTGTATATCTCAAAAATGTCAACATATACACGTGTGATTTCGTTTACGAAGATTTTTCAATGCCGAGAACCTCGATCAGAGAGTAAAAAAGGCGTAAGGTTCACAATGGTGTAAAATTAAAATTGGATATACCGGGCTAGGATTCGAGTTACAGGAACAAGGGCCAAACCAACCACCCAAGAATGGAATCGTCGAGCGAAAACACTTGAAAACCTCCTTGAAGCAGCTTTCGTTGCCACCTGACATTTCTCCATCAATTAGGAATCTGATACAGTCACTAAACACATTCCTTAAATTGTAGCCATTTGTTGAGTGTTTTTTTTTTTTTTTGTGTCTATTCTGCATATATATCACCATTGCCCTTGATTTTCTTGACTGTATATCTCTTAAATGTCAACATATACACGTGTGATTTAGTTTACGAAGATTTTTCAATGCCGAGAACCTCGCTCTGAGAGTAAAAAAGGCGTAAGGTTCACAATGGTGTAAAATTAAAATGGGATATACCGGGCTAGGATTCGAGTTACAGGAACAAGGGCCAAACCAACCACCCAAGAATAGAATCATAGAGCGAAAACACTTGACACCCTCCTTGAAGCAGCTTTTCTTGCCACCAGACCTTTCTCCATCAATTAGGAATCTTATGCCGTCACTAAACACATTCCTTAAATTGTAGCCATTTGTTGAGTGTTTTTTTTTGTGTCTAATCCGCATAGATATCATCATTTCCCTTGATTTTCTTGACTGTATATCTTTTAAATGTCAACATATACACGTGTGATTTAGTTTACGAAGATTCTTCAATGCCGAGAACCTCAATCAGAGAGTAAAAAAGGCCTAAGGTTCACAATGGTGTAAAATTAAAATGGGATATACCGGGCTAGAATTCGAGTTACAGGAACAAGGGCCAAACCAACCACCCAAGAATGGAATCGTCGAGCAAAAACACTTGACAACCTCCTAGAAGCAGCTTTTCTTGCCACTAGACATTTCTACATCAATTAGGAATCCGATGCCGTCACTAGACACATTCCTTAAATTGTAGCTATTTGTTGAGTGTTTTTTTTTTTTTTGTGTCTAATCCGCATAGATATCACCATTGCCCTTGATTTTCTTGACTGTATATCTCAAAAATGTCAACATATACACGTGTGATTTCGTTTACGAAGATTTTTCAATGCCGAGAACCTCGATCAGAGAGTAAAAAAGGCGTAAGGTTCACAATGGTGTAAAATTAAAATTGGATATACCGGGCTAGGATTCGAGTTACAGGAACAAGGGCCAAACCAACCACCCAAGAATGGAATCGTCGAGCGAAAACACTTGAAAACCTCCTTGAAGCAGCTTTCGTTGCCACCTGACATTTCTCCATCAATTAGGAATCTGATACAGTCACTAAACACATTCCTTAAATTGTAGCCATTTGTTGAGTGTTTTTTTTTTTTTTTTGTGTCTATTCTGCATATATATCACCATTGCCCTTGATTTTCTTGACTGTATATCTCTTACATGTCAACATATACACGTGTGATTTAGTTTACGAAGATTTTTCAATGCCGAGAACCTCGCTCTGAGAGTAAAAAAGGCGTAAGGTTCACAATGGTGTAAAATTAAAATGGGATATACCGGGCTAGGATTCGAGTTACAGGAACAAGGGCCAAACCAACCACCCAAGAATAGAATCATCGAGCGAAAACACTTGACAACCTCCTTGAAGCAGCTTTTCTTGCCACCAGACCTTTCTCCATCAATTAGGAATCTTATGCCGTCACTAAACACATTCCTTAAATTGTAGCCATTTGTTGAGTGTTTTTTTTGGTGTCTAATCCGCATAGATATCATCATTTCCCTTGATTTTCTTGACTGTATATCTTTTAAATGTCAACATATACACGTGTGATTTAGTTTACGAAGATTTTTCAATGCCGAGAACCTCAATCAGAGAGTAAAAAAGGCCTAAGGTTCACAATGGTGTAAAATTAAAATGGGATATACCGGGCTAGTATTCGAGTTACAGGAACAAGGGCCAAACCAACCACCCAAGAATGGAATCGTCGAGCAAAAACACTTGACAACCTCCTAGAAGCAGCTTTTCTTGCCACTAGACCTTTCTACATCAATTAGGAATCCGATGCCGTCACTAGACACATTCCTTAAATTGTAGCTATTTGTTGAGTGTTTTTTTTTTGTGTCTAATCCGCATAGATATCACCATTGCCCTTGATTTTCTTGACTGTATATCTCTTAAATGTCAACATATACACGTGTGATTTAGTTTACGAAGATTTTTCAATGTCAAGAACATCGATCAGAGAGTAAAAACGGCGTAAGGTTCACAATGGTGTAAAATTAAATGCGATATATCGGGTTAGGAGTCGATTTACAGGAACAAGGGCCAAACCAACCACCCAAAAATGGAATCGTCTAGCGAAAACACTTGACAACCTCCTAGAAACAGCTTTTCTTGCCACCAGACTTTTCTCCATCAATTTGGAATCTGATGCCGTCACTAAACACATTCCTTAAATTGTAGCCATTTGTTGAGTGTTTTTTTTGGTGTCTAATCCGCATAGATATCATCATTTCCCTTGATTTTCTTGACTGTATATCTTTTAAATGTCAACATATACACGTGTGATTTAGTTTACGAAGATTTTTCAATGCAGAGAACCTCAATCAGAGAGTAAAAAAGGCCTAAGGTTCACAATGGTGTAAAATTAAAATGGGATATAGCGGGCTAGTATTCGAGTTACAGGAACAAGGGCCAAACCAACCACCCAAGAATGGAATCGTCGAGCAAAAACACTTGACAACCTCCTAGAAGCAGCTTTTCTTGCCACTAGACCTTTCTACATCAATTAGGAATCCGATGCCGTCACTAGACACATTCCTTAAATTGTAGCTATTTGTTGAGTGTTTTTTTTTTGTGTCTAATCCGCATAGATATCACCATTGCCCTTGATTTTCTTGACTGTATATCTCAAAAATGTCAACATATACACGTGTGATTTCGTTTACGAATATTTTTCAATGCCGAGAACCTCGATCAGAGAGTAAAAAAGGCGTAAGGTTCACAATGGTGTAAAATTAAAATTGGATATACCGGGCTAGGATTCGAGTTACAGGAACAAGGGCAAAACCAACCACCCAAGAATGGAATCGTCGAGCGAAAACACTTGAAAACCTCCTTGAAGCAGCTTTCGTTGCCACCTGACATTTCTCCATCAATTAGGAATCTGATACAGTCACTAAACACATTCCTTAAATTGTAGCCATTTGTTGAGTGTTTTTTTTTTGTGTCTATTCTGCATATATATCACCATTGCCCTTGATTTTCTTGACTGTATATCTCTTAAATGTCAACATATACACGTGTGATTTAGTTTACGAAGATTTTTCAATGCCGAGAACCTCGCTCTGAGAGTAAAAAAGGTGTAAGGTTCACAATGGTGTAAAATTAAAATGGGATATACCGGGCTAGGATTCGAGTTACAGGAACAAGGGCCAAACCAACCACCCAAGAATAGAATCATCGAGCGAAAACACTTGACAACCTCCTTGAAGCAGCTTTTCTTGCCACCAGACCTTTCTCCATCAATTAGGAATCTTATGCCGTCACTAAACACATTCCTTAAATTGTAGCCATTTGTTGAGTGTTTTTTTTGGTGTCTAATCCGCATAGATATCATCATTTCCCTTGATTTTCTTGACTGTATATCTTTTAAATGTCAACATATACACGTGTGATTTAGTTTACGAAGATTTTTCAATGCCGAGAACCTCAATCAGAGAGTAAAAAAGGCCTAAGGTTCACAATGGTGTAAAATTAAAATGGGATATACCGGGCTAGTATTCGAGTTACAGGAACAAGGGCCAAACCAACCACCCAAGAATGGAATCGTCGAGCAAAAACACTTGACAACCTCCTAGAAGCAGCTTTTCTTGCCACTAGACCTTTCTACATCAACTAGGAATCCGATGCCGTCACTAGACACATTCCTTAAATTGTAGCTATTTGTTGAGTGTTTTTTTTTTTGTGTCTAATCCGCATAGATATCACCATTGCCCTTGATTTTCTTGATTGTATATCTAAAAAATGTCAACATATACACGTGTGATTTCGTTTACGAAGATTTTTCAATGCCGAGAACCTCGATCAGAGAGTAAAAAAGGCGTAAGGTTCACAATGGTGTAAAATTAAAATGGGATATACCGGGCTAGGATTCGAGTTACAGGAACAAGGGTCAAACCAACCACCCAAAATGGAATCGTCGAGCGAAAACACTTGACAACCTTCTAGAAGCAGCTTTTGTTGCCACCAGCCCTTTCTCCATCATTTAGGAATCTGATGCCGTCACTAAACACATTCCTTAAATTGTAGCCATTTGTTGAGTGTTTTTTTTGTGTCTAATCCGCATATATATCACCATTGCCCTTGATTTTCTTGACTGTATAACTCTTAAATGTCAACATATACACGTGTGATTTAGGTTACGAAGATTTTTCAATGCCGCTAACCTCGATCAGAGAGTAAAAAAGGCGTAAGGTTCACAATGGTGTAAAATTAAAATGGGATATACCAGGCTAGGATTCGAGTTACAGGAACAAGGGCCAAACCAACCACCCAAGAATGGAATCGTCGAGCGAAAACACTTGACAACCTCCTAGAAGCAGCTTTTCTTGCCACCAGACCGTGCTCAATCAATTAGGGATCTGATGCCGTCACTAAAACATTCCTTAAATTGTAGCCATTTGTTGAGTGTTTTTTTTTGGTGTCTAATCCGCATATATATCACCATTGCCCTTGATTTTCTTGACAATATATCTCTTAAATGTCAACATATACACGTGTGATTTAGTTTACGAAGATTTTTCAATGCCAAGAACCTCAATCAGAGAGTAAAAAAGGCGTAAGGTTCACAATGGTGTAAAATTAAAATGGGATATACCGGGCTAGGATTCGAGTTACAGGAACAAGGGCCAAACCAACCACCCAAGAATAGAATCGTCGAGCGAAAACACTTGACAACCTCCTAGTAGCAGCTTTTCTTGCCACCAGACCTTTCTTCATCAATTAGGAATCTAATGTCGTCACTAAACACATTCCTTAAATTGTAGCCATTTGTTAATTTTTTTTTGTGTCTAATCCGCATATATATCACCATTGCCCTTGATTTTCTTGACTGTATATCTCTTAAATGTCAACATATACATTTATAATTTAGTTTACGAAGATTTTTCAATGCCAAGAACCTCGATCAGAGAGTAAAAAAGGCGTAAGGTTCACAATGGTGTAAAATTAAAATGGGATATACATGGCTAGGATTCGAGTTACAGGAACAAGGGCCAAACCAACCACCCAAGAATGGAATCGTCGACCGAAAACAATTGACGACCTCCTAGAAGCAGCTTTTCTTGCCACCAGACCTTTCTCCATGAATTAGGAATCTGATGCCATCACTAAAACATTCCTTAAATTGTAGCTATTTGTTGAGTGTTTTTTTTTTTTTTGGTGTCTAATCCGCATATATATCACAATTGCCCTTGATTTTCTTGACTGTGTATCTCTTATATGTCAACATATACACGTGTGATTTAGTTTACGAAGATTTTTCAATACCGAGAACCGAGATCAGAGAGTAAAAAAGGCGTAAGGTTCACAATGTTGTAAAATTAAAATGGGATATACCGGGCTAGTATTCGAGTTACAGCAACAAGGGCCAAACCAACCACCCAATAATGGAATCGTCGAGCGTAAACACTTGACAACCTCATAGAAGCAACTTTTCTTGCCACTAGACCTTTCTCCATCAATTAGCAATCCGATGCCGTCACTAAACACATTCCTTAAATTGTAGCCATTTGTTGAGTGTTTTTTTTTTGGTGTTTAATCCGCATATATATCACCATTGCCCTTGATTTTCTTGACTGTATATCTCTTAAATGTCAACATATACACGTGTGATTTAGTTTACGAAGATTTTTCAATGCCGAGAACCTCGATCAGAGAGTAAAAAAGGTGTAAGGTTCACAGTGGTGTAAAATTAAAATGGGATATACCGGGCTAAGATTCGAGTTACAGGAACAAGGGCCAAACCAACCACCCTAGAATGGAATCGTTGAGCGAAAACACTTGACAACCTCCTAGAAGCAGCTTTTCTTGCCACTAGACCTTTCTCCATCAATTAGGAATATGATGCCGTCACTAAACACATTCCTTAAATTGTAGCAATTTGTTGAGTGTTTTTTTTTTGGTGTCTAATCCGCATAGATATCACCATTGCCCTTGATTTTCTTGACTGTATATCTCTTAAAGGTCAACATATACATGTGTGATTTAGTTTACGAAGATTTTTCAATGACGAGAACCTCGATCAGAGAGTAAAAAAGGCCTAAGGTTCACAATGGTGTAAAATTAAAATGGGATATACCGGGCTAGTATTCGAGTTACAGGAACAAGGGCCAAACCAACCACGCAAGAATGGAATCGTCGAGCGAAAACACTTGACAACCTCCTAGAAGCAGCTTTTCTTGCCACTAGACCTTACTCCATCAATTAGGAATCCGATGCCGTCACTAAACACATTCCTTAAATTGGAGCCATTTGTTGAGCGTTTTTTTTTTTTTATTTGGTGTCTAATCCGCATAGATATCAACATTTCCCTTTATTTTCTTGACTGTATATCTCTTAAATGTCAACATATACACGTGTGATTTAGTTTACAAAGATTTTTCAATACCGAGAACCTCGATCAGAGAGTAAAAAAGGCGTAAGGTTCACAATGGTGTAAAATTAAAATGGGATATACCGGGCTAGTATTCGAGTTACAGGAACAAGGGCCAAACCAACCACCCAAGAATGGAATCGTCGAGCGAAAACACTTGACAACCTCCTAGAAGCAGCTTTTCTTGCCACTAGACCTTTCTCCATCAATTAGGAATCCGATGCCGTCACTAAACACATTCCTTAAATTGTAGCCATTTGTTGAGTGTTTTTTTTTTTGTCTAATCCGCATAGATATCACCATTGCCCTTGATTTTCTTGACTGTATATCTCTTAAATGTCAACATATAAACGTGTAATTTAGTTTACGAAGATTTTTCAATGCCGAGAACCTCGATCAGAGAGTAAAAAAGGCGTAAGGTTCACAATGGTGTAAAATTAAAATGGGATATGCCGGGCTAGGATTCGAGTTACAGGAACACAGGCCAAACCAACCACCCAAGAATGGAATCGTTGAGCAAAAATAGTTGACAACCTCTTAGAAGCAGCTTTTCTTTCCGCCAGACCTTTCTCTATCAGTTAGGAATCTGATGCCGTCACTAAACACATTCCATAAATTGTAGCTATTTGTTGAGTGTTTTTTTGGTGTCTAATCCGCATATATATCACCATTGCCATTGATTTTCTTGACTGTATATCTCTTAAATGTCAACTTATAAACGTGTGATTTAGTTTACGAAGATTTTTCAATGCCGAAAACCTCGATCTGAGAGTAAAAAAGGCGTAAGGTTCACAATGGTGTAAAATTAAAATGGGATATACCGGGCTAGGATTCGAGTTACAGGAACAAGGGCCAAACAAACCACCCAAGAATGGAATCGTCAAGCGAAAACACTTGGCAACCTCCTAGAAGCAGCTTTTGTTGCCACCAGACCTTTCTCCATCAATTAGGAATTTGATGCCGTCATTAAACACATTCCTTAAACTGTAGCCATTTGTTGAGTGTTTTGTTTATGTCAAATCCGCATATATATCACCATTGCCCTTGATTTTCTTGACTGTATATCTCTTAAATGTCAACATATACACGTGTGATTTAGTATACGAAGATTTTTCAATGCCGAGAACCATAATCAGAGAATAAAAAAGGCGTTAGGTTCACAATCGTGTAAAATTAAAATTGGATATACCGGGCTAGGATTCAAGTTAAAGGAACAAGGGCTAAACCAACCACCCAAGAATGGAATCGGCAAGCGAAAACACTTGACAACCTCCTAGAAGCAGCTTTTCTTGCCACCAGACCTTTCTCCATCAATTAGGAATCTGATGCCGTCGCTAAACCCATTCCTTAAATTGTAGCCATTAGTTTAGTGTTTTTTTTTGGTGTCTAATCCGCATATATATCAACATTGCCCTTGATTTTCTTGACTGTATATCTCTTAAATGTCAACATATACACGTGTGATTTAGTTTACGAAGAATTTTCAATGCCGAGAACCATGATCAGAGAATAAAAAAGGCGTAAGGTTCACAATGGTGTAAAATTAAAATGGGATATACCGAGCTAGTATTCGAGTTACAGGAACAAGGGCCAAACCAACCACCCAAGAATGGAATCGTCGACCGAAAACACTTGACAACCTCCTAGAAGCAGCTTTTCTTGCCACCAGACCTTTCTCTATCAATTAGTAATCTGATGCCGTCACTAAAACATTCCTTAAATTGTAGCCATTTGTTGATTGTTTTTTTTTTGTTTCTAATCCGCATATATATCACCATTGCCCTTGATTTTCTTGACTGTATATCTCTTAAATGTCAACATAAACACGTGTGATTTAGTTTACGAAGATTTTTCATTGCCGAGAACCTCGATCAGAGATTAAAAAAGGCGTAAGGTTCACAATGGTGTAAAATTAAAATGGGATATACCGGGCTAGGATTCGAGTTACAGGAACAAGGGCCAAACCAACGACCCAAGAATGGAATCGTCGAGCGAAAACACTTGACAACCTCCTAGAAGCAGCTTTTCTTGCCACCAGACCTTTCTCTATCAATTAGGAATCTGATGCCGTCACTAAAACATTCCTTAAATTGTAGCCATTTGTTGAGTGTTTTTTTCGTGTCTAAATCGGATATATGTCACCATTTCCCTTGATTTTCTTGACTGTATATCTCTTAAATGTTAATATATACACGTGTGATTTAGTTTACGAAGATTTTTCAATGCCGAGAACCTCGATCGGAGAGTAAAAAAGGCGTAAGGTTCACAATGGTGTAAAATTAAAATGGGATATATCGGGATAGGATTCGAGTTACAGGAACAAGGGCAAAACCAACCACCCAAGAATGGAATCGTCGAGCGAAAACACTTAACAACCTCCTAGAAGCAGCTTTTCTTGCCACCAGACCTTTCGTCATCAATTAGGAATCTGATGCCGTCACTAAACACATTCTTTAAATTGTAGCCATTTGTTGAGTGTTTTTTTGTGTCTAGTCCGCATATATGTCACCATTGCCCTTGATTTTCTTGACTGTATATCTCTTAAATGTCAACATATACACGTGTGATTTAGTTTACGAAGATTTTTCAATGCCAAGAAACCTCGATCAGAGAGTATAAAAGGCGTAAGGTTCACAATGGTGTAAAATTAAAATGGGATATACCAGGCTAGGATTTGAGTTACAGGAACAAGGGCCCAACCAACCACCCAAGAATGGAATCGTCGACCGAAAACACTTGACGACCTCATAGGAGCAGCTTTTCTTGCCACCAGACCTTTCTCCATGAATTAGGAATCTATTGCCGTTACTAAAACATTCCTTAAATTGTAGCCATTTGTTGAGCGTTTTTTTTTTTTGTGTCTAATCCGCATATATATCACCATTGCCCTTCATTTTCTTGACTGTATATCTCTTAAATGTCAACATATACACGTGTTATTTAGTTTACGAATATTTTTCAATGCCGAGAACCTCGATCAGAGAGTAAAATAGGCGTAAGGTTCACAATGGTGTAAAATTAAAATGGGATATACCGGGCTAGGATTCGAGTTACAGGAACAAGGGCCAAACCAACCACCCAAGAATTGAATCGTCGAGCGAAAACACTTGACAACCTCCTAGAAGCAGCTTTTCTTGCCACCAGACCTTTCTCCATGAATTAGGAATCTGATGCCGTCACTAAACACATTCCTGAAATTGTAGCCATTTGTTGAGTGTTTTTTTTTTGTGTCTAGTCCGCATATATATCACCATTGCCCTTGATTTTCTTGACTGTATATCTCTTAAATGTCAACATATACACTTTTGATTTAGTTTATGAATATTTTTC
Source organism: Helianthus tuberosus (assembly GCA_030545235.1). NCBI lineage: Eukaryota > Viridiplantae > Streptophyta > Magnoliopsida > Asterales > Asteraceae > Helianthus > Helianthus tuberosus. The sequence goes on from CM060452.1 coordinate 6,958,779, forward strand.
AATGCCAAGAACCTCGATCAGAGAGTATAAAAGGCGTAAGGTTCACAATGGTGTAAAATTAAAATGGGATATACCAGGCTAGGATTTGAGTTACAGTAACAAGGGCCCAACCAACCACCCAAGAATGGAATCGTCGACCGAAAACACTTGACGACCTCCTAGAAGCAGCTTTTCTTGCCACCAGACATTTCTCCATGAATTAGGAATCTGATGCCGTTACTAAAACATTCCTTAAATTGTAGCCATTTGTTGAGTGTTTTTTTTGTGTCTAATCCGCATATATATCACCATGGCCCTTGATTTTCTTGACTGTGTATCTCTTAAATGTCAACATATACACGTGTGATTTAGTTTACGAATATTTTTCAATGCCGAGAACCTCGATTAGAGAGTAAAATAGGGGTAAGGTTCACAATGTTGTAAAATTAAAATGGGATATACCGGGCTAGCATTCGAGTTACAGGAACAAGGGCCAAACCAACCACCCAATAATTGAATCGTCGAGCGAAAACACTTGACAACCTCCTAGAAGCAGCTTTTCTTGCCACCAGACCTTTCTCCATCAATTAGGAATCTGATGCTATCACTAAAAACATTCCTAAAATTGTAGCCGATTGTTGAGTGTTTTTTTAGTGTCTAATCCGCATATATATCACCATTGCCCTTGATTTTCTTGACTGTATATCTCTTAAATGTCAACATATACACGTGTGATTTAGTTTACGAAGATTTTTCAATACCGAGAACCTCGATCAGAGAGTAAAAAAGGCGTAAGGTTCACAATGGTGTAAAATTAAAATGGGATATACCGGGCTAGGATTCGAGTTACAGGAACAAGGGCCAAACCAACCCCCCAAGTATGGAATCGTCGAACGAAAACACTTGACAGCCTCCTAGAAGCAGCTTTTCTTGCTACCAGACCTTTCTTCATCAATTAGGAATCTGATGCCGTCACTAAACACATTCCTTAAATTGTAGCAATTTGTTGATTTTTTTTTTTTGTGTCTAATCCGCATATATATCACCATTGCCCTTGATTTTCTTGATTGTATATCTCTTAAATGTCAACATATACACGTGTGATTTAGTTTACGAAGATTTTTCAATGCCAAGAACCTCGATCAGAGAGTAAAAAAGGCGTAAGGTTCACAATGGTGTAAAATTAAAGTGGGATATACCAGGCTAGGATTCGAGTTACAGGAACAAGGGCCAAACCAACCACCCAAGAATGGAATCGTCGACCGAAAACACTTGACGACCTCCTAGAAGCAGCTTTTCTTGCCACCAGACATTTCTCCATGAATTAGGAATCTGATGCCGTCACTAAAACATTCCTTAAATTGTAGCCATTTGTTGAGTGTTTTTTTTGGTGTCTAATCCGCATATATATAACCATTGCCCACGATTTTCTTGACTGTGTATCTCTTAAATGTCAACATATACACGTGTGATTTAGTTTACGAAGATTTTTCAATACCGAGAACCTCGATCAGAGAGTAAAAAAGGCGTAAGGTTCACAATGGTGTAAAATTAAAATGGGATATACCGGGCTAGGATTCGAGTTACAGGAACAAGGGCCAAACCAACCTCCCAAGAATGGAATCGTCGAGCGAAAACACTTGACAACCTCCAAGAAGCAGCTTTTCTTGCCACCAGACCTTTCTCCATCAATTAGGAATCTGATGCCGTCACTAAACACATTCCTTAAATTGTAGCCATTTGTTGAGTGTTTTTTTATGTCTAATCCGCATATATATCACCATTGCCCTTGATTTTCTTCACTGTATATCTCTTAAATGTCAACATACACACGTGTGATTTAGTTTACGAATATTTTTCAATGCCGAGAACCTCGATCAGAGAGTAAAAAAGGCGTAAGGTTCACAATGGTGTAAAATTAAAATGGGATATACCGGGCTAGGATTCAAGTTACAGGAACAAGGGCCAAGCCAACCACTCAAGAATGGAATCGTCGAGCAAAAACACTTGACAACCTCCTAGAAGGAGCTTTTCTTGCCACCAGACCTTTCTCCATCAATTAGGAATCTGATGCCGTCACTAAACACATTCCTTAAATTGTAGCCATTTGTTGAGTGTTTTTTTTTTTGTCTAATCCGCATTTATATCACCATTGCCCTTGATTTTCTTAACTGTATTTCTCTAAAATGTCAAAATATACAAGTGTGATTTAGTTTACGAAGATTTTTCAATACCGAGAACCTCGATCAGAGAGTAAAAAAGACGTAAGGTTCACAATGGTGTAAAATTAAAATGGGATATACCGGGCTAGGATTCGAGTTACAGGAATAAGGGCCAAACCAACCTCCCAAGAATGGAATCGTCGAGCGAAAACACTTGACAACCTCATAGAAGCAGCCTTTCTTGCCAGCAGACCTTTCTCCGTCAATTAGGAATCTGATGCCGTCACTAAACACATTCCTTAAATTGTAGCCATTTGTGGAGTGTTTTTTTGTGTGTCTAATCCGCATATATATCACCATTGCCCTTGATTTTCTTGACTGTATATCTCTTATATGTCAACATATACACGTGTGATTTAGTTTACGAAGATTTTTCAATGCCGAGAACCTCGAACAGAGAGTAAAAAAGGCGTAAGGTTCGCAATGGTGTAAAATTAAAATGGGATATACCGGGCTAGGATTCGAGTTATAGGAACAAGGGCCAAACCAACCACCCAAGAATGGAATCGTCGAGCGAAAACACTTGACAACCTCCTAGAAGCAGCTTTCTTGCAACCAGACCTTTCTCCATCAATTAGGAATCTGATGCCGTCACTAAACACATTCCTTAAATTGTAGCCATTTATTGAGATTTTTTTTTTGGTGTCTATCCGCATATGTATAACCATTACCCTTGATTTTCTTGACTATATATCTCTTAAATGTCAACATATACACGTGTGATTTCGTTTACGAAGATTTTTCAATGCCGAGAACCTCGATCAGAGAGTAAAAAGGCGTAAGATTCAAAATGGTGTTAAATTAAAATGGGATATACCGGGCTAGAATTCGAGTTACAGAAACAAGGGCCAAACCAACCACCTAAGAATGGAATCGTCGAGCGAAAACACTTTACAATCTCCTAGAAGTAGCTTTTCTTGCCACCAGACCTTTCTCCATCAATTAGGAATCTGATGCCGTCACTAAACACATTCCTTAAATTGTAGCCATTTGTTGAGTGTTTTTTTTTTGTGTCTAATCCGCATTTATATCACCATTGCCTTTGATTTTCTTAACTGTATATCTCTTAAATGTCAACATATACACGTGTGATTTAGTTTACGAAGATTTTTCAATACCGAGAACCTCGATCAGAGAGTAAAAAAGGCGTAAGGTTCACAATGGTGTAAAATTAAAATGGGATATACCGGGCTAGGATTCGAGTTACAGGAACAAGGGCCAAACCAACCACCCAAGAAAGGAACCGTCGTGCGAAAACACCTGACAACCTCCTAGAAGCAGCTTTTCTTGCCACCAGACATTTCTCCATCAATTAGGAATCTGATGCCGTCACTAAACACATTCCTTAAATTGTAGCCATTTGTTGAATGTTTTTTTTTTGTGTCTAATCCGCATATATATCACCATTGCCCATGATTTTCTAGACTGTATATCTCTTATATGTCAACATATACACGTGTGATTTAGTTTACGAAGATTTTTCAATGCTGAGAACCTCGAACAGAGAGTAAAAAAGGCGTAAGGTTCACAATGGTGTAAAATTAAAATGGGATATACCGGGCTAGGATTCGAGTTACAGGAACAAAGGCCAAACCAACCACCCAAAAATGGAATCGTCGAGCGAAAACACTTGACAACCTACTGGAAGCAACTTTTCTTGCCACCAGACTTTTCTCCATCAATTAGGAATCTGATGCCGTCACTAAACAAATTCCTTAAATTGTAGCCATTTGTTGAGAATTTTTTTTTTTTTTTTTGGTGTCTATCCGCATATGTATCACCATTACCCTTGATTTTCTTGACTGTATATCTCTTAAATGTCAACATATACACGTGTGATTTAATTACGAAGATTTTTCAATGCCGAGACCCTCGATCAGAGAGTAAAAAGGCGTAAGATTCAAAATAGTGTAAAATTAAAATGGGGTATACCGGGCTAGAATTCGATTTACAGAAACAAGGGCCAAACCAACCACCTAAGAATGGAATCGTCGAGCGAAAACACTTTATAATCTCCTAGAAGCAGCTTTTCTTGCCACCAGACCTTTCTCCATCAATTAGGAATCTGATGCCGTCACCAAACACATTCCTTAAATTGTAGCCATTTGTTGAGAGCTTTTTTTTGTTGTGTCTAATCCGCATATATATCACCATTGCCCTTTGATTTTCTTGACTGTATATCTCTTAAATGTCAACATATACACGTGTGATTTAGTTTACGAAGATTTTTCAATGCCGAGAACCTCGATCAGAGAGTAAAAAAGGCGTAAGGTTCAAAATGGTGTAAAATTAAAATGGGATATAACGGGCTAGGATTCGAGTTACAGGAAAAAGGGCCAAACCAACCACCCAAGAATGGAATCGTCAGCGAAAACACTTGACAACCTCCTAGAAGCATCTTTTCTTGCCACCAGACCTTTCTCCATCAATTAGGAATCTGATGCCGTCACTAAACACATTCCTTAAATTGTAGACATTTGTTGAGTGTTTTTTTTTTTTTGCTGTCTAATCCGCATATATATCACCATTGCCCTTAATTTTCTTGAATGTATATCTCTTAAATGTCAACAAATACACGTGTGATTTAGTTTACGAAGATTTTTCAATGCCGAGAACCTCGATCAGAGAGTAAAAAACTTGTAAGGTTCACAATGGTGTAAAATAAAAATCGAATATACCGGGCTAGGATTCAAGTTACAGGAACAAGGGTCTAACCAACCACTCAAGAATGGAATCGTCAAGCGAAAACCCTTGACAACCTCCAAGAAGCAGCTTTTCTTGCCACCAGACCTTTCTCCATCAATTAGGAATCTGATGCCGTCACTAAACACATTCCTTAAATTGAAGCCATTTGCTGAATGTTTTTTTTTTGTTTCTAATCCGCATATATATCACCATTGCCCTTTATTTTCTTGATTGTATATCTCTTAAATGTCAACATATACACGTGTGATTTAGTTTAGGAATACTTTTCAATGCCGAGAACCTCGATCAGAGGGTAAAAAAGGCGTAAGGTTCACAATGGTGTAAAATTAAAATGGGATATACCAGGCTAGGATTCGAGTTACAGGAACAAGGGCCAAACCAACCACCCAATAATGGAATCGTTGAGCGAAAACACTTGACAACCTCCTAGAAGCAGCTTTTCTTGCCACCAGACCTTTCTCCATCAATTAGGAATCTGATGCCGTCACTAAACACATTCCATAAATTGTAGCCATTTGTTGACTGTTTTTTTTTTGGTGTCTAATCCGCATATATATCACCATTGCCATTGATTTTCTTGACTGTATAACTCTTAAATGTCAACATATACACGTGTGATTTAGGTTACGAAGATTTTTCAATGCCGCTAACCTCGATCAGAGAGTAAAAATAGGCGTAAGGTTCACAATGGTGTAAAATTAAAATGGGATATACCGGGTTAGGATTCGAGTTACAGGAACAAGGGCCAAACCAAACACCCAAGAATGGAATCGTTGAGCGAAAACACTTGACAACCTCCTAGAAGCAGCTTTTCTTGCCACCAGATATTTCTCCATCAATTAGGAATCTGATGCCGTCACTAAACAAATTCCTTAAATTGTAGCCATTTGTTGAGTGTTTTTTTTTTTGTATCTAATCCGCATATATATCACCATTGCCCTTAATTTTCTTGACTGTATATCTCTTAAATGTCAACACATACACGTGTGATTTAGTTTACGAAGATTTTTCAATGCCGAGAACCTCAATCAGAGAGTAAAAACCTTGTAAGGTTCACAATGGTGTAAAATTAAAATGGGATATACCGGGCTAGGATTCGAGTTACAGGAACAAGGGTCAAACCAACCACCCAAGAATGGAATCGTTGAGCGAAAACACTTGACAACCTCCTAGAAGCAACTTTTCTTGCCACCACACCTTTCTCCATCAATTAGGAATCTGATGCCGTCACTAAACACATTCCTTAAATTGTAGCCATTTGTTGACTGTTTATTTTTGGTGTCTAATCCGCATATATATCACCATTGCCATTGATTTTCTTGACTGTAAAACTCTTAAATGTCAACATATACACGTGTGATTTAGTTTATGAAGATTTTTCAATGCCGAGAACCTCAATCAGAGAGTAAAAAAGGCGTAAGGTTCACAATGGTGTAAAATTAAAATGGGATATACCGCGCTAGGATTCGAGTTACAGGAACAAGGGCCAAACCAAGCACCCAAGAATTAAATCATCAAGCGAAAACACTTGACAACCTCCTAGAAGTAGCTTTTCTTGCCACCAGACCTTTCTCCATCATTTAAGAATCTGATGCCGTCATGAAACACATTCCTTAAATTGTAGCCATTTGTTGAGTGTTTTTTTTGGTGTCTAGTCCGCATATATATCACCATTGCCCTTGATTTTCTCGATTGTATATCTCTTAAATGTCAACATATACATGTGTGATTTAGTTTACGAAGATTTTTCAATGCCGAGAACCTCGATCAGAGAGTAAAAAAGGCGTAAGTTTCACACAATGGTGTAAAATTAAAATGGGATATACCGGGCTAGGATTCGAGTTACAGGAACAAGGGCCAAACCAACCACCCAATAATGGAATCATCGAGCGAAAACACTTGACAACCTCCTAGAAGCAGCTTTTCTTGCCACCAGACCTTTCTCCATCAATTAGGAATCTGATGCCGTCACTAAATACATTCCTTAAATTGTAGCCATTTGTTGAGTGTTTTTTTTTTTTTTTTTTTTGGTGTCTAATCCGCATATATATCACCATTGCCCTTAATTTTCTTGACTGTATATCTCTTAAATGTCAACATATACACGTGTGATTTAGTTTACGAAGATTTTTCAATGCGAAGAACCTCGATCAGAGAGTAAAAAAGGCGTAGGGTTCACAATGGTGTAAAATTAAAATAGGATATACCGGGCTAGGATTCAAGTTACAGGAACAAGGGCCAAACCAACCACCCAAGAATGGAATCGTCGAGCGAAAACACTTGACAACCTCCTAGAAGCAGCTTTTCTTGCCACCAGACCTTTCTCCATCAATTAGGAGTCTGATGCCGTCACTAAACACATTCCTTAAATTGTAGCCATTTGTTGAGCGTTTTTTTTTTTTTGGTTTCTAATCCGCATATATATCACCATTGCCCTTGATTTTCTTGACTGTATATCTCTTAAATGTCAACATATACACGTGTGATTTAGTTTACGAAGATTTTTCAATGCCGAGAACCCCGATCAGAGAGTAAAAAAGGCGTAAGGTTGACAATGGTGTAAAATTAAAATGGGATATACCGGGCTAGGATTCGAGTTACAGGAACAAGGGCCAAACCAACCACCCAAGAATGGAATCGTCGAGCGAAAACACTAGACAACCTCCTAGAAGCAGCTTCTCTTGCCACCAGACCTTTCTCCATCAATTAGGAATCTGATGCCGTCACTAAACACATTCCTTAAATTGTAGCCATTTGTTGAGTGTTTTTTTTTGTGTCTTATCCGCATATATATCATCATTGCCCATGATTTTCTTGACTGTATATCTCTTAAATGTCAACATATACACGTGTGATTTAGTTTACGAAGATTTTTCAATGCCGAGAACCTCGATCAGAGAGTAAAAAATGTGTAAGGTTCACAATGGTGTATAATTAAAATGGGATATACCGGGCTAGGATTCGAGTTACAGGAACAAGGGCCAAACCAACCACCCAAGAATGGAATCACCGAGCGAAAACACTTGACAACCTTCTAGAAGTAGCTTTTCTTGCCACCAGACCTTTCTCCATCAATTAAGAATCTGATGCCGTCACTAAACACATTCTTTAAATTGTAGCCATTTGTTGAGTGTTTTTTTTTGTGTCTAATCCGCATATATATCACCATTGCCCGTGATTTTCTTGACTGTATATCTCTTAAATGTCAACATATACACGTGTGATTTAGTTTACGAAGATTTTTCAATGCCGAGAACTTCGATCAGAGAGTAAAAAAGGCGTAAGGTTCACAATGGTGTAAAATTAAAATGGGATATACCGTGCTAGGATTCGAGTTACAGGAACAAGGGCCAAACCAACCACCCAAGAATGGAATCGTCTAGCGAAAACACTTGACAACCTCCTAGAAGCAGCTTTTCTTGCCACCAGACCTTTCTCCATCAATTAGGAATCTGATGCCGTCACTAAACACATTCCTTAAATTGTAGCCATTTGTTGAGCGTTTTTTTTTTTTTGTTTCAAATCCGCATCTATATCACCATTGCCCTTGATTTTCTTGACTGTATATCTCTTAAATGTCAACATATACACGTGTGATTTAGTTTACGAAGATTTTTCAATGTCAAGAACATCGATCAGAGAGTAAAAACGGCGTAAGGTTCACAATGGTGTAAAATTAAATGCGATATATCGGGTTAGGAGTCGATTTACAGGAACAAGGGCCAAACCAACCACCCAAAAATGGAATCGTCTAGCGAAAACACTTGACAACCTCCTAGAAACAGCTTTTCTTGCCACCAGACTTTTCTCCATCAATTTGGAATCTGATGCCGTCACTAAACACATTCCTTAAATTGTAGCCATTTGTTGAGTGTTTCTTTTTTTGTGTCTAATCCGCATATATATCACCATTGCTCTTAATTTTCTTGACTGAATATCTCTTAAATGTCAGCATATACACGTGTGATTTAGTTTACGAAGATTTTTCAATGCCGTGAACCTCGATCAGAGAGTAAAAAAGGCGTAAGGTTCACAATGGTGTAAAATTAAAATGGGTTATACCGGGCTAGTATTCGAGTTACAGGAACAAGGGCCAAACCAAGAACCCAAGAATCGAGTCGTCAAGTGAAAACACTTGACAACCTCCTAGAAGTAGCTTTTCTTGCCACCAGACCTTTCTCCATCAATTAGGAATCTGATGCTGTCACTAAAAACATTCCTTAAATTGTCACCATTTGTTGAGTGTTTTTTTTGGTGTCTAATCCGCATATATATCACCATTTCCCTTGATTTTCTTGATTGTATATCTCTTAAATGTCAACATATACACGTGTGATTTAGTTTACGAAGATTTTTCAATGCCGAGAACCTCGATCAAAGAGTAAAAAAGGCGTAAGGTTCACAATGGTGTAAAATTAAAATGGGATATACCGGGCTAGGATTCGATTTACAGGAACAAGGGCCAAACCAACCACCCAAGAATGGAATCGTCGAGCGAAAACACTTGACAACCTCCTAGAAGCAGCTTTTCTTGCCACCAGACCTTTCTCTATCAATTAGGAATCTGATGCCGTCACTAAATACATTCCTTAAATTGTAGCCATTTGGTTAGTGTTTTTTTTGTGTGTCTAATCCGCATATATATCACCATTGCCCGTGATTTTCTTAACTGTATATCTCTTAAATGTCAACATATACACGTGTGATCTAGTTTACAAAGATTTCTCAATGCCAAGAACCTCGATCAGAGAGTAAAACAGGCGTAGGGTTCACAATGGTGTAAAATTAAAATAGGATATACCGGGCAAGGATTCGAGTTACAGGAACAAGGGCCAAACCAACCACCCAAGAATGGAATCGTCGAGCGAAAACACTTGACAACCACCTAGAAGCAGCTTTTCTTGCCACCAGACCTTTCTCCATTAATTAGGAATCTGAAGTCATCACAAAACACATTCCTTCAGTTGTAGCCATTTGTTGAGTGTCTTTTTTTTTTTTTGGTGTCTAATCCACATATATATCACCATTGCCCTTGATTTTCTTGACTGTATATCTCTTAAATGTCAAAATATACACGTGTGATTTAGTTTACGAAGATTTTTCAATGTCGAGAACCTCGATCAGATAGTAAAAAAGGCGTAAGGTTCACAGTGGTGTAAAACTAAAATGGGATATACCGGGCTAGGATTCGAGTTACCGGAAAAATGGCCAAACCAACCACCCAAGAATGGAATCGTCTAACGAAAACACTTGACAACCTCCTAGAAGCAGCTTTTCTTGCCACCATACCATTCTTCATCAATTAGGAATCTGATGCCATCACTAAACACATTCCTTAAGTTGTAGCCATTTGTTGAGTGTTTTTTTGGTGTCTAAACCGCATATATATTACCCTTGCCCTTGATTTTCTTGACTGTATATCTCTTAAATGTCAACATATACACGTGTGATTTAGTTTACGAAGATTTTTCAATGCCGAGAACCTCGATCAGAGAGTAAAAAAGGCATAAGGTTCACAATGGTGTAAAATTAAATGGGATATACCGGGCTAGGATTCGAGTTGTAGGAATAAGGGCCAAACCAACCACCCAGGAATGGAATCGTCGAGCGAAAACACTTGACAACCTCCTAGAAGCAGCTTTTGTTGCCACCAGACCTTTCTCCATCAATTAGGAATCTTATGCCGTCACTGAACACATTCCTTAAATTGTAGACATTTGTTGAGTTTTTTTTTTTTTTTTTTTTGTCTAATCCACATATATATCACCATTGCCCTTGACTTTCTTGACAGTATATCTCTTAAATGTCAACATATACACGTGTGATTTAGTTTACGAACATTTTTCAGTGCCGAAAACCTCGATCAGAGAGTAAAAAAGGCGTAAGGTTCACAAATGCGTAAAATTGAAATGGGATATACCGGGCTAGGATTCGAGTTACAGGAACAAGGGCCAAACAAACCACCCAAGAATGGAATCGTCGAACGAAAACACTTGACAACCTCCTAGAAGCAGCTTTTCTTGCCACCAGACCTTTCTCCATCAATTAGGAATCTGATGCCGTCACTAAACACATTCCTTAAATTATAGTCATTTGTTGAGTGTTTTTTTTTTTTGATATCTAATCCGCATATATATCACTATTGCCCTAGATTTTCTTGACTGTATATCGCTTAAATGTCAACATACACGCGTGTGATTTAGTTTACGAAGATTTTTCAATGCCGAGAACCTCAATCAGAGAGTAAAAAAGGCGTAAGGTTCACAATGGTGTAAAATTAAAATGGGATATACCGGGCTAGGATTCGAGTTACAGGAACAAGGGCCAAACCAACCATCCAAGAATGGAATCGTCGAGCGAAAACACTTGACAACCTCCTAGAAGCAGCTATTCTTGCCACCAAACCTTTCTCCATCAATTAGGAATCTGATGCCGTCACTAAACACATTACTTAAATTGTAGCCATTTATTGGGTGTTTTTTTTGTGTCTAATCCGCATATATATCACCATTGCCCTTGATTTTCTTGACTGTATATCTCTTAAATGTCAACATATACAAGTGTGATTTAGTTTACGAAGATATTTCAATGCCGAGAACCTCGATCAGAGAGTAAAAAAGGCGGAAGGTTCACAATGGTGTAAAATTAAAATGGGATATACCGGGCTAGGATTCGAGTTACAGGAACAAGGGCCAAACCAACCACCCAAGAATGGAATCGTCGAGCGAAAACACTTGACAACCTCCTAGAAGCAGCTTTTCTTGCCCCCAGACTTTTCTCCATCAATTAGGAATCTGATGCCGTCACTAAACACATTTCTTAAATTGTAGCCATTTGTTGAGTGTTTTTTTTGTGTCTAATCGGCATATATATTACCATTGCCCTTGATTTTCTTGACTTTATAACTCTTAAATATCAACATATACACGTGTGATTTAGTTTACGAACATTTTTCAATGCCGAGAACCTCGATCAGAGAGTAAAAATGGCGTAAGGTTCACAATGGTGTAAAATTAAAATGGGATAACGGGCTAGGATTCGAGTTAAAGGAACAATGTGACAAACGGTGATTTACGGCTTATAATTACATGCAAAACAGAGCATTATGACATTATATTACAAGTGTGTATTTTAAAAATATACACATTAAGTAATACCATTCACCCATTTGGAACTCTATATATAATATAGGTATATCTAAAGTATGAGAATAAAAAATAAAAAAAAAAGACTAAATATGAAGTGATAAAGAGAAAGCAACCAATTCTTTTTATTTTTTCTCACTCTCTCTCTCTCGTTTATACCATACATACACACAACCAAACTCTATATTTTGGTTTGCTTTAAGATCTATACAAGATCTCTCCTACAAGATTTTCCCTGAAAATCTTTCCATTGAAAATCCTTTCAAAATCTCTACAAGATCTTGTCTCAAAAGTTGACACATCTACCATCTATAAGATCCATTGCCTGATTTTTCACCTCCCCATCTTCACAAACAAAACCAGACATTCCCCTCTTCTCCTTCATTCTTTCAAAAGATGAACCCTAAATACACATGTAGAAGCTCACACTCAAATATCAGATCATATACACTCACCACCTCCCTCTCGATTTCTAACCGGTAACCACACAAGATCCGGAAGCCAAAACTTTGAGTTTAAAACTTTGGGTTACAACAGCAAACAATCGGGTTCTTTTGAGTTTAAAACTTTGGGTTCTGCGTTGGTTCGGGTGCGGTCCAGTCAAAAGCAGTCAACAGTGGTTCGGGTTACGTTTCAGTTCGGGTCTTGTTTTGAGTTCGGGTTTGGTCAAACCCAGTCAACATCAGAAGCTGTTCGGGTCAACCAGTCAACGACCAGAATGGGTCAAGTCAGCAGAAGTTCGTCGTTTGGTTCGGTCGACTCGGTCAAACCTGGTCAACTCAACGAGTCGACACGGTCAAACCTGGTCAACTCAACGAGTCGACTCGGTCAACTCAACCGGTCAACTCAGTTGACCCGGTCAACTCAGCTAACTTTTTCGGCTTTTCGACACGAGAATTCGGTAAAAGATTTAGAACGAATATTACTTACGTGATAACGAGCTCGAACCGATTGATTATAGTTTACATTTGATATAATTGACAAAATTACATATAGTTTGATTGAATCTTGATTAAATTTTGAAAATATAACGACACTTTAGTTGTCGGGGCCGTCCAAAAACAGAGGAAACTCTGCCCGTTTTTCGGGAAAATTCGTAAAACCAAAACGCGTTTTACTATAAAACGAAACTAATGGATTCGAATAATTAATGTAAAATCAAATGCGAAGTATATCTAATCTCAACGGCACTTTATAATTTACAAATATGTCATTAACGCCAAGTATTTTACAAAATAAATATAATAATTTTATATTTATTTTCAAAAGTTTAACGACTCGAATTCTCTTATAAAAACGAAAATAGTTTTTATACTTACTTCAGAAATTAGTTACGACAAATAAATATAGTTATTATATTTACTTTAAACTTCGAAAATTCGACAAATCTTTTATAAAATCAATATAATTATTTATATTGTTTCAAACACTGATAACCCGATTCCGTTATACAAATACACATAGTTTGGGTATGTATTTCAAATGACAATAATACGGCTTCTTTTACTAAAATAAATATAGTATATATTTTTATTTTGATTATCAAACAACATGATTCGGTTTTATAAAAATAAACGTAGTCATATGTTTATTTCAAGTACCAAACGACGTTAGTTCGTTTAATAAAATAAATATAGTTTATATTTATCTCAAATATCGAACAATACGAATTCGTTTTATAAAAATAAATATAGTTTACATATTTATTTCAAATATCGTACAACATGAATTCTTTTATAAAAATAAATATAGTTATATATTTATTTTCAAACACAACGACTCGACGATTCTTTTGTAAAATAAATATAATGTTTATATTTAATTCAAATGCCTAAACGGCATTCTGTGTATCAATCTATGAGTCGCAAAATATAATTTTCGTCTGCATACTAGTCACATACACAATCGACTTCTCAAGACGACTAACAAGATTCTACCGAAATATTTATATATTTTATATAAATATTTATATATATTTTTTTAAATCTCACGAGAACTAAGTGTTTTTCAAAGACTTAGTAAAATATTACCGACATTAGACGAAACTTAAAGAGTATAACTTAATCGTTACTATTAAGTTATCAACTTACCGATTGAATTGTTCGGTTAACGATTCGGTAGAGCTCGATGACACGTAGTTTAATTACCACATTTGCTTAGAAACTTATAAGATATTCCGTATTAGGAATATTGTAGAATGTACGCTAGCGAGTTTCATCTTGGAAACGACATCACGAAGTCGCAATTAGCTAGCTTTGCACAAGGCAATCCAGGTGAGTTCATAACCCCACATTTTTTTACGGTTTTACATTTTTATAAATGTTTTCGGGGTGGAAAGACATGCACGTTTTGCAGAAACATACCAAATTTTCGATGAACAAAGATTGCATATTTTAGACAAAGCACGTTTTGCTGGAACATACCAGGTTTTTGAATGAACGAAAACTCATATTTCTAAATCATGTTACGAACGGATTTCAAGGAACTCAAATGGTTTACGAATGAATCAAACTAAATATACCGGTTTTACAAAACAAATGCGTATTATCAAAATGTGAATGATTTTCATGACTAGGGATGGGATCGTCTAGTTATAATAATGGGACTGGGTTGGTCTGCATTTGAGGAACGGGACACCTAGTGAGTACATTTTACAAAATGATTACATACAATTACAATTGGTATGGTTAGCTAAGGAAGGGTACACTTAGATCATGTGAGTGGTGGGTACAACACTTAAGGCCATTAATCCTTGTTGTAGGACCGAGGGACATGAGTGATAGATCTATTTGGGTGTAGCAAGCCCACACCCATGCGGACCAGGGTGGCCCATGTGGTGACTATGTCTTATTCCCGGAGACAAATCTGCTAGGTTTGAGTTTTCCTGCATCACTTCACACATATCAATGGTCTTGCAAACCATTGGTGTTCTCTTTTTCCTTGTTGCTTTCATACCGAGGTTTTTCTTTTTACAAATTACATACCATGTTTTATAAAAATTCAAGGCATAGGATTATGCGGGCATGAAGTCAAAGGCAGGGTGGGCATTGACGGTTATACAAACTTTACAAATACAAGAGTTTACAAATACATGGTTATACGAACATAATGCGTTACAAATACAAAAGTTTCCATATAACTTGACAAGAAAATGATTTCTAAATTCGTTTTCTCAATAATATTTCACAAACCGATTATTCAAAAGGTTTATTTTAAATCTTTTACAAACAAACTATGAACTCGCTCAACTTTATGTTGAATTTTTCGCATGTTCTTTCTCAGGTTGCATTTTCAAAACTATGGAACGGTTGGAATAGGAGAACCCATGGGAATTCGAGTACTTAGCGGCGTTCACTTTCTAGAAGTCTTAGCTTAAACACTTCCGTTGTGCAATGAAGATACCAGTCCAGTCACGCCAGCTCTGATATTTTGGGGTGTGACAGATTGGTATCAGAGCTATAGGTTACAGCGAATAAGGTTTTCTGTAGAGATACCTAGGCTCTAACCTCATTTTCCTCTGGGACTTAGATCATTAAGACTTTGAATACGTACAGAACGCCTAAGACTCGAATATGGTCTCCAACCGTTGCCGAAAACAAAAAGGTCAGAATTTTGTTTTAAACATACGTGAATATTATGTTTTATGCACGGTGCACAAAACAATTACACAGAGAATACTAAACCTTGAGAGTTTAGAAAACATGCATTTAGGACCTTTGGAAACTTATGTTGAATGTCATTAAAGGTCACCACGTAGGAACCGCGAATATTAACTCAGGCACACACTATTATCCATATTGTCTATGATATTTTAACTTCCCGAGCAGGCAACCTACGCATAACGAAACACTAGTGCACGAGAATACATGGAACTCAAATTTTACGTCAACGGATGTCGGAGTACATCACATTCTACGCGAAACGAAACGCTAGTGCACAGGTATACGTGAAACTTAAGCTATACATCAACGGAGGTTGAAGTACGACACATGCGACTATCGAGGAGAGGCCTTTGAAAAGGCACGATGGCGCAATTCAACGACGACGCTAGATTCCAGTCAGCAGGAGAACTAACGATCAGGAAACGACAACTTGTCACGCGATCCTGCAACGACACGAATCACGCCAGGGAGAAGACGAATGTCTCCGCATTCCCCCTACCTAATTAATGACGAGTACGCTATGTTCGACATTCTATGGTAATGTCACCTAACAACCGGACATCACATGCAACCCCAGGTAAAGTCCTCAAATTTCTTTTATTGAAATTTCGACTTTCACATTTACTGAGTAGATTTTCGTATCTCTACTCCTCTTAATGGTCATTGTGTCACGATCATTTCTTTCAATATAGCAAATATCCATTTGCTTCATTTCTTGAAAATTCATATGATACGCATGCATCGTTTGTTGCGCATGTGGTTCCGTTTCGAATAATCATTTCATCAAAGTTCAAATATTATTTCGCTAAATCTAATTATTGATTTGTAATTCGAATGACCCGCATTATTGTAATTGTTGGCTCCTTTGTTATCATGTCAACACATTTTCTTAAAATTTCTTTTCTTTTCAAGTTACAAACATGGTTTTTCGGTGTGACCATGCCGAAAGTTTTCTTGTCGATACATGTATTTATTGTCGGCTTGCGCCAAAAAAATCAACTTCAATTGTTTGAACTTGTTCATTACACGTATTCAATTCAAGACACCATATGATGTATTGGAAACATCATATTCAGATTCGTTTTAACGAGCGCTTCCTTTGTTCCGAGTCATAGTAGACTTGTTTGGTCTACGACTCCATTAAGTCGTTTGTTGATTTCGACACCTTGTGGTGGTGTTTTCACTAATTTGAAGTTTGCGCTAAACTCGTTTACGCGTCTCATGCACGAATTTAATTATTTATTTATTGATTTGCTTTAAATCCGCTTTGATTTATCATATTACACCAGTCTTAACACAATCGTGTGTTAAGACATTGGTACACTAATTCATTTTATATTCCGGTGTACCTACTAACGGTTCTTTCATTATCGATCGAATGTTTTGCGATATTCATTGCTTTTTCATCTTCGATCGAAAACATTATTTCTTTGATGTTCCATCTTTAATTGAAAATCTTTCGATGTTTGTTTAGAACAAATGTTCAGATTTGTTTCGTTGAACCTTCATTTGATTTCAAACACGGTGAAATTGTTAGATCACCGCTATCATCTGATGCCGTCACTAAACACATTCCTTAAATTGTAGCCATTCGTTGAGTGTTTTGTGTCTAATCCGCATATATATCACCATTGCCCTTGATTTTCTTGACTGTATATCTCTTAAATGTCAACATATACACGTGTGATTTAGTTTACGAAGATTTTTCAATGCCTAGAACCTCGATCAGAGAGTAAAAAAGGCGTAAGGTTCACAATGGTGTAAAATTAAAATGGGATATACCGGGCTAGGATTCGAGTTACAGGAACAAGGGCCAAACCAACCACCCAAGAATGGAATCATCGAGCGAAAACACTTGACAACCTCCTAGAAGCACCTTTTCTTGCAACCAGACCTTTCTCCATCAATTAGGAATCTGATGCCGTCACTAAACACATTCCTTAAATTGTAGCCATTTGTTGAGTGTTTTTTTGTGTCTAATCCGCATATATATCACCATTGCCCTTGATTTTCTTGACTGTATATCTCTAAAATGTCAACATATACACGTGTGATTTAGTTTACGAAGATTTTTCAATGCTGAGAACCTCGACCAGAGAGTAAAAAAACCGTAAGGTTCACAATGGTGTAAAATTAAATTGGGATATACCAGGCTAGGATTCGAGTTACAGGAACAAGGGCCAACCTAACCACCCAAGAATGGAATCGTCGAACGAAAACACTTGACAACCTCCTAGAAGCAGCTTTTCTTGCCACCAGACCTTTCTCCATCAATTAGGAATCTGATGCCGTCACTAAACACATTCCTTAAATTGTAGCCATTTGTTGAGTGTTTTTTTTTGTGTGTCTAATCCGCATATATATCACCATTGCCCTTGATTTTCTTGACTGTATATCTCTTAAATGTCAACATATACACGTGTGATTTAGTTTACGAAGATTTTTCAATGCCGAGAACCTCGATCAGAGAGTAAAAAAGGCGTAAGGTTCACAATGGCGTAAAATTAAAATGGGATATACCGGGCTAGGATTCGAGTTACAGGAACAAGGGCCAAACCAACCACCCAAGAATGGAAATCGTCGAGCGAAAACACTTGACAACCTCCTAGAAGCAGCTTTTCTTGCCACCAGACCTTTCTCCATCAATTAGTAATCTTATGTCGTGACGAAACACATTCCTTAAATTGTAGCCATTTGTTGAGTGTTTTTTTTGTGTCTAATCCGCATATATATCACCATTGCCCTTGATTTTCTTGACTGTATATCTCTTAAAGGTCAACATATACATGTGTGATTTAGTTTACGAAGATTTTCAATGCCGAAAACCTCGATCTAAGAGTAAAAAAGGCGTAAGGTTCACAGTGGTGTAAAATTAAAATGGGATATACCGGGCTAGGATTCGAGTTACAGGAATAAGGGCCAAACCAACCACCCAAGAATGGAATCGTCGAGCGAAAACACTAGACAACCTCCTAGAAGCAGCTTCTCTTGCCACCAGACCTTTCTCCATCAATTAGGAATCTGATGCCGTCACTAAACACATTCCTTAAATTGTAGCCATTTGTTGAGTGTTTTTTTTTGTGTCTTATCCGCATATATATCACCATTGCCCATGATTTTCTTGACTGTATATCTCTTAAATGTCAACATATACACGTGTGATTTAGTTTACGAAGATTTTTCAATGCCGAGAACCTCGATCAGAGAGTAAAAAATGTGTAAGGTTCACAATGGTGTATAATTAAAATGGGATATACCGGGCTAGGATTCGAGTTACAGGAACAAGGGCCAAACCAACCACCCAAGAATGGAATCACCGAGCGAAAACACTTGACAACCTTCTAGAAGTAGCTTTTCTTGCCACCAGACCTTTCTCCATCAATTAGGAATCTGATGCCGTCACTAAACACATTCTTTAAATTGTAGCCATTTGTTGAGTGTTTTTTTTTTTGTGTCTAATCCGCATATATATCACCATTGCCCGTGATTTTCTTGACTGTATATCTCTTAAATGTCAACATATACACGTGTGATTTAGTTTACGAAGATTTTTCAATGCCGAGAACTTCGATCAGAGAGTAAAAAAGGCGTAAGGTTCACAATGGTGTAAAATTAAAATGGGATATACCGTGCTAGGATTCGAGTTACAGGAACAAGGGCCAAACCAACCACCCAAGAATGGAATCGTCTAGCGAAAACACTTGACAACCTCCTAGAAGCAGCTTTTCTTGCCACCAGACCTTTCTCCATCAATTAGGAATCTGATGCCGTCACTAAACACATTCCTTAAATTGTAGCCATTTGTTGAGCGTTTTTTTTTTTTTTTTGTTTCAAATCCGCATCTATATCACCATTGCCCTTGATTTTCTTGACTGTATATCTCTTAAATGTCAACATATACACGTGTGATTTAGTTTACGAAGATTTTTCAATGTCAAGAACATCGATCAGAGAGTAAAAACGGCGTAAGGTTCACAATGGTGTAAAATTAAATGCGATATATCGGGTTAGGAGTCGATTTACAGGAACAAGGGCCAAACCAACCACCCAAAAATGGAATCGTCTAGCGAAAACACTTGACAACCTCCTAGAAACAGCTTTTCTTGCCACCAGACTTTTCTCCATCAATTTGGAATCTGATGCCGTCACTAAACACATTCCTTAAATTGTAGCCATTTGTTGAGTGTTTCTTTTTTTGTGTCTAATCCGCATATATATCACCATTGCTCTTAATTTTCTTGACTGAATATCTCTTAAATGTCAGCATATACACGTGTGATTTAGTTTACGAAGATTTTTCAATGCCGTGAACCTCGATCAGAGAGTAAAAAAGGCGTAAGGTTCACAATGGTGTAAAATTAAAATGGGTTATACCGGGCTAGTATTCGAGTTACAGGAACAAGGGCCAAACCAAGAACCCAAGAATCGAGTCGTCAAGTGAAAACACTTGACAACCTCCTAGAAGTAGCTTTTCTTGCCACCAGACCTTTCTCCATCAATTAGGAATCTGATGCTGTCACTAAAAACATTCCTTAAATTGTCACCATTTGTTGAGTGTTTTTTTTTGGTGTCTAATCCGCATATATATCACCATTTCCGTTGATTTTCTTGATTGTATATCTCTTAAATGTCAACATATACACGTGTGATTTAGTTTACGAAGATTTTTCAATGCCGAGAACCTCGATCAAAGAGTAAAAAAGGCGTAAGGTTCACAATGGTGTAAAATTAAAATGGGATATACCGGGCTAGGATTCGATTTACAGGAACAAGGGCCAAACCAACCACCCAAGAATGGAATCGTCGAGCGAAAACACTTGACAACCTCCTAGAAGCAGCTTTTCTTGCCACCAGACCTTTCTCTATCAATTAGGAATCTGATGCCGTCACTAAATACATTCCTTAAATTGTAGCCATTTGGTTAGTGTTTTTTTTGTGTGTCTAATCCGCATATATATCACCATTGCCCGTGATTTTCTTAACTGTATATCTCTTAAATGTCAACATATACACGTGTGATCTAGTTTACAAAGATTTCTCAATGCCAAGAACCTCGATCAGAGAGTAAAACAGGCGTAGGGTTCACAATGGTGTAAAATTAAAATAGGATATACCGGGCAAGGATTCGAGTTACAGGAACAAGGGCCAAACCAACCACCCAAGAATGGAATCGTCGAGCGAAAACACTTGACAACCACCTAGAAGCAGCTTTTCTTGCCACCAGACCTTTCTCCATTAATTAGGAATCTGAAGTCATCACTAAACACATTCCTTAAGTTGTAGCCATTTGTTGAGTGTCTTTTTTTTTTTTTTGGTGTCTAATCCACATATATATCACCATTGCCCTTGATTTTCTTGACTGTATATCTCTTAAATGTCAAAATATACACGTGTGATTTAGTTTACGAAGATTTTTCAATGTCGAGAACCTCGATCAGATAGTAAAAAAGGCGTAAGGTTCACAGTGGTGTAAAACTAAAATGGGATATACCGGGCTAGGATTCGAGTTACCGGAAAAATGGCCAAACCAACCACCCAAGAATGGAATCGTCTAGCGAAAACACTTGACAACCTCCTAGAAGCAGCTTTTCTTGCCACCATACCATTCTTCATCAATTAGGAATCTGATGCCATCACTAAACACATTCCTTAAGTTGTAGCCATTTGTTGAGTGTTTTTTTGGTGTCTAAACCGCATATATATTACCCTTGCCCTTGATTTTCTTGACTGTATATCTCTTAAATGTCAACATATACACGTGTGATTTAGTTTACGAAGATTTTTCAATGCCGAGAACCTCGATCAGAGAGTAAAAAAGGCATAAGGTTCACAATGGTGTAAAATTAAATGGGATATACCGGGCTAGGATTCGAGTTGTAGGAATAAGGGCCAAACCAACCACCCAGGAATGGAATCGTCGAGCGAAAACACTTGACAACCTCCTAGAAGCAGCTTTTGTTGCCACCAGACCTTTCTCCATCAATTAGGAATCTTATGCCGTCACTGAACACATTCCTTAAATTGTAGACATTTGTTGAGTTTTTTTTTTTTTTTTTTTGTCTAATCCACATATATATCACCATTGCCCTTGACTTTCTTGACAGTATATCTCTTAAATGTCAACATATACACGTGTGATTTAGTTTACGAACATTTTTCAGTGCCGAAAACCTCGATCAGAGAGTAAAAAAGGCGTAAGGTTCACAAATGTGTAAAATTGAAATGGGATATACCGGGCTAGGATTCGAGTTACAGGAACAAGGGCCAAACAAACCACCCAAGAATGGAATCGTCGAACGAAAACACTTGACAACCTCCTAGAAGCAGCTTTTCTTGCCACCAGACCTTTCTCCATCAATTAGGAATCTGATGCCGTCACTAAACACATTCCTTAAATTATAGTCATTTGTTGAGTGTTTTTTTTTTTTGATATCTAATCCGCATATATATCACTATTGCCCTAGATTTTCTTGACTGTATATCGCTTAAATGTCAACATACACGCGTGTGATTTAGTTTACGAAGATTTTTCAATGCCGAGAACCTCAATCAGAGAGTAAAAAAGGCGTAAGGTTCACAATGGTGTAAAATTAAAATGGGATATACCGGGCTAGGATTCGAGTTACAGGAACAAGGGCCAAACCAACCATCCAAGAATGGAATCGTCGAGCGAAAACACTTGACAACCTCCTAGAAGCAGCTATTCTTGCCACCAAACCTTTCTCCGTCAATTAGGAATCTGATGCCGTCACTAAACACATTACTTAAATTGTAGCCATTTATTGGGTGTTTTTTTTGTGTCTAATCCGCATATATATCACCATTGCCCTTGATTTTCTTGACTGTATATCTCTTAAATGTCAACATATACAAGTGTGATTTAGTTTACGAAGATATTTCAATGCCGAGAACCTCGATCAGAGAGTAGAAAAGGCGGAAGGTTCACAATGGTGTAAAATTAAAATGGGATATACCGGGCTAGGATTCGAGTTACAGGAACAAGGGCCAAACCAACCACCCAAGAATGGAATCGTCGAGCGAAAACACTTGACAACCTCCTAGAAGCAGCTTTTCTTGCCCCCAGACTTTTCTCCATCAATTAGGAATCTGATGCCGTCACTAAACACATTTCTTAAATTGTAGCCATTTGTTGAGTGTTTTTTTTTGTGTCTAATCGGCATATATATTACCATTGCCCTTGATTTTCTTGACTGTATAACTCTTAAATATCAACATATACACGTGTGATTTAGTTTACGAACATTTTTCAATGCCGAGAACCTCGATCAGAGAGTAAAAATGGCGTAAGGTTCACAATGGTGTAAAATTAAAATGGGATAACGGGCTAGGATTCGAGTTAAAGGAACAATGTGACAAACGGTGATTTACGGCTTATAATTACATGCAAAACAGAGCATTATGACATTATATTACAAGTGTGTATTTTAAAAATATACACATTAAGTAATACCATTCACCCATTTGGAACTCTATATATAATATAGGTATATCTAAAGTATGAGAATAAAAAATAAAAAAAAGACTAAATATGAAGTGATAAAGAGAAAGCAACCAATTCTTTTTATTTTTTCTCACTCTCTCTCTCGTTTATACCATACATACACACAACCAAACTCTATATTTTGGTTTGCTTTAAGATCTATACAAGATCTCTCCTACAAGATTTTCCCTGAAAATCTTTCCATTGAAAATCCTTTCAAAATCTCTACAAGATCTTGTCTCAAAAGTTGACACATCTACCATCTATAAGATCCATTGCCTGATTTTTCACCTCCCCATCTTCACAAACAAAACCAGACATTCCCCTCTTCTCCTTCATTCTTTCAAAAGATGAACCCTAAATACACATGTAGAAGCTCACACTCAAATATCAGATCATATACACTCACCACCTCCCTCTCGATTTCTAACCGGTAACCACACAAGATCCGGAAGCCAAAACTTTGAGTTTAAAACTTTGGGTTACAACAGCAAACAATCGGGTTCTTTTGAGTTTAAAACTTTGGGTTCTGCGTTGGTTCGGGTGCGGTCCAGTCAAAAGCAGTCAACAGTGGTTCGGGTTACGTTTCAGTTCGGGTCTTGTTTTGAGTTCGGGTTTGGTCAAACCCAGTCAACATCAGAAGCTGTTCGGGTCAACCAGTCAACGACCAGAATGGGTCAAGTCAGCAGAAGTTCGTCATTTGGTTCGGTCGACTCGGTCAAACCTGGTCAACTCAACGAGTCGACACGGTCAAACCTGGTCAACTCAACGAGTCGACTCGGTCAACTCAACCGGTCAACTCAGTTGACCCGGTCAACTCAGCTAACTTTTTCGGCTTTTCGACACGAGAATTCGGTAAAAGATTTAGAACGAATATTATTTACGTGATAACGAGCTCGAACCGATTGATTATAGTTTACATTTGATATAATTGACAAAATTACATATAGTTTGATTGAATCTTGATTAAATTTTGAAAATATAACGACACTTTAGTTGTCGGGGCCGTCCAAAAACAGAGGAAACTCTGCCCGTTTTTCGGGAAAATTCGTAAAACCAAAACGCGTTTTACTATAAAACGAAACTAACGGATTCGAATAATTAATGTAAAATCAAATGCGAAGTATATCTAATCTCAACGGCACTTTATAATTTACAAATATGTCATTAACGCCAAGTATTTTACAAAATAAATATAATAATTTTATATTTATTTTCAAAAGTTTAACGACTCGAATTCTCTTATAAAAACGAAAATAGTTTTTATACTTACTTCAGAAATTAGTTACGACAAATAAATATAGTTATTATATTTACTTTAAACTTCGAAAATTCGACAAATCTTTTATAAAATCAATATAATTATTTATATTGTTTCAAACACTGATAACCCGATTCCGTTATACAAATACACATAGTTTGGGTATGTATTTCAAATGACAATAATACGGCTTCTTTTACTAAAATAAATATAGTATATATTTTTATTTTGATTATCAAACAACATGATTCGGTTTTATAAAAATAAACGTAGTCATATGTTTATTTCAAGTACCAAACGACGTTAGTTCGTTTAATAAAATAAATATAGTTTATATTTATCTCAAATATCGAACAATACGAATTCGTTTTATAAAAATAAATATAGTTTACATATTTATTTCAAATATCGTACAACATGAATTCTTTTATAAAAATAAATATAGTTATATATTTATTTTCAAACACAACGACTCGACGATTCTTTTGTAAAATAAATATAATGTTTATATTTAATTCAAATGCCTAAACGGCATTCTGTGTATCAATCTATGAGTCGCAAAATATAATTTTCGTCTGCATACTAGTCACATACACAATCGACTTCTCAAGACGACTAACAAGATTCTACCGAAATATTTATATATTTTATATAAATATTTATATATATTTTTTTAAATCTCACGAGAACTAAGTGTTTTTCAAAGACTTAGTAAAATATTACCGACATTAGACGAAACTTAAAGAGTATAACTTAATCGTTACTATTAAGTTATCAACTTACCGATTGAATTGTTCGGTTAACGATTCGGTAGAGCTCGATGACACGTAGTTTAATTACCACATTTGCTTAGAAACTTATAAGATATTCCGTATTAGGAATATTGTAGAATGTACGCTAGCGAGTTTCATCTTGGAAACGACATCACGAAGTCGCAATTAGCTAGCTTTGCACAAGGCAATCCAGGTGAGTTTATAACCCCACATTTTTTTACGGTTTTACATTTTTATAAATGTTTTCGGGGTGGAAAGACATGCACGTTTTGCAGAAACATACCAAATTTTCGATGAACAAAGATTGCATATTTTAGACAAAGCACGTTTTGCTGGAACATACCAGGTTTTTGAATGAACGAAAACTCATATTTCTAAATCATGTTACGAACGGATTTCAAGGAACTCAAATGGTTTACGAATGAATCAAACTAAATATACCGGTTTTACAAAACAAATGCGTATTATCAAAATGTGAATGATTTTCATGACTAGGGATGGGATCGTCTAGTTATAATAATGGGACTGGGTTGGTCTGCATTTGAGGAACGGGACACCTAGTGAGTACATTTTACAAAATGATTACATACAATTACAATTGGTATGGTTAGCTAAGGAAGGGTACACTTAGATCATGTGAGTGGTGGGTACAACACTTAAGGCCATTAATCCTTGTTGTAGGACCGAGGGACATGAGTGATAGATCTATTTGGGTGTAGCAAGCCCACACCCATGCGGACCAGGGTGGCCCATGTGGTGACTATGTCTTATTCCCGGAGACAAATCTGCTAGGTTTGAGTTTTCCTGCATCACTTCACACATATCAATGGTCTTGCAAACCATTGGTGTTCTCTTTTTCCTTGTTGCTTTCATACCGAGGTTTTTCTTTTTACAAATTACATACCATGTTTTATAAAAATTCAAGGCATAGGATTATGCGGGCATGAAGTCAAAGGCAGGGTGGGCATTGACGGTTATACAAACTTTACAAATACAAGAGTTTACAAATACATGGTTATACGAACATAATGCGTTACAAATACAAAAGTTTCCATATAACTTGACAAGAAAATGATTTCTAAATTCGTTTTCTCAATAATATTTCACAAACCGATTATTCAAAAGGTTTATTTTAAATCTTTTACAAACAAACTATGAACTCGCTCAACTTTATGTTGAATTTTTCGCATGTTCTTTCTCAGGTTGCATTTTCAAAACTATGGAACGGTTGGAATAGGAGAACCCATGGGAATTCGAGTACTTAGCGGCGTTCACTTTCTAGAAGTCTTAGCTTAAACACTTCCGTTGTGCAATGAAGATACCAGTCCAGTCACGCCAGCTCTGATATTTTGGGGTGTGACAGATTGGTATCAGAGCTATAGGTTACAGCGAATAAGGTTTTCTGTAGAGATACCTAGGCTCTAACCTCATTTTCCTCTGGGACTTAGATCATTAAGACTTTGAATACGTACAGAACGCCTAAGACTCGAATATGGTCTCCAACCGTTGCCGAAAACAAAAAGGTCAAAATTTTGTTTTAAACATACGTGAATATTATGTTTTATGCACGGTGCACAAAACAATTACACAGAGAATACTAAACCTTGAGAGTTTAGAAAACATGCATTTAGGACCTTTGGAAACTTATGTTGAATGTCATTAAAGGTCACCACGTAGGAACCGCGAATATTAACTCAGGCACACACTATTATCCATATTGTCTATGATATTTTAACTTCCCGAGCAGGCAACCTACGCATAACGAAACACTAGTGCACGAGAATACATGGAACTCAAATTTTACGTCAACGGATGTCGGAGTACATCACATTCTACGCGAAACGAAACGCTAGTGCACAGGTATACGTGAAACTTAAGCTATACATCAACGGAGGTTGAAGTACGACACATGCGACTATCGAGGAGAGGCCTTTGAAAAGGCACGATGGCGCAATTCAACGACGACGCTAGATTCCAGTCAGCAGGAGAACTAACGATCAGGAAACGACAACTTGTCACGCGATCCTGCAACGACACGAATCACGCCAGGGAGAAGACGAATGTCTCCGCATTCCCCCTACCTAATTAATGACGAGTACGCTATGTTCGACATTCTATGGTAATGTCACCTAACAACCGGACATCACATGCAACCCCAGGTAAAGTCCTCAAATTTCTTTTATTGAAATTTCGACTTTCACATTTACTGAGTAGATTTTCGTATCTCTACTCCTCTTAATGGTCATTGTGTCACGATCATTTCTTTCAATATAGCAAATATCCATTTGCTTCATTTCTTGAAAATTCATATGATACGCATGCATCGTTTGTTGCGCATGTGGTTCCGTTTCGAATAATCATTTCATCAAAGTTCAAATATTATTTCGCTAAATCTAATTATTGATTTGTGATTCGAATGACCCGCATTATTGTAATTGTTGGCTCCTTTGTTATCATGTCAACACATTTTCTTAAAATTTCTTTTCTTTTCAAGTTACAAACATGGTTTTTCGGTGTGACCATGCCGAAAGTTTTCTTGTCGATACATGTATTTATTGTCGGCTTGCGCCAAAAAAATCAACTTCAATTGTTTGAACTTGTTCATTACACGTATTCAATTCAAGACACCATATGATGTATTGGAAACATCATATTCAGATTCGTTTTAACGAGCGCTTCCTTTGTTCCGAGTCATAGTAGACTTGTTTGGTCTACGACTCCATTAAGTCGTTTGTTGATTTCGACACCTTGTGGTGGTGTTTTCACTAATTTGAAGTTTGCGCTAAACTCGTTTACGCGTCTCATGCACGAATTTAATTATTTATTTATTGATTTGCTTTAAATCCGCTTTGATTTATCATATTACACCAGTCTTAACACAATCGTGTGTTAAGACATTGGTACACTAATTCATTTTATATTCCGGTGTACCTACTAACGGTTCTTTCATTATCGATCGAATGTTTTGCGATATTCATTGCTTTTTCATCTTCGATCGAAAACATTATTTCTTTGATGTTCCATCTTTAATTGAAAATCTTTCGATGTTTGTTTAGAACAAATGTTCAGATTTGTTTCGTTGAACCTTCATTTGATTTCAAACACGGTGAAATTGTTAGATCACCGCTATCATCTGATGCCGTCACTAAACACATTCCTTAAATTGTAGCCATTCGTTGAGTGTTTTGTGTCTAATCCGCATATATATCACCATTGCCCTTGATTTTCTTGACTGTATATCTCTTAAATGTCAACATATACACGTGTGATTTAGTTTACGAAGATTTTTCAATGCCTAGAACGTCGATCAGAGAGTAAAAAAGGCGTAAGGTTCACAATGGTGTAAAATTAAAATGGGATATACCGGGCTAGGATTCGAGTTACAGGAACAAGGGCCAAACCAACCACCCAAGAATGGAATCATCGAGCGAAAACACTTGACAACCTCCTAGAAGCACCTTTTCTTGCAACCAGACCTTTCTCCATCAATTAGGAATCTGATGCCGTCACTAAACACATTCCTTAAATTGTAGCCATTTGTTGAGTGTTTTTTTGTGTCTAATCCGCATATATATCACCATTGCCCTTGATTTTCTTGACTGTATATCTCTAAAATGTCAACATATACATGTGTGATTTAGTTTACGAAGATTTTTCAATGCTGAGAACCTCGACCAGAGAGTAAAAAAACCGTAAGGTTCACAATGGTGTAAAATTAAATTGGGATATACCAGGCTAGGATTCGAGTTACAGGAACAAGGGCCAACCTAACCACCCAAGAATGGAATCGTCGAACGAAAACACTTGACAACCTCCTAGAAGCAGCTTTTCTTGCCACCAGACCTTTCTCCATCAATTAGGAATCTGATGCCGTCACTAAACACATTCCTTAAATTGTAGCCATTTGTTGAGTGTTTTTTTTTGTGTGTCTAATCCGCATATATATCACCATTGCCCTTGATTTTCTTGACTGTATATCTCTTAAATGTCAACATATACACGTGTGATTTAGTTTACGAAGATTTTTCAATGCCGAGAACCTCGATCAGAGAGTAAAAAAGGCGTAAGGTTCACAATGGCGTAAAATTAAAATGGGATATACCGGGCTAGGATTCGAGTTACAGGAACAAGGGCCAAACCAACCACCCAAGAATGGAAATCGTCGAGCGAAAACACTTGACAACCTCCTAGAAGCAGCTTTTCTTGCCACCAGACCTTTCTCCATCAATTAGTAATCTTATGTCGTGACGAAACACATTCCTTAAATTGTATCCATTTGTTGAGTGTTTTTTTTGTGTCTAATCCGCATATATATCACCATTGCCCTTGATTTTCTTGACTGTATATCTCTTAAAGGTCAACATATACATGTGTGATTTAGTTTACGAAGATTTTCAATGCCGAAAACCTCGATCTAAGAGTAAAAAAGGCGTAAGGTTCACAGTGGTGTAAAATTAAAATGGGATATACCGGGCTAGGATTCGAGTTACAGGAATAAGGGCCAAACCAACCACCCAAGAATGGAATCGTCGAGCGAAAACACTTGACAACCTTCTAGAAGCAGCTTTTCTTGCCACCAGACCTTTCTTCATCAATTAGGAATCTGATGCCGTCACTAAACACATTCCTTAAATTGTAGCCATTCTTTGAGTGTTTTTTTTTTTTTTTTGTCTATTGTAGCCATTCTTTGAGTTTTTTTTTTGTGTCTAATCACCATTGCCCTTGATTTACTTGACTGTATATCTTTTAAATGTCAACATATACACGTGTGATTTAGTTTTCGAAGATTTTTCAATGCCGAGAACCTCGTTCAGAGAGTAAAAAGGCGTAAGGTTCACAATGGTGTAAAATTAAAATGGGATATACCGGGCTAGGATTCGAGTTACAGGAACAAGGGCCAAACCAACCACCCAAGAATGGAATCGTCGAGGGAAAACACATGACAACCTCCTAGAAGCAGCTTTTTTTTGCCACCAGACCCTTCTCCATCAATTAGGAATCTGATGCCGTCACTAAATACATTCCTTAAATTGTAGCCATTTGTTGAGTGTTTTTTTTTTGTGTCTAATCCGCATATATATCACCATTGCCCTTGATTTTCTTGACTGTATATCTCTTAAATTTCAACATATACACGTGTGATTTAGTTTACGAAGATTTTTTAATGATCGAGAACCTCGATCAGATAGTAAAAAAGGCGTACGGTTCACGATGGTGTAAAATAAAAATAGGATATACCGGGCTAGGATTCGAGTTACAGGAACAAGGGCCAAACCAACCACCCAAGAATGGAATCGTCGAGCGAAAACACTTGACAACCTCCTAGAAGCAGCTTTTCTTGCCACCAGACCTTTCTCCATCAATTAGTAATCTGATGCCGTGACTAAACACATTCCTTAAATTGTAGCCATTTGTTGAGTGTTTTTTTTTTGTGTCTAATCCGCATATATATCACCATTTCCCTTGATTTTCTTGATTGTATATCTCTTAAAGGTCAACATATACATGTGTGATTTAGTTTACGAAGATTTTTCAATGCCGATAACCTCGATCAGAGAGTAAAAAAGGCGTAAGGTTCACAATGGTGTAAAATTAAAATGGGATATACCGGTCTAGGATTCGAGTTACAGGAATAAGGGCCAAACCAACCACCCAAGAATGGAATCATCGAGCGAAAACACTTGACAAACTCCTAGAAGTAGCTGTTCTTGCCACCAGACCTTTCTCCATCAATTAGGAATCTGATGCCGTCACTTAACACATTTCTTAAATTGTAGCCATTTGTTGAGTGTTTTTTTTTTGTGTCTAATCCGCATATATATCACCATTGCCCTTGATTTTCTTAACTGTATATCTCTTAAATGTCAACATATACCCGTGTGATTTACTTTACGAAGATTTTTCAATGCCAAGAATCTCGATCAGAGAGTAAAAAAGGCGTAAGCTTCACAATGGTGTAAAATTAAAATGGGATATCTCGGGCTAGGATTCGTGTTATAGGAACAAGGGCCAAACCAACCACCCAAGAATGGAATCGTCGAGCGAAAACACTTAATAACCTCCTAGAAGCAGCTTTTCTTGCCACCAGACCTTTCTCCATCAATTAGGAATCGGATGCCGTCACTAAACACATTCCTTAAATTGTAGCCATTTGTTGAGTGTTTTTTTTGTGTCTAATCCTCATATATATCACCATTGCTCTTGATTTTCTTCACTGTATATCTCTTAAATGTCAACATATACACGTGTGATTTAGTTTATGAAGATTTTTCAATGCCAAGAACCTCGATCAGAGAGTAAAAAAGGTGTAAGGTTCACAATGATGTAAAATTAAAATGGGATATACTGGGCTAGGGCTCGAGTTACAGGAACAAGGGCCAAACCAACCACCCAAGAGTGGAATCGTCGAGCGAAAACACTTGACAACCTCCTAGAAGTAGCTTTTCTTGGCACCAAACCTTTCTCCATCAATTAGGAATCTGATGCCATCACTAAACGCATTCCTTAGTTTGTAGCCATTTCTGAGTGTTTTTTTTGGTGTCTAATCCGCATATATATCAGCATTGCCCTTGATTTTCTTGACTGTATATCTCTTAAATGTCAACATATACACGTGTGATTTAATTTATGAAGATTTTTCAATGCGGAGAACCTCGATCAAAGAGTAAAAAAGGCGTAAGGTTCACAATGGTGTAAAATTAAAATGGGATATACCGGGCTAGGATTTGAGTTACAGGAAAAAGGGCCAAACCAATCACCCAAGAATGGAATCATCGAGCGAAAACACTTGACAACCTCCTAGAAGCAGCTTTTCTTGCCACCAGACCTTTCTCCATTAATTATGAATCTGATGCCATCACTAAACACATTCCATAAATTGTAGCCATTTGTTGAGTGTTTTTTTTGTTGTTTCTAATCCGCATATATATCACCATTGCCCTTGATTTTCTTGACTGTGTATCTCTTAAATGACAACATATACACGTGTGATTTAGTTTATGAAGATTTTTCAATGCTGAGAACCTCGAGTAGAGAGTAAAAAAGGCGTAAGGTTCTGTAAGGACTCTCAAAATTATCCTAAAAATACCCGTACGTATAAACCCGGACCCCTGAAACCCTTGACCATACTTAAAAACAAGAAAAACAATATTCTGGGTCTCAGGCGGGGCGCGTAAAAGACAAGACATGTCTTACGCGGGCCGCGTCAACACATGTTTGACCGGATAAGTGTTCCGGATCCACGTAGTGACCAGCTGGCTAACCTACCGATGACCAATCAAGGCTAGTCATAGACTAGGCGGCCACGGGGGCCGCGTGAGGCCTTAATTTCAGCTATAAATAGATTGTTGTATGCACAGTCCACTGGTGTCGAAATCTAAACACAAAAACAACTTTCTACTGCTCTAAAGGTCGAAATTTCATATATTAATAGTGAGGCGCTGCTTCGATACCGGGTATTAACTCGATCGCTGCTACGATTCAATGTCCGATCGATTAAACTATCCAATAGATGTTTAAGTGCTGCCCATATTAGGGTTTATGCTTTGTCATTCGTCGTTAATTCGATGGATGTTTAAGTATCGCACTTTGTCATTCGTTGCGAAGGTTTTAATCTCGTGAGTTATCGTAAATGCTGCATTAGTTACTAACCGAGTTCGTGTGCATGTTATTAAATTTAGGTTAAAAGGCTAATCAGTAGGCTAAGCTCTGCTCATATAAATCTGCAATGTGAGTCATTCTCTTTTTATCAAAATACTTTGATAAATTCTTAAATATTTTCAAAGTTATAATTACAGGGATTAAGTCTTTGTAGTCACCAAATTACAGCCGGTATGTGGGGTTTTGTATACATTACTTGATAACCGTCACCATTGGACAACGGGGTAGCCAGGGGGTGATATGACCATAGTCACATACACCATTGGACTCTGAGGTTACCGATGGATGTTCGAGTGACAAATACTGTGGGTAGTTGGTTGATATCAGGAAACATTGTAATCGCTCTTAATACTATAAATTATAACACACGAGTCGTTTTAGTAAAAAGAATGATTCACCAGTATTTCCCGTTGACAAAACCTTTTTCAAACATGTTTCAGGTGATCTGTTGTGATCCAGGAAAAGTGTCGTGAAGCACTACAAGCTTAAGGAAGTGTCTCAGTATAAAATAAAGAAACATGTTTTGAAAAATAAAGATTTCTTAGTGAAATCATATGATTGTAAATTACCGGGTTTTATCTCGAGTTGTGAAATAAAATAATTGGGAAATTTGCAGTTTTAAAAAGATCCTGGTAAAATCTTCCGCTGTTAAATAAATACCACGGGATTTTCTGACACGCGGCTCCTGAAACGGGTCAAACCGGGTCGGGGGCCGTGACAGAAAAAGGTGGTATCAGAGCCACTGATTTAAGCCAATTAAGTATTTAGAAAATACTTAATTTTACTGATTGCCATTTTGTGATTATGTGTTTTATTATTTAAATATTTGTGTACAGTATGGGTAAGCAAAAGCTTTCAAACATCTATCTTAAATTAGATAGGTCATCAAACGAGAAGGGAAGTTCATCCCAAACAAATTCCTCAAAACATTATGCAAATCCTGAAGAAGGAATATTAGTCCGAAAGGCACAATATGAGGAACCACTTTCTCCTAATAAAAGAAATTTGATTATTAGGAAAAGTCAGGAGAAATTAAAGAAATCGCGACCAAAAGAAAAGAGAGTTAATCAGAAAACTCAAGAACTAGGCAGTAACCCTCCATGGGAAGACCAGTTAGATAAAAAATTGGCAGATCTCTATATGCTAGCCACTGTAGCAGTGAATGCAAATCTTTAAATACCCTGATTCAAGTTTTAGCACCCTTATAACCTACAAGCCAAAAACCTTATCCAGTAAAATAAATAAGTTTACAGTAAACCCTGGTGTGTTTTAATTTTCAGTTGTCTTTTTATTCAATTAGTCACATGGCATACAATAATATTTAAAGGTTAATTATGAAATTTGTTATAAAATTTTAACTTAGCAAATTTTGTGTATTTCGCGTATATGCTAAACAGCATGAATGACTTGTCTGAAGCCCTTCAGAATTTAAATCTCTATCCGGTGAAAATAGAGGTTTCCAGATATTTTAATAGGTATATACCTGATATAGAAGAACCTATGGAATTCAACGCTCCACCTCCGGAGAAACCCAAGCCTAAGAAAAGGAGAAGATTTGTGGGATGGAGGTGTGTGCGCAGAAGGAAACCCGCCACCAGGAAGATTCCCAAAATAGAAAATCCCTTGGACAAAGGGAAGGGGATTGAAGTCGGGGAAGGTTCTAGGCAGATGGAAATGGAGTTTGGGGAAGGTTCTAGGCAAACCAAGATAGAAATTGGGGAAAGCTCTAGGCAAATTGAGGACTTACCATTTCAGGAGGAATTGGATCGTGCATTGCGAGCTGTGATGTCGTCAGGCCTATTGATAATAATCTTTACCCTTATCCTGCTGAAACTCAATTACCAATGAACTTGGAACCAGCAATCCCAGAACCTATAATCCACACCCAACCTCTAGGAATGGACGAATGTTGGACCAATGATTGGCAGTTCCAAAACCTTCTTAACAGTCCTTATTCCTTTTTCCCTCAGTTCGACCCGGAACCTATACCAAACCCACCAATGAGCAATGAAAATTTAGCTGAACTCCGCCACTTTGGCGAGGAGCTGGTGGATGCAGGAAATAGGATCAGGGAAGTAGGAGAACAAATCTCCTGGAAATACGACGAGAGGGAACGTCGTTACTGAAATACCAACTGACGAAGAATAGTGGGTTTGTGAAACTATGGTTGTATAATAAATAGAAAAATATAATCTTGTAAAATAACTACAAATAAAACTTTGTAAGATAAAAGGTGTGTAATGATGCATAATATATATAACAAATAAAAATGGGAATCGAGAAATCGATAGTTTTGGCTATATGTGTATTGTGAAATTTGTATGATTGTTTTGTGTATAATTGTTATTTATTCGATACTAATAAATTATATATATTAATTATCAGATGGAAAACGCTAATAATGAACCAGTTAACGAGGTAAACCAATCTGAGCAACATCAGGAGAATCAATTTATGACCAGGCAAGATATAGAAAATATTATTGCTCAAGGAATAGCTAATGCTATTCCAGCAATAGTTGCTGCTGCCCAAAAACCTGTTGAACCTCAACAAATCATTCCTAGCAAACGTATTTCTGAAGATAACTTCAGTAATAGCATAAACAGAGGCTGTAATCATACCAATCACGATAATGATTCACGGCAGGCTCCGCTCCCTAAGAAAATGAAAGCTGCAACGCCTGGTTGCACGTACAAGGAATTTCTTGCTTGCACACCCGCTGAATTTGCAGGCAATAAAGGAGCGACTGTGGCATTGCGTTGGTTAGAGAAAACCGAGGCAGTGATTACAATAAGTAAATGTGCCAAGGACGACAAGGTCATGTACGCGTCAAATCTGTTCAAAGAAGGGGCGCTAGAATGGTGGAATACAGTACTTCAAGCCAAAGGAAGAAGTATGGCCTATGCCATGAACTGGGAAGAATTTAAGAGTCTTGTAGAAAGAAAATTCTGTCCCGAATATGAAAAAGATCAAATGGCAAATAAGTTCCTAAATCATCGAATGATGGGGGTAGATTGTCGTGGGTATACTTCGACATTCTTTGAATATGCTAGAGTGGTACCAACACTGGCTTCTCCAGAACCGGTACTCATTTCTCGCTATATTTGGGGATTGATTAGCGAAATCCGTAATATCATTAAAGCTGCGAGACCTCGTACTATTGACAATGTGGTTGAATTAGCTAATACCCTAACTGATGAGCTGGTACGCACAAGGGATGAAAATAGGAAAAAGGAACTGGCTCAGAAAATTACCCAAGGAGTTCGTATGGGTAATAGTAGCAACTTCAAGAGAAGAGGAACAGGGCAATCTTCAACTTCGCCGTTCTACAGGAATTGCAGAAAGAAACATTATGAAAGATGTAATGTGACCTGCAATTTTTGCAAAGTCATACGACGTCGCGAAGAAGACTGTAGAAAGAAAACAAGAATCTGCTTTAACTGTGGCGAAACAGGACATTTCAAAACAGAATGTCCTAAATTGGTCAAACCAACAGACAACAAAGCCAAGCAGCCGACGGAGCTAATAAAAAGAATGTTAGAGCATTCTAGCTGACCACTCAAGAAGCAGAACTCATTCCAGATGTGATAGCTGATACGTTCTTAGTTCACAACGTGTATGCAAAAGTATTATTTGACTCTGGTGCAAACCAAAGTTTTATCAATACTTCATTCTGCCAAGCTCTTAACTTACCTTTAACCAACCTTAGGACAATTTTTACAGTCGAAACAGCAGATGGAAATTCTGTTAATATAGATAAGGTTTTGCAAAAAGAAAATATAGAACTTTCAGGCCATAAATTTCATGCAAACCTATTGTCAATGAATTTAGCTGGGTTCGATGTTGTGTTAGGAATGGATTGGTTAGTAGCCAACCATGCTCGAATCCTTTGTGATAAGAATTCTATAGAAATTCGTGCACCTACCGGAGAAGTAATCATGGTTACAGGGGACAGGTCGCGAAAACCCATGAAGTTCATTTCAGTAATGAAAGTTGCTAGTTATGAACGAAAACAAGGAATAGTGTATATAATTTCGGTAGTCATTAGCACTAAAGGTAAAGAACTTAAGGAGATTCATGTAGTCTCAGAATACCTAGATGTATTCCCAGACGAGTTACCAGGATTACCACCAGAAAGGGAAGTAGAATTTAGAATTGATCTAATTCCAGGAACTACACCGATAGCCAAGGCACCTTATCGATTAGCACCCACAGAAATGTTAGAACTAAAAAAGCAATTAGATGAATTACTAAGTAAAGGTTTCATACAACCTAGTTCATCCCCGTGGGGAGCACCAGTGTTGTTTGTGAAGAAGAAGGATGGGTCAATGCGAATGTGTATCGATTATAGAGAATTGAATAAAGTTACAATTAAGAATCGATACCCATTACCTAGGATTGATGATCTTTTTGATCAACTTCAAGGAGCTAGATACTTTTCTAAGATAGATTTACTTTTCGGATATCATCAATTGAAGGTACAAGAAGAAGACATACCTAAAACTGCTTTCAGAATTAGGTATGGTCATTACGAGTTTACAGTCATGCCCTTCGGATTAACGAATGCACCTGCCGCATTCATGGACATGATGAATAGAATCTGTAAACCGTACTTGGATAAATTTGTAATTGTTTTTATCGACGATATACTTATTTATTCCAAAAGTCAGGACGAGCATTATCAGCACTTGCATGCACTCTTAACTTTGTTAAGAAAAGAAAAGCTTTATGCCAAATTCTCAAAGTGTGAATTTTGGCTACAAGAAGTGCAATTCCTAGGTCACGTGGTGAATAACGAAGGCATTCATGTAGATCCTGCTAAGATAGAGGCAATTACCAAATGGAAGGTTCCGCAATCCGCAATGGAAATTAGAAGTTTTATAGGTTTAGCCGGATACTATAGACGGTTTATTAAGGATTTTTCCAAGATAGCTGTACCATTAACTAAGCTAACATGTAAAGAAGTTAAGTTTGAATGGGGACCTAAGCAAGAAGAAGCTTTTAGGATTCTAAAACAAAAGTTAACAAATGCTCCAATCCTAACTTTACCAGAAGGGACTGAAGATTTTGAAGTTTACTGTGATGCTTCAAAACTAGGATTAGGATGTGTGCTAATGCAACGCCAGAAGGTAATTGCGTATGCTTCAAGACAATTGAAAAAGCACGAAGAAAACTATACGACTCATGATTTAGAATTAGGAGCCATAATTTTTGCCCTTAAGATTTGGAGACATTATCTGTACGGTAGTAAAGTTACTACTGTCTATACGGATCGTAAAAGTTTAAGATATATATTTGGGCAAAAAGAGTTAAACATGATGCAAAGGAGATGGATGGAAATCCTAAGTGACTACGACTGTAATATTCAGTATCACGAAGGAAAGGCAAATGTAGTTGCAGATGCCTTAAGTCGTAAGTATCATGAAAAGCAAAAGCGAGTTCGTGCTCTCAGATTAAATCTACAATTAGATTTAATGGAACAATTGAAGAATGTTCAAGCTACAGCAATCAAGGATGATGCTGAAGAAATGAAAGGACGAATAAAAGAATTAGAGCAAGGAGCTGATGGAATTTGGAGATTCCACAAAAGCAGAATTTGGGTACCTAAAAAGGGAGAATTAAGAAATAAGATTTTAGAAGAAGCCCATAAGTCTAGGTATACCATGCACCCTGGAAACAATAAAATGTACCAAGATTTAAGAAATAATTTCTGGTGGATAGGAATGAAAAGGGACATAGCTCGATATGTTTCTAAATGTCTTACTTGTTCACAAGTTAAGGCAGAACACCAGAAACCTTCAGGTCTACTACAACAATTAGAAATGCCTGTATGGAAATGGGAACTCATAACAATGGATTTTGTTACTAAGTTTCCCAAAACCAGAAAAGGTAATGATGCGATTTGGGTAATTGTGGATCGATTAACCAAATCAGCTCACTTTCTACCTATGAAAGAAACCTTTAGCATGGAAAAATTGGCAAAGTTGTATGTAGATGAAGTAGTATCCTTACATGGAGTTCCACTATCCATTGTTTCGGATAGAGATAGTCGTTTCACTTCCCATTTTTGGACTAGTTTCCAAGAAGCAATGGGAACTCGATTAAATCTAAGCACTGCATATCATCCTCAAACAGATAGACAAAGTGAAAGGACAATCCAAACTCTGGAAGATATGCTCAGAGCATGTGTGATAGATTTTGGTGGAAATTGGGACGACCACTTACCTTTGATTGAATTCTCCTATAACAATAGTTATCATTCAAGCATCGAAGCTGCCCCATTCGAAGCATTGTATGGAAGAAAATGCAGAACTCCCGTTTGTTGGGCAGAAATAGGAGAGAGTCAATTATCAGGTCCGGAAATTGTGCAAGAAACTACCGACAAGATTACCCAAATAAAGGAAAGACTGAAGACGGCTCGAGATCGCCAGAAGAGTTATGAAGACAATAGACTGAAGCCGTTGAAATTCCAAGTAGGAGACAAAGCATTATTGAAAGTTTCACCTTGGAAAGGAGTAGTTCGATTTGGTAAGAAAGGAAAGTTAAGTCCAAGGTACGTAGGACCATTTCCAGTAATCCAATGTATAGGACCAGTGGCTTATCGTTTACAACTACCAGAAGAGTTAGCTGGAGTACATGATGTATTTCATGTATCCAACCTCAAGAAATGCCTATCAGACGAATCTTTGGTAGTACCTCTCCAAGATATAGAGGTAAACGAAAAGTTAAAATTTGTTGAGAAACCTATTCAAATAGAAGACAGAAAGGTGAAGTTTCTCAAACACAAACGGTTAGTACTTGTCAAGGTCAAGTGGGATTCAAAGAGAGGACCTGAATACACTTGGGAGCTGGAATCAGAGATGAAGCGAAAGTATCCTCACTTATTCCAATAAATCTCGAGGACGAGATTTTAAATAAGGTGGGGAGGATGTAAGGACTCTCAAAATTATCCTAAAAATACCCGTAAGTATAAACCCGGACCCCTGAAACCCTAAACCATACTTAAAAACAAGAAAAACAAAATTCTGGGTCTCATGCGGGCCGCGTAAAAGACAAGACATGTCTTACGCGGGCCGCGTCAACACATGTTTGACCGGATAAGTGTTACGGATCCGCGTAGTGACCAGCTGGCTAACCTGCCGATGACCAATCAAGGCTAGTCGTAGACTAGGCGGCCACGCGGGCCGCGTAAAGGCAAGCTGAAGGCTTACCCGGGCCGCGTGAGTCCTTAATTTCAGCTATAAATAGATTGTTGCATGCACAGTCCACTGGTGTCGAAATCCAAACGCAAAAACAACTTTCTACTGCTCTAAAGGTCGAAATTTCATATATTAACAGTGAGGCGCTGCTCCGATACCGGGTATTAACTCGATCGCTGCTACGATTCAATGTCCGATCGATTAAACTATCCAATGGATGTTTAAGTGCTGCCCATATTAGGGTTTATGCTTTGTCATTCGTCGTTAATTCGATGGATGTTTAAGTATCGCACTTTGTCATTCGTTGTGAAGGTTTTAATCTCGTGAGTTATCGTAAATGCTGCATTTGTTACTAACCGAGTTCGTGTGCATGTTATTAAATTTAGGTTAAAAGGCTAATCAGTAGGCTAAGCTCTGCTCATATAAATCTGCAATGTGAGTCATTCTCTTTTTATCAAAATACTTTATAAATTCTTAAATATTTTCAAAGTTATAATTACAGGGATTAAGTCTTTGTAGTCACCAAATTACAGCCGGTATGTGGGGTTTTGTATACATTACTTGATAACCGTCACCATTGGACAACGGGGTAGC
The DNA here is from genome assembly GCA_030545235.1 of Helianthus tuberosus. NCBI lineage: Eukaryota > Viridiplantae > Streptophyta > Magnoliopsida > Asterales > Asteraceae > Helianthus > Helianthus tuberosus. The sequence continues at coordinate 6,999,480 of CM060452.1, forward strand.
CAAGGGGTGATATGACCATAGTCACAGACACCAGTGGACTCTGAGGTTACCGATGGATGTTCGAGTGACAAATACTGTGGGTAGTTGGTTGATATCAGGAAACATTGTAATCGCTCTTAATACTGTAAATTATAACAAACGAGTCGTTTTAGTAAAAAGAATGATTCACTAGTATTTCCCGCTGACAAAACCTTTTGCAAACATGTTTCAGGTGATCTGTTGTGATCCAGGAAAATTGCCGTGAAGCAATACAAGCTTAAGGAAGCGGCTCAGTATAAAATAAAGAAACATGTTTTGAAAAATAAAGATTTCTTAGTGAAATCATATGATTGTAAATTACCGGGTTTTATCTCGAGTTGTGAAATAAAATAATTGGGAAATTTGCAGTTTTAAAAAGATCCTGGTAAAATCTTCCGCTGTTCAATAAATACCACGGGATTTTCTGACCCGCGGCTCCTGAAACGGGTCAAACCGGGTCGGGGGCCGTGACAGGTTCCCAATGGTGTAAAATTAAAATGGGATATACCGTGCTAGGATTCGAGTTACAGGAACAAAGGCCAAACCAACCACCCAAGAATGGAATCGTCGAGCGAAAACACTTGACAACCTCTTAGAAGCAGCTTTTCTTGCCACCATACATTTCTCCATCAATTAGGAATCTGATGCCGTCACTAAACACATTCCTTAAATAGTAGCCATTTGTTGAGTGTTTTTTGGTGTCTAATCCGCATATATATCACCATTGCCCTTGATTTTCTTGACTGTATATCTTTTAAATGTCAACATATACACGTGTGATTTAGTTTACGAAGATTTTTCAATGCCGAGAACCTCGATCAGAGAGTAAAAAAGGCGTAAGGTTGACAATGGTGTAAAATTAAAATGGGATATACAGGGCAAGGATTCGAGTTACAGGAACAAGGGCCAAACCAACCACCCAAGAATGGAATCGTCTAGCGAAAACACTTGACAACATCCTAGAAGCAGCTTTTCTTGCCACCAAACATTTCTCCATCAATTAGGAATCTGATGTCGTCACTAAACACATTCCTTAAATTGGAGCCATTTGTTGAGTGTTTTATTTTTTGGTGTCTAATCCGCATATATATCACCATTGCCCTTGATTTTCTTGACTGTATATCTCTTAAATGAAACATATACACGTGTGATTTAGTTTATGAAGATTTTTCAATGCCGAGAAGATCGATCAGAAAGTAAAAATGGCGTAAGGTTCACAATGGTGTAAAATTAAAATGGGATATAACGGGCAAGGATTCGAGTTACATGAATTAGGGCCAAACCAACCACCCAAGAATGGAATCATCGAGCGGAAACACTTGACAACCTCCTAGATGCAGCTTTTCTTGCCACCAGACATTTCTCCATCAATTAGGAATCTGATGCCGTCACTAAACACATTCCTTAAATTGTAGCCATTTGTTGAGTGTTTTTTTTTTGTGTCTAATCCTCATATATATCACCATTGCCCTTGATTTTCTTGACTGTATATCTCTTAAATGTCAACATATACACGTGTGATTTAGTTTACGAAGATTTTTCAATGCCGAGAACCTCGATCAGAGTGTAAAAAAGGTGTAAGGTTCACAATGGTGTAAAATTAAAATGGGATATACCGGGCTAGGATTCGAGTTGCAGGAACAAGGCCCAAACCAACCACCCAAGAATGGAATCGTCGGGCGAAAACACTTGACAACCTCCTAGAAGCAGCTTTTCTTGCCAACAGACCTTTCTCCATCAATTAGGAATCTGATGCCGTCACTAAACACATTCCTTACATTGTAGCAATTTGTTAAGTGTTTTTTTTTGTGTCTAATCCGCATATATATATATATATCACCATTGCCCTTGATTTTCTTGACTGTATATCTCTTAAATGTCAACATATACACGTGTGATTTAGTTTAAGAAGATTTTTAATGCCGAGAAACTCGATCACAGAGTAAAAAAGGCGTAAGGTTCACAATGGAGTAAAATTAAAATGGGATATACCGGGCTAGGATTTGAGTTACAGGAACAAGGGCCAAACCAACCACCCAAGAATGGAATCGTCGAGCGAAAACACTTGATAATCTCCTAGAAGCAGCTTTTCTTGCCACCAGAGCTTTCTCCATCAATTAGGAATCTGATGCAGTCACTAAACACATTCCTTAAATTGTAGCCATTTGTTGAGTGTTTTTTTGGTGTCTAATCCGCATATATATATCATCATTGCCCTTGATTTTCTTGACTGTATTTCTCTTAAATGTCAACATATACACGTGTGATTTTGTTTACGAAGATTTTTCAATGCCGAGAACCTCGATCAGAGAGTAAAAAAGGTGTAAGGTTCACAATAGTGTAAAATTAAAATGGGATATACCGGGCTAGGATTCGAGTTACAGGAACAAGGGCCAAACCAACCACCCAAGAATGGAATCGTCGAGCAAAAACACTTGACAACCTCCTAGAAGCAGCTTTTGTTTCCAACAGACCTTTCTCCATCAATTAGGAATCTGATGCCGTCACTAAACACATTCCTTAAATTGTAGCCATTTGTTGAGTGTTTTTTTTTGGTGTCTAATCCGCACATATATCACCATTGCCCTTGATTTTCTTGACTGTATATCTCTTAAATGTCAACATATACACGTGTGATTTAGTTTACGAAGATTTTTCAATGCCGAGAACCTTGATCAGAGAGTAAAAATGGCGTAAGGTTCACAATGGTGTAAAATTAAAATGGGATATACCGGGCTAGGATTCGAGTTACAGGAACAAGGGCCAAACCAACCACCCAAGAATGGAATCGTCGAGCGAAAACACTTGACAACCTCCTAGAAACAGCTTTTCTTGGCACCAGACCTTGCCTTCTACTCGGACTACTCGGCCTTATACTCGATGATATTTGAATTTCAAACATATTTCATTTTAAATTATGATCATTTTGACATGAATTATACTTCTTTTAACATATATATAATATACACCAATTAATTTTCTTTATATTTATCATGTCCGCGTACTCCCCGAGTACTCTCCGACTACTCCGAATACTTCCAACTCCCCATTCGGCCGACTAGGGACCGACTAGCGACTTTTGCAACACTGCTTAAAATGGGTAAATATGTCATTTTTATGATTTAGTAAAAAGAAGGGTAAAATAGTCATTTTATAATATATTTTTAATGAAATGGGTATATTTGATATTTCTAACTTGTGAGTTCATATGAATCTACAACAACTATATATACATAACATCAGAGAACTTCGTACGAACCGGTTCAAAACTTCAAACAAGTTCTTCAACGTTCATCATTTACAACCACAAGACACTCTCGGTTTCGTTACGTTTATTAGATTTCGAGTGTTCGTTGTATAGATCGAGTCGAAACTTTGTCCGGTTGTCGTTTGTTCGGTAATAAAACGACGTTTATTTACGTTTTCGCACACGATTACGGTTCGATTTAACCGATTTCGCAAGTTAAATCGAATTAATCGCAGAACTAGTGATCGTTTACGATCCGACCCTGAACTCACAAGTGTGAACTCACATAACTCTTTAGAGGGGAAATATGTAATTTAATTTTTGGCTTGAGTAAATATGTAATTTATTAAGTTTATATGAGGGGTATATCATATATGTAATTGCCCCTTTTTTGTTTTAACGGTAAATTTAGATCACTGACGACCCTGGAGTATCATCGTGTCAAGAGTGGAACCATCCGATCATATCTATCTCAACTAGGTAATAATGCGTATACACAAATTCAGGAAGAAACCCAATTTGAGAAAAAACCCCTTGTGGGAATCGAACCCAGGATCTAATGGTCCTAAGTCTTATCACATCCTTAAGATACCACTAGGCTATAATGCTATGGATTTTGGTGGTTTTCTATTTGGGTAGGGTTAATGAACGTTATTTTAAGTGGTTTGGTTAATTTGGTTAACTGAGTTATATATGTGACTGATAATGAGTTTAGAACCAAAGGGTCTTTGGCCTAGCGGTATCCAGTGTAAAATGGTGTTCCTCCGAAAGATGTCGAAGTTTAAGTCTCATGGTGGACAATGTCGTAGAATTAGAAATAGATTAGATTGTTGGTTAATAGAAAAAAGATATGTTTTTTTTAGATCAAAATGAGTTAATTAGTGTAGGTGAGTATGAATCAGATGAGTTTGTCTAAGTTTATTTTGATTTAAAGGGTATATTAATGAATAATCATAAATTATCTTAAGACTAAAACGAGTGGCCAACATTTAAATCTAGATATTTAACTCGATCAAAACCATTTGAATCATGTAACTCATTTTAACACTCAACTGAGCCATAAACAAAGTAAAAATATTGAAGTGTAAAAGTATAGGGTTTATGTACCTCTTGAAGAAGAAAGCCTCCTCTATTATATAGTATGACAAAAAAAAATAAATAAATAAATTAATCTGATAGTGAAAATCGAAACCAAAACAATTTGAGACGGGTAAGGGGACTCTATCTATGTATGAGACTGATAATAAATAAATTCATGGGGTTTTAAACACGTATGCTATTACTTGATATTCATCTAGTGACTTGTGATAATTCTCATTTGAAATTAAAGATATTAATTTTTAATTTTTATTCGTCCCCACATGTATGAGATTGCAGTATTTAAGTTTCACCATGTATTAGTTTTATATAAGTTAATGTCCCTTCACCTCTAGCTTATGTTTAAGATTGTGTGTTGTGGTCAAGTTTTCAGGGGCATTAGCCAGGTGGAGTGCCACCTTGGCTCGCGCACACCACAACGCCAAACTTAGCGGGGGTGTGAGCAGAGGGTGGTGGCTAGCGCTATTGAGCAAAAATGAGGTGTTTTGGAGCGCTAATGGTGAAGTTACCATAACAGACTCAAGTGAGGAGAACACGAATAGGCAAGGTGATGAGTAGGCGTCAAATAAGCGTTATGTGTCGTAATTAAAGAATGAATTTGGGTTGTACACGCAGTCTAAAAACAATAATGTAAACATTAGTTCTCTGATCCGATAAAAAAAATAACTTGGGAAGTTGTCGGTTTTACGAAATGATTATTAATGCCCTGATTTGACATTTTGATGTTGTTTTTAGTAGTAACAGTTCAAGTATATTGTGCATATCATTTTCGTTGTTTTATGTGGTCAAACTCAATTGTGCGTGGAGTCATATGATTAGTGTTTAGAACAATTAGATTACTTTAGTATCAAAAGAAAAATAAAAAGATGAAGAATACCATTCTGAATCTTTCGATTTAGGTTTATTTACCATCTTGCCAATAAATTGACGAAAACATGCGAGCAAAAACTACCACACAAACATGGCACATAAAGACAAAGGAAAATAATATAAAAATGGAATAATAGATTTTAATAATCATAACTATTAGTCGTTGGCTGGTAACGGTTCAAACTTTAAAAATAATCAGTGGTGGTCCCACATTTTCATGTATTGTAATTTGTAAACTAATTGATCTTTACTAACAGAACCTTAATTTCTTTTTATACCCTTATCCTTTTCTGTTTATAAAATGTTACCGTGCTTTTTATTTTTTATTATCTTCACTTCGTACATTTGTATGATAAATTCATATATTTGAACTTTACACCCTAAAACTAAATAAAAGAAAATGGTTGTTGTGCTAAAATCTTTAAGAAAAAAACCTCAAATTTATATATTTTGCTTTAGGCCCCACAATAGGTTAGGTCACCCAAGTAGTGGCAATGGCATCTTCATTTTCTAGCTTGAACGTATTCAAACTTTAACAATGTAAAAATTAGCAAAGTAACTTCAATTATGGAGAATATTCGTTTATAGAGTTTTATCCTATGTAGTATTGTCGATCTTTACTCCAAAAGAGCCGTATGGAGATAAACCTTTTGATGTTCATGTGGTTGGTCTCACTTTGTTAGTCTTATCGGTTGTTTGTAAAACATTATGTGCCAAATAAAAGGTTTTCTAGAAGCATGTAAAAGTATTGAAGTTTTACATGATTTGTCACATAGGAACATCATTCATGAGCTACACCACCCCCTCATTAAATCATATGGTGGTTTGGTTGGATTAAACCACAACAACCACAACCCTCCCATTTGATAATTTTAAGACAAAAATATATTAAAAAAAATAAAGGGGATAGTGATTTTGGTCATGACTACACCCTTAGGGTAGAGAATTTGGATGGTGAATTAGAGGTGGATGACATGACGCCTACGCAGAGGGTCATGCTGGTCATTAGGGTCATAACCACACCCTATAGCCTTAAATAATTTTTAGTTAGTTTTAATATATTTGCTCCTCAGTTTTGTTTCGATTTCTGCAAATTTATTTTTAAATATTTCATGATTTTTACCAAGGATTCGTTAAATTGTTTTTTAATATTTGTTTATCTCGTGGTTGCTACGACTATAACTTGCAATGGAACATTGTTTGATACATTTTACATACACCTTATTGCGTATTATTTATTTGTCAAATGTACCGATATCACTATAGACACATCACTTTTTTATAGATTTTACAATTTTGTACGTTATAAAAAAACGAGTTTAAAAGATGTAAAAGTTGTCAACGGCATGATATAACCTTGATTGTGTTAAACCCAAATGGTCAGTAAAAAGTTTGATGGTACTAAAATAAGAAAATTGAGTACCTTCAATTTAATACGGTACTAGAATCCATTGACAAAAAGAGGATCCATTGGTTTTATCCTTTTTGTGGGTTAAGAATATGGCCAATTATTAATACGGTACTAGAATCCATTGACAAAAAGAGGATCCATTGGTTTTATCCTTTTTGTGGGTTAAGAATATGGCCAATTATAAATAAGTAATCATGTGGGCTGAGTTAGAGCTCAATTGGGCTTACCTAAAATCGTTGGGCTGGTCACAAAAGAAAAAAGTGGCAAAAAGGGTATTAAAGCTCATGTGATGTTATTTGGTTGTGTTAATAGTAATATGAGTTATTATTAGAGATGGACATAACAACCGGTTCCAAAAAGACCCGGTAGACCTGATCTGGAACATGTTTTAGTCCCTTCCCGCTTTATTGAAGAACCGGTTACGGGTTCTAGCAACTTGTAGATTCTTATCCGGTTCCACATTTTATAAAAAAATAGGTTCATAACCAGTTCCTACCCGGAACCGATTCCTCCGTAAACAAATAAAACCTGGTGCATTAAATTCAATCATTGATTGACTTTTGTTACCGTTGGAATCGATTCCTAGCCGTTGCAATATAGATGGCAATTTGCCTAGAGGATCATTTAGATGTCGTGGACCGTATTCAAGATAAGACAAGTCTAGAAGACGAAGTGGAATTAGAGAACAAGATTGTTGACGAAGAGGAGGAAGATGAAGTAGAAACCAATGATTCCGAAGACGATTGTACCGAAGTGGCCCCACCCGGAACCGGTTCCTCCGTAAAAAATTAAACCCGGTGCATTAAATTCTATCATTGATTGAGGTTTGTTACCGTTGGAATCGATTCCTAGCCGTTGCAATAGAGATGCCAATTTGCCTAAAGGATCATTTAGATGTCGTGGACCATATTCAAGATAAGACAAGTCTAGAAGACGAAGTGGAATTAGAGAACAAGATTGTTGACAAATAGGAGGAAGATGAAGTAGAAACTAATGATTCCGAAGACGATTGTACCGAAGTGGCCCCACCAAAGCGAGCTGCAAGTCAAATGGCCGCACCCACGACAAGTAAACGGTCAAAGAAATAAACCGATTGCAATATGTTTGTATTTTTTTTAATATGTTTGTATTTCTGTAATATGTAATTTTTTATTCAAATTAAGGTATTTTTTTAAAAGAACCGATTCCTACAGTATGATTGCAGCGGTTCTTCAGAGAAACCGGTTACTACCCTATCCGGAATCGGTTAGTATCGGTTCCACTATTATTGGTCTGAAACCAGTTAGGAACTGGACCCGGTTCCTTCAAGAACCGGTTCCACCCACAACCATACAAGAACCGGGTCCGGTTAGAAACCGGTTTCGGTATAAAAAAACCCGATATGCCCATCACTAGTTATTATGACTCCCCAATGGTGCCATCTCACCCTAGTAATCATAGTTAGGAGATTTCCGGTTAGTATGGTTTGCTAACACACTTGCGCAAAGTTGGTCAATCAACCAATATAAACTATGTTTGTGTAACCAATTTCATGTGTCGAGGATTCAAGTAGCAAACCATCTTTAGTGTTATGAACTTGTATTTAGGCATTTGCATAAATGAAAATACTCATTAACATACGGATGCAGTTTGATTGCGCTTATGTTATTGGTTATTGTTTTAATTGGAAGACGGTTGATTGTTGCTTATCAGATGGTGCCATGCCAGAGTAGCTAGTGTAATTAGAAGATGTCATGTTGGTCAGTGAGAATTTCAATTGGTGTCGTTTGATATAAACTGTGCTTATAGTTAATAAATAATCAATATTCACTATGTCCATGTAGTAATTAAACTTTTGTTTCATCTATCTATCTATCTATACCAATAAAGTAAAACATTGGGGGGGGGGGGGGCATATGTCACTCTCTCAATGAGTTTCAGTAATTTCAAGACCCGTGTTTGAGATTTCGGATCCTTTATAATCATATTTTGAATTCGTTTCTCTCATTCTATCCTTCTTCCACACAATCGTTTTCCCCTTCGAAACCCTAAAACACTACGCCACACTCTCTCTCAGTCATCTTCAGATCTCCTATCTTTGGACACATCTCAGTCTCTCTCACGTCATCCTTCCTTCGTACAAACTCTTCCCCATCGCTAATTTTGAAGGTTAGTATCTGTTTCCAAATCTTAGATTCTGAGTTTTTAATTTTTACATTTTCTGATTTCTCAGTGTTCATCAAATCGTTCTTGTGATTACCGATTAGGGTTTTTTGATTTCTCATAAGTAGGGAAGAGGATCAAATTATGGTAAATGCTTCTAAATGTTAGATTTTTCATTTTGGTTACATTTTTTGTGCTTTGGCTTATCTTCGTGATATGATTCCAAGCTTCGACTTCCGCGGTTTGACTAATAAGGACACCTCCCTCTAAAGCCCAACATGCATTGGTGAGTGCTCTTTTTAGTAAATTGTCCACATACAAAAGACTAAAGCTAAAGCTAGTAGTGATAAACATCACCTGTTACATGTACCTTGCTAATTTTCTAGAAAGATAGTTAGCTTGGTTTTGCATTTTCTTGGTCCAGTTAGCACCTACAGAATCATGTTGTTTTGCCCTTTTCATCGGGTATCCTGCTCACTCTGCCTTTGCTTGTGTATAAGCACATTGTCCAAAATAAGGTCATCTGCCAATGCTAGAAACATGTTTCAGAAATAGAAGATGCGTAGAGGTGAAAAAATGGGTGGTTGGGTAAAATTTTGTATGGTTCAGATGGATGGGGTTTGGTTAACCCAAGACCAACATGTTTTTTTATTAAACCACCAAGATTTGCTAGAAAGGGTGCAGGTGCAGTGGTCACATTTGAAGAGGTTTAATGTCGGTGGGGACACACAATAATTGACAACATACGGAGAAATTGAAGGAAGAAAAGTTGCATTTTAACCCCCCCACCCCTTGTAGAAGCTTTTCTTGAATTATTACCGTCAAAAGTAGTTACAATTTGATGGAAACATAAGCATATATAATTTGTTGAAGGCTTGAAGCAAATGTTTTCTCAATACTAGAAATCTTCGGTCTAGACTGAAATAATTACCCAAGATCGATATTCCTATTTACATCATTAGATTTTTAAATTGCAAGGACTAGTGTTTTGATATACTTTTAGAGTTAAAAATCATAATTCAGCAAAAAAACTATCCCTAAATTACAGGCTTTTGTTTTGTATTTTTTGTTGTATAGCATATATCTAGAAATTAGTCTCTTGTTAAATCTCATCTTATTACCAACCCCAGTCCAAATTTCACTATCCAGAAATTAGTGTCTTGTTAAATCTCATCTTATCACCAACCCCAGTCCAAATTTCATTATCCAGAAATTAGTGTCATGTTAAATCTCATCTTATCACCAACCCTAGTCCAAATTTCATTATCCAGAAATTAGTGTCTTGTTAAATCTCATCTTATCACCAACCCCAGTCCAAATTTCATTATCCAGAATTTAGTGTCTTGTTACATCTCATCTCATCACCAACCCCAGTCCAAATTTCATTATCCAGAAATTAGTGTCTTGCTAAATTTCATCGTATCACCAACCCCAGACCAAATTTCATTATCCAGAAATTAGTGTCTTGTTAAATGTCATCTTATCACCAACCCTAGTCCAAATTTCATTATCCAGAAATTAGTGTCTTGTTAAATCTCATCTTATCACCAACCCCAGTCCAAATTTCATTATTGAAATTAGTGTCTTGTTAAATCTCATCTTATCACCAACCCCAGTCCAAATTTCATTATCCAAAAATTAGTGTCTTGTTAAATGTCATCTTATCACCAACCCTAGTCCAAATTTCATTATCCAGAAATTAGTGTCTTGTTAAATCTCATCTTGTCTTGTTAAATTTCATCTAATCACCAACCCCAGTCCAAATTTCATTATCCAGAAATTAGTGTCTTGTTAATGTCATCTTATCACCAACCCCAGTCCAAATTTCATTATCTAGAAATTAGTGTCTTATTAAGGGGGTGTTTGTTTTTTCTTCAAACATCTTCAAGGGAGCTAATGTCTGCAGGCGCGCAGACGTTACCCTTGAAGACTGTTTGTTTTTTTTTTAAAGATCTGAAGTCAGCTTCTTTCATCTTAAAAAACAAGATACGGATCTCATTCTTATAACATCTTCACAAAAAACCTACTCCTCCCTCATATCATATACATACACATACATCAGCCCCTCTCACATCTCCCATCTCAGACGCCGCTCCTCCTCCTCCTCCGACCAGTTTTCCGGTGACCTCCCTCTTCTCCTTCGACAAGGTACTTCTTTTATGCTTCTTGATTTCTTAGACCTAATTTTTGCTTCTTGAAGCTTCTTTTTTGCTTCTAGTTTGTTAGCCCTAATTTCTTAGACCTAATTCTGCTTCTTGATACATAAAAAAATGGGTGTTAAAGTTCTTGAATGTTTATATTTCATTGGTGTTTATATTTCATAGAAGATAATTACATTAATGTTGGACTTGTTGAACATAAGGTTCTTGAATGTTGAACACAAAGTAGATGTTATTGTGCAGTTTTTGTGCTTTTTTGTGCAGTTTTTTGTGCTTTTTTATGCAGTTTTTGTGCAGTTTTTTGAACTGTTTTTGTGCTGATTTTAGAGCTGTTTTGCTGTAGTTATTGTGCAGTTTTTGTGCAGTTTTTTAGAGCTGTTTTGCTGTAGTTATTGTGCAGTTTTTTAGAGTTGTTTTGTTGCTGTTTTTGTGCAGTTTTTGAGCTGTTTTTGACAGCAAATTGCTGCAATTTTTATGCAGTTTTTGACAGCATGTTATATACATATTGTGATTCTTGATTGTCTTGTATGTTATGTGTGATTCAGTTATAGATGGAAACTAATGATGGTCGACAATAATGGACGGATGAGGCTGTTAAATGCTTATTAGAAACATGTCTTGAAGAAATAGGGAGGATAGGTAGAAATGGACAAAGCTTGTGCAGGGAGTCTTGGGTTATAGTAGGGAAGAAACTCAAGGAACAATTTCACATGGATTTGACTCAAAAGCAAATTAGAAATGCTTTTGATACTATGAAATCAAAATATGTAGGATGGTGCTATTTGAGAAACAAGACTAGAAATCTATACAACCCAGAAACAAATATGTTCACTTTAACGCCTCAGAAATGGGTAGATTTTAAGAAGGTGTGTATTTGTTTAGGTTTCCAGTATTATGTCACATGTTAAAGTGAAAAGTATTTATTATAGTCCCTATTAATTTGGCGCAGGGTCACCCGAGGGCAATGTCATTAAAAACACGCCCGTTGCCTCATCTTGACCTTCACATAGTTGTGTTTGAAGGGCTTAGTGCTACAAGTGGTAATAAATGGACATCTACTCAAACATATGGAGTTTCATCATCCCCACATGTCTAAACACTTCAGATACAAGATGGTAGCTTTCATAATCTAGAAAATGATGATAGAGACACTCATGAACAAAGTTTTCAAAATGGTGATGAAGTTCCTACCAATAACAAGGCTCAAACATCTAATGATAATGAAACTAGGCTCAACAAAAAGGCTAAAACCTCTAAGACCACCATTACCCTAGATGATTTGGCTAAAGATATGCAACAAGCACTCAAGCATATGGTGAAAAGCATGGAAGGACCATCAACTGACGAATGCTATGAGAAGTTGAAATTAGTTGGGTTAGAGCCTATAGATCCCTTGTTTATGGCAGCATTTAACATTTTTGGTCAGTCTATACAAACGAGACAGGCATGGATGACATTGTCATCGGACCCTGAGGTGTTGAAAGGGTGGATTAAGATGACCGGGACGACATTGGGGATGTTCAAGTAGGGAGGGATATCGGTATTTGTTTTTTTTGGTGTGATTCATGTTATGTGACTCGTATTATGTGAACCGTTATTTGCTTTATATTTTGAACAATTATGTAAGTTGACACCGTTATGTGTATTGTATTGGTAGTTTGGCAAATTGAAGTTGTTTTTGATATGTTTTTGTGCAGTTTTTGGGTTGTTTTGCTGTAGTTTTTGTGCATTTTTTGTGCATTTTTGTGTAGGTTTTTAGTGCAGTTTTGCTGCAGTTTTTTTTTTTTGCATCTTTGTGCAATTTTTGTGCTGTTTTTTTGCAGGTTTTTAGAGCTGTTTTGCTGATGTTTTTATGCAGTTTTTGTCTAGTTTTTGAGCTGTTTTTGACAGCAAATTGTTGCAGTTTTGGTGCAGTTTTTTACAGCAAATTGCTGCAGTTTTTTGTGCAGTTTTTGAGCAGTGTTTGAGCAGCTTTTTGTGCAGTTTTTTGTGCATGTTTATCATGGATTATAATCAAAAGTTATTGCTCCTCATTGTGATGTTCTTATATCTTCGATACTTTTGGCCGAGAAATCCCAAAAGAAAAAGAGATAACACTTCGGTTATGTCCGGACATCATTTTACTTTAGAGTTGTTGCAAGGGAATGATAGACAATGCATTGAACTCCTATGTATGTCACGTGATTCGTTTGTTCGACTTTGCACACATTTTAGAGTAAAAGGTTGGTTAAAAGATAGCAAACACATCTCCCTTGAAGAAAAAATGGCTATGTTTTTTATGATGCTTGGTCACAATCAACGTTTTTCGGTTATTAAGCGTAGATTTCAACACTCGAAACAAACAATTCATAAGTATTTTCATGAAGTATTGGCAACAATGATGGAGTTTGCTAAAGAGGTTATAGTACCAACATCTTTTAATCCTAATCCAGATATTCCAGGGCATAATAAAAGATTACGACGAGTTGTTAAGGTACATTATACAAGTTCTATTGTGATTTCTTTCCATGTATATTATTAACAATTAAATTCTATATAGGGAGCGATTGGTGCACTTGATGGAACTTTGATACATGCTATTGTCCCTGTTCAGAAACAACATTTGTATAGAGGAAGAGGAAAAGGCGAGTGTTATCAAAATGTTTTGGCCATATGTGACTTCAACATGGTATTTACTTTTCTCGTGGCCGGATGGGAAGTAGTAGCACATGATTCTAGAATATTGTCTGAATCTTTAACAAATGCTAATGCACCATTTCCACTTCCTCCTCCGGGTATATATTTACGATCTCAACTTTATTATTTATATTACATATATAGTTTTAAGATGATGTGTGTATTGTCTATTTTAGATAAATATTATCTATGTGATGCTGCGTATGCACACACTCGTGGATTTATGGCACCATATCGAAATGTGAGGTATTGGCTTGGAGATTTTCGCTGAAATCGTGCATTGACCGACAAAGAAAAATTCAACCACGCACATGCAAAACTTAGAAATGTTATTGAACGTTCTTATGGGGTATTAAAGGCACGTTTTCCAATATTAAAAAATGGCCCCCTTCTCGTTGCTTACACAACGAAATGTTACGGTTGCATGTTTTGCGCTTCACAATTTTATACGGAAAGAGGGCTTAAGTGATGACTTTTTTATGAATATGATCACCCACATGTACGCCTTCAAGATGGAGATGAACATGCACAAGATGGTGGTGAAGAAGAAGTAGCTTACCATGGAAGTGCAGCGGACCGTGAATTCATGAGTCAACTTCGAGATTAGATAGCACAAGAATTAATGCAAAACAATGTACTTTGAGTTTATTTCACTATTTGTGTTTTTAAACTTGGTTTTATTATTATATTTTTTATGTAATTTGTATGTTAAATGACTTCTATCTAGTGAAATAAGTTTGACAGTTTACATATTTTCAGTTTATGCAGACAGTATCAACTTATAAAAACAAACAGTCTTATATTTTCAGCTTGCAAATCTTCAGACCACATCTTCAGTTGCAGACATGAAAACAGATGAAATCAGCTTGTAGACAGTTTATGTCTGCAAAAACAAACAGCACCTAAATCTCATCTTATCACCAACCCCAGTCCAAATTTCATTATCGAAATTAGTGTATTGTTAAATCTTATCTTATCACCAACCCCTGTGACAACTCGGATTTCCAAGGTTCTTTTGTGGATATCGTTTCTACTCGTGATTCAATATGCGTTGTAGTTAAATGAATTTTATGATGTTGAGATTTAATACTATGTGAATGTGTTGGTTTAATGAGTTGTAGAATGATAAATGTTATGATAAGTTAGTCGCACACCCCTCTTGTGATCACACATTCACTTAGTTCGATATCTTTTAACCTTGGCCCATACAACCCATCAAGCCCAAGCCGAACCCAGCCCACCCTTTCCCTTTTGTACGAGTATGCATGTAGGAAGGGAAAAGAAATACAATTGCAAACCCTAAAACTCTATTCTAGACACCACAAGGGACGGCATCCTTGAGGACTCGACAAAGCCCCTTCTAAGCCTTCCTCCTTCTGTTCTAGCACATCTCCAACGATCTTTGGTTAGTGTTTATGTTCATTCTGATTTCGTCAAGTTCTCTAGATGGTATGCGATTTGTTGTGAGTTAGGATAATGATCACGAGGGTTATGTGATTGTATGAATTATGTGTACGAATTGTGATATATGATGCGGTTGATGAATCGGTCTTGATGATTTAAGGATTGTTTGGGGAAGTTAAGGCACACATATGTTAGCAAATAATAAATCGATGAACTAGGATGCTTGTGTGATGAAATTGATAAACCAATTATGATCAAATTTAGTGGTAAGGGCATATTAATGTTTGATGAATTGTTATTTTGTTCTAGAGTTTCTATGCTATTTGATCTGAATAGGGATTTTGGATATTGATGGAGTTGTGTTTGCATAAATTAAGGAATTGGTTACCAAGTTATGTAACTGATTGGTCTTATTACTAAAATTGAATTCATGTTCTAGATTTAAATCACACAATGGCACAATTCCTTTGTAATCGCACAAATGTTTGGCCACTGAATTGATTAGGTTGCATCACTTGATTTGGGCTGAACACAGGGCCACAAACAAGGAAGTATTCGCACAAGTTTTAAGCCAGTCGCACACCTTGTTGTCACGGCATTGTGCGCATCAATCGCACAACCAAAGGCTGATCGCACAATTTCCTGGTGATCGCACACCGGCCCAACATCTCACACACTCAACTGGGCTTTGCAAATTAATTGGGCCGCATACTAGTTCTCGAAACAATTACCCATCGCACAAGTATAACCTCAATCGCACAAGGCATGGTGTGGGTTGTCCTTTGGTGGGTCGCACACCTGCTAAGTGGGCTTCCACTGATTTGCGTCGCACAAGAGCTGGTCTGCATGGCCGATGGTTCGCACAATATTACACCAATCGCACACTTAGTAGAAGTGTATATTTGTTAGAATAAACTGTACTAACACATTGACATGATGTGCGACTAAGTTGCTGATTAACCATTTGCAACATGAAACCTGCCTATTTGTGTATTAATGATTAGAATAATTGTGTGACTACGTGAACAACTTGAATGCAAACTGATTATGTGTACATGAACATCATAGGCTTTGATTGATTAAGTGCGAACAAGTAATTAGTCATACCGAGCAAACTAAGGTGACTTCACTACTCTCAATACAAGCATGCGTCCGGTGGGGACAAATCAAACAGGCAAACAATCAAACAGAGTTTCACAAACCCATATCCTCGTAGGGGATATGAGGCAGTTTTCATAATTGTCGATGCTGGATAATAAACTCACTTTCTATCACTTAAGTCGCATCATACTACCGAACTTGTTGCTTGTAGGGCAAGGGGGTTATTAGTTGATAGCGCTATTATGTTTGGCACCCTCACGATGTATCTGGATAGGACGTGCGTGAACTAATAACTTTAAAATCATGACCAATGTTTTATAGAGCATTGGGGAAGGGCAAAAAGGAGCCATCTGCGATATCGATTTATTATCAACATAACGTAAATCAATACTTGGTAACAAATGGTTAAACACACTGTGAACTCGCCAGCTTTTTGGCTGATACACTTTTCTGCATGCTTGCAGGCCCTTAGGTTCATTGACATGGAACTTGCTGTCTAGGAAGCTTGAGTGGTCATGGGTCGTGGCAATTGGAACGCTCCTTGATGTTGCATTGTTTTTGAACATTTTCATTAAACTTATTGAACAAACTATTATGCTTTCGCTGAACATGATTGATTTTCTAAACTAATGTTTGAGTTATACTATTTTGTTTAATGGAAAGTTCTATTTTATTTACGGTTCAGTGTGATCAGTGGCTAGATCCGGGTACGTCGCACGCCTCGCGGGGGTTTCCGCTTGTGGTATTTTTGTGGGTGTGACAGATTGGTATCAGAGCCATTGGTTATAGTGAACTAGGATTTAAACATTTTCATAAAACCAGACTATAACCCAACAGTATCGAAAACGACCATGACACTCAGCTCCAGATTGCAAGGTTCGTCCTTTATTTACTTTATGTAATACTTACCTAGTATACACACACCCACGACTTGCATGAAACTACACACTTTACTCTATGATGTGACTACATGTGCTGCTTGTTTAAGTGATGTTTGATAGTATAATGTTACCCTTCGACTTTTGTGATTCCTAGTTTTGTGATGCCTTTCGTTTTGTTATTCGAATGTGGGGAACCTTTTAGCACGAGTTAAGAGGCACTGAGATAAGCATGCAAATTGCATTATTATTGTGGGTGCACACATGATAATAATGTGGGGTGCATGTGAGTCCAATAAGGCTTAATAAGTGTGAAAAGGGGTTCTGTTCCACTATCCGCTATAATGATAGAGTTTCTCAAATCCATAGAAGTCATAGTGATGATTGACTTCTACTCAACTATGATCCTCATCTTTTCCACTCTTCTTATATAGAATCATGAGCGGACGTGGCGGACGTAACGGTGGACGCGGAGGTGGCCGCGGCGGTGGACGTGGCAACATTATAATGACTCAGGCAGAGTTGACAGATCTGATTAACACACGTGTGGCTGAGGCTTTGGCAGCTCAGCAAGCTGGTACAATACATACCAGACAACGCATAACACTTAGTCATTTTACTCGATTCTCATTCGTGCGTAGTTTTTTTTTTGTTTTAGGTCAACATGTGAACCAAAACCAGAAAACAATCCGCCTGTGTGTAGTTTCAAAATGTTCATGGATTGCAAGCCTTAAACTTTCAGTGGAACTGAAGATCCTGTGGGACTGCTCCGTTGGTTTGAGAAAGCTGAATCTGTCTTTGCTATGTGTAACTGTCCAGCTGGGGACAGGGTGAAGTTTGCTTCAGGCACCTTGGAGGACGGTGCCTTGACTTGGTGGAATGCTCAGGTGCAAATGTTGGGCATAGAAATGGCAAACGCGACTACATGGGATGATTTTAAGGAATTGATACGGGAAGAGTACTGCCCTCGAGATGAGATACAAAAGCTGGAAAACGAGTACTATAACTTGAAGATGGTGGGATCTGAGATCGAGGCCTATACGAAACGGTCTCACGAGCTGGCAAACATGTGTCCTAACCTATCCCGACCACCTCACCACAGGATCGAACTTTACATCAAAGGATTGGCACCACAAGTCAAGGGTTTAGTCACTGCAACAAATCTTGACAACCTACCACGGATCATCAGACTGGCTCATAAGATCACTAATCAAGAGGTGGAGCGTGGCTCACTGCCACCACGTGTTACTGCCACTACTGCTACTACTACTACCCCCACTACTGACAACAAGCGTAAATGGAATGATGCAGACAAGGCGACCAACTCAAACCAGTCGCAAAAGAAGCCTGACAACAACAACAACCGCCGTTTCAGTCAGTCATCTTTGGTCAACCAGAATCAGACCAATAGTCAAACTTCAGGCTCTTATGCAGGGAAACAGCCGAAGTGCAACAAGTGCGGTTTCCACCATTATGGTTCGTGTAACCGAACATGTCAAAGGTGTGACAAGGTGGGTCACATGGCGAAAGATTGTAGAGCTCCGCATCCAAAGCAACAATAGCAACAGAGGCAGCAACCACAGCAGAATCGAGGAAATCAAAGGGGATGTTACCAATATGGCAATGAAGGGCACTTCAAGAAGGATTGCCCACAATTGAATCTGAACGCCAACAACAGTAACGGTGGGAACAATAATCGCCAGAACAATAACAATGCGGGAAACAACAACAATGGGAATAATGGTGGGAATGGTTCTCGTGGAGAGTGTTTACCATTGGAGCAAGTGATGCAAGGAATGATGGCAACGTCATGACCGGTACGTTATCTGTCAATGGTATTTTTGCTTCTGTATTATTCGAATCTGGTGCTGACTGGAGTTATGTGTCTTTGGGGTTCATTCATCAGTTAGGGTTAACTCCAACACCTCTCTAAATCAAACACGTAGTGGAATTGGCTGATGGTAAGACAATTGAAGCCTCACGTGTACACTTTGGGTGTAAACTCGACCTCTTGGGTCAAGTGTTCGACATTTACCTTCTCCCCGTCACTCTTGGTAGCTTTGATATAGTTGTTGGTATGGATTGGT
The DNA here is from genome assembly GCA_030545235.1 of Helianthus tuberosus. NCBI lineage: Eukaryota > Viridiplantae > Streptophyta > Magnoliopsida > Asterales > Asteraceae > Helianthus > Helianthus tuberosus. Next base: position 7,018,571 of record CM060452.1, read on the forward strand.
TGTCAAAACACCGAGCCGATATACTTTGTAAGGAGAAAATCGTGCGTATATCTCTCCCTTGTGGGGAACCATTATCCGTTCTGGGTTATCGAAGTGGTGCAGCTGTTAGCATCATTTCATCCATGAAAGCCCAGAAGTGTTTACGGAAGGGCTATCCTGCTATTCTTGCGCTTGTTACTGATACTCAGCCTGACGAGAAGAGAATTGAGGATCTACAAGTTGTTCGTGAGTTTCCTGTCATTTTTCCCGAGGAACTTCCAGGTTTACCTCCACACCGTCAGGTGGAGTTCCAAATCGATCTTACACCAGGAGCAGCCCCGATTGCTCGCGCTCCTTATCGCCTTGCACCAGGGGAACTACAAGAACTGTCTAATCAACTCCAGGAACTGTTGGATAGAGGCTTTATCCGACCCAGTTCTTCGCGTTGGGGAGCCCCAGTTTTGTTCGTGAAGAAGAAAGACGGAACTTTTCGCATGTGTATCGACTACCGCGAACTCAATAAGGTGACAGCCAAGAATCGTTATTCCTTGCCTCGCATTGACGATCTGTTTGACCAGTTGCAAGGGTCAAGCTTCTAGTCAAAGATTGATCTAAGGTCGGGCTATCATCAGATGAGGGTCCGAGAGGAGGATGTTCCCAAAACAGCCTTCAGAACGCGATATGGCCATTACGAGTTTCTGGTCATGCCATTCGGGTTAACCAACGCACCAGCGGTATTCATGGATCTCATGAACCGTGTATGTAAACCATATCTTGACGATTTTGTCATCGTGTTTATAGATGACATTCTGATCTATTCTAAGATCAAGGGGGACCACGAACGGCACTTGCGTCTTATCTTGGAGCTTCTGAGGAAGGAGCAGCTTTACGCGAAATTCTCTAAGTGCGACTTTTGGATTCAAGAAGTACACTTTCTCGGCCACATAATCAACGAGCTGGGAATACATGTGGATCCCGCTAAAATCGACTCTATTAGGAATTGGGCAGCCCCAAAGAATCCTTCAGAGGTGCGACAATTTCTTGGTCTCGCAGGGTACTATCAGAGGTTTATCGAGGGATTTTCAAAGATCACCCAACCTCTCACCGCTCTCACACAGAAAGGTGTCGTGTATTCCTAGGGGACGAAACAGGAAGACGCCTTCCAGATTCTAAAGAAAAAACTATGCAGTGCACCGATTTTGCCTCTACCTGAAGGTACTGAAGATTTCGTGGTGTACTATGACGCTTCTATTCAGGGTCTCGGTTGTGTGCTGATGCAACGCGAGAAAGTGATAGCGTACGCCTCTTGACAGTTGAAGGTTCATGAAAAGAATTACACGACTCACGACTTAGAGTTGGGGGCCGTGGTATTTGTGCTTAAAATCTGGAGGCATTACTTGTACGGTACTAAATGCACCATTTATACTGATCGCAAGAGCCTTCAGCATATCTTTGACCAGAAAGAGTTGAACATGCGATAGCGCCGCTGGGTGGAACTCTTAAATGACTACGACTGTGCAATCAAATACCATCCAAGCAAAGCTAACATTGTAGCTGATGCCCTTAGTCGCAAGGAATCAAAGCCTAAACGTGTTCGAGCTTTGCAGCTCACCATCCACTCTAATCTACCTGACCAGATTCGTTCTGCCCAGACTGAAGCTTTGAAAGATGAGAATCTTAAAGCCGAAGCCATGTGAGGATTGGAGAAGAAACTTGTTGAAAGATCTGACGGTATTCGCTATTTCATGGAGCGAATATGGATCCCTTCGTACGGAAACCTTAGAGAGCTTGTGATGGATGAAGCACACAAGTCTCGTTACTCTGTTCACCCAGGTTCTGATAAGATGTATCAAGATCTAAAAGTCTTGTATTGGTGGCAGAAAATGAAAGCCCACATAGCAATGTATGTGAGCAAGTGCTTAACTTGTGCAAAGGTCAAGATAGAGTACTAAAAGCCATCTGGTTTGCTTCAGCAACCAGAAATACCCATGTGGAAATGGGAACAAATCGCCATGGATTTTGTCACAGGCTACCTAGAACTCAAAATGGGAATGATACCATTTGGGTGATCGTCGATCGTCTCACGAAATCAACGCACTTCCTCGCAATCAAGGAAACTGACAAGTTTTCACAGCTGGCTGGCATTTATCTGAAGGAGGTAGTTTCCAGATACGGAGTGCCAACCTCCATTATCTCTGATCGCGATCCGCATTTCATATCCGATTTGTGGCAAGCGATGCACAAATCATTTGGCTCATGTCTTGACATGAGCACTGCCTATCACCCTCAAACGGATGGTCAGAGTGAGCGAACCATCCAGACCTTAGAAGACATGCTACGGGCATGTGTTATCGATTTTGGTAAAGGTTGGGAGAGACACTTGCCCTTGGTGGAGTTTTCTTACAATAACAGTTACCACTCCAATATCCAGGCAACTCCGTTCAAAGCTTTATACGGACGGAAATGTCGATCTCCTCTCTGTTGGGCTGAAGTGGGTGACAGCCAAATCACAGGTCCAGAACTTGTGGTCGAAACCTCTGAGAAGATTGTACAGATCAGAAATCGCATGGCGGCAGCACGTGATCGCCAGAAAAGCTACGCTGATAAGCGTAGGAAACCTTTAGAGTTCGCTGTAGGTGATCGTGTCATGTTGAAAGTCTCACCCTGGAAGGGCGTGGTGCGCTTTGGGAAGCATGGCAAACTCAATCCACGTTATGTTGGGCCATTCAAGATTTTGGAGCGAATCGATAAAGTGGCTTACAAACTCGAGTTACCTGATGAGTTGGGTAATGTTCATGACGACTTTCATGTCTCAAACCACAAGAAGTGTCTGTCCGATGAAACACTTGTAATACCGTTGCAAGAACTGAAAATTGACGACAAGTTATCATTTGTCGAGGAACCTATCGAAATCATGGACCGGGATGTTAAAGTCCGTAAGTACAGTCAAATTCCAATCGTGAGAGTTCGTTGGAACTCAAGGCGTGGACCAGAGTTCACATGGGAACGCGAGTGAAGCTCAAGTATCCTCAACTATACAAAACTGTTGAGTTAAATCCTAATGCAACCGGTGAATTTCGGGACAAAATTCCCTTTCAAGTTGGGGATGATGTGGCACCCGAGGAAAATCCACGGTCAACTTGATCCACCTATCGTGATATCACTTCACCCTCCGAGACTGCTTATCAAATTTCGGGACGAAATTTCTTTCAAGTTGGGATGATGTGACAACTCGAATTTCCAAGGTTCTTTTGTGGATATCGTTTCTACTCGTGATTCAATATACGTTGTAATTAAATGAATTTTATGATGTTGAGATTTAATACTATGTGAATGTGTTGGTTTCATGAGTTGTAGAATGATAAATGTTATGATATGTTAGTCGCACACCCTTCTTCTGATCACACATTCCCTTAGTTCGATATCTTTTAACCTTGGCACATATAACCCATCAAGCCCAAGCTGAACCCAGCCCACCCTTTCCCTTTTGTATGAGTATGCATGTAGGAAGGGAAAAGAAATACAATTGCAAACCCTAAAACTCTATTTTAGACACCACAAGGGACGGCAACCTTGAGGACTTGACAAAGCCCCTTCGAAGCCTTCCTCCTTCTGTTCTATCACATCTCAAACGATCTTTGGTTAGTGTTTATGTTCATTCTGATTTCGTCAAGTTCTCTGGATGGTATGCGATTTGTTGTGAGTTAGGATAATGATCACGAGGGTTGTGCGATTGTATGAATTATGTGTACGAATTGTGATATATGATGCGGTTGATGAATCTGTCTTGATGATTTAATGATTGTTTGGGGAAGTTAAGGCACACATATGTTAGCAAATAATAAATCGATGAACTAGGATGCTTGTGTGATGAAATTGATAAACCAATTATGATCAGATTTAGTGGTAAGGGCATATTAATGTTTGATGAGTTGTTATTTTGTTCTAGAGTTTCTATGCTATTTGATCTGAATAGGGATTTTGGATATTGATGGAGTTGTGTTTGCATAAATTAAGGAATTGGTTACCAAGTTATGTAACTGATTGGTCTTATTACTAAAATTGAATTCATGTTCTAGATTTAAATCACACAATTCCTTTGCAATCGCACAAATGTTGGGCCACTGAATTGATTAGGTTGCATCACTTGATTTCGGTCGAACACTGGCCCACAAACAAGGAAGCAGTCGCACAAGTTTTAAGCCAGTCGCACACCTTGTTGTCACGGAATTGTGCACATCAGTCGCACAACCAAAGGCTGGTCGCACAATTTCCTGGTGATCGCACACCGGCCCAACATCTCACACACTCAACTGGGCTTTGCAAATTAATTGGGCCGCATACTAGTTCTCGAAACAATTACCCATCGCACAAATATAACCTCAATCGCACAAGGCATGGTGTGGGTTGTCCTTTGGTGGGCCGCACACCTGCTAAGTGGGCTTCCACTGATTTGGGTCGCACAAGAGCTGGTCTGCATGGCCGATGGTTCACACAATATTACACCAATCGCACACTTAGTAGAAGTGTATATTTGTTAGAATAAATTGTACTAACACATTGACATGATGTGAGACTAAGTTGCTGATTAACCATTTGCAACATGAAACCTGCCCATTTGTGTATTAATGATTAGAATAATTGTGTGACTATGTGAACAACTTGAATGCAAATTGATTATGTGTACATGAACATCATAGGCTTTGATTGGTTAAGTGCGAACAAGTAATTAGTCATACCGAGCAAACCAAGGTGAGTTCACTACTCTCAATACAAGCATGCGTCCGGTGGGGACAAATCAAACAGACAAACAATCAAACAGAGTTTCACAAACCCATATCCTCGTAGGGGATATGAGGCAGTTTTCATAATTGTCGATGCTGGATAATAAACTCACTTTCTATCACTTAAGTCCCATCATACTACCGAACTAGTTGCTTGTAAGGCAACGGGGTTATTAGTTGATAGCGCTATTAGGTTTGGCACCCTCACGATGTACCTGGATAGGACGGGCGTGAACTAATAACTTTAAAATCATGACCAATGTTTGATAGAGCATTGGGGAAGGGCAAAAAGGAGCCATCTGCGGTATCGAGTTATTATCAACATAACGTAAATCAATACTTGGTAACAAACGGTTAAACACACTATGAACTCGCCAGCTTTTTAGCTGATACACTTTTCTACATGCTTGCAGGCCCTTAGGTGCATTGACATGGAACTTGCAGTTTGGGAAGCTGGAGTGGTCATGGGTCATGGCAATTGGAACGCTCCTTGATGATGCATTGTTTTTGAACATTTTCATTAAACTTATTGAACAAACAATTATGCTTCCGCTAAACATGTTTGGTTTTCTAAACTAATGTTTGAATTATACTATTTTGTTTAATGGAAAATTCTATTTTATTTACGGTTCAATGTGATTAGTAGCTAGATCCTGGTACATCGCACGCCTCGCGGGGGTTTCCGCTTGTGGTATTTTTAGAGGTGTGACAACCCCAATCCAAATTTCATTAAAGGGGGGGGGGGGGTGGGAAAGATGATTTTGTTTGAGCAAACATATCATATGGGAATTAATTGCATTCATGCCTAACTATTCAGGAATAATGATTCCATGTTGGTAGGGGTGGTCTTTCATCATATGAGAATTATTTGGACACATGCATTTAATGCATGGTGCACTAAGTGAGGTAGAACACAAGTACAAAAGATAAAATAACTATTTGTGAGAAAATTGGAGTATTATTGACATGTTGAACCCGAATAGGTTTAGCGTCATGACACGGGACGGAACTACAATCCGCCGCCTCTCAAGCAAGGCGGAAGTGAAATAGAAAACAAGAGAGAAATATTAATACTCTTTAAGAGAAAAAAGGTATATTATTGAATGACTAAAATAATTACACATAACTCCCTTTTTATATGATTTTTTAGTAATTTGCCATCTATGTGACAACTATTACGACTGCCTACGATTGAGGCACACAATTCTTCAAGTTCTGTGGTGGTTTTGTCAAACCTAGCAATGAGATCCTCCATTGCGCCCCACTGTTCTTCAACCTCCAACCTCCATCCATTAGAACAAGGTTGTTGAACACCTTTGATAATTGCCATCAGGATGCTAACGAGCTCTGATACCAAGTTACCAACTGAGGCATGACTGAACTGCAATACATCACGTATCACATGAGGCGAAAGCGAGATAGAAAATTAGAGACAGACTCTTCAAGAGAAAAACGATTTATTATTCAATGACTAAAACACTTACATAGACTCTTTTATAGGATTTTTTTAGCAGTTTGTGATCCATGTGACAACTAAGAAATTAAATACGACAATCAAGAAAAATTAATGTGATAACTAATTAATCACTTGAGTTGGTAACAACTCGTGCTTTCTTTATTACTAGTGGGTTAACCCGCGCGTTGCAGCGGGAGCTTCTTTCTATAATCAGTTTTACGAATGGCTGCAATCTTATGTTCATTGCTCGCGAGACATGGCTCCGTCGTATTTTCTGTAATCTGTCACTAATATCGAGATATATCAGAAGAGTTTTAGACTTTTAATCTTCATCTTTGATGGATGATTGTTCAAAAGACTTGTATTGAACCTGAGCTCCACTGCCCCTCCCCTGCAATGGATCACATGCTTAGTGACTTTTGACCTTTTTTAGTCAAATCTAGTATTCCTTCAATGCTAAAATTACATAATTTTCTTGTAGAATTAAAATCATCATTTTTTGTGTGAAGTAAATGCCTTCAACTTGCACAGGCTCAAAATATTTACATATAGATTTTTCAAACAAATAGAAAATAGGCCGTAATTTTGTGATAAAGAGAAAGAAAATTAGCCTTAATCACAGACTACCTACTGGTTTCGAATGGTTTTAAAATGTTATAGTTATAAAGTTTAGTAGAAAACAAAAACCATTGACGGATCAATGACCTTACTAAAAAACTGCCCACTCCGAACCGAGGCAAGCGATCATCTGCTACAAATATAACACTGTTTATGATCCTAGTTTTGTGAGTTTACTCGTTCATCAGTAGATGAAACTGACGTTTTAAACTTCAAAGAGGATGAATTGGACAGTGTAGGAACCCGGTTCAACCAGCTGGCCCAGTAAGGTCATGTCATGGCAACATTAGTTATAACTATTAATTGCCAAAAATATCTTTACGCAGTGCAAAGGTTTGCGAAAATCGTGCAAAAAGCATGAATTTAAATAAGAAACTGGACCCTAGTCATAACGCATTCGACTATTCGATACATGAAAATAACTCATCTGCATATATCCAACACATAGCTAGAATGAAACTTGGATGTGATGGAAGTCGCCTGAAAATTTTAATATAAAAGAGTAATAGTACCTTAACAGTATAAGGTTTTAGTTGTTTATCCAGCTCAAGTAAAACCAGACTGGTCGACCTGAAAGTGTTTGGAAATTGTGAAAAAAGAACAAAATATGGACCTTACACCAGGTTTTTGATGATGTGGTGGTGTATTATGTCACCATTTACGTAGCAGTTATAAATACTTTCAGTTTTTTATGATCTGTGCTAGTTTTGTAGATTTAAAACACTAATCTGGTCGGCCAAATCTTTTGCATATTCCCTTGTCCATACTTGATTTCAATTTGAATTTATTATTGATCAACAAATTGGCCATATCAAAATTAATATACATCTATGAGCAATGCTAGGAAGACAAAAGACATATACCCATAAATCTTTTGAAACTTGTTTAGAATAAATTATAAATTTTTAGAGTTAAAAGTTCTGAAATGAAGTAAAACAACAGCTCATTAACAGATCAGGTATCTTGTGTAATTTACAAATTAATCGTTTACATCGACAAATTAAGTTTTGTTTACCATCAACTTAGGTGTATACGTATATACACGAATAACAGAGCCAATAAGATGACATAATAAGGGGAAGAACATTACCTTCAAAAGTAGGAGACAAAACCCTAAGGTAAGGGTCTCAAAGTTTACTAAATCAATTTTTATCATTAAAATTTATTTAGCAATAATGGGCTTTGCAATATCCTTTGTAGTCTGTCACATTGCCTGCACATACAGAAGGTTAATAAAGAAACCTAAAATGAACTTAATTAAAGTTATTGAATATGAAATAAAACCACATGTATCCGATGAACTTGTTAAGCCAATCAACCTACATATATCCATGAAAACATCATGCCAGATAGAAAAAAAAAAAAAGAATTACAGCCATTATTTAGAATGTAGGATAGTTTCAGTGGTGAAATACATACCTGGGCAACTCAACAACCATTGATTGTATTCTAAGCATTTGATTAGCATAAGAACTATATAATTTTTATACATAGAAACAAGTGTAAAGGAAAGCTACCCATCTCTCTCTTATCCGCTACCCATCTCTCTGTTGACAACACTTAGTTTCTTTCTTGAAATACCATCACTGTACTTCACAAATTTGACTTTGAAGGTCTCTATTATTTAAATCCACAACATGGTAAAACTTTTAAAGTGTCCCAAGGAATAACATGTAACAAATTTTAAGCACAAACATTAAAATCCAACCCTATACTAAGCATAACCCCTCAAAAATTACCAAAGAAGTCGAAACATAAGTATGAAAAGAAGAGCAAATCAAACTATTCAAGAAGACATTTACCTACGACAGCCATAGCTTCTTCCTTTAGATGTAAATGAGACCAGAGACAGACGTCGATTTGTGGCTCCGATTATAAATTCCATACATGATTCGCAGATTAGAGAGAAACGTAGTTCAAATAGTAGAAGACATTCACAATTCGTTACAAGAGCACTTCAATTGTCGCCAATTAATGGACGAAAGTTGAAAGGTGTTGTGGGTTTAATGGAAGGAATTAATGGACGAAAGTTGAAAGGGCTTCTCAGGGTTCTTGGTGTTAATTTGTATTTAGGTTAGAATGGTCTACATTTATTTTATCAATTTAATTGCATTGAGAACACCATTGAGATTCTGTAATATGTAAATAAATTTCACTAAAATGTATATTCTTAATTAAAAGTAAAATGTATAAAGACTATACTAAACATGTGACGTTATGAATTTTAAAAAAAATATGCTTACTATTTTATTTATTCAAGGTAATTGTAGAATTGAATGTCTCATAAATATCTCTTAGTTCATTAACTAATGATGGTGTAAAAAAGACAAATTTATCCCTAAAACATAATTAATACATGCATTGTGTGTTGTATATTAAGTATAGATACTTGTACCTCTTAAATTTTAAGAAGTCCCTAATCAAATGTTTTATAATATAGTATAGATAAATGGTTAAGAAAAAAACTTCATATTGAATTCAAATTCATATTCAAACTCAAAAGAAGTGGAATTTCTCTTCTATTTTTTTTTCTTCACTTATTTTCACATTCTCATTGTTCCACGTACAAATCTACCATTTTAATAATCGGTCTTTCATCACGTCATGTAAAAATGAGAAAATATTCTAATAAATTTAAATGTAACTATAGAGAGAGGGTTTCCTCACAATATACATCATGAGACCACACGATTTCAATAACTTTTGTCATGAATAAACATGTGTATTCAAACTTCAATGCTGATATATTTTTTTAAACGGTAAATTTGGTTCACTGACGGACCATTGGAGTATCATCGTGCCACCAGCAGAACCACCTGATCATATCCTTCACCACTAGGCATAATGCCTGCCTATATACCAATTCAGGAGGAAACCCAATAAATATGAGAAAAACACCCTTGTGGGAATCGAACTCAGGACCTATTGGTCTCAAAATCTTATCCTACCCACAAGATACCACTAGGCTATTTTTCAATGTTGATATTTACCTTGATGATCCATTTTCTCAAAGTAATCTCCTTATGAGGACCTCTGATCTGTCAAGCCTCACACTTTACTATTAATACATGGAGTATATCTCTTTGTTTCATTTTAATTAATTAAATAACAACTTAGTGTTAGGTAAAACAACTGTCGTTTTAATTACTAGTGTTAACCTAAAGCCTTGCACTTTAATGCATTTCGAATCTTATTCGAGCTTTTTGTTTTAACAGAAACTTCTTAATAGGAATTACTTAAGCTTATAAAATAAGCTCAGTTATAAATTTAAAATGATGGCATGCAACTTCTTATTGGCTATTGCAGCTATAAGCAAGAAATAAAATAGAATACACCTGATAGTTAACGTAAAAAATTTCGTAATAGTGTACAGCCTGAGTGGAATATGGTTTCACAAATAGAGATGATAAATAATTGATTTTGTTAAATATGATTAAAAACTATATATTCTTAGTACAATTTAATTCAATTTGATTAAAAACTATTTTGATGTAATCATTAGTTTCTTTTCCAAAATTTATTTCAATCATTTTATATGTTCCTCATAATCAACTCCTGTGATTTGGGAAAACCCTTATCCTACAAGGTGTGTCTTATATCGTACAGTCTCATTCTTTTTGTTTCTTTTAATAACAGTAGGGCAAACGCTACATTTCGAGTAGCTAAAAGACTCACGTGTGACCATCGCGATGAGGCGTCAATTAAGACTAAGAAATAGCGGGATGGACCTCAAGGAGGATGTATTGGCCCACAAATGTCCCCTTGGAGTCTTTCCAAAAATGAGGGGCTTTCTTGTGTTAGTTTAGTTTGTGCGGGCCGAGTAATAAGTTTGCCTAGAGAGCATTCCGCACATGATAAATCTTATGATAACACGACTTTTAAATTCTTAAGAGGGTGCTCATTTGCATTGTAAATTATACATCTGTTAGTTTCTGAGTTTGATGCTTGTAAATTAATTCAAATAAAAACAAGTAAAAGTGATTGTAATCACTAATAAAATTCACAAGTAGGAAGATATTATTTTGATACTTGTAAAATCATTCTATATAAAACAAGTAAAAGTGATTGTAATAACTAATAAAATTCACAAGTAAGAAGATATTATCAACAACTGTTTTTCATTAATCTTAAGATTCCAATGTATTACAAAATGATTCTACAATCTCCCTCTTAGCTTGATCACTCACAAATCTATTTGTACAAAAGAGAATGTGTGATGTAATGAAAATAGATCTTTAACAGGTGAGATCTATTTATACTAAGTATGAAAGCTCTATTTGTGATTGACTGACATCACCCTGATAGTGACATCTAACATTCCTAATAGAAAAGATTCAACAAATGTTGCAAACATCTTATCTAACTATGCTAAACACTGGTACAAAGCATTACATTTGGAAACAACTTTTTAGTCTATCCTTTGTTGCTTTGTTCCAAACATCTATTTGGCCAGACAGATGTTTGGTTTTCTTCATCAGACCTTTGCTTCAACAAACTTTAGGCTTGAACAGACCTTATTTCTTCATGAATAACCATTCCAAGGTTTGAACACATGTTTGCTTATCTTCAACAGATGCCCTGATTTAGGTGTTCAAGATTCACTATCTTTGGGAGGAGAAATGCTTCATTAATTATTTATTTCTCGATCTTATAGTCATGTTTTGGCTTTTGGATATCATCTGTTCTTTTGTAGGTCCAATAATCTCCCCCTAGAATAGATGATGCCAAAACATGTATTTATTTGATCAATTTTTATTTCTCATCAACTGTTATCTGATTTGTCCTTTAAATTGTAATTCAAAGTTCAGAGAATCAGTGTCTTCTGGATCCCTTTCTAGTGGATGACTGATTAGGTCTTGCAGATCTTCAATTCTTTGTCCTGAGGCATTTTAATTGAAATCTTTTGCACCTCCCCATTGGCCCTGAGCAAAGTCAATTCATTGGTATCTTTGTTTGATTTCCATTTAAAAATTTTGAGACCAGGGGGATTTGCAAGGACCATAGTTACTGCAGATGAGTTTAGGGACACAGGTCTTCCCGTGATAATGTCAACTATATCTTCTTTCCTGGCTTCCTTCTTCAATTCAGATCCTCTTTTTATAAGTTCCCTTACAACTTTTGATATATTTCTTGCAGATGGAAACTCAAAGTTTTTACAGGAAAGTGTAGTTGATCATACTCTGACTTTCTTGGAAACGAGGGATCCTTTTCTCTGTTATAGAAATGAAGTTCTTAGGAAAATGTTAGGAGTGACTAGTATATCGAATAAGATACAGAGGGGAGATTGAGATGGTTTGGACATGTCAAGAGGAGACAGTTGACAACTCCAGTTAGAGCAGTGGAATCCTTGACTGTGGAGGGGAGGAGAAGTAGAGGTAGGCCTAAAATTACTTGGGATGAGTGGATTAGGCAGGATTTGGTAGAGTTGCACCTCTCTGCGGACATGATACATGATAGGGGTCTATGGAGACGTAGGATTAAGGTTAAGGACTTTTGAGAGGGGGGGGGGGGGGGGGATTAGGGGGGGGGGGGTGTCCTAATTTGATTGATTTGTAGGGGCTTAGAGTTCCTATTTGCATGTGATTATCTTTCTGCAGCTATGGCTATTTGTGGTCTTATGACTTCTCTGTATGTTTCCACCTTACTATTTTACCCATCCACAACCTTAGGTCTGTTATTTGATCATGTCTATGTCTTGTTATTAGTGTCGGGGGTCTATCTGCAAGCGGCCTCTCTGTCCATAGGGAGGTAAGGTTTGCCTACATCACACCCTCCCTAGACCCTACCATTAGCTTGCTATTTAGGGGATTTACTGGGTATGGTTGTTGTTGTTGTTGTTGTTTTATTTTGATGTAATCATAGTTTCTTTTGGACACTTTACTTCAATCTATTTTATGTTGTCTTCTATGAAATAGTGGATTTTACATGACTGGAGTGATGAGGAATGTATGAAGATACTCAAGCGATGCAGAGAAGCAATTCCAAGCAAGGAAAATGGAGGAAAGTTGATCATTATAGACATGGTCTTGTAGGTACACGAAGGAGAGAACGATTTACTCAAGACTCAACTTTTATTGGATATGAGGATGATGAGTTTGGTGACAGGAAGAAAGAGGGGTGAAAAAGAGTGGGCAAAGCTATTCCTTAATGTTGGCTTTGGTGATTACAAAATAACTCTAGTTTTAGGGTTAAGATCTCTCATTGAAGTTTACCCTAGTGAAGTTAAGCTACTTTCTATACAGCGTAATTGAAGATGATTGAATCTGTTAATTATTAAACTTCTTAGCATGTTTGATCTTGTTTGTGGTTATTTTGTAATTTATGAAAAATAAGAAAGTGTATTGGGCTTGAATTTAATGAAACTTTTTTTACCAAATGTTCAACTATAGAACTAAAGATCCAAAAGTTCAAACGAGGCAAAAAAAAAAAAAAAATATTACCAAGTAGTACATAAAGTTTAGAACTGGTTGTCCTGTTACATCAAGATTGGCAGCTTTGTTGAATGCATTAAAGCACATGCAATGCCATAAAATAATAATAAAAGATTAAAACGTTTATTTGGTAGGTTTTGGAAAGAAATAAAAGTCTCACCATGATACATCTCACATGCAAAGTTTTATTAAAGCTACACCCAACGTTGACATTAAGAGAGTTTCGGCTAAAAGATGTTATTGAAGATGTTCTTAAAATTGTGAGCCGGCAAGAAAAAGAAAAACTAACCCAATATCTTAAATTGCAAGGACTAGTGTTTAGAGTTCCACAAATTCATAATTCAGCAAAAAACTATCCTTAAATTACGGGCTTTTTTTTAATGGCATATATCTAGATATAGTTTGTGTCTTGTTAAATCTCATCTTATCACCAACCCCGGTACAAATTTCATTAAAAGGGAGTGGGAAAGATGATTTTGTTTGAGCAAACACATCATATGGGAATTAATTGCATTCATGCCTAACTATTCAGGAATAATGATTCCATGTTGGTAGTGGTGGCCTTTCATCATATGGGAATTTGCTGGACACATGCACCACATGCATGGTGCACTAACTTAGGTAGAACACAAGTACAAAAGATAAAATAACTATTTGTGAGAAAATTGGAGTATTATTGACATGTTGTTGAACCCGAATAGGTTTAGGTCATGACGCAGGACGGAACTACAATCTGCCGCGTCTCAAGCAAGGCGGAAGCGAAATAGAAAACAAGAGAGAAATATTAATACTCTTTAAGAGAAAAAAAGGTATATTATTGAATGACTAAAATAATTACATAGAACTCCTTTTTTAAACGATTTTTTTAGTAATTTGTCATCTATGTGACAACTATTACAACTGCCTACGATTGAGGCACACAGTCTTCAAGTTCTATGGTGGTTTTGTCGAACCTAGCAGTGAGATCCTCCGTTGCGCCCCACTGTTCTTCAACCTCCAACCTCCATCCATTAGAACGAGGTTGTTGAACACCTTTGATAATTGCCATCAGGATGCTAACGAGCTCTGATACCAACTCATGCATGACTGAACTGCAATACATCACGTATTACATGAGGTGAAGTGAAATAGAAAATTAGAGAGAGACTCTTCAAGAGAAAAGCGATTTATTATTCAATGACTAAAACAATTACATAGACTCTTTTATAGGTTTTTTTAGCAATCTGTGATCCATGTGACAACTAAGAAATTAAATACGACAATCAAGAAAAATTAATGTGATTAACTAATTAATCACATGAGTTGGTAACAACTCGTGATTTCTTTATTCACGTCATGTAAAAATGTGAAAGTATTCTAACAAATTTAAATGTAACTATAGGGAGAGACCAGCAGAATCATCTGATCATATTCTTCTCCACTAGGCATAATGCCTATACACCAATTAAGGAGAAAAACCTAATAAATATGAGAAAAAACTCATCTTGTGGGAATCGAACCCAAGACCTATTCGTCTCAAAGTCTTATCTCACCCATAAGATGCCACTAGGCTACTTTTCAATGTTGATATTTACCTTGATGATCCATTTTCTCAATGTAATCTCCTTATAAGGACCTCTGATCTCTCAAGCCTCACACTTTACTATTAATACATGGAGCATATCTCTTTGTTTCGTTTTAATTAATTAAATAACAACTTATAACCCACACCCCTCTTTCTACGACATTATCATCAATCATCATCCAATCCATTTAACCCTCACCCCTCTTTCATTCAACAACAACCACAAATTCATCATCGTCATCGCCAAAAACATTTAGGGTTTAGTGGGATGAGAGAACAGCACCAGCACCATTCTGTTGGAGTTGGATTTATCTGCCATCATGGGAGGCTTTGATAGTGTGCGGGGAGGACCTCCGCACAAGCCCCGCGATTTCGAGGGGCATGCGATTTAAAAAAAAATCAGATACCCACATACCACTTCCAATATAGGCCTATTTACAAATCATTTTTTATGGTTTAAAATTTAGCCCACTTGTAATTAGGTTTATTGAACCCAATACCAAATTTTTTTTTTAAATAATAACAAAACATAACGAAATGACACATTTTTCAAGCTCGAATAGGGTATGTGAATTCTTAGAGACGCATCTGTATGCCATTTTGATAAATTCAGAAATAGAATGATGGATAGAATTCGACTTAAAAATGATGCAAAAAGTGGAATGATTGATCGGATTCCACCAACCATGAAATTTGATTGCATTTTTATTCTTTTTTTGTCCACTCTCTTCAATTATTCCGTCTTTTCGGAAAGTGAAATAATTTCTCTAACAATGTTATCCCATGAGTTCATGACATCCATAGAGTTAGAATAGATTGGATGATGATTGATGATAATGTTGTGGTCGTTGTCTAAGTGAAAGAGGGGTGTTGGTTATAAATAGAATGGATGATGATTGATGATAATGTTGAAGAAAGAGGGGGTGTGAGTTATAAATGGAGGAGTAGAAAGGGTTGAGACTTGAGAGGGAAAGTATCATTTTATCCTCTTATACATACATGACAGTTTTTAATTGAGATTTCTAACCAAGGTTGACTTAAAGGATAAAACGTGAAAGATTTTGAAAGGTTAAGGACACCGCCTGTAAACTTTTGACCAAAAGGAAAGCGCTTGCAATTTGATATAAATATAAAAGACAAAACTTGTAATTTACTGTATATATTATTAGTACAATTTAATTCAATTTGATTAAAAGCTATTTCTTATTATTACATTTGACCGGATTGGGTTTATGATCAAGTACAATAATAATAATATTTTAACAATATTATAAATTTAATTTTAACAATTATACAAATATAATATTAACAAAATATTAATAACTATAATATTAACAAAAATATTAAAAATTATAATTCTTAACGTCGTGCACATCAGCTCGTCCAGGGCGTTTAGGACGGCGTTGTTCAAGAGGCGAAGGATTCTCCACCGGAGTGGTGCTTATTTAAGAAACGTGGTTATTCGACGTGTGTGATAGCCGTTTAACCCCAACAGTTATTTTTTAAAACCTTTACTTTTTTTAAAATCAAATTTTACCCTATATATACAACCCACTCCATTTTTTACAAACTCTACAACTTCACCCAAAACTATACAAACTCTCAACCATTTCCACTTAAAAAAAAACGAGGATGACAACCATTGCGTGAACCATAGAAGAAGATATCGCACTTTACGAGTCGTGGGTCGAAGCTTTGAGCGACCAAACGCTGGGTAGGCGAATGACCGGTCCTTTTTAGAAAACAATCCGACAACACTTTTGCGTCCTACGGGTTATTCTAAGAGCCGTAGTTGATTCGGAAGGTACAGGTGTAATATAATATTACTCTAACCAATCTGCATGTACCTGTTCACATATTTAATCAATGTTATACAAGAACACGTGAAATGGGAGCCTTATATATTTATGAATATAAAATGATATCTTTTACACTATCAAGTCTATCTCAATCACATCCCTTCACATTTTTTTTTCGTATATATTGAGAAGGTGTGCATGTTCACAACAAATCAGTTTGTCTCTCAAATATAGAGAGATTGTAAGAAAGTAAAAAAGATGGCATTGCAAAATGGTGAGCTATCTAAAGAGCTACTTGATTCTCAAGCTCACATATGGAATCATATTTTCAGCTTTATAAACTCCATGTCACTTAAGTGTGCAATTCAGCTACAAATACCTGATATTATCCATCGCCATGGTTCACCAATGCGGCTTTCCGAGTTAGTCAAAGCCCTCACCATAAACCAGGAGAGAACTCCTTTTGTCTATCGGCTTATGCGCATCCTTGTTCACTCTGGTTTCTTTGTGAAACAAAGTGTATTGACCACACCCGGAGGCAATGATGAGGAGGGAGAAGGCTATTTGCTAACTCCTGCTTCTCGATTGCTACTAAAGGAAGAGCCCTTAAGTGTTAGGCCCTTTTTGCTAGCCATGTTGGATCCAATGTTGATGGATCCATGGCAACACTTGAGCAAATGGTTCCAAAACGACGATGTCACCCCCTTTCACACAACACATGGGAGGATGCTTTGGGATCTGGCAGGCCGAGAGCCGAAGCTTAATCAGCTTTTTAATGAAGGGATGGCTAGCGATGCAAGGCTTGTCACAAGTGTCATTCTTAAAGATTGTGGGGATGTTTTTGAAAGGTTAAATTCAATTGTTGATGTTGGGGGTGGTACTGGAACTGTTGCTGAAGCTATTGCCAAAGCATTTCCCAATATTAGGTGCGTCAGTTTTGATCTTCCTCATGTAGTTGATGGTTTGGTTGGGAGTAAGAACTTAAGTTTTATTGGTGGAGACATGTTTGAAGCCATTCCGAGAGCCGATGCTGTTTTGCTTAAGGTATTCTTAATACTTCCCCTTTTCCTCTTTCATAATTAGTTTCTTTTCAACAATTAATTTAATTATGGCAATCTTTTTGAACAAAAAGTATGGAAGTTCATATTTTGATGTTGAGTTTTATGATTTCTTTTACAAAAAATAGTGGATTCTACACGACTGGAGTGATGAAGAATGCATGAAAATACTGAGGCAATGCAGAAAAGCAATTCCGAGCAAGGAAAATGGAGGAAAACTGATTATCATGGACATGGTCGTGAAGGTTTACAAAGGAAATAATGAATTACTCGAGACTCAGTATTTCTTTGATATGCTTATGATGACCACGCTGACAGGCAGAGAAAGGAGTGAGAAAGATTGGGCAAAGCTCTTCTTTGATGCTGGCTTTAGCGATTACAAAATAACTCCGATTTTAGGGCTAAGATCTCTCATTGAAGTTTATCCATAGTTAAGTTACATTGCTCTCTATACAACATAATTTCTGATCATGAAAATATGAAACTTCTTAGCATGTTCTTGTCTTTGTATCCGCTTTGTCGTTCTTCATCATTTTAGTTTCATGAAAATAAATGTTCTTGTATGTGATTCTTTTGTATCAATTCTTGAAGATATGTGAAGTATGGGTGTAAGTTTTATCTTTTATGTAGAGATAAATATTAATCTCGATGAAGCTAAACCGTCACTACAAGAAATCTTCTTTGACACGTCGACTTGTCGTCGGGACAACCTATTCCTATGACAAGTCGTCGGGAAAAGTCTGGTCAGCACAGTTGCGACGCTGTAGCTCAAATGGTTCGTCGGGACAGCCTCGTCAGGATAGATCAACTTTTATCGATGTTTGCCAAGCCCAACTCGTCTCCAACATTTGCCATGTTTTTGTCTATCAACTTAAGCGCATCCTTGTTCACTCTGGTTTCTTTGTGAAACAAAGTGTATTGACCACACCCGGAGCAATGGTGAGGAGGGAGAAGGCTATTTTCTAGCTCCTTCTTCTCGATTGCTTTTAAAGGACGAGCCACTAAGCGTTAGGCCTTTTTTGTGACACCCCGCGGAAACATTGTAACTCACTAGCTTGTCAGTAGTTGCGTTCTAACTTTCGGGATGAAAGTTCTTAAAACTTGGGAATAATGTGACACCTCCGGTTTTCCCGAACAACCTACTTGTATGATATAGTTATGTGAAACTATTTAATGAAAATCTAGGTTATAATTATCACGTATTATGTGTAATCTGTGAACTATGTGATAGTGTGTAATAAAGTTATGTGAGTTATTATATAAGTGCAAATATATGCTTGTATATGAACCGGAACCAACCGGTTTTGACTCGAAACCCTTGGTTTCGAGTCCGGGTTCTTGGTAGCTCCGACTCCCCTTTTTGTTCAATTAATGGGTTGTGCTCGTAATCAGGCCAAACCTCTCAATAGACCCAATCGAAACCCTTTTAGGGTGCGGCATCTTGGAGGGTATAAAACCCTTGAAATGCAGCCGACATTCCCTTTTGGGGAAAAACAATCATCATCCCAAATCCCTAAAAACATTCCCTTCCTTCTCTCTCTCTCTCTCTAGCCTTATCATGTTTCTCTCTCTAAAAACCCTAACAACAAAACTCCTCCTCCTTTGGATCCAACGGCAGCAGCTCAAGCACTCGGACTAGCTTGCACTCATCACTCGAGAACCTCTTTTCACTGATTCTACACACACTTCACTTCTGGCTTAAAAGGTTAGTAAAATAACTCCATGCTTGGGTAACATTATGAGATAAAGGTGCATATTTGTTGATGATTTGTTGATTACTTAGATGTTAGGCAATGTGGTTCTTTTATGAGGGGAATAATAAGGTAATATGCAATACAAATCTGTTCAAATAGATGAAGATCCATGATTATCGATTAGGGTTTTGCATGATAGAAATAAAGAAGGTAATGATGATGAACTTGTTGTAACACCTTGTAAAAACGTGCCCAATTGTGTGAAGACACGTGTCCTAAACTCTAAACATGTAAAAGTTTAAGTTTGGATGACTAAAGTTGTCAAACGATGAAACTATGTATGCAAAGGGACTAAAAGTGTCAATATGCCAAACTTGTGCCTCTGAATGACCACACACGATGAATATATTCTTAATTGGGTAAATTTTCAGACATATGAAGCCATTTGTGAAAGTAAACAAAAGTTTGCAAGATACTGGGGTTAAACGTGTCAACAAGTTAATTTTTACCTTTGAGTGGCCTCTTAACGAACCCGGGGCTTCGTAATGTTCGATTATACTCCCAAGAATAAGTAATAACAAATTCACGAGATTTCGAGATCGTTATGTATTATTTACGTAAGTTTCCAAGAATAAGGGTTAAAAGTGTCAACGAGCAAAAACTAGTGTTTTCGGTGGTCGTTCAACGAAACCGGACCTAACGGTGTTTGGTTATACTCCCATGATCCTCTATAAACTAACTACAAGGGCCATTTGTGCCTAAAATGAAAGTTATATAAGTAATAAAGGACCAGGGACTGAAACTGCCAAACCTGAAACATTTTTAACCTAAAAATAGGAGTGTCGCGGGGCGCGTAGACCTGCCCATGTATCCCACACGGCCCGCGAGAGAATGCCCAGCGCAGAAAAACACTACCAGCTGCAGGTTTCTGCATGTAACCGACTTGAAACACCTGAAACTCGATACCAGGAGCTTGTTGATGGTTTAATTTTGCCACTAGGACACCTGTGATGATCCTAAACACCCCCATAACACCTGTGATGATCCTAAACACCCCCATAACACATGTGATGATCTTGAATCATGATCCTCAACTATAAATAAGACTCCTTGGTGCCTTGTTTCATTGCTCACATCATTTAAATCACTTCTCCTCTCAATTTCTGGGATTCCTGACCATAAGGAAGCTCATTCTAGTTGAAAAGATTAGCTAGGACCCTTTGTAAGTGTCTTAGCCCCTCTTTAGTTCAGTTTGTTATTTAAAAACCGAAAAGTCAAAGTTACGCAAAATGGCTTTGACTTTCGGTTTAGACCTAAACGGTCCAGCCATTGTTCGAGGCGAATATGGCTATGTGATCGTAATTAGGTGTGTGTTAATCCCTAAAAAGGGCACATCCTAATAACCACGTTTACTTAGTTAATTGTCGGGTCAAAGTAATTAATTGAAAAGTCCAACTAGTCAAGTTTTTAAATAAAAACATAATCTGATAATGTAGAAGGCATAAACCATGTTTTATCACTTAAATAACTTGGTAAATAATATTAGAACATGTCTAAACATGTTCAACCCGACAATTCTGATTTTAGGGTCGGTTCGCAACCGAAAGTCGCAAAAGCTTGACTTTTGCTTTGACTTTCAGTTCTGACCCGATTAAACTTAATTCCTTTATGTTTTAAGCTTCCATTAAGATCATATTATGTTGTAGTATAACCCTCTGAGATTATATTACCTGGTCATTAATATTCTGAATTATATGTTAGTTTCCGTTATTATGCTTATAATTGACCATTATGCCCTTATAGTCAAAAATTGAGATTTCTGAATATATGATCATACAAATAGGTTAATTACTGATATATAAACAAGTCAAAATTATTTTGACATAATTTTCTGGCCTCAAATTAAAGATATGCAAGATATCGTAAAATTGAACTTTTTATTAATTAAACTACGCTTTTGCGCATAAATCATGTTTAGGCCCAAATTTTGGCACCAAACTCATTACCTACTGTTATGATATTATTTTTAGGGATTTTTGGAATATTGGGTCAGATTATAAACTGACCATATCATTGAGTTCTTGTATATATTCAATAAATGACGATAATGCCATTTTCGTTAATAAAATGAGTTTTACATATTATTAACATGCCAAACTTTTTCCTACTGATTTTATATGAAAAATAAAATATTTTAAACATTCAAGGCTGATCAAAATCTCAGAATTTCATAAACATTGCAAATATCGTCAATTGTCGACTTTTACGCTAATTAGGTGCATAGTATGGTTTAAAACCATATTTAAAACCTAAGACTTGTTACCTACTGAGTTTATAAATAAAATTTAATTTTTTTACAGTAGGAATAAGTCATGAACTCAGACTTCCAATTAAGTCCTTAAAATCATATGTGAAATGACGAAAATACCCTTTCGGGGCATAGTTTGGCCAAAAATGGTAAACCTCACATATGAATGATATCCTACTGTTTTAATATCATAAAAATAAATATTTTACTAAATGTTTTAGACCAGAATATCAGTTTACTTTAAAACCTCTTTTATAAATATTAAAATGACCAAAATGCCCATACGAGACTTAATTTGGTTTTAAATACTTTTTGGGCATATATGTTAACATCCTACTGATGTGTTAACATATTTTAAGCATAATAACATATGAGACTTGTATATGGTTCATTCGGTTACCCGCTATGCATTTATGCATTTGGTTCGGTTTATGTAACTAGTTTACATGAATTAGCCGAAATGGGTTTAACCTTATCATTTTAACTAGGGCTGTAAACGAACCAAACGAACACGAACAAGGCTATGTTCGTGTTCGTTCGTTAAGGAAATTAACATGTTCGCGAACTGTTCACGAACGCATACCGAACATAAGTTTATGTTCGTGTTCTTTCGTTAAGCAAATTCAGTTGTTCACGAACAGTTCGTGAACACTGGTCTCGTACACAAACGAACGCAAGCAAATAAAAACAAACGCAAACGAACATTTAACTTGAAAATAAAAAAATAAAAACATCGTTATCCTTAAACATTGAATATAAGTAGTTAAATACAATCATTAAATGATAAATCAAAACACAAGAAGTCTACTAGACCACCAAACGATGAATCAAGTTTAACTAATTTAGACATAATTATCCCCAAAAAATGTATTAGAATGTCCAAATTTTAGCTACTTAGAAAAATGGGTTTCAAGTTTTCAATATGTTTAGATAAAAGGTTTATTATTTATTATTGTTTTGATATAATTAAACAAACACGAACGAACGTAAACGAACATATTACCGAACGTTCATGCTTGGTTTTCTAAACTAATGTTTGAATTATACTATTTTGTTTAATGGAAAATTCTATTTTATTTACGGTTCAATGTGATTAGTAGCTAGATCCTGGTACATCGCACGCCTCGCGGGGGTTTCCGCTTGTGGTATTTTTAGAGGTGTGACAACCCCAATCCAAATTTCATTAAAGGGGGGGGGGGGGGGGGGTGGGAAAGATGATTTTGTTTGAGCAAACATATCATATGGGAATTAATTGCATTCATGCCTAACTATTCAGGAATAATGATTCCATGTTGGTAGGGGTGGTCTTTCATCATATGAGAATTATTTGGACACATGCATTTAATGCATGGTGCACTAAGTGAGGTAGAACACAAGTACAAAAGATAAAATAACTATTTGTGAGAAAATTGGAGTATTATTAACATGTTGAACCCGAATAGGTTTAGCGTCATGACACGGGACGGAACTACAATCCGCCGCCTCTCAAGCAAGGCGGAAGTGAAATAGAAAACAAGAGAGAAATATTAATACTCTTTAAGAGAAAAAAGGTATATTATTGAATGACTAAAATAATTACACATAACTCCCTTTTTATATGATTTTTTAGTAATTTGCCATCTATGTGACAACTATTACGACTGCCTACGATTGAGGCACACAATTCTTCAAGTTCTGTGGTGGTTTTGTCAAACCTAGCAATGAGATCCTCCATTGCGCCCCACTGTTCTTCAACCTCCAACCTCCATCCATTAGAACAAGGTTGTTGAACACCTTTGATAATTGCCATCAGGATGCTAACGAGCTCTGATACCAAGTTACCAACTGAGGCATGACTGAACTGCAATACATCACGTATCACATGAGGCGAAAGCGAGATAGAAAATTAGAGACAGACTCTTCAAGAGAAAAACGATTTATTATTCAATGACTAAAACACTTACATAGACTCTTTTATAGGATTTTTTTAGCAGTTTGTGATCCATGTGACAACTAAGAAATTAAATACGACAATCAAGAAAAATTAATGTGATAACTAATTAATCACTTGAGTTGGTAACAACTCGTGCTTTCTTTATTATAAATGGTTAAGAAAAAAACTTCATATTGAATTCAAATTCATATTCAAACTCAAAAGAAGTGGAATTTCTCTTCTATTTTTTTTTTCTTCACTTATTTTCACATTCTCATTGTTCCACGTACAAATCTACCATTTTAATAATCGGTCTTTCATCACGTCATGTAAAAATGAGAAAATATTCTAATAAATTTAAATGTAACTATAGAGAGAGGGTTTCCTCACAATATACATCATGAGACCACACGATTTCAATAACTTTTGTCATGAATAAACATGTGTATTCAAACTTCAATGCTGATATATTTTTTTAAACGGTAAATTTGGTTCACTGACGGACCATTGGAGTATCATCGTGCCACCAGCAGAACCACCTGATCATATCCTTCACCACTAGGCATAATGCCTGCCTATACACCAATTCAGGAGGAAACCCAATAAATATGAGAAAAACACCCTTGTGGGAATCGAACTCAGGACCTATTGGTCTCAAAATCTTATCCTACCCACAAGATACCACTAGGCTATTTTTCAATGTTGATATTTACCTTGATGATCCATTTTCTCAAAGTAATCTCCTTATGAGGACCTCTGATCTGTCAAGCCTCACACTTTACTATTAATACATGGAGTATATCTCTTTGTTTCATTTTAATTAATTAAATAACAACTTAGTGTTAGGTAAAACAACTGTCGTTTTAATTACTAGTGTTAACCTAAAGCCTTGCACTTTAATGCATTTCGAATCTTATTCGAGCTTTTTGTTTTAACAGAAACTTCTTAATAGGAATTACTTAAGCTTATAAAATAAGCTCAGTTATAAATTTAAAATGATGGCATGCAACTTCTTATTGGCTATTGCAGCTATAAGCAAGAAATAAAATAGAATACACCTGATAGTTAACGTAAAAAATTTCGTAATAGTGTACAGCCTGAGTGGAATATGGTTTCACAAATAGAGATGATAAATAATTGATTTTGTTAAATATGATTAAAAACTATATATTCTTAGTACAATTTAATTCAATTTGATTAAAAACTATTTTGATGTAATCATTAGTTTCTTTTCCAAAATTTATTTCAATCATTTTATATGTTCCTCATAATCAACTCCTGTGATTTGGGAAAACCCTTATCCTACAAGGTGTGTCTTATATCGTACAGTCTCATTCTTTTTGTTTCTTTTAATAACAGTAGGGCAAACGCTACATTTCGAGTAGCTAAAAGACTCACGTGTGACCATCGCGATGAGGCGTCAATTAAGACTAAGAAATAGCGGGATGGACCTCAAGGAGGATGTATTGGCCCACAAATGTCCCCTTGGAGTCTTTCCAAAAATGAGGGGCTTTCTTGTGTTAGTTTAGTTTGTGCGGGCCGAGTAATAAGTTTGCCTAGAGAGCATTCCGCACATGATAAATCTTATGATAACACGACTTTTAAATTCTTAAGAGGGTGCTCATTTGCATTGTAAATTATACATCTGTTAGTTTCTGAGTTTGATGCTTGTAAACTAATTCAAATAAAAACAAGTAAAAGTGATTGTAATCACTAATAAAATTCACAAGTAGGAAGATATTATTTTGATACTTGTAAAATCATTCTATATAAAACAAGTAAAAGTGATTGTAATAACTAATAAAATTCACAAGTAAGAAGATATTATCAACAACTGTTTTTCATTAATCTTAAGATTCCAATGTATTACAAAATGATTCTACAATCTCCCTCTTAGCTTGATCACTCACAAATCTATTTGTACAAAAGAGAATGTGTGATGTGATGAAAATAGATCTTTAACAGGTGAGATCTATTTATACTAAGTATGAAAGCTCTATTTGTGATTGACTGACATCACCCTGATAGTGACATCTAACATTCCTAATAGAAAAGATTCAACAAATGTTGCAAACATCTTATCTAACTATGCTAAACACTGGTACAAAGCATTACATTTGGAAACAACTTTTTAGTCTATCCTTTGTTGCTTTGTTCCAAACATCTATTTGGCCAGACAGATGTTTGGTTTTCTTCATCAGACCTTTGCTTCAACAAACTTTAGGCTTGAACAGACCTTATTTCTTCATGAATAACCATTCCAAGGTTTGAACACATGTTTGCTTATCTTCAACAGATGCCCTGATTTAGGTGTTCAAGATTCACTATCTTTGGGAGGAGAAATGCTTCATTAATTATTTATTTCTCGATCTTATAGTCATGTTTTGGCTTTTGGATATCATCTGTTCTTTTGTAGGTCCAATAATCTCCCCCTAGAATAGATGATGCCAAAACATGTATTTATTTGATCAATTTTTATTTCTCATCAACTGTTATCTGATTTGTCCTTTAAATTGTAATTCAAAGTTCAGAGAATCAGTGTCTTCTGGATCCCTTTCTAGTGGATGACTGATTAGGTCTTGCAGATCTTCAATTCTTTGTCCTGAGGCATTTTAATTGAAATCTTTTGCACCTCCCCATTGGCCCTGAGCAAAGTCAATTCATTGGTATCTTTGTTTGATTTCCATTTAAAAATTTTGAGACCAGGGGGATTTGCAAGGACCATAGTTACTGCAGATGAGTTTAGGGACACAGGTCTTCCCGTGATAATGTCAACTATATCTTCTTTCCTGGCTTCCTTCTTCAATTCAGATCCTCTTTTTATAAGTTCCCTTACAACTTTTGATATATTTCTTGCAGATGGAAACTCAAAGTTTTTACAGGAAAGTGTAGTTGATCATACTCTGACTTTCTTGGAAACGAGGGATCCTTTTCTCTGTTATAGAAATGAAGTTCTTAGGGAAATGTTAGGAGTGACTAGTATATCGAATAAGATACAGAGGGGAGATTGAGATGGTTTGGACATGTCAAGAGGAGACAGTTGACAACTCCAGTTAGAGCAGTGGAATCCTTGACTGTGGAGGGGAGGAGAAGTAGAGGTAGGCCCAAAATTACTTGGGATGAGTGGATTAGGCAGGATTTGGTAGAGTTGCACCTCTCTGCGGACATGATACATGATAGGGGTCTATGGAGACGTAGGATTAAGGTTAAGGACTTTTGAGAGAGGGGGGGGGGGGGGGGATTGGGGGGGGGGGTCCTAATTTGATTGATTTGTAGGGGCTTAGAGTTCCTATTTGCATGTGATTATCTTTCTGCAGCTATGGCTATTTGTGGTCTTATGACTTCTCTGTATGTTTCCACCTTACTATTTTACCCATCCACAACCTTAGGTCTGTTATTTGATCATGTCTATGTCTTGTTATTAGTGTCGGGGGTCTATCTGCAAGCGGCCTCTCTGTCCATAGGGAGGTAAGGTTTGCTTACATCACACCCTCCCTAGACCCTACCATTAGCTTGCTATTTGAGGGATTTACTGGGTATGGTTGTTGTTGTTGTTGTTGTTTTATTTTGATGTAATCATAGTTTCTTTTGGACACTTTACTTCAATCTATTTTATGTTGTCTTCTATGAAATAGTGGATTTTACATGACTGGAGTGATGAGGAATGTATGAAGATACTCAAGCGATGCAGAGAAGCAATTCCAAGCAAGGAAAATGGAGGAAAGTTGATCATTATAGACATGGTCTTGTAGGTACACGAAGGAGAGAACGATTTACTCAAGACTCAACTTTTATTGGATATGAGGATGATGAGTTTGGTGACAGGAAGAAAGAGGGGTGAAAAAGAGTGGGCAAAGCTATTCCTTAATGTTGGCTTTGGTGATTACAAAATAACTCTAGTTTTAGGGTTAAGATCTCTCATTGAAGTTTACCCTAGTGAAGTTTAGCTACTTTCTATACAGCGTAATTGAAGATGATTGAATCTGTTAATTATTAAACTTCTTAGCATGTTTGATCTTGTTTGTGGTTATTTTGTAATTTATGAAAAATAAGAAAGTGTATTGGGCTTGAATTTAATGAAACTTTTTTTACCAAATGTTCAACTATAGAACTAAAGATCCAAAAGTTCAAACGAGGCAAAAAAAAAAAAAAATATTACCAAGTAGTACATAAAGTTTAGAACTGGTTGTCCTGTTACATCAAGATTGGCAGCTTTGTTGAATGCATTAAAGCACATGCAATGCCATAAAATAATAATAAAAGATTAAAACGTTTATTTGGTAGGTTTTGGAAAGAAATAAAAGTCTCACCATGATACATCTCACATGCAAAGTTTTATTAAAGCTACACCCAACGTTGACATTAAGAGAGTTTCGGCTAAAAGATGTTATTGAAGATGTTCTTAAAATTGTGAGCCGGCAAGAAAAAGAAAAACTAACCCAATATCTTAAATTGCAAGGACTAGTGTTTAGAGTTCCACAAATTCATAATTCAGCAAAAAACTATCCTTAAATTACGGGCTTTTTTTTAATGGCATATATCTAGATATAGTTTGTGTCTTGTTAAATCTCATCTTATCACCAACCCCGGTACAAATTTCATTAAAAGGGAGTGGGAAAGATGATTTTGTTTGAGCAAACACATCATATGGGAATTAATTGCATTCATGCCTAACTATTCAGGAATAATGATTCCATGTTGGTAGTGGTGGCCTTTCATCATATGGGAATTTGCTGGACACATGCACCACATGCATGGTGCACTAACTTAGGTAGAACACAAGTACAAAAGATAAAATAACTATTTGTGAGAAAATTGGAGTATTATTGACATGTTGTTGAACCCGAATAGGTTTAGGTCATGACGCAGGACGGAACTACAATCTGCCGCGTCTCAAGCAAGGCGGAAGCGAAATAGAAAACAAGAGAGAAATATTAATACTCTTTAAGAGAAAAAAAGGTATATTATTGAATGACTAAAATAATTACATAGAACTCCTTTTTTAAACGATTTTTTTAGTAATTTGTCATCTATGTGACAACTATTACAACTGCCTACGATTGAGGCACACAGTCTTCAAGTTCTATGGTGGTTTTGTCGAACCTAGCAGTGAGATCCTCCGTTGCGCCCCACTGTTCTTCAACCTCCAACCTCCATCCATTAGAACGAGGTTGTTGAACACCTTTGATAATTGCCATCAGGATGCTAACGAGCTCTGATACCAACTCATGCATGACTGAACTGCAATACATCACGTATTACATGAGGTGAAGTGAAATAGAAAATTAGAGAGAGACTCTTCAAGAGAAAAGCGATTTATTATTCAATGACTAAAACAATTACATAGACTCTTTTATAGGTTTTTTTAGCAATCTGTGATCCATGTGACAACTAAGAAATTAAATACGACAATCAAGAAAAATTAATGTGATTAACTAATTAATCACATGAGTTGGTAACAACTCGTGATTTCTTTATTCACGTCATGTAAAAATGTGAAAGTATTCTAACAAATTTAAATGTAACTATAGGGAGAGACCAGCAGAATCATCTGATCATATTCTTCTCCACTAGGCATAATGCCTATACACCAATTAAGGAGAAAAACCTAATAAATATGAGAAAAAACTCATCTTGTGGGAATCGAACCCAAGACCTATTCGTCTCAAAGTCTTATCTCACCCATAAGATGCCACTAGGCTACTTTTCAATGTTGATATTTACCTTGATGATCCATTTTCTCAATGTAATCTCCTTATAAGGACCTCTGATCTCTCAAGCCTCACACTTTACTATTAATACATGGAGCATATCTCTTTGTTTCGTTTTAATTAATTAAATAACAACTTATAACCCACACCCCTCTTTCTACGACATTATCATCAATCATCATCCAATCCATTTAACCCTCACCCCTCTTTCATTCAACAACAACCACAAATTCATCATCGTCATCGCCAAAAACATTTAGGGTTTAGTGGGATGAGAGAACAGCACCAGCACCATTCTGTTGGAGTTGGATTTATCTGCCATCATGGGAGGCTTTGATAGTGTGCGGGGAGGACCTCCGCACAAGCCCCGCGATTTCGAGGGGCATGCGATTTAAAAAAAAATCAGATACCCACATACCACTTCCAATATAGGCCTATTTACAAATCATTTTTTATGGTTTAAAATTTAGCCCACTTGTAATTAGGTTTATTGAACCCAATACCAATTTTTTTTAAATAATAACAAAACATAACGAAATGACACATTTTTAAAGCTCGAACAGGGTATGTGAATTCTCAGAGTGATAAATTCAGAAATAGAATGATGGATAGAATTCGACTTAAAAATGATGCAAAAAGTGGAATGATTGATCGGATTCCACCAACCATGAAATTTGATTGCATTTTTATTCTTTTTTTGTCCACTCTCTTCAATTATTCCGTCTTTTCAGAAAGTGAAATAATTTCTCTAACAATGTTATCCCATGAGTTCATGACATCCATAGATTTAGAATAGATTGGATGATGATTGATGATAATGTTGTGGTTGTTGTCTAAGTGAAAGAGGGGTGTTGGTTATAAATAGTAGGCCTGTAAACGAACTGAACGTTCAGCGAACAGTTCGTGAACCGTTCGGCGGGAAGTTCGTCTATGTTCGTTCGTTTAATAAACGAACGAACATGAACAAGAAATTCCGTTCGATTAGTTAAATGAACGAACATGAACAGAGGTCTCGTTCGTTCGATTGTGTTCGTGAACGTTCGGTAAGGTGTTCGTGAACGTGTTCGTGAACATTCATTGATTTGCGTTCGTTTATGTTCGTATGTTGTTTTTTAATTGAAGATCTTTGTACTTTCTTATATTTTATTTGTACTTTTTATATTATTAAACTTTTATTTATTTTATTACCCTAACAATTAAACTAGGAAACCCACTTTCACCCTATTTATGCATCATTTCCCTTTCATTTCTCATTATTTACATCATCGAATACGATCGACCTCCATTCCACAATGAGGGATTCAAGTTCGAGTGCTACTCTCTGGGCCATCTATCTTTATCCTTCGTCGCGTTTGCCAAATTTATTTGTGTTCGTTTGTGTTCGTGAACCGTTCGCGAACACGCTTATTTCCTTAATGAACGAACACGAACATAAAATCTCGTTCGGTAAGTGTTCATGAACCGTTCGTGAACACATTTATTTCCTTAACGAACGAACATGAACAAGGCCTTGTTCGTGTTCGTTCGGTTCGTTTACAGCCCTAATAAATAGAATGGATGATGATTGATGATAATGTTGAAGAAAGAGGGGGTGTGAGTTATAAATGGAGGAGTAGAAAGGGTTGAGACTTGAGAGGGAAAGTATCATTTTATCCTCTTATACATACATGACAGTTTTTAATTGAGATTTCTAACCAAGGTTGACTTAAAGGATAAAACGTGAAAGATTTTGAAAGGTTAAGGACACCGCCTTTAAACTTTTGACCAAAAGGAAAGCGCTTGCAATTTGATATAAATATAAAAGACAAAACTTGTAATTTACTGTATATATTATTAGTACAATTTAATTCAGTTTGATTAAAAGCTATTTCTTATTATTACATTTGACCGGATTGGGTTATGATCAAGTACAATAATAATAATATTTTAACAATATTATAAATTTAATTTTAACAATTATACAAATATAATATTAACAAAAATATTAATAACTATAATATTAACAAAAATATTAAAAATTATAATTCTTAACGTCGTGCACATCAGCTCGTCCAGGGCGTTTAGGACGGCGTTGTTCAAGAGGCGAAGGATTCTCCACCGGAGTGGTGCTTATTTAAGAAACGTGGTTATTCGACGTGTGTGATAGCCGTTTAACCCCAACAGTTATTTTTTAAAACCTTTACTTTTTTTAAAATCAAATTTTACCCTATATTATACAACCCACTCCATTTTTTACAAACTCTACAACTTCACCCAAAATTATACAAACTCTCAACCATTTCCACTTCAAAAAAAAAACGAGGATGACAACCATTGCGTGAACCATAGAAGAAGATATCGCACTTTACGAGTCGTGGGTCGAAGCTTTGAGCGACCAAACGCTGGGTAGGCGAATGACCGGTCCTTTTTAGAAAACAATCCGACAACACTTTTGCGTCCTACGGGTTATTCTAAGAGCCGTAGTTGATTCGGAAGGTACAGGTGTAATATAATATTACTCTAACCAATCTGCATGTACCTGTTCACATATTTAATCAATGTTATACAAGAACACGTGAAATGGGAGCCTTATATATTTATGAATATAAAATGATATCTTTTACACTATCAAGTCTATCTCAATCACATCCCTTCACATTTTTTTTTCGTATATATTGAGAAGGTGTGCATGTTCACAACAAATCAGTTTGTCTCTCAAATATAGAGAGATTGTAAGAAAGTAAAAAAGATGGCATTGCAAAATGGTGAGCTATCTAAAGAGCTACTTGATTCTCAAGCTCACATATGGAATCATATTTTCAGCTTTATAAACTCCATGTCACTTAAGTGTGCAATTCAGCTACAAATACCTGATATTATCCATCGCCATGGTTCACCAATGCGGCTTTCCGAGTTAGTCAAAGCCCTCACCATAAACCAGGAGAGAACTCCTTTTGTCTATCGGCTTATGCGCATCCTTGTTCACTCTGGTTTCTTTGTGAAACAAAGTGTATTGACCACACCCGGAGGCAATGATGAGGAGGGAGAAGGCTATTTGCTAACTCCTGCTTCTCGATTGCTACTAAAGGAAGAGCCCTTAAGTGTTAGGCCCTTTTTGCTAGCCATGTTGGATCCAATGTTGATGGATCCATGGCAACACTTGAGCAAATGGTTCCAAAACGACGATGTCACCCCCTTTCACACAACACATGGGAGGATGCTTTGGGATCTGGCAGGCCGAGAGCCGAAGCTTAATCAGCTTTTTAATGAAGGGATGGCTAGCGATGCAAAGCTTGTCACAAGTGTCATTCTTAAAGATTGTGGGGATGTTTTTGAAAGGTTAAATTCAATTGTTGATGTTGGGGGTGGTACTGGAACTGTTGCTGAAGCTATTGCCAAAGCATTTCCCAATATTAGGTGCGTCAGTTTTGATCTTCCTCATGTAGTTGATGGTTTGGTTGGGAGTAAGAACTTAAGTTTTATTGGTGGAGACATGTTTGAAGCCATTCCGAGAGCCGATGCTGTTTTGCTTAAGGTATTCTTAATACTTCCCCTTTTCCTCTTTCATAATTAGTTTCTTTTCAACAATTAATTTAATTATGGCAATCTTTTTGAACAAAAAGTATGGAAGTTCATATTTTGATGTTGAGTTTTATGATTTCTTTTACAAAAAATAGTGGATTCTACACGACTGGAGTGATGAAGAATGCATGAAAATACTGAAGCAATGCAGAAAAGCAATTCCGAGCAAGGAAAATGGAGGAAAACTGATTATCATGGACATGGTCGTGAAGGTTTACAAAGGAAATAATGAATTACTCGAGACTCAGTATTTCTTTGATATGCTTATGATGACCACGCTGACAGGCAGAGAAAGGAGTGAGAAAGATTGGGCAAAGCTCTTCTTTGATGCTGGCTTTGGCGATTACAAAATAACTCCGATTTTAGGGCTAAGATCTCTCATTGAAGTTTATCCATAGTTAAGTTACATTGCTCTCTATACAACATAATTTCTGATCATGAAAATATGAAACTTCTTAGCATGTTCTTGTCTTTGTATCCGCTTTGTCGTTCTTCATCATTTTAGTTTCATGAAAATAAATGTTCTTGTATGTGATTCTTTTGTATCAATTCTTGAAGATATGTGAAGTATGGGTGTAAGTTTTATCTTTTATGTAGAGATAAATATTAATCTCGATGAAGCTAAACTGTCACTACAAGAAATCTTCTTTGACACGTCGACTTGTCGTCGGGACAACCTATTCTTATGACAAGTCGTCGGGAAAAGTCTGGTCAGCACAGTTGCGACGCTGTAGCTCAAATGGGTCGTCGGGACAGCCTCGTCAGGATAGATCAACTTTTATCGATGTTTGCCAAGCCCAACTCGTCTCCAACATTTGCCATGTTTTTGTCTATCAACTTAAGCGCATCCTTGTTCACTCTGGTTTCTTTGTGAAACAAAGTGTATTGACCACACCCGGAGGCAATGGTGAGGAGGGAGAAGGCTATTTTCTAGCTCCTTCTTCTCGATTGCTTTTAAAGGACGAGCCACTAAGCGTTAGGCCTTTTTTTGTGACACCCCGCGGAAACATTGTAACTCACTAGCTTGTCAGTAGCTGCGTTCTAACTTTCGGGACGAAAGTTCTTAAAACTTGGGAATAACGTGACACCTCCGGTTTTCCCGAACAACCTACTTGTATGATATAGTTATGTGAAACTATTTAATGAAAATCTAGGTTATAATTATCACGTATTATGTGTAATCTGTGAACTATGTGATAGTGTGTAATAAAGTTATGTGAGTTATTATATAAGTGCAAATATATGCTTGTATATGAACTGGAACCAACCGGTTTTGACTCGAAACCCTTGGTTTCGAGTCCGGGTTCTTGGTAGCTCCGACTCCCCTTTTTGTTCAATTAATGGGTAGTGCTCGTAATCAGGCCCAACCTCTCAATAGACCCACTCGAAACCCTTTTAGGGTGCGGCATCTTGGAGGGTATAAAACCCTTGAAATGCAGCCGACATTCCCTTTTGGGGAAAAACAATCATCATCCCAAATCCCTAAAAACATTCCCTTCCTTCTCTCTCTCTCTCTCTAGCCTTATCATGTTTCTCTCTCTAAAAACCCTAACAACACAACTCCTCCTCCTTTGGATCCAACGGCAGCAGCTCAAGCACTCGGACCAGCTTGCACTCATCACTCGAGAACCTCTTTTCACTGATTCTACACACACTTCACTTCTGGCTTAAAAGGTTAGTAAAATAACTCCATGCTTGGGTAACATTATGAGATAAAGGTGCCTATTTGTTGATGATTTGTTGATTACTTAGATGTTAGGCAATGTGGTTCTTTTATGAGGGGAATAATAAGGTAATATGCAATACAAATCTGTTCAAATAGATGAAGATCCATGATTATCGATTAGGGTTTTGCATGATAGAAATAAAGAAGGTAATGATGATGAACTTGTTGTAACACCTTGTAAAAACGTGCCCAATTGTGTGAAGACACGTGTCCTAAACTCTAAACATGTAAAAGTTTAAGTTTAGATGACTAAAGTTGTCAAACGATGAAACTATGTATGCAAAGGGACTAAAAGTGTCAATATGCCAAACTTGTGCCTCTGAATGACCACACACGATGAATATATTCTTAATTGGGTAAATTTTCAGACATATGAAGCCATTTGTGAAAGTAAACAAAAGTTTGCAAGATACTGGGGTTAAACGTGTCAACATGTTAATTTTTACCTCTGAGTGGCCTCTTAACGAACCCGGGGCTTCGTAATGTTCGATTATACTCCCAAGAATAAGTAATAACAAATTCACGAGATTTCGAGATCGTTATGTATTATTTACGTAAGTTTCCAAGAATAAGGGTTAAAAGTGTCAACGAGCAAAAACTAGTGTTTTCGGTGGTCGTTCAACGAAACCGGACCTAACGGTGTTTGGTTATACTCCCATGATCCTCTATAAACTAACTACAAGGGCCATTTGTGCCTAAAATGAAAGTTATATAAGTAATAAAGGACCAGGGACTGAAACTGCCAAACCTGAAACATTTTTAACCTAAAAATAGGAGTGTCGCGGGGCGCGTAGACCTGCCCATGTATCCCACACGGCCCGCGAGAGAATGCCCAGCGCAGAAAAACACTACCAGCTGCAGGTTTCTGCATGTAACCGACTTGAAACACCTGAAACTCGATACCAGGAGCTTGTTGATGGTTTAATTTTGCCACTAGGACACCTGTGATGATCCTAAACACCCCCATAACACCTGTGATGATCCTAAACACCCCCATAACACCTGTGATGATCTTGAATCATGATCCTCAACTATAAATAAGACTCCTTGGTGCCTTGTTTCATTGCTCACATAATTTAAATCACTTCTCCTCTCAATTTCTGGGATTCCTGACCATAAGGAAGCTCATTCTAGTTGAAAAGATTAGCTAGGACCCTTTGTAAGTGTCTTAGCCCCTCTTTAGTTCAGTTTGTTATTTAAAAACCGAAAAGTCAAAGTTACGCAAAATGGCTTTGACTTTCGGTTTAGACCTAAACGGTCCAGCCATTGTTCGAGGCGAATATGGCTATGTGATCGTAATTAGGTGTGTGTTAATCCCTAAAAAGGGCACATCCTAATAACCACGTTTACTTAGTTAATTGTCGGGTCAAAGTAATTAATTGAAAAGTCCAACTAGTCAAGTTTTTAAATAAAAACATAATCTGATAATGTAGAAGGCATAAACCATGTTTTATCACTTAAATAACTTGGTAAATAATATTAGAACATGTCTAAACATGTTAAACCCGACAATTCTGATTTTAGGGTCAGTTCGCAACCGAAAGTCGCAAAAGCTTGACTTTTGCTTTGACTTTCAGTTCTGACCCGATTAAATTTAATTCCTTTATGTTTTAAGCTTCCATTAAGATCATATTATGTTGTAGTATAACCCTCTGAGATTATATTACCTGGTCATTAATATTCTGAATTATATGTTAGTTTCCGTTATTATGCTTATAATTGACCATTATGCCCTTATAGTCAAAAATTGAGATTTCTGAATATATGATCATACAAATAGGTTAATTACTGATATATAAACAAGTCAAAATTATTTTGACATAATTTTCTGGCCTCAAATTAAAGATATGCAAGATATCGTAAAATTGAACTTTTTATTAATTAAACTACGCTTTTGCGCATAAATCATGTTTAGGCCCAAATTTTGGCACCAAACTCATTACCTACTGTTATGATATTATTTTTAGGGATTTTTGGAATATTGGGTCAGATTATAAACTGACCATATCATTGAGTTCTTGTATATATTCAATAAATGACGATAATGCCATTTTCGTTAATAAAATGAGTTTTACATATTATTAACATGCCAAACTTTTTCCTACTGATTTTATATGAAAAATAAAATATTTTAAACATTCAAGGCTGATCAAAATCTCAGAATTTCATAAACATTGCAAATATCGTCAATTGTCGACTTTTACGCTAATTAGGTGCATAGTATGGTTTAAAACCATATTTAAAACCTAAGACTTGTTACCTACTGAGTTTATAAATAAAATTTAATATTTTTACAGTAGGAATAAGTCATGAACTCAGACTTCCAATTAAGTCCTTAAAATCATATGTGAAATGACGAAAATACCCTTTCGGGGCATAGTTTGGCCAAAAATGGTAAACCTCACATATGAATGATATCCTACTGTTTTAATATCATAAAAATAAATATTTTACTAAATATTTTAGACCAGAATATTAGTTTACTTTAAAACCTCTTTTATAAATATTAAAATGACCAAAATGCCCCTACGGGACTTAATTTGGTTTTAAATACTTTTTGGGCATATATGTTAACATCCTACTGATGTGTTAACATATTTTAAGCATAATAACATATGAGACTTGTATATGGTTCATTCGGTTACCCGCTATGCATTTATGCATTTGGTTCGGTTTATGTAACTAGTTTACATGATTTAGCCGAAATGGGTTTAACCTTATCATTTTAACTAGGGCTGTAAACGAAACCAAACGAACACGAACAAGGCTATGTTCGTGTTCGTTCGTTAAGGAAATTAACATGTTCGCGAACTGTTCACGAACGCATACCGAACATAAGTTTATGTTCGTGTTCGTTCGTTAAGCAAATTCAGTTGTTCACGAACAGTTCGTGAACACTGGTCTCGTACACAAACGAACGCAAGCAAATAAAAACAAAGGCAAACGAACATTTAACTTGAAAATAAAAAAATAAAAACATCGTTATCCTTAAACATTGAATATAAGTAGTTAAATACAATCATTAAATGATAAATCAAAACACAAGAAGTCTACTAGACCACCAAACGATGAATCAAGTTTAACTAATTTAGACATAATTATCCCCAAAAAATGTATTAGAATGTCCAAATTTTAGGTACTTAGAAAAATGGGTTTCAAGTTTTCAATATGTTTAGATAAAAGGTCTATTATTTATTATTGTTTTGATATAATCAAACAAACACGAACGAACGTAAACGAACATATTACCGAACGTTCATGAACGTAGTCGAACGAACGAGACTTGTGTTCGTGTCCGTTCGCTAAGCTAACCGAACGAAATTTTTTGTTCGTGTTCGTTCGTTAAGCTAATCGAACGAACATAAACGAACTTCCCACCGAACGGTTCACGAACTGTTCGCTGAATGTTTGGTTCGTTTACAGCCCTAATTTTAACTTCCAAATCCAGAATGTGTTTTGTTTACCCATATTATACAAGTATCCAAACTTGTCAGGCCTAAATCACATTCTACTCCGGTTTTTGCTTAATCTAGCGTTCCGAACCGTTAAGTATCTTTCAAACTAACCGGTCCAAGTCTTTGACTTAAATAAAGACCCGTTAGTATCCTAATAGGTTAATAAACCTTCCATACAGATTGAGTAGCTTCGGTGGAAGGTATTTACATAAGGCTTTAGGAAACATACACCTGAGTTACATCTTTACACATCTAGCTCAGGTAAATACTTTTAACTTATTTTCCCTTATACGGGCTTGGGATACGGTATAATAATAATACCGCTTGGTCGGGTATGGAATCATTTAGTCAGATTGTGATTAATAAATTACATAACCCGTTTAATCTGTTTTGACTGATAACATAAACATTGGGGGTTAATACGACCGTGTCCAGGATATCCTCGGCTCATTTCATTTGAAAATGGCCACGACCTATGCACAGGGTGTAGGCATACACCTGACATATGCAAATGCTAAATAGTCCACATGTTGGGGATAATTCCTTTGTGGGTTTTATAGTGGTGAGTCGGTTAATCATGATCGGCTTCCAAACCGGCCACATATGTATGACAAACATGTAAATCTGTATACAAGATTTTAATAAAAATTGTCCCAAGTTATAAATGGTTTGTGCCTTGTGCGCCTAAATCAATTTTCATAAACTCTTTTCAAATGAGTCGGTTAATTGTATTTACCAGTGAAAACTGACGTATTTTCCAAATACTAAGTGACAGGTACCTCTCGAAATTAGGCTGGAGCTACTTGGTGTCAAATAAGAGGATCTTGCAAATCCTTAGATGCCTGAGTCTGTTATTTCGATTTCTTGTATTTTGTTTTTATGATCCGTCTGTGGATCTCTATTACAACCAGTCTGTATTTTCTTTTATTTGGGACACTCGGACATTATGGTTTGTAATAGTAATTATCTACCAAGCCTTCCGTTGTGCTATAATATTGTGTTAATTGACTATGATGATATCAACTACGTCACGATACTCCCCACCGGGCCCACCAGTAATATGTGGAAATATCGGGGTGTGACAGGTTGGTATCAGAGCCAACATTGAGTGAATTAAACACTAGCCTTTTGTGTTTAATCTCAATGGCACAACAGCACATTCCTTAGACTTCTGAGTCTAGGCATATGACCTAGGATTTATTCTTAACTTTCCTTTTGTCGTTTATATGTTGTTTTCTTGTTTTGACAGGTTTTACAAAATGCCGCCACGCGTAAGAGGAAAAGGAAAAGGTCCTATGAGGGGAGGACCATCTAGTCATACTGGACCCTCACATAGACGCACGCCTTCAGCGTCATATAGCAGCCCTGATTCACGAGACCATTGGGGACACTCTTTTGAGCCTGCGAGACACTCAGTTTTGTTAGGTTCTTCACCATAAGATCACCCTCCCTTTGGGACACCTATTCAAGACGAGACCCAGCATTCATACCATTCTCACCATTCTCACCACTCACATCACTCACTTCACTCCCACTCATTTTACCATTCTGGTTCTCACCATTATTATTCACGGGCCAATTTAACCCAAATGACTATATTAACGAACCACCGGGTTATAACCCGTTAGGCCCTGAAGCTCATTTCTCACAGGACATGGATATGGATAGCGATCCGGATCCAGCAATGCCACCGACCGGGACGCCTACGCATCCCAT
The DNA here is from genome assembly GCA_030545235.1 of Helianthus tuberosus. Taxonomy (NCBI): domain Eukaryota; kingdom Viridiplantae; phylum Streptophyta; class Magnoliopsida; order Asterales; family Asteraceae; genus Helianthus; species Helianthus tuberosus. The sequence continues at coordinate 7,058,343 of CM060452.1, forward strand.
CAGCATTTCCAGCGGTTCTTCCTATGCAGGATCGCCATATCAAGGCCCCGACTCTTGGGCCAAAAGGTAGAACAGCTATAAGTGGGAATACACCCATTCTCTTCACAACTCTCCACCACAACCTCCAGTGGAGGAACCACACTTTCAGGCGGTAACTCCACCACCTTTTCCAGTTGAGGAACCACCTCAACAACCACCACAACCACCTCCTGAGCCACCAAGGCGTAGGAGGAACGCATGGATGTCCGTGCAAGGGGGACTGAGATTCAGTTCCCCACAAGATTCAAACACATACCCTCCAATCCCCGAAGATCCACAGATGGGTGGACCTTCTCACGCGGCGCCGGAAATTGATCCCCCGTCGGTTACCTTTGCACCACCGCCACCGCCCATGGGTTACGAGAACCCAATACCTACTTACCCAGGTTCGTCTGGGTATAACCCGTTTGAATATCAAACTCCTACGGGTTATGAATATCAAGCCCCTTCCCATGATCCATATCTTGAGGCAGCTCACTTCAATGCCCTATATCCCTCATCGTTCCCGGCAGCATACCCAACAGGGTATCCCGTGCAAGGGTATCAATACCCTCTATATCAGCAGTATCCTCAGCATCCGCCTCAAGTTTCGCAAACACAAGAAAGTTTACATAGGTTGGATGAGGTTGAACAAAAAACGGAGGAACGGGAAAAGAAGCACAATAAACTCCTTAAGGGTCTTGCGAACTTCCTTAAAGGAAAGAAGAAGTAGAAGTTTTATTGTTATTTTATTTGTATTGTAATTTCACTTAAGTCCCTGCGTGGACATTTCCTTTATTTCTAGTCCTTGCGTGGACTTGTTTCTTTTCTTTAGTCCCTGCGTGGAAAATTTGTTATTTCAAAGACCCGTTTAGGGCACTTGTTGTAATCGTTTTGAATTATTAATGGAACTTCTTTTGAAGTTTTATATGTGTATTTTATTACATCACTTTGCAAATATCATTTCAATTTTCATTGATCTGCGTGACATTTCAAAAGAAATTCTTAAAGGTATGACCTAGCCATAATATAAATGGCTATGATGGTGTAACCCTCTTAAGACAATGATTCCTTGTTAACATCTAAAAACATGTTAACACTCCTGGCAGTGTGACTTGAAAGACCACACTAGCTTCCCAAAAGTACTTGGATCTTTCCAAGCCATCTTTATGGCCTAAATGATCAATATGAATCATGGCTATTAACATCAAATATGATGTATACACCAAAACATCCATTTGAGGTGTTTTTCCTATGGGCCAATTGGTGTTCAAGACAACGATAGTATTACAAACTTCTTATCAATAAGGTGATGAACTATGTTTGACCCTTAAAATATCTTATTCAAAAGATCATTGATAATACTTAAATTGTCCTTGTGACAAGGCCTTTTTGTGCCATCTAAATGTCCTTCGAGACGACCCTTTGTGCTATATGAAAATGTCTCTACGACATTGACAGTCGTGACTTATGTCCCATGTCTGATAAATATAAAGGATTATATCCTACTTGATTGCCAATAACGGTTCATTTGCAACCTAGGAAAATTATAATCAGATAAATTTTGAATTATCATCTAGAATGGTCTATATGTTTTATTAATACCATGACTATTTAATCATCAAATACGATGATTCTTTATATAATCTAAATAAAACATTATTGTTTGATTTTAGTATTCAAATCATGGCTGGCTCCGATGAAGCTAATAGTCATCCAGTAGAAGGAAACAATAATGATACAAGGATAAATGTTACCAGTGCTGAATTACAAGCGATGATAAACACAGCAGTTGCTCAAGCTGTGAATGATATGTTTAAAGAACCGAGTAATGTTCGGTCTAAAACTCATACAAAGTCCATATCGAAATCGCATACATTGAAAAAGGATTAATCTCAGCATTCGTCCAATCAGAGATCTGAACCTCAAAAGATCGTGCTTGATCAGACTCCCAGGTACAACAAGGGTTGTACCTACAAATACTTCCTCTCTTGTAAACCAAGAGATTTCACGGGAGAAAAGGGAGCAATCGACTGTATGAAGTAGTTGGATGAAATGGAAACTGTTATCGATATCCGCGGATGTGCCAAGGAGGACATCGTTAAATTTGTGTCTCAGTCCTTCAAGGGCGATGCCCTGACATGGTGGAAAGCCTTGGTGAAATCCACCGGAAAGGTTCCACTGTATAACCTTTCTTGGAATCAATTTGTTGAACTTATGAGGGACACTTATTGTCTGCTGCATGAAGTGGAAAGGGTGGAGACTAACTTCCTCACTCTAGTTATGAAAGATTTGGATTACAGGTCTTATGTGACAAGTTTTAACTCGATGTCTCGATTAATCCCATATCTGGTCACCCCAGAACCCAAACGCATTGCGCGTTTTATTGGTGGTCTAGCCCCTGAAATCAAGGGAAATGTCAAGGCTTCTAAGCCTGCTACATATAGATCGGCTATAAACCTATCATTGTCACTTACTCTCGATGTTATAAGGAGTAAGCAAAGAAGACTACCGCGGAGGGGAAGAGGAAGAGAGAGGATGACCAGTCCCATCGGTTGAATAAAAAGAAGAAAGGAAACTCTGGTTTCAAGAAAGGACAGTCTGGAGACAAGCCTAGGTGCAAGGTTTGTAATAAGAGGCACTTTGGGAAGTGCAACCAGGATCCACAAGCTAATCCTTGTGGGATCTGCAAAAAGTAAGGGCACAAAACTCTGGAGTGCCAAAACATTAAAATGCAACCTGCTGTGGTTGCAATGAGAAAGGGCACATTAAGACTAATTGCCCTAAAAATGCCAAAAAGCCTGATGAGGCAAAGAAAACCAATGCAAGGATTTTTCAGATGAACGCAAGAGAGGGGGTGAATGATGACAATGTCATAACAGGTACCTTCCTCATTAATGATATTTATGCTAGGGTTTTATTTGATTCAGATGCTGATAAGTCTTTTGTAGACCATAAGTTTAGTAAGTTACTGAATCTACCTATTAAAACTCTAGACATTAAATATGAGGTAGAACTCACAGATGGTACCTTAGAAACAGTGAAACGCCCTCACACGTAATAACTTTAAAAAAAACGACGCAGCGGAAAAAGAGCCTTAAAAATTTATTTCTCTATTAGACACATTTCTTACATGAAGGCTCAAATACGGGATGTCAAATGTTAACTAAAAGAAATATACAACATTCACTTTCAATTAACACTTTAAGGTGTTACATAATTAAAGCTATGTGACCGTTCTTTTCCGTACAATCCTTGCTCTCGACACGATCTATGTCCGCTTCTCCTCGTTTGTGGTAGAAGAAATCTGTGTAGTACCTGTGGAAATCACATACAACTTAACCATTAGTCGTTAACAACATCATACGACATTATTCTCATGTAATTTAATATCAAATATCATTCAAAAATATAAACTTTGATTCATTCAACGATCCTCTCGTATTTTCTCATTCCGAGTTCGACTTCGATACCTCATGAACCCGATGTTCTTTTACATGCATTACATTTCAACCTCAAGGCACACCATTAGCAACGTCAATTCCTAAACATAATGAAACCATTCCTTCATACATTTATAACATCTCGCATTCATATATGTATACTAATTCCTACGTGCATTCATAGCATATTACATCCATACATGCATACATTCATAAATCATACATGTACACAAACATATACACCTACATATATACGCACACATTCGTGCACGCACACATACATACGTACAAGCTCTTACATACCACTTACATTCCCATATAATTTTACAAACATATCCTAGTCACAAACGTCAAATAAGTCTCATACGTACAAACTTATGTGCATGTTCATTTCTATTCATGCTTACCTATGGATTCCGTCACTAACATGTAGGTAGATCTATACACATACATATCTCCAAACTTAATTCTTTACCACACATACTTTGAGTGAACGTTCTTGCTTATGAGTGAACATTTCAACTGTTGAGTGAACATTCATGCTGATGAGTGAACGTTCCAACTGTTGACTGAACATTCTTGCTGACAAGTGAATGTTCCAACTGTTGAGTGAACATTCTTGCTGACAAGTGAACATTCCAACTGTTGAGTGAACATTCTTGCTGACGAGTGAACGTTCCAACTGTTGAGCGAACATTCTTGCTGATGAGTGAACGTTCCAACTGGTGAGTGAACATTCTTGCTGACGAGTGAACGTTCCAACTATTGAGTGAACATTCTTGCTGAAACGAACTAGAAAAACAAGATTTGCCAGCTAACTGGCTCTCGCGGGGCGCGACAGCCCCTACTCTGGGCGGTCGCGGGGCGCGACATCTGTCGCGTTGCACGACAGTGAAACTGAATTGCTGTCGTGCAACCCTATTTCGACAGAATACTTCCCTTTGCTGCTGCATAAAGTGCCCAACTATGTTTTCAACCAAAACTCAACTTGAAACTTACATAACTTTTGAGCTAAGCGTCCGTTTTGTGTAATTCTTGTTTCTGCGTGTCCGTAATTTAATTACGGATTCGTTCACCATCCTAACTCACATCAAAAGCTGAATTATAAGAAAAAGGCTTAAAGATCCATCATGCCATTATTCGACCCCTTCGATTCCACCATTTTATTTCCGACGTAACTAGCTACTTTCAGCCCCGACAATCATTCCTACCTTAGTATTTCCATTTATTAATTAATCATACATGACCTTCTCACATTTATAAGCATTAAATAACTCCCTAAACATACTAATAAGTGAGTCGGAAGTTACTTACCTTAAGCGTGCGTATTAGAGCTTACTTCCTTCCTCATCTCGCTGCGCTAGCCATCCGTGCTTGAGTCAATTGATACGATTCCTTTCCTTACATGTCATCACGTGTCACACTCCGATATTTCCACGTATTACCGGTGGGCCCGATGGGGAGTATCGTGACGTAGTTGATATCATCATAGATAATTTATCACAGTTTATATACACAGCGGAAGTCGAAAGATAAATTCATTACAAACCGAATTAAAAGTAATATCAAGTGTATTACAATAACGGTTGCAAGGGATCCACAGGCGGATCGAAAGTTCAAAAGTTTATTGTTCAACAGATTTAACTTCTAAGCTTGCAAGACTCTTTATTGAAGCTAGGAGTAGCCAGCCTATTCCGTTTAGTACCTGCACTTAACCTTTTTGGAAAATACGTCAGTTTACACTTGTAAATACAATTAATCGACTCATTTTGAAAATGTTTAAGAAAATTGATTTGAATGCACATGGCACAAAATAATCTTTTATAACTTGGGATAATTATTTATATATAAACTTGTAAAAGAATTACATGTTCGTTATACGTTCAGTAGCCCAGGCTGAATACCGGGTTAAAGATTAATAGACACACCACATGATATAGTCCCGCGTCGTGTTATTCTCGAACATACGGTTATACCTTTATATATATATATATATATATATGCACTATCAGGTGTATGCCTACACCCCGTTCTTAGGTCGTGGCCATTTCAATGAATGATGCCAAGGATATCCGGGACATGGTCATTAACCCCCCAAAGGCTTTAAGCAAACAAAACAATTTAAACGGGTCATCTCAATAAATTAAACTTCATATGATTAACAATTCAATGCCCGACCAAGCGGTATTTTATATACCGTACCCCAAGCCCGTATAAGGGAAAATAAGTTAAAAGTATTTACCTTAGCAAATTTATACAGTTTATCCCAGCCGTATACAATCAAGCAAGTACAGGTAGCTTTTACTGGGCTCCTAAATCTGGAACGAACGTTTTAATAACCTATTAGATTCCTAACGGGTCTTAATTAAGCCTATTCTTAGACCGGTTAGTTTTAAAGGAAGATATATATATATATATATATATACGGTTCAAAACGCACAATTAAGAGATGACCGGATTAGAGTGTGGTTTAGACCCGACAATTTTGTATACTTGTATAATATGGGTAAACTAAACAGATTCTAGATTTTGAGATAAAAACGATAAGGTTTGACCCGTTTCGGCTAATTTATGCAAACTAGTTACATAAACCGCACCGAACGCGAATAATGCGTAACGGGTAACCAAATGAGTCATGAACAGGTTTCCTAAGTTAATTTTCCTTAAATATGTTGGGATATCAGTAAGATACCTTCCATTATGCCCAAAATGGATTTAAACTCAAATTATGCCCCGTAGGGGTATTTTGGTCATTTTAAAGCTTATAAAAAGGTTTAAATATAAATCTGAGTTTCAGGTCTGATATATTCAGTAAAAATACTTATTTTTATAAGTCATAACAGTAGGGTAATGCATATATGTGAAATTTATCTTTTATAACCAAACTATGCACCGTAGGGGCATTTTGGTAATTTCACATAAGCTTTAAAGGTCAAAATTAGAATTCTAAGTTCAAAACTTTTGCTTACTGTTTAATTATAAAAATTTACTAAAAACATCAGTAGGTATTAAGTTTCATATGCAAAAATAGTTTTAACTCATACTATGCGCTTAAAACGCGTAAAAGTCGGTTTTAAGCGATTTTCGGGTTTAAACAGGAAATCTGAGTTTTTGATCAGTTTATAAAGTTCAAAATATTTTATTTATCATATAAAATCAGTAGCAAAAGGTTTGGTATCAAAATATTATGTAAAACTCATTTTATAGGCCAAAAGGGCAAAACCTACAATTACCGAATCAAAGCTATAATCCTATGTTATGCTCAGCCTAAAAATAAATAAAAATCTTCAAAAATCCCAAAATATTATTTTACATCAGTAGGTAAAAATTTTGGTATCAAAAATTGGGTTTAGATAGGCTTTATGCTAATTACGCCGTTTAATTAATAAAAAAACTTTCTAATTACGCTATTGAGCATAACTCTTAATCTAGACCTCAAACTGATGTGAAAATTTAGGGAAATGTTTATAAATCAGTAATAAAGATTATTGTCCTCTCACATTTTCAAAATTCTTGTTTTAAGGTCAAAAGGGCATATTGGTCAACATTTAGGCATATAACGGAAACATGCATATGAATCGGATAACTAATGAACCAAGTTGTATAATCACAGAGGGTTATACTAACATGTAACCTGGTCCTAATAAAGCTCTAAGGCATTTCTAAAGTGTGCTCTAATGGGTCAGAACTGAAAGTCAAAGCAAAAGTCCACTTATGCGACTTTCGGTTCCGAACCGAGCTTATACTGAAAATTGTCGGGTTGAACATGCTTAGACATGTTCTTACATTAATTACCAAGTTATACAAGTGATAAAACCGGTTTCATAGCTTCTAAATTGTTAATTATGTGTTTATGCGAAAATTAGCTTTCTGTTGACTTTTTATAATCAAGTTTGACCCGACAATTGACCTAGTTAGAGTGGGGATCAGAGGGTGCCCTTTTTAGGGTTTATTACCCACATAATTACCAACTCAAAGCTACTTTTTATTAGAGAATTGACTGGACCATTAGTGATTAATCAGTAAGTCAAACCTTAATTACGACGGTTTGACTTTGGGCCATTAAACTAATTAAAACTGAATTACAGAAGCTAAGATGACTTACAATGGTCCTTAGCACGAGATTGGAACAGAGGAAAGGCTTCTCAATTGCCAAGAATGCTCCAGAAAGTTAGAACAAGAAAGATGTGCAAATGTGAGTTCACAAGTTGCAACAAATGGACTTATTTATAGCCATGAATGGGTCTTGGAGATTGCTACAGGTGTTATGGCAACTCCAGAGGTGATAACAACTGTTAAGGGACGTGTTTCAAGCCGCTAGAGGGTGGCAAACTCGCGGAATTTAGCATACATGCAAGCTGCCACGTTAAAACAACGTTTTCTGAGCTGGCAGTCTGTCGCGCCGCGCGATGGGGAAGTGCCCCAGGTGGTGGCGCCGTGCCAGGGGGTAGGGGACTAGCAAACAAGTTTCAACAAATGACATTTTCACCCTTGGACCTTCTAAAGCGTAATTTCTTCCATTTTAAGCACTTTTAACCCATGAAATTTATATTTCTATGATCCATGAGATATAACCAAACATCATTAGGCCCGGTTTCATTAAATGATAACCGAAAACATAAGTTTTGCCTCGTTGACGCTTTAACCCCTTAATTATGAAAGTTAGCGTATCTTTCTAATACGATATCGAAACCTTGTGAAATTTTTACCACTTATTCTTGGGAGTATAATTAATCATTACAAGGCTCCGGGTTCGCTAAAAGGTCACTCAGAGATATAACTTAAACATGTTGACACATTTAACCCTCGCGTCTTGTAAACTTTCACTTTCTTCCACAAACGATTTCACACGCTTCATGATACATTCGTTTTAGGGTATAAACATCGTGTAGGGTTGTTGAAAGGAAAAATTATCAAATGTTGACACTTTGTATCCTTTTATACATATACTTTCTTCGTTTGTCAACTTTAGTCCCTCATAATCAATCCGTTACACGTTTAAAGTCCATGACACGTGTCGATACTATATTGGACATGATTTTACGAGGTGTTACATCCTCACCCCTTAAAAGAAAACTCGACCTCGAGATTTACTGAAATAAATGAGGGTACTTCTCTTTCATTGTGGACTCTACCTCCCACGTATACTCGGGACCTCTACGGGCATCCCATTTAACCTTTACAATCGGTACATGCTTCTGTCGAAGCTTCTTAACCTGTCGATCCTCAATCGACAAAGGTTTCTCAACAAATTTCAGGCTCTCATCTATGTGCACATCCGTATGTGGTATGACTAGTGATTCATCAGCTAGACATTTCTTTAGATTGCAGATGTGGAATACATTATGAATACCACTGAGCTCTTCTGCCTATCCCTGGCAGCTTTGAGACAATCTTGAATCTGTACAATTGATGTGTGCAAAATGAAACATATAAATTACATCAATTGTGGCATAAACCTAACCCTTTTTTAGTACTAATGTTGGAAAAAGTGTGTTTTTGTCTTTCTTTTGTATTTTCAAGATTAAATGAGCTTAAATTAACAAAAGAAGCAAAAAGGCAGCTAAATCTAACATAAATACAAAAAAAGGAACAAACGTGGCATGCCCGACCTCCCCGAAAGCATCTTCCCAAGCAAAACAAGAGAGCAGAAGGCTGAACACGCCCCGTGCTCAGTGAGCACGGGGGCGTGCCCAAGTGTCAGCATAAAAGACAAAGTTGTAGAAGCTTCCATCGCCCACCACGGGGTCGTGCTCAACTATAAGATTCGCAGAATCTAGGCAAATCTTGATAGTACAGATATGCTTCTGCACACGGGGTCGTGCCCAGCGGACACGGGGCAGTGGTCAACTAATAAAGACAAGAGCAATTAATGAAGAAAGAGAAGGATGTGGACACGGGGCCGTGCCCGAGCTTCTGTTCAGCCTATAAATAGGAGTGCTTGGTTCAAGCTCAAACCATCCCTTGGCACACCACCTCTCTCACACTTCACCCACCACCCACCACCACCATAACACCATCATCCATTGTCCATCATAGAGTGTGTGAGTCGTCTCGGGATCCAAGATTGATCGTAAGAGTTCTTGACAATCAAGGCCATGTTTGCCTAAGTCTCTTACATCACTTGGTGAAGACAAAGTGTCTAGTGTAATACTTTTTATTTTTAATCTTTTCGCACTTTTTAATTGGTTATGTATTAATGACTTTAATAACTAGTTTCTTATGTTGAAGGTGATTCTTCCTTATCGTTTGTCCGTGGTGTCTTGGCATTATTTTACTGTCTATATAAAATAAAAGATTTTCACCATTCATATCTCCACGGTCTATATGGAGGTATGTTGGCTACCTGGTCGGGGGTTAAGGGAACGGTTTGGTAAGAGTCTTGCCATTGTTCAGTGTATAGATCCTGCAAAGGACCTGGGTCAAATTTAGTAGGACCTCCTTCAATACTTAACGGTATTGGATGGCGGGGTCCAAACCCTTTGACCCCCTCATAAGTTAAACTACTATTAATATTTTAACCCGGCTACTTAGGACTGTATCCCTGCTGACTCAGACTACTTAGCCGAGGGTAACGTCGCCTTCAAAAGAGGGGCCTACCACAATATGCATTAATAACTTAATTAATTATCTTTCAATAATCCGACCCTTTAGGATTGTATCCTTGCTGACTCAAACTACTGGGTTGAGGGTAACGTCACCTCCAAAAGAGGGGCATACTACAATAACGAAGATAATCTCTTAAATAGTGCAAAAGTGAGGAAATAATCAAAGGTTACACTAAACACGAGTCGGAGCCAAGTGATTCATCTTGCCTATCTGTTTTTATTTTTATTTTTCAGAATTTTAGTTAGTTTTTATTTTCTGAGTTTAAAACATTTTTCAAAACTTTTGATTTGATTAGACGTTGAGGATAAACCGGTACTAAAAGCTCTTGTGTCCTTGGACTACCTCGGTATCTTACCAACACTATACTACGCTCACGATGGGTGCACTTGCCCATATGTGTGTCTGGTGTTAGTAAATATCGTGTTTTATAAATTTAAAACTTGGCTAAAGAAAGTGTAAAAGGGCTTAAAATATACTTAAACTTATATACACACTTCACACGCATCAAGTTTTTGGCGCCGCTACCGGGGACACAAGGATTTTAAGAAAGTTAGGAATCAACGGCCTAATCGTTTTTCTTATTTTTCTATTTTTTTAGGATTTTTCTTAGTTTTTCAGCTTCTGCAGAACTCAGCACGGGTCGTGCCTGCTGAACACGCCCCGTGCCCAATCATTGGAAGTGGCAATCATGTTTTAAGTCAGATAGTAAGCTGAACACGGGGCCATGCCCACTCAACACGCCCCGTGCCCAAGATTCAGTTACTGAAAACAGAACCGTAAGATCCCGGCGGTTGGTAATTTCTGACACAAATATGAGTGATACTGATACTTTTTACTTTCGTTACTCTTATGGTACGTGGTGTCAATTATGTGGTGGTACCCATAAGGAATTAGAATGTTATTTTCTAAATTATAAGCCCCACTATATAGACCCATCGTTTCCTTGTATCCTTAAGAGGGGCGAAAGTAAAAATAATCCCTATCTCTCCCTCGAATGCTCCCAACCAGATTTTCTAGGAGAAATGCTTCTTGATGAATTATTTCAATTAGAAGATCTAATTCTTAATTGGTTAAAAGAACTTAGGATAGATTTCAATAATTTATCTCAAGATGATAACCAAGAAGAAGTGTTGGAATCGCATTCAAACAACTTCGTTGTCCCCAACGATACTTCTAACTCTAGTAAGGACTTGAGTGTCACGGCCCCCGACCCGGTTTGACCCGTTTCAGGAGCCGCGGGACAGAAATCCCGTGGTATTTAATTAACAGCGGAAGTTTCTTCAGGATCTTTTTAAAACTGACATATTTCCCGATTATTTTATTTCATAACTCGGGATAAAACCCGGTAATTTACAATCTTGAGATTTCACGAAGAAATCTATTATTTTACAAAACATGTTTCTTTTATTTTATACTGAACCACTTCTTTAAGCTTGTAGTGCTACGCGGCACTTTTCCTGGATCACAACAGATCACCTGAAACATGTTTGAAAAAGGTTTTGTCAGCGGGAAATACTGAGTGAATCATTCTATTTATGAAAACAGCTCGGTTGTTATAATTAACAGTATTAAGAGATATTACAATGTTTTCAGATATCAAACCAACTACCCACAATACTTGTCACTCGAACCTCCATCGGTAGCCTCTTTTCCCGATGGTGTCTGTGACTATGGTCATATCACTCATTGGCTAACTCGTTGTCCAATAGTGACGGTTATCAAGTAATGTATACAAAACCCCACATACCGGTTGTAACTTGGTGATTACATAAACTTAATCACTGTAATTATAATCTTTGAAAATAAACATGCTTTTGTAAACAAATTTGATAAAAAGAGAATGACTCACATTGCAGATTTAATTTGAGCAGAGCCTAGCCTACTGATTAGCCTTTTAACCTAAATTTAATAACAGGCACACAATTCGGTTAGTAACTTAAAACAACATTTACGATAACTCACGAGATTAAACCCTCACAACGATTTATAAGTGCAATACTTAACAATTCAGCGGATTCACAACGAATGACAGAGTATAGTCTGAGTTCGAACAGCACTCAAACATTCAAGTCGAAATCACGATGAATAACAAAGTATAAACTCAATTTGAGTGGCACTTAAACAATCGTTGGATAGTTATAATCGATCAGACATTGAATCGTAATAGCGATTGAGTTATTACCCTGATTGCGGCGTCGATTAGTGATCCGTGTGTGTTTTTAGAAGTGTATCTGCGATATCTCAGTCTACGTAATGAGAATTTACGTCGTTCAAGCGCCAAACTTCGATTGCCAATGTCTGCTATTTATAGTGAAATTTTGGCCATGCTTACGGACCGTAAGACTTAACCCTTACGGTCCGTAAGGGACACCTAATTTTTATAGAGTAGCCACGTCTGGGACTAGCCTAGCTGAGTCAGTAGTTTCGTAAATTTTAAATTTGACAACGTTTTATGCAGATAATCGTTAACTAGGGTTTACCCCCCCCCCCCCTGAGTTTTAGGGGCCCTGATCCTGATTCTGATTGTTCTGAAATTTTTTAGGGTTTGTGCAGAATCACTTGGGTGTCTCAATTAAGGTTTCCTATTGGTCAAATTAATTTAATAAATATGACTTTTGATGAGAGTTGTTACATTGAGCGATAGTCGTCCCTGTGCCGATTGTGCCGTGAAGGACTCCCCATCGACTTCGTTCGATGCATACATAGACCTGAGCGATTCGGCATACACCTTCTTTAACGAGAGCCCGGGAAAGGGTTGGACTTGTCCACCTACATATAACATAGGAATCACCCTCACCGACAACCTCTTGCGTTCTAGTCTTAATCTAGAATAATTAAGGTATCTTAGGCACTTTGGGGTTGTTCCATCCAGTAAGGAACCGCCCGATCCGGAAAAGTTCCTTGAAGAAAGAATTCCATAAGACAGCTTCTAGACACGGGGCCGTGTCCAGGTCAGCACGCCCCCGTGTCCACCAAAAGATTCCCTTCTGATTTCGTCAGAATACGGAAAAAATTGTGTCAGGATTCTGTCTGCACACGGGGCCGTGTGCAACGTACTGTCGTTTTCTATAAATGCAGCCAAAGATCCTGCACAATTGAACCATTCCAGGGACAGAGATTTGGGGAATATTCTCACATACCATCCTAGGTATTTTCTAAAAGAAGTTTCTCAATTACCTTCTTGTCATTTCCTCTTTTATCCACTATCATCTTCTTCAATTTTTCTTTCCTTATACCTCCATTAAAGCTTGAAACTTCCATAATTTCAAGCTTTGTTGAGATGTTTGTTAGATTTTTGTACATGGAATCTTGTTAATAATAAGTTCTATAACAATGTTTTAAGTTGTTTCTGTTCAAAAATGCTTTAAAAATCACGAAAACAATTTAAAGCCCCAAGATTCCTTGTTCCTAAATCCTGCAGATATCTGAACACGGGGCCGTGTCCGAGGAATTGGTCCCATAAAATTGAACTCTTTTCGGTGTGTTTTCTCAGAATGGCAAGCAGAACAAGCGGAAACTCTTCGTCGCATTCCAGAAACAACCGGCAGGGGAGAAGAACATCAACGGTTGAGGATTCTCTTGTAAACTATGTTTACGCTCTAAGAGAGGCCATTGATGAGATAACGTGGGTAGAAGAACCATTGGTCGACCGTATTAATCATCTAACGGTGGGACTAGAAGGATGTCTCCGGGAAGTCAACCTTTTGCACCAAAGGTTGAACATTCTCGCCTCTCCTCCTTTGGTACCGATTATCACCCAAAGGGCATGGAATGTGGAACCGGAAGTCATCATTCCGGCCGAATGGTATGCCTTACATCCGGAGCCCCCTCGAGACATACTACAAGGGTTCCAATTGGTGTCACTCCCTCTCCACAAGATGTTGAGGAACATGAAGCCGCCTCCCTTCTCCCGAGGGAGATAGAAGAATGGCTTTAGCAACATCTAAGGGACACCGCTCGGCTTGGAGTTCTGCAAAACTTTTAGAAACCGGAAAACTATTTCCGGAATTTTTGTTCTTATTGTAGTAGAGCTCCTTAGGATGATTTTACGTATCACTTGACCTATCTAATTTAGGACTTTTAACTTTTATTTTCTGCTTTATTTTTAAATTTCTAGGACTACTATGTAATTCTCTCTATGACTTAATGAATGATGGTTTTAGTTAACTTGGTGTTTGGATGGTGTTAAAATAAATAAAACACACTCGGGATGGCAAAGGATACAAGGGAAAACTTGAACCAGCACCCCATGCAGGAAAACAGGGCCATCCGACGATTTTCTTCATTAACAGTAAGCTCAGCACGGGCCGTGTCCGCCCAACATGGCCCCGTGCTGCACAGTCTGGAGAAATGACCCAGTTCAGGTAAACTAGACACGGGTCGTGTTCACCCAACACGCCCCCGTGTCCAGGCTTCTGTTTCTTTTGTTTAATTTTTGTTACTGGCACTTGAACATGGGGCCATGCCCGGACAACACAGGGCCGTGTCCAGCGCCCAGTAACACAATTTTTTGCTTAATTCACACCTTTTACACATTCAATCAACCTAAAAACTTATTTTTGGGACACATTGAGGACAATGTGTAATTTAAGTGTGGGGGGATGCTAAAACCTTGATTCTTGTAAGTCCTAATAACAAGCCTTTCACAAAACTCTATTGGAACCGCTAATCAACCCAAATTTTTTCGAAAATTTTCATTTTTTTACTTGTTTAGGTTTAATTTGGGAATTTCAAAATTCTAAAATTGTTATATTTTTACGAATTTACAACCGATAGCGTCGTGATAAAAAGAACCAACATAAGAAAATTATGAAAAGGCATGACAAGCATAGTTAAAATTTAATTATATATACTTGATCACATAAAAACCCATTCCCACAAAAGTGAGTTTTGAGCCTTTATTGTGCATACAAATACATATCTTTAAACTAAATGCTCATTTTTCGTTTCTTGTGTGAATAGCCGCTTGGTTCTTACAACTCTAGAACTTGCCACGACGATACATTCCCGGTCCTTACCAACTTAAACCCGAGTAAGTATATGATAGAGGCATTAGGACTAACCCTTTTTATTTGTACACCATTATTTTTTTTACCACCTACCCAAAATCCCCCTAGTTAACCCCTTTAAGCCTAAACCTTTTCATTTCTTAACCCAAACCAAACACCCTTTCTCCCACCAAAACCTTTTTATTTTTAACCCTTTGTTTTAGTAACAAGTTCGGTTTTTCATATGACTTTAAAAAAATGTGTTGATGATGAAGCAAAAAGAAATAAACAAGCAAGTTCATCAAAAATAACTTTGTTTGGAATTATGGCTTCATCAAAATAAAAAGTTGAAAAATAGAAAGTCTTACGAAAGCCGATGCTTTTTACGCTTTTTCACCCTTTTCTACTAACCACTAACCACTACCCCAACCACCTACCTTTAACCCAAACCTAACCCTTCACCCAAAAAGTCCTCTTGATATTTACAAAGGTATATAGTTAAAAAGGAGGAGGATTGATTGCTTGGCAAGCCTATGGTAGGAGTAAGTTCCATGCCGCTCTCTAGTGATTCACTAAAATACATCTTTGGCCGAGTGTTGAGTGATCCCTCGTGAGGTATGTGAACTTGTATATAAATAAAATTTTAAAGAGGCATGTTATGCCCTAATAAGTAATTTATCTTATGAAAAGTTTTAAATAAATCATGACGAATATGATTGTAAATAAATAAAAATAAAACGTAAGAAAGAATCTTGGAAATCCCGACACTCTATGACAAGCCCAAAAACCTTCTCTTCTACCCATTCCATTTGGGAGTGTAAAGCCACATTATAAAGAGTTTTGCTTGAGGACAAGCAAAGATTCAAGTGTGGGGGTATTTGATGTGTGCAAAATGCAACATATAAATTACATCAATTGTGGCATAAAACTAACCCTTTTTTAGTACTAATGTTGGAAAAAGTGTGTTTTTGTCTTCCTTTTGTATTTTCAGGATTAAATGAGCTCAAATTAACAAAAGAAGCAAAAAGGCAGCTAAATCTAACATAAATACAAGAAAAGGAACAAACGTGGCATGCCCGACCTCCCCGAAAGCATCTTCCCAAGCAAAACAAGAGAGCAGAAGGCTGAACACGCACCGTGCTCAGTGAGCACGGGGGCGTGCCCAAGTGTCAGCATAAAAGACAAAGTTGTAGAAGCTTTCATCGCCCACCACGGGGCCGTGTTCAGCGGACACGGGGTCGTGGTTAACTATAAGATTCGCAGAATCTAGGCAAATCTTGATAGTACAGATATGCTTCTGCACACGGGGTCATGCCCAGCGGACACGGGGCCGTGGTCAACTAATAAAGACAAGAGCAATTAATGAAGAAAGAGAAGGATGTGGACACGGGGCCGTTCCCGAGCTTCTGTTCAGCCTATAAATAGGAGTGCTTGGTTCAAGCTCAAACCATCCCTTGGCACACCACCTCTCTCACACTTCACCCACCACCCACCACCACCATAACACCATCATCCACCACCATCATCCATTGTCCATCATAGAGTGTGTGGGTCGTCTCGGGATCCAAGATTGATCGTAAGAGTTCTTGAAAATCAAGGCCATGTTTGCCTAAGTCTCTTACATCACTTGGTGAACACAAAGGGTCTAGTGTAATACTTTTTATTTTTAATCTTTTCGCACTTTTTAATTGGTTATGTATTAATGACTTTAATAACTAGTTTCTTATGTTGAAGGTGATTCTTCCTTATCGTTTGTCCGTGGTGTCTTGGCATTATTTTACTATCTATATAAAATAAAAGATTTTCACCATTCATATCTCCACGGTCTATATGGAGGTATGTTGGCTACCTGGTCGGGGGTTAAGGGAACGGTTTGGTAAGTGTCTTGCCACTGTTCAGTGTATAGATCCTGCAAAGGACCTGGGTCAAATTTAGTAGGACCTCCTTCAATACTTAACGGTATTGGATGGCGGGGGTCCAAACCCTTTGACCCCTCATAAGTTAAACTACTATTAATATTTTAACCCGACTACTTAGGACTGTATCCCTGTTGACTCAGACTACTTAGCCGAGGGTAACGTCTCCTTCAAAAGAGGGGCCTACCACAATATGCATTAATAACTTAATTAATTATCTTTCAATAATCCGACCCTTTAGGATTGTATCCTTGCTGACTCAAACTACTGGGTTGAGGGTAACGTCACCTCCAAAAGAGGGGCCTACTACAATAACTAAGATAATCTCTTAAATAGTGCAAAAGTGCGGAAATAATCAAAGGTTACACTAAACACGAGTCGGAGCCAAGTGATTCATCTTGTCTATCTGTTTTTATTTTTATTTTTATTTTTTAGAATTTTAGTTAGTTTTTATTTTCTGAGTTTAACACATTTTTCTAAACTTTTGATTTGATTAGACGTTGAGGATAAACCGGTACTAAAAGCTCTTGTGTCCTTGGACGACCTCGGTATCTTACCAACACTATACTACGCTCACGATGGGTGCACTTGCCCATATGTGTGTCTAGTGTTAGTAAATATCGTGTTTTATAAATTTAAAACTTGGCTAAAGAAAGTGTAAAAGGGCTTAAAATATACTTAAACTTATATACACACTTCACACGCATCAACAATCTTATGTGTCGTCTCCAGAACTATGTCAGGTCCTGTGAGTTGGACAACTCCAACTTCTGCCCAACAAACGGGCGTTCTGCACTTTCTTCCATACAAAGCTTCAAAAGGTGCAGCTTGAATAATGGAGTGATAACTATTATTGTATGAAAATTCAATCAATGGAAGATAATCATCCCAACTTCCGCCTAGATCAATAACACAAGCTCGTAGCATATCCTCGAGTGTCTGTATAGTACGTTCACTTTGACCATCTGTCTGAGGATGATATGCAGTGCTGAAATTTAATCGAGTACCTAGGGATTGTTGAAAGCTTTTCCCAAAATGCGATGTATACCTCGTATCCCTATCAGAGATGATAGACACTGGCACTCCGTGGAGAGATACAATCTCGTCCACGTACAACTGAGCTAACTTATCTGAGCTGTGCGTTTCCTTAATAGGTAAGAAGTGGGCTGACTTAGTCAGTCTATCCACTATAACCCAAATAGTATGATTTCCTCTCTTCGTCTTTGGTAACTTTGTGATAAAATCCATAGTCACCATTTCCCACTTCCAGGTGGGAAGTTCAGGCTGTTGTAGCAGACCTGACGGCTTCTGGTGTTCAGCTTTAACTTGCGCGCACGTCAAACATTTGGCTACATAAGTAGCTATAGACTTCTTCAAGCCTATCCACCAATAATTTTCCTTCAAATCCTGGTACATCTTGTCACTTCCAGGATGAACAGAATACTTAGAACTGTGGGCTTCTTGAAGGATAACATCCCGAAGTCCTCCATAGATCGGAACCCATATTTGTCCATTCAATCTTAGGATTCCATCCTTGCCATATGATAACTGCTCAGCAGTTACTCCCAATTTTTCATTAGGATAGTTAGCTTCTAATACGGCTTCCTTTTGAGCGGCTAACAATCTTTCATTCAAACTGTTCTTTAATTCAATGCTCTTGGCATTGATTCTAATGGGCTTAACCCTTTCCTTTCTGCTCAGAGCATCGGCGACCACATTCGCCTTACCTGGATGGTATCGGATTTCACAATCATAATCATTCAGTGTCTCCATCCATCGTCGTTGCCTCATGTTCAGATCCTTCTGATTAAACAGATGTTGAAGGCTCTTGTGATCAGAATAGATCACACACTTGGTACCATATAAATAATGCCTCCAAAGTTTCAGTGCAAACACAACGACACCCAACTCCAAATCATGGGTGGTGTATTTTTTCTCGTGCACTTTTAATTGTCGAGAAGCGTATGCAATAACTTTACCTTTCTGCATTAGCACACGTCCCATGCCAGTGTGCGATGCGTCACAGTAAACTACAAATTCTTCAATTCCTTCAAGCAATGTCAACATAGGAGCATTGCTTAACTTCTGTTTAAGAATATCGAAAGATCCTTGCTGCTTAGGACCCCAATCAAACTTAATATTCTTCCTAGTCAATGAAGTTAGGGGTGCTGCAATCCTTGAGAAATTTTCAATAAAATGCCTGTAATATCCTGCCAGACCTAAGAAGCTGCAAATCTCTGTGGGCTTCTTCGGCTTGCCAATTCATGATAGCTTCAATCTTAGCGGGATCCACCTGGATACCACGCTCACTAACCATATGTCCGAGGAATTGGACTTCACGAAGCCAAAATTCACACTTTGAAAATTTGGCATAAAGCTTTTCTTGTTGAAGAAGTTTAAGAATACACCGAAGGTGCTTCTCATGGTCAGCCTGATTCTTTGAATAAATAAGAATGTCATCAATGAAGACAATGATAAACTTGTCCAAGTAGGGTTTGCAAACGCGATTCATGAGGTCCATGAATGCTGCTGGTGCATTAGTGAGCCCGAAAGGCATCACTAAGAATTCGTAGTGACCATATCGAGTTCTGAATGCAGTTTTGTGCACATCTTCATCTCTAACCTTCAGTTGATGGTAACCCGACCATAAATCGATCTTGGAGAAGTAACTTGCCCTTGCAGTTGATCTAACAGATCGTCGATCCTGGGCAATGGATATCTGTTCTTGATAGTGACCTTGTTAATCTCACGATAATCGATGCATAGACGCATCGATCCATCTTTCTTCTTTACAAACAGAATCGGTGCTCCCCAGGGGGATGAGCTAGGTCTAATAAATCCTTTTGCCAACAAATCATCCAACTGAGTTCTCAACTCCTTCATCTCAGTTGGGGCTAACCGGTAAGGTGCTCTTGCAACAGGTGCTGCTCCAGGTATAATGTCGATTATGAACTCCACTTGCCTATCTGGCGGCAAACCGGGTAGTTCTTCAGGGAATACTTCTGGATATTCAGAAATGACAGGGATGTCTTCAATCTTGGGTTTTGGTTCATCAATAGTCACTTGTTATAAATGACACAACCTTTCTTCATACACCTTGATTCCTTAAGCACAGACACTTGCTCAGGCAACCCATACTGGGTATCTCCTTGTATGGTAAGTGGCTCACCATAAGGAGTCTTGATCACCACTTGTTTCTTGTTGCAAACGATCTGGGCTTGGTTATGAGATAACCAGTCCATGCCTATAACTATGTCGAAACCAGCTAACTTCAAAGGAAACAAGGATAATGGAAAGGAGTGGTTCCTAATGGATATAAAACATCGATCTAATATAGTTGAGGCACTTTCTATGGTACCATCGGCCAACTCTACTTCATATTTCACGCTTAGGGTTTTAACAGGTAAATTCAACAACTTACAAAACTTATCATCTACAAATGACTTATTCGCACCCGAATCAAATAACACCCTTGCATAAACATCATTTATAAGGAAGGTACCTGTTATCACATTATCATCCTGAATGGCTTCTCGTGCATCGATTCGAAAAACCCTTGCATTGGTCTTTTTGACTTCTTCGGGCTTTTTGGCATACTTAGGGCAATTGGACTTGATGTGCCCCTTTTCATTACAGTTGTAGCACGTTGCATCCTTTATCTTCTTGCACTCTATCGTCTTGTGCTCACTTGACTTACAAATCCCACAAACCCTCGGCTGTGATTGGGATTTTGACTCGTATATGCACCTCCCCAAATGGTGTTTCTTACAGTTTTTACATTTGGGCTTCTCGCCCGACTGCTGATCATCCTTTCTAAACCCGGAACTCTTCTTGTGATCAGAGTTCCCTTTGTGTTTCTTGTTTGCACGGTGCGAGTTATCATTCTCGCGCTTTCTCTTCTCAACATCAGAATGCCTAAGCGATCTTTGCCTGACCGCATCTAGGGTAAGAGATAATGACAAATCAGCTACAGACCTAAAGGTAGTTGGTCGAGAGGCTTTTACACTGGCTTTGATCTCCGGGGCTAAACCCCCAATGAAACGAGCTATTCGTTTTGGTTCCGGTGTCACCAAATATAGAAGCAATCGAGACATGGTATTAAAACTCATAAGGTACGCCTGACAGTCTAAATTCTTCATCACCAATGTCAGGAATTCGGTCTCGATCTTCTCAACCTCATGTTGAGGGCAGTAATTTTCTTTGATGAGAGTAACGAACTGCTCCCACGACATGCCATACAAATGGACTTTTCCAGTAGCTTGGATTAGATACCTCCACCAAGCTAGCGCTTCTCCCTTAAATGACTGAGATACAAACTTCACAACGTCCCTATCTGCGCAACCACTGATATCAACTACAGTGTCCATTTCATCGAGCCAAGTCATACAATCAACGGCTCCTTTCTCCCCTGTGAAGTCTCTAGGCTTGCAGGAGACGAAATACTTATATGTACAAGACTTACCACGTGGTTCTTGTTTGAGCTCAATCTTCTTTGACGGAACACTATGCTGATTTGAGGAGTGATGATCGTCATTCCTCCTTGATCCATCATGTTTAGGAGGTGGCTTACTAGGAGCCTCAGAGTGAGTCTTAGGTTTAGAATGGGGTACTGATAAGGTCCTGCTTCGAGTACCACTAGATTCGTTAAACTGCCTATCCAAGGCCTTGGTAACAGCATTATCAATCAATGCTTGAAGTTCAGCACCAGTTACATTGATCCTAGCAGTATCCTGATTCTCCCTTGGATGACTGTTGACTTCTTCAGACTCAGCCATGTAGCTTGATTGCTACATAAAATGATGACAATGATTTCTTAGAGGTTTATAATAGATTTGTCATCTTATTAATTTATTAACCATGGTATTAAAGAACCATATTAGCTAATTTATTAATTATCTTATTCAGGATTTTTCATTAATAATCTTTAGTTATAATTGAATATAATAACGACACAGAAGGCCAAGTCACATGGACACATTTAAATTATAAGTCAAGATCTTATAGGATCGAGGTATTAAGGCTTGAATCATAGTTCATTACCTTTCTTGACAGGGAGTTATAGGCTACGACTGTCTTTTGTCTTATATGACAATAATTTATGGCCCGTAGGCATTACTTCACAAATGGATGTTTAATAATAAGGAAGGAATTGGAATGATCTAATATAAGGATGACACGTGTGATTTTACGAATCACATCAGCCAGGAATGTTAACATGTTTTCAGATGTTAACAAGGATTTGAATCTCTTTTTAAACAGGTTTTACCATCATGGCCAGGTCTTATAATGACATGCAGGCTAGGTTATACCCTTTAAGATTCTTATTTAATATTTAAAGGCAGTCCTTATAAAAGGAATGACATATTTTAGATTTATTTATTTATTTCATACATATTACATTTATGCATATAATGACAAATACTTTTTAAATGATAACATGCCACTAATAATTTAAAAAGAGTACATTTTGCCCTAAACGGGGCTTAACAGAAATACTTGCCCACGCAGGGGCTAAACAGAAAGACATGCCCACGCAGTGGCTAACGGGAAATACAAGTCCTCGCAGGGACTTGATTCAACATTACAGAAGTACAAATAAACAAATAAAGGATTTAATGACCATTTTGCTCTTCCCCTTGATTAAGCTCGCCAGACCCTTGAGAATTCCTTGGTTTTGCCTACGCTCTTCCCGAACCTCCTCCTCTACCTGACTCAACCTTTGAAGAATCTCCTGTTGCTGCGGTGGCGATATCACTGGCGGCTGCGGGGGCTGCTGTTACTGTGGAGGTTGAGGAGGTGGTGGCTGTTGATACCCATAGGGTGGGTACCCAGTCTGATACGGAACTCCAAAGGGCCCCTCGGGATGGAGAGCATTGTAGTCCCATGCTGCCTGGTATGGGTCAACATTAGCATAGTTATAGTTGGTGTGGGCCGGCTGCTCGAAAAGGTTATACGCCGCTGCACCGGCGTATGTAGGAATTGGGTTGTATGCCGCTGCACTGGTATATGCAGGGATTTGGTTGTTATAACCCACTGGTGGCGGTACGACCGGTGCAGACCGCACCTCAGAAACGGGGTTAGAAGGTCCACCCATTTGTGGGTCTTCATATAGTGGCGGGTAATGACTGCCACTAGAATGTTGAGGGTTGCTGATCCGGACTCCCCCTCGCACGGACATCCGTGCGGTTGATCTTCTACGCCTCGGTGGCTCCGGAGGCTGTTGCTGCACTGGTGGTGGTGGCGGAAACGGGAATCCTCGGAGGGATCCTGTTGCTGCTGCTATGGTGATGAGTGGTGACTGGGAGTAAACATCCACTCAATTTGGGTAAATCTTGCCTCGTAGCTGTCGGGACCACTATAAGGTGATCCAAGAAAGGGTGACCCATCTGAAATCTCGATGGGGTGAGTAAGCGTCCCGGTTGGTGGTTAGGTAGGTTCCGAATCTTCGTCCATATCCATGGAGAAATGGTCCTCCGGTCCCAACGGGTTATAACCCATTGGTTCTTCAACTAGGTTTGCCGGGTTGAACCGGCTCTAGAAATAGGGTGTTGGGTCATTGAAAGGTGAGTTGTGGCCTTGGAGGGGTATAAAAGAATGGTGTGAGTTGTGGGGCTCATTTTCCGATTGAGGCCCGAAAGAGTTTAGGTAAGAAGGTGAGGAGCTCAGCGAGACTGAACGCCTCGCGGGTTCTAAAGAGGTCCTCCAGTTTTCCTGAGGACTTTTGCTCGAAGAGTCTAATGGAGTTTGCCGGTGTGATGGCCCGGCCTCGTGATCGTTGGGGGCAATGAATGGCCCCCTGCCTCTACCTCTTCCTCTGATTCTTGGTGGCATCTTTTTGAACCTGTCAAAACAAACAAAGGACACAACAAAGAATATAAAGGACAAAATTAAAATAAAACAAATTTGGATTAGTCCTAAGTTCTTTGTCTAGACTCGAAAGTCGAGGAATGTGCATACTGTGTCATTGAGATTAAACACAAAAGGCTAGTGTTTAATTCACTCAATATTGGCTCTGATACCAACCTGTCACACCCCGATATTTCCACGTATTACCGATGGGCCCGGTGGGGAGTATCGTGACGTAGTTGATATCATCATAGACAATTTATCACAGTTTATATACACAGCGGAAGTCGAAAGATAAATTCATTACAAACCGAATTAAAAGTAATATCAAGTGTATTACAATAACGGTTGCAAGGGATCCACAGGCGGATCAAAAGTTCAAAACTTTATTGTTCAACAGATTTAACTTCTAAGCTTGCAAGACTCTTTATTGAAGCTAGGAGTAGCCAGCCTAGTCCGTTTAGTACATGCACTTAACCTTTTTGGAAAATACGTCAGTTTACACTGGTAAATACAATTAACCGACTCATTTTAAAAATGTTTAAGAAAATTGATTTGAATGCACATGGCACAAAATAATCTTTTATAACTTGGGATAATTATTTATATATAAACTTGTAAAAGAATTACATGTTCGTTATACGTTCAGTAGTGTCACACCCCTATTTTCCACGTGTCACCAGTGGGCCCGGTGGGGAGTATCGTGACGTAGTTGGTATCATCATAGACAAACAACACAATATATAGATGCACAGCGGAAGCAAAGATAGATTCATTTCAACTTTAATAAAGTGTAATATTAAATATCACTAATAGTCGAAACGGATCCACAGGCGGATCAAAATAAAATAAGATATTGTTCAACAGTTTATTGTCGTCCAAGCTTGCGAGACTTATTGTGGACGCTCTAGAAGACAGCCAGCCTATTACGTGTAGTACCTGCACTTAACCTTTTGGTAAAATACGTCAGTTTACACTTGTAAATACAATTTAACTGACTCATTTTAAGAATGGTTGAAAATTGATTTGAATGCACGTGGCACAAAACATTTTATAACTTGGGATAATTATATATTATTATAATCTTGTGAACGAATTACATGTTACTTGTGCGTTCAGTAGCCCGGATCTTGTCCGGGTTAAAGATCAATATACCCTCCACATTATTGAGTTATTCACTGACAGGTGTACGCCTACACCCCGTGCTCGGTCGTGGCCATCTCGTAAGATTATGCCAAGGATATCCGGGACATGGTCATTAACCCCCCAAAGGCTTTAAGTGAACAAGACTGTTTAAACGAGCCGATCAAATTATTCAATTAACCATTCAAAGATGTAAGATTTGATGCTCGATCAAGCGGTATTCTATATACCGTAACCCAAGCCCGTATAGGGAAAATAAGTTAAAAGTATTTACCTTGGTAAGTATAAATCACAACAAGCAAAATGCAAGTAGCTTTTACCGGTGCTCCTAATCTGGAACGAAGGTTTATAATAACCTATTAGATTTCTAACGGGTCTTTATTTAAGCTTAAGCTTAGACCGGTTAGCTTTAAGGACGATACGGTTCAAACGCACGATTAAGCGAAGACCGGATAGAATGTGATTTAGACCCGACAAGTTTGAATACTTGTATAATATGGGTATACTAAATACATTCTGGATTTTGAGACAAAAATGATAATGTTTGACCCGTCTCGGTCAATTTATGCAAACTAGTTACATAAACCGAACCGAATGCGAAAAGAGCGTTACGGGTAACCGTAAGAGTCATATGCAAGTTCCCTGAGATAATATGCTCTAAATATGTTATAATATCAGTAAGATATCTTCTATTATGCCCAAAATGGATTTAAACACAAATTATGCCTCATAAGGGCATTTTGGTCATTTAAAAGATTATAAAAGAGTTTATTTGTAAATCTGAGTTACGGGTCTGATTTATACAGTAAGTATACTTAATTTAACATGTTATAACAGTAGGGTATGATCCATATGTGAAACTTATCATTTAAAACCAAACTATGCACCTTAGGGGTATTTTGGTAATTTCACAAGGGCTATAAAGGTCAAAACTGGAAACCTGAGTTCAAAAACTTATACTTACTGTTATTATATAAAAATATGCTAAGAACATCAGTGGGTAAAAAGTTAAGTGGGTTTAAATAGGTTATATGCTAATTACGCCGTTTAAGTAACATAAAGCTTTCAAATTACGATATTGAGCATAACTCTTAATCTAGATCTCAAACTGATATCAAATTTTAGGTGCAAGTTTATAAATCAGTAAAAAATGTTTCTACTCTTTCACTTTTTCAAAAATCACGATTTATAGTAAAAAGGGCATAATAGTCAACTTTTAAGCATTAATCGGAAACATGCATATGGACCGGGTAAGTATTGAACCAAGTTGTAAAATCTCAGAGAGTTAAACTTATATGAAAATTGGTCCAAAATAAGCTCTAATGCAGATCTCAACATGCATGAACGGATCAGAACTGAAAGTCAAAGGAAAAGTCAATTTATGCGACTTTCGGTTCCGATTCGGGTTTAAACTGAAAATTGTCGAGATGAACATGTTGAGACATGTTCTTACATTAATTACCAAGTTATTTTAATGATCAAACAGGTTGCATGTACCCTACATTGCTAATCATGCTTAAATTTGCAAAAACACATTCTGTTGACTTTTTGAAACAAGCTTTGACTCGACAGTTAACATACTTAGAGTGGGGATCTGAAAATACCCTTTTGAGGGTTTGTTACCCACATAAATACCAACTTGTAGGTACTTTCAATTTGAGAAAAGACTGAGCCAATTTCGTTTAATCACGAAGTCAAACTTAATTTACGATGGATTGACTTTCGGTTAATATACTAAGCTAGAACGAATTTGAGAAGGTTATGAACACTTACAAGAGTCCTAATAAAGCTTAGAGATCACTAGGAAGATGTCTTGACGTCCAGAGAGCTCCAGAAGTTGTCTTGTGAATTTTTGAAAATGTACGTAATGAAAGTTGCAACTTCAACTTCTTCTTATAACCAATTTGATCTCATTTGGAGCTGCCACATAAGTCTAGGGATGTTATGAGAAGTGTCCAAGTGCCCCTAGATGCATGTAAGTTCATCGGTGAGGCTCAGGAATCGGATCCAGCTGTTAACAACTCGCAAACAGACATGAACTGGCACCTGTGCGCTGTTTTGTTCGCTAGTGACCCGTAGGCGGGCCGCGAGACAGGGTACGCGGGCCGCGTACATGTGTGCGACCAGCTTAGCAAGTTTCTAACAATTTACAATTCAGTCCTTGGCTTTTGTTACATGGTTTTTGCTACTTTTCTTGCACATTGGACCCTAAAACCTGACTTTTAAGGACCTTGGGACATTTACAAACATGGTAAAGTCCTTGAACAACTTTGTGCTTTCCCGAAAAGTCTCGAAATTCAACGTTAACGCAACTAACCCTTCGTGCACGGTTTTGATCATAACTTTCTCATACGATAACGAAACTTGATGAAATTTTTATCACATAATCTAGTGAGTATATTTTATCATTACAAAGCTTTGGGTTTGCCAAAAGGTCACTCAGAGGTATACTTTCAACATGTTGACACGTTTAGCCCCTGTAGTTTGTAATTTCTCACTTTCTTTCATTTTCCGCTTCGTATGATCCATGATTTATCCGTTTAAGATTATAAACATCATGTAGGGTTATTTTAGAGCCTATTTATCCATTGTTGACACTTTGGACCCTTATATTCACATAATTTCACTGTTTGTCAACTTTAGTCCCTCTAAAGTATGTTTTCACATATTCAAAGCCCATGACACGTGTCAGTACATTATTGGACGTAAATTTTTGAGGTGTTACATCCTCACCCCCTTAAAAAAATCTCGACCTCGAGATTTGCTAAGATGCTGGAATTACTTTTTGTCGCATAATGGACTCAACTTCTATAACATATCTGGAATCTCTCCAAGCTCCCAAAGTGACCTTTATATTTGGTACCTGTATCTTTTTGGAGCTTCTTAACCTATCGATCCTTAATCGATATAGGTTGCTCATCATATCATAGATCTGCATATCAATATGTGATAATGCTTCTTGCCTTATTGGTGAAACACATCCTCAAATCATTAGTGTATAATGCATTGTATGCTCTGCCAAGCTCCTTTAATAGGTTTTAGCTTATAAGCTATTTGATCTTGTTACATTTGATTCCTTCGAATGATTCTATATTTTCAGAGCTCAACTAGCCAAAAATTAACAAATTGGTACACCCTACCCTTCCAGAGTGATATCTTTGTTGAACCTTATTCCTTAACAAGGACTTAGGAGGGTTGCTATTTTCATTAATCTTTTATTTTCTGCCAAAACTGGCAATCTTACAGATGATCATGGATTTGTATGATCTTATTCGTTGTTTCCAAGGAAATTTTCAGATCCTGATGATTGGACGTACCAGTCTTCTATTTAACAATAGGTATTCAACATTCCATCTAAGCAAGGTCTCCAAAGGAGCAGCCTTGATACTTATACATCAACTATTATAGAAAAGCTTATCTCAATGTGAAATGGTTATTCCAACCATTACTTAAAACTAATCTTAAGGGATAGTTAATCCTCACAGTTAGTCGAACAAATCGACGATCCTGGGCAGCTGATGGAAATTCCTAATTGTTGCCTAATTTGGGTTGCGGTAATCAATGCATAAGCAAAATGAACCGTCTTTCTTAATTACAATACCGAATTCTTAGAATATAGGGTTAGGCTATATGAATTCCTTATTTCAAAACTTATTTAATTAGGGTTTCGATTCTTCCAATAATGGCACTAGCCGTCTTGGAGATTTCATAATGAATACAACCCTAAATGGGATATAAATCTTAATTCTACCTGCCTCTCAGGAGGTAAACAGGGTAATCAAGATACAATGAGGTTACAGAGATTTTCCAAATCTCAGGCTCCAGTTCATCTGTCATATTCTGTGTCAGATACGTGACACATTTATGTCACAAGTCCATGAATTCCTTAATCGGGAACATGTACTTTCGCAATTCCATTATGGATATCTTCCTTGAATACCATTAGTTGACTTTAGTACCATATGACTATTAGAATATCCTTGCGGTTCCATGCATTAAACCTCCATACTGATCAGGCATGGAAGCAATCTATGGAACATATTAAGATACACCAATCCTCATGTCGCGCTTTTATCATACCATCTGGTATTCGCAATCGATAGAGATCAAAGAGATATCAACTATACATGCTGACGCACTTCTTCTAGAGAGAGGGTACTTCTAGAATCCCATGATTAGAGTTTTCTAACAGGAACAGAAGAAATGGTTCTTATGAGTTTGCTTGTAAGTTTTACCTTACACTTAATATCTGGGGTTCTTATGGGAAAATTTCTAAAAGTTTGCTAAGCTTATGGTCTTATGAGAGACTTAGCGGTATCTGAACCCAAACATGACTCTTAGCAATAAAATCACAATAAAGGATTTATCTAGTGTCATTATTAATGTGAGCTGCATCTAATCATACATCAGGAGGGCTAAACGCCTCTATTCTTAAACCTTTTAAACTTAGCTATAAAACCTTTGACAAATTGTAGGGCAATCTCGGCCTCGACTGGTTATTTCTTAATCTATAAAACGTGAGTAGTTGAGGTAGATCCATAATGGATTCTTAATAAGCAGGCTTTGAAACCTTAATGTGCCCTCTTATTGCCGACGCTAAATCATAATATATATATATAGTGCATTATGCTTAAATTCTAGGTTAACCGAATAAGAACACCATTTCAACCAATGAACCAGGGTTTGCAACCTACTGCCGATAGTTTATAGCTCTTATGGGGGAGTCGAAAAAATTCTTATTCCATCTTTTCCATTTCGCAAAGCGGATACCAGGTTTTTCTAATAAGGTCCTTAAAATTTGGACCGTCCCATGCTGTATAAGGGGATCTTTCTTGTGGACTCCATTAGAGTCCTCACTAATCAAGGGTATTACCACCGAATGATTGTGACGCACCCCTTACCGTGTGCTTTCCAGCATAACCACTGATATACCTAATGGTTTCTACTTCTCTCAACAATTCCTTGCAATCAATGGCCCCTTTTAATCATTGAAGTCTCTTGACTTCCAAGAGACGAAGTACTTTTTAAGTACATCCTAAAAAGAATGGGCTCCTTGCCACATATGATTTTATTTGGGTTATTCTTCGCATATGGAATATGAATAAAGCTCTTCTCATGAGCAGTGTCATGTGTTTTAGAGTGAGCAGCGTTTGGCTCTTCATGGCTTTTCTCATAGCCCTTCTCAGCAGTGATAATTATAGTTTTGGAGATTAACTCTGTTAACATTGAGGTTCACACTTGATGCACTATTAACATTGGTCGCATCTCTTAGCATCGCGACTGTTGTTTGTCTCTTCTGAGTTTTCCATACTCAATTCTTTTGGTATTAAATACCAATTTAATAATTAATTGAGTGCATTTCCCAGCTAGTCATCATCCTGACGACTTATCATACATCGATCATGGTATTATTAAACCATATGAACATTCCTAAGGAGTGTTATTTGATTATACATGTGCCTATATTTAATCAAAATGGAAATTTCACAAACTAGGCACCTAGCTCGGTTGGCTAGGTGCGCGAAAGGGTGTGGCCTAGACCCAGGTTCGATTCCGGGGACGGCCGGTTCCACCATTTTTTTATGTTGTTTAATAATAATTAAACGTACGGATACATGTAATTATGAGGGTTGTCTCATAAGGAGTCTTGGTAACTATTTGTTTCTTATAATACACAATATGGGCTTGATTTTCAAGAAAACCAATCGATTTTTATCACTATATTGAGTCCTTATACTTTAACGGAAACTAGGACATCGGACGAATAATTCCTAATGGATATAAAACATCCATCTAATATTGCTGAAGTAGTCTCTGAGGTACTATCGACCAATTTTACTTTATACTTAACGCTTAGGGTTTTTAACAGGCAGATTTAATGTTTTACAACATCTATTGTCTACGAGAGACTTATCTGAACCTGAATCAAATAATACTCTAGCATGAGCGTTATTGATAAAGAAAGTACCTGTTGTGACATTGTCATCCTGAATAGCCTCTTGAGCGTCCATTTGAGAGCTCCCAGCTTTGGTCTCCTTAGCCTCCCCAGGCTTCTTGGTTTTATTTGGGCAATTTGTCTTGATGTGCCCTATTTCATTGCAACCATAACAGGTTGCGTCCTTTATGTCTTGGCACTCCAAGGTCTTGTGCCATTTCTTGTTACAAATCCCACAAGGCCTAGCTTGTGACTCCAGAGTGCATTTCCTTTTAGTTGCCTTCTTTGGGCAGCGGTAAATTATGTGCCCCCTTCTCGCCACAATCATAGCATGTGGCGTCCTTCAAGTCCTTGCACTCATGGGTCTTGTGATCCATCTCCATGCAGATGACACATCCCCCGGTCTGCTCATAAAAACATTTTCCGAAATGCTTCTTCTTGCAGGTTTTACATTTGGGTTTTGCCTCCTTTGGTTTGGACTGGTTATAGTTCAAACTGGTCTTACCCTTTTTACAACATTTATTTGAGGTATCATCGCACTTTCGCTTATGATCCTTCAACACACGGTTCACAGCGTTGTTTACGGCTGTATCTATCATAGCCTGTAACTCGGTGCTTGTTAAGTTCAGTCTTGCATCATCATTCTGATCAACTAGACGATTGTAAGCTTCAGAGGAGTCAGCCATGGTGAAGCTTTGAAGGCTACAAACCAAGTAGTAATAAATTGGTTTAATTATATAGCGAATTGTCGAACTTGATAATTAAGTAGCCATGGTGCGAATAAACCATATGGGCCAACAGATAGTATTTAATTTATTTGATTATGTTTTGACTAAGTTTTTAAATAAACCATCTTTGGCGTTTAAACGGAATATAATCCTTCATATTTACTAGACAGGGGACATAAGTCACGACTGTCAATGTCATACTGACATCTTATATAGCACAACGGCTTGTTCCAAAGGACTTTTCGACGGCACAGATGCCTTGTCACTAGGGAAATTTTAAAACATAATCAATGATTCCTTTGGATCGGAAAATTTCATAATTCATTGTTTTGACAAGAAGTTATGAAATAAAACTATCTTTTTCATGTATGCATCTTTGCCCGTAGGTATACATCCCAGGTGGATGTTTAGATGTGTACATCATGTTCGACGTTTATTAGCCATGATTCCTATTGATTATATAGGCTAAATAAAGGGTTTGGAAGTTCCTAATATAAAGATGACAATCGTGATTTTATCGTATCACTGTTGTCGGGAGTGTTAACACGTTTTCAAGTGTTTAATAAGGATCTGAATCTCTTTTAAACAGGTTTTACCATTTTAGCTAGGTCTTCAATGACATTCAAGCTAGGTCAAACCTTTTAAGATTCTCTTTTAATATTTATACTGGCAGGAAAAGAATGATATCTATTTTATTCAGGATTTTCATTATAATTATCCTAAATTTAATAAAAATATAATTATGGCACAAAAGACCAAGTCACAGGGACAACTTTATATTATCAACCTTGATTTTGTAGAATTAAGGTATTTAGGCTTGAACGTGTTCTTGCCTTTTCTTGACAGGGAGTTGTAGGCTACGACTGTCTTTTGTCTTACATGACAATGAGTATAGCCCGTAGGCAGTATATCCCTAGTTATAATTTAATAATAGCTCAACAGCCTAGTCACATGGACATATTTAATTTATAAACCAGGATGTTACAAAATCGAGGTATTAAGGCTTGAATCAAAGTTCATTACCTTTTCTTGACAGGGAGTTGTAGGCTACCACTGTCTTTATTTCAATTTCTGGCCCGTGGGCCTATCAATTAACATCTCGTAAGATGTTAAGACATATAGTCATTGCACTGATGATACGTTCAGCGGTCACAGTAATGACATGACGACATGATCAGTGCCATTAATTTAATCAACTGTTGTTCAGTGGTCATAATAATGACATGACGGCAGGATTAGCACTTTAATTTAAATCAACTGTCATTCAGCGGTCATAATAATGACATAACGACAGGATTAGTACTTTAATTTAAATCAATTGTCGTTCAGCGGTCATAATAATGACATGACGACCAGATTATCGTCTAGAGGGCTTTGAGCATAGCTCACCCCCTTAGGACGGGGAATCTCAAAAGATCACAACTGTCGATGTCGCAATCGGACAGTGTATTATAGCCCGTGGCACTTCATCCTTAAGGGATGATTATTTTAATAAGGAAGGATTGGAATAACCCATTCTAGGGATGACTTACGTGATTTTATCGAACCACGTTTGCCAGGAGTGTTAACATATTACAGATGTTAACAAGGATTTGAATCTCTTGAATAAGTCCTACCATCTTGGCCTCGTCATATAGGCTAGGTTTACCCTTAAGATTCCTTTTTAATAATTAATGCAGAACAATCCTAACTCGGGATGTTAATAAGGATCTGAACCTAAATTGAGGATCTGCCGTCTTGGCCGGGTCTCAATAATGACACGAGGCTAGGTCTTGTCCTCTTTAGATTTTGCCATTTTATTATAATGGTAGATCTTATAACAGAAATATTATTTTAATTTATTTTATATATTATATTCATATATAATGATATAATTGAAATTTAGATAAAACATCCCAATGGTTTTAAAAGAGGTATAGAATTGCCCTAAAAGGGACTTAAAAGAAATGATGTTGTCCTCAAAGGGACCAAAAGATAAATATCGTTATAAAGACTTTTAAGGAAATGATCTTCAGTAAAGGAGTCTCTTCTTCATTTTAGTTCTGAATGTCCTCTCCTTGGTCGTACGTTAATCCTAGTCGCAACACGAAGCTCGGCCTTTCCTAGGCTTCAAATGGGGAGAATTTCATTACATCTTCTCGCTTGGCGACATATTAAAATATATAATTGAAAGTAATAATCCTCCAAAGAGACGAGAGTATTCCTATGTTAAGTCTAGACTCAGAAGGTCAAAGAATGTGCTATCGTGTCATTGAGATTAAACACAAAAAGCTGGTGTTTAATTCACTCAATGTTGGCTCTGATACCAACCTGTCACACCCCTATTTTCCACGTGTCACCAGTGGGCCCGGTGGGGAGTATCGTGACGTAGTTGGTATCATCATAGACAAACAACACAATATATAGATGCACAGCGGAAGCAAAGATAGATTCATTTCAACTTTAATAAAGTGTAATATTAAATATCACTAATAGTCGAAACGGATCCACAGGCGGATCAAAATAAAATAAGATATTGTTCAACAGTTTATTGTCGTCCAAGCTTGCGAGACTTATTGTGGACGCTCTAGAAGACAGCCAGCCTATTACGTGTAGTACCTGCACTTAACCTTTTGGTAAAATACGTCAGTTTACACTTGTAAATACAATTTAACTGACTCATTTTGAGAATGGTTGAAAATTGATTTGAATGCACGTGGCACAAAACATTTTATAACTTGGGATAATTATATATTATTATAATCTTGTGAACGAATTACATGTTACTTGTGCGTTCAGTAGCCCGGATCTTGTCCGGGTTAAAGATCAATATACCCTCCACATTATTGAGTTATTCACTGACAGGTGTACGCCTACACCCCGTGCTCGGTCGTGGCCATCTCGTAAGATTATGCCAAGGATATCCGGGACATGGTCATTAACCCCCCAAAGGCTTTAAGTGAACAAGACTGTTTAAACGAGCTGATCAAATTATTCAATTAACCATTCAAAGATGTAAGATTTGATGCTCGATCAAGCGGTATTCTATATACCGTAACCCAAGCCCGTATAGGGAAAATAAGTTAAAAGTATTTACCTTGGTAAGTATAAATCACAACAAGCAAAATGCAAGTAGCTTTTACCGGTGCTCCTAATCTGGAACGAAGGTTTATAATAACCTATTAGATTTCTAACGGGTCTTTATTTAAGCTTAAGCTTAGACCGGTTAGCTTTAAGGACGATACGGTTCAAACGCACGATTAAGCGAAGACCGGATAGAATGTGATTTAGACCCGACAAGTTTGAATACTTGTATAATATGGGTATACTAAATACATTCTGGATTTTGAGACAAAAATGATAATGTTTGACCCGTCTCGGTCAATTTATGCAAACTAGTTACATAAACCGAACCGAATGCGAAAAGAGCGTTACGGGTAACCGTAAGAGTCATATGCAAGTTCCCTGAGATAATATGCTCTAAATATGTTATAATATCAGTAAGATATCTTCTATTATGCCCAAAATGGATTTAAACACAAATTATGCCTCATAAGGGCATTTTGGTCATTTAAAAGATTATAAAAGAGTTTATTTGTAAATCTGAGTTACGGGTCTGATTTATACAGTAAGTATACTTAATTTAACATGTTATAACAGTATGGTATGATCCATATGTGAAACTTATCATTTAAAACCAAACTATGCACCTTAGGGGTATTTTGGTAATTTCACAAGGGCTAAAAAGGTCAAAACTGGAAACCTGAGTTCAAAAACTTATACTTACTGTTATTATATAAAAATATGCTAAGAACATCAGTGGGTAAAAAGTTAAGTGGGTTTAAATAGGTTATATGCTAATTACGCCGTTTAAGTAACATAAAGCTTTCAAATTACGATATTGAGCATAACTCTTAATCTAGACCTCAAACTGATATCAAATTTTAGGTGCAAGTTTATAAATCAGTAACAAATGTTTCTACTCTTTCACTTTTTCAAAAATCACGATTTATAGTAAAAAGGGCATAATAGTCAACTTTTAAGCATTAATCGGAAACATGCATATGGACCGGGTAAGTATTGAACCAAGTTGTAAAATCTCAGAGAGTTAAACTTATATGAAAATTGGTCCAAAATAAGCTCTAATGCAGATCTCAACATGCATGAATGGATCAGAACTGAAAGTCAAAGGAAAAGTCAATTTATGCGACTTTCGGTTCCGATTCGGGTTTAAACTGAAAATTGTCGAGATGAACATGTTGAGACATGTTCTTACATTAATTACCAAGTTATTTTAATGATCAAACAGGTTGCATGTACCCTACATTGCTAATCATGCTTAAATTTGCAAAAACACATTCTGTTGACTTTTTGAAACAAGCTT
The DNA here is from genome assembly GCA_030545235.1 of Helianthus tuberosus. NCBI lineage: Eukaryota > Viridiplantae > Streptophyta > Magnoliopsida > Asterales > Asteraceae > Helianthus > Helianthus tuberosus. The sequence continues at coordinate 7,094,332 of CM060452.1, forward strand.
TGACTCGACAATTAACATACTTAGAGTGGGGATCTGAAAATACCCTTTTAAGGGTTTGTTACCCACATAAATACCAACTTGTAGGTACTTTCAATTTGAGAAAAGACTGAGCCAATTTCGTTTAATCACGAAGTCAAACTTAATTTACGATGGATTGACTTTCGGTTAATATACTAAGCTAGAACGAATTTGAGAAGGTTATGAACACTTACAAGAGTCCTAATAAAGCTTAGAGATCACTAGGAAGATGTCTTGACGTCCAGAGAGCTCTAGAAGTTGTCTTGTGAATTTTTGAAAATGTAAGGAATGAAAGTTGCAACTTCAACTTCTTCTTATAACCAATTTGATCTCATTTGGAGCTGCCACATGAGTCTAGGGATGTTATGAGAAGTGTCCAAGTGCCCCTAGATGCATGTAAGTTCATTGGTGAGGCTCAGGAATCGGATCCAGCTGTTAACAACTCGCAAACAGACATGAACTGGCACCTGTGCGCTGTTTTGTTCGCTGGTGACCCGTAGGCAGGCCGCGAGACAGGGTACGCGGGCCGCGTACATGTGTGCGACCAGCTTAGCAAGTTTCTAACAATTTACAATTCAGTCCTTGGCTTTTGTTACGTGGTTTTTGCTACTTTTCTTGCACATTGGACCCTAAAACCTGACTTTTAAGGACCTTGGGACATTTACAAACATGGTAAAGTCCTTGAACAACTTTATGCTTACCCGAAAAGTCTTGAAATTCAACGTTAACGCAACTAACCCTTCGTGCACGGTTTTGATCATAACTTTCTCATACGATAACGAAACTTGATGAAATTTTTATCACATAATCTAGTGAGTATATTTTATCATTACAAAGCTTCGGGTTTGACAAAAGGTCACTCAGAGGTATACTTTCAACATGTTGACACATTTAGCCCCTGTAGTTTGTAATTCCTCACTTTCTTTCATTTTCCGCTTCGTATGATCCTTGATTTATCCGTTTAAGATTATAAACATCATGTAGGGTTATTTTAGAGCCTATTTATCCATTGTTGACACTTTGGACCCTTATATTCACATAGTTTCACTGTTTGTCAACTTTAGTCCCTCTAAAGTATCTTTTCACATATTCAAAGCCCATGACACGTGTCAGTACATTATTGGATGTAAATTTTCGAGGTGTTACAAGTAGCCCGGGCTGAATACCGGGTTAAAGATTAATAGACACACCACATGATATAGTCCCGCGTCGAGTTATTCTCGAACATACAGTTATACCTTTATATATATATATATATGCACTATCAGGTGTATGCCTACACCCCGTGCTTAGGTCATGGCCATTTCAATGAATGATGCCAAGGATATCAGGGACATGGTCATTAACCCCCCAAAGGCTTTAAGCAAACAAAACAATTTAAACGGGTTATCTCAATAAATTAAACTTCATATGATTAACAATTCAATGCCCGACCAAGCGGTATTTTATATACCGTACCCCAAGCCCGTATAAGGGAAAATAAGTTAAAAGTATTTACCTGAGCAAATTTATACAGTTTATCCCAGCCGTATACAATCAAGCATGTACAGGTAGCTTTTACTGGGCTCCTAAATCTGGAACGAAGGTTTTAATAACCTATTAGATTCCTAACGGGTCTTAATTAAGCCTATGCTTAGACCGGTTAGTTTTAAAGGAAGATATATATATACGGTTCAAAACGCACGATTAAGCGATGACCGGATTAGAGTGTGGTTTAGACCCGACAAGTTTGTATACTTGTATAATATGGGTAAACTAAACACATTCTGGATTTTGAGATAAAAACGATAAGGTTTGACCCGTTTCGGCTAATTTATGCAAACTAGTTACATAAACCGCACCGAACGCGACTATGCCCAAAATTGATTTAAACTCAAATTATGCCCCGTAGGGGTATTTTGGTCATTTCAAAGCTTATAAAAAGGTTTAAATATAAATTTGAGTTTCAGGTCTGATATATTCAGTAAAAATACTTATTTTTATAAGTCATAACAGTAGGGTAATGCATATATGTGAAATTTATCTTTTATAACCAAACTATGCACCGTAGGGGCATTTTGGTAATTTCACATAAGCTTTAAAGGTCAAAATTAGAATTCTAAGTTCAAAACTTTTGCTTACTGTTTAATTATAAAAATTTACTTAAAACATCAGTAGGTATTAAGTTTCATATGCCAAAAATAGTTTTAACTCATACTATGCGCTTAAAACGCGAAAAAGTCGGGTTTAAGCGATTTTCGGGTTTAACTAGGAAATATGAGTTTTTGATCAGTTTATAAAGTTCAAAATATTTTATTTATCATATAAAATCAGTAGCAAAAGGTTTGGTATCAAAATATTATGTAAAACTCATTTTATAGGCCAAAAGGGCAAAACCGACAATTACCGAATCAAAGCTATAACCCTATGTTATGCTCAGCCTAAAAATAAATAAAAATCTACAAAAATCCCAAAATATTATTTTACATTGGTAGGTAAAAAGTTTGGTATCAAAAATTGGGTTTAGATAGGTTTTATGCTAATTACGCCGTTTAATTAATAAAAATCTTTCTAATTATGCTATTGAGCATAACTCTTAATCTAGACCTCAAACTGATGTGAAAATTTAGGGACATGTTTATAAATCAGTAATAAAGATTATTGTCCTCTCACATTTTCAAAATTCTTGTTTTAAGGTCAAAAGAGCATATTGGTCAACATTTTGGCATATAACGGAAACATGCATATGAATCGGATAACTAATGAATCAAGTTGTATAATCACAGAGGGTTATACTAACATGTAACCTGGTCCTAATAAAGCTCTAAGGCATTTCTAAAATTTCCTCTAATGGGTCAGAACTGAAAGTCAAAGCAAAAGTCCACTTATGCGACTTTCGGTTCCGAACCGAGCTTATACTGAAAATTGTCGGGTTGAACATGCTTAGACATGTTCTTACATTAATTACCAAGTTATACAAGTGATAAAACAGGTTTATAGCTTCTACATTGTTAATTATGTGTTTATACGAAAATTAGCTTTCTGTTGACTTTTTATAATCAAGTTTGACCCGACAATTGACCTAGTTAGAGTGGGAATCAGAGGGTGCCCTTTTAAGGGTTTATTACCCACATAATTACCAACTCAAAGCTACTTTTAATTCGAGAATTGACTGGACCATTAGTGATTAATCACTAAGTCAAACCTTAATTACGACGGTTTGACTTTGGGCCATTAAACTAATTAAAACTGAATTACAGAAGCTAAGTTGACTTACAATGGTCCTTAGCACGAGATTGGAACAGAGGAAAGGCTTCTCAATTGCCAAGAATGCTCCAGAGAGTTAGAACAAGCAAGATGTGCAAATGTGAGTTCACAAGTTGCAACAAATGGACTTATTTATAGCCATGAATGGGTCTTGGATATTGCTACAGGTGTTATGGCAACTCCAGAGGTGATAACAAGTGTTAAGGGACGTGTTTCAAGCAGCTAGAGGGTGGCAAACTCGCGGAATTTAGCATACATGCAAGCTGCCACGTTAAAACAACCTTTTCTAAGCTGGCAGTCCATCGCGCCGCGCGACGGGGAAGTGCCCCAGGTGGTGGCGCACCGCCAGGGGGTAGGGGACCAGCAAACAAGTTTCAACAAATGACATTTTCACCCCTGGACCTTCTAAAGCGTAATTTCTTCCATTTTAAGCACTTTTAACCCATGAAATTTATATTTCTATGATCCATAAGATATAACCAAACATCATTAGGCCCAGTTTCGTTAAACGATAACCGAAAACACAAGTTTTGCCTCGTTGACGCTTTTAACCCCTTAATTACGAAAGTTAGCGTATCTTTCTCATACGATATCGAAACCTTGTGAAATTTTTACCACTTTTCTTGGGAGTATAATTAATTGTTACAAGGCTCCGGGTTCGCTAAACGGTCACTCAGAGGTATAACTTAAACATGTTGACATTTAACCCTCGCGTCTTGTAAACTTCAACTTTCTTCCACAAACGGTTTCACACACTTCATGATACATTAGTTTTAGGGTATAAACATCGTGTAGGGTTGTTGAAAGGCAAAATTATCAAATGTTGACACTTTGTATCCTTATATACATATACTTTCTTCGTTTGTCAACTTTAGTCCCTCATAATCAATCCGTTACACGTTTAAAGTCCATGACACGTGTCGATACTATATTAGACATGATTTTACGAGGTGTTACATCACATTCGTATCAAAGTTATCATATATGATCATACATACAAACATTCATTTCCTTTTGTTTACACATTATTTGACTTCTATTAGTCACATTTTCACATACATGAGACACATATCAATAGTTACCTTATTAAAATCCCACGCAATCCGATTACCATCATACATAGCACATAAATCATCTAGTACATGACACACTAATTCTCTACTCTGGCATTTGTGTTCAAAAGCCCATCCATTACATTCATACACTGTTGACTTTCAAAAGTCAACGATCTAACTTACATGTATACCTTCAAATTGTTATTCTTAATAAGGTAGACCATAGTAATAACATCGTGTGCATTTCATACTCATGTGGTGATGTACATACCACATGGTCACCTAGTTATATCCACATATAATCACATAGTAAATCCTACATATGCGAATTCTTCATGATCCTACCAATTGACCAACACATTCTAAATTAACCCATTTACATAACTCCACCTTCTTTACTCGCTAGTGAGTTTACACGCTTAATATTTAGTACATGATTATTTACTAGTTATGATCAAACACCTAATCCCACATACGGTGTGCATCACACCCTCAAAGCATGTAGTACAACTTTCTAATGCAAGTATCTTACCGTATCATCTTATCACACTAATTTCCCACTTGTAATCCATCTAAAACACATTCCTTTTGCAAACCTATTAACTATTACATCATTATCACATTCTACATATAATTATCCATTGCTAGCATACAAATTTCACTTATCATTTTCACCTAAGCATTTTATCGAACACTTGGTGTGCATACCACTTTCTAAGCATAATGTACAAGTGTTTTGAGCATGTTTTTCCCAACTTCATCTCATGAACCACCACATTCAAACAAGACCTCATAATCATCAATTTCACATCAAGTTTGTCTATCAAAATCTATCATATAATACCTTGCTCATCACAAAATCACAATATAACATCTACAATTTCTTCATGATCATCCTCTTCACATTCATGCATGGGTTTCATTCTAATTCATCCAAATAACTAAAATTTAACCATGATTCAACTTCAACATATTAGCATCAACAAGTATTCATTCTAATTTCAACCAATTTCACGGATTAAACATAACCCACTTCATACAAGGTCACCAATCTAAGTTTTAGAACATACCTCATGATCCCCTTGTGAAGGTCATCATTAATCCATGCTCGGTTATGAATTTAAGCTTCATCTAGCCTTTCAATTTGATGATCTTTCTTGATTAGGGTTTGGCTCTTTAGAGCTCCTGAACATTCACGAACACACACGAAGTATGTGTTTGTGTGTGTGTTGATTTCTTTTAAGTTGATAATTCAACTTTCATTTTATCCTAGTTTAGTCCCTCGTGTTTGCCACTAAAACATATTTGGCACAACTTTCGTCATTTAACACTTTTGACCACACACTTAACTAGGTTAAATAGCCTAGTTATTTATTTCATGCTATGTCATATAGGAACATACGGCAAATATAAACATTCGGGTTTTGGGGTGTTACAAATAGCTTCAACTCTTCTTGATGGATGCTTTATATCCATTAAGAATCATTTTATCCCGCTCTCTCTTTTACCAATGAAGTTGGCAGGGTTTGATGTAGTTTTGGGCATGGATTGGTTATCACGTAACCAAGCCCAAATTTCCTACGATAAGAAACTAATTAGCATCAAAACCCCCCTCTGGTGAGTTAGTCACCATTCATGGAGATACACACTACGGTCTTCCTGATAATGTATCTATACTCAAAGCATCCAAGTGTCTGAAGAACGGATGTGTCATCTACATGGCACAAGTGACAGTTGATGAACCAAAACCCAAGATTGAAGACATCCCAATCATTTCTGAATACCCTGATGTTTTTCCTGATGAACTACCTGTATTACCTCCTAAGAGGAAAGTCGAATTCAGGATAGACATTCTACCAGGAGTGGCACCGATTGCACTAGCTCCATATCGTTTAGCTCCTACAGAAATGAAGGAGTTGAGAACCCAATTGGATGAATTACTGGAAAAGGGTTTTATACAATCCAGCTCATCGCCTTGGGGAGCACCCATATTATTTGTAAAGAAGAAAGATGGGTCAATGTGTCTATGCATTGATTACCATGAGCTGAACAAGGTGACAATCAAGAATCATTACCCTTTACCCAGAATCGATGACTTATTCGATCAACTCCAAGGGGCAAGCTTCTTTTCGAAGATCGATTTAAGATCTAGATATCATCAACTCAAGGTTAGAAGTGAAGATGTGCCTAAAACAGCGTTCAGGACAAGGTATGGTCACTATGAATTCTTAGTGATGCCTTTCGGGCTCACTAACGCACCTGCAGCATTCATGGATCTCATGAATCGGGTCTGCAAACCAAACCTAGACAAGTTTGTTATCGTTTTCATAGATGACATACTTATCTACTCTCATAGTCAGGCTGATCACAAGAAACATCTTCGATGTATCTTAGGATTGCTACGTCAGGAGAAGCTGTATGCTAAATTCTCCAAGTGCGATTTCTGGCTTCGCGAAGTCCAGTTCCTTGGACATGTTGTGAGTGAGCGTGGTATCCAAGTGGATCCCGCTAAGATAGAAGCAATAATGAACTAGGAAGCACCAAAGATGCCAACTGAAATCCGCAACTTTCTAGGATTAGCTAGTTATTATAGAAGATTCATTGAGAATTTCCCAAGGATAACTGCACCATTAACTGCTCTGACCCGCAAGAATGTAAAGTTTGACTTGGGTCCTAAACAACAAGAGTCTTTTGAGATTCTTAAACAGAAATTGAGCAATGCTCCTATGTTGACATTGCCCGAAGGAGTAGAAGAGTTTGTTGTATACTGTGATGCTTCACATACCGGTATGGGTTATGTACTTATGCAGAGAGGCAAAGTGATTGCCTATGCATCACGACAGTTGAAGGTGCACGAAAAGAATTACACCACCCATGATTTGGAGTTGGGTGTTGTTGTATTTGCACTTAAGTTGTGGAGACATTACTTATATGGAACCAAATGTGTGATTTATTCAGATCACAAAAGTCTCCAACACTTGTTCAATCAAAAAGATCTTAACATGAGACAACGTCATTGGATGAAAATTCTAAATGATTATGATTGTGAAATTCGCTACCATCCTGGTAAAGCGAATGTAGTTGCAGATGCATTGAGCAAAAAGGAAAGGATTAAACCTATACGGATTAATGCCAAGAACATTGAACTTAAAAACAGCTTGAATGAAAGACTGTTAGCTGCTCAAAAGGAAGCAACATTGGAAGCTAACTTTCCACACGAGAAGTTAGGTGTAACTGTTGATCAGTTAACACCTGGAAAAGGACGGAATCCTCAGACTGAATGGTAGGATCTGAGTTCCTATGCATGGAGGGCTTAGAGATGTAATCCTCCAGGAGGCTCATAACTCCAAATACTCAGTTCACCCTAGAGGTGACAAAATGTATCAAGATTTGAAAGCCAACTATTGGTGGATAGGTTTGAAGAAGTCCATTGCCACACATGTAGCGAAATGTCTGACATGCGCTCAGATTAAAGCTGAACACCAAAAACCGTCAGGTTTGCTACAACAACCAGAACTTTCCACATGGAAGTGGGAAATGGTAACCATGGATTTTATAACCAAGTTACCTAAAACAAAGCATGGAAACGATACTATATGGGTCATAGTAGACAGATAGACTAAGTCAGCACATTTCCTACCCATTAAGGAGACTCATAGCTCCGACAAGCTAGCTCAGTTATATGTGGATGAGATTGTATCTCTCCACGGAGTGCCAGTATCTATTATTTCCGATAGAGATACTAGATACACCTCTCATTTTTGGAAAATTTTCCAACAATCATTAGACACTCGTTTGAATTTTAGTACTGCTTACCATCCTCAAACGGATGGACAAAGTGAGCGTATAATTCAAACTTTGGAAGACATGCTTCGTGCATGTGTTATTGATTTGGGTGGCAGATGGGATGACCACCTACCATTAATTGAGTTTTCATATAACAATAGTTACCATACTAGCATACAGGCTGCACCTTTTGAGGCATTATCTGGGAGAAAATGCAGAACGCCTGTTTGTTGGGCTGAAGTTGGAGAGACTCAGTTATCAGGACCTGATATAGTCCTTGAAACAACGGACAAGATTGTCCAAATTCATGATCGCCTAAAAGCTGCTCGGGACAGGCAGAAAAGTTATGCAGATAAAAGACGAAAACCTCTAAAGTTTGAGGTAGGAGATAAAGTCTTATTAAAGATATCGCCCTGGAAAGGCGTGATGCGTTTTGGTAAGAAGGGCAAGCTAAGCCCAAGGTATATTGGACCATTCGAAATCATTGAATGTGTCGGCAGTGTAGCTTACAAGCTAAACTTGCCTGAGGAGCTTAATGGAATTCACAATGTGTTCCACATCTGTAACTTAAAGAAATGTCTAGCTGATGAATCGCTAGCAATGTCTCACAAAGACGTACAGATTGATGAAAGCCTGAGATTTGTTGAAAGACATATATCGATCGAGGATCGACAGGTTAGAAAGTTCCGAAAGAAGCACGTGCCTATAGTAAAGGTTAAGTGGGATGCCCGTAGAGGCCCTGAATATACGTGGGAGGTTGAGTCCACTATGCGACAAAAGTACCCTCACTTGTTTCAGTAAATCTCGGGGTCGAGATTTTTTTAAGGGGGTGAGGATGTAACACCTCGTAAAAACGTGCCCAATTGGGTGAAGACATGTGTCCTAAACTCTAAACATGTTAAAGTTTGAGTTTGGAGGACAAAGTTGTCAAATGATGAAACTATGTATGCAAAGGGACTAAAAGTGTCAATATGCCAAACTTGTGCCTCTGAATGACCACACACGATGAATATATTCTTAATTGGGTAAATTGTCAGACATATGAAGCCATTTGTGAAAGTAAACAAAAGTTTACAAGATACAGGGGTTAAACGTGTCAACATGTTAATTTTTACCTCTGAGTGGCATTTTAACGAACCCGGGGCTTCGTAATGTTCGATTATACTCCCAAGAATAAGTAATAACAAATTCACGAGATTTCGAGATCGTTATGTATTATTTACGTAAGTTTGCAAGAATAAGGGTTAAAAGTGTCAACGAGCAAAAACTAGTGTTTTCGGTGGTCGTTCAACGAAACCGGACCTAACGGTGTTTGGTTATACTCCCATGATCCTCTATAAACTAACTACAAGGGCCATTTGTGCCTAAAATGAAAGTTATATAAGTAATAAAGGACCAGGGACTGAAACTATCAAACCTGAAACATTTTTAACCTGAAAAGAGGAGTGTCGCGGGGCGCGTAGACCCCTGCCCATGTATCCTACGCGGCCCGCGAGAGAATGCCCAGCGTAGAAAAACACTACCAGCTGCAGGTTTCTGCATGTAACCGACTTAAAACACCTGAAACTCGATACCAGGAGCTTGTTGATAGTTTAATTTTACCACTAGGACACCTGTGATGAACCTAAAAACCCCCATAACACCTGTGATGATCTTGAATCATGATCCTCAACTATAAATAAGACTCCTTGGTGCCTTATTTCATTGCTCACATCATTTAAATCACGTCTCCTCTCAATTTCTGGGATTCCTGACCATAAGGAAGCTCATTCTAGTTGAAAAGATTAGCTAGGACCCTTTGTAAGTGTCTTAGCCCCCTCTTTAGTTCAGTTTTGTTATTTAAAAACCGAAAAGTCAAAGTTACGCAAAATGGCTTTGACTTTCGGTTTAGACTTAAACGGTCCAGCCATTGTTCGAGGCGAATATGGCTACGTGATCGTAATTAGGTGTGTATTAATCCCTAAAAAAAGGCACATCCTAATTACCACGTTTACTTAGTTAATTGCCGGGTCAAAGTATTTAATTAAAAAGTCCAACTAGCCAAGTTTTTAAATAAAAACATAATCTGATAATGTAGAAGGTATAAACCATGTTTTATCACTTAAATAACTTGGTAAATAATATTAGAACATGTCTAAACATGTTCAACCCAACAATTCTGAGTTTAGGGTCGGTTCGCAACCGAAAGTCGCAAAAGCTTGACTTTTGCTTTGACTTTCAGTTCTGACCCGATTAAGCTTAATTCCTTTATATTTTAAGCTTCCATTAGGACCATATTATGTTGTAGTATAACCCTCTGAGGTTATATTACCTGGTCATTAATTTTCTGAATTATATGCTAGTTTCCGTTATTATGCTTATAATTGACCATTATGCCCTTATAGTCAAAAATTGAGATTTCTGAATATATGATCATACAAATAGGTTAATTACTGATATATAAACATGTCAAAATTATTTTGACATAATTTTCTAGTCTCAAATTAAAGATATGCAAGATATCGTAAAATTGAACTTTTTATTAATTAAACTACACTATTGCGCATAAATCATGTTTAGACCCAAATTTTGGCACCAAACTCATTACCTAATGTTATGATATTATTTTTAGGGATTTTTGGAATATTGGGTCAGATTATAAACTGACCATATCATTGAGTTCTTGTATATATTCAATAAATGACGATAATACCCTTTTCGTTAATAAAATGAGTTTTACATATGATTAATATGCCAAACTTTTTCCTACTGATTTTATATAAAAAATAAAATATTTTAAACATTCAAGGCTGATCAAAATCTCAGAATTTCATCAACATTGCAAATATCGTCAATTGTCGACTTTTACGCTAATTAGGTGCATAGTATGGTTTAAAACCATATTTAACACCTAAGACTTGTTACCTACTGAGTTTATAAATAAATTTTAATATTTTTACAGTATATATAAGTCATGAACTCAGACTTCCAATTATGTCCTTAAAATCATATGTGAAATGACCAAAATACCCTTTCGGGGCATAGTTTGGCCAAACAATTTACTTTAAAACCTCTTTTATAAATATTAAAATGACCAAAATGCCCTTACGGGACTTAATTTGGTTTTAAATACTTTTTGGGCATATATGTTAACATCCTACTGATGTATTAATATATTTTAAGCATAATAACATATGAGACTTGTATATGGTTCATTCAGTTACCCGCTATGCATTTATGCATTCGGTTCGGTTTATGTAACTAGTTTACATGAATTAGCCGAAATGGGTTTAACCTTATCATTTTAACTTCCAAATCCAGAATGCTTTTAGTTTACCCATATTATACAAGTATCCAAACTTGTCGGGTCTAAATCACATTCTACTCTGGTCTTCGCTTAATCTAGCGTTCCGAACCGTTAAGTATCTTTCAAACTAACCGGTCCAAGTCTTTGACTTAAATAAAGACCCGTTAGTACCCTAATAGGTTAATAAACCTTCCATACAGATTGAGTAGCTTCGGTAGAAGGTACTTACATAAGGCTTTAGGAAACATACGGCTGAGTTACATCTTTACACATCTAGCTCAGGTAAATACTTTTAACTTATTTTCCCTTGTACGGGCTTGGGATACGGTATAATAATAATACCGCTTGGTCGGGTATGGAATCATTTAATCGGATTGTGATTAATAAATTACATAACCCGTTTTAATCTGTTTGGTTTGATAACATAAATATTGGGGCTTAATACGACCGTGTCCTGGATATCCTCGGCTCATTTCATTTGAAAATGGCCACGACCTATGCACGGGGTGTAGGCATACACCTGACAGATGCAAATTCTAAATAACCCACATGTTGGGGATAACTCCTTTGTGGGTTTTATAGTGGTGACTCGGTTAATCATGACCGGCTTCCAAACCGGCCCATATGTTTGACAAACACGTAAATTTGTATACAAGATTTTAATGAAAATTGTCCCAAGTTATAAATGGTTTGTGCCTTGTGCGCCTAAATCAATTTTCATAAACTCTTTTCAAACAAGTCGGTTAGTTGTATTTACCAGTGAAATCTGACGTATTTTCCAAAGACTAAGTGACAGGTACCTCTCGAAATTAGGCTGGAGCTACTTGGTGTCAAATAAGAGGATCTTGCAAATCCTTAGATGCCTGAAGTCTGTTATTTCAGTTTCTTGTATTTTGTTTTTATGATCCGCCTGTGGATCTCTATTACAACCAGTCTGTATATTCTTTTATTTCGGACACTCAGACATTATGGTTTGTAATAGTAATTATCTACCAAGCCTTCCGCTGTGCTATAATATTATGTTAATTGACTATGATGATATCAACTACGTCACGATACTCCCCACCGAGCCCACCGGTAATATGTGGAAATATCGGGGTGTGACACTTGTTGGCAAAACCGTGGTGATAGTTGATAATGGAACAGTGTTGGTTTGATGATATTTAGGGTGTATGCTGTGATGATTCTTGTGGTAAAAATTACTACATGTGTTCCTGTAGATTAAACGAATAAAACGGTGTTAGAAAATGTTGGATTAGATCCATTTTGATTAATGAACATGATGAACTGTTTAAAGGTGCTATGAATATTTGAAATTGTTGTGCTTTGATCTGATTTGGTAATTGTTCGGTATAATAAAACATGTTTGTAACACCTCGTAAAATCATGCCCAATATAGTATCAACACGTGTCATGGACTTTAAACGTGTAACGGATTGATTATGAGGGACTAAAGTTGACAAACGAAGAAAGTATATGTATATAAGGATAAAAAGTGTCAACATTTGATAATTTTTCCTTTAACAACCCTACACGATGTTTATACCCTAAAACAAATGTATCATGAAGCGTATGAAATCGTTTGTGGAAGAAAGTGAAAGTTTACAAGACGCAAGGGTTAAATGTGTCAACATGTTTAAGTTATACCTCTGAGTGACCTTTTAGAGAACCCGGAGCCTTGTAACGATTAATTATACTCCCAAGATTAAGTGGTAAAAATTTCACAAGGTTTCGATGTCGTATGAGAAACATACGGTAACTTTCGTAATTAAGGGGTTAAAAGCGTCAACGAGGCAAAACTTGTGTTTTCGGTTATCGTTTAATGAAACCGGACCTAATGATGATTGGTTATATCTCATGGATCATAGAAATATAAATTTCATGGTTAAAAGTGCTTAATATGGAAGAAATTACGCGTTAGAAAGTCTAGGGGGTGAAAATGTCATTGTTTGAAACTTGTTGATCAGATCAGCTAGTTGCTGGCGCTGCGCCACCACCTGGGCACTCCTCCATCGCGCGGCGTGACGGACTGCCAGCTCAGAAAAATCCTTTTTAAAGTGGCAGCTTACATGTTTGCTAAATTCCGCGAGTTTGTCACCCTCTAGCTGCTTGAAACACGTCCCTAGGCACTTGTTTTCATCCCTAAAGTTGCCATAACACCTGTAGCAATCTCCTTGATCCTCCATGGCTATATATAGAGCCCTTTGTTGCAACTTGTGAACTCACATTTGAGCACTTCACTTGAAAAGCTTCCAAACACTTGTTCTGGAGATTCCTGGAGCTCAAGACCACTTCCTAAGGACCCTTAGTCGTGCATAGGACTTCAGTAAGTGTCCTTAACCTTTCTTAATTCAGTTTTAATTAGTTTAATGGCCCAAAGTCAAACCGTCGTAATTAAGGTTTGACTTAGTGATTAATCACTAATGGTCCAGTAAATTCTCGAATTAAAAGTAGCTTTGAGTTGGTAATTATGTGGGTAATAAACCCTTAAAAGGGCACCCTCTGATTCCGACTCTAACTAGGTCAATTGTCGGGTCAAACTTGATTATAAAAAGTCAACAGAAAGCTAATTTTCCCATAAACACATAATTAACAATGTAGAAGCTATGAAACCTGTTTTATCACTTGTATAACTTGGTAATTAATGTAAGAACATGTCTAAGCATGTTCAACCCGACAATTTTCAGTATAAGCTCGGTTCGGAACCGAAAGTCGCATAAGTGGACTTTTGCTTTGACTTTCAGTTCTGGCCCATTAGAGCACATTTTAAAAATGCCTTAGAGCTTTATTAGGACCAGGTTACATGTTAGTATAACCCTCTGTGATTATACAACTTGGTTCATGGGTTATCCGATTCATATGCATGTTTCCGTTATATGCCTAGATGTTGACCAATATGCCCTTTTGACCTTAAAACAAGAATTTTGAAAATGTGAGAGGACAATAATCTTTATTACTGATTTATAAACATGTCCCTAAATTTTTACATCAGTTTGAGTTCTAGATTAAGAGTTATGCTCAATAGCATAATTAGAAAGCTTTTTATTAATTAAACGGCGCAACTAGCATAAAGCCTATCTAAACCCAATTTTTGATACCAAACTTTTCACCTACTGATGTAAAATAATATTTTGGGATTTTTGAAGATTTTTATTTATTTTTAGGCTGAGCATAACATAGGGTTATAGCTTTGATTCGGTAATTGTCGGTTTTGCCCTTTCGGCATATAAAATGAGTTTTACATAATATTTTTATAGCAAACCTTTTGCTACTGATTTTATATAGTAAATAAAATATTTTGAGTCTTCTGGAATGATAAAAATATCAGCTTTCCTTTAAAAACCCGAAAATTGCCTAAAACCGTCTTTTTACGCGTTTAAAACGCATAGTATGTATTAAAACCATTTTTCTCATATAAGACTTAATACCTACTGATGTTTTAAGAAAATTTTTATATTTTAACAGTAAGCAAAAGTTTTAAACTCATATTTCAAATTTTGACCTTTAAGCTTATGTGAAATTACCAAAATGCCCCTTTGGTGCATAGTTTGGTTATAAAAGGTAAATTTCACATACATGCCATACCCTACTGTTATGAATTATAAAAATAAGTATTTTACTGATTATAACAAACCTGAAACTCAGATTCATATTTAAACTCTTTTATAACCTTTAAAATGACCAAAATACCCCTACGGGGCATAATTTGAGTTTATATACATTTTGGGCATAATGGAAGGTATCTTACTGATATCACAATATATTTAAGGCATATTAATTTAGGAAACCTGTTTATGACTCATTTGGTTACCCGTTACACATTATTCGCGTTTGGTGCGGTTTATGTAACTAGTTTGCATAAATTATCCGAAACGGGTCAAACCCTATCATTTTCATCTCAAAATCCAGAATGTGTTTAGTTTACCCATATTATACAAGTATACAAACTTGTCAGGTCTAAACCACACTCTAATCCGGTCATCGCTTAATCGTGCGTTTTGAACCGTATATCTTCCTTTAAAACTAACCGGTCTAAGTTTCGGCTTAATTAAGACCAGTTAGGAATCTAATAGGTTATTAAAATCTTCGTTCCAGATTAGGAGCCCAGTAAAAGCTATCTGCACTTGCTGATTGAATACGGTTGAGATAAATTTGAATAATTGCTCAGGTAAATACTTTTAACTTATTTTCCATTATACGGGCTTGGGGTACGGTATATAAAATACCGCTTGGTCGGGCATTGAATTTTTTATCGTATGAAGGTTAATTTATTGATATGACCCGTTTAAATTGTTTTGTTTGCTTAAAGCCTTTGGGGGGTTAATGACCATGTCCCAGATATCCTTGGCATCATTCATAGAAATGGCCACGACCTAAGCACGGGGTGTAGGCATACACCTGCCAGTGCATATATAAATAAAAAGGTATAACCGCCGGTTTCGAGAATAACTCGCCGCGGGACTATATCATGTGGTGTGTCTATTAATCTTTATCCCGGTGTCAACCCGGGCTACGGAACGTATAACGAACATGTAATTCTTTTACAAGTTTATATATATAAATAATTATCCCAAGTTATAAAAGATATTTTGTGCCATGTGCATTCAAATCAATTTTCTTAAACATTTTCAAAAGGAGTCGGTTAATTGTATTTACCAGTGTAAACTGACGTATTTTCCCAAAAAGGTTAAGTGCAGGTACTAAACGGAATAGGCTGGCTACTCCTAGCTTCAATAAAGAGTCTTGCAAGCTTAGAAGTTAAATCTGTTGAACAATAAACTTTTGAACTTTCGATCCGCCTGTGGATCCTTTACAGTCCGTTTGTAATACTTTGATATTACTTATTATTCGGTTTGTAATGTGATTCATCTTTTGCTTCCGCTGTGCATTTAAATTGTGTTGTTTGACTATGATGATATCAACTACGTCACGATACTCCCCACCGGGCCCACCGGTAATACGTGGAAATATCGGGGTGTGACAATGTTAAGGTAATGTGATTGGTTCGTAGGGTTCTAGAAACATCAGCAATAGCTCCGAGTCGAGACCTATGGTTGCGACTCAAGACCACTTAGCTACAACTTGAAACCAGGCAATACACACAACAGGGGACTCGAGACCGGGTAGGTTGCGACTCGAGTTCTCCTGATCTCGACTCAGAGACTGACTCGAAACCTCAAGGTTTCGACTACGAACTGCACAACTCGAGACCTCAAAGATTTCGACTCGAAACCTATGATTGCGACTCGAAACCTCTATTTTCGAGTCGAGACCACATGGTTTCGACTAGACTGATTTAATTAGTTATTGGACTGTTAATTATTGAGCCACACAGTTATGGGCTGATTGGGTGTTATGTTTTGGGCTACACGTTACCATTGTTGTTTAACTGTTCATGTGTTAGGCTAGGCCCAAATCTTTATATGCTGGTTTGCCATGCGTGTTATGTGTTAGTTACGTGTAGGACATACGTGAATTATTTGTACCCAAAACCTGACCTATACTGGTAACCATGATAGGACGTGGTTGACCAGCGAACCAAACCAAGTAAACTGTCTGCCGAGCAAACCGAGGTGAGTTTACAACTTTTACTAAAAGCATGTGTTCTCGGTGGTTGGGAAACGGAACAAACAACGTTATCTCCTTGTGTGGGATACAAACACTTTTCTCCCCTTATGAGGGACGCTCAGTTAATTACTATTTATATTAGATGCAACAAGTGTACTAAACGAAACTATATCACGAAGTCCCTACTTACTATACCGATTAGTCGCCAGGGCCTGGCAAACGGGTTATTAGTTAATAGCGCTATTTAGGTCTCACCAGCCTCACACCGTGCCTGGATAGGATTGGTCGTGAACTAATAGACTTTGGCAAACTGTCAATGATGATAGACATTGACAAACGGGGCACATTACAAAAACGTACGTTCGCAAGTGTTCGGTATTACACAGTTTAGTAGCTTACATATGGGGCAGCTCCCCATGGCATGATATAAATGAGTAAATTAACTACTTAAACAAGTTTTTGGAATTAAAACTGGACAAACTCATGAACTCGCCAACTTTATGTTAACACCCTACTGCATACTTTGAAGGTACCCAGTGACTTAGGAGCTTGCAGCTTGGGGATGTGTAGTGGATGTCTTAATTCGTGTGTTGGGTTCTTTAATAATCATGAACTATGAATTTATGTTTAAACCATTTCACATATGCTTCCGCTCTTTACTTAAACTGTTTTGGACTTATAAACTTTGGACTTAAACTTTAAATTGTCACTAATCGTATTGGTTTGGTGAAACTATTTTACTATTATTATAATTGTTCAATATGATTGGTGTTTGGATCATAATCAGTCACACGACTCGCGGTAGTACTCCGCATGTGGATTTTGAGGGTGTGACATTTTTTGCTAGCCATGTTGGATCCAATGCTGATCTTCCTCATGCAGTTAATGGTTTGGTTGGAAGTAAAAACTTGAGTTGATGGTCTGGAAGTTTGATTGTAGAGATTTGCATCCGGTTATATGTTTGGATCTTCCACTATCTACATACCATAGGCTATCTAGGCATGTGGACACTCCCATTTTGGTGGCCATTAATGCAGATTCACAATTATTTTTGTAACATCCATCAAAATGGGTTTCCAAAATTCGACCCGCTTTGAAATTTTTCACGAATTTAATAACCGTGGAAAGATTTTTACTTTATAATTATCAACATAGTTATTTATATATTTAGTTAATTAATTTAATTAATCTTTTGCAATTTAATTTTTTTAATATAAACAAGTTAGAGTGTTTAGTTAGTACAATTAGTGTAATTAAAGGGTTTGATTGTAACTTTTTTTTAAATATTGAAATTTAAAAAGAAACAAAATATGGTGGACCACGAGACTCGAGCCCGTGTCCCACCCGTAACCAAACAAACATATAACCACTCCACCAATTGTCTAACCCAAGTTCCCCACACCTAATGGTCTAGTACGTAATATAAGAGTCATTTTATTTATATAAGATAAACGTGAGCAACCATATTTTATTAATGAAATCAAGATCATGAAAAATTAGTAATGTTATTGACGTAGGATATTCCTTGTCGAATATCATATTGCAAAATACAATCACTCCCCTATATAAATTTGGGTATCTTAAACCTTCAATAATTTTTATTGATTCTGTAATTGTGTATCAAACTCTAGGATTATTAAGGATTCCTTTATCTATGCCATGTGTTTCCATTTGAGTCCAAATCATTCCTTAATAACATTTAAACTGAAAAAGAAACCAAATCATCCCTCTTGCGGCCAAAACGAAATCGACCAAGTTAACAACTGTGTTTCCTTTCTTTCTTTCCCCGACTTTTCGAAGATTGAAGACGATTTACGCGTTTCCTTTTTTTTCAAGTTCATGAATCTAGAGTTATGGTGAAACACATACAAATCAAACATAGTTCCTTTCCATACTTAACGAGACGTTCGAAGGCTATAAAAGCCGAACCTCTCATCACTGTTTTACCCGTACACACCTTCACAACACGTCTTGAACATCTTGCACTTCGTCCGAGAACACGAAACAACTCGCCGGAGGAAATTGATTTGATACGAGTCGCCGCTTTCATGTCCGGACTAGGAGCTCTTGTCAACTGGAACTCACCGGAGTTCTACCGGAGTAAACAACACCCACCGGAACGAAAACCAACTCACCGGAGAATCCCGAAGTCGTTGGGGTCAACCGAGCTCGCCGTAATCGGAACTCGCGTGTTACTTACTCGGTATAATCCTTTAACAATATCCTAATTTTTGAGTTTTGAAATGTTTATGTTTGGTTTACTGTTCTGTGGACTGGGTTTTGTTAGTAACTAGTTTTTGCCCCGCCCGCGTTTCGGGGCAATAAGCCGAATATTTCTCTCTCATAACATGTATGTCTGTGTTTCAGTTACTTGTACATACTACTCATAACACGATCTCAAAAAAAATTACATCGAGTCAACCAATTAAAACAAAAACACTACCATACTTTTACTAAAAAAAACTAAAACGATGGAAAGACTATAATTTTAAACTGGGAGCAAAATTATAATTTTTCAGGACAAATGAGCATGTACCAGGCATGCCTGGACGAATAAAAATTACACCTATGCTCGTCCGCGTTGCAGGGCGTTAAATCAAATATTTCTTAGTTTCCTAACATGTATTCATGAATTTAGGTTACTTGTACATACTACTTATAATACGATCTATAAAAAAATACATCGAGACAACCAATTAAACGAAAACACTACCATAGTTTTGCTAAAAAAATTAAAGGAAAAATTACACTTTTCGTCCTTTATGTTTGTAGCTAGTTGCAATGGATGACCTTTAACTTGAATAATTACAGCCACAATCCTTTATTTTGAAAACTTGTTACATCTTTCGTCCTTTAGCACTAACTTGGTTAAAATTTTCAGTTAAATTTATTTACTTAAGGGCAGTTTAGTCTTTCTACTTAATTATTTACAGTATAAATAAAAAAATAAAATCAAATATAAATATCTTTTTCTCTCTTTCACTCTCTCTCTCTCTATCTCACTTTAAACACACTCTCTCTCTCTCTAAACAAACAACACAGACATCTCTGGTGAATCCCAATAACCCCCTCCTCCAAATCCAGCCATCACCGACTGTCACTCCCACACCGCCAAACAATCACTGATAGATTCAAACAAAATATAATTGCAATAATCTGATCAAAGAAATAACTCCTGTTTAGATTCACAAAATTAACAAGCCATTATTTGTTCTAACTTACAAAAAAGCTTGAATCCAATAACTCAAATCTTTCTCCACCACCCCTGTCTTCCGATTCAGATCCACCACCACAAACATGAAATCCCACCCCACAACCCCACCATCGCCAGACACTACAACTAGCTCACCACGTCTCCGATCTATTCATCCATCACCACCGCCTCCATCAGATCTATTCATCCATCACCACCCCTGTCTTCCGGACACACCGTCACCGCCATCAGATCTATTCATCCATCACCACCGCCTCCGATCTCCGGCCAAACCACGCTCACTTAGATCTGACGTTTAGCCACCGCCTCTCATCTCCCGTCTTTTAGATCTGTTCTTTTTGGGCGAGTTTGGATGTGGGGTTTCAAATTCAGAAGATGAAATCTGGATCTTGATTTTGGAACCTAATGAGAGGAGATTGGAACTTCCTGTAACTACACCAGAGAGATTCATATGTATAGATATAGATACAAGATCTTCATCGCCTAGATAGATTCAGATGTATAGATATAGATGCGTATCTAGAGAGAGAGAGAAAGAGTGTAAGATATGAGAGCATTCACATCCTGTCCTCCATCTTCACCTCCAAAATTTTGGAGATATTATAGTTGTTGATTAATGGCAACAGAGGTGATGATCTTAAATGTTGCAGGTTTGGATAAACCCTAAAATAGGTATTTGGGGGAGAAGAGTGGTATTTATATGGTGGGGGTAGTTGCTATGTGAATGGACATAAATGCCCTCACGTGCTCTGCACGTGATGTAACTTAACTTAATTTTCTAACTGGGTTTGGGGTAAAGGACGAAAGATGTAACAGGTTTTCAAAATAAAGGACTGTGGCTGTAATTATTAAAGGTAAAGGTCATCCATTGCAACTAGCTACAAACATAAAGGACGAAAAATGTAATTTTTCCAAAATTAAAACAATAACAGGTCTGTAATTTTGAGCTGGGGATAAAATACTAATTTGTCAGGACCAATGAGTGAGTGTTAGACAACTGCTTGATACAATAAAAGTTACATTGAGTCAACCAAACAAAATAAAACAGTACTATAGTTTTGCAAAAAAAAAAAAGTAAAACGATGGCAAGATCATAATTTTTAACTGGGGGAGAAATCGTAATTTTTGAAATGGGAGCAAAATCATAATTTTGAACAGAGGGCAAAATCGTAAAAATATTTCGAACTGAGGTCGAAATCATAATTTTAAACTAAGGGCAAAATCGTAAAAATATTTTGAACTGAGGGCGAAATCATAATTTTAAACTAAGGGCAAAATCATAATTTTAAGCTATGGGGAAAAACATAATTTTATTTTGAACTGTGGGCAAAAACGTAATTTTGAGTTGGGGCAAAATCGTAATTTTGAGCTTGGGGCAAAAACATATTTTAATTTTGAAGGGGGGCAAAAGCGTAATTTTAGACGGAGGGCGATACCGTAAATTTAAATTGGGAGTAGAATTAGAAATGAGTTTTTGAACTGAGGGCAAAAGCGTAAATTTTGAGCCAGGCCAAAAATATAATTTTATTTTGAATTAGGGGCAAAAACGTAATTTTTGTTGGTGCATGCGTCTGTCGACTTCGTCTTGTATCGAGTCTAGGACTAAAAATGTTAGATATGTTATACGTTTTAGAATGTGTTTAAGGTAATTTAGCTTGAACGTGGTGATTTCCCTTGAAAGTGTCTCATGACAGTTTCAAGCTAAATCAACATGTTGATTTCCCTTGAAAGTGGCATGTGTCATTTCAAGCTAAATCAACACCACTATAAATAGCCTTCAAGCTAAATCATTTGTAACTTTCAGAGATTTCTTCCGGTTTGCAACGAAGTGCTGCCGAAGTGTTGTCAGGTTGTAAATGTCATCGAATTAATAGAAACAACAGTTTAAAGTGTAAATCTTGCTGAATTGAACTCAGTTTGTTCGTTTCCGCCGCTCAAACTGAGATAAACTCTTCTGAACGACTCGTTCGGGTCTGCAAACGATCCTACAAGTGGTATCAGAGCTCAGGAGGAAGAGTTCTTACCAATTCAGCTTCATTTTTCTGATTTTCTACATCTTCTTTTCAAAATTAACAAATTTTTACGGTTAAAATCGGCTCAAATTCTCACATATTGTACGAAAACATGTTTTAACAAACCCTTGAAAGTTTCAGAACTTAATTCGATCATTTACTTGTTCAATCGGACCAAAATCAGATCGAAATGATGATGTCATTATCATTTCGCTTGAGTTTATGGGTTGATTTCGCTTGAGTGTTGACATTTTGATCCGATTTCGCTTGAGATTCTATAGATTTCGCTTGAAACTTGTGCTGATTTAGCTTCACAATGGATGTTTGTTGATTTCGCTTCAAACTGAAGTGTGAATTTCGCTTGAAAATTTCATGTGATATTTCGATTAAAAAATTGTTTGTTTACATTTGAGTGGGGTGTCAGTTTGCTTGTCAGATATATAGGTGCTGGTTCTATCAATTTTTAGTTTGCATGTGTTGTTTGTCGGTTTACATGTGATAACCTTTTAGATGTCAAATAGAATTGTTTCGATATTAAGGGTTGTCGGGTTGCATGTGATATCAATTAAAGTTTTTGCATGTGAAGTTGATAAAATGGTGCGGTCCAATCATATCGAATTCTAAAAGTTGTCGGCAAGTTTAAAAAAAGGAATTCAAAGTTGCATGTGATTCTTGAAATTGTTAAGTGTTGTCGGCAATTAACTAGTGAAATACATGTAATTTTTGCGAAAATTGTTAGACATAGATTTGCATGTGATCTGATCGATATTGTTGGCCAAATCAGAATATTAGAAATATAATTGAAATTACATATGCAATAGGTGATATAAGAGTTCACGTAGGGCATCAAAGTCAGTAAAGGAATTCATTTTTAAACTAATATGTGTGTTTTGTAAGCCCAAGTCATCATTCTCGGCCCAAATTGTTTTCCGGAATCATAGTTCACGGGCTAAATCATCACGGGCCAAGTCATAGTCTGTTTGATTTAAAGTATTTCAGCCCAAATTCAACGGCCCAAAACAGTTATACAAGTTGTTTGATACCGAGATTCGTTCAAGGTCGCGTGGTTTGAGTCGTGGTTTATGTTAGTTCGTACAATTTGAAGTTCAAAAGTTTCAAAGGGTCAAGTCATTTGCACGATTTGGAGTTTAGTCTGTCCGCGAATTTTCGACACGAGTTCTAGATCGATTCAACAGTTACACGCGTTCACATTAACTCATTTCATTTAGACTGATTGTTTGTTTGTTTGTCACCGAGGTGTTTGCCAAAGTATATCAAATTTTCGAAGACATGGAAAAGGAGTTGTTGAAGAAGTCATTTGACATGTTTGTAGCTTTTGACCATGAAACAACAAAGATGACCATTGATAGATATTGTCATTTAGTCGTGGAAATGGGAAGATTGAACATTAAGAAAGGCAATGATGAATGGATTGATAAACTTGCTGATGCATTACCACAGCAAAAATGGGGAACTTATCTGTTGATTGTAAAACATATGAGAAAACATGAAAACATGAATCTGGCACAGTTTATTCAGAAAATTGAAGAACATGAGTTGAAAGCAGAAGTTGAAGAAAGCTCAACAAACGAAACTGAGGGACAGAAAGCTGAAATAGAATCTGAAGAACCAGTGGTTGAAAATATTGTAGAGAAAATTGTTTAAGTAGAAAAGATAGTAGAAGTTGAGAAAGTTGTTGAGGTTGATAAGATAGTCGAAATCATTAAACCTTGTTTGAATTGTAAAGAATCTTGCAAAGCTTGTGAGGAAAAAGATATGAAGATTGCTGAGTTAGAGAAGATGAAAGAAGATTTACTGTCTGATGTGAAGTATGTAAAGGAGTCATACGATGTGCTGAACAACACAGTTGATCGTCTGAAAAAGACAAATACAGAAATTGAAAAGGCAATGGAGAAAATGAGTGCAACATTAATGACAAAGCAGAGTGTTATCAATGAATATATTGAAGACTGTGCTAAGCTGAAGAAAGAAGTGGAGCTTGAAAAGATTGAAAGTGAAAGGATTAAACGATTACTATTGAGTTATACTACATGTGATTATCTGATTGATTGTGTTTATCCTACTGTTGCAGGTTTGGAAGCTTTCAAGAAGAAGAAAGACAAAGAAGAGGACACTGGTAAGTCACAAAGTGTCAAGTATAACAGATGTCCGCCCCCAATTCATGAAACTTATTCTCCCAGAAAGCCAAATGAGGAACGAGTAGACAAGGCTCTAAACATCAAGTTAAAGTCTGAAATCATTGATGAATTACCAGACAATATTGATGTTATATTCACAGCGTCTGACACTGATCATGAGTCTGAGTTAATAAAGAAAGTTGTCGATCAGGTGTTGGATACGGATGAAGAGTCAAAGTCGGAGTCTAAATCTAAGAGTTCGAGTTCGTCAGAAAAGAGTCCGAGTTCATCAGAAAAGAGTCCGAGTTCACCGGTTAACAGGGTTTACAATAGAGAATTCCTGTTATCAAAATCTAATTTGAATGATGGATTAATCAAAGTAGCTTATACTTTGTATGATTCAGACAAATTATATTCTGATGAGGAATTTCCAATAAGAAGTGTTAAAACTGAAATGATCAAACAGGTTTTCAAATTAACAGAAATTAATATTTCTGAAATAAAAGATTTAAATCTTGCTGAAAAACCTAAAAAGTACACTTCAAGAGTTCAACAGAGATTGAACAAGAAAAAGGGTTACAGTTCTGGTTCAGGTTATCGAAAGAAACCGAACCATAACCGTAATTACAAAAAGAATGGATTAGGTTTCAATTCTTCAGAAAATTATAAAAATCAGAAAACTTATAAACCAAAAACAAAATTTGTTTCAGGAGGAAGTTCAGAGGATGAACAGAAGAAACCGTTTTGGAAGCAGTCCAATCAAGAGTTTCTTGCTGAAGTGAAAAAGAATGTGAGAAGGTTTGCTGAAAGAGTTGACAGAAGAACCTGTTTCAAATGCCAAGAAGTTGGACATATAGCTTGGAATTGCCCCAAGGCCAACTACCAAAAACAGGAAGTTTCTTCTAACTTTGTTTTGAGAAAGACTTGTGTTGATAAGAAAGAACAACCTGTGAAAAAATGTTAAAAAGTTTGAAAATTCTACTTCTGAGGAAGGAGAAAGTTGAAAAAGGTTTTACAAAAGAAGAGGTGATTTGAGTAAACAAAAGTGGGTGGTTAAATCTGAGGGTAATTCTGACAATGAATCTGATTCCATAAAATCAGAGGAGTCTTTGGTTGAGAAAAAGGTTGTGAATTCCGTTCCAGAGGTGAACGATGAGAATTTTCCCCCATTGTCAAAGGAAAATTTGATAAAGAAAGTGGGAAAGGTAGAGATCTCAAATCAATTATTCGCTGATAAGGGAGATTTTGATGTTGAGAAGGTTTTTAATGGAAAAGTTAAACATATTTTTGGAAAGATGGTTGACATGAAAGTGAAGGATGCTAAAGAATTTTACAAATCAAAATGTTGGTGGGACAGATGTTTGTCACCAAAATCACCCAAGGCTGGTCAGGCTTGGGTGACAGCATTTTCACCATAAATTCCTGACTTGCCGGAGCTCCCAGGTTGGTAAGAGTGGAGCAGGAATCGGCATATTTCTTAGCAAATGATCCTATAAGTGGTACAGTTGGTAAAGTACAGGTGATATCTTTGAATTGTTATATGTTGATTTACAAGTGGTTATGGTTGGTGAATGAACCTATAAGTGGTTGAAAGAGGTTTTCACTTTCAAGTGGTTAATCAAGGTCATTAAGTTGAACTTGATTGGACCATACTTACAAGTGGTATTTTGGAGAACAATGTGATGAACCCCTAACCTACAAATGGTTTCTTAAAATCAACAAAACTTATTTTCCAGAAAAACCATTTGATTAAAACAAACTTAAGTGTTTTGAAATCACAATGGGAAAATAGTTTGTTGTGAGGGAGAGTTTTGATTGTTTATGCCAAGTGGATGGCGATTTGAAGCGATTTGAAGCGATTTGATATCGGTTGTCACTTTATTGTAGAGTTTGTTTTCAAATTTCCTAAAATGTGTTTGCATTTTAGGGGGAGTAAAAATTTTCAGAAAATCCAAAAACATTTGAAAATTTGAAAAAAGCCAAAAACATGATAAAATGAAAAAGAGTTTTGTTGTGCAAAAAGAGGAAATGATAGTACATCAGTGGACTATCACAACATGCTAAAGAAATGGAAAGTCAAATGTGATAAACGATCTCACTGTGGATGTGTGAGTAGGTTTTTGCACATTTAGTAGATTGTGACGAGATATAAACCTAAATTTCAAACTTGCTTAATTCATGGGTAACATCTCTCGGATATATGGTTAACCCCCGAAATCTTGTTTGAAAGGTCTCATAATCTGATATACTAGGTCTTTATACTCAATGATGTCTGGGGTATTATTCCAGGACTTCTGCTGAACGGTAGTTCTGACCTAGTCCTTGGATAATACTTTCCGCAATGCTTGAAACATAGCATAAACCCTCAGCATGCTGATGAAACAATAAAATTGATAGTCGCTGCTGTTGTAGCTAAAAGATCCTCTAAAAGGGACATTCCTTAAAGTCGAAGCTGATATCTCTCTGCGTATACGGAAGTATCGACCTGAGATCCCTCGGCCCTCGCATTACCTAATTTATATACATATATCATTGGTGTCATAATTACCTGTAAGACTGATTATTGGGATCTAGATACGGGAGTATATTCTGAGGTGGGACACGCGAATAAGTTTAAGTATCTAAGACATTAATCTCGTATCTCGAAACAATTGAACTTTGTGTGAAAATTTAAGTGGATCAGTATACTGACAATCTAAGTGAATCGTTTAAAACATAAAATGTTTAAAGCTTAACGGTGTTGGTGATTTGTCTCATAAACTGATATGATCCTCTTACACAAACTCACAAAAATATTATTTGTAAATATTTCTTTGCTGCATTTCATTTCGGTTATTTCAAAAAATCCAAAAAGAGTTTCGGTGTGTTTTAGCATAAAGTTTGAAAAATTCAAAAAGATTTTAGACGACTGATGTTGAAAAGCTGATTTTCAAAATTCCGAGTGCTAAACGTGACGAACAGGTTTGGAAAATTGTGTTTGAAGTTGTGATAAATGGAAATGATAATCATTCAAGTGATTTATCAGAAATTGACATGATAAATCTTTATATTCAGGGTTATGTCTTCAAGAGTTTAGCAAAGTTTCTAAATTTGTTATATCTTATCTTTTATGAAACTTACTTTTGGGTAGAGAATATGCAGGTAAGTCAGGTTACGATACCTGAACCTGTGAAAGTCAGACTACGATCCCAGCACAAGTTGAGGGTGAGTCTGTTAGAGAAAGAGAGTCTAAAGATGCAAGAGCTAGGAGCCAGAGATTCTGAAAGAGAATTGGAGATAGGATAGATCCAGATAGAGATCCTAAAGGGAGCACAAAGACTGATAAAGACTGAAGATTGAGAAGACTCGACACTTAAGACTCGTCAACATTCGAGGGGGAGTCTGTTGGTGCATGCGTCTGTCGACTTCGTCTTGTATCGAGTCTAGGACTAAAAATGTTAGATATGTTATACGTTTTAGAATGTGTTTAAGGTAATTTAGCTTGAACGTGGTGATTTCCCTTGAAAGTGTCTCATGACAGTTTCAAGCTAAATCAACATGTTGATTTCCCTTGAAAGTGGCATGTGTCATTTCAAGCTAAATCAACACCACTATAAATAGCCTTCAAGCTAAATCATTTGTAACTTTCAGAGATTTCTTCCGGTTTGCAACGAAGTGCTGCCGAAGTTTTGTCAGGTTGTAAATGTCATCGAATCAATAGAAACAACAGTTTAAAGTGTAAATCTTGCTGAATTGAACTCAATTTGTTCGTTTCCGCCGCTCAAACTCAGATAAACTCTTCTGAACGACTCGTTCGGGTCTGCAAACGATCCTACAATTTTAAACCAAGGACGAAACCGTAATTTTTAAGCTGGGAATAAAATTAAAGTAAAAATGGGTTGGTCCAGTAGGGAAGTGCCTATTCCCTCAACTTCAAAAATGTATATGTAGGATAATGAGGTAGAAGAACAAATAATTTAATATTAATATAAGGGTAAATTACTTTTTGAATCCCTGTGTTTTATGGGTTTTAATCACTTGAGTCCAAAAGCAAAAAGTTTAACTACCTGAGTCCCCATAAGCATTTTCTTTAACCATTTGTGTCCAAATTTCTAACACTATTAGAATTTTTTAGTTAAGTATTGTTAAATTATCAAAATACCCTTATATTTAAAAAATAAAAAAACTCTCTCTTTCTCTTTCTTCACCCTTTTTATCTCTGGTCATTCTTTCTCTCTCTTCCACTTCTTCTTTCCTTTTCTTCTTCCTAGAGAGAGAAACAGTTAAGAGAGAAATCTGGTGCTTCCGATCTGTTCCAACGACAGATGGTTCCGACGACGACGATTAACAAATCACGATGCTTCCGATCTGTTCGCACAACGATTGACAGATGGTTCCGGTGACGACGATTGACAGATCACGATTTCTTCAGGCGTTTGAGTCTCCGGTGCTTTGGTGATTAGGGTAGATGAGAAGAAGGAAGGTGATGAACAGTAACATATGTGGATTTCTTCAGACGGTTGAATGAACTTTTGATGCTTTGATCTTCATTTTCGTCTGTTTTTTATGTTATGATCATGTTAATGGTAGGTTTTAGGAGAATTTTGTGATATTTGTTGGATTGTGTAACTCGATTTTGTTGGCGGATGAAGCTGGAGAAATTGTTGTGTTTGAAGTATGCAGGTAAGAGGCGTTGGGAGAAACCTGATAGAGAGTGTAAAACCCGTGCCTTAAAATGCGTTATATTACGTATTTTATTATGTTTTAAGCGATTATGTATCGTGAATGTGATAACTACAAGTATTGGTAATTTTGCAGGAAAATCGTTTAATTCGGTGAAGTTAGGACACCTGGAGGTGAAGCGGAACTACTGGGAATGATAAACAATGCGAAAGATACCATTCGGTAGATGTTCGGGTCAAGACATGGCTTGGATGCGCAAGAATTATGAATGAATGAAGTCTACGGGCTATTGGGTCTTTTGATGAAAGTTGAAATCAATGTTTATATGGATTTGCGGTTTGGCGACGTAGCCTACGGTTGTGAAACCGTAGGTTACGGTTCATGTATGGTAGGCAAAATATCAACAGAAGTTTTTAAACATAACCTACGCTTTGAGAAACGTAGCCTACGGTGGTATGTTTGTGCGCATGTGGAATTGCTTGATTGAAGAATTAAAGGGGTTCAAACCTTATCACATACACATGCATTTTTAGCTGACATATGAGACTTGTGGATTTTATTGATTGGGCCGCCAACATAAAAGTGAGACATCACAAAACAACATATGATCTCACATGATTATATATATAAGCAAACAAGGAAGAAAAGGAAGCAGACTCTTAACCCATCACGTGCACATGGGGACACATTATTTATGGAATAAAATAACGGGTGAGAATCAAATATTAAGTTTATTTTGGCTAGGAAGTATAGAAAGCAATAAGATTAGGACATGTGGCAAAATTTAAAATAAAGAGGAATGATATTTTAGTCAATCTTATCATTTTCTTCTTTCTTCTTCTTCTTCCCAGTAACATCAAAACCCACAATTTTCAAAACTCACTATCTTCAACCATTTCTTCACGTTCTATCTCAATAATCACTACATTATAGTGCGATTTTGGTCACCAATCAATGATTCAAACACCCGATCAACGTGTTCTTCAGCTTTTTTGAAGAAAACCCAGTTTAATTTCATACAAAATCTCGTTTTTTCCGGTGATTTTGAAGACAATCACTCGATCCGTTCGATTCGATCTCTGATAAGTGTTTCAATCATTCAAATTTCGTCAATCGTTGAAGAAACCGACTTCGATCCATGTAAGAAATTCTTTAATTTCATTTTTATTATCTGGGTTTTTGATTTAGTCATTGCGTTTTACGATCTTGACGGGGATCCGGGGGCAGCGCCCCTGGTAGCAGGGTCCCAGGGGCGGCAGCCCCTGGCGGGGTCCAAGGGGCAGAGCCCCTAGCTGGGGTTGAGACAATTCACAGCACAGACAAAACTATTGTCCTGGTTCAACGCGTTTTAGATATAACACTTTTTTTTGGTGTTTTTAGGCCATTGCGTTTTAGAACTAAGACATTTTTATGTGTTTTCTAGCCATTGCGTTTTAGAAAAACACATTTTTGAAGTGTTTTTAGTCATTGCGTTTTAGGTAAAACACATTTTTAGGTGGTTTCAGTCCATTGCGTTTTAGAGAGAACACTTTCTTTTGTTTTTTTAGGTCATTGCATTTTAGAAAGGAGACATTTTTAAGTATTTTCTGGCTATTGCGTTTTATAAATAAGACATTTCTTTGTGTTTTTTGTGCATTGTGTTTTAGGTAAAACACATTTTTATGTGTTTTCAGTTCATTGCGTTTTAGAAAACAGACATTTTAAGTGTTTTCTGGCCATTGCGTTTTAGAAATAAGACTATTGTTTGTGTTTTTTGGTGCATTGCGTTTTAGGTAAAACACATTTTTATTTGTTTTCAGTCAATTGCGTTTCAGAAAGTACACTTTCTTTTGTGTTTTTAGGCTATTGCGTTTTAGAAATAAGACATTTCTTTGTGTTTTCTCGCCATTGCATTTTACAAATAAGACATTTCTTTGTGTTTTTTTGTGCATTGCGTTTTAGGTAAAACACATTTTTATGTGTTTTCAGTCTATTGCGTTTTAGAAAGTACACTTTCTTTTGTGTTTTTAGGCTATTGCGTTTTAGAAATAAGACATTTCTTTGTGTTTTCTGGCCATTGCGTTTTACAAATAAAAAATTTCTTTGTGTTTTTTGTGCATTGCGTTTTAGAAAAATGTCACTTTTTAAGGGTTTTTTTCCATTGCGTTTTACGCAACTGGGTTTTTTCCATTGCGTTTTACGCAACTGGGTTTTAATTTTTTTTTCGAAAATATAGCAATAGTATACTCGTTTTAAAGATAAAAAACGCTCGTTTTTTTGGTGCATTTTTTATAAAAAAATAATGTCGTATGAAAGAGTTATTAACGTTTAGAAAATGGGGGAGGGGAATTGGATGAGAGAGAAACTATTGCCTATTGACTAGAATGCCCCTAAACAAACTCACGCGCCTCTTTTCTTTTTTTCAATTTCTCTCATTTAATCTTAGCCCTTGATTAACTAAATGGATGGTTAAAATTACTTTTTAGCCTTTTTAACCAAATAAACTTCCTATTATATCCTACCTATAAAATAACATAAGTCTCATCATAATATACTATAAAAGAATTGGGGGCAGCCGACTAAAACCCACACGTGAAAAGGAGGTTGGTTCTAAATGATCACATCATCGCAGACATCAAGAAAAAAAAGATATTATTGGATGTTTTCGAAAAAGTGAGGGGATCATCACGTGGACTTCTACTTGGGCCATATTGACATGAAGGAGGGCTTGGACTATTTGGGAAGACTTAGTGGGCTTGTGGAAGGCTTGGACTCCATACACGCATGAAGAAGGGCGGCAGTAGAGGTGCAAACAAGCTGAGCCGAGCCCGAGCTCGACTAGGCTCGAGCTCGAGCTCGTTTACCATATGAAAGCTCGAGCTTGAGCTCGGCTCGATTCGAGCTTTATTTCTAAAGCTCGAGCTAGGCTCGAAGGTAATTTTTCAAGCTTGAGCTCGGCTCGGGCTCGACTCGTTTAGTATTTATTAATTAATTTATATTAATTATAATTATTATTTTACATATAATTTAGTTATTTTTTATATTTATATAAATGGTAATTATTATTATATAAATATATGTTTAATATATTAATAAAAAAATATATAAACAAAAAGCTCGATTAGGCTCGCGAGCCGGCTCGAGCTCGATAAGTGAAGCTCGGGCTCGAGCTCGTTTACTAAACGACCTTGTTTTTAGGCTCGAGCTCGAGCTCGTTTAAGCTCAGCTCGATCGAGCTTTTTTTCGAGCCGAGCACGAGTAGCTCGCGAGTAACTCGGCTCGTTTGCACCCCTAGGCGGCAAACTTCTTTGGGTTTTGGAGGCCGCCCACGCATACAACAATTTGAGGAGGTCCCTCACATGTGAATGAAAAAAAAAAACGATAAAAATCACAATCATCTTTGGACGCCAGAAGGGGGACGAAAAATTAGTAGGAGAAGACATTTTTTGGCACAACATTCCACCATCTTTAATCATTCCATACTCCAAATCGACGATCAAGACGATGGTTTCAACCGTATTTCAAGTGTGCGAAGACCAGTCAATCCACATGAGCGGCTAGTCTTTTTAATGGTTTCCTCTAGATGGAGGGTTTTTTGTAAGTTAGATGATACTATGTGTTTGCTATAATCGTTTTGACTTGGTGATCTAAGCATTCGATGCTTTTTACCTTGATTTGATTTATTGATTGCAAACAATTGCATTTATTTAAACCTTGATTTCTAAGCATTCAGTTTGTCACACCCCGACCACGTAAAACAACAAACCGTGGCGGAAACGTCGGGGAGTGTTGTAACAAAATTATTGTTTCAAACCATGGATACAAAGAGTTTCGTTTTATTAAATATTAAACATTGTCTTAAGTTAAACAAACAAGTCAAACACAGTCTATTATCGTTATTAAATCACTAAGGCCTCGTCCGGTCCTAAGTGAGCATGCATCCTATTCGCAATCAACACTAAGCAACTTCACCTGAAACATATGTAAAAACAAAGTCAGCAAAGAAATGCTGGCGAGTACATAGTTTTTGCGTGAGTATCAGATTCATGGCTCGTTTGTATGTTGAAACAACTTGTATGACTTTGTTAATTGATATTAGAAAAAAAAAAAACCTTGTTTTGTAACATATTTGTATTGTAAATGAATAACCGAGTCAAAATAGATTGGTCATAATTTATAAACCTCGATGCCATGAATCTTAACCCAAAACAATTGTTTATGTAAACCAAATCATAAATCATTCTTGTAAGAAAAATCGTATGGTTTATATAGTTTCGTAACCATCGTTGTGTGACATCGTTTAACTCGTTCTCGTTATAGATCATCGTTCATTTGTTTAAATCGTTCAAAATCGTTCAATCGTTCTCGTTTTAATTGTGAAAACTACTTTTGGTCGTCTCGCTAATAACATTCAAACCTTTGTGACTCGTTCATCGTTCAACTCGTACAACTCGTATTAACAAACCACCAAAGGGTAAGTTAACAATCATCAGATTCAGTCGTTACCCATCTAACCCATACATAACCATGGGTGAGGTCTGATAACGGGATTTGTCAGATCCTATGGTACCATAACCTAATACTGGTCGGCTTGATCAATGCTAATGAATGTCATTCGTTATGTAACTACCACCAGCAAGTTTGTTCACATTATCGAAATCGTTATTAGTTTTGTATAAACCATCTCAATCGTTTTGAAACCATCGTTAGAATACTGAAATCGTTTTGATACATATGAATCACCCCAAAACAATCGAAAACAGTAAAAGTGGGGATCTATGTACTCACCTTCGGGTGCGTTTTTAAATGTTAACACAATCCCTCAAATTGTTTATCCGCCCTAAATTAAATAAGAATGATTTTAATAATCAAAACCCACGCTTCGACATGCAAAATGCTACTTATGTCATTTCTGTTTTAATATATATGAAACTGGACTGTTTTCGGACATTTAAATAAAATAGTTAACTTATTCCAAAAATTCCCAGATTTTTACAGAATGCCTTAAACGATCCAAATATTATTGTGTAAAAATATTGGGGTCCAGTTCGTTACCGATATGATATAAAAATTCATTTTCCGGACTGAAATCAGATTTATCTTTTTCTGACTGCAGTCCACGGAATAATTTATTTAAAATTCATCGAGAGTCCGATTTACGAAATTCCAGTGAGAGAATTACAAATACATCGGTGGTCATCTACAAGACAAATTTCATGATCTAACTCTACACAGAATTCAAGTTATGACGGAAAACAGGACGCATATTTTCAGCAGCAAAAATGCAGCTCTAGCTGCTGTTACGAAATGACACTTTAAAAATTGTAAACGGAGTCCAAAAATTATGATTCCAGTGCCATTAGAACCGTATTTCATAATAACATGTTACAGACTCAAGAAAATCAGTTTTTTGTTAAGTTATGATCTGGTTACGGCCAGTTAAAGGCGGCTGAAATGCAAATCAGCATGCTTTTTGTAGTATAAGTGCCATTAAAAAGTATACTTACGACTACCATTCATTCTAATAATGATCTATCTCGTAACATAAGTTATTTACAGCAGATCATTGTTTGTATTATTCAGATTTATCATGATTACTTCATTATTTTATCAATACTTCAACACTAGACTAGTTTATGTTCAAGACTTGTTTATGTTCATTAGAGTTCTTAACCTTTCATCATTCTTTCAACTATTAAGCACCAAAAATATGAACAAGATGAAGATCTAAGGCACTTACTACTAGCACAAGGCTAGGGGAGTTTCAAAGCGTAAAAGTGGTGGATAAAAGGAAACTAGAGTGGTCCTTGAGCTTCCGAGTGCACCAAGCTTGCTTGTTGGACCTCTTGCACCTTTGAGTATATGAAAAATGGCTTGAAGGGAACTTGATGGTGGGTGTATGGTGGTGATGGGTGGCTGCCGAAAGCAAGAAGAGAGGAAGAGAAGGAGTTTTGCAATTGTTGTTGTGAGAATGAGAGTTGTAGTGAACTCATGGTCCATTAATATAATCCTCCAACATGTTATAATCCACTAGATATTGTGTCTCATGAGTACAATGCAAATCAAATAAACAATTAGGGAAAATCATGGGAGGTTTCCCATGTGTCATAACCGGTTGGGGGGGGGGGGGGTTTGGTCTAGTTGGATTGTAATGGATGGTTAGTGATCTAGTTAGGAAATAAATGAAATAATTAAAGGGTTATGGTGTGTTATGAATTTTATAGTGTGTTAGGGTGTTCGGGGACCCTAACTAGCTTAGAAAAATAGGAACAATGCTTCTAGCATTATTTTAGTGTTCCGGGTAAAGTCCGACTGTCTGGTTAGATAGCGTTCCGTTAAAGTGTTTAACTAGTCCGAAAAATGTCTTATATATATATATATTTGTAACACAAATTATTCCCGGCACTTAGGAAAGCATACATGACCATTCTGCCATGTTTTTGCATTTTACTAACATAATAAAATGCTGAACTTTTAATAATAAATGCAGGATTCTGCATTTATAGTTTGTTTTAGGCACTTCTCGGCACTGTAACTATCACCTAGTGACGCAGTTTTGTCGTAAATAGCTATTTAGTTCAAATAAATATGTTTTTGCCATACCGAATCCTTCGAAACTTATTTCTAAGTTATGTAAAGGATATTTAGGGTACGTTCAGCTTATGTGACAGTTCCGGAGTGTACGTCGCGTTAAGCTGACTGCGTTTATGCACCAGTTTGCGTATAACCTTCCAGGAAGTGATTTAAAGCTTGAAATCGAATTCGAATCAAATTGTAAAATTATTAAACACAATTGCACATATAATAACACCAAAACACATATAATAACACTAAAGCACAATGTTTTATTGATAACTGACATTGTTTTACATAATACGATGATTACAGAACACAGTTGTCACAGTCTCCCCTACTTTAGGAAATTTCATCCCGAAATTTTATTTAGAGGATTCTTGTGAAAACAAATGTGGATATTTCGCCTTCATCTGGTCCTTACGTTCCCAAGTAAACTCGGGGCCACGTTTGGATTCCCAGCGAACTTTGACCAAATGAATCCGTTTGTTCTTCAACTGTTTGTATGTACGTTCCACTATCTCCACATGTTTCTCGACAAAGTGCATCGTTTCGTCGATTTGAATCTCATCGTGAGGAATGTGAAGATCAGCATCAGCTAAACACTTTCGCAAATTGGACACGTGAAAAGTCGGATGAACATTTCCAAGCTCTGGAGGTAGCTCTAGTCGATAGGCAACTTTTCCAATTCTTTCAACAATCTTAAATGGTCCAACATATCGTGGTGCAAGTTTTCCTTTCTTTCCAAATCTCACCACTCCCTTCCAAGGTGAAACCTTGAGTAGGACACGGTCTCCGATTTGAAATTCCATGGGCTTGCGTCCCAAATCTGCATAACTCTTTTGACGGCTTCTAGCTGTCACAAGATTATCGTGGATTTTCTTGATTTTGTCTGTTGTTTCCAGAATGAGCTCAGGTCCAGTAAGCTGAGCTTCACCGATCTCATTCCAACAGACGAGTGAATGACATTTTCGACCGTAGAGAGCTTCGAATGGTGCCATCTTAATGCTAGCATGATAACTATTATTGTATGAGAACTCGATCAATGGCAGATGAGAATCCCAATTACCACCAAAGTCTATCACGCATGCTCTAAGCATATCCTCCAAAGTTTGAATCGTCCTCTCAGATTGACCATCTGTTTGGGGATGATAAGCAGTGCTTAGATTCAGTTGGGTTCCCAACGCAGATTGCATGGTCTTCCAGAAATGAGATGAAAACCGAGCATCACGATCGGAAATGATATCTAAAGGAACACCACGTCGTGATACAATCTCGTCTACATAGATCTTGGCAAGCTTTTCAGCAGAGAAATCCTCCCGGATTGGTATGAAGTGAGCAGATTTTGTCAAACGATCAACTACAACCCAAATAGCATCGTGACCTTTAGACGTACGCGGTAACTTAGTAATAAGATCCATTGCAATGTTCTCCCACTTCCAAACCGGTATCTCTGGTTGTACAAGCAAACCAGAAGGTCGTTGATGTTCAGCCTTGACTTTGAGACAAGTTAGGCATTTTGATACATACAAGGCAACATCCTTCTTCATACCAGGCCACCAGAACTTAGTACGAAGATCCTTGTACATTTTATCAGCACCAGGATGGATAGAATATCGAGACTTGTGAGATTCGTCCATTACTAAGGTGCGAAGGTCGTCCTGATTCGGAATCCACAAACGATTCTCAAAATAGAGTAAACCATCGTCTTTCCTTTCGATTTTAAGCTCAAGTTGAAGCGGTAGTTCATATTTCAATAAGTCTTTGATCACACAAGATCGTTGAGTTTGAAGAACACGAGATTGAATATCCGATAGAGTTCAAACAGAATGAAGCTTGACTCGTTCCTTTCGACTAAGCGCATCGGCTACGACATTCGCCTTACCAGGATGGTAGCGGATCTCGCAATCATAATCGTTTAAGAGTTCAACCCAACGTCGTTGCCTCATGTTCAGTTCCTTCTGATTGAGAATATGCTGGAGACTTTTGTGGTCTGTGAAAACCACACACTTCGTTCCATAGAGGTAGTGTCTCTAGATTTTAAGCGCAAAAACCACAGCTCCTAATTCAAGATCATGAGTCGTATAGTTCTTCTCGTGAACTTTCAACTGTCTAGACGCATAAGCTATGACTTTACCTCGTTGCATAAGAATGCAACCAAGTCCTAGATTCGACACGTCACAATAGACAACAAAATCATCATAACCCTCAGGTAGAGATAGAACAGGAGCATCACAGAGCTTCCGTTTCAGCGTTTGGAAAGCTTCTTCTTGCTTAGGTCCCCACTCAAAAGGCTTATTTTTCTGAGTCAAAGCAGTGAGTGGAACCGCGATCTTTGAAAAGTTAGAAATAAATCGTCGATAATAACCAGCAAGACCAAGAAAAGAACGAACTTCTATAGGTGTCGTCGGTGTATTCCAATCCTTAATCGCAACAATCTTGGATGGATCTACATGAATACACTGCTCATTGACAATATGACCCAAGAACTGAACTTCTCTAAGCCAAAATTCACACTTGGAGAATTTAGCAAAAAGTTGTTCCTTCTTTAGTAGTTCCAATGTCAAATGAAGGTGTTGCTCGTGCTCTGCTTGAGACTTTGAATAAATGAGAATGTCATCGATGAACACAATGATGAACTTATCTAAATAAGGTTTACAAACCCTATTCATTAAGTCCATGAAGATAGCTAGGGCATTTGTCAAACCAAAGGGCATGACAGTGAACTCGTAGTGCCCATATCTTGTACGGAAAGCAGTTTTGGGGATATCTTCTTCGAACA
This sequence comes from Helianthus tuberosus, assembly GCA_030545235.1. Classification (NCBI taxonomy): domain Eukaryota; kingdom Viridiplantae; phylum Streptophyta; class Magnoliopsida; order Asterales; family Asteraceae; genus Helianthus; species Helianthus tuberosus. The sequence continues at coordinate 7,132,651 of CM060452.1, forward strand.
CGCGAAGTTGATGATACCCAGAACGCAGATCGATCTTGGAAAAACATGAAGCACCTTGCAGCTGGTCGAAGAGATCATCTATTCTAGGTAGGGGATATCGATTCTTGATGGTAAGCTTATTAAGCTCACGATAATCGATACACATTCGAAAAGATCCATCTTTCTTTTTCACGAAGAGGACAGGAGCTCCCCAAGCCGAAAAGCTTGGACGGATGAATCCCTTATCAGACAATTCTTGAAGCTGTTTCGATAACTCTTGCATCTCCGATGGTGCAAGACGATAAGGCGCTTTCGCAACCGGGTTGGCATTGGGTACAAGGTCAATATGAAACTCGACTTGACGAACTGGAGGCAAACCAGGTAGTTCATCGGGAAACACGTCTGGGTAATCTCGAACAATCGGAATATCCTGAATACTCTTGCTCTTGCCTTTCTCCTCGGTGACATGTGCCAAGAAAGCAACATATCCTTTCCGCAAAAATCTTTGGGCCTTCATACACGACATAAGCTTCAATCCACCAGATGGTTTCTCGCCACGAACTTCCAGAACATCGCCAGACGGAAAAGGAATACAAACAATCTTATCGAAACAAACCACCTCAGCATGATGTTTGGTTAATCAATCCATCCCCATGATAATATCGAAACTCCCGAGTTGCATCGGCGTGAGGTCGATGGGAAAAAGATGGTTATCAAGGTTTAACTGACAATCACGAATAACAGAATCGAGAACAAGAGGTTTACTAGTAGCAACTTCGACAGACAAGGGTTTCCTCAGTTTAGTTCTAGGTATCGCAAGCAAAGGCTCAAAAGATAACGAAACAAAACTTCTATCGACACCAGAATAAAAAAGAATGGATGTAGGTCGATTTTTAACAAGAAACATACCATTAACGACGAGGTTTTCAGCTCGCGCCTCGTTTGCATTCAGATTGAATACTCGTCCACGAGCGGGATTCGCATTCGCATTGACGTTGACATTCACGTTCGGATTTGTATTCGCATTTACCAACCTCAGACAGTTGTTGTGGAAATGACCATACTCTCCACAATTAAAACATGGACCCGGTGGGAATCTAGCAGCATTCCCCTGAACTGGGGCTTGAACCTGAGCAGCTTGATTCTGAACAATCTGATTCTGACCCGAACGACAGACGTTGGCCAGATACCCAAGCTTACCACACGTTGTGCATTGTCTACAAGCTTGTTGTGCAACATGATGACCGTTACAGCGAGCATAAGGAGGTGCGGTACCAGCATACACTTTCTTCGCAGGAGGTTGAGCTGGTGGGTTCTGAGGGTTCTGAGCAGTTTGTGCAGTTACTGCAAAATTCTGAGCACCCTTTCGCTTTCTCGACTTCTTCGAAGACTCACCCTTCTTACCCTTACCCTTTTCCTTGTCTTTAGCAGAATCAGTTGACTTCTTCTTATCACCCTTGCAGGTAAGTTTACCCTTCCTGACTTGCGACTCAGTCAGGGTAGCAGATAACTCGATCGCTTGACGAACAGTAGCAGGATTAACGCCAGTCACAATATCTTGTATGGAATCGGGTAACCCATCGATATACCTCTCTATCGCTTTCTCCAACGGGGTAACCATAGTAGGACACAAAAGACTGAGCTCCTCAAATCGATCCGTATACGTACGGTGTTCTCCCCTGTCTTGTTTCAGATCGTCAAACTCTCGTTCCAAAGCTCGAATTTTGTGACGGGGGCAGAACTCTCTCATCATGAGAGCTCGAAGCTCTTCCCATGTCTGTGCTAATGCCACTTCGGCACCCCTATCGCGCATCACTCCGTTCCACCAAGTAAGAGCACGCTTCTCGAACACACTTGATGCAAATTCAACTTTACGCCCATTCGGACATTGCACATGTCTGAATGTGTTCTCGATACTTTCAAACCATTGAAGGAGTGCAGTCGCTCCTTGTGACCCAGACAACTTTAACGGCTTAGCAGAATTGAAACTCTTGAAATTACATTGTGCATTGTTATTGTTATTGTTGTTGTACAGCTCGTGGATTTGGGTCACAACGCCTGGAAGCACATCAGCCATTTGTTGGGAGACAAGGGCTGCGAGTTCTTCAGCAGTAAAAGATTGTGCATCACATCGAGGAGGCATTGTCTAACAAGGAAATATGAGAAATGAGTGAGGTCGACAATTAGGAAAAACAAGAGAGGTATTGAAAATATCGACGAATCATAAGGAAGGCGATCATTTGTTCGTTACCTCAAACAAACAAACGACACGCAGTGACTAATCAAAGTAATGAATCAAAATAATGTATCGCGAAGACATGCTCGCCTATAAGTGAACACTCGCCCCAAGAGTTCTCAGGTAAGAGTGACTGGTCCGATTATGTGTATTTGTACGAACACTCTAGCCTTAGACAGAAAACTCAGGGTACAGGCATTCACTCTTCCAGTTTGCACGTGTTCACATTATTTAGACCCAAACTTTGACGAGATTTTGAAAACTCAAAAGGCACTAAGCCAAAAATGAGTCAAACTGGAAGGGTTCAAAACCTTCCAATAGAGGGTTCAAAACCTAGTAATCAATCATCCTGGAACGGATGATTAATTTTCGAAGCAGATTCATATTTTGTTTTTAAAATCTAAACGCAAATCAACTTGCGTTGGGGTCCTAGAAAGTTATAGTCTAGGTCAAAATTTTACTAATAATCTAATTCCCTATAACCATTGGCTCTGATACCAACTATTCTGTCACACCCCGACCACGTAAAACAACAAACCGTGGCGGAAACGTCGGGGAGTGTTGTAACAGAATTATTGTTTCAAACCATGGATACAAAGAGTTTCGTTTTATTAAATATTAAACATTGTGTTGGTGCATGTTTTATGACAACAGCTTAATAGTTTGATTATTTAGTCTTTGGATATTTTGTAATGGGCTTAGCATTATTGGTTAGGGAGTTTAATTGTTGTAATGGGCTTGGAGAATGGCCTGGCCCAGTCAAAGCCCATGTGCAAACCTTGTCCTATATAAACAAGTCTTGGCATAAGGGTTTAAGATAGACATTTGACAGACTTAGAGGAATTGAGAGAGAGTTAGAGAAATCTACAGAGAGTGGCTGAGAGATTTCTTGTGGGTCTTGAATTGATTGTAAACTTCATGTTGGATAATCAATAGAAGACCGGATTGAAAGTGTATCGTGTTGTTGATTCTGCTTCTACTCGTTTTCTGTGAAATCTGATCTAGAGGATTCCGCACTCTAGGTTAGATCGACGATTCTGTTACGATCCGCACGGACTAAGGGACCTACAATTGATATCAGAGCACTAGGCTCTAGATTTGCTCGGTTCAGAATCGTTTTCTGCAGAAAATCGAAGTTTTTGGTCGTGTTTGAAGGCTGTTCTTGAGTTCTGCTGCTTATTTCGGATAGAGAACAAGGATTTCGGATAAAATTCAAGCATTTCGGATCATTACTGATCAAAAAGCTTGCATTTCGGATCAGAAATCATACATTTCGGATTAACAGCAAGTTTTTTCGGATAAATCAACATCAATTTCGGACCAGAAACAAGCATTTCGAACAAGAAATCAATCATTTCGGATACAAAACTTGCATTTCGGATCAGACAGTTACATTTCGGACCAAAGTTGATTTGATTTCGGATTCATAGGCTGCATTTCAGACCAGATTTCGGATAAATCAAGGGATTACTGTCACACCCCGATTTTCCATGTGTCACCGGTGGGCCCGGTAGGGGAGTATCGTGACGTGGTTGGCAACATAATAGTCAAACAACACAATATTTAATTGCACAGCGGAAGCAAAGTATAGATTCATTTCAACCAAACGATATTGTAATATTAAGTATCACAAGTAGTCGAATATAAATCCACAGGTAGATCAAAATAAAAGGAAACAGTGTTCAACAGTCTATGACACCCAAGCTTGCGAGACTTATTGTGGATGCTAGGAGACAAGCCAGCCTATTACGCGTAGTTCCTGCACTTAACCTTTTTAAGAAAAATACGTCAGTTTACACTGGTAAATACAATCAACCGACTCATTTTGAAAAGAGTTTAAGAAAATGCATTTAAGGCACAAGGCACAAATAATATTTTATAACTTGGGTTACTTATTTAATTATATAAACTTGTAAAGGATTTACATGTTCCTTATGCGTTCAGTAGCCCGGATCGAGCCGGGTTAAAGATCAATAGACACACCACTTTATTTAATGAGAAACTGACAGGTGTACGCCTACACCTGAGTGCTAAGGTCGTGGCCATTTCGTAAAATGATGCCAGGGATATCCGGGACACGGTCATTAACCCCCAAAGGCTTTAAGCAAACAAAACAAATTAAACGAAACATCTCAACACTTTAACCATCATACAATTAAAGATTCAATGTCCGACCAAGCGGTATTTTATATACCGTACCCCAAGCCCGTATAGGGAAATAAGTTAAAAGTATTTACCTGAGCAAGTATAGATCAAAATCAGCGAGTGCAAGTATCTTTTACCGGTTCTCCTAATCTGGAACGAAGGTTTATAATAACCTATTAGAATCCTAACGGGTCTTTAGTTAAGCTTAAGCTTAGACCGGTTAGTTTTAAAGATACGGTTCGTACGCACGATTAAGCGAAGACCGGATAGAATGTGATTTAGACCCAAAAAGTTTGAAGACTTGCTTAATATGGGTATATTATACACATTCTGGATTTTGAGATAAAACCGATAAGGTTTGACCCGTTTCGGCTAATTTATGTAAACTAGTTACATAAACTGAACCGAACGCGTATGAAGCGTAACGGGTAACCGTAAGAGTCCTAAACAGGTTTCCTAAGTTAACATGCCTTAAATATGTTGTGATATCAGTAGGATATCTTCCGTTATGCCCAAAACGAGTTTAATCTCATATTAAGCCCCGTAGGGGTATTTTGGTCATTTTAAAGGTTATAAAAGGAATTAATTAAGTTTCTGTGAACAGGGTCTGAATACATCAGTAAAATAGTTTATTTTAACAGGTTATAACATTTGGTTATAAGTCTTATATGTCAAAATAGTTTTAAACCCAAACTATGCGTATAATACGCGTATAAAGCCGTTTTAAGCGACGCACGAGTTAAAATAGGATTCTGAGTTTTTTGATCAGTTAAATAGGTTCAAAACACTCCATTTAATATTTAAAATCAGTAGTAATTAGATTGGCATCAAAAGGATTTGTAAAACTCATTTTATGGCCGAAAAGGGTATATTTGGTATTTACCGAATCAAGGCACTAATCCTAGCTCATGATCAGTTTAAAAATAATTAAAAATATTCAAAAATCCCAAAATAATATATTACATCAGTGGGTAAAAGGTTTGGTGTCAAAAATTGGGTTTAGATAGGCTTTATGCTAATGACGCCATTTAATCACTAAGGATCGTTCTAATTACGTCATTGAGCATAACTCCTAATCTATATGTCCAACTGATGTAAAAATTTACAGACATGTTTAATAATCAATAACTAAGATTATTTTACTTTCATATTTCCAAAATTCTTGTTTTATGGTCATAAGGGCATTACGGTCAATATTTAGGCGATTAACGGAAGCGTCGGACAAATAAGGATTTATGTGGTATAAACGCAGAGGGTTATACACACATGTAACTAGGTCCTAATGGAACTTTAAGGCATGTCTAAACCTATCTAAACCGGGTCAGAACTGAAGTCAAAGCAAAAGTCAAACTTTTGCGTCTTTCGGTTCCAAATCGGTTCAAAACAGAAAGTTGTCGAATCAAACAAGTGTAGACAAGTTTTTATACTTTTTATCAGGTTATATGAATGGTAAAATAGGTTACACGCCTTTTACAATGCTAATCGCGTGTTAATTTGAAAATACCATTTCTGTTGACTTTTTCGGACAACGTTTGACTCGACAAACGACCTAGTTAGGATTGGAATCAGTGAGTGCCCTTTTAAGGGTTAATTGCCCACATAATTACCAACTTATAACAACTTTCATTTCGGCAAAACACTGGACCGATTGTGTTTTATCGCTAAGTTAAACCGTAATTACGACGGTTTGACTATTAAGCTAAATACTAAACAAAACTAAATTTAGAAGGGTTAAACATACTTACACTTGTCTAATGGATGACTAGGAAGGCTTGGGAATGATCCTTATGCTCCAGAGGTCTTCAAGAAGTGCAGATGAGATGAGCATACAAATGTTGCAAAACATGAGGTTCTTATGTAGGCTTTTAAACATCATAGATTGTTGACACACAATGCTATAAATGATCTTGGATCCTTACAAGTGCCCTATAATGTCTAAAAACCGGTATAGCAAGCCCATGGTATGCCAAAATGGCAATTGAAGTCGGTTATAAGCTGAAAACAGCCACCTGTGAGTTTTTTTTCTGCATCTGGCAGTCGTAGGTGGCCCGCTTTAGATTTGTATATATCGTAGGCGGGCCGCATGGCCCTACTGATCAGGTAACATGTTTTTCGTTATTGCATTTTGGTCCTTGGTCCCCCGAAAGGTCGTTTTCACTACAATCCTTGCATTATGAGGCTTCAATATTAACATATGGGGGCTTTAGGGCTTATACCATCTTTGTTAAGTCCTCGGGTAACTTTGTGATCACCCGAAAAGCCCTAATTTTCAATGTTGACGATTCTAACCCTCACACACGGATTTTATCATAACTTTCTCATACGGTAACGAAACTTGGTGAAATTTTTATGGTACATTCTAGTGAGCATATTTAATCGTTACAAGGCTTCGGGTTTGCTAAAAGGTCACTCAGAGGTATATCTTAACATGTTGACACATTTAACCCCTGTAGTTTGTAATCTCTCACTTTCTTTCACCATTTGCTTCGTATGATCCATGATCCATTCGTTTAAGGTTATAAACATCATGTAGGGTTATTTTAAAGTATATTTATTCATTGTTGACACTTTGAACCCTTATATTTACACAGTTTCATTGCTTGTCAACTTTAGTCCTTCAAGAACATTCTTTCACACGTTCAAACCTATGACACGTGTCAACACATTATAGGACGTAAATTTACAAGGTGTTACAATTACGGATCATTTCGGATTAAGTGTTGCTCATTTCGGACCTTTAAGGCTCATTTCGGATCCTGAAGTCTCATTTCGGATTAGAGTATTCCATTTCGGACCAAAGGTGTTTATTACGGACCTTTTCTGATCATTTCGGAAGTGGTGGATTTTTTCTTGGCTTGCGTAAGAAAAGTTTAACAGTTTCGTGATTAGAAAATTATCTGTAACTCAACTCAGGAAACCGTTTGCACCGTTGGAATCCTTGGATTTTTAGGGTAAAAAAAAAACTCTGGAAAATCCTGAAATAGGTTTTTGACATTATATATCATTGGAATCGTAATTTCGAGACGAATCTAATGGTATAATTTGGTAAAAACAGTTTTCGGATAATTTTTGTACGGTTTTATCAGTTCGCTTACGGTAAAAGCTCGACAAGGACCAGTAGAGAAGTTAGATTTGGATTTTGACACAGGTTACCAAAATTCATTTAAACTTTTATGCTGCGTGATGGCTAAGATGGATAATGGAAGTGAGGTTGTTAAGAACTGGCCAAAGCTTATAAATGTCAAAGAATATGCTGACTGGAAAAAGAAGGTTGAGGCATATGTTTGGAGTAAGGATACGAGAATGTGGAGATGTATGATTGATGGATACGTTGCTCCCACACGCCGTGTTGAAGGAAGGGTAAAAGTAATTTCTTATGAGAAGATGGATGAATTTGAGAAACAGTTGGTTGATGCTGAGAAGAAAGCTTTAGCAGTAATAAAGATGTCCTTGCCTGAGGGTGTTAAACATACTTTCAAGACGTATGGGACTTCTAAAGAGCTGTGGGAAGCTTTGGAAAAACGTTATCAGATTTCGTCAATACCGAATACATGTGATCAAACATTGGTAGATGAGTTTGCAGCTGTGAAGATTGGTGAAGTAGCTGCTGGGGTTGAAGAGAAAAAGAAAGTTGATGAAGAGAATGCTGAGAAAAAGGAAGCTGATAAGGAAACTGTTGAAAAGGTAGATGCAGAAATTTCAAAGGGCTTGAAGGGTGTGCATGAACTTACTTCAGAGGTGAAGGTATCATCAGAATCTGTAAGTCATACATGTCTTAATTGCACTGAACTACAGGGTAAAGTTAACGGACTATCGGAGCAACACAAAATTCTGTTAGCTGATTTGGAAAACCGAAAAGAGTTAAATGTTCTTTTGATTAAAAGAGAATCAAATTGTTTAGAAAAACTCAAATCAAATGAACAAGAAATTAGCAGTTTAACAGGCAAAGTCAATGAACAGTTACAAATCAATGCTTTGGCTAGTGAAACTCTGAAAGAAAAGACTAACGAGCTTTCAGAAAAGTGCACAGAATTGGCTGATGCACAAGCCAAAATTGTAGAGCTTCAGGGGAAGTTAAACAATTTTGGAAATTCTTCGTTAGTCAGGACTCAAATTCAAAAAGGTTTAAAAAGGAGTAATGATAAAACAGGGGTGGGGTTTACTAAAGCTTCATCTTCTAAACATCAAGAATACTCATTTTTACCAACTGAAGATGAGCTAACTGATTTTGTAACCACTGCACAAGTAGTAGTGGATCCGATAGCTGTGGACTTGCCAAATAGTCCAGTTTCTTTGAAAGAATCTGTAGGGTCTAACAGTACACCTCATAAAGTGGATGAGGATACTGGAGACAAAAAGGCCAAAACATTTAAAAAGGGATCAAACAAAAAGAAAACTTATAAGAAAAGATCCTGTTTTAAATGTCACAACAAAGGGCATGTGTCAAGTTGTTGTCCTTTGAAGAAAGGTAAACAACAAGTTGATGAGGTTAAAGATGGGAATCAGGTTGGGTCAAGCAATAATGTAAAATCAAGTTATCAAACAAAGAAACCTGAATCTCAATCAAAACCCTCAACTTCGAAAAGATTTGATAGACCAAGAAGTATTTCTCCACAATTTAGTCATTATAATGGTAAATCAAATCGTTTTCAAAGTCAAAATAAAAATTTTGGATATCAAAATCGATACCAAACTACTGGTAATCAAAATTTTCAACAAAGAAATGGACATAGGGGTTTTAGTAACTCGAATGTTCAACAACATCCAAAATTTTTTCAAAATTCATGGTATGATTATGGGAGAAGAAGGTGTCAAGATAAAAATTTACCCAAGACTCCACTGAGGAGTGATGGATATTGGATGGATATTCCTGTATTGGATGAATTTGGAAAACCCAAGACTATCAGGGCTTGGGTTCTAAAGTCTAACTGAGTTGTTGAGTGAATGCAGGATGACCAAGAAGGACTGTTGATGTGCTCGACAGTGGTTGTTCCTGTAAAGCATCTGAGGTGAATAATAGGTTAACATGGGTAACGAACTATTTACTTCTCTGATTATTTATGTTTATTCTAAACTTTAAACGTGAAAAACTGTAGTCAGGTTAAGGTGGGAGTTTGTTTTTGTTTTTAAATTTATGTTTTTAAAACTTACTCCATAAAAACAAAAATTTAGGGGGAGAAATTCCTCTAAGCCAAAAAGAGTTAGTTAGTGCGTGTGTTTAGGGGGAGTAAGTTATAAAATTTTAAATAATAAAAAACATAAAAAATTGAAAATCAAAAATGAGTTTTCATGGTGTGAAAAAGAAGAAATGATAGTACATCAGCAAGTTAGACTGTCACACTCAAACTGAATTAAAATGCTTAAGTGTGATAGCAGCTTCATCATATGATGTACCAGTAGGCAAAAGCATGAAATAATCAACTTACCAATGTGATATAAACCTAAATGCACTGAGTATGAGTGGGGAACACATCAATGGTGTATGGTTTAATGACCTTAAATCTTGCGTTGATAGATTGCCAAAATCTGAAGTTTTGGGTCTTTATACTGTTATTTCATCCGGGGATATCAGGGGTGTCCTTTTGCTGCATCCAGATACATGCTGACCTAGACACACCCAGGATAGCTTAAAAGAGCTAAAAATGCCAAAACCCTGAAAATGAAGAAGCTCTCATAGAGAGTCATTCAAAAAATGCAAAATGCATAAATCGTACCAAAAATGGTATTTGTCTTAGCCCTCGTTAGATATTTTGGTCTCTCTGCTGTACGGAAGTACTGACCTGTTCACCAATTATCTAAACGTTGAAAAACAAAACGGATGAATATAGTATACTCACCTACTACGATGAATCTTTGTGCATACCTTGATCGCGGGGGTATATCCTGAAGTGGTACACGCTAATATATCAGAATTAATATTACCTTAACGTATCATACGGTAATTGTACTTAAAATGTTCATGCATTTTGTTTAAGTGGACGAACATATTGGTAATCGTCTTGAACTGCTTTTCATGAAAATTAAATAAAGAGTTGTCTAATAGTGTGAAACAGTTTGATTTTGTTGATATGATCTTCTTGCACATGATACTCACAAAAAGAAGTATTGTAAATATTTTTCAGTTTAGTTTTGTTAGTTTAGTTTGTGTTGAAAATTGAAAAATATCAAAAATACCAAAAATATTTTCTTTTTAAAAAACTTCCATTTTGAACTGACAGGTAGTTGTTTTTGCAAACTAAGATAAAATATTGGTTTATCTTTAAATGTGAAAAAGGCTAATGGTTTTTCGAGATACTTTCTTGTGTTTCTAAACAGATTGATGCAGTTATCAAAATGAAGTGTAGAATACAAGTAAAGTACAGATTGAGAGTGAAGTGAAGAACGTGTGAAGATGCATGGTAGGATCCTTCTACTACATTGCAGAAAGAGAAAGAGATATGGAAGATTTGAAGATACTTTCTTAACCAAAGTTTGCTAGTTCGCTGATCTACAAAGAATGAAAGTTTTGGAGATTTGAAGCATCAGCTAAGGGGGAGTTTGGTGATGTCAGAAACTCTGTAGTTGACGCTATCCAAAGACCAAAAGACTGCAAGATGTTTGAAGACAAAGTTACACTATGAAGCTATTGTCAAGGGGGAGTTTGTTGGTGCATGTTTTATGACAACAGCTTAATAGTTTGATTATTTAGTCTTTGGATATTTTGTAATGGGCTTAGCATTATTGGTTAAGGAGTTTAATTGTTGTAATGGGCTTGGAGAATGGCCTGGCCCAGACAAAGCCCATGTGCAAACCTTGTCCTATATAAACAAGGCTTGGCATAAGGGTTTAAGATAGACATTTGACAGACTTAGAGGAATTGAGAGAGAGTTAGAGAAATCTACAGAGAGTGGCTGAGAGATTTCTTGTGGGTCTTGAATTGATTGTAAACTTCGTGTTGGATAATCAATAAAAGACCAGATTGAAAGTATATCGTGTTCTTGATTCTGCTTCTACTCATTTTCTGTGAAATCTGATCTAGAGGATTCCGCACTCTAGGTTAGATCGACGATTCTGTTACGATCTGCACGGACTAAGGGACCTACACATTGTCTTAAGTTAAACAAACAAGTCAAACACAGTCTATTATCGTTATTAAATCACTAAGGCCTCGCCCGGTCCTAAGTGAGCATGCATCCTATTCGCAATCAACACTAAGCAACTTCACCTGAAACATATGTAAAAACAAAGTCAGCAAAGAAATGCTGGCGAGTACATAGTTTTTGCGTGAGTATCAGATTCATGGCTCGTTTGTATGTTGAAATAACTTGTATGACTTTGTTAATTGATATTAGAAAAAAAACCTTGTTTTGTAAAATATTTGTATTGTAAATGAATAACCGAGTCAAAATAGATTGGTCATAATTTATAAACCTCGATGCCATGAATCTTAACCCAAAACAATTGTTTATGTAAACCAAATCATAAATCATTCTTGTAAGAAAAATCGTATGGTTTATATAGTTTCGTAACCATCGTTGTGTGACATCGTTTAACTCGTTCTCGTTATAGATCATCGTTCATTTGTTTAAATCGTTCAAAATCGTTCAATCGTTCTCGTTTTAATTGTGAAAACTACTTTTGGTCGTCTCGCTAATAACATTCAAACCTTTGTTACTCGTTCATCGTTCAACTCGTACAACTCGTATTAACAAACCACCAAAGGGTAAGTTAACAATCATCAGATTCAGTCGTTACCCACCTAACCCACACATAACCATGGGTGCGGTCTGATAACGTGATTTGTCAGATCCTATGGTACCATAACCTAATACTGGTCGGCTTGATCAATGCTAATGAATGTCATTCGTTATGTAACTACCATCAGCAAGTTCATTCACATTATCGAAATCGTTATTAGTTTTGTATAAACCATCTCAATCGTTTTGAAACCATCGTTAGAATATTGAAATCGTTTTGATACATATGAATCACCCCAAAACAATCAAAAACAGTAAAAGAGGGGATCTATGTACTCACCTTCGGGTGCGTTTTTAAATGTTAACACAATCCCTCAAATTGTTTATCCGCCCTAAATTAAATAAGAATGATTTTAATAATCAAAACCCACGCTTCGACATGCAAAATGCTACTTATGTCATTTCTGTTTTAATATATATGAAACTGGACTGTTTTCGGACATTTAAATAAAATAGTTAACTTATTCCAAAAATTCCAAGATTTTTACAGAATGCCTTAAACGATCCAAATATTATTTTGTAAAAATATAGGGGTCCAGTTCGTTACCAATATTATATAAAAATTCATTTTCCGGACCGAAATCAGATTTATCTTTTTCTGACTGCAGTCCACGGAATAATTTATTTAAAATTCATCGAGAGTCCGATTTACGAAATTCCAGTGAGAGAATTACAAATACATCGGTGGTCATCTACAGTACAAATTTCATGATCTAACTCTACACAAAATTCAAGTTATGACGGAAAACAGGACGCATATTTTCAGCAGCAAAAATGTAGCTCTAGCTACTGTTACGAAATGACACTTTAAAAATAGTTAACGGAGTCCAAAAATTATGATTCCGGTGCCATTAGAACTGTATTTCATAATAACATGTTACAGACTCAAGAAAATCAGTTTTTTGTTAAGTTATGATCTGGTTACAGCCAGTTAAAGGCGGCTGAAAATGCAAATCAGCATGCTTTTTGTAGTATAAGTGCCATTAAAAAGTATACTTACGACTACCATTCATTCTAATAATGATCTATCTCGTAACATAAGTTATTTACAGCAGATCATTGTTTGTATTACTCAGATTTATCATGATTACTTCATTATTTTATCAATACTTCAACACTAGACTAGTTTATGTTCAAGACTTGTTTATGTTCATTAGAGTTCTTAACCTTTCATCATTCTTTCAACTATTAACCACCAAAAATATGAACAAGATGACGATCTAAGGCACTTACTACTAGCACAAGGCTAGGGGAGTTTCAAAGCGTAAAAGTGGTGGATAAAAGGAAACTAGAGTGGTCCTTGAGCTTCCGAGTGCACCAAGCTTGCTTGTTGGACCTCTTGCACCTTTGAGTATATGTAAATTGGCTTGAAGGGAACTTGATGGTGGGTGTATGGTGGTGATGGGTGGCTGCCGAAAGCAAGAAGAGAGGAAGAGAAGGAGTTTTGCAATTGTTGTTGTGAGAATGAGAGTTGTAGTGAACTCATGGTCCATTAATATAATCCTCCAACATGTTATAATCCACTAGATATTGTGTCTCATGAGTACAATGCAAATCAAATAAACAATTAGGGAAAATCATGGGAGGTTTCCCATGTGTCATAACCGGTTGGGAGGGGGGGGGGGTTGGTCTAGTTGGATTGTAATGGATGGTTAGTGATCTAGTTAGGAAATAAATGAAATAATTAGAGGGTTATGGTGTGTTATGAATTTTATAGTGTGTTAGGGTGTTCGGGGACCCTAACTAGCTTAGAAAAATAGGAACAATGCTTCTAGCATTATTTTAGTGTTCCGGGTAAAGTCCGATTGTCTGGTTAGATAGCGTTCCGTTAAAGTGTTTAACTAGTCCGAAAAATGTCTTTTATATATATATATTTGTAACACAAATTATTCCCGGCACTTAGGAAAGCATACAGGACCATTCTGCCATGTTTTTGCATTCTACTAACATAATAAAATGCTGAACTTTTAATAATAAATGCAGGATTCTGCATTTATAGTTTGTTTTAGGCACTTCTCGGCACTGTAACTATCACCTAGTGACGCAGTTTTGTCCTAAATAGCTATTTAGTTCAAATAAACATGTTTTTGCCATACCGAATCCTTCGAAACTTATTTCTAAGTTATGTAAAGGATATTTAGGGTACGTTCAGCTTATGTCACAGTTCCGGAGTGTACGTCGTGTTAAACTGACTGCGTTTATGCACCAGTTTGCGTATAACCTTCCAGGAAGTGATTTAAAGCTTGAAATCGAATTCGAATCAAATTGTAAAATTATTAAACACAATTGCACATATAATAACACCAAAACACATATAATAACACTAAAGCACAATGTTTTATTGATAACTGACATTGTTTTACATAATACGATGATTACAGAACACAGTTGTCACACAGTTCCCAAGAGTTCTAGTAATTGGGATATATTTGACATGGGATTAGGGTTGGTAATTGTAATTGATAATCATTCGATAACCTCCCGTTATGTATTGACCGGAGTACTTAGTCGTTGATTATCACAATTGATGAATTAAGTTAAACACTTATGTCTATGTGAGTATTTCGATTAAACACATAGTTGAAGCTAACTGTAAAACCTGAAATCTGGAGAAACCATCTTCTCTCCTATTGATTTAAATCTCAATTTTTGTTCGTTAATTTAGATAACTCTTATAATCAATCAAACCGATTTTTCAATTCAGTAGTAGTTAATTAAAACTTTTCATTACGACACTTTCCACAATCCTCCTCTGGTTCGATATCCGACTTACCCTATCTACAGAGTTAGTTGGTTTTTGCATGCCCATAACGACAGACATCAAAACCTAACGAGTCGACGACGATGAAGCTAATGTTTCTTGTTCCCCATCGGATTAGGTTATCTAGCGACGAATCGTTCACCATCTGGTAGGTTTTCATAACGAATGGTGTGATTACTTCGTTAGATTCCATGAGTTTATGAAGATAACAGATGAATTATGATGGATTTGTCCCTTTGAAATGAATCCAGAAGAGATGGATATGATGTGTGTTGAATCCAGAATTTTGTGATATTTGTTGGATTGTGCAACTATGTAAAAGGAATTTCGTGAGTTTTGAGAGAGATATATATGAGAGAGAGAGAGAGAAATTTAATAATAATTTATTTTTTATATTTTAACTATAAAGGTATTTTGGTCATTTAGCAATACTTAACCAAAAAATTCTAACATTGTTAGAAATTTGGACTCAAATGTTTAAAGAAAATGCTTATGGGGGCTCAGGTCGTTAAACATTTTGCTTTTGGACTCAACTAGTTAAAACCCATAAAACACATGGACTCAAAAAGTAATTTACCCTTAATATAAAATAAAAACAGTGCTTGGTTGTGTTGTTGATCAAACACAGAGGTCACGGGTTCGACCCGGACCCCCTAGATGTTGCTGATTCTTTTTTTTTTTAACTTTCATTATACAAAGCCTAGTTGTAATTCAAGCAAAGTCAAGGAGATTAATACATAAGCTCTTTTTACACTAAAATTTCACCTGCGGTAGCCTTATAGATTATATGGTGATTTAAGATAGTTTGCAACTTATATAAATAATTTTTAAAATAAAATTTGTGGCTTCTATGTAAATAAGAAATCGGTATAGTTTATATACTTGTTTTGAAACATGCATAAAGATAAGCTTTTTTTTTTCATTTTAAATATTTTAGTGGTTAAAAGGCTATGTATTGCATATATTACCATCGTAATTTTAGAATGTATTTTGTTAATAAATCCATTGGATCCTAAACTTCTTTCTAGGACTTTATTTTTAAAAAATTATTTTAAATCCCTAAATCCATTCATAACCTATATAATTTTTTTTATTTAATTCATCATTTTACTAAAAAACTCTAACATTCATTTATAACCTAAATAATTAACGAGTTATTCTAATTCTTTCAACATTAATGTTAATAATGTGATAAAATATAATATCAAATTAATTAAGTTATAAATCTTGAACATTAGGGATTATATTTTAACCTACAACTATTAACGATTTCGTTATGTATTATTTTAATCATTTAGGATAATCGTTTCGTTCTCTTGGATCTCTAGATCTTTACTCGTGCGTTATTTCTAAGAATCTCCACAAGCAACCACTGTGAGTATACTCGATCTCATTTTTACTTTTATAGACTATGGGTGCAACATGTATTCTATACCAAAAACACACAACACTTGAAACTTGTTATATTCACACTCTATCCACATTTAAACATGAAACAATTTGATGCATGTTAAACTCATATGCTATGTAAACTTTTCGTGTCTATATGATCATTAACTTCGATCAAGCCTACCTTAACAGTTATAGCGCTATAGGAATTACACATTGCCCGTTTAGTCTTGGGTATTGTTAAGTTAAACATGTTAACCTCCCGTTATTCTTTGGGATATGCAAAATTAATGCGTTGTATTCTAGGGTTTGAACATATAGTGACACCGTTTCAACATATTAGTAACTTGTATCATGTTATTCGTGTTGGATATGAGCATTTAAACTTTTTATTCTACTTTAAGCTATGTATTAAGTTTGTATACTCGCCAACATTTTGTTGATTTTATTTTAATACATGTTGCAAGTTGATAGAGGAGGTAATCAAGAAAATAAGTTAGGATGAACCTAGAAACCCATCTAGAATAAACAATGTTTTGAATTATTATTGTTACAATTTTGTTATGTTTGAATCTTGTATGACATTTTAGAATTTATGAAATTTGATTTAATTATATTGTCACATTTAGTGTTGTGATGCTTTTGAGTGATTTGTTCGTCTCATCCCGATGTTTCCGCCATCGGTTGTGGTGTGACAATTTTGATATTCAGTTGTATTCAAAGGATCATTGTTTTTTACAACATTTGCATCGACCTTTTCATAAACTATTGTTGTTGAGTTAGATGCATTCTCAACATTTTGTATGTCAAGAGTTTCCTGGTTTTTTTAACAATTTTCTCAGTTTTACTGAATTTCTCTTTTAACTCGTCCCATAACTTTTTTGCACTATTACAATGTAATAGCTCTACATAGATCTCGTTTGGAAGAGTCTTTTCAACCATACTAAGTGCTTTGGCATCTATCTCAAACATTTCGAAATCTAGCATAGAGTAAACTTTAGGTTTCTTTGGCTCATGCACATTAGGATTTTCGAGACTAGGTGTCATTAGAATATAAGGTCCGAATATTACAGACTTCCAACATCCTATGTATTGTTGAGCAAGATCATGCACCATCCGACGTTGCCAGATATTGCAATCTAATCTGCCAAGCATTTGTGGTTTGCTATTGTAATCTGAGTTAAGGGAATCATGGTTATTGAGTGACATTCTCTTTTGATCTTTTGTAGAAAAAAACAGTATGTGATAGACACTTTTGAGTTCTACACTTTTCTACTCTGAGCTATGAATAGATTGTAAATCTGTGAGCTGATCTTTGAATGTTAAACTGATTGTGAAACCAAATCTAACATGACCAAGCTCTGATACCAATTGTTAGGATCTTAGTTTGATACTTGTAAATTAGTTCAGATAAAACAAGCAAAAGTGATTGTAATAACTAATAAAATTCACAAGTAGGAAGATATTATAAAGAAAAGGGTAAATTACAAGTTTTGTCCTTTATGTTTGTCCGAAATTTCAGGCGCTGTCCTTTACCTTTAAAATTGATGAGTTTTGTCCTTAACGTTTCAAAATCCTGCACGTTATGTCCTTTAGCCCTAACCTAGTTAGATTTTTTGGTTAAATCAGATTACACAAGGGCATTTTAGTCTTTTTACCCATTTATTTAATATTATTTTAAAAAAGAAAAGAAAACAAAATATTTATAACAATTATTATTATTAATATATGAGCTCTCTCTCCTACTCTCTCTCTAGCAAGACCACCACCATCAACCCATCATCACCATCAACTCTCTCTCTCGGCTTCACCCACCGCCCCTCACACAACCACCGCCGCCTCCCCTAATCACCTCCCACAACCACCGTAGCCGAACCCGATCTTCAGCGATCAAACCCAGCAACAGATTGAACATCCGCCCCAATCAACTCAACAACCAAAAATCCACAAATTCACAATCGTTTCAATGTTGGCAGCTTTAAGGATTGAAAGATTTGTGCAAATCAGAATAAAAAATATACAAATGGGGTGTTAAAGAGATAGAGATAGAAAAAAATCAAACAAATTCATTTTTGATTCATTCGTTCGTTGTGTCGTTGCCGATTCAGCTCCAAGTACTCAACGTTTCAGGTTCATTCGTTGTGCCATTGCTGATTTCCGAGCCGGTTTCGATCGATGGATGTGAGGTTTCGTTGATTGATTCGAATCATTGTCCTGGTGCGGTGCTGTAATGATGTTTCAAAAAACAGAGATATGACCCCTAATCACCTCCCACAATCACTCTTGTTTCATAAACCAGAGGGGATGTCCTGCTGTAATGGAATTTCAGATGAGAGAGAGAGAGAGAAGAGAGAGAGGGGGAAAATCTGATGAGAGTGAGAGAAAGAGAAAGAGAAGAAACCTTTTATTTTTTGATTTTGTACAAAGAGTCCCTCATTAAAAGTTGTTTACACAATACCCCCTAAGAAGGTAAAAAGACTAAAATGCCCTTGTGCAATCTGATTTAACAAAAATATCTGACTGAGTTAGGGCTAAAGGACATAACATGCAGGATTTTGAAACATTAAGGACAAAACTCATCAATTTTAAAGGTAAAGGACAGCGCCTAAAATTTGGGACAAACATAAAGGACAAAAATTGTAATTTACTCTAAAGAAAAGGTGATGTGATTGTAATAATTAATTCATCATTATGCTACCAGGGTGACCTAGTCGGTCATGCCATATACTGAATGTGTCTTTATCTATCAACTTTGGGTTACTCACGATGTTTGATAAGATAGGATTGATATTAGTACAATATAATCCAGAGGATAAAGCTTGTAGTTATTCGACAATGGTTTCTTGCCCATTTGTGTTTGAAGTAATTTGAAGATATTCAATACTATTTTCAGATATTGTTTTTAGCTGGTAAGCGTTTTTTCGAATATCTTTAAAACTAAGTAAATTCCTTATGGATTTACTAGAATATGATGCATTATCAATAATTAGTTGGGTATCCGATGATATGATTATGTGTGCTATGACGGAGCCTTCAATAAGATTACTAACACCACAAATAGTACCAACAGGTGTCTCCGCTAGAGACAACTCAGAGAAAAATTTCATATGTTTGAAAATTGTATTAGTACTACCGCTATCTACTAGACATTAATCACCAGTAATAGCTTTGCTGGAGCTAGTATACATGTTTCTTCAGGAAATAAAAATAAATAAAAAATACAAAGTATGAAGTTAAACCATTACAAGTGTTCACATAAACATTAGAAGAGTTTAAACGTAACGAGTCAGTAGTAGTAGTCAAGTAAAACCATAAAAGCTACATAACATATGTTTAAACATCACGAACATTTTCAATGAAATTACATGCGTTAAATGAATGTCTGGTATCGTGGCTAGAGGTGCATCCTCAATCAAATTAGTTTTAACCTTCTTTCCTTATTTTTTCATCATCCTTTGATAAGCCTCAATGAGGTGTTTGGGGGTGTGACATATGCGGGACCGGTGATTTGACATCCCACATTTATAGCAAATGTTGTTTTGGTTCCTGCTAGATTTTCCCTTTGGAGGTCGCCCCATATTGTGTCGACTCGATTAGCCACCACTATTTTTAGAGTTATGAGACTCCCGGGGCCATGTATATCCCCGTCCATGCCCATGGCCTTTGGTGGGACCACGACCTCTGCTCTCCCACGTCCGCTTGATAATGTACTGCATTTGCTTCAAGGAATGGGCTAGCATCGGCGGGTCGCGATTGATGGTTTTGTGGTAGGAGCTTGTTATTTTTCTCCGCAACCAGTAGACATGAGATCAATTCAGAATATTTAGTAAATTTACGTTCCCTGTATTGCTGCGAGAGGAGCATGTTTGATGCATTGAACATTGAGAAAGTTTTTTCAATCATGTCTTCTTCGGTTATTTTTTCACCACATAATTTAAGCTCAGGGGTAATGCGGAACAAGGCAGAGTTATACTCACTAACAATTTTAAAATCCTCTAGTCTTAAATGAAGCCATTCATAGCGGGCTTTAGGGAGTAAGACCAACTTCTGGTGGTCAAAAAGTTCGTGAATATTTTTCCACAATTCAAGAGGGTCCTCAATAGTCAGATATTCCCGCTTCAGGTCTTCGTGAAGATGATGGAGAATAAATATCATAGCTTTTGCATTATCTTGAGGTATTATTTGCTGTTAAATGATTTATAGCTTCAAGAGTCCATGGGAGGTAGTTGTTTCCCGAGATGTCAAGTGCGACCATTTCGAATTTTGATAAGTTCCACAGTTTTATCTACAAAGGAAAGAATCATGCATTTAAAACCAAGCATGTGTCTAAAATGCATATTGTATGACAACTTCAGGGTCTTTTTAGTTAGAACTACAGGTACTAAACATCAAACGAGTAGAATAACTTGTGCATATTCACTGATGAAATTTGTATTCTTTAATGTAGTTATCGCAAAGGTAGAATTATAGATGTGAAAAACTAAATGTGTAAATATTAATAACGTGTTAATTAATGTTAGATGTTCTTTTTATGTAGACTTCTATTTTATTAGAATTATAATGTGCACTAATAAAAAATGTGAGGAGAACTGCAAACAATTGTTCTACTAATAAATATCGTCTACATATAAATGTGTGCCTCAAACAAAAATTTAAAAGAAAATATATTATAATTGTTTAGTGGAGTATGACTGTCATACGTGTGAAAACGTTAATGTATGTTGTACACAAGATGATAAGAATTGATATGTTATTATCATTATAATACTATGTTTGTAATGTTGTACGATTTATGCAAGTACAAAACAATAGTGTTAAAATATTTTAATACGATATTTGTAATGTGTACAATTTATGAAAGTACAAAACAATAATATTAAAATATTTAGGTCTCATATATTAATCAGAAGACAAGACAGAAGACAGTTATCATGCAATATATATATTTGAAGGTATTTGGATAGATTGATTAGCAAATATAAATAATAATAAAAAGAATTCAGTTTATAAAATGGGGAGGAAAAAAAACTCGATTAGCATATATTAAAAACTTGATATCTTCCGTTCACTCCGATTGATTGACGGCATAAAAACTCGATTAGACACCAACAATTTACGATGACCATCACTACATAGGGTAAACAATGTCCACCAGAAGAACGTCGGTTATTTAGAGAAACCGGTTGACGTTGTCACGAACCGCCACAAAGTAAGTTGTATAAAGTTGGTTTATAGCAAATCACGGAGAAAAAGTTATTATGTCGTACAACTACCCAATAGGAGATCCTATTGACATGTACCACACTATTCTCATTTCCTGCCATCAACAATTGATTGTTTTACAACTTCATCGGGTTCCTCAAAGATGGTGAGGGGGTCCCACGTAGTGGGATGAAGTATCGACGCCTCAGGTATTGTATCCATCGCCATAGGATTGCATCACCCAAATGTGATTTGGTCTTGTCCTGAATATGTAATGCACAACATATCATCAAAACTTCCCTTAATGAAATAAACACATGCATAAACTAGAAAACATAAAAGACGCCATACAGATTGTGGATTAGCTTCAACAACCCCCTTAATCCATAATATGCCGAACTCCCATCCTGTTTATGAGACAACAAAACTGATCCTTTCCCAAAGCCTTTGTTAAACCATCTGCCGGCTGCTCCTGTGTAACATGAAATAATATTCACATGTTTGCCTCCAATTAATTCCCTGATGTAGTGAAACTTCACATCAATGTGTTTGCTCCTGTTGTGAAACCCCAGATTCTTTATCAACAAAACTGTAGACAGATTGTCACAGTAAATTGTTGTAGAAAACTCCTGGGACTGGCCCATTTCAAACAGAAACTTCCTCAACCACACTCCTTCGCAGGCAGCAGCACTGGCAGCAATGTATTCCGCCTCAATAGTTGACAAGGCGATTACTGGTTGTTTCTTTGACATCCATGTTACAGCTGCATAACCAATCGAGAACACATTTGTTGTCAGGCTTTTTTAATCTTCAAAGGAATTGCCCTAATCACTATCTATATAGCCTGTCAACAACATATCTTGCTTCTACCATACCATAAGAGTCAGTTGTGCCTGCGATGTACATGGGTATCTTCATAGCTGCACTATAGTGAGCCACTGATGGATTCTGCATGAACCTTGAAAGAATGCCAAACTTGGTAAGTAAATTAGTTGCACATATTTTTTGCATAACAAAAATACCATCCTCTTTATGTTGAACCTCAAGACCTAGAAAGTAATGCAGATCACCCAGGTCAAACATTTCAAACTCACTCGCCATCTTCATTTTAAATTCAAGCAGCAAGGAAGAAGAAGAACCGGTGTAGATGATGTCATATACATATAGGCAGATAACAATAAGATCACCATTGTCTTCCTTTTTCACATACATTGTGGGCTCACTAGTAGTTCTTCTATACCCATTCTCCTGCAGATAAGCATCAATTCTCCCATACCAAGCCCTTGGGGCTTGTTTTAAGTCATACAATGCTTTATGTAACTTGAATAGCTTGTGTTCCTCACCTTTAACTTCAAAACAAGGAGGTTACACCACATACACTTCCTCATCTAGAACTCCATTAAAAAAAGCCGACTTAACATCAAATTGATACACTTTCCATCCATTCTGAGCAAGAGACAACACAACTGTTATTGACTCAAACCTTGCAACTAGAGAGAAAGTATCTTCATAATCTACTCTATACTACTACACATACCCTTTAGCCACAAGAGACAACACAACCGTTATTGACCCACTTATGACCTATTGGCGTCTTGTCATCAGGAAGGTCGGTTATTGTCCAGGTCTCATGATCTTTCGAGATTTAGTTCACTTTTCATTGCATCAACCCATTGTTTGTGACTTGCAGCCTCCTTGTAGGTTTGAGGTTCAAAAGTTGACAAGGCAGATTGGCATGTAGAAATGTCTTTTTTTTATTTCAGTTGTGTATTCATACAAATCATCTCGAGTCCTAGTCGTTAGCACCCCAGATAGACCTGACTCAGTGCTTCCTGATGAGACTTCTGACCCACTTTCATGACCCTGTGAGTTATCCTCACTTGTGGCAACGTGTGAGGAACTCGGACTACTATCAACCACATTGGCTTCAACATCGTTATTTGCTTCAGCATTATCTTGTAACACTGCACCATAATTATCTTCTTCCCATCTTGTAAGTTCATCAAAAATAACAACCCTACTAACCACCATAGTTCCTTTCATAGTATCGTAGAGGCGATAGACTTTAGAATGAGAGCAGTATCCAATGAGGATACACTTCCTGGACTTAGGGTCAAGCTTCTTCCTTTGCTGTGTTGGAATCATTCCATATGCAACACATCGAAAAACTTTAAGGTGTGAAGCAGATGGTTTAACTCCATGCCAAGCTTCAAATGGAGTCATGCGTAACACAAATTTAGTTGGAGACATATTAAGTAGATACACAGCAGTAGCAACTGCCTCACCTCAAAACTTAGTGTCAAGCTTCTTATCTTGTAACATACTTCTTGCCATCTCAACCGTAGTTCTATTCTTGCGCTCTGCCACACCATTTTGTTGTGGTGTGTAGGGTGCAATCAGTTCTCTATAGATCCCATGTTCATCAAAGAACTTATCAAATGCCTTAGAACAAAACTCACCCCCTCCATCTGTTCTTAGAGTAAGTATTCTTGCACCAACTTCATTTTCTACCTTAGCTTTGCAAATTTTAAACTTGTCTAAACTTTCTGATTTTTGACACAAAAAATAAACTGAAGACATTCTTCTATAATCATCTATAAGCAACAGGAAATACTTGTTACCTCCCAAAGAGGGTGTTGACATTGGCCCACAAAGATCTGCGTGTACAAGCTGTAATGGACACGTGGCTCTTGTAGCATGTGTCTTGGGAATGGTCTCCTTGCATGCTTCCCATAAAAACAACTGTAACACCCGTCCATTTATTTCATTAATTAATCGTATGAAGTGTGGAATTAATAAAGAAAAATTTGACTAACAAAAACTTAGTTGGTAAACTAAGTTACACTTCACCATAGTAATTAACATAGTCAATTAACTAGTTTCAAACATAAATCATTCAGTAGTGTTTACAAAACTACATAATTTAACTAGATCAGATTTGTGCGGAATTGTCCAAAAATTTCGTCTTCGGTTCTTGAAGCATCAACTTGATCGTCATCCACGTACGTGCAATACCTAGAAACTGGAAATTTTGACAAATATTAGTATTAGAAATCTTAGAAAATTTGTAAAATCGAACTACGCTAAAAAACGGATTCGATTATCTAAGTTATACAAAGTTCAACATTCATGGCAGGGCTTTACCATAACTTACGGTAGCCACCGTAAGTTACGGTAGCCGCTGGACAATACTGATCTGCCGTAAGGCAGTAGCAAACTGCCGTAACACATTATTCTCTACCGTAAGTTACGGTAGTCGCTGTAGTTTTGCTCTTTTGACTATTTTGTTCATTTTACCCGAATCCACATGAACGGGATACCTCTTCCTTATGAGAAGACCCAAATCTCGAATTCCTTATTTTCAACACCCACGCTCCCATCACCGGTTTGCGTGTTTAGTAATTAGCTATCCATCACTCGAGCTCAAAATCTACAAGTAAGGTACTACCGTTATCCGATTCATACCTTCTCTTAATGACCCATTTAGTCTACCCTTATGGGGCTCATCATTCAAACAAACCAACACGCTAAATTATCGTATTCTAATATGTCATTTATTAACAATAACAAAAGACCAATTAACCATATTACGAAGCATTAGCCACGCATTAATTGATTATTCGACTCGTTTGGTTCATCTACGAAATCCTCCATTATGATGACTACCAACGAGATCTAACCAATTCTTGACCTATTATTCAATATAGCGAACATTATCGCTTTAAATCAACACAACTTTTATTCTACAATTCAACTACACATATGCTAATTATCAAAATTTACCCAATGTAACGAATCAAGTTACATACCTTCAATGCACGCCTTTCAAACGCAAGTCACCACCGGCTTGTCCGCTCGACGCTCCGGTATCTTTTCCTATAGAGTTCAACCATAGCATGTTTAGAACTCCCTTTTCAATTATACATTACATAATCCACCCAAACATCACAATACGCGTTTTTAACTTAATTTTCAGTTTCGAGCCTTCTTTGAGGCATTTCTACAAACATTTATATGGCAGAATTTTATATCATTTATATTCTAGTTCATGGCTTGTCTCTTGGCCTCGATTAACATTAATTGAGCTACCACATATAGAATTAAGCATGATTTTTTCATAAATCAGTTTCTATGAATCAATTTACACTAGAATAGCCTTCTAAACTCTAGCGTTCATCATTTTCTCACAAAACCCACGAGTCACCTTCAATGTGTTCACGAAATTTTCAGAATTTAGGCATGATTTCACATATTGTTGTCTAGCTTTTACTCCTAGACACTATATCATTCCCATTCTACCCAAATAACAAACATGCATCATCAAATTTCAGATTTCCCAAATTCATGAGAATTTCAAGTAGAGAATTCTCATCAAATTTTACATACATTATAACCCTCTTGCAATGAGGATCACAAATCTCAGCTCGGATTTCGTTTTGGATCAGATTTGAACCTTCAATTTAGGTGTTTTGTGGAATTTAGGGTTTTGAAAAGCTTGGTCGCCCCTCCCCTGCTTTGGTCGATCTCCAGGACTCTCACAAGAGGGTGTTTGTGTTTTTTTATTTTAATAAAATGTTTTTATTAAACTAGTTTCAAGTTAAACACTTTTGGTCCCTCTAGTTTCTCTTAGTTTTAACATTTTTAACTACTCATAAGTTGTCATCTAACTAGGTTAATGTCATTCCTAGTTAGTTTATTTTTACTAATTTTATTTGCAACTAAATACAAATTTAAAAATGTGTACTTTCGGGATGTTACAAGTCCATCCCCCTTAAAAAGGGTTTCGTCCCCGAAACCAGAGTACGTACCGAATAGTGTAGGGTAGAGACGTCGCATCTCCTCTTCGGACTCCCACGTAGTGTCCGAACCCTTCCTATACTCCCACTTGATCTTGACTTGATCGATTTGTTTGTTTCGCAAGTGCTTGACCTTTCGATCTAAAATCTCCAATGGCCTCACCGCATAATTCAGGCTTTCATCCACCTCAATATCGTCGTAATGGATATAAGTTGTTCCCTCCGCTAGACATTTCCGCAATTGCGACACATGAAACGTGCCATGTATCCCACTCAACTCTTCCAAGAGCTCGAGGCGATAAGCCACCTTGCCAACCCGTTCGATGATTTTAAATAGCCCGATAAACCTCGGGCTTAGTTTCCTCCTTTTTCTGAATCTGATCACACCCTTCCATGGGGAAACCTTTAACATAACCATGTCGCCTACCTGAAATTCGATCGGTCTTCGTCTTTTGTCGGCATAAGACTTTTGCCTATCTTGGGCTGCTTTCAAATGGGCTCGCACCACTTCAATTTTCTCATTAATGGCCTGAACTACGTCTTTATGTGCCAATTCACGCGGGCCCACTTCATCCCAACACACCGGGGTTCTGCATTTTCTACCGTATAGCATCTCGTAAGGTGCCATGCCGATACTCGAATGGTAACTATTGTTATACGAAAATTCAGCCAAAGGTAGATAAACATCCCAACTTCCACCGAAGTCGATGATACATGCCAGCAACATATCCTCTAGCGTCTGTATTGTTCTTTCGCTCTGCCCATCCGTCTGAGGATGGTAGGCGGTGCTAATGAAGAGTTTTGTTCCCATTTGTTCTTGAAAATCTCGCCAAAAATTTGAAGTAAACCGGGTATCTCTATCCGACACGATGGATACCGGTACTCCATGACGTGCCACTATTTCATTTGTATATACCTCGGACATCTTTTCCGAAGTATATGTTTCGCGTATAGGAATAAAATGTGCACTCTTCGTCAATCTATCCACAATCACCCATATAGCGTCAAATCCCCGAATCGGTTTAGGTAGTTTGGTCAATAGGTCCATAGTGATATGTTCCCATTTCCAAACCGGGATCTCCAAGGGTTGCAGTTTCCCATAAGGTTTCCGGTGTTCCGCCTTGACTTGTAAGCAAGTCAAGCACTTTTCCACATATTTCACCACATCCCTCTTCATTCCGGGCCACCAATAATTTTGTTTCATATCGATGTACATCTCGGTCGCACCCGCACCCGGATGAATGGAATATCGGGATTTATGGGCTTCATCAAGTAGTAGCGCCTTCACCCCACAAGTATTTGGAACCCATATTCTTCCGGATCGAGTCTTCAACCCGTTCTTTCCATCCGACAAATCTTTTAACTGGCCGATTATTCTTTCCTTCTTCCAGTTCACCTCTTTCACTGCTTCTACTTGTGCTTCTCGGATACGTTCAAGTATACCCGAGGTCACCACAAGCTGCATCGACCTTACCCGTATTGGGACATAGTCCGCTTTTCTGCTCAGAGCATCCGCCACCACATTTGCCTTCCCGGGGTGGTAGTGTATTTCGCAGTCGAAATCCTTCACCGTTTCTAACCATCGTCTCTGGTGCATATTTAACTCCTTCTGATCGAAGAAATATTTGAAACTCTTGTGATCGGTGAATATGGTGCACTTTACCCCATATAAATAGTGCCTCCATATTTTTAACGCAAATACCACCGCAGCCAACTCGAGATCGTGCGTGGGATATTTCTTCTCGTGTATCTTCAATTGCCTCGATGCGTAAGCTATAACTTTGCCTCGTTGCATCAGAACACATCCAAGCCCGGATGATGAGGCATCTGTATAAACCACCAAGTCCTTGACTCCGTCCGGCAACGTTAATACCTGAGCTTGAGTTAATTTCTCTTTTAGCGTTTGAAACGCCCTTTCTTGTTCAACACCCCAAATGAACTTCTCCTCCTTCCGGGTTAACTTTGTTAGTGGCGACGCAATCTTGGAGAAATCTTGAATGAATCTCCTGTAATACCCCGCAAGCCCTAAGAAGCTTCTAATTTCCGAAGGGTTCTTCGGGGGATTCCATCTCGACACGGCCTCGATCTTTGACGGATCTACCAATATTCCATCGGCACTTATGATGTGGCCGAGGAATTGAACCTCTCGTAACCAAAAGACGCACTTAGAGAATTTCACATACAACCTTTCTCGTCTAAGTGTCTCTAACACCTCTTGTAAGTGGTGTGCATGCTCAGCTTCACTTCTCGAATATACCAAAATATCATCGATAGACACGATGACCGATTTATCCAGCATTGGCTTGAAAAACCGGTTCATGAGGTCCATGAAAGCCGCATGTGCATTTGTCAGCCCAAATGACATCACGAGGAACTCGTAATGTCCGTATCGCATGCGGAAAGCCGTCTTTGGCACATCTTCCTCCTTGACCTTCAGTAATTGGTGATACCCCGATCTAAGGTCGATTTTTGAAAACCAGTTCGCACCTTGTAATTGGTCGAATAGATCATCTATCCTCGGAAGCGGGTATCGATTCTTTACCGTGAGTTTATTTAACTCCCGGTAATCGATACACATGCGCATGCTTCCGTCTTTCTTTTTCACGAATAGTACCGGTGTGCCCCAAGGAGACACACTCGGTCTTATGAATCCTTTGTCGAGCAGGTCTTGAATTTGTGATATCAGCTCTTGTAATTCCGACGGCGCGAGTCGGTACGGTGCTTTAGCTACGGGTTTTGCGCCCGGAATCAATTCGATTCCGAACTCTACTTCCCGTTCGGGCGGTATCCCCGGTAAATCTTCCAGAAACACATCTTCGTAGTCCCGTACTACCGGTACATCTTCAATCTTCAGTGATTCCTTCTCGGGCTATTCGCGTATATCATAAATTCCTTGCTTCATAAGCTTGTGAGCTTTCAACATCGAGCATATTATGGGGTTACCTCCTTTTTCGCCATAGATAGTGACGTGTTTCCCGCTCGGAGATGTTAACTTTATCTCCTTACGAAAACACACGACCTTTGCGTGGTGCTGAGATAGCCAATCCATCCCAACGACTACTTGAAACTCCCCCATTGACATTGGGATTAGGTCTATCAAATATTCTTCATCATCGATGCTTAATTTACAGCCTCGACAAATATCACTAACTATAAAACTTTTGTTGTCCCCTATTTCAACTTCTAAGGGCACAGAAAATTTTTTCAATACAAATGAAGGATGTCGAATAAATCCATGCGAAATGAAGGATTTATTCGCACCCGTATCAAATAATACACATGCAGGAATTGAGTTAATCATGAATATACCTGAGACCACATCGGGTTCTGTTTTCGCTTCAGCCGCGGTAAGTTGGAAGGACCTAGCCTTCGCCTTTGGAGCTTCTGCTGGAGATTCTTTAACGTCTCTCCTTCCAACTAAGTCTGGGCATTCGGACTTGTTGTGGCCGGGCTGATAACATTTGTAGCAAACTGAGACTTTACCCGGGCATAAAGACGCCGTGTGCCCCGTTTTACTACATATGGGGCACGGTTTTTCTTTGAACCGACACTCCCCCTTGTGCCCTTTCCCACATACTTTACAACTTGGCGACCCACCTTTAGCATCCACCTTCTTTCCCGATTCCACAGTTCGATCTTTCTTTGTAGGGCTTGGATTCACATCCTGTGCCCTTCGCTCACCCCTTTCAACTTGTTTCTTTAACTCGATTTCCCATTCCCGAGCAACGTTTATGATTTCGGTAAGAGTCTCGTATTTTGAAGGAGTCATAAACTCCCTATACTCGGCGCTCAACATGTTATAGTAATAGTATATCTTCTGTTCTTCATTCGTCACCAATTCATTGCAAAACTTCATCTTATCCATAAACGTCGCCGTAATCTTGTCTATGGTCTCGCCCTTGTGCCTAAGTTGCATGAATTCTTCTTTGATTCTATTAATGACCGCCTTGGGACTATGATGTTTAAGAAACGACGTCTTAAACTTCTCCCATGTCATGGCCCTCGCCGCTTCGGCTCCTATTTCCTTCTTTTTATTGTCCCACCAATCTTTGGCTTGACCCCTCAACTGACTCGTTCCGTAAGCAACAAAGTCACTTTCGTCACAATGGGTTCTTTCAGACACTCCTTCAACATCGCTTAACCATCTCTGGCATATTATCGGGTGAACCTCCCTGTTGTAGATTGTAGGTCCCCTTGACGTATGGATATTCACAGAATTGTCAATCTAATCAAGAGTGCGGAATCCTCTTGATCAGAATATCACAGAATGAGTAGAAACAGAAATCAGCAATTCACTTTCAAACTGGGTTTCTATTGATTATCGATTACAAGAATTACAATCAATCAAACCCTAACCAACACTCCAAATTCGTCCAAGCCTAAAGTCTCTCACGAAATTGCTCTCACACACTGTTTTGACTGATTCCCCTAAACCCTAAAGCCTAACCTTGTTTATATAACACAAGGTTTGCTACTTGGGCTAAGGTTTCCTACATGGGCAAAGCCCAATTCGTCCACCCTTGACCCAACTGGGTTTTGTTTAGCCCAAACTCTATAATCAAACTATTACAAAGCTAAACCCGCTAACTGTTTATCGTTTAACTAATTACAAGATATCCAAAGACCAAATCTAAGCTGTTGTCACAAATATGCACCAACATAGATTGGAGGTTTACACGCCATAAACTCTTTGTACGAACATCCCTTACGTTCTCCCGATTTCTCTTTCATAAGGTTGACACTACCTTCCAACCTTTTGACTCGTTCTTCGACAAGTGACAACACCGTGTTTTGAATTTTGTCTATAAACCCGGATAGACTACCTTCAATTGCCTTCCCCACTTCTTCAGCAATTATCTCTTTCATTTGTTCGGTGCTTGTCGGCACCGGATCATTATCGTTTCCTTTCGACATCTTGAAACTGAAATGTTTACATTAAACATTAAACATTTCATTTATAACATTGCTTTATTTACTTTGGTTTAGCCAAGTTCAAAACTTGCTTTAATCGTTCGCCTTTAGTGCACTTTCCAGGTTTGAGTGCGTTAACACGCTCTTCCCATGCACATTGATTTACATCTTGTTTCTTAGATAAAATATAATCTACTAACATAAATAATTAATTCTTACCGGACGATCGATCAAGCTTGAACTGAACACTTTGTTGACAACCTTAAGCTCTGATACCAACTTGTAACACCCGTCCATTTATTTCATTAATTAATCGTATGAAGTGTGGAATTAATAAAGAAAAATTTGACTAACAAAAACTTAGTTGGTAAACTAAGTTACACTTCACCATAGTAATTAACATAGTCAATTAACTAGTTTCAAACATAAATCATTCAGTAGTGTTTACAAAACTACATAACTTAACTAGATCAGATTTGTGCGGCAGCGTCCAAAAATTTCGTGTTCGGTTCTTGAAGCATCAACTTGATCGTCATCCACATACGTGCAATACCTAGAAACTGGAAATTTTGACAAATATTAGTATTAGAAATCTTAGAAAAATTGTAAAATCGAACTACGCTCAAAAACGGATTCGATTATCTAAGTTATACAAATTTCAACATTCATGGCAGGGCTCTACCGTAACTTACGATAGCCACCGTAAGTTACGGTAGCCGCTGGACAATACTGATCTGCCGTAAGGCAGTAGCAAACTGCCGTAACACATTATTCTCTACCGTAAGTTACGGCAGATACCGTAACTTACGGTAGTCGCTGTAGTTTTGCTGTTTTGACTATTTTGTTCATTTTACCTGAATCCACATGAACGGGATACCTCTTCCTTATGAGAAGACCCAAATCTCGAATTCCTTATTTTCAACACCCACGCTCCCATCACCGGTTTGCGTGTTTAGTAATTAGCTATCCATCACTCGAGCTCAAAATCTACAAGTAAGGTACTACCGTTATCCGATTCATACCTTCTCTTAATGGCCCATTTAGTCTACCCTTATGGGGCTCATCATTCAAACAAACCAACACGCTAAATTCTCGTATTCTAATATGTCATTTATTAACAATAACAAAAGACCAATTAACCATATTATGAAGCATTAGCCACGCATTAATTGATTATTCGACCCGTTTGGCTCATCTACGGAATCCTCCGTTATGATGACTACCAACGAGATCTAACCAATTCTTGACCTATTATTCAATATAGCGAACATTATCGCTTTAAATCAACAAAACTTTTATTCTACAATTCAACTACACATATGCTAATTATCAAAATTTACCCAATGTAACGAATCAAGTTACATACCTTCAATGCACGCCTTTCAAAAGCAAGTCACCACCGGCTTGTCCGCTCGACGCTCCGGTATCTTTTCCTATAGAGTTCAACCATAGCATGTTTAGAACTCCCTTTTCAATTATACATTACATAATCCGCCCAAACATCACAATACGCGTTTTTAACTTAATTTTCAGTTTCGAGCCTTCTTTGAGGCATTTCTACAAACACTTATAGGGCAGAATTTTATATCATTTATATTCTAGTTCATGGCTTGTCTCTTGGCCTCGATTAACATTAATTGAGCTACCACATATAGAATTAAGCATGAAATTTTCATAAATCAGTTTCTATGAATCAATTTACACTAGAATATCCTTCTAAACTCTAGCGTTCATCATTTTCTCACAAAACCCATGAGTCACCTTCAATGTATTCATGAAATTTTCAGAATTTAGGCATGATTTCACATATTGTTGTCTAGGTTTTACTCCTAGACACTATATCATTCCTATTCTACCCAAATAACAAACA
Source organism: Helianthus tuberosus (assembly GCA_030545235.1). Lineage (NCBI taxonomy): Eukaryota > Viridiplantae > Streptophyta > Magnoliopsida > Asterales > Asteraceae > Helianthus > Helianthus tuberosus. The sequence goes on from CM060452.1 coordinate 7,165,676, forward strand.
TGCATCATCAAATTTCAGATTTCCCAAATTCATGAGAATTTCAAGTAGAGAATTCTCATCAAATTTTACACACCTTATAACCCTCTTACAATAAGGATCACAAATCTCAGCTCGGATTTCGTTTTGGATCAGATTTGAACCTTCAATTTAGGTGTTTTGTGGAATTTAGGGTTTTGAAAAGCTTGGTCGCCCCTCCCCTGCTTTGGTCGATCTCCAGGACTCTCACAAGAGGGTGTTTGTGTTTTTTTTTAATAATTTTTTTTATTAAACTAGTTTCAAGTTAAACACTTTTGGTCCCTCTAGTTTCTCTTAGTTTTAACATTTTTAACTACTCATAAGTTGTCATCTAACTAGGTTAATGCCATTCCTAGTTAGTTTATTTTTACTAATTTTATTTGCAACTAAATACAAATTTAAAAATTTGTACTTTCGGGATGTTACAACAACCTTCACAAATAGACAAATCACCCATAGTGGCAAATCCTGGACCATCTCTTTAGTATTCAAAAGCTGCAATCCTTGCTTGTGTAAGTGTCCATACCTTAGGTGCCATAGCTTGGTCTCTTAATTGTGGGCAGTACTTTGTACCAGGTATTTTGTACCAAGGCAGTACTTTGTACCAAGTTTTCACCAACATTTAAAGGAAACACTCTATTCTTTAACATTAGAATACAACAAATGGTTGTACCTTCTCATGACTTTGAGATAGAACATATTCCTTTATCAAAGAAAATAGCATAGTTGGAATCCATACACTAAGAAATTTGTACCCTAGTGCAGGTGCATATTGCACTCCATGTAAAACCCGGTGTTGCCCATTTGATATTGCAAGCCTAATAGTGCCAATTCCCTCACCTTTTTGTGTTTCATCCAGACTTTGAAACAATTCGCGCATACCAGTCATATGGTTTGAGCAGCCACTATCAACGAAACATACTCCATTTCCTTTCCCACCCTGACCAAGAGCCACATAATCATGTATTCATCATCTTCTTCCTTGGTTACTTGCATGGACATAAACAGTTTGGGTTCTTCTTCTTCATCAGCGGTATTTCCAAGTGCTGGTGTTGCTTGAGGACTATCGTACCAACACTCAGACTTGAGATGCCCAAAACGATTGCATTTATAGCACTGAATATTTCCTCGACCTCGTAGTGAATCGTTGCCTCTACCATGACTACAACGTCGGTTACCTCCCCTTCCTCTACCTCCGAATGAACTAAAGGATGGAGAAATCTCGTCTTCCTTAGCCTGAAATGCTTGTTCTTCTTCACTCTTTTCAACGCCTCGGTTCACTCATCCTTCATGAGATTGCAACTATCCCATGAGTTGATCAAAGGTCATAGTTGTAAGATCTTTTGATTCTTCTATCACCGTCACAACATGATCCCATTTCGGAGGTAAACTGCGCAACACTTTCTCAACCACTGCTTGATCAGTAACTGCTTCTCTAAATGCTCTCTTCTCGTGCACAATCCTCATTACTTTAGACAAGAAGTCTGCAATGACTTTGTTATCTCCCATCTGCAGAGTCTCAAACTCTCTTCTCATACCTTGTAACTTAACTGCTTTCACTTTTAAATCTCCTTGGAATTCAGTCTGCAACAAATCCCAAGCTTGAAGATACGCGAGAAGATACTTCCATGCACTCCTTGTTGAATCAGGGCTAATGCTTTGGCATCCTTCTTCTTGTTCTCCTTCCTTTGCTCTTCAGTTCCTACAGTTAAACGATAACCAGTTTCCACATAATCCCATAGGTCTTGAGAGAGTAAGTCTTCATTTGAAGACAAGTACATGGGATTGATTTCTAGATGCGGTTGTTGTCGCCATTGCAATGGTACCTCTCGCACTCTTAGAGCATCGCTTTGATACCACAATGTTGGTAATATCAAAGATAATGTAACACTCAATATTGTTGGAATTGGATAACTTTATTCATCACACTTGAAACTTAAATACACAGAAGAAAAAAACTGCAAACACAAGATGACAACACGTACACATCATGCAACATAAAGAAAACCAACCCACTACTTTACATCATGGACTGCTATTCTATCCAGTTATAACCCAACGACTCTTTTCTAGAATTTGACTCAGAAAGACAAAACTACCCTTAATGAAATAAACACATGCTTAAACTCGAAAACAAAAAGGAAACCATGCAGATTGTGGATTAGCTTCAACAGAAACAAGCTAGACATGTAGAGCAAAGTTGTTTCATAGCAAATCGCGGAGAAAAAGTTATTACGTTGTACGACTACCTAATAAGAGATCCTATCGACTTGTACCACATTGTTATTATTTCCTGCCATCAACAATTGATTGTTTTGCAACTTCATCAGGAGCCTCAAAGATGGGGAGGGGTCCCACTAAGTACGATGAAGTATCGATGCCTCAGGTATTGTATCCATCGCCATAGGAATGTATCACCAAAACTGTGATTTGGTCTTGTCCTGAATATGTAATGCACAACATATCATCAAGAACTCCCAACTGAGGAGTTGCGTAACATGCAGGAAATGCTTTCTCAGGGATGTAAGCAGGTGTGGTCGGTAGTGGTGAAGATATTTTTTTTCGATGTCAAACCTCACTATCTTATCATCACCACGAATAGAAGCAATCCAATGAATGTAACCCCTGACTGTTGTTCCTGCTCTATGGTACGATATTAGGAACATTTACTACTGACCACCACCCTCCTCCTGATCCAACCTCTAACACCTGTGCAGTATTAGGACAAGTCATCACCACCACTTTATATTGATCACCCATGTAACAACCCGTACTCTCATTGTCGAGAGAAGGGTATTCTAGTGATACGCATATTTATTATTGACATTGTTATTATTATTTTTAATATTATTCATTAATAATAACACGTGACAATAAATTTATTTACGCATCGCGGTTATATTTTAAAATAACAGGGCCAGTCTATTTGAGCATGACGCGCAGTCGTTTAATGGGTTTACGCACTTGGGCTAGGCCCAACCTAACTAACCTAAACCCTACACTATGTAAATAAGCTAACCTCTCATTCCCCTCTTTAGAAAAAAAAAACCCTAAAACCCTAACAAAACTCACGGCTGCACACTCTCCCTCATTCTCCTTTTTCTCTGCTCAACCCCATCTCCGGTCACCGGAGATCATAACTCCAGTGCCATGCCTACCGGCGACGAGCACAAACCCCATCACCCCTCTCCCCTTGGTTTTCTCCTATGACGACATCAACCACCTCACCAACATTCCCCTTTCACTATAACACCCAACCCCTACCCTCGTGATACCCTGTACACCCGCAAAACAATCTCAGAAATCTAGTAAGAGAAAGAGATACGAAGAGATGAAGAGCAGGCGTCGGGTTCTGGCGAGATGCGGCGACAGCAGACGACAGCGCCACCGTCTGTAGCGGCGGTGATGATTATTTTTGTCCGACGGGTTTCGGGTTTCCAATGATGCGAAGTCCGATGATAAAGAAGATGATGACTGGAGATGCTCGACAGCGTCTCGCTTCGGTCAGTTCGAGTGTAGGTTATCGGCGGCTGAAGTGGGTTCGGTCCAACAGCAGTCTCGGGTTTCTGTTCAGGTCTCGGGTCAGCCGTCGATATGCTCAGGCCAGATACAGAGAGTCTCGGATCATATTAGGTACATTTTGGTCAGTAATGTACCACTGTTTGCACCCTTGTGTTTTTGTTCTTGTTGACACAACCTCGTTTCGTTTATGTGCTCATAAGGTCCAAAATCGTAAAAAAAATTGTGTTGGAATAATGTTGCTGCAAGAATTAGTTATAAATGTATGTTGATTAAAAGAACCATGGTGTATGCCTGTGATAATTGGCCAGAATGAAATTGGATGTTTGTTTTGTATTTTGATATTTTGGATTAGATCTACATATGTTACTGATTGCTTGTTTAAAATTATGAGAGTTGTCTGAACATATTGTTTTTAAACTGTATAAATACTAGACTGGAGTTGTATTATATTTGGTTGCCTTTGTATGATAGAAATGATGCTTTGGTGTATATCATATATTCCTATTTTTTATTGTGAGATAATAAGTGGTTGATGACGAATTGTTAGTCTAGATTTACAATGAGGCTTTGGGGACTTTGTTTATGTACAGTTGTTCTTTTGTTTGAACCTCGGCTATGTTTATGTTTATAGATGGGTATTGATAATGATTTAGGATAAGTTGGTTTGTTTTGTCGATATGAAAATTTAACTGTTAATTTAAACCTGGTCGCACACTTAAAATAACACTACACTTTAAAAAGAGGTCGCACACTAACAAGGGGGTACAACACTAAATGCACGATGTAAAACTCCCTCTAGCATGACCGCCCATCACCCAGCGGCCGCACACTTCCGTGTGGACCGCACACTGGGGAGTGAGCCGCACACTTAGTTATTAATGGGCTAAATTCTAGTGGGCCGCACACTAGAATGGCCCAAACCTTTTATAAGCTACACACAACCCACTATTCCATATTATTTCATGATTAATTGTTTTATACATGGATTATTTATGGTTAAGGTGTTATAAAATAAATTGATACTTGAACATTACTTGAAATAAATACGTGTTAGAATACGTGTAGAACAATGTGTTTGTTTCCCGAAGATGAACCTGACTTGTATGGTAACCATAATAGGACGTGGTTGACCACATTAGCTCAAGTGACCATTATCTACCGAGCTAATCTAAGGTGAGTTCACACTTTCCACAAGGCATGGGATTCCCAAGGGTTGGGAATGGGTAAAGGATTTAAACTGGAACTGCGTGATCTCCTGGTTTGGAACACGTATACACCCTCTTTATTGAAGGGTGACAACATGCGATAAGGATTTGATTGGAACCTGCGTAATCTCCTAGTTTGGGGATTACGTACACACCCTCTTTACTGAAGGGTGACAACACGGATACTAGACCAAAATCTCTATCATGAAGTCCCTCCTTTTATATCGACTTAATCGTCGGGCCAATGGCGAGCGGGTCATTAGTTAGATAGCGCTATTTAGGTTTGACAAGCCTCACACCGTGTCGCAGAGGACGGGCGTGAACTAATGGATCTGGGCACTAGTCAATGATGATAGACATTGACGTTAGGGAACCAACTTACTTCAGTCGGTGGTCGATATGGTAACGGGTCTAGTGGTTAACATGGGGTAGCCCCCACTGGTTATGGTTTGGGAAACAAGGAATTGGTTAACACATGGTTTTCGAATGAACTTATGGTTTTTGGAACAACTCTAAAATGGACAACCAACTGTGAACTCGCTCAACTTTGTTGTTGGTTCGTTGTTACATGCCTTGCAGGCCTTTAGGTGCATATTGTTGGAACTTGCTGTATGGGAGGCTGGAGTGGTCATGGGTCGAGATACATGGAATCGCAACACAAGACTAATGGTTTTTTTTACATGTGGTTTATAAACACTTAACGAATGAATTATGCTTCCACTGTATACTGTGAACTAATTGTAACGTTGTAATACTTAATGTTAATAAACGAAAGTTTTATTTAAATATACCTATGAGTTCAATGTGATTGGTGGCTAGATCCTGGTACGTCACACGCCCCGTGGGGGTTTCCGCATGTGGTATTTTGGGGGTGTGACAGATTGGTATCAGAGCCATTGGTTATAGTGAACTTGGTTTTAAAAAGGGGAAAACGTTTTTATAAAACCAGACTATAACCGAATAGTTCTGAAAACGTGAATACGACCATGACACTCAGCTCCAGATTGCAAGGTTCGTCTTTCTTACTTGTTGCATACATTACGTGACTAGTACACATTTGTTTATGACGAAACATACGAACACACACTCGTCATTATAGCATGATGGCATGGATTGCTTGCTTACCTTATGATGCGTTGATAGTATACCATAGTCCTTGGATTTTTGTGATCCTATTACTTTGACGACCTCCGTTTGACATCTGAGTTTGAGGAACCATTTGATATGAGTTAGGAAGTACTGAGATGAGCATGCAAATCGCAATATTATTATGGGTGCACACACAATAATAATGTGGGGTGCATGTGAGTCCCAGTGTGACTTAACAAGTGGAAAAGGGGTTCCATTCCGTTACTTGATCGATGTGAAACATAACAAACCTATAGGGGTCATAGCAGTGATTGTCCCCTACTCGAACTTGAACTTTTCATACATCTCTGGATCCTTTCGAATCACGATGCTATCGAGTATTACCTGAACACCCATCTGAACACTTAGCGAACCGTGTAGAATGTTAGGTGCTTATACGAACGTCCCTGAGTTGGATGTCGCAGCGTCGAATGATTGATCGATAACTTTCTTACTCCTCTTTGTTTGCTGGAACTCATGTATTGACGTCCTAAATCCCGAAGTGTGATCACTTCTGCAACACTCCCGCAACATACTGTGTATTACTCAAACAACTTGCAGCGACTCATGGGAGTCCACTCTTATGAATCATGGGAGTCCACTCTTACCGGCAATGAGCACCAGCGAATTGGCTTCAATCGAATCCTTAACCTTTGTCAGCGACTCATGGGAGTCCACTCTTACGAATCAATCGGGACATAAGCAATGACAATCAACTATAACGTGGAATGTGTAACTGCCAGCACAACAAGTAGCGACTTAGGACGTGGCTCAGAATGCGAAAAGATGGACTCTGATGGTGAAGTATCATAGGACATCGTTTCGAGCAATGACATTGGGAGCAGCAGTTGCAGCGACAACAAGGTATTCGTAACCCTATCCTACAGTATGGAAATAAAGGTGCCTACAACATGGATTGGCTGTAGTTAAGTTAAGAAGACAACAACCAAAGGAACAACAACAGTACTGGAAATCTTTGTAATGAAAACAGCAACATTGGAAATGATGCTCATGGAAGGGCATTTAGGATTGGCGTGGGCGATGCCAGGATTGTAATAACATGGTGGCATACACGTTCTTGGTAACGAATCACTTCGTCTCTGTTCTATATAACCCTGACGCTTCTTGAAACCCAACCTGCTGTGGAATCGGCTGATGGCAAGACAATGGAAATCTCATATGATTGTTGGGATGCCAACTCGACCTTGTGGGATAAGTGTTCGACATCGACCTTTCTTCTGTCGTTCTTGATAGATGTACCCGGTGAGGAGAAGATTCTACGTATCCCCCTCCTTAGTGGAGGATTGTTATTTGTTCTAACGCGTCAGAGTGGCGCAACGGTTAGCGTCATTTCAGCAATGAAAGCCAGGAGTGTCTACAGAGGGATTACCCCGCTATGCTAGCAACTGTTATTGACGTAAGGTTAGGAAAAAGAGGATCGAGGATCCACCAGTTGTTCGTGATTACCCTCAATGTGCTACCCGAGGAACTTCCAAGATCATCTCTACAACTGTTAGGTAGGAACTCAGTTTGACCTCACGCCAGAGGAAGTTCTAACTACTCGTACTCTTTACCGTCTGACACCAGGAGGGTTGCAGGAGTTGTTTAACCAACTACAGGAACTGTCGGACATGAGTTTTCGCTTTAAGGAGCCCTCGCTATACCCATGAAGAGAAGCCTTTTTGTATGTGTACTGAATATCGAGAACACAACAAGGTGACAGTCAAGAACCGTTTGCCTCGACCACGTATTGACAACCCGTCGACCAGTTGCGAGGAACAAGCTTCCATTCGAGGATTGGCTAGTGAACAAACTATCATCAGATGGAAGTTCAAAAGGAGAATGCTCTTAGAACAGCATGTCGAACGCAATGCAGCCATTTCAACTTTGTACACCATGATTATTGAGTTGATCAACACACCAGCAGCTTCAGGGATCACATGAATCGATCGTATTTGTCGACGACGTTCTGAATCATGACCTGGAGAAAGGAACACCATGGGTGGCATATGTATCCTATCTCAGCGCTTCTGTGGGAGGAGCCATTACGTGCGAAGTCAGCAATTCCTTGGTTTCACTAGATACTATCGCAGCTTACCCACAGGATTTTCGAAGGTCGCACAACTTAAATCTCCTTAGCATAGTAAGGTGCTATGTTCATGAAAGACGAAACAGGAGGACATCTTTTTAGCTTTCGCATTCCAACACTGCAATGCACTGAGCATCGTCTTTACCTGAGGGTGCGGGTGATTTAGTGGTATACCATGATGGTCCGAATCAGAATCTCAGTTACACACCGACACAACCCGAGAGAGTGATGACTTACGCGATGGAATTACCAAGAGGAACTGCACGACACACAACTGGCGGTGAAAACTGTGGCCTTGGGATTTTAGATGAAGGCATTACTTGGACGGTACTAGATGCATTATTTAGACCGATCACAAGAGTCTCCAGCACATACTCAACCAAAAGGAGTTGAACATGCGACAACGTCGATAGGTCGAACTCCTAAATATAAGAGTGCGCGATTAAATACCACCTGGGCAACGAAAACATTGTAGCCGATGCCCTCAGCCAAAAGGAGACCAACCTAAACGTGTTCGCGTGTTACAGCTTACCATTCATTCAAACTTTGTTGAGCAAATTCGCAACGCTCAAGTTGAAGCACTAAAGGAGGAAAACCTTCTAGATGAATCCATGCGGGGCATGGAGAGAACAACTCGAACTCAAAGCCGGTGGTATCCATTACTTCATGAAACGTATATAAAGATCTACGAGAATTGTAACAAGACGAAACGCTCTCGTCTTGATATTCGATGCATCCTCGTCTTTGGCAAAGTATATCACAACCTTTTCAAGTCATAGTAACCCTCTAAATTTCGGGACGAAATTTTCTTTACAGGGGAAGAATGTGGCAACCCTCATAATTACATGTATCTGTACGATTAATTAATATTAAATTGTGCTTATTGATTGTGCAGAAAATTGACTAAGTGGTTCTGAATGTTTTCCTAAGTGTTGGGAATTAAAAGTGTTACAAATAGTTACATAAAAGACACTATACGGAATAACCTAGCACTTTAACGAAACGGTATCTAACCGGACAACCGGACATTACCCGGAACACTAAAATATTGCAAGAAGCGTTGTTTTTATTTTTCTAAGCTAGACATGATCCCCGAACACCCTAACACCCGCTAGAATATCTAGTAACTAACACTTGTAAACATATACTTGGTTTTGAACTATTAACTAACCAACAAGTTACAAATATTACACTTAGCCCCCCCCCAGCCTATAATCGGCCATCACCACCACCATACCTCTCAAGATGTTGTTGATTATTTTAATGGATCTTGCTTGAGGATGTGAACAAAATATAGGATGAATCTCTATAGATATGGCAAAGATTACACAAGATCATTCTATATCTTTCCATATCTAACAAGTTTCACCCCAACTCCCTCACATCTCTCTCTCCCTCTCGGCTCACTACACAACCACCACCTTACAACCCTTATCAATCCATTTTCAAGCCTTATTCAAGTACTAGAAGGTGATTCCTTGGAGCTTGAAGCTTGTGGATCATCAAGGAGTTCTCTTGCTTGCTTTCATCATCCATTTTCACCATCTTTTCTCTTGAGATCTTCCCTAGCTTAAAGCTAGTTGTAAGTTCTTGATTAACCTTGTTTACTTCTACTTTAATGGTTAAAATATATAATAGTATGAAATAATGCTAGTATGATGTTGTCTTGTTTATGTTGATGATGGTGACTTGATGAAAACTTGTACTCTAGAAATCTGTTATGAACAATGGTACTTGACATGATAAATCTGAGTTAAAGAAACAATAACCTGCTTCAAGTGATGTTAAATGTCATTGTTGATCACTAAACATGTTAACGGAACAAATAGAACTTGCGTTAGAGCGCTATAAGCTGAAAACAGGAAGCTGTCAAACTCAGGTCGTAACTTAACGAAAAATTGATTTTCTTGAGTCTATAACGTATTATTTCGAAATACAGTTCTAATGACACTGGAATCATAATTTTTGGACTTCGTTTGCTATTTTTAAGGGGTCGTTTTTCACAATAGCAAAAGCTGCGTTTTTACTGCAGAAAATATGTGTTATATTTTTCGTCATAACTTGAAATCTGTGTAGAATTAACTCATGAAATTTGTACCGTAGATGACCACTGATGTCGTTGAATTGCTCCAACTGGAATTTCATCAATCGGACTTATGATTAATTTTAAATGAATTATTCCATGGACTGCACTCAGAAAGTGACAAATCTGATTGACGTCTGGTAAATGATGTTTTATAAAATATTGGTAATGAATTGGATACCGATATTTTTACACAATAATACTTGGATCGTTTGAGACCTTCTGTAAAAATTTGGGAATTTTTGGAATAGGTTAACTATTTTATTAAAATCCCTGAAAACAGCCCAGTTTTGAATGATAAAGCTGAAACGACATAAGTAGTAATTTGCGTGTCTAAATGACGGGTAGGTTATCTGAGAATGATCTAATGTGTTATATGTCAATGAAAGTGTTAGGTGCAATATCGTATGTTTGCTTATGAATGGGAATAGATGGGAAGTTTATATGGGCATGAACCGTTAAAGTGAGTGCATGTTATGTGGTAGATGCGTGTAGGAACTTCTTGCTTATTTGAAGTCACTAATAAATTAAATGGTAACCATACTAGGAAGTGATTGACCAACACCTATTGTTAGCTACTTTACGAGTTCAACCGAGCAACCAAAGGTGAGTTCACACTCTTAAGGCATGGGATTCCCGGTGGGTTGGGAATGGGATTAAATAGCTAAGACGGAACTTGTACTTTCACCACTACTAGACTACTTACCTCCGTCCTCGGATTGGGAAGGACGCCAGCGCTAAACCTACGTATTCACTACATACCACCGTCCTCGGATTGGGAAGGACGCCAGTGCTAAACCCACATATTCACTACGTACCATTGTCCTCGGATTGGGAAGGGCACCAGCGCTAAACCTACGTATTCTTATACATACCTCTGTCCTCGGATTGGTAAGGGCACCAGCGCTAAACCTACGTATTTAATATGTACCTCTGTCCTCGGATTGGGAAGGACACTTATATATACACCTAGTCTAGTGGTTCACAACATGGGGTAGCCCCCACCATTTATGGTTTGGAAAACAAAGAAAGCTGATTTAACTGGTAGTTGCAAACAAACTCATAGTTCTTAAAGAACTACTTTATAACAAACACCTACTGTGAACTCGCTCAACTTTGTTGTTGACTCGTTGTTACATGCCTTGCAGGTCGTTAGGTATCTATGGAGCTTGCACGAGCGGGAGGAGTCGTTGTGGGACATGGACAGCGTGTGCCATGTTAAACTTACTAAACTTATAACTTATGTTTTGGTTTTACAATTGATGCTTCCGCTGTTTAACTGGAATTTGATAACTTATGTTTGAACACCAATTATATTGCGTGGTTGGATTTTATTCACTTATATACATTGTTAAATATGATTGGTGGCTTGATCCTGGTCATGTCACGCCTCCTGCGGTGATACTCCGCATGTGGGTTTTGGGGGTGTGACAGATTGGTATCAGAGCCATTGGTTATAGCGAACTTGGTTTTAAAAAGGGGAAAAGCTTTTTGATAAACCAGACTATAACCTGTACAGTGTTCAACGATCCACAACGACACTTCGCTCCACGTGCAAGACTCAACACGCTATAGGTAATATGGTTTGTGTTTGTATTGCCTGTCTGTTTGTTAAGAAGTGCATCATATGTGGTATAATTATTTGACATAGCCACCGACTGAAAACCCTGTGTGCTTACTCTCTTCTGTCGTCCCACGCTTACGCACTTTCGCGACACTTTTCTCACTTACGTTGCTTCATTGTGAAGATCATGAGTGGACGTTTGAACTTGACTCAAGCCCAGCCGATGGCTCTAATCAACGATCGAGTGGCTGAGGCACTCGCAGCCGTCCCTGCAGGAGGTATAACCTGACATATCAACCCATCTTAGGACGTTTAGATCCTACTCTCGTGAACCAACTCTCGTGCTTAATCTTGTTTATCCTTTCTTACACAACAGGCCAACCTGCTCAACCTCCTGTGTGTACGTTCAAAACCTTCATGGATTGCCGACCCAGTACCTTCAGCGGCACGGAAGGAGCGGTAGGTCTCCTTCACTGGTTCAAGAAGCTCGAGTCTGTTTTCGAAATGTGTGAATGCCCTGAGGTTCGTAGGGTAAAGTTTGCTACAAGGACACTCGAAGGTGCAGCACTAACCTGGTGGAAAGCACAGGTTCAACTGCTATGGCTGGCGGTTGCTAATGCCACCCCATGGAATGACTTCAAAGACTTGATCAAAGAAGAGTACTGTAATCGTGATGACATCCACAAGCTAGAGGTGGAATTTTTCAATTTGAAAATGACAGGGTCCGAAATCGAGGCATATACGAAGAGATCAAACGAATTAGCTATCTTGTGTCCTACTATGGTGGATCCTCCTATCAAGCGTATCGAGTTGTACCTTAAGGGTTTAGTGCCAGAAATTCAGAGCCACGTGACCTCAGCTAATCTAGGCACCATTCAGCAAATCATCCGGTTGGCTCATCGTCTCACTGATCAGGCAGTTGAGAAGAACAAGCTGCCCAAGCGTATTAGCGCTACTACCACTGATGCTCCCAGTGATAACAAGCGCAAGTGGGATGGAAATTCGGGCAAGGGTTCTACTTCAGTTCAGTCTCAGTCCCAACAGCGAAAGACAGATGAGTACAGGAGGCCCAGTCAGTAGTCTTCTGGGAATCAAGGTTAGGGTGGATACAGGGGAAATCACCCTAAGTGCAATCGATGTAATTTGAACCATAGCGGGGCGTGCAGCAAGGGTCATTGTCAGAGATGTAACAAGCCTGGAGATGAAGCCAAAGATTGCAAGAGCTCACGTCCTGCGAATCAGAATCGACAACAGCAGCCACAAGCTCCACAGAACCAACGGCAACACCAGCAGGGTAATAAGGGATGTTACCAATGCAGTGCAAAGGGTCACTTCAAGAGGCACTGTCCACAACTGAATCAGAATCAGGATCAGAACAACAACCAAGGAAACGGGAACAATAATGGAGGCAACAACGGGGGTAAAAATGATGGCAATGGTGCCAGGGGACGTGTTTTCGTGCTGGGTCAGGGTGACGCGAGGAACGATCCCAACATTGTGATGGGTAAGTTTCTTCTGGATGATTTCTTTGTTACTGTTTTATTCGATTCGGGTGCCGATACTAGTTATGTGTCCTTAAAAGTTAGTCAAGTGCTTAAGCGCACCCCAACACTTTTGAACACCAAACACATGGTAGAGCTAGCGAACGGTAAAAGTTTAGAGGCCACACACATAGTTAAGGGTTGTAATCTTGTTCTTGCTGAACAGACCTTTTCTGTCGACCTCATCCCTATCGTTCTGGGTAGTTTCGACGTTGTTATTGGGATGGATTGGTTATCTCATCAGCAAGCGGAAATTCTTTGCAACGAGAAGATTGTCCGCATCCCTCATTCTGGTGAAGAACCCCTCGTGATTCGTGGCGACAAGAGTGGTGCTGTTGTGGGCATCATCTCTTTCCTTAAGGCCCAGAAGTGTTTGCAAAAGGGCCACACTGCCATTCTAGCTCTCGTTACTGACGCATCAATGGAAGAGAAGAGAATTGAAGACATTCCTATTGTACGCGATTTTCCTGAGGTATTCCCCGAGGAATTACCTGGTCTTCCGCCTCAATGTCAAGTCGAGTTTCAAATCGAGCTAACTCCTGGGGCAGCACCCATAGCCCATGTGCCTTATCGTCTAGCTCCTTCAGAACTAGAAAAATTGTCCACTCAATTGCAAGACCTCTTGGACAAGGGTTTTATTCGCCCTAGCTCTTCGCCTTGGGGAGCTCCAGTGTTATTTGTGAAGAAGAAAGACGGTACCTTCAGAATGTGTATTGACTACCGTGAACTCAACAAGGTGACCGTGAAGAATCGTTATCCTCTACCACGCATTGATGACTTATTCGACCAGTTGCAAGGGTCGAGTTTCTACTCTAAGATTGACTTAAGATCAGGTTACCATCAACTGAGAGTCCGAGACGAGGATATCTCTAAAACAGCATTCAGGACTCGTTATGGGCATTACGAGTTTCTGGTTATGCCTTTTGGATTGGCGAATGCACCTACGATCTTCATGCCTTTTGGGAGCAATTGTTTTCGCACTTAAGATATGGAGACATTACCTGTATGGTACCAAGTTGTAACACCCCGTGTTTCCGAGAAGTCAAAGTCAAGGTCAAAGTCAACGACCGATTTCACGCAACTTGACTTGTAGTAGATGCCTTTTATATGTTTATTTTAGTTGTATTATGTGGAGTAAGTGTCAATAATTACAATAATCGACGTATGTTACTCGCAATCTACTCGACTTACGACTGTGAACTATAGGAAGTAACAATGCGATAAAGCTAACTAAACGATAATCAAACTATGCTAATCGAATCGACATCAAATCGCAACTCGAACTACGCATTTTGGTTATTCTTATACGTGTGTGTGTGCCTTATGTGTTACTTGTGCATGTTCATTTATGTTATGTGTGGTAATCAATCGAATCGCAATCGAAACTCAATCGCAATCGAATCGCAAACGCTAAACGCAAGTGAAATAGGGCGATTGTATGTTAGATATAGTAGTTGGGATTAAAAGTAATTTGACTAGGAAAATCTATCGCATCGAATCGCTCGCAATTGAAACCGAACCAGCAAAACTCGTCGCGTCGAACACACCAACCAAGTGCCATCCGGCCGGATAGCCATCCGACCGGACAGCCACTTGGTCATGGTGTCAGGCGCCATCCGGCGGGGTGGTATCCGACCGACCCACTCTTTCCTCATTTGGAAGCCTATAAATACCCCTGTCATTGTCATCATTTCCACTTTTGGAAACTCTCTGATCGAACAGCACGGTCAGCTCACCATTTCTCCGATTTCTCTCGATTCCGGTAAGATCTCGTCCTAAATCTTGTACTTTCTTGATCTACACGCACTCCTACACCTTTCTATCTTTTGAATCTTAACTTTTAACCGTGAAATCGCTAGATTTGAGGTGTTCTAGGATGATGTCATCATGTGTTCTTGAAGAACTTCATGTTTTGGCTTCAATCCACCGAGAACAACTCGGATCTAACCGATTTCCACACAAATGAACAAAGATCTGTGCTAGATCTAAACCTAAACATAGTGAAAAAGGATTGAAAGATGGTTTTTAACTTTCTTTCAACTCTTTTACACTCAATACACTCAGAACCGATAGGATCCGACCTTGATCTAGTCTTCTACTCATTCCCAGTGATGTACTAGCTCAAGATCTGGATTCTACACGTGAGACCACCGATTTCGGGTTAACCAAGAATAACCGTCTCGAACCGACTAACTGGCCGAACTAGGGTGATTCCAGGTCGGTCTGGTCACTTAGGTCAAGATGGGGTTCTGTTGGTTAACACGTTGTCAAAACGTCTCGAAAAAACGACAAACAAACAAAACGACCATGTGTAAGACGGCCGAAGCAACCGGGACGAAGTGTTATCCGACCGGACTACCGTCCGAACGGATAGGCTACCCGAACGGATTGTTGTCCGATCGGATCACACCTTGGGACCCACACTTCATCAACTCTACCTAAAGTTTGAGTATTGAACGAATTGCCATCCGATCGGACTACCATCCGACTGGATTACTCTTCGAATCATGAGATACAAGGACTTTAAAGACTTAAACAATTTTCAACATGTTCATTAACAGGGTTGCCACCCGGTCGGATGGACATCTGACCGAGTGACACTCCTGCTGTGAATTTGTTCCCACTAAGTAACCCTATCACTAGAGTCGCCGTCCGACCAGACTACCGTCCGACCGGATGACCATCCGAACGGGTTGCCATCCGCACGATTAACCATCCGATCGACCGACTTGAAAGATTGAGATACTTCAATGTTTTCAAAATGCTACAACGAAAACTTCAAAAGACAAGTCATCATACACAAACACATTCTCCTCATAGGAAGAAACAATCCACTCGAATAGTCATTCGACTGGACTACCGTCCGACCGGATGACCATCCGAACGGATTGCCATCCGCACAAAAAAGTCGTCCGACCGAACTGCTATCCGACCCATTCACACTTTGTATCGTTTTATGCGTCACTTATCGTTATGCTATCAAACTATTCAGGCTAACCCTACTCGCTAAGCGCTCCCTTCAATCCATCAACCGCTGTGAGTATACTCGATCCCTTTTTTGCTTTATGCACTTTTGGGTGTTACATACGTTACGACTATTCAAAACACAACAAACACACTACTCAATACTATTTGAATGCTATCCGTTAATGCATGTTATACGTGGCTTATGAATGCTTGTTTGTTATGTTTACACATGGAATGTTGTCTACCTGCCTTAGCAACGATAGTACTATAGTTTGGACTCAGCATCCGTTCACACGGGGGTTGTTAAGGACAATTACTTGCATGGATTACGGTGGTAATCACGTATTGCGAACTGCCTCAGGCAGTCAACCCGCAGTCATTGGTATCGATGGATCTATGTCGATAACTAACGTGCTTCATTTCTCTATGTGTACGTGTTGGTTATGCGTAAACGAATTCGAACTCTATATGCTATTATCAAACTTGTATGCTCACCTTTACATTATATGTATTGACTTTATTTTAACGTATGTGACAGGTGCTTAGGATGCACATCTGGTAGGAAATCGAAGCTAGAATAAAGCTCTAGAGCCCAACAAATAGTTGTCTGTAGTAATTGAATCAAGGGTCTCTAGAAGCAAATAAACAATTGCTCTATTTAAATCTGAGTTGTCGGAATAGAACTATTTGCCTGGATTTTGTCTGTAATAATTTGTTTACCTTTCGAGGCATGGTATGGGACATGTTATTTTAAATTGAATGGTAATGATAATTGTTATGGAAACTTCTAGACAATCTGTTTCGCTCAGTGCCATGCCCCGATGATTCCGCCATCGGTTGGGGTGTGACAGATTGGTATCAGAGCCATAACTATAGGGAATTAGGCAGGACACGACCTAGTCCGGGTCGATGTCTTAGATACCTAGTCTATAGTTAGGAACCATAGACCGACTTGTGCATATCCGTTAGGGATTATGTATAAGTTTACCGCTATTTCTCGCTATTTTCGCTTATGCTACACTATCACTGTACTCGAATCCTCAATTGTGAATAAGCAATTAAGTCGAGATTAGGTGTGAAAACCGCAAACTCTTGACAAAAGTTGCTTGATCAACCCGCATTTTATTTACCAAAGAGGAGATTTATGCCAAATCAGGAGTGAAATCCATATTTTGATGAATAATCTCCTCAAATTTTATCAAAACAAGGACGAAATTGTTAAGCTAGGGGTGAAACCCTAACCTTGACGACTTTTTTCCGACTATTACTTGATTTTACAAAAATCTCACCAAAGTTTCGACGGACTCCAACGACCTGAAGCCACAATATGACTAACGGGATGTGTGCCAAACGCCCAAGAATCGAGGCAAAAGCATAGTCCTGAAAGTCAAATGTGCACAACGGATCCTTGTGAATAGTTGAATCACTTTGGTCAGTCGAAGTCTACTAGCCGCAGACAATCTATTTCTCGATTTTTATGTGTTTCGATTCTGAGCCCGCAACTGCTGACTCTGATGATTCGTTGATTTTATGTGCTTATAAGTGTGTTTACCTGTTTATGTGTTTAAATTTTGGAGATTTACTCAATTTTTGCTTTCACTTCGATCGACACGCACGACTCACACTGCATTTCTATCTCAAAACGTTAACAAGTCGCTAAGTTATAAACGACCTTATGCTATGATATACACTTATACTACACGACTCGATATACTAGACGCGATCACTACATTCGAACACTCGCGAACTTTGAATAATAGGTTTCTGTATTCTGACTGCATCTTGTGATTTCATGATTACGTGTTCTGTGGATTATGTGCCTTACGTGCTTATGAGAATCCGTGATTATGTGCTTATGTGTTTACTTGATTACGCGTGTTCCTGAGCTTTAGTAAGTAGTAGACGTGTGAGGTGAGATTCGAATGCAATGTGTTGAGTCCTGTGACGATGTCTGTTGCAGACAATGTCATCTGGATCCCGTCATCCCTTACTTTCTCGTCAAGAAAAGGAAGACAAGCGCCTTGCTGCTATCATCGCTAAACAAGTAGCAAATGCCGTGAGTGATGTTTACGAGAATGTCAGCAAATCGTCTGAGGAGTCGAGAACCGAAGCTCCTAAAGCTACTACCAAAGCTCCCTTCAATTTCAAGCAATTCAAATCTTGTGGGCCAAAAGAATTCACTGGCGAGGGAGGCCCCACAGTCTTGTTCCAATGGTTTGACTCCATTGAGGTCACTCTACGACAAAGCGGTTGCCCTGACGACCTCCGTACTCTGAACGCTACCAGCGTCTTCCAGTCCCGTGCTCTAGACTGGTGGACGGCCGAGAGGAACAAGCGAGGGAATGATGCAGCCTACGGCCTGTCGTGGGACGAGCTCAAGGAAGTCATGCTGGAAGAATTTTGTCCTCCTCATGAACGTCAAAAGCTAGAGGATGAATTTTGGCACATACAGCAAAAGGATGGTGAAAATGTGGCGCTCACTGCTCGCTTCAAACAGCTCAGCATCATTTGTCCCAACCAGGTCAAGACTCCAGACATGGCAATCAAGAAGTATATCCGAGCCCTGCCTGATTGTGTTGCCGATTTCGTGCAAGCGGCTAAGACTAAGACGATCGAAGAGACTTACCTACTGGCCGTTGAAATTAAAGACAAGCGGGTCAAGGCCAGTGTTTGGGATAAAACTTCAAAGCACCTGCATCAAGCTACCACCACCGCACCAGCTGCTGAAACCACCACCACATCGAGCAACAAGAGGAAGAACAAGAGAAAGAACAGCTCCAGCAACAAGAATTGTGCGATCACTGCTGCACCGATAGAAGCTGTACCAGCCCAACAGCGTCAAGTAGCGGTGCCTGTGGCAAATGCACCGCCTGCTAAGCGTGCATACACTGGGCAACACCCGCTCTGCCCTACTTGTACCTACCACCACCCGACTACCATTGCTTGTCGTTTTTGTGCTCATTGCAATATGTACGGCCATTTCACTACCAACTGCCGTGCTCGGCAAGCTCCTGCTCATCAAGCTCTACTCACCGCCCCTCAGGGTCAACAAGCTCCTCCGGCACCCGCGGTCAACGCCAGAGCCTGCTTTGCATGTGGCGATCCTAACCATTTCGCCAACATGTGCCCAAACAGGGTTGTGAAACAAGAGCCCTAGCAGCAACGGCAGCAACAGCAACAACAAGCCGCACGCGCCAGAACTTTCAACATCAAGGTTCGTCAAGCCCAAGCCGACAACAACGTGGTTAATGGTACGTTCCTTGTGAATGGTATTTATGCTTCGTGTTTATTTGATACTGGAGCCGATAATTTCTTTGTGTCGTTCGAATTCGAAAATCTCCTTAGTCGTAAACGCTCCCAACTCTCCTCGACGTTCGATGTTGAAGTCGCTATCGGAAGAACTGTCGCTGTTAACTCTGTTCTTCGTGATTGTACCCTAGAGCTCAACAATCACATCTTCCCTCGATGTTCGATGTTGAAGTCGCTATCGGAAGAAGTGCATCATATGTGGTATAATTATTTGACATAGCCACCGACTGAAAACCCTGTGTGCTTACTCTCTTCTGTCGTCCCACGCTTACGCACTTTCGTGACACTTTTCTCACTTACGTTGCTTCATTGTGAAGATCATGAGTGGACGTTTGAACTTGACTCAAGCCCAGCGGACGGCTCTAATCAACGATCGAGTGGCTGAGGCACTCGCAGCCGTCCCTGCAGGAGGTATAACCTGACATATCAACCCATCTTAGGACGTTTAGATCCTACTCTCGTGAGCCAACTCTAGTGCTTAATCTTGTTTATCCTTTCTTACACGACAGGCCAACCTGCCCAACCTCCTGTGTGTACGTTCAAAACCTTCATGGATTGCCGACCCAGTACCTTCAGCGGCACGGAAGGAGCGGTAGGTCTCCTTCACTGGTTCGAGAAGCTCGAGTCTGTTTTCGAAATGTGTGAATGCCCTGAGGTTCGTAGGGTAAAGTTTGCTACTAGGACACTCGAAGGTGCAACACTAACCTGGTGGAAAGCACAGGTTCAACTGCTATGGCTGGCGGTTGCTAATGCCACCCCATGGAATGACTTCAAAGACTTGATCAAAGAAGAGTACTGTAATCGTGATGACATCCATAAGCTAGATGTGGAATTTTTCAATTTGAAAATGACAGGGTCCGAAATCGAGGCATATACGAAGAGATCAAACAAATTAGCTATCTTGTGTCCTACTACGGTGGATCCTCCTATCAAGCGTATCGAGTTGTACCTTAAGGGTTTAGTGCCAGAAATTCAGAGCCACGTAACCTCAGCTAATCTAGGCACCATTCAGCAAATCATCCGGTTGGCTCATCGTCTCACTGATCAGGCAGTTGAGCAGAACAAGCTGCCCAAGCGTATTAGCGCTACTACCACTGACGCTCCCAGTGATAACAAGCGCAAGTGGGATGGAAATTCGGGCAAGGGTTCTACTTCAGTTCAGTCTCAGTCCCAGCAGCGAAAGACAGGTGAGTACAGGAGCCCCAGTCAGCAGTCTTCTGGGAATCAAGGTCAGGGTGGATA
The DNA here is from genome assembly GCA_030545235.1 of Helianthus tuberosus. Taxonomy (NCBI): domain Eukaryota; kingdom Viridiplantae; phylum Streptophyta; class Magnoliopsida; order Asterales; family Asteraceae; genus Helianthus; species Helianthus tuberosus. Next base: position 7,186,341 of record CM060452.1, read on the forward strand.
CAGGGGAAATCACCCTAAGTGCAATCGATGTAATTTGCACCATAGCGGGGCGTGCAGTAAGGGTCGTTGTCAGAGATGTAACAAGCCTGGAGATGAAGCCAAAGATTGCAAGAGCTCACATCCTGCGAATCAGAATCGACAACAGCAGCCACAAGCTCCACAGAACCAACGGCAACACCAGCAGGGTAATAAGGGATGTTACCAATGCGGTGCTAAGGGTCACTTCAAGAGGCACTGTCCACAGCTGAATCAGAATCAGGATCAGAACAACAACCAAGGAAACAGGAACAATAATGGAGGCAACAACGGGGGTAAAAATGATGGCAATGGTGCCAGGGGACGTGTTTTCGTGCTGGGTCAGGGTGATGCGAGGAACGATCCCAACGTTGTGATGGGTAAGTTTCTTCTGGATGATTTCTTTGTTACTGTTTTATTCGATTCGGGTGCCGATACTAGTTATGTGTCCTTAAAAGTTAGTCAAATGCTTAAGCGCACCCCAACACTTTTGAACACCAAACACATGGTAGAGCTAGCAAACGGTAAAAGTTTAGAGGCCACACACATAGTTAAGGGTTGTAATCTTGTTCTTGCTGAACATACCTTTTCTATCGACCTCATCCCTATCGTTCTGGGTAGTTTCGACGTTGTTATTGGGATGGATTGGTTATCTCATCAGCAAGCGGAAATTCTTTGCAACGATAAGATTGTCCGCATCCCTCGTTCTGGTGAAGAACCCCTCGTGATTTGTGGCGACAAGAGTGGTGCTGTTGTGGGCGTCATCTCTTTCCCTAAGGCTCAGAAGTGTTTGCGAAAGGGCCACACTGCCATTCTAGCTCTCGTTACTGACGCATCAATGGAAGAGAAGAGAATTGAAGACATTCCTATTGTACGCGATTTTCCTGAGGTATTCCCCGAGGAATTACCTGGTCTTCCGCCTCATTGTCAAGTCGAGTTTCAAATCGAGCTAACTCCTGGGGCAGCACCCATAGCCCGTGTGCCTTATCGTCTAGCTCCATCAGAACTAGAAAAATTGTCCACTCAATTGCAAGACCTCTTGGACAAGGGTTTTATTCGCCCTAGCTCTTCGCCTTGGGGAGCTCTAGTGTTATTTGTGAAGAAGAAAGACGGTACCTTCAGAATGTGTATTGACTACCGTGAACTCAACAAGGTGACCGTGAAGAATCGTTATCCTCTTCCACGCATTGATGGCTTATTCGACCAGTTGCAAGGGTCGAGTTTCTACTCTAAGATTGACTTAAGATCAGGTTACCATCAACTGAGAGTCCTAGACGAGGATATCTCTAAAACAGCATTCAGGACTCGTTATAGGCATTACGAGTTTCTGGTTATGCCTTTTGGATTGGCGAATGCACCTGCGATCTTCATGGATCTCATGAACCGAGTGTGCAATCCTTACCTAGATAAGTTTGTCATAGTTTTCATCGACGATATCCTGATCTATTCGAAGAGTCAGGAAGAACACGAGCAACACCTGAGGCTTATTTTGGAACTTCTTCGAACAGAGCAGTTGTATGCCAAATTTTCAAAATGTGACTTCTGGCTTCGCGAAGTCCATTTTCTAGGCCACTTGGTAAACAAGGATGGAATTCATGTGGATCCATCCAAGGTTGACTCGATCAAGAACTGGCCTGCACCCCGTACACCAACAGAAATCCGCCAATTCTTGGGTTTGGCAGGATATTACAGAAGGTTTATCAAGGATTTCTCAAGGATTGCGCAACCTCTCACTTCACTGACTCAGAAGGGTGTCACCTACCGTTGGGGTGATGCACAGGAATCTGCCTTTCAGCACTTAAAAGATAGACTTTGTAGCGCGCCTATCCTCTCATTGCCTGAGGGCACAGAAGATTTTGTGATTTATTGCGACGCTTCCATCCAAGGATTGGGCTGTGTGTCGATGCAACGAGATAAAGTCATTGCTTATGCATCACGCCAGCTTAAGGTTCACGAAAGGAACTACACTACACACGACTTGGAATTGGGAGCAGTTGTTTTCGCACTTAAGATATGGAGACATTACCTGTACGGTACCAAGTTGTAACACCCCATGTTTCCGAGAAGTCAAAGTCAAGGTCAAAGTCAACGACCGATTTCGCGCAACTTGACTTGTAGTAGATGTCTTTTGTATGTTTATTTTAGTTGTATTATGTGGAGTAAGTGTCAATAATTACAATAATCGACATATGTTACTCGCAATCTACTCGACTTACGACTGTGAACTATAGGAAGTAACAATGCGATAAAGCTAACTAAACGATAATCAAACTATGCTAATCGAATCGACATCAAATCGCAACTCGAACTACGCATTTTGGTTATTCTTATACGTGTGTGTGAGCCTTATGTGTTACTTGTGCATGTTCATTTATGTTATGTGTGGTATTCAATCGAATCGCAATCGAAACTCAATCGCAATCGAATCGCAAACGCTAAACGCAAGTGAAATAGGGCGATTGTATGTTAGATATAGTAGTTGGGATTAAAAGTAATTTGACTAGGAAAATCTATCGCATCGAATCGCTCGCAATCGAAACCGAACCAGCAAAACTCGTCGCGTCGAACACACCAACCAAGTGCCATCCGGTGGGGTGCCATCCGACCGACCCACACTTTCCTCATTTGGAAGCCTATAAATACCCCTGTCATTGTCATCATTTCCACTTTTGGAAACTCTCTGACCGAACAGCACGCTCAGCTCACCTTTTCTCCGATTTCTCTCGATTCCGGTAAGATCTCATCCTAAATCTTGTACTTTCTTGATCTACACGCACTCCTACACCTTTCTATCTTTTGAATCTTAACTTTTAACCGTGAAATCGCTAGATTTGAGGTGTTCTAGGATGATGTCATCATGTGTTCTTGAAGAACTTCATGTTTTGGCTTCAATCCACCGAGAACAACTCGGATCTAACCGATTTCCACACAAATGAACAAAGATCTGTGCTAGATCTAAACATAAACATAGTGAAAAAGGATTGAAAGATGGTTTTTAACTTTCTTTCAACTCTTTTACACTCAATACACTCAAAACCGATAGGATCCGACCTTGATCTAGACTTCTACTCATTCCCAGTGATGTACTAGCTCAAGATCTGGATTCTACAGGCGAGACCACCGATTTCGGGTTAACCAAGAATAACCGTCTCGAACCGACTAACTGGCCGAACTAGGGTGATTCCAGGTCGGTCTGGTCACTTAGGTCAAGATGGGGTTCTCTTGGTTAACACGTTGTCAAAACGTCTCTAAGAAACGACAAACAAACAAAACGACCAAGTGTAAGACGGCCGAAGCAACCGGGACGAAGTGCTATCCGACCGGACTACCGTCAAACGGATAGGCTACCCGAACGGATTGCTGTCCGATCGGATCACACCTTGGGACCCACACTTCATCAACTCTACCTAAAGTTTGAGAATTGAACGAATTGCCATCCGATCGGACTACCATCCGACTGGATTACTCTTCGAATCATGAGATACTAGAACTTTAAAGACTTAAACAATTTTCAACATGTTCATTAACAGGGTTGCCACCCGGTCGGATGGACATCCGACCGAGTGACACTCCTGCTGTGAATTTGCTCCCAATAAGTAACCCTATCACTAGAGTCGCCGTCCGACCGAACTACCGTCCGACCGGATGACCATCCGAACGGGTTGCCATCCGCACGATTGACCATCCTATCGACCGACTTGAAAGATAGAGACACTTCAATGTTTTCAAAATGCTACAACAAAAACTTCAAAAGACAAGCCATCATACACAAACACATTCTCCTCTTAGGAGGAAACAATCCACTCGAATAGTCATCCGACTGGACTACCGTCCGACCGGATGACCATCCGAACGGATTGCCATCCGCACAAAAAAGCCTTCCGATCGAATTGCCATCCGACCGAACTGCTATCCGACCCATTCACACTTTGTATCGTTTTATGCGTCACTTATCGTTATGCTATCAAACTATTCAGGCTAACCCTACTCGCTAAGCGCTCCCTTCAATCCATCAACCGCTGTGAGTATACTCGATCCCTTTTTTGCTTTATGCACTTTTGGGTGTTACATACTTTACGACTATTCAAAACACAACAAACACACTACTCAATACTATTTGAACGCTATCCGTTAATGCATGTTATACGTGGCTTATGAATGCTTGTTTGTTATGTTTACACATGGAATGTTGTCTACCTGCCTTAGCAACGATAGTACTATAGTTTGGACTCACCATCCGTTCACACGGGGGTTGTTAAGGACAATTACTTGCATTGATTACGGTGGTAATCACGTATTGCGAACTGCCTCAGGCAGTCAACCCGCAGTCATTGGTATCGATGGATCTATGTCGATAACTAACGTGCTTCATTTCTCTATGTGTACGTGTTGGTTATGCGTAAACGAATTCGAACTCTATATGCTATTATCAAACTTGTATGCTCACCTTTACATTATATGTATTGACTTTATTTTAACGTATGTGACAGGTGCTTAGGATGCACATCTGGTAGGAAATCGAAGCTAGAATAAAGCTCTAGAGCCCAACAAATAGTTGTCTGTAGTAATTGAATCAAGGGTCTCTAGAAGCAGATAAACAATTGCTCTATTTAAATCTGAGTTGTCGGAATAGAACTATTTGCCTGGATTTTGTCTGTAATAATTTGTTTACCTTTCGAGGCATGGTATGGGACATGTTATTTTAAATTGAATGGTAATGATAATTGTTATGGAAACTTCTAGACAATCTGTTTCGCTCAGTGCCATGCCCCGATGATTCCGCCATCGGTTGGGGTGTGACAGATTGGTATCAGAGCCATAACTATAGGGAATTAGGCAAGACACGACCTAGTCTGGGTCGATGTCTTAGATACCTAGTCTATAGTTAGGAACCATAGACCGACTTGTGCATATCCGTTAGGGATTATGTATAAGTTTACCGCTATTTCTCGCTATTTTCGCTTATGCTACACTATCACTCTACTCGAATCCTCAATTGTGAATAAGCAATTAAGTCGAGATTAGGTGTGAAAACCGCAAACTCTCGACAAAAGTTGCTTGATCAACCCGCATTTTATCTACAAAAGAGGAGAATTACGCCAAATCAGGAGTGAAATCCATATTTTGATGAATAATCTCCTCAAATTTTATCAAAACAAGGACGAAATTGTTAAGCTAGGGGTGAAACCCTAACCTTGACGACTTTTTTCCGACTATTACTTGATTTTACAAAACTCTCACCAAAGTTTCGACGGACTCCAACGACCTGAAGCCACAATATGACTAACGGGATGTGTGCCAAACGCCCAAGAATCGAGGCAAAAGCATAGTCCTGAAAGTCAAATGTGCACAACGGATCCTTGTGAATAGTTGAATCACTTTGGTCAGTCGAAGTCTACTAGCCGCAGACAATCTATTTCTCGATTTTTATGTGTTTTGATTCTGAGCCCGCAACTGCTGACTCTGATGATTCGTCGATTTTATGTGCTTATAAGTGTGTTTACCTGTTTATGTGTTTAAATTTTGGAGATTTACTCAATTTTTGCTTTCACTTCGATCGACACGCACGACTCACACTGCATTTCTATCTCAAAACGTTAACAAGTCGCTAAGTTATAAACGACCTTATGCTATGATATACACTTATACTACACGACTCGATATACTAGATGCGATCACTACATTCGAACACTCGCGAACTTTGAATAATAGGTTTCTGTATTCTGACTGCATCTTGTGATTTCATGATTACGTGTTCTGTGGATTATGTGCCTTACGTGCTTATGAGAATCCGTGATTATCTGCTTATGTGTTTACTTGATTACGCGTGTTCCTGAGCTTTAGTAAGTAGTAGACGTGTGAGGTGAGATTCGAATGCAATGTGTTGAGTCCTGTGACGATGTCTGTTGCAGAAAATGTCATCTGGATCCCGTCATCCCTTACTTTCTCGTCAAGAAAAGGGAGACAAGCGCCTTGCTGCTATCATCGCTAAACAAGTAGCAAATGCCATGAGTGATGTTTGCGAGAATGTCAGCAAATCGTCTGAGGAGTCGAGAACTAAAGTTCCTAAAGCTACTACCAAAGCTCCCTTCAATTTCAAGCAATTCAAATCTTGTGGGCCAAAAGAATTCACTGGCGAGGGAGGCCCCACAGTCTTGTTCCAATGGTTTGACTCCATTGAGGTCACTCTACAACAAAGCGGTTGCCCTGACGACCTCCGTACTCTGAACGCTACAGGCGTCTTCCAGTCCCGTGCTCTAGACTGGTGGACGGCCGAGAGGAACAAGCGAGGAAACGATGCAGCCTACGGCCTGTCGTGGGATGAGCTCAAGGAAGCCATGCTGGAAGAATTTTGTCCTCCTCATGAACGTCAAAAGCTAGAGGATGAATTTTGGCACATACAGCAAAAGGATGGTGAAAATGTTGCGCTCACTGCTCGCTTCAAACAGCTCAGCATCATTTGTCCCGACCAGGTCAAGACTCCAGACATGGCAATCAAGAAGTATATCCGAGCCCTGCCTGATTGTGTTGCCGATTTCGTGCAAGCGGCTAAGACTAAGACGATCGAAGAGACTTACCTACTGGCCGTTGAAATTAAAGACAAGCGGGTCAAGGCCAGTGTTTGGGATAAAACTTCAAAGCACCTGCATCAAGCTACCACCACCGCACCAGCTGCTAAAACCACCACCACATCGAGCAACAAGAGAAAGAACAGCTCCAGCAACAAGAACTGTGCGATCACTGCTGCACCGATAGAAGCTGTACCAGCCCAACAGCGTCAAGTAGCGGAGCCTGTAGCAAATGCACCGCCTGCTAAGCGTGCATACACTGGGCCACACCCGCTCTACCCTACTTGTACCTACCACCACCCGAATACCATTGCTTGTCGTTTTTGTGCTCATTGCAATATGTACGGCCATTTCACTACCAACTGCCGTGCTCGACAAGCTCCTGCTCATCAAGCTCTACTCACCGCCCCTCAGGGTCAACAAGCTCCTCCGGCACCCGCGGTCAACGCCAGAGCCTGCTTCGCATGTGGTGATCCTAACCATTTCGCCAACATGTGCCCAAACAGGGTTGTGAAACAAGAGCCCCAGCAGCAATGGCAGCAACAGCAACAACAAGCCGCACGCGCCAGAACTTTCAACATCAACGTTCGTCAAGCCCAAGCCGACAACAACGTGGTTAATGGTACGTTCCTTGTGAATGGTATTTATGCTTCGTGTTTATTTGATACTGGAGCCGATAATTGCTTTGTGTCATTCGAATTCGAAAATCTCCTTAGTCGTAAACGCTCCCAACTCTCCTCGACGTTCGATGTTGAAGTCGCTATCGGAAGAACTGTCGCCGTTAATTCTGTTCTTCGTGATTATACCCTAGAGCTCAACAATCACATCTTCCCAATCGACCTTATTCCGATGCAACTCGAAAGTTTTGATGTCATAGTAGGCATGGACTTTCTTCGCGAAAACCATGCTGAAGTTTTGTGCTTCGACAAGATGATTCGATTCTCGCTCGCGAATGGTGATTTATTGTGTGCTTACGGTGAAACCGCTTCGAAAGGTCTCAAGCTTATGTCATTGTCCAAGCTAGCAAGTATCTCCGCAAGGAATACAGAACTTTCTTGGCTAACATTGTAGTAGCGGAGAAGGAAAAGAAAGAGAAGAAGGAAGTGAAAGACGTTCCTGTGGTTCGATAATTTCCTAACGTTTTTCCAGAGGATCTTCCCGGTCCACCGCCAAGTCGTGATATCGACTTTCGTATCGACCTCATTTCTGGAGCCAACCCTATTGCCAAAGCTCCTTACCGACTCGCACCGTCTGAAATGCGCGAACTCTCAAACCAACTCCAGGAATTACTTAAGAAAGGCTTCATTCGCCCGAGCACCTCTCCTTGGGGTGCGCCAGTCCTTTTCGTCAAAAAGAAGGATGGGACGTTCAGGATGTGTATCGACTATCGGGAATTGAATAAGTTAACTATCAAGAACCGCTATCCCCTACCCCGCATCGATGATTTGTTTGACCAGCTACAAGGTGCTACGTGTTTCTCGAAGATCGACCTACGCTCAGGCTATCACCAACTACGCATTCAAGAGGAGGATATACCCAAAACCGCATTTCGCACTCGTTACGGCCACTACGAATTCGTTGTTATGCCTTTTGGTTTAACCAACGCACCTGCGGTTTTCATGGATCTGATGAATCGCGTGTGTAAACCATATCTCGACCGTTTCGTCATCGTATTCATCGACGATGTCTTGATCTATTCCAAGTTGAAAACCGAACATGCACAACATCTACGTTTGGTACTCGAGCTACTCCAGGGGAATCAACTCTATGCCAAGTTCTCAAAGTGTGAATTCTGGTTGGAGGAGGTTCAGTTTCTGGGTCACATTGTTAATAGTCAAGGTATTCACGTCGATCCTGTGAAGATTGAAGCTGTTAAGAGTTGGATTATGCCTAAGAACCCATCTGAAGTCCGTTCTTTTCTCGGACTAGCGGGCTATTATCGATGATTTATCGAAGGATTCTCAAAGATCGATGTGCCGCTTACCGCTCTCACGCATAAAGACAAGCCTTTTGTTTGGGGAACTGAACAAGAGTCTGCCTTTCGAACCCTCAAGCACAAGCTTTGCAATGCTCTTGTTCTCACATTGCCCGACGGAAACGACGATTTCATTGTCTATTGTGATGCTTCCAACCTCGGTCTTGGTTGTGTTCTTATGCAGCGGGACAAGGTTATAGCATACGTATCTCGTCAGCTCAAAATCCACGAGAAGAACTATACAACCCATGATCTCGAGCTAGGCGCAGTTGTTTTTGCATTAAAGATTTGGGGACACTACCTGTATGGTACCAAGTGTACGATCTTCACCGATCATAGGAGCCTACAACATATCTTTAATCAGAAGGAACTTAATATGCGTCAACGTCGATGGGTAAAACTTCTCAACGATTACGACTGTGAGATTCGTTATCACCCAGGCAAAGCAAATGTTGTTGCCGACGCACTCAGCAGATGGAGCTATCTGCTTAGCACTCATAATGTTCAAGCCCAATACGACCTCGAAACCCTCATCCGCGAAGCTCAAAATGCATGTTTTAATGAACGCACTCTGAAGAAGGAAAGAATCTACCATGATGGAGCCCAGCTTGTGAGCAAGTCGAATGGGATATTCCACTTTCTGGACCGAATTTGGATCCCTAAACGGACCGATTTGCGACAGATTTTGATGGACGAGGCCCACAAATCCCGGTATTCTATTCATCTCGGTGCCGACAAGATGTACCAGGATCTTCGCTACAAGTACTGGTGGCACGGCATGAAAAGGGATATTGCTCTCTACGTTGGAAAATGCCTGACATGTGCAAGAGTCAAGGTTGAACATCAAAGACCCTCTGGCTTACTCGAACAACCACTGATCCCTATGTGGAAGTGGGAGAGTATAGCTATGGACTTCATAACAAAGCTACCGCACACGTCATCAGGTCACGACAACATTTGGGTTGTGGTTGACCGTTTGACCAAATCTGCTCACTTTTTGCCAATATGGGAAGACTACAAGGTAGAACGATTAGCCCGAATCTACACCGACGAGACCATTTGTAATCATGGGATGCCTCGTGACATCATCTCTGATCGTGATGCTCGGTTTACCTCGCGACTGTGGGAAACGTTTCAAATGGCTCTTGGTACATCGCTTAATCTAAGTACCGCTTTCCACCCTCAGACCGACGGTCAGACTGAAAGAACGATTCGTACCCTTGAAGACATGCTCCGTTCATGTGTCATAGACTTCGGTGGTAATTGGGATAAATTCTTGCCGTTAGTCGAATTCTCGTATAACAACAGCTATCATTCCAGCATTCAAATGGCACCATTCGAGGCTTTATACGGAAGAAGATGTCGATCGCCTATTGTGTGGCACGAGATCGGGCATTCGCAATTAACCGGTCCCGAGCTACTGCAAGAAACGACAGACAAAATTTTCCAAATTCGAGACAATCTAATGAAAGCTCGGAATAGACAGAAAAGTTATGCCGATAGACGACGCAAGCCCCTTGGATTTGACGTTGGTGACCACGTACTCCTAAAGGTATCACCTTGGAAGTAGGGGTGTTCAAGATCGGATAATCCGATTTTCGGATATCCGAAATTTCGAATAGTGAAATATTGACATCCGAACGCGAATCCGAAATTTCGGATATCCGATTTTCGGATATCCGAAATTTCGGATTCGGGTTCGGATATCCGAATATCCAATTTTTTATTTAATTTTTATTTTTTTATTATTTTTTAATATTTGGAACCAGATTTTTCAGATAGTTTCGGATATCCGAATATAAATTTCGGATATTTCGGATATTTTTTCGGATATTTCGGATATTTTTCGGATATTTCAGATAATTTTCGGATACTTCGGATATTTTCGGATATTCGGATATCCGAAAAAAATAAAAATTAAATTTTCGGATATTTTCGGATAATCCGATTATCCGAAAATTCTCAAAATCACTATCCGAATCCGAATCCGAATTTTCGGATTATCCGATTTTCGGATATCCGAATTTTCGGATTATCCGATTTTCGGATACCGAATTTTCGGATTATCCGATTTTCGGATATCCGAATTTTCGGATTAACCGATTTTCGGATATCCGAAAATTCGGATATTTCGAATACGGGTTTTCGGATATTTCGGATTCGGTTTCGGATTCGAATTTTTTTGAACACCCCTACTTGGAAGGGTGTGGTCCGATTCGGCAAGAAAGGAAAGCTCGCGCCTCGATATGTTGGACCTCTTAAGATTCTGGAAAGGATCGGCAAATTCGCCTACAGACTCGAACTACCGGAGGAACTTAGTAACGTCCACCCGACTTTCCACGTGTCAAACCTCCGAAAGTGCCTAGCCGACCACGACTTACATGTTCCACTCGATGACCTTCAGGTGAACGAAACATTACACTTCGTGGAAAAGCCTGTTGAGATCATGGATCGCCAAACCAAGCAACTCAGACGCTCGCGCATTCCTATTGTGAAAGTCCGATGGGAAGGCAAACAAGGCGCAGAGTTCACTTGGGAACTCGAAAGCGACATGAAGGCGAAGTACCCGCAGTTGTTTGTTACGGCTTCAGCCTAATTTTGGGACGAAATTCCCTAAACAAGGGGGAGGCTGTAACACCCTGTGTTTCCGAGAAGTCAAAGTCAAAGTCAAAGTCAAGGTCAAAGTCAACGACCGATTTCGCGCAACTTGACTTGTAGTAGATGTCTTTTGTATGTTTATTTTAGTTGTATTATGTGGAGTAAGTGTCAATAATTACAATAATCGACATATGTTACTCGCAATCTACTCGACTTACGACTATGAACTATAGGAAGTAACAATGCGATAAAGCTAACTAAACGATAATCAAACTATGCTAATCGAATCGACATCAAATCGCAACTCGAACTACGCATTTTGGTTATTCTTATACGTGTGTGTGTGCCTTATGTGTTACTTGTGCATATTCATTTATGTTATGTGTGGTAATCAATCGAATCGCAATCGAAACTCAATCGCAATCGAATCGCAAACGCTAAACGGAAGTGAAATAGAACGATTGTATGTTAGATATAGTAGTTGGGATTAAAAGTAATTTGACTAGGAAAATCTATCGCATCGAATCGCTCGCAATCGAAACCGAACCAGCAAAACTCGTCGCGTCGAACACACCAACCAAGTGCCATCCGGCCGGATAGCCATCCGACCGGACAGCCACTTGGTCATGGTGTCAGGCGCCATCCGACCGAGATGACATCCGACCGGACAGTCATCCGGGCGGGGTGCCATCCGACCGACCCACACTTTCCTCATTTGGAAGCCTATAAATACCCCTGTCATTGTCATCATTTCCACTTTTGGAAACTCTCTGACCGAACAACACGCTCAGCTCACCTTTTCTCCGATTTCTCTCGATTCCGGTAAGATCTAGTCCTAAATCTTGTACTTTCTTGATCTACACGCACTCCTACACCTTTCTATCTTTTGAATCTTAACTTTTAACCGTGAAATCGCTAGATTTGAGGTGTTCTAGGATGATGTCATCATGTGTTCTTGAAGAACTTCATGTTTTGGCTGCAATCCACTGAGAACAACTCGGATCTAACCGATTTCCACACAAATGAACAAAGATCTGTGCTAGATCTAAACATAAACATAGTGAAAAAGGATTGAAAGATGGTTTTTAACTTTCTTTCAACTCTTTTACACTCAATACACTCAAAACCGATAGGATCCGACCTTGATCTAGTCTTCTACTCATTCCCAGTGATGTACTAGCTCAAGATCTGGATTCTACACGCGAGACCACCGATTTCGGGTTAACCAAGAATAACCATCTCGAACCGACTAACTGGCCGAACTAGGGTGATTCCTGGTCGGTCTGGTCACTTAGGGCAAGATGGGGTTCTGGTTGTTAACACGTTGTCAAAACGTCTCGACAAAACGACAAACAAACAAAACGACCAAGTGTAAGACGGCCGGAGCAACCGGGACGAAGTGCTATCCGACCGGACTACCGTCCGAACGGATAGGCTACCCGAACAGATTGCTGTCCGAACGGATCACACCTTGGGACCCACACTTCATCAACTCTACCTAAAGTTTGAGTATTGAACGAATTGCCATCCGATCGGACTACCATCAGACCGGATTACTCTTCGAATCATGAGATACTAGGACTTTAAAGACTTAAACAATTTTCAACATGTTCATTAACAAGGTTGCCACCCGGTCGGATGGACATCCGACCGAGTGACACTCCTGCTGTGAATTTATTCCCACTAAGTAGCCCTATCACTAGAGTCGCCGTCCAACCGGACTACCGTCCGACCGGATGACCATCCGAACGGGTTGCTATCCGCACGATTGACCATCCGATCGACCGATTTGAAAGACAGAGATACTTCAATGTTTTCAAAATGCTACAACGAAAACTTCAAAAGACAAGCCATCATATACAAACACATTCTCCTCATAGGATGAAACAATCCCCTCGAATAGTCATCCGACTGGACTACCGTCCAACCGGATGACCATCCGAACGGATTGCCATCCGCACAAAAAAGCCGTCCGATCGGATTGCCATCCGACCGAACTGCTATCCGACCCATTCACACTTTGTATCATTTTACGCGTCAGTTATCGTTATGCTATCAAACTATTCACGCTAACCCTACTCGCTAAGAGCTCCCTTCAATCCATCAACCGCTGTGAGTATACTCGATCCCTTTTGGTTTATGCACTATTGGGTGTTACATACGTTACGACTATTCAAAACACAACAAACACACTACTCAATACTATTTGAACGCTAACCGTTAAAGCTCACCTTCTATATGCTATTATCAAACTTGTATGCTCACCTTTACATTATATGTATTGACTTTATTTTAACGTAGGTGACAGGTGCTTAGGATGCACATCTGGTAGGAAATCGAAGCTAGAATAAAGCTCTAGAGCCCAACAAATAGTTGTCTGCAGTAATTGAATCAGGGGTCTCTACAAGCAGATAAACAATTGCTCTATTTAAATCTGAGTTGTCGGAATAGAACTATTTGCCTGGATTTTGTCTGTAATAATTTGTTTACCTTTCGAGGCATGGTATGGGAAATTGTTATTTTAAATTGAATGGTAATGATAATTATTATGGAAACTTCTGGACAATCTGTTTCGCTCAGTGCCATGCCCCGATGATTCAGCCATCGGTTGGGGTGTGACACAAGTGCACCATTTACACCGATCACAGGAGTCTCGAGCATATCTTCAAGCAAAAGGAGTTAAACATGCGACAACGTCGATGGGTCGAGCTCTTGAATGATTACGAATGTGCGATCAAGTACCATCCGGGCAAAACCAATGTTGTGGCCGACGCCCTCAGTCGAAAGGATACTACACCTAAACGTGTGCGAGCGTTACAACTTACCATCCAATCTAGTCTTCCTGCCCAGAAACGAGATGCTCAGGTTAAAGCGTTGAAAGCAGAGAATATCAGGGTTGAGTCCTTACGAGGATCGAGGAAGCGGTTAGACCAAAAGGAAGACGGTGCCTACTATGTAAAAGGGCGCATCTGGGTCCCACTTTACGGAAACTTACGCGAGCTTGTGATGGATGAAGCGCACAAGTCTCGTTATTCGGTACATCATGGTTCGGATAAGATGTACCACGATCTCAAGACTACGTACTGGTGGCCTGGTATGAAAGCCAACATAGCAACCTACGTCAGTAAATGCCTGACTTGTGCTAGGGTCAAGGTCGAATACCAGAAACCATCAGTCCTACTTCAACAACCAGAGATACCGAAATGGAAATGGGAGCAAATTTCCATGGATTTCGTTACTGACCTGCCTAGATCTCAACGCGGAAATGATACCATTTGGGTGATCGTGGATCGACTGACTAAGTCTGCACATTTTCTGGCTATCAAGGAAATGGATAAGTTTTCCACTCTAGCAGACGTCTACCAAAAGGAAGTAGTATCAAGGCACGGAGTGCCAACCTCCATCATCTCTGATCGTGACTCACGTTTTACATCTGAGTTGTGGCAAGCTATGCACAAGTCTTTTGGCTCTCGATTAGACATGAGCACGGCATATCATCCACAGACGGATGGGCAATCTGAACGCACCATCCAAACCCTTGAAGATATGCTCAGGGCATGTGTAATCGACTTTGGTAATGGCTGGGAAAAACACCTCCTGTTAGTGGAGTTTTCGTATAACAACAGTTACCACACCAGTATCCAAGCCGCTCCGTTCGAGGCATTGTACGGAAGGAAGTGCCAATCACCTCTTTGTTGGGCAGAGGTTGGCGACAGTCAAATCACAGGCCCCGAACTTGTAGTAGATACAACCGAGAAGATTGCTCAGATACGACAACGAATGGCGGCAGCTCGTACCCGTCAGAAAAGCTATGCTGATAAGCGCAGGAAACCACTCGAGTTCCAGGTTGGGGATCGAGTGCTACTCAAAGTCTCACCTTGGAAAGGTGTAGTTCGTTTTGGCAAACGAGGCAAACTCTATCCACGATATGTTGGACCCTTCGAAATCATTGAGAAAATTGGCAAGGTCGCTTACAAGTTGAATCTACCTAAAGAACTCAGCAGAGTTCACAATGTTTTCCATGTGTCGAATCTGAAGAAGTGTCTGTCAGATGAGACCCTCATAGTTCCCTTAAAGGAGCTCACAATCAACGACCAGTTGCGATTCGTCGAGGAACCAGTTGAAATCACAGACTGAGACGTTAAGATTCTCAAGCGTACCAGAAAACCTCTTGTTCGAGTTTGTTGGAACTCCTGTCGTGGCCCAGAGTATACCTGGGAACGAGAAGACCAAATGAAACACAAATATCCCCAGTTGTTTGAGAAAAGTGCAACCACTACGGAGACTGAAGCTACTGCAGAATTTCAGGACGAAATTCCAAACCAACGGGGGGATGATGTGACACCCCAGGAAAACCAGGAAACCACGCAACTCAACTAGCTTCCTCAGTAACCACGCGCTAAATTTCGGGACGAAATTTTCTTAACAGGGGAAGAATGTGGCAACCCTCATAATTACATGTATCCGTACGATTAATTAATATTAAATTGTGCTTATTGATTGTGCAGAAAATTGACTAAGTGGTTCTGAATGTTTTCGTAAGTTTTGGGAATTAAAAGTGTTACAAATAGTTACATAAAAGACACTATACGGAATAACCTAGCACTTTAACGAAACGGTATCTAACCGAACAACCGGACATTACCCGGAACACTAAAATATTGCAAGAAGCGTTGTTTTTATTTTTCTAAGCTAGACATGATCCCCGAACACCCTAACACCCGCTAGAATATCTAGTAACTAACACTTGTAAACGTACACTTGGTTTTGAACTATTAACTAACCAACAAGTTACAAATATTACACTTAGCCCCCCCCCCCCCCTAGCCTATAATCGGCCATCCCCACCACCATACCTCTCAAGATTTTGTTGATTATTTTAATGGATCTTGCTTGAGGATGTGAACAAAATATAGGATGAATCTCTATAGATATGGCAAAGATTACACAAGATCATTCTATATCTTTCCATATCTCACAAGTTTCACCCCAACTCCCTCACATCTCTCTTTCCCTCTCGGCTCACTACACAACCACCACCTTACAACCCTTATCAATCCATTTTCAAGCCTTATTCAAGTACTAGAAGGTGATTCCTTGGAGCTTGAAGCTTGTGGATCATCAAGGAGTTCTCTTGCTTGCTTTCATCATCCATTTTCACCATCTTTTCTCTTGAGATCTTCCCTAGCTTAAAGCTAGTTGTAAGTTCTTGATTAACCTTGTTTACTTCTACTTTAATGGTTAAAAGATATAATAGGATGAAATAATGCTAGTATGATGTTGTCTTGTTTATGTTGATGATGGTTACTTGATGAAAACTTGTACTCTAGAAATCTGTTATGAACAATGGTACTTGACATGATAAATCTGAGTTAAAGAAACAATAACCTGCTGCAAGTGATGTTAAATGTCGTTGTTGATCACTAAACATGTTAACGGAACAAATAGAACTTGCGTTAGAGCGCTATAAGCTGAAAACAGGAAGTTGTCAAACTGTTACAGCCGCCTTCAGTTGGCTGTAACCAGGTAGTAACTTAACGAAAAATTGATTTTCTTGAGTCTATAACGTGTTATTTCGAAATACGGTTCTAATGACACTGGAATCATAATTTTTGGACTTCGTTTGCTATTTTTAAAGGGTCGTTTTTCACAGCAGCAAAAGCTGCATTTTTACTGCATAAAATGTGTGTTATGTTTTTCATCATAACTTGAAATATGTGTAGAATTAGCTCATGAAATTTGTACTATATATGACCACTGATGTCGTTGTAATGCTCCAACTTGAATTTCATCAATCGGACTTACGATGAATTTTAAATGAATTATTCCGTGGACTGCAGTCAGAAAGTGACGAATCTGATTGCAATCCGGTAAATGATTTTTTATAAAATATTGGTAATGAATTGGATCCCGATATTTTTACTCAATAATACTTGGATCGTTTAAGACCTTCTGTAAAAAGTTGGGAATTTTTGGAACAGGTTAAGTATTTTATTAAAATCCCCAAAAACAGCCCAGTTTTGAATGATAAAGCTGAAACGACATAAGCAGTAATTTGCGTGTCTAAATGACGGATAGGTTATCTGAGAATGATCTAACATGTTATATGTCAATGAAAGTGCTAGGTGCAATATCGTATGTTTGCTTATGAATGGGAATAGATGGGAAGTTTATATGGGCATGAACCGTTAAAGTGAGTGCATGTTATGTGGTAGATGCGTGTAGGAACTTCTTGCTTATTTGAAGTCACTAATAAATTAAATGGTAACCGTACTAGGACGTGATTGACCAACACCTATTGTTAGTTACTTTACGAGTTCAACCAAGCAACCAAAGGTGAGTTCACACTCTTAAGGCATGGGATTCCCGGTGGGTTGGGAATGGGATTAAATAGCTAAGACGGAACTTGTACTTTCACCACTACTAGACTACTTACCTCCATCCTCGGATTGGGAAGGACGCCAGCGCTAAACCAACGTATTCACTACATACCACCGTCCTCGGATTGGGAAGGACGCCAGCGCTAAACCTACATATTCACTACGTACCACTGTCCTCGGATTGGGAAGGGCACCAGCGCTAAACCTACGTATTCTTATACATACCTCTGTCCTCGGATTGGGAAGGGCACCAGTGCTAAACCTACGTAATTAATATGTACCTCTGTCCTCGGATTGGGAAGGACACTTATATATACACCTAGTCTAGTGGTTCACAACATGGGGTAGCCCCCACCGTTTATGGTTTGGAAAACAAAGAAAGCTGATTTAACTGGTAGTTGTAAACAAACTCATAGTTCTTAAAGAACTACTTTATAACAAACACCTACTGTGAACTCGCTCAACTTTGTTGTTGACTCGTTGTTACATGCCTTGCAGGTCGTTAGGTATCTATGGAGCTTGCACGAGCGGGAGGAGTCGTTGTGGGACATGGATAGCGTGTGCCATGTTAAACTAACTAAACTTATAACTTATGTTTTGGTTTTACAATTGATGCTTCCGCTGTTTAACTGGAATTTGATAACTTATGTTTGAACACCAATTATATTGCGTGGTTGGATTTTATTCACTTATATACATTGTTCAATATGATTGGTGGCTTGATCCTGGTCATGTCACGCCTCCTGCGGTGATACTCCGCATGTGGGTTTTGGGGGTGTGACACCTACGTGCACCCGCTCTTACTAAAGTCAATTTGTGTCCGACGATTGATCATTCCACCTCCGAAGTTGTATAACGTTTGGTGGCTTATTCGTACGAATGACAAATCTCTGTTGGCATCGAGTGTCACATCAATCTTGTAATACGGTTTTCTTGTCAAGATGCATCATTTTACATCTTGACAACCCACCCCCCCCCCCCCCACTCTAGCAGTGAGTTTCCAGCATCATTTTAGAACCACGTTATTTAAATTTTCGGGACGAAAATTCTTTCAAGTAGGGGATGATGTAACACTCGGCCTTCACAAGGTGAACGCAAACCCTGTTAACTACGTTAACGTATATATTCACTTAGGCGTTTCATTTGAGTCCAGATAAACCTAGTATTTAGAAATTTCATACACGCTCACGACGCAGTATTCTTGAACAAATAAATAATTGATTATCTACGTGAAATTCCCTGCTATGGGATATAAGTATAAACTATGTGAATTTTTTTTTCTTTTCTTGTTATGTTATGCAAATTACGTGACTTTGCATGCCATATGATTTTATGTGCTATGTGACGTGCATGATTTGTTTTTTGAACTTCCGTGAAACTATGTGTAATTACGAATAATAATAAGTTACTAACGACCCTATAAATAAGAGCCTATCGTATGACTTATATTAAATTTCGAGGACGAAATTCCTGTAACATGGGGAGAATGTAACAACCCGTACTCTCATTGTCGAGAGATGGGTATTCTAGTGATACGCATATTTATTATTGACAATGTTATTATTATTATTGTGACAACCCTCGAAATTCCATGTATCCGTACAATTTATTAATGATAATTAAAGTGCTTGATGATTGTGCTAAATCATTTAACCGCTCTCTGATTACGGTGTTATACTTACATGTGCGTGTTAACATACTAGTAGTATACAGAAAAGTTACTAAATAGTCCGGTATATTTTCCTATGTGTTAGGAATTAATTGTGTTACAAAAATATATATATAAGACGCCTTACAGAACAATTAAACAATTTAACGGAACAGTATCCGACCGAACAACCGGACATTACCCGGGACACCAAATATTTGTCAAACACGTTATTTTATTATTCTTGGCTAGTCATGATCCCCGTATACCATAACACCCACTATTTTCCCTACTAACTAGTATATGGAATTATATACTTGCTATCTAACTATTACTTGCCATTTAGTTACAAACTTTGCAAATAGACCCCCCCCCCCCAAACCGATTTTTGGTCCTTGTGGACCCACCATATCATCCATCCATACTTCATATATTTTGTTTTGATTTTATGGCAAATTTTTATTAGATACTTACTTGTGTAAGTAAGTAAAATATGTGAAGGACATTATAAGAAGCAAGGTCTAGATCTTAACCATCATTCCACCAAGTTCTCTCTCTCTCTCTCCTCACTACTCTCTCTCTCTCTTTCGGTCATCCCCTAAACCGAACCCACTCCCCACCATTTCATCATCCATCTCTTCCATATTCAAGCTCATTCCAAGCTTGAAGGTGAATCTATGGAGGTGGCAACTTGAAGGACTTTCTAAGGAGCTTGTTCTAGTCTTTTTCACCATCATATTCTCAATAGATTCTACCCTAGCTATAAGCTAGTAGTAAGCTCTTGTTTAACCCTTGATCATCTTACTTTTATGGCTAATATTTGTAGAATGATATTTATTTCACAAGAACACTAAAAAGGGTTTAACCAAGAAGATGAAACATGATGTATTTGTGTTAGTATGAAGTTGTTTTGATATGTACTGAGTATTTGCTGATTTACTTGTTGATATTGATGTGTGATATTGTTACGATCACTAAATATGATTAACGGGATCAACCGAACACAAACTAGTAAGCTAAAGACTAAAAACAGAAACTGTCCAAGCTTTACAGCCAACTTCAGTTGGCTGTAACAGGACCATAACTTAACGAAAAATGTATTTTCTGAAGCCTAGATTTGTGTGTTATAAAATACGGTTCTAATGGCACCGGAATCGTAATTTTTGGACTTCGTTTACTATTTTTAAAGAACCGATTCGTAACAGCAGCTTAGGCTGAGTTTTTACAGCAATAAATGAGTGTTGTATTTTCTGTTGTAACTTGTATTCTGTGTAGAATCGGACCATGAAATTTGTACAGTAGGTGACAACCGATGCATTTGTAATTACCCCACTGGAATTTCGTAAATCGGACACTCGATGAATTTTTAATAAATTGTTCCGTGGACTGTGGTCAGAAATATATAAATCTGAGTTCAGTCCGGAATATGAATTTTTATAAAATATTGGTAATGAACCGGACCCCGATATTTTTACACAATAAAATATGGAACGTTTAAGACATCCTGTAAAAATTTGGGAATTTTTGGAATAATTTAACCATTTTATTAAAATGTCCGAAAACAGCCGGTTTTGAATATAAATGCTGAAAAGACATAAGTTGTGACTCGCGTGTCTAAATGTCGAGTATGCTATCTGTGAATGATCTAACATGTTATGTGCATTATCGTATGTTTGATTTTGAGTGGGGAATGGATGGGAAGTATACATGGGCATAAACCGTTAAAGTGATGCATGTTATGTGATAGATACGTGTAGGAACTTTGTGTTCTATTTGAAGTCACTAATAAACTAAGTG
The DNA here is from genome assembly GCA_030545235.1 of Helianthus tuberosus. Lineage (NCBI taxonomy): Eukaryota > Viridiplantae > Streptophyta > Magnoliopsida > Asterales > Asteraceae > Helianthus > Helianthus tuberosus. Next base: position 7,207,323 of record CM060452.1, read on the forward strand.
GTAATTGTACTAGGACGTGATTGACCGACCTTGACTGTTAGCTACTTTTGAGAGTCAAACCGAGCAACCGAGGTGAGTTCACACTCCTAAGGCATGGGATTCTCGGTGGGTTGGGAATGGGATTGAATAACTACTCGTACTATCATTACTATTAAACTACTTTTCACCGTCCTCGGATTGAAGGGCACGTACGTAAAACCTACGTACACTCACACACGCTACGGTCCTTGGATCAAGAAGGGCACGTACAAACACGACTAGTCGACACATGGGAAGCCCCCACTAATATTCGCACACATGTTTGGGAAACCGCGATACGGCCACTAATCATCGCACACATGTTTTAGAAACCGCGATCCGGCCACTAATCATCGCAAACATGTTTGGGAAACCGCGATACAGATAAATAAGATACTTGGTTTACGAAATAAACAAATGATTCACGAACACTATAACTAAACAACCAACTGTGAATTCACTCAACTTTGTTGTTGACTCGTTGTTACATGCCTTGCAGGTCGTTAGGTATCTATGGAGCTTGCATCGGAGTGGGAAGAGTCGTTGTGGGACATGGACAACTGTGTACCATGCTAAACATTTGAAACGTTTAAACTTATGATTTGGTTTTAAACTTTATGCTTCCGCTTGTAACTTAAACTATGTTTTGTTTAGACACCAATTGTATTCTGTTGGATTTCACAAACTACTTACATGCTTGTTCAATATGATTGGTGGCTTGATCCTGGTCACGTCACGCCTCCAAGCGGTGGTACTCCGCATGGTGGATTTTGGGGGTGTGACAATTATTAATATTATTCATTAATAATAACACGTGACAAGAAATTAATATACGCATCGCGGTTATATTTTAAAATAACAGGGCCAGTCTATTTGAGCGTGACGCGCAGTCGTTGAATGGGTTTACGCACTTGGGCTAGGCCCAACCTAACTAACCTAAACCCTACACTATGTAAATAAGCTAACCTCTCATTCCCTTCTTTAGAAAAAAAAAAAAAACCCCTAAAACCCTAACAAAACTCACGGCTGCACACTCTCCCTCATTCTCCTTTTTCTCTGCTCAACCCCATCTCCGGTCACCGGAGATCATAACTCCAGTGCCATGCCTACAGGCGACGAGCACAACCCCCATCACCCCTCTCCCCTCGGTTTTCTCCTCTGACGACATCAACCACCTCACCAACATTCCCATTTCACTATAACACCCAACCCCTACCCTCGTGATACCCTGTACACCCGCAAAACAATCTCAGAAATCTAGTAAGAGAAAGAGATACGAAGAGATGAAGAGCAGGCGTCGGGTTCTGGCGAGATGCGGCGGCAGCAGACGACAGTGCCGCCGTCTGTAGCGGCGGTGATGATTATTTTTGTCCGACGGGTTTTGGGTTTCCAACGATGTGAAGTCCGATGATAAAGAATATGATGACTGGAGATGCTCGACAGCGTCTCGCTTCGGTCAGTTCGATTGTAGGTTATCGGCGGCTGAAGTGGGTTCGGTCCAACAGCAGTGTCGGGTTTCTGTTCGGGTCTCTGGTCAGCCGCCGAGATGCTCAGGCCATATACCGAGAGTCTCGGATCAGATTAGGTACATTTTGGTCAGTAATGTACCACTGTTTGCACCCTTGTGTTTTTGTTCTTGTTGACACAACCTCGTTTCGTTTATGTGCTTATAAGGTCCAAAATCGTAAAAAAAAATGTGTTGGAATAATGTTGTTGCAAGAATTAGTTATAAATGTATGGTGATTAAAAGAACCTTGGTGTATGACTGTGATAATTGGCCAGAATGAAATTGGATGTTTGTTTTGTATTTTGATATTTTGGATTAGATCTACATATGTTACTGATTGCTTGTTTAAAATTATGAGAGTTGTCTGAACATATTGTTTTTAAACTGTATAAATACTAGACTGGAGTTGTATTATATTTGGTTGCCTTTGTATGATAGAAATGATGCTTTGGTGTATATCATATATTCCTATTTTTGATTATGAGATAATAAGTGGTTGATGACGAATTGTTAGTCTAGATTTACAATGATGCTTTGGGGACTTTATTTATGTACAGTTGTTCTTTTGTTTGAACCTCGGCTATGTTTATGTTTATGGATGGGTATTGATAATGATTTAGGATAAGTTGGTTTGTTTTGTCGATATGAAAATTTAACTGTTAATTTAAACCTGGTCGCACACTTAAAATAACACTACACTTTAAAAAGAGGTCGCACACTAACAAGGGGGTACAACACTTAAATGCACGATGTAAAACTCCCTCTAGCATGACCACCCATCACCCAGCGGCCGCACACTGGGGAGTGAGCCGCACACTTAGTTATTAATGGGCTAAATTCTAGTGGGCCGCACACTAGAATGGCCCAAACCTTTTATAAGCTACACACAACCCACTATTCCATATTATTTCATGACTAATTGTTTTATACATGGATTATTTATGGTTAAGGTGTTATAAAATAAATTGATACTTGAACATTACTTGAAATAAATACGTGTTAGAATACGTGTAGAACAATGTGTTTGTTTCCCGAAGATGAACCTGACTTGTATGGTAACCATAATAGGACGTGGTTGACCACATTAGCTCAAGTGACCATTATCTGCCGAGCTAATCTAAGGTGAGTTCACACTTTCCACAAGGCATGGGATTCCCAAGGGTTGGGAATGGGTAAAGGATTTAAACTGGAACTGCGTGATCTCCTGGTTTGGAACACGTACACACCCTCTTTATTGAAGGGTGACAACATGCGATAAGGATTTGATTGGAACCTGCGTAATCTCCTAGTTTGGGGATTACGTACACACCCTCTTTACTGAAGGGTGACAACACGGATACTAGACCAAAATCTCTATCATGAAGTCCCTCCTTTTATATCGACTTAATCGCCGGGCCAATGGCGAGCGGGTCATTAGTTAGATAGCGCTATTTAGGTTTGACAAGCCTCACACCGTGCCGCAGAGGACGGGCGTGAACTAATGGATCTGGGCACTAGTCAATGATGATAGACATTGACGTTAGGGCACCAACTTACTTCAGTCAGTGGTCGATATGGTAACGGGTCTAGTGGTTAACATGGGGTAGCCCCCACTAGTTATGGTTTGGGAAACAAGGAATTGGTTAACACATGGTTTTCGAATGAACTTATGGTTTTTGGAACAACTCTAAAATGGACAACCAACTGTGAACTCGCTCAACGTTGTTGTTGGTTCGTTGTTACATGCCTTGCAGGCCTTTAGGTGCATATTGTTGGAACTTGCTGTCTGGGAGGCTGGAGTGGTCATGGGTCGAGATACATGGAATCGCAACACAAGACTAATGGTTTTTTTTTTTACATGTGGTTTATAAACACTTAACGAATGAATTATGCTTCCACTGTATACTGTGAACTAATTGTAACGATGTAATACTTAATGTTAATAAACGAAAGTTTTATTTAAATATACCTATGAGTTCAATGTGATTGGTGGCTAGATCCTGGTACGTCACACGCCCCGTGGGGGTTTCCGCATGTGGTATTTTGGGGGTGTGACAACCCATTGCTCCCAAATCAATTGATCGCTTAAAATTTGCATCCCTCTTATATGGTAGTAACTTTGGCAGAATCAACATTTCCCCAGTTTAACAGAAACCTAATAGTTTCATCCTCATAACCAAATTCATGTACTGCCTCAAACAGAACCAACCTGTTAACTAGCATGACAATAAGATTCTTTAATATGATAAAATTGTTGAATTCGACAAATCTAACCATCGTAGCAGGGTGAGTTCCAGATTCAGACCAATACAAAACCGAATTACGTAACGATGAAGATGGACATATTAAGCCTGATTCACCATACAACAGGTAATTTTATTGGGACTGAGAACGATATATGTTGATGCACTTTTGTGTGGATGTAGCTAGTGTCAATTCGGTTCGAGACCGAAGTCAACGACGTTCCTCCGTCGGTTCGACTCGATGAACGAGATACAAATGACGAAGATACAAGAACAACGTGGTCAGATATTTGGATAAAAATGACATCATCATGTTGTCATCATGATATCATCAAGTGTATTTTGAAAACATTCAAGACATCAACTGTCGTTCAATGAACATTTGTATATAACTGTCGACATGAACAACACAATTATGGACTATCGACATGAACGAAAACCATGGGACTGTCGATCTTGTCCATTGTCGATACATCTTGTGACTATCAATAGATTCATGTATGTATAGTATAAATACCGTACTAGTGTCATTTGTATAGAGAGCTTGAAAGAGCTAGAGAAAGTGTATAGAGAGAGAGAGTTCTAGAGAGCTATTATATTGTATAAATGTGTACCGAAACGCTGTCTAATTGAATACACTAATAGATTAGTCTTCATCATGAATGATAACACGTGGATAGACAAGGGGTTGCTCATTCCTACTGCGATCAACGTTATCATAGCTTGTGTGACGATGAATGATAACGTAGTTAAGACCCTCTCGATTGTTTTTCAACCGCCCACTTCCATCCATTAGAACATGGTTGTTGATCACCTTTGATAATTTCTATTAGGATACTAACGAGCTCTGATATCAACTGATGCATGACTGAACTACAATACGTCACGTATCGGGCGAGGTGGAAGCGAAATTATAAAGAAGAGAGAGATACCTTCCAAGAGAAAAATGATGTATTATTTAATGACTAAAACAACTACATAAAACCCTCTTGTATTATTTTTTTAGCAATTTGCCATCCATGTGACAACTAAGAAATTAAATACGATAATCGAGAATGTGATAACTAATTAATTACATGAGGTGGTGAGAACTCGTGCTTTCCTTATTATGTAAAGTCAAGTAATATCTCCATATATGAATTTGAATTCAAATTCTTATTCAAACTCAAAATGAGTCATTCCTATTGTTCCATGTACAAATCTACCATTTGAAAAATTGGTCTTTTATCATGTGTAAAAATGTGAAAATATTCTAATAAATTTAAATGTAAATATAGAGAGAGGTTTTCCTCACAATATGCATCATGAGATCGCATGAATACATTTGGCAACATCTGAATGGTTAAGTGCTGAATCAGTAAGATGTCTAAATCATTAAGTGCTGAACCAGTAAGAGGTATGAACCATTAAGAGCCTGTATAATGCTTAACGGTTCAGAGACAAATGTCTGACCAATTTAGATTAGAGGTCTTAACCATTCAGACTCTGTATAAATCTTAACCATTCAGACTCTGTATAAATCTTAATCATTCAGAGGCAAATGTCTGAACCATTCAGACATCTGCGCTCGTGAAACAAACAGTCTGAACCATTAAGTGCTGAACCAGTAAAAGGTCTTAACCATTAAGAGTCTCATTAAGAGGTAAACAAACATCCCCTTAGTCACGAATAAAACATGTGTATTCAAACTCACATGATATTTACCTTCAAGATCCATTTTATCATTATTTTAAGCATTCACATCTCATTCAATATCTTTATGTGAGTGGGTTCTGCATATTTTAAAAAGTAATTGTGAGTGGTTGTTAATTAGTGGAGGAGAGAGAAAATGTTATTGTTCGTCTGTATATTTAGGGCACACAAGGATAGTGTAAAAAGGGCCTAAAGTGTGAGAAGTGTGAGAAGTGTATTATAACACTATATATAATACTATATAACACCATATAAACACCGTATAACAATATGTAACACCATATAATACCATATAACACTATGTAACACTATATAACATTATATAACAAATATAACACTATACATCTATCATAGACATGCTATCAGACAACCTATAGTGTTATATTTGTTATATAATGATATATAGTGTTACATAGTGTTATATGGTATTATATGGTATTACATATTGTTATACGGTGTTTATATGGTGTTATATAGTATTATATATAGTGTTATAATACACTTTGAGCACTTTGAGCACTTTTTACAGGATCATCTACCGTTCACCCTTATTAGTTTTATAATAGTTTTTGAAAGTGGTTGCGAGTTGAGGAGAGAAAAATGTAATGGTAAATGTAGAAAAAAATATTATTTAATTGAAAAACAGAAAAAAAAAAAAACTTAGTGATTTTTAGTGTAATTATAGAAATGCAGATGGGGGAAAGGATGTGAATGCTCTAATCATTGGGGGGTCTGCCTTTCTTTATATTCGTTGTATGTGTTGCTTTAGAATTCAACAAGACTTTCACAAAAGATCCACTATCAAACATGGTAATCAGAGCCAAGGATAAAAGCTAATTTTTTTGTCTTTCTTTCTGTTACGTCTTCGTCTCTTCCTGGTTCTCCATCATCAAACTATGCCGCCCACCGATGATTCCTCAGCCACCAACAACCAAACTCCACCAGAAAAACAACCCTTACACCCTGCCTACTGTAACGCCCGGCTCTTTTGTACTTTCCATTTATAGAAAGTTTTGTTCGTATTTCTATTGTTGGAAACTTTGTATTCTTGTAATCTTTTCCTTCCTTGTAATCATTGTAAAACCGAGACTTGGATCATTAATGAAACTCGTATTTTGTTACAAATATGTTATACACACTTTATATATACTTGTATGTTCGATTTTGTGAATCAATTGATGTTAAATCGTTATTCTTGGAAACAATGTGCTAAACTCGTAATTAAACTAAACTTATGCACGAAACGTGTTTTGAACGAGAACGACACTTGATTACGATACTTATACACTCAATTATACTTGTTTTATGATCGCCATGCTTGATTATATCTTAAACTATGCTTATATGACCAAACAAGTCCCTAAACCATCAAGATTGCACCTAAAAGCATCAAACATGAAACTACAGGGACTAATTTGTAATAAAGCCAAACTTCCCCCAAAGGAGGCGCCGCGTGACGCTAGGGACCTTGGCGTCACGCCAAGGCCCTGTTTCAACAGACTTGTGTTTCTCAGCTGATTATGCACGAAATCCCAAGTCCTAGTCTCACCCAATCCCCTTTAATCCACCTCTAATCACCTCCAATCAACTCTAAACTCTTCCACTATAAATACACACCCTCTCTAACCCTTTTTACACTTTCACAACTCATTACACTTCACAAATTTACTCTAAATCTGCAGCAAATCTGAGTTCTTGGACAGATTCATACACTTCTACAAAAGTGAGTGTAACTTGCTTGTTTTCACTCCAAATCACTTAATTCTTTCTTCTATTGCTTTGTTATATCCTTGGGTTTGATTCCTTGGTTTTTCCTTGGAGAAATCAGGCTTGGAATTGCCCTAAAAAGGACCTAAACTTTATGTTTTGTTTGATGTTATTCAAACGATTTTTCTTAAACAAACATTACGATCAAGTCTCACCTATTCGTTCTTTTGAATCTTAGATGTCTTCTCGTCACTCCAACTCGTCTAAAAAGTCAAAGTCCCATGCTACGAAGAAGATGATGGCTTTCATGGCTGATCAATTTGTGCGCGTCGTTCCAAAGGTCATTTCTGAGATTCGAGCTTCTGAAACTCCGAACTCTTCCGTCGACTCCAAGGTCGAAATACGCAAGCCCGCTTCGTTCAACTTCAAGCACTTTTCATCGTGCAATCCCAAGCCATTCACCGGCAATGATGGGGTGACCGCCATGCTCGAATGGTTTGATAGCATGGAGGTCACGTTCATCAATAGTGATTGCCCCAAAGAGCTCAGAACGCGTAGTGCGACTGGGGTATTCCAAGCCCGAGCTCTCGAATGGTGGACGAACGAAAGGAACATTCGTTCGAACGAACTGGCATATGCGTTGGAGTGGGAAGAAGTCAAGGCCCTGATGATGGACGAGTTTTGTCCTCCGCATGAGCAACAAAAGTTGGAGGAAGAATTTTGGGCACTAAAGCAAGTGGGGGATGAAAACTTAGCCTACACCACCCGTTTCAAACAACTTAGCTTCATAGTTCCTCACCTCGTTATGACCACCGACCGTAAGATACGGAAGTATATCAATGGGTTACCCTCTGCTATGCGCGATACGATCGAGGCTGCCAAACTCGACAATATCGAAGCTGTTTATCGTTTGGCCGCTTCCCTGAACAACAATCACATTCGTGATAAGCAAGCCGCAAACCCCGCTTCTTTCAAGCCAGCAAACCAAATCACCCAACAGTCAAGTAGCAATAGGGGGAAGAAGCGAAAGCAATCGAACCCTGTTTGCAATGCGATTGTGCCACCCGTTAACCCAAACCCTGTTGCTCCTGATAACACCCAAAAGTCGTACATTGGGATTCACCCCAAGTGTGCCACATGTAACCGTCACCATCCCGCCAATGCTAGGTGTCGTCTTTGTACCAATTGTAACCGTTATGGACATGACACCGCCTTTTGTCGCTATCAACAACAACAAGCTCCACCAGCTCTGCAAGCACAACAAGCCCCACCAGCTCAACAAGCGCAACAAGCTCCACCCCCTCCTCAAAACACAAGACCCGCTAGAGCTTGTTTCAAATGTGGGGACGCCAATCATCTTCGTCCTCAATGCCCACTATGGAATCAAGAGCAACTACACCCTCCTCGTGGACGTTGTTTCAATCTGAACGCGAATCAAGCGCGTAACGACAATAATGTCGTTAACGGTACGTTTCTTGTTAACCATCTTTATGCTTCGATACTATTTGATACTGGTGTGGACAAAAGCTTTGTGTCCTTAGAATTCGAATCATTGTTAAATTGCACGCGCTCTAAACTACCTAACTCGTTTTCCGTTGAAGTCGCCAATGGCAAGTCCATCTTAGTCGATTCCGTTCTTCGTGATTGTCGTCTTACTCTTAACGAACACGTCTTCCCTATCGATCTCATACCCATGCAACTGGGTAGTTTCGACGTTATCATAGGCATGGATTGGCATCAAAAGAACCATGCTGAAATCGCTTGTCACGAGAAATACGTTCGTTTACCCCTTCCTTCTGGTGATGTTTTACACGTCTATGGAGACCGGCCTTCAAAGGGACTGAAGTTGATGTTCTGCACACAAGCGAACAAATACTTACGCAAACAGTACTTTGCCTTTTTAGCCCACGTTGTGGAAGAAAAGGGCAAGGGAAAGAGTTTAAGTGATGTCCCAGTGGTGCGCGACTTCCCTGACGTCTTTCCTGAAGATTTACCTGGTCCTCCTCCACCTCGATCCGTTGACTTTCGTATTGACCTCGTACCTGGTGCGACTCCTGTTGCCAAAGCTCCTTATCGTCTTGCACCTTCTGAGATGCAAGAATTATCTACGCAACTTCAAGAACTCCTCGATAAAGGCTTCATTCGTCCAAGTACCTCACCTTGGGGTGCGCCTGTGCTTTTCGTTAAAAAGAAAGACGGCTCTTTCCGTATGTGTATCGACAACAAACTCACTGTCAAGAATCGTTACCCTCTTCCGCGTATCGACGATCTCTTTGACCAACTTCAAGGCGCTACTTGTTTCTCCAAAATCGATCTTCGTTCTGGTTATCACCAGCTTCGGGTCCTCGAACAGGACGTACCCAAAACCGCTTTTCGCACTCGCTATGGACATTACGAGTTCGTGGTTATGCCTTTTGGTTTGACCAACGCACCCGCTGTGTTCATGGATCTAATGAATCGTGTTTGCAAGCCCTATTTGGATCGTTTCGTGATCGTCTTCATTGATGATATCCTCATTTATTCTAAATCTCGAGCCGATCATGAACGTCATCTTCGCCTTATACTCGAGCTCTTACATGTCGAACGCTTATACGCTAAGTTCTCTAAATGCGAGTTTTGGATTAAAGAAGTCCAATTCCTTGGACACGTTGTTAGTGAAAAAGGAATCCACATCGACCCTGCAAAGATCGAGGCTGTAAAGAATTGGACCGCGCCTAAATCTCCTTCCGAAATCCGTTCTTTCTTAGGATTGGCGGGTTATTACCGTCGATTCATCTCGAACTTTTCAAAAATCGCCGTTCCTCTCACTTCATTGACCCAAAAGGAGAAACCTTTTGCTAGGGGTCCGGAGCAAGAGGAATCCTTTCGGACTCTCAAGGACTTGCTTTGAAACGCTCCTATTCTTACTCTTCCGGACGGTAATGATGATTTCGTAGTGTATTGCGATGCATCGAACCGTGGCCTTGGTTGCGTCCTCATGCAACGAGGCAAGGTCATCGCTTATGCATCTCGTCAACTCAAGATACATGAGAAAAACTATACTACCCACGACCTTGAACTTGGCGCAGTTGTTTTTGCGTTGAAAATTTGGCGACACTACCTTTATGGTACTAAGTGTGAGGTTTTCACTGACCACAAGAGCCTTCAACATATCTTCGACCAAAAGGAACTGAACATGCGTCAACATCGTTGGGTGGAACTGTTAAACGACTACGACTGCGAAATCAAATACCATCCAGGTAAAGCGAATGTAGTAGCTGACGCCCTTAGTCGCAAAACACATATGAAGGGTATTCGTTGTTTTCAACTTGTGAACGATCTTCCACGCCGCATTCGCGAAGCTCAGTACACCTCTATTAACGAAGGTAACTTCCATGTTGAGATACGAGGCGCTAAAGAACACGATCTCGTCTCCAAGGCCGATGGTATCCTATACCTCGACAATCGTGCCTGGGTCCCTGCTCGCGAAGAACTTCGAGACTTCATCATGAACGAGGCACACAAATCCAAGTACTTAATTCATCCTGGTGCTGACAAGATGTATCATAATCTACGTACATCCTATTGGTGGCCTGGTATGAAGAAAGACATTGCCGTTTACGTCTCTAAGTGTCTTACGTGTTCAAAAGTCAAAGCCGAACATCAACGACCTTCTGGCCTACTCGAACAACCTGAAATCCCCGTTTGGAAATGGGATAGCATTGCAATGGACTTCATAACCAAACTCCCTCGAACATCTTCTGGTCATGATAGCATTTGGGTGATCATCGATCGTTTGACCAAGTCCGCTCAATTCATTCCTATTCGTGAAGATTTCAAGGTTGAACGACTTGCTCGCATCTATACCAATGAAGTTATACGACATCATGGTATTCCTCTAGACATCATTTCTGATCGCGATGGTCGATTTACTACGCGTCTCTGGCAAACCTTTCAGTCCGCTATGGGTACTCATTTGAATCTCAGTACGGCTTTTCATCCTCAAACGGATGGACAGACTGAACGTACTATCCAAACCCTAGAGGACATGCTCCGTTCTTGTGTCATCGACTTTGGTGGTAGTTGGGATGTGCATTTACCTTTGATCGAGTTCTCGTACAACAATAGCTACCACTCCAGTATTAAAATGGCTCCATTCGAGGCATTGTATAGTCGTAAATGCCGATCTCCTTTAAACTGGCACGAGATTGGTGACAAACATTTTACTGGCCCTGAAATCATACAAGAAGCAACGGATAAGATTCACCAAATCCGTGATAATTTACTCAAAGCCCGAAATCGTCAAAAGGTCTATGCTGATAAGGGGCGCAAGCCAATGCAACTCAACGTTGGGGACCATGTTCTACTCAAGGTGTCTCCTTGGAAAGGAGTGGTTCGTTTTGGTAAAAAGGGAAAGCTTGCCCCTCGCTATGTTGGTCCTTTCAAGGTACTCGAGAGGATTGGTGCGGTGGCTTATCGACTCGATTTACCTCAAGAACTCAACAACGTTCATCCAACGTTTCACGTCTCAAATCTAAAGAAGTGTCACGCTGAAGAAGGACTCAAAGTTCCTCTCGAGGATCTCCAAATAAACGACACTTTGCATTTTGTGGAGAAACCCGTCGAAATCATGGATCAAGGAGTCAAGTTATTGAGGCGTAGTAAAATCCCTATCGTCAAGGTTCGATGGGAAGGTAAACGTGGCGCTGAATTCACTTGGGAACTCAAGAGCGAGACGAAGAAGAAATACCCTCATCTTTTCCCTACGTCTTCCTAAATTTCGGGACGAAATTTCCTAAAGGAGGGGAGACTGTAACGCCCGGCTCTTTTGTACTTTCCATTTATAGAAAGTTTTGTTCGTATTTCTATTGTTGGAAACTTTGTATTCTTGTAATCTTTTCCTTCCTTGTAATCATTGTAAAACTGAGACTTGGATCATTAATGAAACTCGTATTTTGTTACAAATATGTTATACACACTTTATATATACTTGTATGTTTGATTTTGTGAATCAATTGATGTTAAATCGTTATTCTTGGAAACTATGTGCTAAACTCGTAATTAAACTAAACTTATGCACGAAACGTGTTTTGAACGAGAACGACACTTGATTACGATACTTATACACTCAATTATACTTGTGTTATGATCGCCATGCTTGATTATATCTTAAACTATGCTTATATGACCAAACAAGTCCCTAAACCATCAAGATTGCACCTAAAAGCATCAAACATGAAACTACAGGGACTAATTTGTAATAAAGCCAAACTTCCCCCAAAGGAGGCGCCGCGTGACGCTAGGGACCTTGGCGGCACGCCAAGGCCCTGTTTCGACAGACTTGTGTTTCTCAGCTGATTATGCACGAAATCCCAAGTCCTAGTCTCACCCAATCCCCTTTAATCCACCTCTAATCACCTCCAATCAACTCTAAACTCTTCCACTATAAATACACACCCTCTCTAACCCTTTTTACACTTTCACAACTCATTACACTTCACAAATTTACTCTAAATCTGCAGCAAATCTGAGTTCTTGGACAGATTCATACACTTCTACAAAAGTGAGTGTAACTTGCTTGTTTTCACTCCAAATCACTTGATTCTTTCTTCTATTGCTTTGTTATATCCTTGGGTTTGATTCCTTGGTTTTTCCTTGGAGAAATCAGGCTTGGAATTGCCCTAAAAAGGACCTAAACTTTCTGTTTTGTTTGATGTTATTCAAGAACTTGTTTAAACTTATCCAACTTGTGTCTAACACATCTCATACCTATGTCCTAATGCTTACAACCTATCTCATGGTTGGTTAAGCTTAAAAACAAGGTTGAGACACTTAAATCAGAGGATTAAACCTCATAAACTTTCTGTTTTGTTAGGGTATTTAACCCACAAGTCATGTCAAGCTTAGACTTTGATGAATGAGTGATTATGGAACAACTTGGGTTGTCCAAACATACAATCCTCACATGATTTGATGATTTCTCTTTAGTTAGGTTGTTTATATTATTGTACTAATCCTAGTTCTTGACCCTCCTTGGTTGTCTTTACATCAAGTGAAGTGGTGAACGTTCAAGGGGTTCCTAAATGGAAGCTTGTCTTCCTACCCCATACATGACATCCATGATAACTTGAGGTGCCTAAATGAAGATCCTAAATCTTCTACCTCCTACATGAATTATTGGACTAAATAATACGTAATACTTAACCTAAATATATATACACCCATTCGAACCTTTAATGTTAAACTTGTGTTTACATGTTAAAGTAGTAGGATATCATCTAAGACCTAAAACCTTGATATGATTCTAATGGGTGTACTACCCATGAAATACAATATAACCCTAGTGGTTACATAGTGTCATATAAAGAGTTATAAGTTAAAGATGATTATTTTGATATCATACTTTATGTTATGTTAAACTCCAAAATTATGATCTTCCGTTGAACGCCAAACTCACACACCTATGTTTCCTCGTGTAGAAGGACTAGGTGCTCCAACTTAATCTACTCCAACAACTCACTCGCGGGAATCCCAAGTAGGAAAGCTTGCAACCACCGTGAGTATACTCGATCCCTTTTTCCCCTTTACACTTTGGGATGCAACATGTATAATTATGTAAACAACTTTTGAACTAAACATACTCAATCTTTGAACGAAGAATGAAACTAATGTGACTTACTTGCTATTCTTGTATGCTCTATGAACAATTTGGAACGTTATATGCTCATTGACTTGCTCGCCCACCTTAACAATTATAGCGCTAGAGGATTAACGCCCCGCCTGCTATTCTACTGGTATTGTTAAGTTACCACCCCGTTGAACTATTGGGATTAGGCTATTTTATGCGTTGTGTTCTAGGGTTTGATCATATTGTATGCCAAAATTGCATACTAGTAATCACATATTATGAATCATGTTGGATTTGAGTTTTTATTCTATTATGCTATGTAAACAAACTTGTATACTAGCTCATGCTTTTGCATTGAAACTCTATTTTAATACATGTTGCAGGTTTATTATTGAAGTATGGATGAATGATGAAACAAGTTTAGGGTGGACTAGATACACACCTTTAATCTATTTATCTTTTGTTGATTTGAATTCGAACAATGTTGTTATTTCCATTTTAAAGGTTGTATGACAATTTAGTTCTTGCAATGAAATTTGAATTCAATTAAATATTGTCACATAGTGTTATGATGTTTTGAGCAATTTGTTCGTCTCATCCCGATGTTTCCGCCATCGGTTGGGGTGTGACACCTACACCGTCACGAACATCAATAACAAAATCTGAACCCTTGACGGCAAGAAAGTAATATATTCATCTTCGGTTAAACTCTTCAAACTCCATGTTCGTGCATATAAAGTTCTTCATCACATTGATGGAACCAACCCACCTGAAGAATCTGACCCGAAATTCACAGCCTGGTCCGAACTCGATGCTCTCATCCTCCAGTGGATATATAGCACATTATCTGACGATCTTTTCGCCCGTGTTCTTGACACCGATATCACGGCTAGAGCCGCATGGCTAAAGATCCAAGAAATCTTTGTCAACAACAAACACGCCCGAGCCGTCACACTTGAAACCAAATTCACCAACACCACCCTCAATTCCTGCTCGTCCTTTGACGACTACTGTCAAACCTTAATGGACATCGCTGAGCAATTACGTGATGTTGATCAACCTGTCAATGACAGCCGCCTGGTTATACAAATGGTTCGTGGACTCCCCATCGAATACGACACCATTGCTGCAATCATAAACCAAAACAAATCGACATGGGAGGTTGCTCGAAGCATGATTGAAGACGAGCAATCTCGGATCTCTGCTAGATCCAACAATAGCCATGACACGGTACTCTTGCACTCGACTACTCCGGCGCAAACCGATTCAACCCAGTCTCCTTATCCATATGGCTATCGAGGCTGAAACTACGACCCGGCAAAGGCAGCTAGAGGCCGTGGTAGCTACCGAAAAGGAGGGCGACAAGGGGGCAAAAACCGACCACCATCATCCACTGGTGGCCGTGGCCCAAGTTCTTGGAATGGTGGCCTTGGATCCAACTCTTGGGGAGCCCACTATCAACACTCCTCGACATCACAGCAACAAAAACTCAACATGGGCCAACAACCTTACACCCAACCTGCTTGGACACCACCACCCACCCCATATCCTTCTCAACCGGCTCACTACCCACAACAGTCTAATGCTCAGGTTTCACAGTCACATCACACTCATGTAGCCTAACAGTACCCTCCTAACCCCCCTCCCAGTTTTGATCAACAGCATGGGAATGCCCAACAGTATCCTCCTAACCCCCCCTCTCGGGTTCAACCAACAGCATGGAAATGCTCTCTGCCCTACGGACATTGGTGTTGCTCTTTCCCACATGAATCTAAATTATCAAGATCCTCAATGGAACATGGACAACGGAGCCTCTTCTCACATCACATCCGATCTAGGTAATATTCTAACCCCATCTTTATTACCTCCAAGTCCTATATTTGTTGGGAATGGCCAACGTCTACACAACACTGGCTTCGGTAATGGCTTATACACCCTCCCAAACAAAACCTACAAACTTAACAACATCGTGCACTCACCGTGTGTTATCAAAAATCTTTTATCTGTACGTAAATTTACTATTGATAACCAAGTTTCCGTTGAGTTTGACCCTTTTGGTTTTTCTTTGAAAGACCTCAAGGATGGAAACCTCCTTTCCCGCCACAATAGCAGTGGGGATCTCTACCCTTTCACCAAGCCAGAATTCACTTTGCTATCATCCACCACTCATTCACCATGGCATGAGCGTCTCGGGCATCCTGGAACGAACGTGTTAAGCCACCTTCAACGAACTTTTAATATTTCATGCAATAAAACTGTTGACTTTTTTTGTTCTTCTTGTCAATTGTCAAATAGTAAACGTTTATCTTTTACAAATTCCGTTTCCCGCACTTTTAAACCATTTGATATTATTCATTGTGATTTTTGGACATCTCCTATTTTAAGCAATTCTGGTTATAAATATTATATGGTTTTGATTGACAACTATACACATTATGTTTGGGTCTACCCACTCAAATTCAAATCCGACACCTTTAACACTTTTACCAAATTTCACAAACTCACCCAAACCCAATTTAACTTACCTATTAAAACGTTTCAATGTGACCTTGGTGATGAATTCGATAATAATAAATTCAAAACTTTTGCCAATCAAAACGGTCTCCTTTTTCGGTTTTCGTGTCCCTAAACCTCCCAACAAAATAGTCGATCGGAACGAATGATTCGTCGCTTAAACGATCTCATTCGGGCTCTCCTTCTTCACGCCCACCTTCCACCACAATTATGGGTTGAGGCCCTGCATACCGCTGCTTACCTCCACAACATCTTACCCACCACTCGCCTAAATTTCCTAACACCCGCCTATGCCCTCTATTTCCGACAACCCACATATGACCACATTCGTATTTTTGGTTGTGCGTGTTACCCCAACATGTCCGCTACTCAACCAAACAAACTACTAGACCGGTCCGCGAGGTGCGTTTTTCTTGGCTATCCATCCGATTTCCGCGGTTATAGATGTTATGATCCCGTAACAGGTCGCGTACATATCTCCCGTCATGTAATCTTTAATGAAAACGATTTTCCATTCACTGAGTTCACATCTCCTACACCTTACACATTCCTTGATGACCCCACTCCCATCCATCCTCACTTCTTTCCCTCATCCTACCCTACTGTCACCCAACCAATTCCCACCACACCTACCACCTCAGATAATAATCCCAATACTATTCCTCATGATAACCCACCTAACCTAAACTCACCTTCAACACATGCAAACCACTATGAGGAGAATAACCCACCATCCCATGCACGCCATGCACACCAACTTTCAACAAATGACCAAACCATGCCCAACCAACAGAACCAAACCCGTCCCCACCCCCACCCCAACCTTTCACAAATAACCACCCCATGCAGACCCGCCCCAAAACCGGTGTCTCCAAGCCTAACCCTCGATACAATCTCGCGGCCACCACAAACATTTCACTCGTCCCTAGTTCACATACAAAAGCATTATCGGACCAGAACTGGCTACGTGCCCTAAACGATGAATATAGTGCATTGCAGGCTAATAATACATGGGCGTTAGTTCCGAGGCCCGAAAACAGCCCATTCATCCGCTCAATGTGGCTATTCCGTCACAAATTTAATGCCATCGGCGGATCTACAGGGGGTCGGGGGGTCCGTTGACCCCCCGCCAGCCGGATTTTCCCTTAAATGGAGTGCTCGACGGAATTTTTTTAAAGGCTTGACCCCCTTATTTGTATCCCATAGGGTATATAAAGTTAAAAGAAAAAAAATAGAATATTTTTGAAGTTCTCCGGCCAAGTTGCGGTGGTCTGGCGGCAGCCCTATTAAATCCGGCGAATTGGTAGAGAAGAAGAGTAGAACTGTAGAAGACGTTAAGTGGTTCTGTGGACATGATGTAGTATTTGTTATGGCCTTGTGGGCTTTTAACCTAACAGGCCCAAGTAAAAAAGAAAATAAAAAAAAAACCTAATATTATATTCAAAACAACAGAATAAGAATAGGCAATACATAGCGTGCGGCTGCTGCGTACATCAGCTTTTAATTCTTTTTCCATTGATTCTTGAAAGTTGCAGTCTACATACACTTCCCAAGATGAAGTAAGTATTGTATCACATTTTTTTCACTTTTTATTTTGTATCACAATAAATAATAAATAAAGTGAGTAATAGTTGCAACCTACACCAGTATGGGACCCCGTAGATTACAATTACCAGTTGTTAGAAAAAAATAATGGGTGTATGCTATGAATTATGAATAAAGTTTTTTTTTCTATTACGACCCCCCGGTTAAGAATTTCTAGTTCCGCCACTGTTTAATGCTAATGGCACCTTGGAGCAGTACAAAGCTCGCCTCGTGTGTAATGGAAAATCTCAAACAGTAGGCATTGACTGCACCGAAACATTTAGCCCGGTTGTCAAACAGGCTACCATTCGTACGGTTCTATCCTTAGCCGTGTCACGATCTTGGCCGATACATCAATTGGACGTAAAAAACGCCTTCCTACATGGCAATCTTCAAGAAACTGTTTACATGTGCCAGCCACCTGCCTTTGTCGACCCCGCTCACCCCAATCACGTCTGTCGGCTAAACAAATCGCTATATGGGTTGAAATAGGCACCACGGGCATGGTATACTCGCTTTTCGGATTTCATCAGGTCCTTGGGTTTTCGCAACAGTATGTGTGACACATCTCTGTTTATCTACTAGAGTGGTAACCACCTAGCCTATCTTCTACTTTATGTGGACGACATTGTTCTCACGGCTAACCATCCCGATCTTCTCAAACGATTCATCACCAAACTATCCGGTGAATTCCCCATGTCTGACTTGGGGTCACTTCATCACTTCCTCGGCATCACGGTTACGCGAGATCACCACTCTTTGTTCCTCGCTCAAACTCAGTATGCTAGGGACATCCTACATAGGGCAAACATGACCGCATGCAAACCGTGTCACACTCCCGTCGATACTAACTCCAAACTTAGTGCCACCGACGGGACTCCATTACCCGATGGTTCGTTGTACCGAAGTTTAGCCGGAGCACTTCAATATCTCACCATTACCCGACCCGACATAACATTTGCAGTGCAACAAATCTGCCTATTCATGCATGACCCGAGAGATATTCATTTCAACTTTATGAAACGGGTATTACGTTACATTCATCGAACCATAGATCTTGGTTTGCGGCTATCTGCTTCACTGAGTCACTCGTTAGTTGCCTATTCAGATGCTGATTAGGGTGGGTGCCCGGACACTAGACGCTCTACATCTGGTTATTGTATTTTTCTGGGTGATAACCTGATCTCCTGGTCTTCAAAACGTCAAACGACCATCTCTAGATCAAGTGCGGAAGCCGAATATCGGGCGGTGGCAAACGCTGTTGCAGAAGCCACATGGATTCGAAATCTCCTTCTTGAGCTAAAAGCTCCAACAAACAAAGCCACAGTTATATTTTGTGACAACATCTCAGCCGTTTACCTATCCGGGAATCCCGTGCAACATCAGCGTACTAAGCACGTTGAAATGGATATCCACTTTGTTCGTGAAAAAGTTCAGATAGGCCACGTTAGTACGCTGATATTTTCACCAAGGGCTTATCAATATATTTGTTCAAGACATTCAGGTCCAGCTTGAACGTTATTGCATATCCACGCACAAGCTGAGGGGGAATATTGAAGGAAAGTATTATATTATTATTTCAGCATTTACGTTGACTTTATTTGATTGATTTGGTTGTTATAGTCATCCTTAATTTTAGAGATCATTTGTAATATAGTCTTTATGGGGATCCTCAATCATAGGAGACTTTTGGGGGATCTGCCTTTCTTTATATTCGTTGTATGTGTTGCTTTGGAATTCAACAAGACTTTCACAAAAGATCCACTATCAAACAGCATAATCCAGCTTTGATACGCACTTGACCTAGCGCTCGACGAGTGACCGGTGTAGGTTACGCGCATTTAAGCATCAGTTTGTCATGCTTAATGCCGGTTACGCGCATTCCGTTGTCGATTACGCATGGGTCACACTCGTACTAGGTTGCAACATTAGATTTGTTCAGAAGTTCCTTATCTTCTATCTCAACTTATTCACTGACGTGCGTAGCAAGGAATACACCATTTTCACGAATTTGAAAAATAACACGAACCCATGCTAAGCCTTTTGAATAGTAACACCAACCCATTCTGACCTGTTTCATTAAAATGGGTTGTCTCAATCAACCCAGACTGACCCATTCAATGAGAACCAGCCACCCATATCAGCCAAAATGTTTTTAAAAAACGACCCATATCAACCCAATTTTGGGATGGCAAGTTAAAATTGCGAGTCGTGGTTTTAGGCAACGGATGAAAACGAATGTTGATGAATACACACTAGTGTTCATGAACCCCAAATGGAAACAACGGAACACAAACAAATATTCATGAACATAATATATAATACACTAATACTTATTAAATATTTTTTTTTAATTTTAGATTACTTAAATAAAATATAAAAACTAAAAATACTAATCAACTATCAAACACAATCGAACTTAAACAAACATGTTCACGAACATAAATGAACAAACACAATCTCTGTTCATGTTCGTTCACGAACGAACACAAACGAACTTTCCGCCGAAAGATTAACGAATTGTTCGCTGAACATTTGGTTCGTTTGGAGCCCTACTAATCTCCTTATAAGGAAATTTGATCAATCAAGCCTCACACTTTACTATTGATAGATGGAGTATGTCTCATTGTCTCATGCTGTACACTATTACGGATTTTTTTTTTGTTAATAACGTATAGCCTGAGACCTGAGTTATGAAATATTTAAAGAAATGGTTTCACGATGACAAAAAGGTGGGATGTGTAACATGTCAAGTTAAGTGAGTAAATGGACGGGTTTGGGTTCGGCCCACCAAAAGCACTTCTTTTAGGTTAGTAACTATTGATTTTGTTACATGTGATTAAAAACTATATATAATTAATTTAAGTTGAAAAAAGCAATATAAAATGTTTGAAATACTTCAATGCAATTTAGATGACATTTGATCGGTTTAGCTCCTTTCACTAAATAGGTTGAAATTGTCACCTCTAGTTAATCTTTAAAAAACAGCTCACTTTTCATATTGATGCTCATTCCAGTCTACTAAAGCGTATGTTGTTTTCTAGAACTTAAATTTTGTTAGGTAACTGAAGGGCTGTATATATGTTCACATCATGTCAAATTATCTAGGAGATATAGATCGAGAGATTGTATTGAAAAAAAAAAAAAAAAAAGAAGGAAAACTAGCTAGAGATATGGCATTGCAAAATGGTGAGCTATCTAAAGAGTTACTTGACTCTCAAGCTCACATATGGAATCATCTATTCGGGTTTATAAACTCAATGTCACTTAAATGTGGAGTTCAGCTACAATACCCGATATCATTAGTCACCATGGTTCACCAATGTTGCTTTCCGAGTTAGTCTAAACCCTTAACATAAACCAGGAGAGAACTTTTTTTGTCTGTCGGTTTATGCGCATCCTTTTTCACTTGGTTTCTTTGTGAAACATAGTGTATTGACCACACCATAGCCTCTCTATCCCTATGGATAGAGGCAAGGTCTGTCTACATCCCACCCTCCCCAGACCTGACAAATAGCTCTGCTATCTGTGAGATATACTGGGTATGGTTGTTGTTGTTGTTGTAGTGTATTGACCACACCCAGAGGCAATGATGAGGAGGGTGGAGAAGGCTATTTACTAACTCCTGCTTCTCAATTGCTTTTAAAGGAAGAGACACTAAGCGTTAGGCCCTTTTTGCTAGCCATTTTGGATCCAATGCTGATGGATCCATGGCAACACTTGAGCAAATGGTTCCAAAACGATGATGTCACCCTCGTTCACACAACCTATGGGAGGATGTTATGGGATCTTGCAGGCCAAGAGAATAATCTTAATCAGTTCTTCAATGAAGCGATGGCCAGCAATGCAAGGCTTGTTACAAGTGTCGTTCTTGAACATTGTGGGGGTGTTTTTGAAGGGTTAGACGGGTCTTTTGCCAAAGGTATCGCCAAAACTTTCCGCAAAATTAGTTGCACAAGTTTTGATCTTCCTCATGTAGTTGATGGTTTGCTTGGAAATAAAAACTTGAGTTATGTTGGTGGAGACATGTTTAAAGCCATTCCTAAAGCTGATGCACTTTTGATGATATCATTAGTTTTTTTTTTTTTTTTCTGAAAATTTATTTCACTCTTTTTATGTGTTCTATAAAAAGATAGTGGATTTTACATGATTGGAGTGATGAAAAATGTGTGAAGATACTGAAGCAATGCAAGGAAGCAACTCCAAGCAAGGAAACTAGAGGAAAATTAATCATCATAGACAAGGGCGTAGCTTTTAAGGGGCCGGGAGGGGCGCCCGACCCCCCGAACTTTTCGCTCAATAGTGTTATGTATGTAAGTTTTGTGTAGAATTTTTTAGGTATATACGTTTTCGACCCCCCGGTTTTATAAAAAAATTTTACAGTTATATAGAATTTTTAGTTTCGGTGACTTCCGACCCCCCGGTGAAAAATTTTCTAGCTTCGCCACTGATCATAGATATGGTCGTGAAGGTTCATAAAGGAGAGAGATTTACTTGAGACACAACTTTTCTTTGATATGCTTATGACGACTTTGGCAACAAGAAGAGAGAGGAGCGAAGAAGATTGGGAAAAGCTCTTCATTGATGCCGGCTTTAGTGATTACAAAATAACTCCATTTTTGGGGTTAAGATCTCTTATTGAAGTTTATCCCTAGTTAAGTTACAATGCTTTCTGTACGATGTAATTGTTGGTGATCTGTGACACCTCGGAAATTAAGGGCAAATGATATGGGAGATTATCTCTCAAATATTTCAGATATGTTGGACGAGAGGGACCATTTTGATGAATATACGGAAGATGGATAGTGGAGGAATCAAACATGTCAAAATGGCAACAAGAAACATTATATTATCCCAAGTTATTTTTAAAATGATATGCCAAATGGTATCAAACACTTTTGAAAAGATTTTCAAAAAGAGTCGGTTAATTGTATTTAACAGTGAAAACTGACATATTTTCAAAAGACTAAGCGCAGGTTATATAGCAAATACGGAATAGATTAGAGCTGCTCGGTCTAGACGATTTGGAATTTGCAACTCCACGAAAGATCTATTAGTCTCAAGTCTCATTTTATTATATTTGGTCCGCCTGTGGCAACTTCATGATGGCAACTTCTTGTTGCAGCTAATTAATGTAAGAACTAAGAATAAACGCGATAATTGATGACAGTGCACAGCTTGAGTTGTGGAACATTTCAAAATATTGTCACTGATAGAGATGACAAAACAGGCATGGGTTATGTAAGAGGTCAAAATAAGTGCGACTAAAATGGACCGCTTAGGGTTGGGCCCACCAACAACTGTTCTTTTAGGTTAGTAAATAATTGATTTTGTTAAATATGACTAAAAACTATATGTTATAATTTCACTTGATCAAAACAATATAAAACGTTTAGCTAGAACGCATAACCCATTTAATTATAAGCTACTTCATTATAGTGTACCTCTTTGACCCATCATCAAACAAATAAAATCCGAACTGACCAGCTTCATATAATTATATTTTGGTTTGAAATTGTCTGTTTGCCACCTCTATCAACCCCCAAAAAAACCGCTAACTGTTTCATATTGATGCTCATTCCTGTCTGCTAAAGCAAATGTTGTTTTCTAGAGCTTGAAATGTTGTTAGGTAACTGAAGTTGGTATAAAGAAGAGGTAACGATGAAATACTGAACCACCAAAACATGCCAACTGTTCAGCCTGATGCTCATTTAGTCATTGATAGCTCCTAAATTTAAATGTCATGTTTCTATAAGTCAAAAGATTTGTTAAGTAAATAAAGTTGGTGTCGATGCAGATAATATGAACATACTTGGCGCCACAACTTTTTGAGCTCACGTATCGCCAGTTCCAATAACTTCCTCAAAGATAGTAGAGGAGATTATTGTGCAAAACATGACAAAAGATACAAATTTGCCTCAATTAAAAAAAAGGATAGGTGCACCGTATTCTTAGCCGCGGAAGGGATCTCCCTTCCCAGTTCACGACCCGACAACGATCCCTGGCGGTAAATACTCTTGCCAACTTGATTGGATTGAAGAGCCTGGAGTAACCAGAATTCGAACCCGCGACCTCCACGTAATGGGAGGCCTCAAGAGACACTAAATGGGTGTCGGTGGCTACTGAGCCACCCAGTGGTTAAATTTGCCTCAATTAAGGTGCATACAAAAGAGAGAACTCACCGAATATTTTAGATATTTTTTTTGTCTGCAAACATAACATATATTAGTTGTTGTATATTAGGTACATTATAAAAATATGTAGTAAAGTATGAGTCTTGTTAAATTTATATATCTCTATATCCTCATTAGAGAAATTACATCCATTATTACTATTTAAGCTTTTATTAAACGGTAATCTAAATAATTAAAATAGTATAAACAAATTTCGTGTAAAACATTTTAAAGATAAGTTTTTTAAGCTATTGATTGAAGATGAGGAAACAAAGATCAAGTTGAACACGTAAAATAGATGTACTAGGTTATAATCAAGTATATCTCTCCACTTTTTTTGTTTATCTATTGACAAGGGATGTACACATGTACACTTCCTGTCAAATTAATTATCTATGATATATTGTGTTGTAAGAGGAAAAAAACTAGCTAGAGATGGCCTTGCAAAATGGTGAGCCATCTAAAGAGCTAATTGATTCTCAAGCTCACTTATTTTCATCTTTATATGATGATGTTAATCCCTCTTATTTAAGTCCAAGAGCGGTTATGTAATTAGCATATAGTATGTTTAGTTTGTATTTGTAACATATGTAAAGTTTAGGGGTTAGATATGTTAACCTAGAACTTGGTAATAGACATGTCGATCTAATTGTGGCATGGGGATCAAAAGAAATGGTGCCAAAGCACCAAGAGATGCGATGATCAAAGGGTAGTCACGATGTTTATCGGCATCGCTTCACCATGTATAAATAGGGTTTAGGATTTCGTTTGTAAACACACATTCTATGCAATTGAATTGAAGTTCTTGTCAATTTCATTATTTTTTCATCTTTGTTTCAATATGAGTTCGTTGTTTGAGCTAACATTATAAACTCCATGTCACTTAAATGTGCAGTTTAGCTACAAATACCTGATATCATCAATCGCCATGGTTCACCAATGTTGCTTTTCCGAGTTAATGAACTCCTTCTATCTATATGCTTATGTGCATCCTTGTTCACTTCGGTTTCTTTGTGAAACAAAATGTATCACCCACACTTGGAGGCAACGATGAAGAGGGGGAGAAGGCTATCTACTAGTTCCTGCTTCTCGATTACTTCTAGAAGAGCCATTAAGCATTAGGCCCTTTCTACTGACTGTGTTGTAGGTCCACCCGGAGGATCGAGTAACTTCTATTCCCTGTTTTCCGACAAACCCGAAAGTGCGAAATCCAAACGGGTAAGTTAAACCAAGTTACGAACACGCAAGACACAAAGATTCAATGATTAACACTCAATGTATTAATGCTATGAAACGGTTACAATGCGGTGTTTACAAGATAAACCTATAAACTCTTTGTTGTGTGTGTGTTCTCTCCGAAATCTATTCAGACTTCTAAGTGTTTCTGTCTGTTGTGAGTGTATATATAGTACCACAGTGACGAAAACCAGTTGCCCATGAAAACACATGGACGAAATCAAAGTATGGACGAAATCGCTCCTGATTTCGTCCCATTTGGTTTTCACCGTAAGGTGTTTTCACCAAAAGGGTTTTCACATAAACAGTGTTTTCATCTCAAGTGATTTCGTCACTTGTATGGGCCAATGGCTTGGGCTTGGACTTTGTCAACTGGGCTTCTACATGTATGGGCCAAACAAACAAACAGACATATAACTAAACAATACTAACATGTATACTGCACACACGCAGTTACATGTACATGAACATTACGAAATAATTAGCATACCGAGTCAAGACAGGAGGTTGTCTTGACTACGGCCTTCACTTCGTAATCGAGTCGAATCGAGCCGAGCCGTATCCACAAAATATGTATCAACAAACTCCCCCTTGGATGCTGCTCGCGAGGTTCGTAATCTTGTTCTCCATCTCCGGATGGTTCATTCATTCTTGTCGTAGGATCTTCAAAGGCTTCACGTGTTGCACATAGAAAGTGTATTAACAAACTCCCGCTTTCATCTAGGAAGTGTATCAATAAACTCCCCCTTTGATTATGCTGTGAATCTTTTGATTTTCGATAAACGTGAGATCCTTGTGGTGTTGAGGATTGATCAGCGGCAACTCTATCATCTTTATCATTTGAGTGCCTTCACGTCGTGTCTTCATTCCGAAGCTTATCATCGAACATGTTCTCTTCTCCTTTAGCATCTGCACATGCAAGAAAGCTAAACACGTAATGAGAACAAACGCTTGGAATATAGTTAACATTAAACAAATGACACATATGAGATCAAATCTCAATCAAACACCGACCGACAACAGTTTGAAAGTTTAAACAAATTTGTTCAATTTTAGTTCTTAACTTTCAAAACTTGTTAACTTCGACAGTTTATGAAGGTGCAATTGTTTTCCGGCTTACAATCAGGATTTTGGGTAGGATAGACTCGAGTTCCAACATCGGTCGATCAAAAATAAACTAGAAGCAAAATCTTTTTGGCTTTTATAAAATTTAGATTAAAACACACCTAAAATCTTTTTGGAATTTTTCATTTTTCAAATGTAAAGACAGAAAACAATAAATAAATATATACAAAGATGCAGAAACGAAAGCAGTAAATAAATATTTACAGACATTCTTTTTGCGAGTGTAAAGCCTCCTAATCCAAGATCTCACTCAGCTAAAGCAACCAACAGGTGTGCGGAATCCACCTGATGATCAACCACTGTAGATGAAACACTAGAATGCAAAGATTTGTGAGAGAAATCAAGAATACACAGAGTATTCTTGATGAAGAAGATGAATGACGTCACACACACAGTAGCCGCCAGACAAAACACACACAATGATTAGGGTTAGGTGCACATAATTTCACACAGAATCGCCACCTTGTCTATTCCACATAAAGGTATATATACAAGGCAAAACCCGGACTTTCAAGACAAACTAGAAAGCCCGGACAATACAAACTACACAAACAAAACTCTGACTATAGTCCCTAACATAAACCTCAGACCTTTTTCCTAGACATAAAACTTGGACAAATGTCCCTAGGATAAAGTTGGGACTATCTTTCCCTAGGATAAAACTAGGACTAACTTTCAATAAATGTACAATAAAGACCCTAATAAATGGGAGACATGCACTTATCACCTAAAGTGCATTAACAGACTCCCCCTTGATCAGTGCATGGTCTTCATTGGACTTGAAATCTTCATACTTTCTTCGAGTACTCGCTGCCTGGTTTTTCACACAGAACTGCACGACTTTGATGTATTGATCAGCTAACGGTTGATCTTCTTCAAAGGAATGCAACTGCAGACGTCTTAGCTTCTTCAAATCTTCCATCTTGAGATGAGCGATCCAGACGTACACAGCTTCTTCAAATCTTCCATCTTGAGATGAATGATCCAGATGCACACAGCTTCTTCAAATCTTCTATCTTGAGATGAATGATCCAGATGCACACAGCTTCTTCAAATCTTCTATCTTGAGATGAGCGATCCAGACCTGAAACACTTAACACCGGATTAAGAATCTTAACCCCGGAGATACTCAGCCCAAACCTGGATCCCAAAAATAATTCCAATACCCCGGAATCATCAATTGAAATATTAAACAACCAATATTTAATAATTTGTATTTCAAAACACGATCACTCAGAACAACTTACTTCAAACTTATACTTTCGAAAAAATATCACAACTTGGAAGCAGATTTACCGTAACACCTTAAAATGACGTGATTACCCACACACTTAGATGGATCTTGCACGGCCGATTTTTATACAAAAAGACTTATTTTAAGATTACCTAACTTGATGTTTAACACCTTATTAAAGAATGCTCACAACCCTTAGAGAATTTTCAAAATGATAACTCGCACATAGAAACAAGAAAGTAAAATCTTTTTGATGTTTTTGAATTTTTGACTGAATAAGGAAATTAAACCTACGAACGTATTTACACTAATTATCTTTTTGTGAAATCGGAGCAAAGGGATCATATCGGTTTTTCTGTCAATATCGAACACAAGAACATAGTTTATCAGTTTAAGCTCTTAGAATGATATTAACAGTTCAAGACATTCAACGGTATTGTGGTCCACTTAAGCTTTAGCACGCTTTCGAACACTGTTTTCGAGATATGCGATTAAGTGTTTTAATAGCTGACTGTAACTATGTTTACCCACCTCAGAATATACTCCCGTATCAAGGTATGCACGAGAGTTCATCTTACTGGTGAGTATACCATTTATCATCTGTTTTTGACGTATAAGCTAATGTGAGATACTCACTTATTTGGGAGTGAAAACAAGTCCTTTGTGATAGAATCACTTATTGAAGAGGAACTTGAATTTCAGATGCAAAGGGCACAGGAGCAAGTCCGTGAACAGGTTAGTACCATCGTACAGACAAAGAGACGAACTTGACTCCCGCATGATTTTGTGGGACATGTGATTGTTTATCACTTATTTGGGTCGAATGCATCATGTATTAAAGATATTTACACGTATGTATGGTATCATGGAAGATCTAGACTTGCGTCCCCGTTATTTCCGGTAAAAGAAACAACCATGATACCCAGATGATAAACAGCATAAAGACCACGTATCTCAGAACCTCGGCAATTTATCAAACGAAATTACGGTACCAAGACCATATATCCGAGAGATGTACCACACAAGTTACGCAGTTCATTATGTTTATATACCAAAAACAGGTTCTTATTGACGCGTAAAACCTACCGAAGCAACGTATAATGAAGCTGTTACAGTTAACGGTTAATTTTATATATTACTATAATCCTGCACCAGATACGACTAACCGATGTACTATCATTTCCCTTATAACTCAACACGACTTCATTTTATATTTTTCAAATGTTTTTGTCTTTTTCTTAAAATTTATCCTACAACTAAGTAAAATATTTTTTTTGGAGTTTTTCAATTTTTTGGAAAGCGGTAAGAACTATACAGTAAACATAAAATAAAGTTTCTATGCGAGTTTTGAAAAGCATTTTACTCGGGGTTGATCATGCCAATCATTCGGACCAGATTTTCAAATCTAGCCCGATCGAATGTCTTCGTAAACAGGTCGGCAAGATTATCCAAGGTGTCTACCCTAACCACTTCTATTAAACCCTTCTCAGCACAGTCACGAATGAAATGATGCCTAACATCTATGTGCTTAGTGCGTGAGTGATTAACTGGATTGTTAGTTATGGAAATGGCAGAGTTGTTATCGACAAGAATAGGAGTTCGAGTAAAATTCAAACCGTAGTCCCTCATTTGCTGCTGAATCCACAAGACCTGAGCACAACAGCTTGATGCAGCAATGTACTCGGCCTCGCACGTGGATAGAGAAACAGCAACTTGCTTTTTGCATTGCCAAGAGACAAGACGGTTCCCAAGAAGTTGTGCGCCGCCAGAGGTTGACTTTCTGTTCATCCGGCACCCTCCGAAATCTGCGTCAGCATACGCCATCAAATCCAGACCACCTTCAGCTGGATACCACAATCCAAGCTTAGGCGTCCCTTTCAGATATCTGAAAATACGCTTGACTGCTTTCAAGTGAGACTCCTTCGGAGTTGATTGGTACCTAGCACACAAACAAACAGAGAACATAATATCTGGTCGTGAAGTAGTAAGATACATCAATGAACCTATCATTGCTCGATATAGAGTCGGATCCACTTCAGGATCTTTCACATCATCGGATGAAAGCTTAATATTTGTCGGGAGAGGCATGTCATAGGGTAAGCTATCTTCCAACCCAAATCTTTTGAGAATCTCATGGACATACTTCATCTGATGCACGTACGTCCCGGCCTTTTCTTGACTGACTTGAAGACCTAGAAAGAACGATAGCTCGCCCATCGCGCTCATTTCAAACTTTGATTTCATCACAGCTTCGAACTCACGACACAATTCTTCATTTGAAGAACCAAAAATTATGTCATCAACGTAAATTTGCACGATCAGAAAATCTCCCCCTTTCTTCAATATGAACAGTGTGGAGTCAATCGCACCACGCGAGAACCCATGCTCCAATAGATGCTTTGACAACGTCTCGTACCATGCTCGAGGGGCCTGATGGAGACCATAAAGAGACTTGTCCAACAGATAGAACTTGTTGTCTAACCCTGGAGCTTCGAAACCCGGTGGTTGGGACATATACACAGTTTCATGCAATTTCCCGTAAAGGAAGGCGCTTTTCACATCCAACTGATAGACTTTGATACGCATGTGTGCAGCAAAGGCTAGAAACAAACGAATAGCTTCCAGTCTTGCCACCGGTGCATAAACTTCGGTATAATCAATCCCTTCCTCTTGATTGAAGCCTTGAACAACCAACCGTGCTTTGTTTCTGACGACGACACCCTTATCGTCTTTCTTGCACTTGAAAACCCATTTCGTGTTGATTGCATGTTGGCCCTTTGGAAGATCGACCAAATTCCACACCTTTAACTTGTCGAACTGAGCTAACTCTTCTTGCATCGCCTCACACCAAGAATTATCCTTCAGAGCCATTTGATAGTTCTTCGGCTCTATCTGAGAGATAAAACATTCATGCAGGCTAAGATTGTAGATTTCTTCTTTCTTGATAGCAGAGAACAGGCACTGCATCTCTGAAATACTCCTTCGCGCTTGCACTCCCGCATTTGGATTCCCAATAATATTATCAACAGGATGATGAATATTTGTTCTTGGAACTGGAATTGCTGGAGCTTGAAGATTGTTTCCCAAATTCAATTGAATCTCCCCCTCAACATTTGCATTACTACTAGAAGCTTGATCATTTCCAGAAGATGCATTAACATTTGGATATGCTGAAAAATCAACGTAAAGATCACCACTTGTAGTTTGAGCAGCTGCATTGGGGATCTGCTCAGCAACAACATCATTTACGGTCGAAGAATCAGCGACTGGAACATTCGAAGACACATTAGTAGGAATACTTGCTCTCCAGCTCGCATCCACTTCATCTTTGTTCACAAGATGTGTGTATACAACCTCCGAATCTTCTTCTGAAACATCAGGAAGATCAAATGAATCAAATAATTTATCATAATCATAACCGCTTTTGGGACCGAACTCGGACGGTGGAGGATCGAAACTCAAAGGAGTTATATCAAACACGATCTCCACTGAACGCTTCTTAATGTTATAAACGCGTTTGTTGGGAGTTCCATTGGCATAACCCAAAAAGAACCCAACTTCACCAACTTCTCCCATTTTAGGAGTATCTTTGGTCCGTTTGATAACACACTTGATCCCAAAAGGTTGAAAACCAGATAAGTTCGGTTTCTTGTTTTCAAGCAATTCATAACACGTTTTATCTTCTCTTTTGACCGTAAGCACATGATTTAACACATAACATGCAGTGTTTACCACCTCGGCCCAGAAGAAAATTGGCAATTTTGATTCAGAAAGCATAGTTTGGGCCGCCTCAATTAGGGTACGATTCTTCCGTTCTGCAACTCCGTTCTGTTGAGGAACATATGGAGCGCTGAACTGATGAACTATTCCCATTTCCCGACATAACTCATCCATATAATGATTTTTAAACTCAGTGCCGTTGTCACTTCGGATTTTCTTAACAGGAAGTGAATAATTTTTCTCAAGTTGTTTGAACAAGTCTCTTAAAATACCAGCAGTTTGGTCCTTTGTTTTTAAGAAAAATACCCACGAGTATCGTGAGAAATCGTCAGTGACAACTAGGCAATAAGACATCCCACCAATGCTAGCAACATGGATCGGGCCGAAAAGATCCATGTGAAGCAATTCAAGTGGTTTTTGGATTGAGTTAACAGTCTTTGGTTTGTGAGGCTTTCGTTTGATTTTTCCTTTTTCACATGATTCACATTTGTTGTGCATATTGAAACTACGTAAAGGAACCCCCAACACCAAGTTGTTTTTCACTAAGTGGTTCATTTTTCGCAGATGCACGTGGCCCATTCTCCAATGCCAGAGATATGATTGATCTTCAGTCGCCTTCGAAAGTAGACATGTCACTGGAGCAGACGAGTTAACCAACGGGCGCATGTCCATGACATATGTGTTGTTCACCCTTGGAGCCCTCATAACGATCCAATCTTCAGGAACAACAAATCCCGGACGCAAGACGAAGCAAGCTTTATCAGTGAATAACATCGTGTACTTGTTATCACACATTTGAGAAACCGACATCAAGTTATGCTTCAGTTCTTCAACGTAGTTCACTTTATGCAGCGTAATTTTTCCATTTGACACAGAACCTTCACCGGTGATGTAACCACCCTTCTCACCGGCAAAATTCACATAACCACCACGAATTTGTTTAAAATTGTTCAATAACTCTCTATTTCTTGTCATGTGTCTGGAACAGCCACTATCGATATACCAAATATAGATAGCCCTTTTCAGCTGCTCCTACACTCCCCAACAAGAAAATTTAGTTAGAATGTGGGACCCAAGCCATGATGGTCTTGGGTCGTCCCGATTCATCAACATAAGAAAACTCTTTGAAATAACCATCATTGCCATCGTGTCCTCCATTTCCATTTCGGAAATTGTTGGAATGACTCCCCGCAAATCGTGGATTATACGGAGTTGACGATCTGTTGGTATAACCAGAGTTTCCATAACCTCGGCTTCCATAGTTTTGGTAACTGTAATTTTGATTCATGGGTGGCTCAAAATTCCTACCAAATCTAGGAACATCATCGTGTCTTGAGAATGATCGTGGATGATTATCCGAATGCTGTCTTTGATTTGGAAATCGAGGGGGTGACGCATTTCGGTCATTCACGAATCTGTTCTGTGCATGAGGTCTAACATTGTTGTTGCTCGAACCTCCAGAACGTTGGCCATTCTCAAGTGTTTGGAAAGTAACATGATTTTGTCGTCTGTGAGGGGTTTTCTCACGAGTATCATGTTTTTGAGATGAACTTTCCGGTCCTTTACCACGATTTATAACAACTGGTTTCTCCCCATGATCCTGATTTTGTTGTGTTTTAACATTTGGTTTGACAACTGGTTTTACTTCTTGTTTAATCACTTTGTTTTTCTCAACCTTCTGATTTTTACCGTTTTTCTTTTCAACATTAACTACTTCATTTTGTGGTTTTTCAACAAAAGGTTTCCTTTGATTAGGATCAACAAGAGACTTACCCTTGTCATCTGGACAATCGGCTGCTAAGTGTCCTTTCCCACGACACTTATAACATTTGCGAACTTTCGCAGCATTCTTTGGACGTTCCTCATGAGTGGTCGAAGATGATGAGTCGTTGGTGGAATTTTTCAAAATTTGGTTCACAAACTGAGAGTTGGAACCAGTTTCGATCTTTACTTCTTCTTTGACAAAATCCTCCCCTTTAACAAACTCAGTTTTAGGGGTATTTTTCAAAGACTTTTTAGATTTCCCACGTGACTTTGGTTTTGACTTCACATTTTGAACTTGATTAAACATTTCCAAAATCTTATTGTTTATCAAATTTTCAATGTTTTCAAGATTTACTTCATTTTTCTTTGAAACTCCACTCATCTTCGACTGATCTGAGTCAGTAACTTCATCTGGCTCAGATTCTGACTCACTTTGCGGTTCAACCGTCAGAGGGGTCTTTGGCACAAAATTTGCCAATTCAGGATCAATGCTTGGCATCGATGTATAATTATGGTTTACTGGAGGAGGCACTTTCTTATAACCGATGCTGAACATTTCTTCCTCAGATTCTTTGAGACGTTGGCTGTTAATACAGAAGTTCATCACTTCAGATGAATCCCTGAACTTTTCAATTTTTCGTTGCAAGTCTAAAATCAGATTATCTTTTTCCAAAATGATTTTGTTCTTTTCTAAAACACAATTTTGGTTCATTTCAAGTTCAGATTTTAATTCCTGATTTTTAACAGTTCCCTGAGCCACACGTCTCTCAAATTCAGAGATACCATTTTTCAGCGCTTTTATCTTAATTTGGTGTTCTTTATCCGAATTAGACAAAACAGCAATGAGTTCTCTGGATTTTTCTAAGTCTGCAATTAAGTTTGTGTTGTGAAGTGCGTATCTATCAATCTTAGTCACAAACTCAACACATCTAGCACATCGCTTATCTACAGAAGATGATTTTACCTCAATGCCAGCCATGAATGCACACCCTTCGCTTTCTCCGGATTTTTCTTCCAGCCTTTTGGCTTCTGCATTCGCAAATTGCTGCATTTCAGCTGTGGAGATGTTGAACTCAAAGCGTTCTCCCTTTTCTCCATCTTCTGTTTTGTCAGCCTTTTCAACAGACTCTTCATTCGGGTTATCTTCATTCTCAGAAACATTTCCCGAATTCAACTCTTCCCCAAGAACCTCAGCTACAACCGCAAGTTCCTCAATGCTAGTCTCTTCGACAATCTCTTCACACACTTCTTCGTTGACAATTTCAGCTATAAAGGCTTGTGACACAATAGCTCCTGAAATGTCTTCCAATGCACAACCCCAGTCGTAAGGCTCAGTCACTTTTTGTAAAGATTGAGCCACCATAGCATTGTTTGTTGACGGTGTAAGATTTTCAGAACCACTTGGACGAGCACTTGAGTTGGAAGTAGTTGCTGAATTGTTGTGAGGTCTTGAGTTGTTTCCTTGAGAGTAGTTTTCTCTGTTCGATCTTTCCATCTTCGGCTTCCGACAATCACGTGCGAAATGCCCGTAGATGCCGCAGTTGTGACATTTCACCTTTGACATGTCGACTCCCATTCGAGTCTTTGTCTGACCTCCTATGAACTTCCTACCCGTTCTCAACAGAAATTTCTTCGCTCTACGGACTAAGAGTGCCATGTTGAGTTGTAGATCAAGTTCTTCCATTTCGTCTTGGTCTATCTGGTCAAAGTCCTCATCGAGACTTGACGGTTCCACGAGCTTTCCAAGACAGAAGTTCTCGTAGGCAGTCATGAAGGACGCCAAAAGGCTCATGTTTTCTTCAATCAACTTTAAACAACTTGCATCTACCTTTGGAATGTTCAAGCTTGTCGCTTGAGATTTCTGAGCTCCACTGGAAGAATACATTCCTTGATTGGAATTTGTTGTTCCACTTGAATTGACATTGTTGCTTATAAAGGCGTGTTCACTAGCAGGAACTTCATTCTCTGAATATAGGGCAACACCGGCTCCTCCATTACTACCCTTATCCGTCGGTTTTGAAGCTTTATATAACTGAGGATCTTGGAT
Organism: Helianthus tuberosus; assembly: GCA_030545235.1. Taxonomy (NCBI): domain Eukaryota; kingdom Viridiplantae; phylum Streptophyta; class Magnoliopsida; order Asterales; family Asteraceae; genus Helianthus; species Helianthus tuberosus. The sequence continues at coordinate 7,242,473 of CM060452.1, forward strand.
CTTCTCGAAATCGGATGCTTGATCTTCCATATTCCAAGCATAACCCTTCAGTTTTTGTATAACTTCTTCCAATGAGAGCTCCTCGTAGAGAACACCTTCTCTAATCAAAGCGGTGTACATATTCCATTCTCTGGAAAGGCAATTCAGAAACTTCTCAACCTTCTCAAATTCAGTGTAGATACCCTCTTGACTTCTATCAAGTTCGCTCAACAAATGATAAAACCGGTTCACTGTATCATCAAATGATTCATTTCTTAAAGCTTTAAACACAACGAATTGAGTCTTCAAACGTTCGAGTCGACGTTTCTTGTATATAGCATTTCCTTCATAGCGCTCGATCATGCTATCCCACAACTCCTTCGAGTTACTTCTTTTACGGAACGTATGAAGTATAGACTGTGACATTGCCATCGTTATCATTGACATAGCTTTCTCTTCACAGTCAAAAAATCTCTTCTGGTCGTCAGTGAGTGCCAAGTACGTATCAATCGTCAACGTACGTACTGGAGTAGCTCCACATCCTTTAACAATACACAACCAGATTTTGATGTCTTTCGCTCGTACATACCTCTCGAAACGCTCCCTCCACTCAGGAAAATCAAGCTCGTTTATCAACAAAGGAGGTTTGTCGTTACTCCCTACCTCAGCATTGTGCTTGAGGTTTTGCACCATTGCAGTCAGATTGTTGTTTGCCATTTCAGAAAACAACAGAAGGTTTCCAAGCAAGAACTGTGTCACTGAAAGGATTTTCTAAGTCCAAACTCGGAGAGAAAACACGGAGTGAAGTGTCTGAGCTTTAATCAGAGTGTGAAACCCGGATCACAAAAACCTGAAATAAACACAAACAGAAAAACTCGGACACTACACTGTTAGGAAATTAAACTCAGACTACCTAAAGGTTAAAATTCGGACACAGTGAACTTTGGACTAAAAATTCGGACATAACTAATATAAAACTAGGACTCACTAAGAGATTAGACAAATCATTCGGACCTACTCAATAAAAGGAAACAAACTTCTAAAATACTAAAGGAAACACGGACCTACTCAAGGATATAATAAGTCTTCAAAAAATTCGGACTCAAATATAGTTAAAAATTCGGACCTACTCTCTTGAAGGAACTCGGACCTACTAAGACATAAAAGAAAAACTCAACTAAGACTCTAATAATAATATTAAAACCAAAAAACTCAGACTCTAATAATAATATTAAAACCAAAAGACTCAGACTCTAATAATAATATTAAAACTCAGACACAAGAAAAACCAAAAAACTCTGACTCTAATACAGTTGTAAAATTCGGACTTAATTAACTAGTCAACAAAGTCGGACTTTATCAACTACAAGTCAGAAAAGTCGGACTATAAGGGACACAAGTAAAACTCGGATTAAACTAATATTACTAATAAGAAAAAAAATTCGGACACAGTAAAAACCAAAAACTCGGACTAAATAACTAAAGATTAAAACTCGGACCTAACTAATAAAGGTTAACTAACTGTTAAAACTCGGACTCTAAGAGTGAACAAGGTGAAACTCGGACTTAAGACTCAATAACCTGAACTAAACTTGGACACTCAATGAGATGAGCTTAAACTTGGACTCAATGGAGTAAACCTAAAGTTCGGACAGTCAAAAGAAAGCTCGGACACTCAATGAGGTGAACTTAAAGTTCGGACACTACTACTCAAGTTAAAAGTCGGACTAAAATTCACATAATAAACTTCGGACTCTACAAGATCAGACTCTAAAGACAAAACTCGGACACAAGGGACAATAAAACTCAGACTACTAACTCAAGGTAAGACATCAAGTAAAGATCAGACAGACAAAAAATTCGGACTAGATTAATACACTAAAAATTCGGACCTGGGTAAAATTCGGACATAGATTTTGAAACTCAGAACAGGTTCAAAACTCAGAAGAACCAATCCCCGGACTATCTCCCCAATGTGACTTCACACTGGTTCAACAATAACCCGGAGACACAAACACAGAATTGAAACTACGGACAAATCTTCCAAAGATCAAACTCAGGAATCTTTTCCAATCTTCAAGCTCTGTATGAACAAGAACTAAAACCCCTGTAAAACCCAGAATAAGATAGACACTGAAAATCACCAAACTACTCAAAATCCATCACCAAATCACTAGAAATGAATGAAGAGTCATGAATAAAACACAAAAACTCACTAAACACTCACTAAACCCTATCAAAGATGAACTTTTCTCACAAAAACCTTCAAACTAAGAAACACCTACAGTAGTATGAGCACACTGCTCTGATACCACTTGTAAAGCCTCCTAATCCAAGATCTCACTCAGCTAAAGCAACCAACAGGTGTGCGGAATCCACCTGATGATCAACCACTGTAGATGAAACACTAGAATGCAAAGATTTGTGAGAGAAATCAAGAATACACAGAGTATTCTTGATGAAGAAGATGAATGACGTCACACACACAGTAGCCGCCAGACAAAACACACACAATGATTAGGGTTAGGTGCACAGAATTTCACACAGAATCGCCACCTTGTCTATTCCACATAAAGGTATATATACAAGGCAAAACCCGGACTTTCAAGACAAACTAGAAAGCCCGGACAATACAAACTACACAAACAAAACTCTGACTATAGTCCCTAACATAAACCTCAGACCTTTTTCCTAGACATAAAACTTGGACAAATGTCCCTAGGATAAAGTTGGGACTATCTTTCCCTAGGATAAAACTAGGACTAACTTTCAACAAATGTACAATAAAGACCCTAATAAATGGGAGACATGCACTTATCACCTAAAGTGCATTAACAGCGAGTTTCGAGGGTAAGAGAATCATATCAGTGTACGGTCACGCCAAAACGCTCTTGTTGTTCAATTAGTTAACATTAAGATAAGCATCCTATAATAATTATCGGTATTGTTGTCCACATAAACTCAACTTATCAGATGTAATCATGGCGAGGGGATACGTTAAGGTATGATTTATACTTATCGACCGGTGTTCATCCACACATGACACATTCCCGTATCAAGGTATGCACGAGAGTTCATCTTACCGGTGAGTATACCGTTTATCATTTATTTGACCGTATAAAAGAATGTGAGAAACTCACTTATTTTGATTTGAAAACAAGCCCTATGTGATAGAATCACTTATTGATGAGGAACTTGATTTTCAGATGCATGAGGGCACAGGAGCAAGTCCGTGAACAGGTCAGTACTTTCGTACAGCAGAGAGACGAACTTGACTCCCGGAAAGAATCTGTGATAATATATCACTTATTTGTGTGGACATGTGATTGTTGATCACTTATTGAGGTCGAATGCAATATGTTCACGTATGTATGGTATCATGGAAGATCTAGACTTCGTCTCCGTTATTTTTACGGTAAAAGAAACAACCATGATACCCAGATGATAAACAGCATAAAGACCGAATATCTCAGAACCTCGGCAATCTCTCAAACGAAATTTCGGTACTAAGACCATATGCCAATGTGCGGTTCCCACCTGGTCTTCATTCGATTTAAGGTTTATATCGCCCTGCACACTTTAAAATGATTGTGAGCCTACCGATACATCTTATATAGAGCTGCTTATCGTTTTTCGTTTTGCATTTCAGTCCAAAAAGGTTTCGACAGACCACTGATCTACTATCATTTTCTCTTTTTCTCGCCAGGAAACTCATTTTTGTTTTTCTATTGTTTTTGCGTTTTGAAATTTTTCGATGTTTTTTAATTTTTAAAATTTGGATTTACTCCCCCTAAAATCAACAAACTAAGATAAATTTAAAAGACACAAAGATATTTACAAAAACGAATACCCGATGCTGGTTAACTCATGTTTTACCTCAATGTCGTTTACCAAAATTAATTTTAATCAGAAATGATTTCTCGAATTTTGGAAAAAAATCAGTTGGCACGTCGGTAAGCGGTGCGGACCAATACAACATTGACGAGTTTCATAGTGAAACAATCACGTGTGAGGTGATATTCGAGATCAACGTGTCTGGTTAAAGTGTGCTGGACGAGATGATAATAATTCAAAAAGCAGCTAAAATATCGACAAGTATAGGAGAGATTAGAAATTCAAAACCGTAATCCTGCAACTTCTTCGTGCATTGCAAGGAATCTGAGCGCTCTCCCAAACTGGATATCCACCTGGTGTGGATTTCAAAGTCGATTTTGTAGCTAATGAGAAATCTCTTCACAGCAACAAGATCAGAAACCTTTTGGGTCCGGCTGGTCTTACACATTGCACCAGCGAAGGTCTTTGTCTTTCTCTTGAGAAGTAGTGTGCGGTTGTTCAATCCATACCAAGGCATCCGCACACCTGGTTGGTTTGTTCAACAAACACATTTTCTTCAATCACGCCGTGAAGAAATGTACACTGCACGTTTATCTTGTGAATTTTTGAACTTCAGACGTGCTACAGGTGCGTACATTTTGTTTGAATCTATCCTGGGGACCCGATTAAAGCCTTTAACAAAGAAACTTTTGAAAGATTTTCATTTTGTCGAAGCTTTCAATTTCTTTCGACAGACAATTCTGTCTTCTTTTCTTTTTCTCTCCATCAAAGGCAACAATTTCTTCTGTCGCCGATCTTGTGCATGAACATTCCACTATCAATAATCCTATGACTATCGAAAGTTCCTCCTGGAACATCCTGCACACTCACTCAGAGATTAGTTAGAGAGGGGGACCCAAGCCTTAATAGACTTGGGTCGTCCTTCATCATCGAGGATTATGACTTCGATTTCCTGATGATTCGGAATGGATTGAGCTTCCCCTGAAACGGTTACCGATTTTGGTTTCCAAATCTGTTTTTGTTTTTCATTTTTAATTTCTAACTTAACAGACTTTGTTTGGATAACCTCCGGTTTTAACGCCTTTTCAACTTCTTTAACGTTTTGACGTCGTTGTTTTGTTTCTTGTTCTTTAACAGTTCTTTTATCATGTTTTGGTGAAACAGGACGACGTTGTGGGTGAACTTGTTCAGAGGGGGCTCTTTCAACAAAATTTGGTTTGGGCGGGTTTGTGCAGTCTCTAATGATGTGCCCAACCTTCCCACATTTGAAACAAATTCTCCTTTCAACAAACTTAGGAGAACCTGTTCGACTTTCACGTGTTGAACCTGTAGACCCAGAGGTACTTGTTCCTTTATCACACCCGTTTGTGTGTTGGGTGTAATTGTTTTGAGCGTTACGTTTTAAAATCTTGACTTGTTGGACAAAATCGGTGTTTGATTTGTTTTCAAAAGTCTCAATTTTATCAGTACCCTTGGATGCTACAAATTTAACATCATTGTTTTTCTTCTTGAAACGAGCTCCTTTAGTCTCAACCTTCGGTTGTGAACCTTTAGAATTTTGAGCTCGCTGCTATTGCTGTTTACCCTTAAAAGCGATAGGTTGTTGCTTCGTTGGTGATTTTTGATTTCCAAATTTTCTTCTAACTTCATCTTTTGGAATTGGATCACACTGAGTTACTGAAACTCTCGAGATCCCCTTTTCCAAAAACTTACTGGTAGTATCTTCAAACACTTTGTCAATCAAAGATTGATTGACATTTTTAATTGGAAAATCATGATCTGAATAGATTTTAGAATCACCAACCAAAGTGTACAACACGTTACTACTCTTAACGGTAGACACATATTCTTTTACTTCCTTGACAGGATTAATCACTTGTTTGGCAACTTGTTGCACAACAGGAATAGGAGGATCACAAAGAATATGATTCTCAATTGGAATTTCTATTCCCTTCTGCTTATCAAGTGATTCATCCTGGTCATTCACATCTGATTCATCATCCGAAGAATCATAATCCTCAATGGTTGGAGAACTTTGATTTGAAGCACATGATGACTTTTCTTTCCGATCAAATGAGCCCTCCGATGAATTGTCCGGTTTGAACCCTAGGCCAGTAGAAACTTCCTCATAATCAAGAGGAACACTGGGTTCATACCGAGGCATATCCTCTTCATCGGGCGACTTGGTATAGTCGTGTCTCAAAGGGGGTGGACACTTCCTATAACCAACGCCTTTAACGTTTCCCTTTAGTTTCTGAACGTCAATGATGTGATCAAGCACATATCGGGAGTTAGAATAACTCTCCAATTTGAGCTTGATCGCTTCATATTCACACTTGGCCGTGGCTAGCTCTTTCTTGGTTTCCTCAATGATATTAATGTAGTTATTAATACCAATTTGTTTGTTAAAAACAGTTTTTGTTAATTCGGAAACACTTTTCTTTTGGGTTTCAATAACTGTTTTAAATTCCTTTTCATTGTGAGCTAAGGCCATGTTTGCCTCTTTGCACTTTGACAGTTCAACAACTAAACTCTGATTGTGACTATGAATCATATCACATTCAAGTTTCACGCTATCACATTCATGTTTCATATCAGCACAATCACTACATATGCTAGGAGTTTCAGATTTTACCTGAGTTGTCGAGGCTGAGACATTTTCCATAAAGGCAGTCTGATAAGAAAAAGATCCATCTTCAGAATTATAATCTCCCGCATTCGAGCTTTCTTCATCTGAACTCCCGCTGTATCCCGAACTATCATCTGATTCAGAAAATTCTTCTTTCTGCACATGCTTGATGTGACTAATGATCTTCGCATAGCATGCATTTCCTCCTCCTAACTGTACGGACCAATCACATCCTTCATCAGCTTGAACTATCAATGCTTAGTTGGGGTTTGAAGGCCCTGACTGGTTGGTTTGGTTGTTAGCAGCTACTATCCCTCTTTCGTTGTTAGCTTGATTTGAAGTACTTGTTTGATTTTGGAAGGGATTTTGATTGCCTTGTTAGTTGCCTTGTTTTCTCGGTCGCGTGCATTCACGTTTGAAGTGACCCTTTTCACCGCAATTAAAGCATGTGACAGCACCCTTGTCAAACCCGTACTTGGTATCCCTTTTGCTTTCCAAGCTGGTTCTCCCCGTTCTGCTCATATAATCCTTTGCCCTTCTCACAGCGCTAGCAAACGCCCACTTGATATCCATTAACTCCATTTCATCCCTGTCTATCTGCTGATAGTCTTCGTTTGTCAAATTAATGTTGCTAATTTGACTTGCAACTAATCCGATGTAGGCATTAACCATAGTGGTAAGAATTTCAATGTGATCCCGTGCAGCTTCTACACTCACTTTGGAAAGATTTGAAGTATCAGGTTTGTTACCATAGAAGGCTTGTTGTGGTTGGGCTTGTGGTTGGGGTTTAGAAAAATAGGCAGTTGGATCAAATTGGGGTTGAGGTGTGGCAACTTGAGGTTTCGGAAGATAGGCATTTATATCAAATTGGGGTTGAGGTGTGGCTACTTGAGGTTTAGAAAAATAGGCAGCTGGATCAAATTGGGGTTGGGGTGGTGCAACTTGAGGTTTCGGAAGATAGGCATTTATGTCAAATTGGGGTTGAGGTGTGGCTACTCCTCCAAAATAGGATCTTGGGTCGAAAGCATTTGACACATAAACTGTTTGTATCTTTGGTTGCTGGCTTGTACTAGCAGCAGGAGCAATCCCTCCAAAGTACATCTCTGGATTTTGAGGGACAGGAATTAGTTTAGCTTTTTCTGATTTCTTCTGCATCCTTGTTCTCCAGCTTTTGAACAAACTCATAGATACTGACAGTATCCAATACACCTGTATGCTTTAACAACTCAATGAATGGGCTCCACTTTGGTGGTAGAGCATCAGCAAACCGTGCGACTATTTCCTGTGAAGATACAACAACCTTGTAAGAAATCAGTTCACTAATTAAATGATAAAAACGAGTTGTCATCTCATTCAATGTTTCAGTCTGCAAAAACATAAACCCTTCAAACTCCTTCTTTAGTAAATCCTGACGCGTCTTCCGTGTGGCCGCATTTCCTTTTCCTCTCGCTACCAATGCATCCCATAAACCTTTCGTGTTCTTACAATAAGAGAATTGATGAAAGATGTCTCTGTGAAGTGCTTGAGTGAGAATAGCATACGCCTTCTTCTCCAGATCATATGCCTTTTTGTCGGCTTCTTGCATATTATTGAAAGTTCTCGCATTTGATCCTGCTTCTTCAAGAGCTTCACTAAATGCAGAGGTGAAGCACGTCCATAATTCTGTGTTTTGCCCTTGAACGTAATTATGGAAACGACCCTTCCATGATGGATAGTCGTTCATGTGATTCAGCTTTGGCGGGCGATTGTTGCTACCCGTCTCATTCTCACTAAGCAAAATATTTTGAATGCTCTGATTTTGATTCGACACCATTGCCCATTGACTTGAACTTATTGACTGTTGTTGTTTAGGTATGGTACTCGTCATATATTCGGCCAACGACATCTGTTTTTTAGATGGTTGTGGATCCGTACTCCAATCCCAAGGGCTAGAACAACTCATATATGATGTATGTAAGTGAAAACCTGATCAAATACTTGAAAACACAGTGTTAACCCACTTTTGCAAACCTTCTGTAAAAAAAATGACAAGTATAAGAATGTTTGACGAAATCCAATTGTGATTTCGTTGTTGTTTATGTTTGATGATTTACAAACTGGATTTCATCCAGAAGTGAAGAGATTTCGGCCCAGAAGTTGAAGTGTTTTCGGCCCAGAAGTTGAATTAGGCCCAGATGTGATTTCGTTGAGGATGAGGGTGGGTTTTCGTCCAGGGGGTGGGTTTTCGGCTCAGAGTGAAGCTGATAAGGGATTTCGGCAACAAGTGGAGTGATTTTGGCTGTATGATATAGTTGATTGATGTTGATTTCGTTGACTGGAACTATAAGGTGATTTCGCTGATGAAGGAAGTGATTTCGGCTGGAGAAGTGAGGTGGAGTGATTTCGGCTGGTGAAGTGATTTCGGTTGGAGAAGTGAGGTGGAGTGATTTCGGCTGGTGAAGTGATGTGGAGTGATTTCGGCTGGTGAAGTGATTTCGGCTGAGAGGTTCAGAACAGAAGTGATTTCGGCAACAGGGACTGATTTCAGCAATAAGTGTAAGCTGATAAGGGATTTCGGCCAGAATGATATTTTTGACTAACTGATTTCGTTGAAAGAGATAACCACACAACAAACAAGATATTTTCAAACTAGATCTTATCTACTTCTGACACAATACACAATTGTCAAACTAAGGCTTACTTTCGGCCATACTCTTTTGTCAAATCCCACCTTACCCTCTGTTGATTCAACTTTCAAGACTTCCTATTTTCAACAGCCATCATTGTTTGTACAAGTTTGTCAACTAAATATATAATAATCATATCAATAACCACAATCATTCAAACCACAATATATATCAAACATGAATATTATCAAGAACCGTTTGAAGATTTTATGAACTGGATGAATATTCAAGCTACCAGAAATTTTTCTAACACACTTTTGCAAATAAAGTTCAATAAAAACCCAAAACTAACATGTATACAAGAGTTATAACTAGGTTTTATAGGAACTATAAGCAAAACATTAAAGATTTTCTAGGTTTTAACAAGGTTTTTCAGAAAATGTATGATTTTTTTCAAAGCTCAAAATCAAGAAAAACACAAGAAAATCAACTTGGTTTTAACAAGGAATCGAGCCAATGCTCTGATACCAATTGTAGGTCCACCCGGAGGATCGAGTAACCTCTATTCCCTGTTTTCCGACAAACCCGAAAGTGCGGAATCCAAACGGGTAAGTTAAACCAAGTTACGAACACGCAAGACACAAAGATTCAATGATTAACACTCAATGTAATAATGCTATAAAACGGTTACAATGCGGAATTTACAAGATAAACCTATAAACTCTCTGTTGTGTGTGTGTTCTCTCCGAAATCTATTCAGACTTCTAAGTGTTTCTGTCTGTTGTGAGTGTATATATAGTACCACAGTGACGAAAACCAGTTGCCCATGAAAACACATGGACGAAATCAAAGTATAGACGAAATCACTCCTGATTTCGTCCCATTTGGTTTTCACCATAAGGTGTTTTCACCAAAAGGGTTTTCACCTAAACAGTGTTTTCATCTCAAGTGATTTCGTCACTTGTATGGGCCAATGGCTTGGGCTTGGACTTTGTCAACTGGGCTTCTACATGTATGGGCCAAACAAACAAACAGACATATAACTAAACAATACTAACATGTATACTGCACACACGCAATTACATGTACATGAACATTACGAAATAATTAGCATACCGAGTCAAGACGGGAGGTTGTCTTGACTACGGCCTTCACTTCGTAACCGAGTCGAACCGAGCCGAGCCGTATCCACAAAATATGTATCAACATGTGTTGAATCCAATACGGATGGATCCATGGCAACACACTTGTAAATGGTCCAAAACAACGATGTCACCCCATGGCAACACACGAGTATGGGGCGCCACCTTGCGCTAGTTTTGGCGCAATATAGATAAAAAAACAAACACCTGTTGTATCAATTCTTTCATAAATTTTGGTACCTATGATTGGTAACAACGATGCCACCCCAACGAACTTATCATCAACCTTTGCTGTTATTTACTTCTCAACGATGAATTTTGGAGTTCCCAACCTCAATCCTTTCAGTTCTTTCATACAATCAAGATCTAAAACATCAATTGAAGATCCATGAAGAATATATACGAGTGGTTAAACCACCTGTTGCATCAATTCTTTCATAAATTTGATACCTATGATTGGTAAATAAGTAGATTACTATTCAATTGCATCATTTATTTGGTTTTCTATCATGAATCATTGTAACCAAATATATAATCTATTAATCACTATTAACTTTCCCAATCAAACAAAACATAATAGCTTTAAAATTAGTTAATCAGTGAAAACAATTAGCTTTAACACTTTCCACTAATTCCCTGTATCCCTAATTGCTATTTACTAGTAAAGGTGAATAGGACACACTTCTTACACTTGTTTTTTATCGACATTACGACATCGACCAACAAGTGTCATTCTTGAACATTGTGGGTGTGTATTTGAAGGGTTAGATTCCCTTTGGGGTGGTTGTAGTAGGTTGCGGGTGGTGGGTGGTGGTGTAAATTAAAGGGAACCACAGTGAGGTGCTCTGGTGGTGAGAAGACTAGGCTCTTCGATATTGGAGAGTGTGGATCGCTGGATCTATGTAATTTTGGGAGGAGAGCAAAGGTTAGGCCGTCAATAGAGGGAAATAATGTTTTTTGGTTTGTTTAAGGTCTTTAGAGGTGACATGTCGCCACCAAAGGTGTCGCGCTAATACCACTAAGTACGATAAAACCCTAGCCCTCTGTTCCATCCTCTTTACAGAGGTCAGATTTAATAATGAAATGAGCGGACGGATTATTTGAAAGTGTCGCCGCTAATGCTGACTTTTCTTGTAGTGTTAAGTAATAATGTATGAGTTTACTAAATATAAATATTAAACTAGCACTTAAAGTTTTATTAAAAGGTAACTAAATAGCATGACTAAAGTTCGTGTAAGAAATTTAAAGATGATGAGTTTTAAAAATGATTGAAGATGAAAACCATTTAAAGGAGATCATTATGGAAAATACTTCTACTTGTACATATTTAGAAATGAAGAAAGGAAGATCGAGTTGTACACGTAAAAATGGATGGCATTGCAAGGATAGTATCCTATTTAGATTATGATCAAGTATAGCTCAATCATATCTCTAGCTTCACATATTTTTCTATATATTGACAAGGGTTGTATGTTAAAAACATGTCAAATTATCTTCTAAGATATAGAGATATTCTAAGAATAAACTTGGAGATGGCTTTGCAAAATGGTGAGCTATCTAAAGATCAGTTACTTGATTCTCAAGCTCACATATGGAACCATATTTACAGCTATATAAACTCCATGTCACTTAAATGTGCAGTTCAGCTAAAGATACCTGATATCATCAATCGCCATGGTTCACCGATGCTACTTTCCAAGTTAGTCAAAGCCCTTGGCATAAACAAGGAGAGAACTCCTTTTGTCTATCGGCTTATGCGCATCCTTATTCACTCTGGATTCTTTTTGAAACAAAGTGTTTCAACCACACCTGGAGACAATGATGAGGAGGGAGGAGAAGGCTATTTGCTAGCTCCTGCTTCTCGATTGCTTCTAAAGGAAGATCCATTAAGCCTTAGGTCCTATTTGCTAGCCGCAATGGATCCAGTGATGTTAGATCCATGGCAACACATGAGCAAATGGTTCCAAAATGACGATGTCACACCGTTCTACACAACACATGGGAAAATGTTTTGGGATATGGCAAGCCAAGAGTCAAAGCTTAACCAGTTCTTCAATGAAGCGATGGCTAGCGATTCAAGGCTTGTTACAAGTGTCATTCTTAAACATTGTGGGAGTGTTTTTGAAGAGATAGATTCCATAGTCGATGTTGGGGGTGGTACTGGGACTGTTGTCGAGGCTATTGCGAAAGCTTTTCCTAATATTAGTTGCATCAACTTTGAGCTTCCTCATGTAGTTGATGGGTTGGTGGAGATATGTTTGAAGCCATTCCTAAAGCTGATGCAGTTTTTCTTAAGGTATTTTTAAAATTTATCAGTTTCTTATTTTGATGTAGTCGATAGTTTCTTTTGGACGCTTTACTTCAATGTATTTTATGTTGTCTTCTATGAAATATAGTGGATTTTACACGACTGGAGTGATGAAGAATGTATGAAGATACTGAAGCGATGCAGAGAAGCGATTCCAAGCAAGGAAAATGGAGGAAAGTTAATCATTATAGACATGGTCTTAAAGGTACATGAAGGAGAGAATGATTTACTCAAGACTCAACTTTTCTTGGATATGCGTATGATGACTTTGGTGACTGGAAGAGAGAGGAGCGAAAAAGAGTGGGCAAAGTTATTCTTTGATGCTGGCTTTAGTGATTACAAAATAACTCCGGTTTTAGGGTTAAGATCTCTCATTGAAGTTTACCCTAGTTAAGTTACGTTACTTCCTACACAAGTAATTGCTGATGGTTGAATCTCCTAATATTTAAACTTCTTAGCATGTTTGATCTTGTTTGTGGTTATTTTGTATCAACGGTGACGTTCTTTGTCATGTTCCGTGTATGAAAAATAAGATAGTATATTGGCTTTTTATGATTACCTTGAATCAAATAAAACTTTTTTACTGTAAATGTTCAACGATATATAGAACTAAAGAGGCAAAGAAATTACCAAATAGTACATAAACTTTTTTATGACGCTCTTTGCCCTGCTCATAAAATATGCAAAGTTTTACTAAAGCTAGACCCAATATTCACATTAAAGAGTTTCGGCTAAAAGATGTTCTTAAAAATTGTGAGTCTGCAACAAAAGAAACTAACCCAATATCGTAAATTGTAAGGACTAGTGTTTTGATATGTTTTTAGAGTTGCACATAAATCATCATCCAGCAAAATACTTTTCCCTAAATTACGGTTTTTTCTGTTTTGTTTTGTTTTTGTTTTTATCGTATAGCGAATTTCCAGAAATAGTTTCTTGTTAAATCTCATCTTATCACCAAATTACACCCGCAGTCCAACTGTTTTTTTTTTTATTTTTTTATTTTTTTTTTTGTGGTATAGTAATTTTCCAGAAATTAGGGTCTTAAATCTCATCTAATCACCAAATTACGCCCCGGCCCAAATTTTAATGAAAGGTGGTGAGAAAGATGATTTTGTTTGAGCAATCACATCATATGGGAATTAAATGCATTCATGCCTAACTAATCAGGAATAATGATTCCATGTTTTTTTTTTTTTTTGAAAGGTAAATTTCATTAACAAACCGCCGACCCAAGCGCCCGACAACAGACGAACAAACACAAATTAAATTACATATTTACAAAGGAACACCATTCCCCCATCCAATCCCTTTAAACTTAGATCTATTCGAAAACCATAAGAAACTCAAAGCTTTAACTTCACTAATTATATTCTCTATCCTTATTTGAGTGTTCGAGAACCTGGCGTTATTCCTCGCGGGCCATATACTCCAATAAACAATCATGATGATTCCTTGAACCGCAACTTACTTTCTTTCCGAAGCTCTTAGATCTTTAAAAATGCGCAGCAAGTCAGCAAGAGAGAATGCAAAAATACTCGGGATTTTGCACCACTTACTTATGATGTTCCAAATGATAGAAGCCGAGCGACATCCGATGAATATGTGTAGGGGTGACCTTTCATAGTATGGCAATTAGTTGGACTCATGCAATTAATGCATCGTGCACTAAGACCATGCGTGGTGGGTTTCGTTATTAAGCGTGGAACACCCCAACCACAAGGAACACCGTCCCTTTGCTCGTGATTGGGCAAAAAAGGCCCTAGCTCATGCGCTAGACCACACATTAAAGTTGGGTTAATTGAGGAAAGTTACCGTTGTACCTTTAAGTAAAAATGAATTTCTTTTATATTTCTTTCCACCATTCTAACTCACTAACTTATTTACAAAACACTCTCCAAAAGTATTATCTCTTTCATATATTCATCCAATTTCATGGTGAACCGATGGACCAAGGAAGAGGATATTGCTTTGGCTACGAGTTGGGTGCATGTTGTGGAGTTAGGCCACCATCCAAATAATGCTACTATTTGGAACGCGATCTTGACACATATTTGTCATCAAATGGCTACAAACAATCGTAGTTTGGATCACATTTGTAAGACCCTAACACGTATTTGACAAAAGTCGCAGCTGAAATTCGTGTCATAAAATTTCTTTCATTACAAACGTCTTAGCTTACTTGAAAGTCCTTTTTAAAATAACTCTTTTACGAAACATAAGCATAACTTCTGTTTGCTAAGGTACATAATCAATTATCCCGTACAATCTATCTTGTGACCCGGTCTTCGATCTCTATTCCTTGTGATAAACGTCCGTGATTTGTACAACCTGCACTTACCACATTCATTCATAACATTAGTACACATTATATATATACAAGATTCATATATGTACACTTCCCATTCAATTATATATCTATCTTTAAGCATTACATCCACATATCCATTCCCTGGTGAGTCTTCAATAAAGTACCTGCATTAATGTTCATTCTCCAGGCACACTATTAATAACGTTAATCCTCAACGTATCGAAATCATGCATACATACACACTTACATTCATACAAACACATCTACATACTTACATGCATTCATACATCTCTACATACACGCATACATACATACGTATCTTCATATATACGTAAACACACATCTACAAACGTACATACCCACATTTACACATTCAAGATCTTACCTAACCCTTATATACTCATACATACCTTTATGCTTACATACGTAGACATCCACATACATACATACCTCCCCATATCTTCACGTACATACATACACTCAGACGTACCTTCATACATATATATATATACACATCTACAGATGTACATACCCATATATACACATACAAGCTCTCACCTACCTCTTACATAATCATACATTAATTACGTGGGTCTTAGACGTAGATTTATAACCCATAATCATCAAAGGAACGATCAGAATCATGTTTGGGAGGCCCGCCGTAGTCCACGGTTAACATACCGAAGCCCACGACCCATAAATCAACTTAGATAACAATTTTCAACTTTTGGGACATGGGGAGGGCGTCGGCGACGCCCCTAAGGCTGTCGGCGACGACCCTTGGTTTATCACGTCGCTAAAACATCGCGTAGACAGGTAAATAGCGCGTCGGAAGAAAACTGACTTTCTAGACCCCACCGGCGACGCCATCTAGATTTTGCCTTTTTCTGCAGGTTCGTTTCGTCGTCCGTACGCACTAAAATGCGCATAACTTTTGAACCGTTCCCCTTTAACCTCCTGTTTCTTCCTACATGATCGTAATTTGACATTCTATCATGTGAACTTGAAATCCCATATCTGGATTAAGGAAATTCTTAACTTACACGCTATCAGCTTATTATTCATTTACGATTATTCGAGTCGTTCATGTTTTCATCAAACATCTCATTCGTTTTAGCCCAAAACTTACATGAACCTTATAACCATAATACTTTTACATTATCCGGAGTTTCGTACTTGGGGTTTACGTACCCGATACCCAATATGCGTTAAACTCATTCATTTATTCAATTTTACTCAATCAACTTAGTTAATCCAAGTTCCACTCACGAACTTGGTTACCCATTAATCCTAACTTACTACCGAGTCTTTTATTGATTAATCCGCGTCACCATTTCTCGGTTAGCGTACGTGTGTGCCATTCTAATCATTACCCGGTTATAATACTGTAGCCATTTCATACACTTTATTCTGTTATAACTACAAAACTTCATTTTTGACCCATTCGGTCTACTTAGAGAAAATAATAGATTTCATCCCGCCAAAACCATACTTAACGTCAGACATCATGCTTAATTATCTATAACGCTACCTTATTTAAACAACTAAAAAGTGATTCCGGCAATCAGTTACCTTATGCGACCATGCTCGTATCCGCTTCCTTGCTTCTTCTTGACCCGTTAACCTTCCGTGCTTGGTTCCGTCTCGACATGATTCCTATACTTTCATGTCATCGAAATTACATTCTTGTTAGCATACACGATTATACATGTTAACGATCATATAAATCGCATATTTCACATTTGACCTTCATCGGTCACTTTTAACAAGCATAAGACATATAACCAAATTCGTATCCTTACTAACTCATGTAATTCATCATGTCATCGCATTAAACACGTATCAATATAACATGTACCATACGACTTCCTATAATCATACCCTTACGACAACACTCAAATCATGTTCCTTATGCGTAGTTGACTTTCAAAAGTCAACAATTCATCCTATGAACTTCCGGCTTATTCTTATGTATTCGCATCGTCATAATAAGCTATACGGACGGTTCTATATACATTTCATCCTACACTTAGTGTGCATACAACTTCCTAAGCACAGTGTACAATCAATTCATGCATATACTTCTGGTCTCATACATAATTCATCAAATCCTCCTTCTAATCAACATGAATCATTCATACCTAAACATCAAACATATTAGCATCACATTTATTTCGATTCCTTTAACAAGAATCCATCATACGTATCATGATACATCAATATTAATCAAGAATTGGACATGGGTGATCATTCAAGTCATCCTCCTCCCCATACCAAGTGGGTTTCACCTCTAAACATCAAATTAATCCAAACCATGCATAATCCATGTTCTATATGATGATTATAACACATATACATGATCAATTTCATACCAATTCGCGGATTGGAACATAACCCACTTCATACAAGTTCATCAATCTAAGTTTCAAGACATACCTCATGATCCCCTTGTCTAGGTGATCACTAATTCATGTTCCTTAATAGATTTGAGCCTCGATTCAACCTTCAATTTGGAGCTTCTTTAAGAACTAGGGTTTACACCCCTTTGTTCTTTTCCAGAGCATTCCACGCACACACACATGATGTGTGTGTGTGTTGTGTGTTATGTTTTTGTTTTATAAAACATGAGTTTCTCATGTTTACAATTTAGCCCCTCGTGTTCGCCACTTAAATATAATTGGCACAACTTTCGTCATTTAATACTTTTGACCATACCCTTAACTAGGTTAAATAGCCTAGTTATTTATTTCATGACATGTCCTATAGGAACATAAGGCAAATATAAACATTCGGGTTTTGGGGAGTTACAACATTACTGGAAGATATAGGGCAGTGTGAGCAAGTTGTGGGGGGGGGGGGGGGTTGAGAGACTCTTTATCAACGCCCTCAACCACGAAGAGGGATGACTGAAGATCAAGAGATTCAACGGCACGTGTCGAGTACGAAACACATCATAACACAAGCTTTTGTCATCTTGCGGCTTGGAGAATTTTGCGTTCACATTTAGGCCGTGTATTCTAGTTTTTATGTATTGTTTTTAATTCAGTCGGTTGTAATCTTTTTATTTCTAGTATAATTGAACATTTGTTTTTTATATTTTTTTAAACATTATTGTGTAATTTATAAATTAATTATAAATAAAAAATATAAAA
This sequence comes from Helianthus tuberosus, assembly GCA_030545235.1. Taxonomy (NCBI): domain Eukaryota; kingdom Viridiplantae; phylum Streptophyta; class Magnoliopsida; order Asterales; family Asteraceae; genus Helianthus; species Helianthus tuberosus. Next base: position 7,260,431 of record CM060452.1, read on the forward strand.
ATTATTCATTAAGCAATTAATAACTAATCATTGAAGAGCTAATTAAACCACTACACCATTTCACCAAATGAAATGGCTTAGGTTATATGGCAGACACGTGAAGAAGAAAAGCATGTTGTTTGTCGAACCAATACTCATGGTCTAAGTGAGGTAGAACATAAATACAAAAGATAAAGTTTTGAATGCCATATCATGTAAACTAAATGTGTTATGAATTTACATCGAGATAGTTGGTAAACGGGCAACAAGCTGCGCTGCTACCCCTTTTTGAATAGCAAAACTAAGACTTTTAAAAACTACGTCCATAGATCTCGGGGTCATAACATTACTATGCATGACCCTTTGAACTCGACTAAGTAGGTCCACGGCCAGTGATGCCAGAAAACCAAAAGTATCAAAAGCAAATGGGATAAACACGTGCTGATTGTCAAGGTATGCCTTCTCATGTTTGGTCACTTTACCCGAAGCAGCATGGTCCACCGTGAAAGCACTACCCCCTAAGCCCATAAGCAGGGAAACCCCTATTAAATCCACATAGGCATGTTTTCCTCCTACCCATCCAAAGACCAAAATGTCGGCTGGTCGAAAGGTAGATCTCCCTTCCAACGGGTTAGTTAAGAAATTAACGAATGCCTCTTTCTTAGTAGAAATACCAGCACGCATGAATATGTCAAAAAGGACAACCCTAGTCAAATCATATCGGTATTTGAACCCTCGGAGCCCTCTACAATGAACTGCATGCTCCCCAAAAGAATCCAAACACGCCTTATGACAAACAGGGCATACCTCATCAACTGGGAATAAAGGAATAATGAGGCGATACTTAAACGAGTGACATATGCTGGCCTAACCCATCTATAGGTATAGCAAGAAGAAAATTTTGTGCATGCGGTGCTCGTGGACACTCAAAAACGGCTCTTTCTCTAACGGTCAAGTCAAACTGTACTTCGATGTCGTGGACAATTTTACTAAAAAGAGCACTCGCTAATGCATGTTGGGCTTTAGGAGGCGATGTCCTTATTAGTGAAACCGCTGAAGTCAAAGCTTGGAATCGTATCACGAAGACAAGCCAAAGCACAAACATAATCAGAATCCGTACCACATATGCCACTGTCTCTTAAGATGTGGTCATGTAGCATCCACGATTGGGCCCTCGAGGCCACAAAAGCATAGGATGGAGCCTCTACAGCCGAATACAACCCCAAACCACCAAACCTAATAGGTAAAGAAGCAAGTTGCCACTGGAAGTCTCCAAAGAAAGGACCTCCGCAAACCACCAATTCCTTAATCGCCTCATGCAAACCTTTGTCAAAGAACAACGCTGCATCTTCCATGTGTACATGTTGGCATGTCCTCAAGCCAAAGAAAAGTTTGGCAATGTCCATACAGGATCGAAGCAAGAGTAGTTCACTTTGCGGGTCACCTAATTTGGGTAGAAGACACATAAAATCTACCGCCTTAGCAGCTCTTTTCTTTGCCAACCAACTAATAAAGTTTGCGTCTGTACTAACGCCCCCCCCCCCCCCAAGAAGCTTCACCCCCACTAATGGCCTCCCGATGTCCGTAGAAAATAACCCTCACGAAACTTGCTACCATCACAAGAAGGCCAAAATAGCTCAGTTTTCTTAATATTAAGTTCAAGACCCAATGTTAGACCCGTGACCTTAATAATGTCCAACACTCTAGCCACCTCTTCTAAACGTAAGACCTTTAAAATACAAACTACATAAGAAAAAAAAACATAATATACACTTCTTTTAAAAAGAAAGCTCAAAACTTTTTCTAATTATTTTTATAAGAAAAAAAGCTATTATTAATTTGTAAATCGTTCAATTAAAAATCATAATTAACATACTATTTGGGAAAATGTCTTTAAAAATATTATTCCAAAAACTTTTAAAATATTTTTTTAAATAAGAATTACAAAACAAACATTTTTTTTTTTTTTGAAAAAAAAGGTCTGTAATCTTTTTTTACACTTTTTAATTTATTTTGTAACAAAAAGAATACTTTTTTAAAAGAAAATGATGACTTGTATAGGTGGTAACAAAAAGAATACTTTTTTAAAAGAAATGATGACTTGTATAGATGGTAAATAGTACCTGTTTTGGTCAAAAATCAAGCAATGATAATGCAACCAAACTTTCTGTTGTGAGGTATGATGCTTGAATTGATGAACAACAATAAGGATCACTATGAAATGTAATGAACAAGTGACACGAAGATTTATACGAGGAAAAAGCCCTTGATCAATGAATGATCTCCGGCATAAAAAACCTCGGGTGATGGAAACTACCGATCACCAACTCAAATTAAACAAGAAATGTAATACAACTTCGGATGATAGCGAGCTAAGTACAAGGATCACTATAGTGTATTGTGTAAAAAAGTGTGTAATCGCCAAGTGAGTTAACGAGAGCTGGTGAGAGTAGTTGTACGAGTGTGTGTGTAGCCAAAAATAGCCAAGTGTTTTCTAACTAGCTCGCTACCCCTTTAAAAATGGAAAATATCTACTCTAACTAACATTCCGCAAATGGTGCAAGTCCTCCACGACTCCATAACGTCCACTTCTGGCCAAGCACGTGCGGAATAAACATAGAATATGCTCCAGGAATATCGCCAAGACCAAGTCCAAGTTGATACTCCTGCAAAACAATTTCGAATTCAAAGTAGACAACCGTTAGTACAAGGATCCTTATGATGATCCATGATCCTGATCCTGAAATACTTCTGAGGATCACCAATTCAAACAGAAGTAAGGATCGCCAAGCCCAACAGCGATTGAGGATCACTGATCATTTAGAAATCCACCCCTAACAATTGCCCCCAAAATATAAGGAGTAATTATGTAAATAAATGAGTTATATTTTGTTCTTATCCGCAATCAACCAACGGATAACTAGCCGTTGTAATCGGACTAGCCGTTACGAACATGACGTCACTGAGGTGACTATCCTGCAAAATCATCATTATAAATAGGAGTTAGAGATAGGGATCAATTCGCATTTAAATTCAAGAGAAACTCCCTTTAAATTCATATCCGAAGATCAATCAGGTATCTCTCTTCCTCTTCTTCCTTTACGTTTTCTTTCTCTGCTCCTTCTCTCTTCACCTTCTTCATAATCAAGATGATGTTAAGATCCTCCCCTGCTAAGGATCACAAGAAGGACAGTCCTCTTAAGAGCCAGGGGATCATCAAAGATATGGCGAATGAAAGGTGCTGCTTCACTGATCCGCAAATAGACAGAATCCGGCATTGCTTTCCGGCGAACACCTATTTCAAACCGTTTGATCCTACTGTTCTAAGTAATTACGTTTCTGAAACTTGGGTAGCCTTCCCGGTCACACCGTTCACAATAGGATACACATATCCTTTCCCTGAATTCACCCAGTCTTTCTTTTCTCTTACCGGCATCTCCTATCTTCAAGCTATGCCAATGATCTGGAGGGTCTTATATACCCTCGAAAGGATTATTGAGCAAGAAGAAATTACTCTAGGAATGTCGGAGTTGGAAGAGATGTATGATCTCACCACATTTGGATCCCACCGATATCTATTCAAGCGTAAACCCGGTGAAGAACATCCCATCTTCAAAGCCACTAAGAATGATACAAACTGGAAACGGCGATTCTTCTTTGTCAGAAGGGATTCTATCCCGGATGGAAAGAATTTGCCAAGGAAGTGGAGCACCCATGGTAGGATATAGGATCCTAAGGAGGATCACCAGATAACCTTGTTTTTGTATAAGGATCACTAACACCCCTTTGTTTCTGTTGTACAGCTATCTCTGTTTCGCACCTTATACCATCACCTGCCACCAAGGAAAGGCTCGCTGCTTTCAGAAGACTTGATCCTGCAACAAGGTCTTTCAAAACAAACACCCAGGATTCACAAGAAGTATCCTCAGGTTCTGTCACTATGTCAAGTAAGTATCCTGTATTTTGTATAGTCAAATATTTAAATAAATAGTTGAATAGAAATAGGATAAGGATACTTATCTGTTTTGAATGTATAGGCGCTGGGAAATCCTCAAAATCTGCCTCCAAGTTCAACATCACTGATCTTGACAATGTCAGATCCTCCAAGAAAAAGTCTGCTGCTAGCCCCTCCGTTGTAATCCCCAAGGCTACCACTTCAAGGGGAAGAGATGGAAAGAAAAGAAAAACCTCTGAAGCTGATAACCTTCAAGGCTTACCTCTGATCCGCCATCAATTCCTCGAGTACTTTAATGATGTAAGGATCACTGACTTAGCTTAGTTATCCTATCCACTTGAGGATCATATGATCCTAACTTTGCATTGTCTTGTTTGCAGAAATTTGCTGAAATTGAGGACTATGTTGGGAATGTTGAAGAGCTAGAGGAGAAACACTCTAACCTCCAAAAAGTAGCAATGCTCAAAGACCTCAAGATCGCTTCCCTTGAAAAGGATCTCAACAATGCCAAAGCTCAAACAGCTGCCATTCTGATCAATTTTGATTATGAGAAGAGCGAGATCACGGAGGATGCTAAGGTCTCCGCTGCCATTGCCATGTACAAGACCAAGCTACAGATGGCTCAAGAAGCTCAGGATCCCGCCTTTGATAGAAGCAGCTGGGACATGGAAGGCTGGAAGGCCAGGCTGGCTGAGTTGGAGGATGAGGATGAGGCTGACGAGGTCCTGGCAATCGAGGCTAGTGGTAGTGGCAAGGATCAGGCGAAGGATACTGGAGCTGGAGGGGATAATGATGCAGCGAAGGTGTAAGCTGCATGAATGGGCGATGAAGGACATTTCTAGACGTAGCCGGAGCCCATTTTTTAAGTTTGGTAGTTTGTTTTGGTTATGATGTTTTCTTGTTGAACAATGATGGGTTGTACTTAAGACAATAGTAATTAGGGCTAAGGATCATGGATCCTTTGAACAGTAGGTAGGATTACAAATGGTGGAGGGATCCTCTGTTTGGGGGATGAAGCCATTGTGATCCTGCCGTCTTTTGATTCCTGCACTACCAAGACCCTTAGACAATGGACACCCTTTGCCAACCCATGTGGACGGGCCACGTTTTGCTGGTAGGAACGTGGGTTGGCAATTTTGACAACCTTAAAGGGTTTAATCTTTTGTGAATAAAATAACTTTAACTTTCTGGCTTATCCTGTGTTGATATCCTTGTTAACATTTTACTTTCCAACTGTCGTGATGTTCATTTTGTTTAAACTTATCAAGTAATGAAAATTTAAGAAATATCCCCAAAAAGTTTAGGATATGATGAAGGATCACATATCCCATAGCCGATTAGTTTTGAAAAGTTATATAGTTTAAGGATCACAAGTTCAGTTGTCAAAAGATAAGGGTTACTCAAATAAATAATGAATAGAATCAAAATAGTTAAGGATCATACCCGAGAATCCAAGTTAGGATCCTAACCTTTAACAGTTGTAAACAGGATAATCCAAAAGACAAACCTTAGTAAAAGGTAAGGATCAAGGATCCTTGGTCATTTATCTTCAAAAACATGAAATAAGGTACAACTTGGGACTAAGACAACATAGGATAAGAGTTAGTAACTGGGGACAAGCCCAACAATTCTGGGGACAAGCCCAATATACTGGGGACAAGCCCAATATACTGGGGACAAGCCCAAAGGATAACTGGGGATAAGCCCAAAGGATAACTGGAGACAAGCCCAAAGGATAACTGGGGACAAGCCCAAAGGATAACTAGGGACAAGCCCAAAGGATCGTATGTAAACTGGAGTATGGCCCTCTCTGGCGACTATCCAAACTTAGTGACATGAAAATGCCAAAACCTTAGCTAACGTGAAAACCTTAGAAACCTTAGGAACGGATGTATGGTACGTCTACCATTATACGTAGGATCCTGAATATAGCCAGCACAATGAAATTGTCAGCCCCTAAAGAGAGTACTGGTCCCATTGCCATGAACTATACCAGGATCATCGTGCGCTACTGGCAAAACTGGGGACAGGCCCAAACTGGGGACTAGCCCAAATAACTGGGGTCAAGCCCAAATAACTGGATACTTCTGTGGATACTCAATCCTTAGTTAAGGATACCTGAACCTTCAAAACTCAGAATCAAGTGAAAGGAGGATAAAGGATGCAGGATCCTTATCCCTATATAAGATAATAAAAGAATGAAATAGTTTGAGATTAGAAGATTACCAAGATGAGGATTATCGTTCTGTAAGGATCCTTTAAGGATACTGGTCAGGTAAGGATCATGGATCCTTGTTACATAAAGTATTTCTTCAAATGGACAGCAATCCAAGCCCTTGGTAGCAAATCACCTTCCATTGTTAGCAATCGATATGCCCCCTTTCCTGCTTCAGCTTCAATCAAATAGGGGCCTTCCCACTTTGGTGCTAGCTTTCCATCAGCGGAATTGGTGGTATTCTGAAATGCTTTCCTTAACACCATATCACCAACTTGGAATTTCCTGATCCTGACATTTTTGTTGTAAGCTCCAGCCATCCTTTGTTGATAACTGGCCATCCTTATCCTTGCCATGTCCCTGATTTCTTCTATAGTATCCAGGTCTTGAACCAAGTTTTCAGCATTTTCTTCAGGATCACGAATGCTTGTTCTTGCAGTTGGAACCACCATCTCTGTAGGGATCACTGATTCTGCCCCAAATACCAAAGAAAATGGAGTTTGGCCTGTAGTATTCTTGGGAGTTGTCCTATCAGCCCAAAGCACATAAGGTAGTTCTTCTGCCCATTTTCCTTTCTTGGATCCAAGCTTCTTCTTCAAATTGTTGATGATGATCTTGTTGGATGATTGTGCCTGACCATTAGCTTGTGGGTGGACTGGTGTTGATGTTATCATCTTAATCCCCCAACTGTCACAAAAGTTAGTAGTTCTATTCCCAATAAATTGGGATCCATTATCACAAATAATCTCAGAAGGGATACCAAATCTAGTAATAATGTTTCTTTTAATAAAGGATATAACTTCCTTTTCTCTGACTTAAGCAAAGGCTTCAGCCTCTATCCACTTAGAGAAGTAATCAGTCATAGCAAGCATGAATAGTTTTCCACCAGGTGCCTTAGGAAGCTTTCCAACTATATCCATTCCCCATCTCATGAATGGCCAGGAAGAGGATATAGGATGCAAGAGTTCTGCTGGTTGATGAAGGATGTTACTATGCCTCTGACAAGGATCACACTGCTTGGCATACTCCACAGCATCCTTCTTCATAGTGGGCCAATAGTATCATGTCCTCAGGATCCTTGAGAATAATGCCCTGCCCCCAGTGTGGTTTCCACAATCTCCTTCATGGAAATCCTTTAGGACTTCTTGGATTTCAGGATCCTCGATGCATCTTAGATATGGCCCTGCAAGAGATCGTTTATACAACATATTATTCAATATTGTAAATTGAGATACCTTAATTTTGAAAGCCCTAGGGTTTTCTCCTGTAGGGATCTCTCCATGTTGTATGTATCTCATGATTGGGAGGATCCATGATCCTGAATGAGATTGAGTATCATCAGTAGGAATGATTGCAGAATCTTCTCCTATCTCCATAGCTACATGATCCTCGATAGCAGGGGTCAGGATATGGATAATAGGGATCTTGATATCCTCAGGAATCTTCAAAGATGATCCTAGATTGGCTAATGCATCAACTTCCGCATTCTCTTCCCTTGGTACCTGTGTCAAACTAAAGGATACAAAAGAGAGTGCCAATTCTTTGACTATCTCCAAATATTTAATTAGCTTTTCACCTTTAACAGCATAGGATCCATTAAAGTGATTAGTGATCAGTAAAGAATCTACATGTACCTCAAGATACCTGATCCTCATATGCTTTGCAATTTGCAAACCAGCTATCAAGGCTTCATACTCAGCCTCATTGTTGGTCATTTGAAATTCACAAGCTATGGAGTGGGGTATTATGTCCCCCTGTGGCAATTTTAGTAGTATTCCAAGCCCTGTTCCCTTTACATTAGAGGCTCCATCAGTGAAGAGTATCCAAGGATCCTTAGTTTCTTCAAGCTGTTGGACTTCTAACTCAGCTTCCTTTTGCAAGTCGCTACTAAAATCTGCCACAAAGTCAGCTAAGGCTTGGGATTTGATGGCAGTCCTTGGTTCATATCGTATATCGTATGCACTAAGCTTCACTGCCCACTTAGCCATCCTTCCTGACATTTCAGGTTTCCTGAGGACGTTCTTAATTGGAAAATTAGTCTTAACAATAATGGCATGAGTCTCAAAATAATGTCTTAATTTAGTAGATGCCATAATTAATGCAAGGATAAGTTTTTCTAAATGTGAATACCTGGATTCAGCATCAAGTAAGCTCTTACTTACATAATAAACAGGATGTTGTGTACCTTGGTGATCCTTAACAAGGACCGCACTTACTGCTTTTGTGGATACCGCCAAGTATAAGGATAACACATCTCCTTTTTCTGGTTTCATCAAGGCTGGGGCTGAGGATATGTAATCTTTAAGAGCTCTGAGGGCACCTTCATGCTTCTCAGTCCATTCAAATTTCTTGTTCTTCCTCAGGATATCATAGAATTCCTTACACTTTTCTGAGGATTTGGATATGAATCTGTTCAAAGCTGCGATCCTGCCCGTCAATCTTTGCACATCCTTAGCATTGGCAAGAGATTTGATATTCACAATAGCCTTAATTTGTTCTGGACTTGCTTCAATGCCCCTCTTTGTTACCATATATCCTAAGAATTTACCTGCCTTCACACCAAAATGACACTTAGAAGGTGTTAGGGGTGGATTTCTAAATAATCAGTGATCCTTATTTACTGTTGGGTTTAGTGATCCTCAATTCTGTCTGAAGTAGTGATCCTCAGAAGTGTTGCAGGATCAGGATCATGGATCACTATAAGGATCCCTGTACTAACGATTGTCTACTTTGAATTCGTAATTGTTTTGCAGGAGTATCAACTCGGACTTGGTCTTGGCGATATTCCTGGAGAATATTCTAAGTCTATTCCGCACGTGCTTGGTCAGAAATGGACGTTGTGGAGTCGTGGAGGACTTGCACGATTTGCGGAAAGTTAGTTAGGCTAGATATTTTCTAATTTTAAGGGGGTAGCGAGCTATATTTTAGGAGACTTGGCTATTTTTGGCTACACACACACTCATACAATCGCTCTCATCAGCTTTCGCTAACACACTTGACGATTACACACATTTTCTACACAATACACTATAGTGATCCTTGTACTTAGCTCGCTATCATCCGAAGTTGTAATACGTTTTATGTTTAATTTGAGTTGGTGATTGGTAGTTTCCATCACCCGAGGTTTTTTATGCCGGAGATCATTCATTGATCAAGGGCTTTTTCCTCGTATAAATCTTCGTGTCACTTGTTCGTTACACTCCATAGTGATCCTTATTGTTGTTCATCAATTCAAGCATCATACCTCACAACAGAAAGTTTGGTTACATTGTCATTGCTTGATTTTTGACCAAAACAGTTTGGCGCCCACCGTGGGGCAATTGGTGCTTCATTCCTAGAAAAATTCGTGTTTTTGTGGTCATTTCGATTCGCTACAACCAAACAGATGGCTTCCTCAGTGAAGAATACTTCAAGTTTGATGCCCTCATTCAGTTCTTCACAAGGCGTTCCTCATTTGCCTCCACCACCTTCTGGATCCCAGAAGAATGCTGAGAATGCTGCGAAGAAACCAACTCCTATTTTCCAAAAACCACCTACTTCTTTTGTTTCAACTAATCCTACTTCTAATGATCTTTATTCCCTGATTTTGCAGATGAGGAATCATGCACAAGAGCAGGATAAAACCAACGAAAGGATCCTCCGGGAGATCGATGAAATCAAGAAACAGAAGAAATCAGTGGAGGATCACTCCCCTCTGATGCCAAGGTCGCTGAACTTCAACACTCCGGTCATAACTTCCCAACACTCAGCAGTTCCGGACGTGCAATACTTGGGTGAACTACCAGGAAGGCGTTATGGAACAACAACAATGAGTCAGACATTTGGCTCTTACTTCCAGCCGCAGGAATCCTCTTCTCAGCCATCAGGATCCTCCTCTCAGCACCAGGGATACTTCACGTCAGGAGGATATGTGGGAATGCATGCAGTACAAGGATCCTCCTAGGTCTAAGGATCCTCCCAGGTCCAAGGATCCTCCCAGGTCCAAGGATCCTCCCAGGTCCAAGGATCCTCCCAGGTCCAAGGATCCTCCCAGGTCCCAGGATCCTCCCAGATCCCAGGATCCTCTTTGGTCCCAATATCCTCTTTGGTCCCAGGATTCTCCCTTGTTCAAGGATCCTCCCTGGTCCCAGGATCCTTTCAGGTTCAAGGATCATCTCAATTCCAAGGATCCAACCTCCTTCAAAATCAAGGATCCTTGAGAAGTATGCAGCCTCAGAACTCGGACGTTCATCAAGGAGACTCACCAATGCAGACCATTGCCTCCTCTGGTCCCTCAATCATGCCAGAGTCTCGACAAGATGGATTCACATCCGCAATCCCAAACTCGAACCCTGTGGGAGGTAACACTTTTAATAATTTATATAACACTAACCATGGCTTTATGCAGGATACAGGTATCAATCAGGCCATGGCTAGGGAGCTACAGAAGCTTAAGGATATGATATCCAGTGTACCAGGAGTGGTTAAACCCATTCCTGAGATTGCGGATGGTAGCCATAGGATATCTCGTTTTGCACCACCTTTATGTGATGCTGAGATACCTAAAAGATTCCAGATACCATCAATGAAGCTATATGATGGTTCAACGGATCCAGAAGAGCATGTAGCTCAGTACAAGGAGAGGATGGAGATCAATCCAATTCCTGAAAGGTTGAAAGAAGCATGTCTATGCAAGGGATTTGGATCCACACTTACAGGATCTGCTCTTAAATGGCTGCTAAGTCTTCCCCCTTACTATATTACTTCATTTGCTAATTTAGTTAACTTGTTCAATAGCCAATTCTCTTGTAGTAGAAAGTTTGAACGATTAACTAGTGATTTATATAGGGTGACACAAGGTCAAAATGAATCACTTAGAGATTATATCACTAAGTTTAGTAAAGAATCCTTAGATATTCCTAATTTGGATATTGCTACGGCTGTAGAAGCCTTTAAAATGGGATTGCTTAGGGATTCATTATTCTATGATGATCTTGTTATGACACCTTGCAGGAATCTTGATGAAGTAAGGACTAGGGCCCTTAGGTTCATCCGCCTAGAGGATAACAAAAGGATCCAGGACAGATTGACAGGATCCTCAAAACAGGATAAACAAGGATCCTACTTCAGGAACAACAAATCCAAGTCTTATAACAGATCTGATAACCAGAATGTGCACGCAGTGGAACAAGAAGAGGATGATGAGGATTATCCTCCTATTTCTGAATATTGTTTTTCTGTTGATAACAATGAACTAATCCTTGCAATGCAGAATCTAGGTGAGAAAGCTAGGTGGCCAAGGAAAAGTGATAAACCAGCTGCTACAAAGGATAAATCCAAGTGGTGTGCATATCATGAGGATTTTGGGCATCTCACTGAAGAGTGTATTGCACTTAAAAAGGAAATTGGTTACTTGTTGAGCAAGGGGCATTTAAAGGAACTCTTGGGACGAAAGAAGTCAAGGACCCAGGATCCTGAAAGGATCCCGGAAAGGGCTCCTGCTCCTCCAGCAGATGCACAAGTCATAAATTTCATATCCGGTGGATCAGACATCTGTGGTACATCCTTCTCAGCAGCAAAAAGACACGCTAAGGAAACCAAGATGGATAATGGAGACAGACCCGTCCGGACCTCCGTTGTCACCCAGGATAAAGTCATTACTTTTGATGAGGATGATCGTGTTGACATCCAGGATCCTCATCATGACGGTCTTGTAATTACATTGTTTATTTCTAACCACTTTGTTCGCAGGATCCTTATAGATGGAGGAAGCTCTGTGAATATCATTCAGCTGGATGTTCTCAAGAAAATGAATATCCTAGAGTCTGATATTATCCCAAGATCCTCAGTACTTGTGGGATTCAGTGGGGAAACAAAGAATACATTGGGGGACATCAAACTCCCAATCTATATTGAGGATTGCATTCTTATCAAAAGTTTTGTGTTATTGGTTGCTTGTCGTGTTGTAATGTTATCCTTGGCAGGCCATGGATACATGATATGAAGGCAGTCCCATCCACCTATCATCAGTGTGTAAAGCTTCCAAGTCCATGGGGAGTGGTGAAAATTGAGAGTGATCAACAGGAGGCTAAGAATTGCTATACCTCATCAATGAAACCAGCCTCAAGACCAAGGGAGCAATAGCAATTAAAGTATCCTTCAAGAGATGTCTTGGAGGCAAGAGAACATGATTTGAAAGAAATCCTCGTGGATCCTGATGATCCTGAATCCAAGATCTTTATAGGGTCAGGGATCCTTAGCGATATTGAACGAGAGCTAGTATCCTTTCTCAAAAGAAGGAAAACTACCTTTTCCTGGAAACATGAAGACATGACAGGTATATCTAAAGATATAATTACTCACAAACTTGGCATCGACAGGTCATTCAAGCCAATTCATCAAAAGAGGAGGAAGTTTTCACCTGAAAGAAATGCTATTATCCAGGAAGAGGTAGATAAGCTACTTCGAGCAGGTATGATTAGAGAGGTTAAGTATCCAAGACGGTTAGCCAATGTGGTTGTTGTTCAAAAGAAAAATGGAAAGTGGAGGGTATGTGTCGATTTTACAGATTTAAACAAGGCATGTCCCAAGGATCCTTTCCCATTACCCCACATTGACTCCATGGTGGATGCTACCGCGGGTCATGAGTTGTTAACTTTTATGGATGCTTCATCTGGATTTCAAAAAATTCATATGGAACCATCCGATCAAGAGGATACAGCCTTTATGACCCCAACTGGTATATACTGTTATATTGCTATGCCATTTGGATTAAGGAATGCAGGTGCTACTTATCAAAGGCTAGTCAATATGATGTTCAAGGAGCAAATTGGACACACTATGGAAGTCTATATCGATGACATGGTGGTTAAGTCCAAGAGAGCTGAGGATCATCTTAAACACTTGGAGGAAGCATTCAATATCCTTGATAAATATAATATGAAACTTAATCCTTCTAAGTGTCATTTTGGTGTAAAGGCAGGTAAATTCTTAGGATATATGGTGACAAAGAGGGGAATTGAAGCAAGTCCAGAGCAGATTAAGGCTATTGTGAATATCAAATATCCTGCCAATGCTAAGGATGTGCAAAGGTTGACTGGCAGGATCGCAGCCTTGAACAGATTCATATCCAAATCCTCATAAAAGTGCAAGGAGTTCTATGACATCCTGAGAAAGAACAAGAAATTTGAATGGACTGAGAAGCATGAAAGTGCCCTTAAAGCCCTCAAGGATTACCTATCCTCAGCCCCAGCCTTGATGAAACCAGAAAAGGGAGATGTGTTATCCTTATACTTGGCGGTATCCTCAAAAGCAGTAAGTGCGGTCCTTGTTAAGGATCACCAAGGTACACAACATCCTGTTTATTATGTAAGTAAGAGCTTACTTGATGCTGAATCCAGGTATTCACATTTAGAAAAACTTATCCTTGCATTAATTATGGCATCTACTAAATTAAGGCATTATTTTGAGACTCATGCCATTATTGTTAAAACTAATTTCCCAATTAAGAATGTTCTCAGGAAACCTGAAATGTCAGGAAGGATGGCCAAGTGGGCAGTGAAGTTAAGTGCATATGATATGAGATATGAACCAAGGACTGCCATTAAATCCCAAGCATTAGCTGACTTTGTGGCAGATTTTAGTAGTGATTTGCAAAAGGAGGCTGAACTAGAAGTCCAACAGCTTGAAGAAACCAAGGATCCCTGGATACTGTTCACTGATGGATCCTCCAATGTAAATGGAACAGGGCTTGGAATACTACTAAAATCGCCACAGGGCGACATAATACCCCACTCCATAGCTTGTGAATTTCAAACTACCAACAATGAGGCTGAATATGAAGCCTTGATAGCTGGTTTGCAAATTGCAAAGCACATGAGCATCAGGTATCTTGAGGTACATGTAGATTCTTTATTGATCACTAATCACTTTAATGGATCCTATGCTGTTAAAGGTGAAAAGCTAATCAAATATTTGGAGATAGTCAAAGAATTGGCACTCACTTTTGTATCCTTTAGTTTGACACAGGTACCAAGGGAAGAGAATGCAGAAGCTGATGCATTAGCCAATCTAGGATCATCTTTGAAGATTCCTGAGGATATAAAGATCCCTATTATCCATATCCTGACCCCTGCTATCAAGGATCATGTAGCTATGGAGATAGGAGAAGATTCTGCAATCATCCCTAGTGATAATACCCAATCTCATTCAGGATCATGGATACTCCCAATCATGAGATACATACAACATGGAGAAATTCCTACAGGAGAAAACCCAAGGGCTTTCAAAGTTAAGGTATCTCAATTTACAATATTAAATAATATGTTGTATAAACGATCTCTTGCAGGACCATATTTAAGATGCATTGAGGATCCTGAAATTCAAGAAGTCCTAAAGGATTTCCATGAAGGAGATTGTGGAAACCACACTGGGGGCAGGGCATTATTCTCAAGGATCCTGAGGATAGGATACTATTGGCCCACTATGAAGAAGGATGCTGTGGAGTATGCCAAGAGGTGTGATCCTTGTCAGAGGCATAGTAATATCCTTCACCAACCAGCAGAGCTCTTGCATCCTATATCCTCTTCTTGGCCATTCATGAGATGGGGAATGGATATAGTTGGAAAGCTTCCTAAGGCACCTGGTGGAAAAGTATTCATGCTTGCTATGACTGATTACTTCTCTAAGTGGATAGAGGCTGAAGCCTTTGCTCAAGTCAGAGAAAAGGAAGTTATATCCTTTATTAAAAGAAACATTATTACTAGATTTGGTATCCCTTCTGAGATTATTTGTGATAATGGATCCCAATTTATTGGGAATAGAACCACTAACTTTTGTGACAGTTGGGGGATTAAGATGATAACATCAACACCAGTCCATCCACAAGCTAATGGTCAGGCAGAGTCATCCAACAAGATCATCATCAACAATTTGAAGAAGAAGCTTGGATCCAAGAAAGGAAAATGGACAGAAGAATTACCTTATGTGCTTTGGGCTGATAGGACAACTCCCAAGAATGCTACAGGCCAAACTCCATTTTCTTTGGTATTTGGGGCGGAATCGGTGATCCCTACAGAGATGGTGGTTCCAACTGCAAGAACAAGCATTCGTGATCCTGAAGAAAATGCTGAAAACTTGATTCAAGACTTGGATACTATAGAAGAAATCAGGGATTTAGCAAGGATAAGGATGGCCAGTTATCAACAAAGGATGGCTGGAGCTTACAACAAAAATGTCAGGCTCAGGAAATTCCAAGTTGGGGATATGGTATTAAGGAAAGCATTTCAAAACACCACCAATCCTGCTGATGGAAAGCTAGCACCAAAGTGGGAAGGCCCCTATTTGATTGAAGCTGAAGCAGGAAAGGGGGCATATCGATTGCTAACAATGGAAGGTGATTTGCTACCTAGAGCTTGGAATGCTGTCCATTTGAAGAAATATTTCATGTGATCATGATCCATGATCCTTACCAGACGAGTATCCTTGAAGGATCCCCACTGACAGATGATCCTCTTTCTGGTAACATTCCAATCTCAAACTATTTCATTCTTTTTATTCTCTTACAAGGATAAGGATCCTGCGTCCTTTATCCTCCTTTTACTTGATTCTGAGTTTTGAAGGTTCAGGTATCCTTAACTAAGGATTGAATATCCACAGAAGTATCCAGTTATTTGGGCTTGACCCCAGTTATTTGGGCTTGACCCCAGTTCTTTGGGCTAGTCCCCAGTTTGGGCCTGTCCCCAGTTTCGCCAGTAGCGCACGATGATCCTGGTATAGTTCATGGCAATGGGACCAGTACCCGTTTTAGGGGCTGACAATTTCATTGTACTGGCTATATTCAGGATCCTACGTATAATGGTAGACGTACCATACATCCGTTCCTAAGGTTTCTAACGTTTTCACGTTAGCTAAGGTTTTGGCATTTTCATGTCACTAAGTTTGGATAGTCGCCAGTGAGGGCCATACTCCAGTTTACATACGATCCTTTGGGCTTGTCCCCAGTTATCCTTTGGGCTTGTCCCCAGTTATCTTTTGGGCTTGTCCCCAGAATTGTTGGGCTTGTCCCCAGTTACTAACATTCATCTTATATTGGCTCAGTCCCAAGTAATATCTTATTTCAGGCTTGTGAAGATAAATGACTAAGGATTCTTTATCCTTACTTTCAACTAAGGTTTGTATCTTGGGTTATCCTAATTTTAAGTGTTCAAGGATAGGATCCTAACTTGGATTCTCAGGTATGATCCTTAACTATTTTGATTTTATTCATTATGTACTTAAGTGACACTTATCCTTTGACAACTGAACTTATTATCCTTAAACTATTTTTATGTGATCCTTGATCATATCTTAAGTCTTGAGGGATATTTTTTAAAAAATTTTCCTTACTTGATGAGTTTAAACGACATGAACATCACAAAAGATTAAAAAATAAAATAACAATAAGGATATCAACACAGGATATAGCCAAAAAGTTAAAGTCATTTTATTCACAAAAGCTTAAACCCTTTTAAGGTTGTCAAAATTGCCAACCCACGTTTCTACCAGCAAAACGTGGCCCGTCCACATGGGTTGGCAAAGGGTGTCCATTGTTTATAGGTCTAACAAGTGCAGGAAATTAAAGACGGCAGGATCACAATGGCTTCATCCCCCAAACAGAGGATCCCTCCACCATTTGTAATCCTACCTATTGTTCAAAGGATCATCTATGATCCTCAACCCTAATTACTATTGTTCAAATACAGACCAACCATAGTTTATCAAAACATCATAACCAAACTAAAAAAATGGGCTCCGGCTACGTCTAGAAATGTCCTTCATCGCCCATTCAAGCAGCCTACACCTTCGCTGCATCATCATCCCCTCCAGCTCCAGTATCCTTTGCATGATCCTTGCCACTACCGCTAGCCTTAATTGCCAGAACCTCATCAGCCTCATCCTCATCCTCCAATTCAGCCAGCCTAGCCTTCCAGCCTTCCACATCCCAGCTGCTCCTATCAAAAGCAGGATCCTGAGCTTCCGAGGCCATCTGCAATTTGGTCTTGTACATCGCTATGGCAGCAGAAACTTTAGCATCCTGTGTGATCTCGTGCTTTTCATAATCGAAGTTGATCAGAATAGCAGCTGTTTGAGCTTTGGCATCAAGGAGATCCTTTTCAAGGGAAGCAATTTTGTGATCCTTGAGCACCGCAACCTTTTGAAGGTCATAATACTTCTCCTCAAGCTCCTCAACATTCCCAACATAGTCCTCTATCTCAGCAAATTTCTACAAAGAAGACAAGGCAAAGATTAGAATTAAGTGATCCTCAAGTGGATAGGGTAACTAAGCTGAGTCAGTGATCCTTACATCATTGAAGTACTCGAGGAATTGATGGCGGATTAGAGGCAGGCCTTGTAGGTTGTCGGCTTCAGAAGTCTTTCTCTTCTTTCCACCTCTTCCCTTTGAAGTGGTAGCTTTGGGGATTACAACGGAGGGGCTAGCAGCAGATTTTTTTCTTGGATCGTACGGTGTCAAGCTCAGTGACACTAAATTTGGAAGCAGATCTTGATGACTTTCCAGCGCCTACACACCCAAAACAGATAAGTGTCCTTATTCTATTCATATATAACTATTTATTTAAATATTTGAATATAAAAAGAACAGGATACTTACTTGACATGGTGACAGAGCCTGAGGATACCTCTTGAGAATCCTGGGTGATTGTCTTGAATGATCTTGTTTCAGGACCGAGTTTTCTAAAAGCAGCAAGTCTCCCCTTGGTGGGAGCTGAAGGAATAATATGCGAGAATGTGATAGTTGTGCAAAAGAAACAAAAGCATATTAGTAATCATTATCGGAAATGAGCTTACTTAGTGATCCTTCTAAGGATCCTCCTATCCTACCATGGGTGCTCCATTTTCTTGGCAGATCCTTTCCATCCGGGATAGAATCCCTTCTGACGAAGAAGAACCGCCGTTTCCAGTTGGTATCGTTTTTAGTAGCTTTAAAGATGGGATGTTCTTTTCCGGGTTTACGCTTGAATAGATATCGGTGGAATCCAAACGTTGTGAGATCATACATCTCAGCCAACTCCGACATTCCTAGGTCAATCCCTTCCTGCTCAATGATCCTTTCAAGGGTATATAAGACCCTCCAGATCATTGGCATAGCTTGAATATAGGAGATACCGGTGAGGGAGAAAAAGGATTGGGTGAATTCAGGGAAGGGATACGAATATCCTATTGTGAAAGGTGTGACTGGGAAGGCTACCCAAGTCTCAGAGACATAATCGCTTAAAACGGTGGGATCAAATGGTTTGAAAGTGGTGTTCGCCGGGAAACAGTGGCAAATTCTGTCTATTTGTGGATCAGAGAAACAGCATATTTCTTTCACCGAATCTTCAATGATCCCCTGGCTCTTGAGAGGACTTTCCTTCTTATGATCCTTGGCTGGTGAGGATCTCAGCATCATCTTGATTTGAAGAGGGTGGAGAAAGATGAACAGAGGAAGAAAACGTAAAAGAAGAAAAGGAAAAGAGTTACCTGCTTGATCGTCGGATGAGAATATAAAGGGAGTTCTCTTGAATTTGAATGCTGATTGATCCCTATCTCTAACTCCTATTTATAATAATGATTCTGCAGGATAATCACCTCAGTGACGTCATGATCGTAACGGCTAGTCCAACTCCAACGGCTAGGTATCTAATTAATTCGTTACGGATAAGAACAAAATATAACTCATTTATTTACATAATTACTCCTTATATTTTGGGGGCAATTGTTAGGGGTGGATTTCTAAATAATCAGTGATCCTTATTTACTGTTGGGTTTAGTGATCCTCAATTCTGTCTGAAGTAGTGATCCTCAGAAGTGTTGCAGGATCAGGATCATGGATCACTATAAGGATCCCTGTACTAACGATTGTCTACTTTGAATTCGTAATTGTTTTGCAGGAGTATCAACTCGGACTTGGTCTTGGCGATATTCCTGGAGAATATTCTAAGTCTATTCCGCATGTGCTTGGTTAGAAATGGACGTTGTGGAGTCGTGGAGGACTTGCACGATTAGCGGACAGTTAGTTAGGCTAGATATTTTCTAATTTTAAGGGGGTAGCGAGCTATATTTTAGGAGACTTGGCTATTTTTGGCTACACATACACTCATACAATCGCTCTCATCAGCTTTCGCTAACACACTTGGCGATTACACACATTTTCTACACAATACACTATAGTGATCCTTGTACTTAGCTCGCAATCATCCGAAGTTGTAATACGTTTTATGTTTAATTTGAGTTGGTGATCGGTAGTTTCCATCACCCGAGGTTTTTTATGCCGGAGATCATTCATTGATCAAGGGCTTTTTCCTCGTATAAATCTTCGTGTCACTTGTTCGTTACACTCCATAGTGATCCTTATTGTTGTTCATCAATTCAAGCATCATACCTCACAACAGAAAGTTTGGTTACATTGTCATTGCTTGATTTTTGACCAAAACAGAAGGATTAAGTTTCAGATTATATTTTTCAAGGATATTGAATGCTTCCTCCAAGTCTTTAAGGTGATCCTCAGCCTTCTTGGACTTAACCACCATGTCATCAATATAGACTTCCATAGTGTGTCCAATTTGTTCCTTGAACATCATATTGACTAGCCTTTGATAAGTAGCACCTGCATTCCTTAATCCAAATGGCATAGCAATATAACAGTATATACCAGTTGGGGTCATAAAGGTTGTATCCTCTTGATCAGATGGTTCCATCTGAATTTGTTGAAATCCAGATGAAGCATCCATAAAAGTCAACAATTCATGACCCGCGGTAGCATCCACCATGGAGTCAATGTGGGGTAATGGGAAAGGATCCTTGGGACATGCCTTGTTTAAATCTGTAAAATCGACACATACCCTCCACTTTCCATTTTTCTTTTGAACAACAACCACGTTGGCTAACCATCTTGGATACTTAACCTCTCTTATCATCCCTGCCCGAAGTAGTTTATCTACCTCTTCCTGGATAATAGCATTCCTTTCAGGTGCAAACGTCCTCCTCTTTTGATGTATAGGCTTGAATGACCTGTCAATGCCAAGTTTATGAGTAATTATATCCTTAGATATACCTGTCATGTCTTCATGTTTCCAGGCAAAGGTGGATTTCCTTCTCTTAAGGAAGGATACTAGCTCCTGTTCAATGTCGCTAAGGATCCCTGATCCTATGAAGATCTTGGATTCAGGATCATCAGGATCCATGAGAATTTCTTTCAAATCCTGCTCTCTTGCCTCCAAGACATCTCTTGAAGGATACTTTAATTGCTATTGCTTCCTTGGTCTTGAGGCTGGCTTCATTGAGGATGTATAATAATTCTTAGCCTCCTGTTGATCACTCTCAATTTTCACCACTCCCCATGGACTTGGAAGCTTTACACACTGATGATAGGTGGATGGGACCGCCTTCATGTCATGTATCCATGGCCTGCCAAGGATAACGTTACAACATGATAAGCAGTCAATAACACAAAACTTCTGATAAGAATGCAATCCTTCGATATAGATTGGGAGTTTGATGTCCCCCAATGTATTCTTAGTTTCTCCACTGAATCCCACAAGCACTGAGGATCTTGGGATAATATCAGACTCCAGGATATTCATCTTCTTGAGGACATCAAGCTGGATGATGTTCACAGAGCTTCCTCCATCTATAAGGATCCTGCGAACAAAGTGGTTAGAAATAAATAATGTAATTACAAGACCATCATGATGAGGATCCTGGACGTCAACACGATCATCCTCATCAAAGGTTATGACTTTATCCTGGGTGACAACGGAGGTCCGGACGGGTCTGTCTCCATTATCCATCTTGGTTTCCTTAGCATGTCTTTTTGCTGCTGAAAAGGAGGTGCCACAGATATCTGATCCACCGGATATAAAATTTATGACTTGTGAATCTGCTGGAGGAGCGGGAGCCCTTTCTGGGATCCTTTCAGGATCCTGTATCCTTGACTTCTTTCGTCCCAATAGTTCCTTCAAATGCCCCTTGCTCAACAAGTAACCAATTTCCTTTCTTAGTGCAATACACTCTTCGGTGAGATGCCCAAAATCCTCATGGTATGCACACCATTTGGACTTATCCTTTGTAGCAGCTGGTTTATCACTTTTCCTTGGCCACCTAGCTTTCTCACCTAGATTCTGCATTGCAAGGATTAGTTCATTGTTATCAACAGAAAAACAGTATTCAGAAATAGGAGGATAATCCTCATCATCCTCTTCTTGTTCCACTGAATGCACGTTCTGATTGTTAGACTTATTGTAGAACTTGGATTTGTTGTTCCTGAAGTAGGATCCTTGTTTCTCCTGTTTTAATCTATCCTGGATCCTTTTGTCATCCTCTAGGCGGATGAACCTAAGGGCCCTGGTTCTTACTTCATCAAGATTCCTGCAAGGTGTCATTACAAGATCATCATAGAATAATGAATCCCTAAGTAATCCCATTTTAAAGGCTTCTACAGCCGTAGCAATATCCAAGTTAGGAATATCTAAGGATTCTTTACTAAACTTAGTGATGTAATCTCTAAGTGATTCATTTTGACCTTGTGTTACCCTATATAGATCACTAGTTAATCGTTCAAACTTTCTACTACAAGAGAATTGACTATTAAACAAATTAACTAGATTAGCAAATGAAGTAATAGAGTAAGGGGGAAGACTTAGCAGCCATTTAAGAGCAGATCCTGTGAGTGTGGATCCAAATCCCTTGCATAGACATGCTTCTTTTAACCTTTCAGGAATTGGATTGATCTCCATCCTCTCCCTGTACTGAGCTACATGCTCCTCTGGATCCGTTGAACCGTCATACAGTTTCATGGATGGTATCTGGAATCTTTTGGGTATCTCAGCATCACATAAGGGTGGTGCAAAACGAGATATCTTAAGGCTACCATCTGCAATTTCAGGAATGGGTTTAACCACTCCTGGAACATTGGATATCATATCCTTGAGCTTCAGTAACTCCCTGGCCATGGTCTGATTGATACCTGTATCCTGCATTAAGCCATGGTTAGTGTTGTATAAATTATTGAAAGTGTTACCTCCCACGGGATTCATGTTTAGAATTCCAGATGTGTATCTGTTAGGGGAGGATTTTCTAACAATTAGTGATCCTTATTCATTATCCTAATTAATGATCCTTATTTCTGTGACAGATAGTGATCCTCAGAAGTGTTGCAGGATCAGGATCATGGATCACTATAAGGATCCCAGTACTAACGGTTGTCTACTTTGAATTCGTGAATGTTTTGCAGGAAGTTCAACTCGGACTTAGTCTTGGCGACATTCCTGGAGAATATTCCCTGACTATCTCGCACGTGCTTGGCCAAAAATGGACGTTGTGGAGAACGTGGGAGCTTGGCACAAAAGTCGGATAGTTAGTTTTAGTAGTTAATTTCTATTTTAAAAGGGGTAACGAGCTAGTAGAAAAACACTTAGTCATTTTTGCAGCTACACACACTCTCATACACTCGCATACTTGAAGCTCTCGACGAACATACATTCGTTTTCACTCACTTTTACACATTTCACGATAGTGATCCTTGTACCTAGCTCGTTACTATCCGAAGTTGTAAACATTTATTCATTTATTTGAGCTTGGTGATCGGTAGTTTCCATCACCCGGGGTTTTCTGTGTCGGAGATCAACTCTTGATCAAGGGCTTTTTCCCCGTATAAATCCTTGTGTCATTTCTACGATTTACATTGAAGTGATCCTTGTCATTGTTCTACATTATTAGCATCATACCCCGTAACAGAGAGTTTGGTTGCAATATCCTCATCAGATTTTTTACCAAAACAGTTTGGCGCCCACCGTGGGGCAATTGGTGCTTCATCCTTAGAAAAATTCGTATTTCTGTGCTCATTTCGGTTCACTACAACCAAGCAAATGGCTTCCTCAGCGAAGAATGCTTCAAATTTGATGCCCTCGTTCACTTCTTCTCAAGGCGTTCCCCCTTTGCCTCCACCACCTTCTGGATCCCAGAAGAATGCTGAGAATGCTGCGAAGAAACCAACTCCCATTTTCTCAAAACCTCCAACTTCTTCTGCTTCTTACACTCCCACTACTAGTGACATGTTTACTTTGATTTTGCAGATGAAGGATCAGATACGGCAACAGGATAAGACCAATGAGAGGATTCTCAAAGAAATCGGAGATCTCAAGAAACAAAAGACAACGGCAGAGGATCATTCCCCACTGGTGCCGAAATCCTTGAATTTTGATACTCCAGTGATTACTTCTCAGCCATCAGTGGTTCCAGACGTTCAATATATGGGTGGACCAAAAGGAGTGCACTATGGAACAACAACAATGACCCAGGCATCAGGTTCATATTTCCAGCCAGCGGGATCCTATCCTCGGCATATGGGATCCCTCACGAATTCAGGAGGATATTCAAGAATGCAGCAGATTCAAGGATCCTCCTTCGTTCCAGGATCATCCCAGGTTCAAGGATCCTCCTTTGTTCCAGGATCATCCCAGGTTCAAGGATCCTCCTTCGTTCCAGGATCATCCCAGGTTCAAGGATCCTCCTTTG
Source organism: Helianthus tuberosus (assembly GCA_030545235.1). NCBI lineage: Eukaryota > Viridiplantae > Streptophyta > Magnoliopsida > Asterales > Asteraceae > Helianthus > Helianthus tuberosus. The sequence goes on from CM060452.1 coordinate 7,284,112, forward strand.
TTCCAGGATCATCCCAGGTTCAAGGATCCTCCTTCGTTCCAGGATCATCCCAGGTTCAAGGATCCTCCTTTGTTCCAGGATCATCCCAGGTTCAAGGATCATCCTTTGTTCCAGGATCATCCCAAGTTCAAGGATCCTCCTTCATTCCAGGATCGTCCCAGTTTCAAGGATCCTCCCAGATGCCAGGATCCTTGAGGAGTTTGCAAACAGGAAGTTCAGATGTCCATCAGGGAGATTTTATTCCAATGCAGACCAATGCTTCTACTGGTCCCTCGATCATTCCAGAGCCTCAACAATATGGATTAACATCCAATCTTCCTAATCTGAATCCAATGGGAGGTAACACTTTTAATAATTCTTATACTACTAACCATGGTCTTATGCAGGACCCAGGTATCAATCATGCCATGGCCAGAGAATTGCAAAAGTTAAAGGATATGATATCAAGTGTTCCAGGAGTGGTCAAACCTATCCCAGAGATTGCAGATGGGAGCCACAAGATATCTCATTTTGCACCACCAATCTGTGATGCTGAGATACCCAAGAGGTTCCATGTGCCAACAATGAAGCTGTATGATGGTTCGACAGATCCTGAGGAACACATAGCACAATACAGGGAGAGGATGGAGATCAATCCAATTCCAGAAAGGTTAAAGGAAGCATGCCTGTGCAAGGGATTCGGATCCACTCTTACTGGATCAGCTCTCAAATGGCTGCTAAGTCTTCCTCCCTATTCTATTACCTCATTTGCTAACCTAGTTAACTTGTTTAATAATCAGTTTTCTTGTAGGAGAAAATTTGAACGATTAACTAGTGATCTATATAGGATAACCCAGGGTCATAATGAATCATTAAGGGATTACATTACCAAATTCAGTAAAGAATCCTTAGACATTCCCAACTTAGATATAGCTACGGCTGTTGAGGCCTTCAAAATGGGATTGCTTAGGGATTCGTCGTTTTATGATGATCTTGTTATGACACCATGCAGGAACTTAGATGAGGTAAGAACCCGAGCACTTAGGTTCATTCGGCTAGAGGACGATAAGAGGATCCAGGAGAGGTTAGCAGGATCGTCAAAGCAGGATAAGCAAGGATCCTCATTCAGGAACAACAAGTTCAGATCCTATAACAGATCTGATAACCAGAACGTGCATTCTGTTGATCAAGAAGAGGATAATGAAGATTATCCTCCAATTTCTGAATATTGTTTTTGTGTTGATAACAATGAACTAATGCTTGCTATGCAGAACCTAGGTGATAAAGCTAGATGGCCGAGAAAAAATGATAGGCCAGCTGCAACTAAGGATAAATCAAAGTGGTGTGCATACCATGAAGATTTTGGGCATCTCACAGAAGAATGCATTGCACTAAGAAAGGAAATTGGATACTTGTTGAGCAAGGGGCATCTAAAAGAATTGTTGGGAAGAAAAAAGTCAAGGACTCAGGATCCTGAAAGGATCCCTGAGAAGGCTCCAGCCCCTCCAGCAGATGCACAAGTGATAAACTTTATTTCTGGAGGATCAGACATTTGTGGCACATCTTTCTCAGCAGCTAAAAGGCATGCAAAGGAAACTAAAATGGATAATGGAGAAAGACCTGTTCGAACATCAAGTGTCTCCGAAGGAAAAGTCATAACCTTTGATGAGGATGATCGTGTTGATATCCAGGATCCTCATCACGATGGTTTAGTTATTACTCTTTTCATTTCTAACCATTTTGTCCGCAGGATCCTTATAGACGGAGGAAGCTCAGTGAACATTATCCAGCTTGATGTTCTAAAGAAGATGGGAATTCCTGAATCAGATATCATACCAAGATCCTCCGTGCTTGTGGGATTTAGTGGCGAAACTAAGAATACCCTGGAGGACATTAAACTCCCAATATACATTGAAGGCCTACACTCTTATCAAAAATTTTGTGTTATTGACTGTTTATCTTGTTGTAATGTTATCCTTGGCAGGCCCTGGATACACGATATGAAAGCAGTCCCATCTACCTACCATCAATGTGTGAAGCTCCCTAGTCCTTGGGGAATAGTGAAGATTAATAGTGATCAGCAGGAGGCTAAGAATTGCTACACTTCATCGATGAAACCAGCCTCGAAGTCAAGGGAGCAATAGCAATCAAGGTATCCTCCAAGGGATGTCTTGGAGGCAAGAGAGCAGGATGTGGTAGAAATCCTCATGGATCCTGATGATCCTGAATCCAAAATCTATATCGGATCAGGGATCCTTGGCGAAATGAAAGAAGACCTCGTATCCTTCCTCAAAAGGAGAAAGACTACCTTTGCATGGAAACACGAAGACATGACTGGTATATCCAAAGATGTAATCACTCACAAACTTGGGATTGATAGATCCTTCAAACCAATCCATCAAAGGAGAAGAAAGTTTGCACCGGAAAGGAATGCCATTATCCAGGAAGAGGTAGAGAAATTGCTCCTGGCAGGTATGATTAGAGAGGTCAAGTATCCAAGATGGTTGGCCAATGTGGTTGTTGTTCAAAAGAAAAACGGAAAGTGGAGGGTATGTGTCGATTTTACCGATTTAAATAAGGCATGTCCCAAGGATCCTTTCCCATTACCCCACATTGACTCCATGGTGGATGCAACTGCGGGTCATGAACTGTTAACTTTTATGGATGCTTCATCTGGATTCCAACAAATCCAAATGGAACCATCCGACCAAGAGGATACAGCCTTCATGACTCCAACTGGTATATACTGCTATATTGACATGCCGTTCGGATTAAGAAATGCAGGTGCAACATATCAAAGGCTGGTGAATATGATGTTCAAGGATCAGATTGGACAAACTATGGAGGTTTACATAGATGATATGGTGGTAAAATCCTTAAAAGCTGAGGATCACCTAAGAGACTTGGAGGAAGCATTCGATATCCTTGACAAATATAACATGAAACTTAATCCTTCAAAATGTCACTTTGGTGTTAAAGTAGGTAAATTCTTAGGATATATGGTGACAAAGAGAGGCATTGAAGCTAGCCCGGAACAAATCAAAGCAATAGTAAACATCAAATCTCCGGCCAATGCTAAGGATGTTCAAAGGCTAACAGGCAGGATAGCAGCTTTGAACAGATTTATATCCAAATCCTCAGAGAAGTGCAAAGAATTTTATGATATCCTAAGGAAGAACAAGAAATTTGAGTGGACTGAGAAGCATGAAAATGCTTTAAGAGCCCTCAAAGATTACCTATCCTCAGCCCCGGCTTTGATGAAACCAGAAAAAGGCGATGTGCTATCCTTGTATCTTGCAGTATCCTCAAAAGCAGTAAGTGCGGTCCTTGTTAAGGATCATGAAGGTACACAACATCCTGTCTATTACGTAAGTAAAAGTTTACTTGATGCCGAATCCAGGTATTCACACCTTGAAAAGCTTATTCTTGCATTAATTATGGCATCTACTAAGTTAAGACATTATTTTGAAACTCATGTTATCATTGTTAAAACTAATTTTCCAATTAAGAATGTCCTCAGGAAACCAGAGATGTCAGGAAGGATGGCTAAGTGGGCAGTGAAGCTAAGTGCATATGATATAAGATATGAGCCTAGGACAGCCATCAAATCCCAAGCATTAGCTGACTTTGTGGCTGATTTCAGTAGTGATTTACAAGAAGAAGCTGAGTTAGAAGTCCAGCAGCTAGAAGAGACCAAGGATCCTTGGATACTCTACACTGATGGATCCTCAAATGTCAAAGGCACAGGGCTTGGAATACTACTAAAATCGCCACAGGGGGACATAATACCCCACTCTATAGCTTGTGAGTTCCAAACCACTAACAATGAGGCTGAATATGAAGCCTTAATTGCTGGTTTGCAAATTGCAAAGCATATGGGGATCAGGTATCTTGAGGTACATGTAGATTCATTGTTAATTACAAACCACTTTAATGGATCCTACGCTGTTAAAGGTGAAAAGCTAACCAAATATTTAGAGATAGTCAAAAGTTTGGCACTCTCTTTTGTTTCCTTTAGTTTGACGCAGGTACCAAGGGAAGAAAATACAGAGGCTGATGCATTGGCTAACTTAGGATCATCCTTGAAGATCCCGGAGGATATCAAGATCCCTATTATCCATATCCTGACCCCGGCTATCGAGGATCACGAGGCTATGGAGATAGGAAATGATTCTGCAATTATCCCTTGTGAGGATACTCAATCCCATTCAGGATCAGGATCATGGATCTCACCAATTATGAGATACTTACAACATGGAGAGATTCCTACAGGAGAAAACCCTAGGGCTTTCAAATCTAAGGTATCTCAATTCACAATTTTAAATAGTATGTTGTATAGACGATCTCTTGCAGGACCATACTTGAGATGCATTGAGGATCCTGAAATCCAAGAAGTTTTAAAAGACTTCCATGAAGGAGATTGTGGAAACCACACTGGGGGCAGGGCATTATTCTCAAGGATCCTGAGGACAGGATACTACTGGCCAACCATGAAGAGAGATGCTGTGGAGTATGCTAAAAGATGTGATCCTTGTCAGACACACAGCAATATCCTTCATCAACCAGCTGAATTATTGCACCCTATATCCTCCTCTTGGCCATTTATGAGATGGGGGATGGATATAGTTGGTAAGCTCCCTAAGGCACCTGGTGGAAAAGTATTCATGTTAGCTATGACTGATTACTTCTCCAAGTGGATAGAGGCTGAAGCTTTTGCCCAAGTCAGAGAAAAGGAAGTTATATCCTTCATTAAAAGAAATATCATAACTAGATTTGGAATTCCATCTGAGATTATATGTGATAATGGTTCCCAATTTATTGGGGGCAGAACCACTAACTTTTGTGACAGCTGGGGGATTAAGATGATAACATCAACACCAGTCCACCCACAAGCTAATGGCCAAGCAGAATCATCCAACAAGATCATCATCAACAATTTGAAGAAGAAGCTTGGATCCAAGAAAGGGAAATGGGCAGAAGAACTACCCTATGTGCTTTGGGCTGATAGGACAACCCCTAAGAATGCTACTGGTCAAACGCCATTCTCTTTGGTATTTGGGGCAGAATCAGTGATCCCAACGGAAATGGTGGTTCCAACTGCAAGAACAAGTACCCGTGATCCTGAGGAGAATGATGAGAACTTGGCTCAAGACCTGGATACTATTGAAGAAATCAGGGATATGGCTAGGATAAGGATGGCCAGTTATCAGCAAAGAATGGCTGGTGCTTACAACAAAAATGTCAGGATCAGGAGGTTTCAAGTTGGAGATATGGTATTAAGGAAAGCATTTCAGAATACCACCAATCCTGCTGATGGAAAATTGGCTCCAAAATGGGAAGGCCCTTATTTGATTGAAGCTGAAGCAGGAAAGGGGGCATATAGATTACTAACCATGGAAGGCGATTTGCTACCAAGAGCTTGGAATGCTGTCCACTTGAAGAAATATTTCATGTGAGCAGGATCCTAATGGCACAGATGATCCTCATGATAGGGATATCCTTAAAGGATCCTCAAAGTATCGGTGATCCTTACTTAGGTAATATCCTAAACTTGAACTATTTCATTTCTTTATTTTCTCATATAAGGATAAGGATCATGTATCCTTTATCCATCTCTCACGTGAGTTTAAGTTTTGAAAGTTCAGGTATCCTTAGCATAACATTGGTTATCCGCTGAAGTAATCCGTTCCTTGGGTTTAACCCCAGTTATTTGGGCTTGACCCCAGTTCCGCCTGTAGCGCATGTTGATCCTGGTATAGTTCAAGGCAGTGGGACCAGTACTCGTTTTAGGGGCTGATAATTCCATTGTACTGGCTATGCTTAGGATCCTACGTATAATGGTAGACGTACCATACATCCGTTCCTAAGGTTTCTAACGTTTTCACGTTAGCTAAGGTTTCTAACGTTTTCACGTTAGCTAAGGTTTTGGCATTTTCATGTCACTAAGTTTGGATAGTCGCCAGTTAGGGCCATACTCCAGTTTACATACGATCCTTGGGCTTGTCCCCAGTTATCCTTGGGCTTGTCCCCAGTTATCCTTGGGCTTATCCCCAGTTATCCTCGGGCTTGTCCCTAGTTGCTAACTCTTTTCTTATATTGGCTTAGTCCCAAGTTATGCTCTATTTCAGGTTCTTGAAGATAGGCAACTAGGGATCCTTGATCCTTACTTTATTCTAAGGTTTATCTTATAGTTATCCTTATTATGGTTAGGATCCTAACTTGGACCCTCAGGTATGATCCTTAACTATTTTTAATTCTATTCATTATTTATTTGAATAACCCTTAAAAAATTTGACAACTAGACTTGTGATCCTTAAAACATATTGCTTTTTGGGATTCTTTAACTATAGTATATCTGATCATGGATCATATCCTAAATATTTTCAATCTGACTTATTTAAACTTATTTATTCAATGAATATGTATCAAAACAAAGGAAAATCAAAGAAACATAAGGATAACAACACAAGATAAGCGACAAAAGGTTAAGATTTTATTAACAAAGTAGTAACCCTTAAAGGTTGTCAAAATTACCTACCCCGAGCATCTACCAGCAAAACGTGGCCCGTCCGCTGGGGTAGGTAAAGGGTGTCCATGATAATAAGTTCGAAAGTAGTGCAGGAATATAAAGGCGGCAGGATCACAATGGCTTCATCCCCAAAACAGAGGATCCCTCCACCAATTGCAATCCTGCCTATTGTCCAAAGGATCATACATGATCCTTAATCCTAAAACCTATTGTTTGAGTACAACCCATCATTGTTCAACAAAAAACACCATAACCAAAACAAACTATCAAACTTAAAAAATGGGCTCCGGCTACGTCTAGAAATGTCCTTCATCGCCCATTCATGCAGCCTATGCCTTCGCTGCATCCTCTTCCCCTCCAGCTGCGGTATCCTTGATCAGATCCTTTCCACTGCCACTTGCCTCAATAGCCAAGACCTCAGTAGCCTCCTCCTCATCATCCTCAAGATCAGCCAACCTTGCCTTCCAGCCCTCAACATCCCAGCTGCTTTTGTCAAAATTAGGATCCTGAGCTTCCTGGGCCATCTTCAATTTTGTCTGATACATCGTGACGGCAGCAGAGACCTTAGCATTTTCTATGAGATCATGCTTCTCATAGTCTAGGTCAATCAGAAGCTTAGCCGTCTTGGTCTTGGCATCTTGGAGTTCCTTCTGAAGATCAGCAATGGCAAGGTCCTTAAGCACGGCAACCTGTTGGAGGTCAGCAATCTTCTTGTCCTGCTCCTCAACATTCCCCACGTAATCTTCAATCTCAGCAAATTTATGCAAAGAAAAGGATAAAGCAGTTCAAGATCAGGTGATCCTCAAACGACTAGGATACTTAGGCATAATTAAGGATCCTTACATCATTGAAGTATTCAAGGAACTGGTGGCGGATCAGTGGTAGGCCTTGAAGGTCCTCAGTGTCAGAAGTTTTCCTCTTCTTGCCACCCTTTCCTTTAGTGGGTGCTTTGGGAATGGAGATGCTAGGACTGGTAGTGGACCTCTTCTTCCTGGATCGAACAAGATCAAGATCAGCTGTGTTGAACTGGGATACAGGCTTGGCAGATTTTCTAGTGCCTACACATTCAAAGCAAGATGAGTATCCTTATCCTATTTCAATTTATTTATTTATTTTAATATTCAAACTATGTAAAAGGCAGGATACTTACTTGACATGGTAATGGAACCTGAGGATACTTCTTGTGAGTCTTGGGTGTCTATCTTGAATGTCCTTGTTTCAGGATCAAGCTTCCAAAAAGCAGCAAGCCTATCCTTGGTTTCAGGTGACGTGATGATGTGTGAGACAGAAATAGCTGCATAACACAAGACAAAAAGGGGGTCAGTAATCTTTATACAAAAACAAGACTACCTGGTGATCCTTCTCAGGATCCTCCGGCCTACCATGGGTGGACCATGTTCTTGGTAGATGCTTTCCGTTTGGAATGGTATTCCTCCTGACAAAGAAGAAGCGACGTTTCCAATTTGTGTCATTCTTGGTAACTTTAAGAAGAGGGTGTTCTCCACCGGGTTTTCGTTTGAACAGATAACGATGGGATCCAAAGGTAGTAAGATCATACAATTGTGTCAGCTCTGACATGCCTAAATCAATGCCCTCCTGCTCGATGATCCTCTCCAGGGTATACAAAACCCTCCAAATCATCGGCATGGCTTGAATGTAAGAGATGCCGGTAAGGGAAAAGAAGGATTGTGTAAACTCTGGGAAAGGATAGGTGTATCCTATGGCGAATGGAGTAACTGGAAAGGCAACCCATGTTTCTGAAACATAGTCGCTCAGGATAGTGGGATCGAAGGGTTTGAAAAAAGCACTCGCCGGAAAGCAATGACGAATCTTGTCTATTTGAGCATCATTAAAGTAACACCTTTCATTTGTGGAGTCTTTGATGATCTTTTGACTCTTCAAGGGACTATCCTTCTGGTGATCCTTGCCCGGTGAGCTTCGGAGCATCATTCTCAAAGTGATGGTGATAAAGAAAGAAAAACAGAGTAAGAGAGGGAGAAAGAGATACCTGATTGATCTTCGACTGAGAATATAAAGGGAGTTTCTTTCGGATTTAAATGCATTTGATCCTATCTCTATCTCCTATTTATAATCATGATCGTGCAGGGTTGTCACTTCTGTGACGTCATGGTTGCAACGGCTAGTTCGATATCAACAGCTATATATCCGTTAGTTAGTTGCGGATAAAATCAAGAAAATATAATTCGCTCATTTTACATATCACTCCTTATATTTTGGGGGCAATTGTTAGGGGAGGATTTTCTAACAATTAGTGATCCTTATTCATTATCCTAATTAATGATCCTTATTTCTGTGACAGATAGTGATCCTCAGAAGTGTTGCAGGATCAGGATCATGGATCACTATAAGGATCCCAGTACTAACGGTTGTCTACTTTGAATTCGTGAATGTTTTACAGGAAGTTCAACTCGGACTTAGTCTTGGCGACATTCCTGGAGAATATTCCCTGACTATCTCGCACGTGCTTGGCCAAAAATGGACGTTGTGGAGAACGTGGGAGCTTGGCACAAAAGTCGGATAGTTAGTTTTAGTAGTTAATTTCTATTTTAAAAGGGGTAACGAGCTAGTAGAAAAACACTTAGTCATTTTTGCAGCTACACACACTCTCATACACTCGCATACTTGAAGCTCTCGACGAACATACATTCGTTTTCACTCACTTTTACACATTTCACGATAGTGATCCTTGTACCTAGCTCGTTACTATCCGAAGTTGTAAACATTTATTCATTTATTTGAGCTTGGTGATCGGTAGTTTCCATCACCCGGGGTTTTTTGTGCCGGAGATCAACTCTTGATCAAGGGCTTTTTCCCCGTATAAATCCTTGTGTCATTTCTACGATTTACATTGAAGTGATCCTTGTCATTGTTCTACATTATTAGCATCATACCCCGTAACAGAGAGTTTGGTTGCAATATCCTCATCAGATTTTTGACCAAAACAGTATCCATATTGACGAGACTCTGGCATGATTGAAGGACCAGAGGGAGCAATGGTCTGCATTGGTATGAAGTCTCCTTGATGAACGTCCGAGCTCTGAGGCTGCATACTTCTCAAGAATCCTTGATCCTGAAGGACGTTGGATCCTTGAAGTTGAGATGATCCTTGAACCTGAAAGGATCCTGGAACCAGAGAAGATCCTGGGACCAGAGAGGATCCTGAAACCAGAGTGGATCCTGGGACAAGGGAGGATCCTCGGACCGGGAAGGATCCTTGGATCTGGGAAGGATCCTTGGATCTGGGAGGATCCTTGGACCTGGGAGGATCCTTGGACATGGGAGGATCCTTGGACCTGGGAGGATCCTTGGACCTGAGAGGATCCTTGGACCTGAGAGGATCCTTGGACTCCATGCATTCCCATATATCCTCCTGACGTGAAGTATCCCTGATGCTGAGAAGAGGATCGTAATGGTTGAGAAGAGGATCCTTGAGGCTGGAAGTGAGAGCCAAATGCCTGACTCATAGTTGCTGTTCCATAACGCCTTCCTGGTAATTCACCCAAGTATTGCACGTCCGGAACTGCTAAGTGTTGGGAAGTTATGACTGGAGTGTCGAAGTTCAGCGACCTTGGCATCAGAGGGGAGTGATCCTCCACTGATTTCTTCTGTTTCTTGATCTCATCGATCTCCCGGAGGATCCTTTCGTTGGTTTTGTCCTGCTCTTGTGCATGATTCCTCATCTGCAAAATCAGAGTGTAAAGATCATTAGTAGTAGGATTAGTTGAAACAGAAGAAGTTGGTGGTTTTTGGAAAATGGGGGTTGGTTTCTTCGCAGCATTCTCAGCATTCTTCTGGGATCCGGAAGGTGGTGGAGGCAAAGGAGGAACGCCTTGGGAAGAACTGAATGAGGGCATCAAATTTGAAGTATTCTTCGCTGAGGAAGCCATCTGCTTGGTTGTAACGAACCGAAATGAGCACGAAAATACGAATCTTTCTAGGAATGAAGCACCAATTGCACCACGGTGGGCGCCAAACTGTTTTGGTCAAAAATCAAGCAATGATAATGCAACCAAACTTTCTGTTGTGAGGTATGATGCTTGAATTGATGAACAACAATAAGGATCACTATGAAATGTAATGAACAAGTAACACGAAGATTTATACGAGGAAAAAGCCCTTGATCAATGAATGATCTCCGGCATAAAAAACCTTGGGTGATGGAAACTACCGATCACCAACTCAAATTAAACAAGAAATGTAATACAACTTCGGATGATAGCGAGCTAAGTACAAGGATCACTATAGTGTATTGTGTAAAAAAGTGTGTAATCGCCAAGTGAGTTAACGAGAGCTGGTGAGAGCAGTTGTACGAGTGTGTGTGTAGCCAAAAATAGCCAAGTGTTTTCTAACTAGCTCGCTACCCCTTTAAAAATGGAAAATATCTACTCTAACTAACATTCCACAAATGGTGCAAGTCCTCCACGACTCCATAACGTCCACTTCTGGCCAAGCACGTGCGGAATAAACATAGAATATGCTCCAGGAATATCGCCAAGACCAAGTCCAAGTTGATACTCCTGCAAAACAATTTCGAATTCAAAGTAGACAACCGTTAGTACAAGGATCCTTATGATGATCCATGATCCTGATCCTGAAATACTTCTGAGGATCACCAATTCAAACAGAAGTAACGATCACCAAGCCCAACAGCGATTGAGGATCACTGATCATTTAGAAATCCACCCCTAACAATTGCCCCCAAAATATAAGGAGTAATTATGTAAATAAATGAGTTATATTTTGTTCTTATCCGCAATCAACCAACGGATAACTAGCCGTTGTAATCGGACTAGCCGTTACGAACATGACGTCACTGAGGTGACTATCCTGCAAAATCATCATTATAAATAGGAGTTAGAGATAGGGATCAATTCTCATTTAAATTCAAGAGAAACTCCCTTTAAATTCATATCCGAAGATCAATCAGGTATCTCTCTTCCTCTTCTTCCTTTACGTTTTCTTTCTCTGCTCCTTCTCTCTTCGCCTTCTTCATAATCAAGATGATGTTAAGATCCTCCCCTGCTAAGGATCACAAGAAGGACAGTCCTCTTAAGAGCCAGGGGATCATCAAAGATATGGCGAATGAAAGGTGCTGCTTCACTGATCCGCAAATAGACAGAATCCGGCATTGCTTTCCGGCGAACACCTATTTCATACCGTTTGATCCTACTGTTCTAAGTGATTACGTTTCTGAAACTTGGGTAGCCTTCCCGGTCACACCGTTCACAATAGGATACACATATCCTTTCCCTGAATTCACCCAGTCTTTCTTTTCTCTTACCGGCATCTCCTATCTTCAAGCTATGCCAATGATCTGGAGGGTCTTATATACCCTCGAAAGGATTATTGAGCAAGAAGAAATTACTCTAGGAATGTCGGAGTTGGCAGAGATGTATGATCTCACCACATTTGGATCCCACCGATATCTATTCAAGCGTAAACCCGGTGAAGAACATCCCATCTTCAAAGCCACTAAGAATGATACAAACTGGAAACGACGATTCTTCTTTGTCAGAAGGGATTCTATCCTGGATGGAAAGAATCTGCCAAGGAAGTGGAGCACCCATGGTAGGATATAGGATCCTGAGGAGGATCACCAGATAACCTTGTTTTTGTATAAGGATCACTAACACCCCTTTGTTTCTGTTGTACAGCTATCTTTGTTTCGCACCTTATACCATCACCTGCCATCAAGGAAAGGCTCGCTTCTTTCAGAAGACTTGATCCTACAACAAGGTCATTCAAAACAAACACCCAGGATTCACAAGAAGTATCCTCAGGTTCTGTCACTATGTCAAGTAAGTATCCTGTATTTTGTATAGTCAAATATTTAAATAAATAGTTGAATAGAAATAGGATAAGGATACTTATCTGTTTTGAATGTGTAGGCGCTGGGAAATCCTCAAAATCTGCCTCCAAGTTCAACATCACTGATCTTGACAATGTCAGATCCTCCAAGAAAAAGTCTGCTGCTAGCCCCTCCGTTGTAATCCCCAAGGCTACCACTTCAAGGGGAAGAGGTGGAAAGAAAAGAAAAACCTCTGAAGCTGACAACCTTCAAGGCTTACCTCTGATCCGCCATCAATTCCTCGAGTACTTTAATGATGTAGGGATCACTGACTTAGCTTAGTTATCCTATCCACTTGAGGATCATATGATCCTAACTTTGCATTGTCTTGTTTGCAGAAATTTGCTGAAATTGAGGACTATGTTGGGAATGTTGAAGAGCTAGAGGAGAAACACTCTGACCACCAAAAAGTAGCAATGCTCAAAGACCTCAAGATCGCTTCCCTTGAAAAGGATCTCAACGATGCCAAAGCTCAAACAGCTGCCATTCTGATCAATTTTGATTATGAGAAGAGCGAGATCACGGAGGATGCTAAGGTCTCTGCTGCCATTGCCATGTACAAGACCAAGCTACATATGGCTCAAGAAGCTCAGGATCCCGCCTTTGATAGGAGCAGCTGGGACATGGAAGGCTGGAAGGCCAGGCTGGCTGAGTTGGAGGATGAGAATGAGGCTGACGAGGTCCTGGCAATCGAGGCTAGTGGTAGTGGCAAGGATCAGGCGAAGGATACTGGAGCTAGAGGGAATGATGATGCAACGAAGGTGTAAGCTGCATGAATGGGCGATGAAGTACATTTCTAGACGTAGCCGGAGCCCATTTTTTAAGTTTGGTAGTTTGTTTTGGTTATGATGTTTTCTTGTTGAACAATGATGGGTTGTACTTAAGACAATAGTAATTAGGGCTAAGGATCATGGATCCTTTGAACAGTGGGTAGGATTACAAATACTGGAGGGATCCTCTGTTTGGGGGATGAAGCCATTGTGATCCTACCGTCTTTTGATTCCTGCACTACCAAAACCCTTAGACAATGGACACCCTTTGCCAACCCATGTGAACGGGCCACGTTTTGCTGGTAGAAACGTGGGTTGGCAATTTTGACAACCTTAAAGGGTTTAATCTTTTGTGAATAAAATAACTTTAACTTTCTGGCTTATCCTGTGTTGATATCCTTGTTAACATTTTACTTTCCAACTGTCGTGATGTTCATTTTGTTTAAACTTATCAAGTAAAGAAAATTTAAGAAATATCCCAAAAAAGTTTAGGATATGATGAAGGATCACATATCCCATAGCCGATTAGTTTTGAAAAGTTATATAGTTTAAGGATCACAAGTTCAGTTGTCAAAAGATAAGGGTTACTCAAATAAATAATGAATAGAATCAAAATAGTTAAGGATCATACCTGAGAATCCAAGTTAGGATCCTAACCTTTAACAGTTGTAAACAGGATAATCCAAAAGACAAACCTTAGTAAAAGGTAAGGATCAAGGATCCTTGGTCATTTATCTCCAAAAACCTGAAATAAGGTACAACTTGGGACTAAGCCAACATAGGATAAGAGTTAGTAAATGGGGACAAGCCCAACAATTCTGGGGACAAGCCCAAAGGATAACTGGGGAGGAGCCCAAAGGATAACTGGGGACAAGCCCAAAGGATCGTATGTAAACTGGAGTATGGCCCTCACTGGCGACTATCCAAACTTAGTGACATGAAAATGCCAAAACCTTAGCTAAAGTGAAAACGTTAGAAACCTTAGGAACGGATGTATGGTACGTCTGCCATTATACGTAGGATCCTGAATATAGCCAGCACAATGAAATTGTCAGCCCCTAAAGCGAGTACCGGTCCCATTGCCATGAACTATACCAGGATCATCGTGCGCTACTGGCGAAACTGGGGACAGGCCCAAACTGGGGACTATCCCAAATAACTGGGGTCAAGCCCAAATAACTGGATACTTCTATGGATACTCAATCCTTAGTTAAGGATACCTGAACCTTCAAAACTCAGAATCAAGTGAAAGGAGGATAAAGGATGCAGGATCCTTATCCCTATATAAGAGAATAAAAGAATGAAATAGTTTGAGATTAGAAGATTACCAAGATGAGGATCATCGTTCTGTAAGGATCCTTTAAGGATACTGGTCAGGTAAGGATCATGGATCCTTGTTACATAAAGTATTTCTTCAAATGGACAGCATTCCAAGCCCTTGGTAGCAAATCACCTTCCATTGTTAGCAATCGATATGCCCCCTTTCCTGCTTCAGCTTCAATCAAATAGGGGCCTTCCCACTTTGGTGCTAGCTTTCCATCAGCGGAATTGGTGGTATTCTGAAATGCTTTCCTTAACACCATATCACCAACTTGCAATTTCCTGATCCTGACATTTTTGTTGTAAGCTCCAGCCATCCTTTGTTGATAACTGGCCATCCTTATCCTTGCCAAGTCCCTGATTTCTTCTATAGTATCCAGGTCTTGAACCAAGTTTTCAGCATTTTCTTCAGGATCACGAATGCTTATTCTTGCAGTTGGAACCACCATCTCTGTAGGGATCACTGATTCTGCCCCAAATACCAAAGAAAATGGAGTTTGGACTGTAGCATTCTTGGGAGTTGTCCTATCAGCCCAAAGCACATAAGGTAGTTCTTCTGCCCATTTTCCTTTCTTGGATCCAAGCTTCTTCTTCAAATTGTTGATGATGATCTTGTTGGATGATTCTGCCTGACCATTAGCTTGTGGGTGGACTGGTGTTGATGTTATCATCTTAATCCCCCAACTGTCACAAAAGTTAGTAGTTCTATTCCCAATAAATTGGGATCCATTATCACAAATAATCTCAGAAAGGATACCAAATCTAGTAATAATGTTTCTTTTAATAAAGGATATAACTTCCTTTTCTCTGACTTGAGCAAAGGCTTCAGCCTCTATCCACTTAGAGAAGTAACCAGTCATAGCAAGCATGAATACTTTTCCACCAGGTGCCTTAGGAAGCTTTCCAACTATATCCATTCCCCATCTCATGAATGGCCAGGAAGAGGATATAGGATGCAAGAGTTCTGCTGGTTGATGAAGGATGTTACTATGCCTCTGACAAGGATCACACTTCTTGGCATACTCCACAGCATCCTTCTTCATAGTGGGCCAATAGTATCCTGTCCTCAGGATCCTTGAGAATAATGCCCTGCCCCCCAGTGTGGTTTCCACAATCTCCTTCATGGAAATCCTTTAGGACTTCTTGGATTTCAGGATCCTCGATGCATCTTAGATATGGCCCTGCAAGAGATCGTTTATACAACATATTATTGAATATTGTAAATTGAGATACCTTAATTTTGAAAGCCCTAGGGTTTTCTCCTGTAGGGATCTCTCCATGTTGTATGTATCTCATGATTGGGAGGATCCATGATCCTGAATGAGATTGAGTATCATCAGTAGGAATGATTGCAGAATCTTCTCCTATCTCCATAGCTACATGATCCTCGATAGCAGGGGTCAGGATATGGATAATAGGGATCTTGATATCCTTAGGAATCTTCAAAGATGATCCTAGATTGGCTAATGCATCAACTTCCGCATTCTCTTCCCTTGGTACCTGTGTCAAACTAAAGGATACAAAAGAGAGTGCCAATTCTTTGACTATCTCCAAATATTTGATTAGCTTTTCACCTTTAACAGCATAGGATCCATTAAAGTGATTAGTGATCAGTAAAGAATCTACATGTACCTCAAGATACCTGATCCTCATATGCTTTGCAATTTGCAAACCAGCTATCAAGGCTTCATACTCAGCCTCATTGTTGGTCGTTTGAAATTCACAAGCTATGGAGTGGGGTATTATGTCCCCCTGTGGCGATTTTAGTAGTATTCCAAGCCCTGTTCCCTTTACATTAGAGGCTCCATTAGTGAAGAGTATCCAAGGATCCTTAGTTTCTTCAAGCTGTTGGACTTCTAACTCAGCTTCCTTTTGCAAGTCGCTACTAAAATCTGCCACAAAGTCAGCTAAGGCTTGGGATTTGATGGCAGTCCTTGGTTCATATCGTATATCGTATGCACTAAGCTTCACTGCCCACTTAGCCATCCTTCCTGACATTTCAGGTTTCTTGAGGACGTTCTTAATTGGAAAATTAGTCTTAACAATAATGGCATGAGTCTCAAAATAATGTCTTAATTTAGTAGATGCCATAATTAATGCAAGGATAAGTTTTTCTAAATGTGAATACCTGGATTCAGCATCAAGTAAGCTCTTACTTACATAATAAACAGGATGTTGTGTACCTTGGTGATCCTTAACAAGGACCACACTTACTGCTTTTGTGGATACCGCCAAGTATAAGGATAACACATCTCCTTTTTCTGGTTTCATCAAGGCTGGGGCTGAGGATAGGTAATCTTTAAGAGCTCTGAGGGCACCTTCATGCTTCTCAGTCCATTCAAATTTCTTGTTCTTCCTCAGGATATCATAGAATTCCTTACACTTTTCTGAGGATTTGGATATGTATCTGTTCAAAGCTGCGATCCTGTCCGTCAATCTTTTGCACATCCTTAGCATTGGCAGGAGATTTGATATTCACAATAGCCTTAATTTGTTCTGGACTTGCTTCAATGCCCCTCTTGTTACCATATATCCTAAGAATTTACCTGCCTTCGCACCAAAATGACACTTAGAAGGATTAAGTTTCATATTATATTTATCAAGGATATTGAATGCTTCCTCCAAGTCTTTAAGGTGATCCTCAGCCTTCTTGGACTTAACCACCATGTCATCAATATAGACTTCCATAGTGTGTCCAATTTGTTCCTTGAACATCATATTGACTAGCCTTTGATAAGTAGCACCTGCATTCCTTAATCCAAATGGCATAGCAATATAACAGTATATACCAGTTGGGGTCATAAAGGTTGTATCCTCTTGATCAGATGGTTCCATCTGAATTTGTTGAAATCCAGATGAAGCATCCATAAAAGTCAACAATTCATGACCCGCGGTAGCATCCACCCTGGAGTCAATGTGGGGTAATGGGAAAGGATCCTTGGGACATGCCTTGTTTAAATCTGTAAAATCGACACATACCCTCCACTTTCTATTTTTCTTTTGAACAACAACCACATTGGCTAACCATCTTGGATACTTAACCTCTCTTATCATACCTGCCCGAAGTAGTTTATCTACCTCTTCCTGGATAATAGCATTCCTTTCAGGTGCAAACTTCCTCCTCTTTTGATGTATAGGCTTGAATGACCTGTCAATGCCAAGTTTATGAGTAATTATATCCTTAGATATACCTGTCATGTCTTCATGTTTCCAGGCAAAGGTGGATTTCCTTCTCTTAAGGAAGGATACTAGCTCCTGTTCAATGTCGCTAAGGATCCCTGATCCTATGAAGATCTTGGATTCAGGATCATCAGGATCCATGAGAATTTCTTTCAAATCCTGATCTCTTGCCTCCAAGACATCTCTTGAAGGATACTTTAATTGCTATTGCTCCCTTGGTCTTGAGGCTGGCTTCATTGAGGATGTATAACAATTCTTAGCCTCCTGTTGATCACTCTCAATTTTCACCACTCCCCATGGACTTGGAAACTTTACACACTGATGATAGGTGGATGGGACTGCCTTCATGTCATGTATCCATGGCCTGCCAAGGATAACGTTACAACATGATAAGCAGTCAATAACACAAAACTTCTGATAAGAATGCAATCCTTCGATATAGATTGGGAGTTTAATGTCCCCCAATGTATTCTTAGTTTCTCCACTGAATCCCACAAGCACTGAGGATCTTGGGATAATATCAGACTCCGGGATATTCATCTTCTTGAGGACATCAAGCTGGATGATGTTCACAGAGCTTCCTCCATCTATAAGGATCCTGCGAACAAAGTGGTTAGAAATAAATAATGTAATTACAAGACCATCATGATGAGGATCCTGGACGTCAACACGATCATCCTCATCGAAGGTTATGACTTTATCCTGGGTGACAACGGAGGTCCGGACGGGTCTATCTCCATTATCCATCTTGGTTTCCTTAGCATGTCTTTTTGCTGCTGAAAAGGAGGTGCCACAGATATCTGATCCACCGGATATAAAATTTATGACTTGTGCATCTGCTGGAGGAGCGGGAGCCCTTTCTGGGATCCTTTCAGGATCCTGTATCCTTGACTTCTTTCGTCCCAAGAGTTCCTTCAAATGCCCCTTGCTCAACAAGTAACCAATTTCCTTTCTTAGTGCAATACACTCTTCGGTGAGATGCCCAAAATCCTCATGGTATGCACACCATTTGGACTTATCCTTTGTAGCAGCTGGTTTATCACTTTTCCTTGGCCACCTAGCTTTCTCACCTAGATTCTGCATTGCAAGGATTAGTTCATTGTTATCAACAGAAAAACAGTATTCAGAAATAGGAGGATAATCCTCATCATCCTCTTCTTGTTCCACTGAATGCACGTTCTGATTGTCAGACTTATTGTAGAACTTGGATTTGTTGTTCCTGAAGTAGGATCCTTGTTTCTCCTGTTTTAAGGATCCTGCTAATCTATTGTCACACCCCCAAATTCCACACGCGGAGTACCACCGCTTGGAGGCGTGACTGACCAGGATCAAGCCACCAATCATATTGAACATATAAGTAAATAGTAAATGTCATTCATCAATACGATAGGTGTTTTCCAAAACCAAACATAATCAAGTGTGTAGCGAAAGCAATAATGTAAAAACCCAACATAAGTATTAAGTTGAAATGTCATAAAAGAGTTTATCATAACATCCACAATCCGTGCCCACAACGACCGCGCCTCCCGTGCAAGCTCTAAGAGAACCTATGGTCCTGCAAGGCATGTAACAGAAAGTCAACAACTAGTTGAGCGAGTTCACAGTAAGTAAGTAAGTTGAATAGGTTCAACTGGTGGGGGCTTCCCATGTTTGTATGCACTATTAGTGGGGGCTTCCCATGTTTGTATGTACTAGACGAGTTGTTCCATAAGTGTTCTTCCTAATCCGAGAACAGGATTGCGTATGTGGTTTACGTAGGCTTTACGTAAGTGCCCTTCACAACCCGAGGACAGTGGTACGCGGGGGTTTACGTAGGTTTTACGTAAGTGTCCTTCCTGACCCCGGAAGACAGTAGCATGTGTGTGTTTACGTAGGTTTTACGTAAGTGTCCCTCGAAACCTGAGGACAGTGGTAAGTACTTGTTTACGTAGGTTTTACGTAAGTGCCCTGCTTAACCCGAGGACGATGGTAGATAGTCTAGTAGCCGTGTAAGTACGAGTAATTGTTAAATCCTATCATTCAACCCATTCCCAATCCCCAGGAATCCCATGCCTTGGTAAGAGTGTGAACTCCCCTTGGTTTGCTCGGTATGCTAAGTATGTGCTCACAGTTAATCAATCACGTCCTAAAGTACGCATGTGTACATAATCAGTTCTCATTCACGGAGTTCACGTATAAGTATAATCACAGTGGACAATGCATTAATATTCATCGAGTAGCACATTGCACGTATTCAATGATCATACCAGTCATGCGAGTCACTTAACAGCAGTTAACTAACTCAGTTAACTTTAACAGAATTAAGCTAAGTTTACTGTGCAGTTTACCCTTTCGACGAAACACCCTTGTTTCGTCTTTAACACCCTTCGACGAAACACCCTTTGTTTCGTCATGATACCCTTGACGAAACACATTCGTTTCGTCGTGTTCGTTTCGTCAAGTTGTCTGTTACGCCGTTTTATCAGTTACACAAAAACCCTAATCATCGGTTCATCATCCGGCAATCATACAATCATCATCATACAGCAAACAACATACAGAAACATACAGTAATCATTGAGTCAAAAGCACAGATTCCCATACTTAACATACGACCGACAAGAACATCGGACCCATTCACATACAATCACGGTACTAGATTCAGCATCATCAGTTAATTTTATTTCCTCGGTCAACATTCTATTCTGTTTGACAACCACATGCATCATGCTTAAGCATTAATCAGTTCGTCAAGATCATAACATCCATCGTTAATCATTGCCGATAAACCCTATTCTATACCAAGCGATTAACAAGAAATCATGATAGTCACGTATTCACATCCATTCCAGAAATCAAACAAGCATATACACAACATATAACGAATACTCAAAACATCAATGAAACCGAGTTAACGAACACGCACTAACCGAGATGAAAGAAACGATGAGTTGATCGTTAAAGGGCTTGGGGAAACACACACAGCTGCCATCACACTTGGGAGAGTTTTAGGGTTTCAGATTGTTAAAACGTGTGAAACTGAACTCGTTTCCCGTAAATATACACGAAACAGCGTTCTGGGCCCTTAATGGGCTTCGCGTAATAATGGGCCGGCGAAACAGCCTATTTCGTCGAGAGGCAAATGACGAAACACCCTCTGTTTCATCGAGTGGTTATTGGCGAAACACATCATGTTCCGTCAGGCCGTTTTATAGTTTAAATAGTTAAGTCTTTCAACAAGTTCCATATTATATCACCAAGCACATAAACATGTAACAATCACAATACGTTTGTCATAACACAGCGTGTATAGTTACAAAGCAAACCAGTCAATTAAGTAAACAATCAAATAGTCAACATGCAATACATGCGAATAGGGAATCTTGGAAACTCGAGTTGTCACATTATCCCCAACTTAAAAGAAATTTCGTCCCGAAATTTAGCATGCGGTTACTGAGGAAGCTAGGTAAGTTGTATCGTTTACTGGTTTTCCTGGGGTGTCACATCATCCCCCCGTTGATTTGGAATTTCGTCCCGAAATTCTGTAGTAGCTTCAGCCTCAGTAGTGGTTGCATTGTTTTCGAACAACTGGGGATATTTGAGTTCTATTTGGTCTTCTCGTTCCCAGGTATACTCTGGGCCACGACGGGAGTTCCAACGAACTCGAACAAGAGGTATTCTGGTGTTCTTGAGGACCTTAACATCCCTGTCCATGATTTCAACTGGTTCCTCGACGAAATGCAACTGTTCGTCGATAGTGAGCTCCTTCAAAGGAACTATGAGGGTCTCATCTGACAGACACTTCTTCAGATTCGACACGTGGAAAACGTTGTGAACTGCACTGAGTTCAGCTGGTAAGTTCAGTCTGTAGGCCACTTTGCCTATTTTCTCTATGACTTCGAAAGGTCCGACGTATCGTGGGTTAAGTTTGCCTCGTTTTCCAAAACGAACCACACCCTTCCAGGGTGAGACTTTGAGTAGTACCCGCTCCCCAACCTGGAGCTCGAGTGGTTTCCTGCCCTTGTCGGCGTAGCTTTTCTGACGGTCACGAGCTGCCGCCATTCGTTGTCGTATTTGAGCAATCTTTTCAGTAGTATCAACTACAAGTTCTGGACCTGTGATCTGACTATCCCCCACCTCTGCCCAACAAAGAGGTGACCGGCATTTACGCCCGTACAATGCCTCAAATGGAGCAGCTTTAATGCTGGTGTGGTAGCTGTTGTTGTACAAAAATTCCACAAGTGGCAGATGTCTTTCCCACCCATTGCCAAAGTCAATTACACACGGCCGAAGCATGTCTTCTAGAGTTTGAATGGTGCGCTCAGACTGCCCATCCGTCTGAGGATGATAAGCTGTGCTCATGTCTAAACGAGAGCCGAAAGATTTGTGCATTGCTTGCCACAGTTCTGAAGTAAAACGTGCGTCACGATCAGAGATAATAGAGGTTGGCACCCCGTGCCTTGAAACCACTTCTTTTAAGTAGATGTATGCTAAGGTAGAGAACTTGTCTATTTCCTTAATAGTCAGGAAGTGTGCAGACTTAGTGAGTCGATCCACGATCACCCAAATAGTGTCATTTCCGCGCTGAGATCTAGGTAGGCCAGTAACAAAATCCATGGAAATTTGCTCCCATTTCCATTGTGGTATCTCAGGTTGTTGGAGTGGGCCTGAAGGTTTCTGATATTCCGCTTTGACTCTTGCACAAGTCAAACACTTGCTAACGTAAGTTGCTATGTGAGCTTTCATGCTAGGCCACCAATATGTAGTTCTGAGGTCGTGGTACATCTTATCCGAACCAGGATGTACTGAGTAGCGAGACTTATGAGCTTCATCCATTACAAGCTCGCGTAAGTTGCCGTAGAGTGGGACCCAAATGCGTCATGTTACATAGTAGGCGCCGTCTGCCTTTTGTTCTAACCGTTGCCTTGAGCCGCGTAGAGCTTCAGCCCTAACATTTTCTGGTTTCAATGCTTCTTCCTGAGCATCTCGTATCTGGGCAGGAAGACTAGACTGAATAGTGAGTTGCAACGCTCGTACACGCCTAGGTGTAGTATCCTTTCGACTGAGGGCGTCGGCTACCACATTGGCTTTGCCCGGATGGTACTTTATAGCACATTCGTAATCGTTTAGTAACTCGACCCATCGACGTTGTCGCATGTTCAACTCTTTCTGCATGAAGATATGCTCGAGACTCCTGTGATCAGTGTAGATGGTGCACTTGGTGCCATACAGGTAATGTCGCCATATCTTGAGCGCAAAAACAACAGCTCCCAGCTCTAAATCATGTGTAGTGTAATTCCGTTCGTGAATCTTAAGTTGGCGCGAAGCATAAGCAATGACTTTATCCCGTTGCATCAACACACATCCAAGACCTTGGATAGATGCGTCGCAGTAGACTACAAAATCATCCGTGCCTTCAGGCAACGAGAGGATAGGTGCACTACAAAGTCTATCCTTTAAGTGTTGAAACGCTGTTTCCTGTGTATTACCCCAACGGTAAGCAACACCTTTCTGTGTCAGTAGTGTAAGCGGCTGTGCAATCTTTGAGAAGTCTTTGATGAACCGTCTGTAATAACCCGCCAAACCCAAGAATTGGCGTATTTCGGTTGGTGTGTGAGGTGCAGGCCAGTTCTTGATCGAATCTACCTTGGATGGATCAACATGAATCCCATCCTTGTTTACCACGTGGCCTAGAAAGTGGACTTCACGAAGCCAGAAGTCGCATTTTGAAAACTTGGCGTACAGTTGTTCCGTTCGAAGAAGTTCCAAAATAAGTCGTAAATGATGCTCGTGTTCCTCCCGACTCTTCGAATAGATCAGGATGTCATCGATGAAGACAATAACAAACTTGTCAAGATAAGGTTTGCACACCCTGTTCATAAGATCCATGAAAACCGCAGGCGCGTTCGTTAGCCCGAATGGCATGACCAAAAACTCGTAATGACCGTAGCGAGTTCTGAATGCTGTTTTGGAGACGTCCTCGTCCCGGACTCTCAGTTGATGATAGCCTGACCTCAGATCAATCTTCGAGTAATAGCTCGACCCTTGAAACTGGTCGAATAAGTCGTCAATGCGTGGAAGAGGATAGCGATTCTTCACAGTCACCTTGTTCAGTTCGCGGTAATCTATGCACATGCGGAAGGTACCGTCCTTCTTCTTCACAAATAACACTGGAGCTCCCCAGGGCGAAGAGCTAGGACGTATGAAACCTTTTTCCAAGAGTTCTTGCAATTGCTTAGACAGTTCTTCCAGTTCAGTTGGAGCTAAGCGATAAGGTGCTCGAGCTATGGGTGCTGCTCCTGGAGATAGCTCGATCTGAAATTCGACCTGGCGATGAGGCGGTAACCCAGGTAACTCTTCAGGAAACACTTGAGGAAAGTCGCGTACAACAGGAATATCCTCTAACTCCTTCTCTTTCGTCGATGCATCTGTAACGAGTGCCAAAATAGTTGTGTGCCCCTTACGTAAACACTTCTGAGCTTTCAAGAAGGAGATGATGCCACTCACGACACCACTCTCGTCGCCTTGAACTTTGAGAGGTTCATTTCCAGTACGGGGAATGCGAATAATCTTCTCCTTGCATAGGATCTCTGCTTGTTGTTGGGATAACCAATCCATACCAATGACGATGTCGAAACTACCCAGAGTTATAGGAATGAGATCGATAGAGAAAATCTGACCAGCGAGGATAAGATTATAACCCTGAACTATGTGTGTGGCCTCTAGACTTTTACCGTTAGCTAACTCTACGACATGTTTGGTGTTCAAAAGTGTTGGTGCGCGTTTAAGCATTTGACTAACTTTCAGAGACATATAACTGGTATCCGCACCCGAATCAAATAATACAGTAACATAAAAGTCGTCGAGAAGAAACATACCCATAACCACATTAGGATCGTTCCTTGCATCACCCTGACCAATCACAAATGCACGACCCCTAGCACCATTGTTGTTGTTGTTTCCCCCATTTTTGTTCCCATTGCCCTGATTATTGTTGTTGTCGTTGTTCTGGTTTCGGTTTAACTGGGGGCAGTGTCTCTTGAAGTGACCTTCTGCACCACAATGAAAACATCCCTTGTTACCCTGTTGTTGGTTCTGCTGTGGTTGCTGCTGCTGCTGATTCTGAGTTACAGGTCGTGGGCTCCTACAATCCTTGGCCTCATGACCCATCTTGAGACACCTCTGACAGCGACCCTTGTTGCACTGGCCACTGTGGTGTCTGTTACAATTGTTGCACCTTGGGTGATTTCCTTGGTATCTTTTCTGCCCCTGACTACCAGAGGATTGCTGACCCGGACTCTGGTAGTCATTAGTCTTGCGCTGCTGCTGTGCTTGAGACTGAACGGTAGTTGAACCCCTGCTGGAATCACCATCCCATTTCCGCTTATTGTCACTGGGAGTAGCAGGAGTAGCTGAAGTGGTAGCGGTAGTAGTAGCACTGATACGTTTAGGCAGCCTGTTCTGTTCCACTGCCTGGTCGGTGAGGCGATGAGCTAACTTGACGATCTGCTGAATGGTGCCAAGATTCGCTGAGGTTACATGACTTTGAATCTCCGGCACTAGACCCTTGAGATACAGCTCGATACGCTTAATGGGAGGGTCTACCATAGTGGGACACAGAATAGCCAACTCATTCGATCTTTTGGTGTACGCTTCAATTTCCAATCCCGTCATCTGCAAATTGTAAAACTCTACCTCCAGCTTATGAATGTCATCACGGCTACAGTATTCCTCTTTGATCAACTCCTTGAAATCGTTCCAGGGTGTGGCGTTGGCAACTGCCAACCCTAACATCTGAACTTGCGCCTTCCACCAAGTCAGTGCAAGACCTTCCAGAGTACCAGTGGCGTACTTCACCCTGCGAGCCTCAGGGCATTCACACATCTTAAATACTGACTCAAGCTTTTCAAACCAATGGAGGAGTCCAACTGCTCCTTCCGTGCCACTGAAAGTAGTAAGACGACAGTCCATGAAAGTCTTGAAGGTGCAAACAGGTGGTTGGCCTGTTCTGTATAAGAATCAGGACAAGGTTAAACACAAGAGTTGGATTAGGAGTGTAGGATCTAAAGATCCTAGTGTGAGTTACAACTGCAGGGTATATGTTAGGGGAGGATTTTCTAACAATTAGTGATCCTTACTTGTTATCCTAATTAATGATCCTTACTTCTGTGACAGATAGTGATCCTTAGAAGAGCTTCAGGATCAGGATCATGGATCACCTTGAGGATCCTCATACTAACGATTGTTTGTTTATGTTTCGTATTATTTTGCAGGAGTAACAAGCTTGACTTGGTCTTGGCAACGTTACTATGGAATATTCCACGGGTATTTCGCACACGTTTGACTGGAAATGGACGTTGTGGAGAACGTGGGAGCTTGGCACAAAAGTCGGATAGTTTGTTAGCATAGTTAACTTCTATTTTTAAAGGGGTGACGAGCTAGAATTTAGAACACTTAGCCATTTTCAGCTACACACACTCTCGTACAATCGCACTCTTGAAGTTCTCGACAAACACTTAACAGTTTCACACACTTTTACACATTTCACCATAGTGATCCTTGTACCTAGCTCGTTACTATCCGAAGTTGTAAACATTTATTGATTTATTTGAGCTTGGTGATCGGTAGTTTCCATCACCCGGGGTTTTTTGTGCCGGAGATCAATTCTTGATCAAGGGCTTTTTCCCCGTATAAATCCTTGTGTCGTTTGTGCAATTTACATTGAAGTGATCCTTATCATTGTTCCACATTTTAAGCATCATACCCCGTAACTAAGAGTTTGGTTGCATTATCCTCATTAGATTTTTTGACCAAAACAGTTTGGCGCCCACCGTGGGGCAATTGGTGCTTCATTCCTAAGAAGTTTTTTTGTTGGTGATCATTCCGGTTCATTGCATACAAATACATGGCTTCATCATTGAAGAATACCTCTACTGCAATGTCTGCGGTCAATTCGTCTCAGGGCATTCCACCTTTGCCTCCACCACCTGCTGGATCTCATAAAAATGCTGAGAAGAAAACAACTCCCATTTTCTCCAAACCTCCAACTTCTTCTGCTTCTTACACTCCCACTACTAGTGACATGTTTACTTTGATTTTGCAGATGAAGGATCATATACAGCAACAGGATAAGACCAATGAAAGAATTCTCAAAGAAATCGGAGATCTCAAGAAACAAAAGAAAACGGCAGAGGATCATTCCCCACTGATGCCCAGATCTTTGAATTTTGATACTCCGGTGATTACTTCTCAGCCATCAGTGGTTCCAGATGTTCAATATGTGGGTGGACCAAAAGGAGTGCACTACGGAACAACAACAGTGACCCAGGCATCGGGTTCATATTTCCAGCCAGCAGGATCCTATCCTCAGCATATGGGATCCCTCATGAATTCAGGAGGATACTCAGGAGCGCAGCAGATTCAAGGATCTTCCTTTGTTCCAGGATCATTCCAGGTTCAAGGATCCTCCTTTGTTCCAGGATCATCCCAGGTTCAAGGATCCTCCATTGTTCCAGGATCATCCCAGGTTCAAGGATCCTCCTTTGTTCCAGGATCATCCCAGGTTCAAGGATCCTCCATTGTTCCAGGATCATTCCAGGTTCAAGGATCCTCCTTTGTTCCAGGATCATCCCAGGTTCAAGGATCCTCCTTTGTTCCAGGATCGTCCCAGTTTCAGGGATCCTTCCAGATGCCAGGATCCTTGAGGAGTTTGCAATCAGGAAGTTCCGACATCCATCAAGGGGATTTTATTCCAATGCAGACCAATGCTTCTACTGGTCCTTCAATCATTCCAGAGCCCCAACAATATGGATTAACATCCATTCTTCCTAATTTGAATCCAATGGGAGGTAACACTTTTAATAATTCTTATACTACTAACCATGGCCTTATGTAGGATCCAGGTATCAATTATGCCATGGCCAGAGAATTGCAAAAGTTGAAGGATATGATATCAAGTGTTCCAGGAGTGGTCAAACCTATCCCAGAAATTGCAGATGGGAGCCACAAGATATCTCGTTTTGCACCACCAATATGTGATGCTGAGATACCCAAGAGGTTCCATGTGCTAACCATGAAGCTGTATGATGGTTCGACGGATCCTGAAGAACACATAGCACAATACAGGGAGAGGATGGAGATCAATCCAATCCCAGAAAGGTTAAAGGAAGCATGCCTGTGCAAGGGATTCGGATCCACTCTTACTGGATCAGCTCTCAAATGGCTGCTAAGTCTTCCCCCCCTACTCTATTACCTCATTTGCTAATCTAGTTAACCTATTTAATAATCAGTTTTCTTGTAGTAGAAAATTTGAACGATTAACTAGTGATCTATATAGGATAACCCAGGGTCATAATGAATCATTAAGGGATTACATTACCAAATTTAGTAAAGAATCCTTAGACATTCCCAACTTGGATATAGCCATGGCTGTTGAGGCCTTCAAAATGGGATTGCTTAGGGATTCATTGTTCTATGATGATCTTGTTATGACACCATGCAGGAACCTAGATGAGGTAAGAACCCGGGCACTCAGGTTCATCCGGCTAGAGGACGATAAGAGGATCCAGGAAAGACTAGCAGGATCCTCAAAACAAGAGAAGCAAGGATCCTCGTTCAAGAACAACAAGTTCAGATCCTATAACAGATCTGATAACCAGAATGTGCACGTTGTTGATCAGGAAGAGGATGATGAGGATTATCCTCCAATCTCTGAATATTGCTTTTCTGTTGATAACAATGAACTAATCCTTGCGGTGCAGAATCTAGGTGATAAAGCTAGATGGCCCAGAAAAAATGATAGACTAACTGCAACCAGAGATAAATCAAAGTGGTGTGCATACCATGAAGATTTTGGGAATCTCACAGAAGAATGCATTGCACTAAGAAAGGAAATTGGATACTTGTTGAGCAAGGGGCATCTAAAAGAATTGTTGGGTAGAAAAAAGTCTAGGACTCAGGATCCTGAAAGGATCCCTGAGAAAGCTCCGACCCTCCAGCAGACGCACAAGTAATAAACTTTATTTCTGGAGGATCAGACATTTGTGGCACATCCTTCTCAGCAGCTAAAAGGCATGCAAAGGAAACTAAAATGGATAATGGAGAAAGACCCGTTCGAACATCAAGTGTCTCCGAAGGAAAAGTTATAACATTTGATGAGGATGATCGTGTTGATATCCAGGATCCTCATCACGATGGCTTAGTTATTACTCTTTTCATTTCTAACCAATTTGTCCGCAGGATCCTTATAGACGGAGGAAGCTCAGTAAACATTATCCAGCTCGTTGTTCTAAAGAAGATGGGTATCCCTGAATCAGATATCATACCAAGATCCTCCGTGCTCGTAGGATTTAGTTGCGAAACTAAGAATACCCTGGGGGACATTAAGCTCCCAATATACATCGAAGGCCTACATTCTGATCAAAAATTTTGTGTTATTGACTGTTTATCTTGTTGTAATGTTATCCTTGGCAGGCCCTGGATACACGATATGAAGGCAGTCCCATCAACTTACCATCAATGTGTGAAGCTCCCTAGTCCTTGGGGAATAGTCAAGATTGATAGTGATCAGCAGGAGGCTAAGAATTGCTATACTTCATCGATGAAACCAGCCTCGAAGTCAAGGGAGCAATAGCAATCAAAGTATCCTCCAAGGGATGTCTTGGAGGCAAGAGAGCAGGATGTGGTAGAAATCCTCATGGATCCTCATGGTCCTGAATCCAAAATCTATATCGGATCAGGGATCCTTGGCGAAATGAAAGAAGACCTCATATCCTTCCTCAAAAGGAGAAAGACTACCTTTGCATGGAAACACGAAGACATTACAGGTATATCTAAAGATGTAATCACTCACAAACTTGGCATTGATAGGTCCTTCAAACCGATCCATCAAAAGAGAAGAAAGTTTGCACCGGAAAGAAATGCCATTATCCAGGAAGAGGTAGAGAAATTGCTCCGGGCAGGTATGATTAGAGAGGTCAAGTATCCAAGATGGTTGGCCAATGTGGTTGTTGTTCAAAAGAAAAACGGAAAGTGGAGGGTATGTGTCGATTTTACAGATTTAAATAAGGCATGTCCCAAGGATCCTTTCCCATTACCCCACATTGACTCCATGGTGGATGCAACTGCGGGTCATGAACTGTTAACTTTTATGGATGCTTCATATGGATTTCAACAAATCCAAATGGAACCATCCGATCAAGAGGATACAGCCTTCATGACTCCAACTGGTATATACTGCTATATTGCTATGTCGTTCGGACTAAGAAATGCAGGTGCAACATATCAAAGGCTGGTGAATATGATGTTCAAGGATCAGATTGGACAAACTATGGAGGTTTACATAGACGATATGGTGGTAAAATCAATAAAGGCTGAGGATCACCTAAGGGACTTGGAGGAAGCATTCGATATCCTTGACAAATATAACATGAAACTTAATCCTTCAAAATGTCACTTTGGTGTTAAAGCAGGTAAATTCTTAGGATATATGGTGACAAAGAGAGGCATTGAAGCTAGCCCGGAACAAATCAAAGCAATAGTGAACATCAAATCTCCGGCCAATGCTAAGGATGTCCAAAGGCTAACAGGCAGGATAGCAGCTTTGAACAGATTTATATCCAAATCCTCCGAGAAGTGCAAAGAATTCTATGATATCCTAAGGAAGAACAAGAAATTTGAGTGGACCGAGAAGCATGAAAATGCCTTAAGAGCTCTCAAAGATTACCTATCCTCAGCCCCGGCTTTGATGAAACCGGAAAAAGGCGATGTGCTATCCTTGTATCTTGCAGTATCCTCAAAAGCAGTAAGTGCGGTCCTTGTTAAGGATCATGAAGGTACACAACATCCTGTCTATTATGTAAGTAAAAGTTTACTTGATGCCGAATCCAGGTATTCACACCTTGAAAAGCTTATTCTTGCATTAATTATGGCATCTACTAAGTTGAGACATTATTTTGAAACTCATGTTATTGTTGTTAAAACTAATTTTCCAATTAAGAATGTCCTCAGAAAACCAGAGATGTCAGGAAGGATGGCTAAGTGGGCAGTGAAGCTTAGTGCCTATGATATAAGATATGAGCCTAGGACAGCCATCAAATCCCAAGCATTAGCCGACTTTGTGGCTGATTTCAGTAGTGATTTACAAAAAGAAGCTGAGTTAGAAGTCCAGCAGCTACAGGAGACCAAGGATCCTTGGATACTCTATACTGACGGATCCTCAAATGTAAAAGGCACAGGGCTTGGAATACTACTAAAATCGCCACAGGGGGACATAATACCCCACTCTATAGCTTGTGAGTTCCAAACCACTAACAATGAGGCTGAATGTGAAGCCTTAATTGCTGGTTTGCAAATTGCTAAGCATATGGGGATAAGGTATCTTGAGGTACATGTAGATTCATTGTTAATTACAAACCACTTTAATGGGTCCTATGCTGTTAAAGGTGAAAAGCTAACCAAATATTTAGAGATAGTCAAAAAATTGGCACTCTCTTTTGTTTCCTTTAGTTTGACACAGGTACCAAGGGAAGAAAATACAGAAGCTGATGCATTGGCTAACTTAGGATCATCTTTGAAGATCCCGGAGGATATCAAGATCCCTATTATCCATATCCTGACCCCGGCTATCGAGGATCATGTGGCTATGGAGATAGGAAGGAATTCTGCAATTATCCCTAGTGAGGATACTCAATCCTATTCAGGATCAGGATCATGGATCTCACCAATCATGAGATACTTACAACATGGAGAGATTCCTACAGGAGAAAACCCTAGGGCTTTCAAAATTAAGGTATCTCAATTCACAATTTTAAATAATATGTTGTATAAACGATCTCTTGCAGGACCATACTTGAGATGCATTGAGGATCCTGAAATCCAAGAAGTTTTAAAAGACTTCCATGAAGGAGATTGTGGAAACCACACTGGGGGCAGGGGATTATTCTCAAGGATCCTGAGGACAGGATACTACTGGCCAACCATGAAAAGAGATGTTGTGGAGTATGCTAAGAGATGTGATCCTTGTCAGAGACACAGCAATATCCTTCATCAACCAGCTGAATTATTGCATCCTATATCCTCCTCTTGGCCATTTATGAGATGGGGTATGGATATAGTTGGTAAGCTCCCTAAGGCACCTGGTGGAAAAGTGTTCATGCTAGCTATGACTGATTACTTCTCCAAGTGGATAGAGGCTGAAGCTTTTTCCCAAGTCAGAGAAAAGGAAGTTATATCCTTCATTAAAAGAAATATTATAACTAGATTTGGAATTCCTTCTGAAATTATATGTGATAATGGTTCCCAATTTATTGGGGGCAGAACCACTAACTTTTGTGACAGCTGGGGGATTAAGATGATAACATCAACACCAGTCCACCCACAAGCTAATGGTCAAGCAGAATCATCCAACAAGATCATCATTAACAATTTGAAGAAGAAGCTAGGATCCAAGAAAGGGAAATGGGCAGAAGAACTACCTTATGTGCTTTGGGCTGATAGGACAACCCCTAAGAATGCTACTGGTCAAACGCCATTCTCTTTGGTATTTGGGGCAGAATCAGTGATCCCAACAGAAATGGTGGTTCCAACTGCTAGAACAAGTACCCGTGATCCTGAGGAAAATGATGAGAACTTGGCTCAAGACCTGGATACTATTGAAGAAATCAGGGATCTGGCTAGGATAAGGATGGCCAGTTATCAACAAAGAATGGCTGGTGCCTACAACAAAAATGTCAGGATCAGGAAGTTTCAAGTTGGAGATATGGTATTGAGGAAAGCATTTCAGAATACCACCAATCCTGCTGATGGAAAATTGGCTCCAAAATGGGAAGGCCCTTATTTGATTGAAGCTGAAGCAGGAAAGGGGGCATATAGATTGCTAACCATGGAAGGTGATTTGCTACCAAGAGCTTGGAATGTTGTCCACTTGAAGAAATATTTCATGTGAGCAGGATCCTCATGGCACAGATGATCCTTACGTTAGGGGTATCCTTGAAGGATCCTTAAAGTATCGGTGATCCTTACTTTGGTAATATCCTAATCTTGAACTATTTCATTTCTTTATTTTCTCATATAAGGATAAGGATCATGTGTCCTTTATCCATCTCTCACGTGATTTTAAGTTTTGAAAGTTCAGGTATCCTTAGCAAAATATTGGTTATCTGCAGAAGCAATCCATTCCTTGGGTTTGACCCCAGTTATTTGGGCTTGACCCCAGTTCCGGCTGTAGCGCATGATGATCCTAGTATAGTTCAAGGCAGTGGGACCAGTACTCGCTTTAGGGGCTGATAATTCCATTGTACTGGCTATACCTAGGATCCTACGTATAATGGTAGACGTACCATACATCCGTTCCTAAGGTTTCTAACGTTTTCACGTTAGCTAAGGTTTTGGCATTTTCATGTCACTAAGTTTGGATAGTCGCCAGTTAGGGCCATACTCCAGTTTACATACGATCCTTGGGCTTGTCCCCAGTTATCCTTGGGCTTGTCCCCAGTTATCCTTGGGCTTGTCCCCAGTTATCCTTGGGCTTGTCCCCAGTTGCTAACTCTTATCTTATATTGGCTTAGTCCCAAGTTATGCTCTATTTCAGGTCCTTGAACATAAGCAACTAGGGATCCTTGATCCTTACTTCTCTCTAAGGTTTATCTTATAGTTATCCTGATTATGGTTAGGAACCTAACTTGGATCCTCAGGTATGATCCTTAACTATTTTTAATTCTATTCATTGTTTATTTGAATAACCCTTAAAATTTGACAACTAAACTTATGATCCTTAAAATATATTGCTTTTTGGGATTCTTTAACTATAGGATATTTGATCATGGATCATGTCCTAGATATTTTCAATCTGACTTATTCAAAATTGTTTATTCAATAAGTGTACATCAAAACAATTGAGAATTAAAGAGAAAAAAAGGATAACAATACAAGATAAGCGACAAAAGGTTAAGATTTTATTTATTAACAAAAGACTAGCCCTTAAAAGGTTGTCAAAATTACCTACCCCGAGCATCTACGAGCAATACGTGGCCCATCCGCTGGGGTAGGTAAAGGGTGTCCATGATAATAGGTTCAAAAGTAGTGCAGGAATATAAAGGCGGCAGGATCACAATGGCTTCATCCCCCAAACAGAGGATCCCTCCACCATTCGCAATCCTGCCTATTGTCCAAAGGATCATACATGATCCTTAATCCTAAAAACTATTGTTCAGTACAAACCATCAAATTGTTCAACAAAACAACCATCAAACTAAAAAAATTGGGCTCCGGCTATGTCTAGAAGTTTCCATCATCGCCCAATCATGCATCCTAAACCTTCCCTGCATCACCACCTCCGGCTCCACTTGCTTCACCACCTTCACCCTTGCCTCCAGCCTCAATCGCCAAAACTTCCTCAGCCTCTTCATCATCTTCAAGATCAGCCAACCTTGCTTTCCAGCCCTCAACATCCCAGCTGCTTCTGTCGAAGTTAGGATCTTGAGCTTCCTGGGCCATCTTCAATTTTGTCTGATACATTGTGATGGCAGCAGAGACCTTTGCACCTTCTATGAGATCATGCTTTTCATAGTCAAGGTCGATCAGAAGTTTAGCCGTCTTAGTCTTGGCATCTTGGAGTTCCTTCTGAAGATCAGCAATTTTGAGGTCCTTTAGCACTGCAACTTGTTGGAGGTCAGCAATCTTCTTATCCTGCTCCTCGACGCTTCCCACATAGTCCTCAATTTCAGCGAATTTCTGCAAAGGGGATAAAAGATAAGGTCAGGACCAAGTGATCCTCAAATCAACAGGATATATCAGCAGGATATTCCAGCAGGATATACAAGCAGATACAGTGATCCTTACATCATTGAAGTACTCGAGGAATTGGTGACGGATCAGAGGCAGACCCTGTAGATCCTCAGCCTCAGAGGTTTTCCTCTTCTTGCCACCCCTTCCTTTAGTGGGTGCCTTGGGAATGGAGATGCTAGGACTGGTAGTGGACCTCTTCTTCCTGGGTCTAACAGTATCAAGGTCAGCCGTGTCGAATTGAGAAGCATGCTTGGTGGATTTTCCAGCACCTACACAACCAAAACAAGATAAGTATCTTTACTACATTTATGTTTCACTATTTATTTAAATTTTTAAACAAAGATACTTACTTGACATCGTGACAGAGCCTGAGGATACCTCCTGAGAATCCTGGGTGGTTGTCTTGAAAGATCTTGTTTCAGGATCAAGTTTCTTGAAAGCGATGAGTCTCTCTTTGGCAGCAGGAGACAGTCTGAGGTGTGAAACGGTGATAGCTGCATAACAAGAAAGCAAAAGTATATAAGTGATCCTTATATCAAAAGAAAGTTCTCTGGTGATCCTTCTCAGGATCCTCCACCCTACCATGGGTAGCCCATTTCCTGGGTAGATCCTTCCCATCAGAGATAGAATCTCTCTTGACGAAAAAGAAACGTCGCTTCCAATTAGCATCATTCCTGGTAGCTTTGAAGATCGGGTGTTCCTCACCAGGTTTATGTTTAAACAAATAACGATGAGAACCAAAGGTAGTAAGATCATACAGCTCTCCCAGCTCTGACATTCCTAGGTCTATCCCTTCCTGCTCGATGATCCTTTCAAGGGTATACAAAACCCTCCAGATCATCGGCATGGCTTGGATATACGAGATGCCGGTTAGGGAAAAGAAAGATTGGGTGAAGGCTGGAAAAGGATATGTATAGCCTATGGTGAACGGAGTGACAGGAAAAGCAACCCAGTTGTCGGAGATATGATCACTCAGGGCATTGGGATCAAAAGATTTAAATACGGTGTCTGCCGGGAAGCAGTGGCGGATCCTATCAATCTGTGCATCGTTGAAACAGCAGCGTTCTTTTATGGAATCTTCGATGATCCCCTGGCTTTTCAGTGGGTTGTTTTTCGGATGATCCTTAGCTGGGGAGTTCCGGAGCAACATCTTTGATAGAATGGTGGAAAGAAACGGAAAACAGAGCAAAAGAAGGAAGAAGATGAAGAGAGAATACCTGTTTATCTTCGGATGCAGTTATAAAGGGAGTATCTCTGAAATTTAAATGCAATCGATCCTATCTATATCTCCTATTTATAATCATGATTGTGCAGGGTTGTCACTTCTGTGACGTCATGGTTGCAACGGATAGTTCTACAATAACGGCTATATTTCCGATAGTTAGTTGCGGATAAGATCAAGAAAATATAATTCGCTCATTTTTACATATCACTCCTTATATTTTGGGGGCAATTGTTAGGGGAGGATTTTCTAACAATTAGTGATCCTTACTTGTTATCCTAATTAATGATCCTTACTTCTGTGACAGATAGTGATCCTCAGAAGAGCTTCAGGATCAGGATCATGGATCACCTTGAGGATCCTCATACTAACAATTGTTTGTTTATGTTTCGTATTATTTTGCAGGAGTAACAAGCTTGACTTGGTCTTGGCAACGTTACTATGGAATATTTCACGGGTATTTCGCACACGTTTGACTGGAAATGGACGTTGTGGAGAACGTGGGAGCTTGGCACAAAAGTCGGATAGTTTGTTAGCATAGTTAACTTCTATTTTTAAAGGGGTGACGAGCTAGAATTTAGAACACTTAGCCATTTTCAGCTACACACACTCTCGTACAATCGCACTCTTGAAGTTCTCGACAAACACTTAACAGTTTCACACACTTTTACACATTTCACCATAGTGATCCTTGTACCTAGCTCGTTACTATCCGAAGTTGTAAACATTTATTGATTTATTTGAGCTTGGTGATCGGTAGTTTCCATCACCCGGGGTTTTTTGTGCCGGAGATCAATTCTTGATCAAGGGCTTTTTCCCCGTATAAATCCTTGTGTCGTTTGTGCAATTTACATTGAAGTGATCCTTATCATTGTTCCACATTTTAAGCATCATACCCCGTAACTAAGAGTTTGGTTGCATTATCCTCATTAGATTTTTTGACCAAAACAGTATACCTCCTGCTTGTGCAGCTGCAAGTGCCGCAGCAACTTGTTCGTTAATGAGAGCCGTCAACTGGGCTTGTGTCATGTTGATACGTCCAGCCATGATCTTCATAGCAAATATAACATAAGTAAGAGAGGTTCGCGAATAGTGCGATGACAGAAGAGAGTGAGCACACAAGTATTCTCAAGCCATAGGGGTTATGTGTATCTAAGCATACCATGAGCAAAGTTCTATGTAATTCTAGCAAGTAGGCAATAAAACATATACCATATTACCTAGAATGTTGAGTCTTGCACGTGGAGCGAGGCGTCGTTGTGGATCGTTGAGCATTGTACAGGTTATAG
Source organism: Helianthus tuberosus (assembly GCA_030545235.1). Lineage (NCBI taxonomy): Eukaryota > Viridiplantae > Streptophyta > Magnoliopsida > Asterales > Asteraceae > Helianthus > Helianthus tuberosus. The sequence continues at coordinate 7,321,034 of CM060452.1, forward strand.
TCTGGTTTTAATAAAAACGTTTTCCCCTTATTAAAACCGAGTTCTCTATAACCAATGGCTCTGATACCAATCTGTCACACCCCCAAATTCCACACGCGGAGTACCACCGCTTGGAGGCGTGACTGACCAGGATCAAGCCACCAATCATATTGAACATATAAGTAAATAGTAAATGTCATTCATCAATACGATAGGTGTTTTCCAAAACCAAACATAATCAAGTGTGTAGCGGAAGCAATAATGTAAAAACCCAACATAAGTATTAAGTTGAAATGTCATAAAAGAGTTTATCATAACATCCACAATCCGTGCCCACAACGACTGCGCCTCCCGTGCAAGCTCCAAGAGTACCTATGGTCCTGCAAGGCATGTAACAGAAAGTCAACAACTAGTTGAGCGAGTTCACAGTAAGTAAGTAAGTTGAATAGGTTCAACTGGTGGGGGCTTCCCATGTTTGTATGCACTATTAGTGGGGGCTTCCCATGTTTGTATGTACTAGACGAGTTGTACCATAAGTGTTCTTCCTAATCCGAGAACAGGATTGCGTATGTGGTTTACGTAGGCTTTACGTAAGTGCCCTTCACAACCCGAGGACAGTGGTACGCGGGGGTTTACGTAGGTTTTACGTAAGTGTCCTTCCTGACCCCGGAAGACAGTAGCATGTGTGTGTTTACGTAGGTTTTACGTAAGTGTCCCTCGAAACCTGAGGACAGTGGTAAGTACTTGTTTACGTAGGTTTTACGTAAGTGCCCTGCTTAACCCGAGGACGATGGTAGATAGTCTAGTAGCCGTGTAAGTACGAGTAATTGTTAAATCCCATCATTCAACCCATTCCCAATCCCCGGGAATCCCATGCCTTGGTAAGAGTGTGAACTCACCTTGGTTTGCTCAGTATGCTAAGTATGTGCTCACAGTTAATCAATCACGTCCTAAAGTACGCATGTGTACATAATCAGTTCTCATTCACGGAGTTCACGTATAAGTATAATCACAGTGGACAATGCATTAATATTCATCGAGTAGCACATTGCACGTATTCAATGATCATACCAGTCATGCGAGTCACTTAACAGCAGTTAACTAACTCAGTTAACTTTAACAGAATTAAGCTAAGTTTACTGTGCAGTTTACCCTTTCGACGAAACACCCTTGCTTCGTCTTTAACACCCTTCGACGAAACACCCTTTGTTTCGTCATGATACCCTTGACGAAACACATTCGTTTCGTCGTGTTCGTTTCGTCAAGTTGTCTGTTACGCCGTTTTATCAGTTACACAAAAACCCTAATCATCGGTTCATCATCCGGTAATCATACAATCATCATCACACAGCAAGCAACATACAGAAACATACAGTAATCATTGAGTCAAAAGCACGGATTCCCATACTTAACATACGACCGACAAGAACATCGGACCCATTCACATACAATCACGGTACTAGATTCAGTATCATCAGTTAATTTTATTTCCTCGGTCAACATTCTATTCGGTTTGACAACCACATGCATCATGCTTAAGCATTAATCAGTTCGTCAAGATCATAACATCCATCGTTAATCATTGCCGATAAACCCTATTCTATACCAAGCGATTAACAAGAAATCATGATAGTCACGTATTCACATCCATTCCAGAAATCAAACAAGCATATACACAACATATAACGAATACTCAAAACATCAATGAAACCGAGTTAACGAACACGCACTAACCGAGATGAAAGAAACGATGAGTTGATCGTTAAAGGGCTTGGGGAAACACACACAGCTGCCATCACACTTGGGAGAGTTTTAGGGTTTCAGATTGTTAAAACGTGTGAAACTGAACTCGTTTCCCGTAAATATACACGAAACAGCGTTCTGGGCCCTTAATGGGCTTCGCGTAATAATGGGCCGGCGAAACAGCCTGTTTCGTCGAGAGGCAAATGACGAAACACCCTCTGTTTCGTCGAGTGGTTATTGGCGAAACACATCCTGTTCCGTCGGGCCGTTTTATAGTTTAAATAGTTAAGTCTTTCAACAAGTTCCATATTATATCACCAAGCACATAAACATGTAACAATCACAATACGTTTGTCATAACACAGCGTGTATAGTTACAAAGCAAACCAGTCAATTAAGTAAACAATCAAACAGTCAACGTGCAATACATGCGAATAGGGAATCTTGGAAACTCGAGTTGTCACATCTATCCTGGATCCTTTTTTCATCCTCTAGGCGGATGAACCTAAGGGCCCTGGTTCTTACTTCATCAAGATTCCTGCAAGGTGTCATTACAAGATCATCATAGAATAATGAATCCCTAAGTAATCCCATTTTAAAGGCTTCTACAGCCGTAGCAATATCCAAGTTAGGAATATCTAAGGATTCTTTACTAAACTTAGTGATGTAATCTCTAAGTGATTCATTTTGACCTTGTGTTACCCTATATAGATCACTAGTTAATCGTTCAAACTTTCTACTACAAGAGAATTGACTATTAAACAAATTAACTAGATTAGCAAATGAAGTAATAGAGTAAGGGGGAAGACTTAGCAGCCATTTAAGAGCAGATCCTGTGAGTGTGGATCCAAATCCCTTGCATAGACATGCTTCTTTTAACCTTTCAGGAATTGGATTGATCTCCATCCTCTCCCTGTACTGAGCTACATGCTCCTCTGGATCCGTTGAACCGTCATACAGTTTCATGGATGGTATCTGGAATCTTTTGGGTATCTCAGCATCACATAAGGGTGGTGCAAAACGAGATATCTTATGGCTACCATCTGCAATTTCAGGAATGGGTTTAACCACTCCTGGAACACTGGATATCATATCCTTGAGCTTCTGTAACTCCCTGGCCATAGTCTGATTGATACCTGTATCCTGCATTAAGCCATGGTTAGTGTTGTATAAATTATTGAAAGTGTTACCTCCCACGGGATTCGTGTTTGGAATTCCAGATGTGTATCCATATTGACGAGACTCTGGTATGATTGAAGGACCAGAGGGAGCAATGGCCTGCATTGGTATGAAGTCTCCTTGATGAACGTCCGAGCTCTGAGGCTGCATACTTCTCAAGAATCCTTGATCCTGAAGGACGTTGGATCCTTGAAGTTGAGATGATCCTTGAACCTGAAAGGATCCTGGAACCAGAGAAGATCCTGGGACCAGAGAGGATCCTGAAACCAGAGAGGATCCTGGGACAAGCGAGGATCCTCGGACCGGGAAGGATCCTTGGACCTGGGAGGATCCTTGGACCTGGGAGGATCCTTGGACCTGAGAGGATCCTTGGACTGCATGCATTCCCATATATCCTCCTGACGTGAAGTATCCCTGATGCTGAGAAGAGGATCGTAATGGTTGAGAAGAGGATCCTTGAGGCTGGAAGTGAGAGCCAAATGCCTGACTCATAGTTGCTGTTCCATAACGCCTTCCTGGTAATTCACCCAAGTATTGCACGTCCGGAACTGCTAAGTGTTGGGAAGTTATGACTGGAGTGTCGAAGTTCAGCGACCTTGGCATCAGAGGGGAGTGATCCTCCACTGATTTCTTCTGTTTCTTGATCTCATCGATCTCCCGGAGGATCCTTTCGTTGGTTTTGTCCTGCTCTTGTGCATGATTCCTCATCTGCAAAATCAGAGTGTAAAGATCATTAGTAGTAGGATTAGTTGAAACAGAAGAAGTTGGTGGTTTTTGGAAAATGGGGGTTGGTTTCTTCGCAGCATTCTCAGCATTCTTCTGGGATCCGGAAGGTGGTGGAGGCAAAGGAGGAACGCCTTGGGAAGAACTGAATGAGGGCATCAAATTTGAAGTATTCTTCGCTGAGGAAGCCATCTGCTTGATTGTAACGAACCGAAATGAGCACGAAAATACGAATCTTTCTAGGAATGAAGCACCAATTGCCCCACGGTGGGCGCCAAACTGTTTTGGTCAAAAATCAAGCAATGATAATGCAACCAAACTTTCTGTTGTGAGGTATGATGCTTGAATTGATGAACAACAATAAGGATCACTATGAAATGTAATGAACAAGTGACACGAAGATTTATACGAGGAAAAAGCCCTTGATCAATGAATGATCTCCGGCATAAAAAACCTCGGGTGATGGAAACTACCGATCACCAACTCAAATTAAACAAGAAATGTAATACAACTTCGGATGATAGCGAGCTAAGTACAAGGATCACTATAGTGTATTGTGTAAAAAAGTGTGTAATCACCAAGTGAGTTAACGAGAGCTGGTGAGAGCAGTTGTACGAGTGTGTGTAGCCAAAAATAGCCAAGTGTTTTCTAACTAGCTCGCTACCCCTTTAAAAATGGAAAATATCTACTCTAACTAACATTCCGCAAATGGTGCAAGTCCTCCACGACTCCATAACGTCCACTTCTGGCCAAGCACGTGCGGAATAAACATAGAATATGCTCCAGGAATATCGCCAAGACCAAGTCCAAGTTGATACTCCTGCAAAACAATTTCGAATTCAAAGTAGACAACCGTTAGTACAAGGATCCTTATGATGATCCATGATCCTGATCCTGAAATACTTCTGAGGATCACCAATTCAAACAGAAGTAAGGATCACCAAGCCCAACAGCGATTGAGGATCACTGATCATTTAGAAATCCACCCCTAACAGTACCTATGACAAGTTTTATTGTGATTTTATGGAAATACGGTATAAAAAGTAAAAAAAAGATATACATTTAACTTATCCCAAATAAAATAGAATACACCTGATAACTAATGAAAAAAACTATTCGTAATTGTGTACAGCCTGAGTTGTGAAATACTTTAAAAAAATGGTTTCACTAATAGAGATGACAAAAAGGTGGGTTGTGTAACATGTAAAAATAAAGGATATTGAATTTAAATAACCTTAACTTTTACCAATTGGTTCATAGCATTCTCAACTTTTAATTTGTACCACATCACTCTCAACTTTCAACGTATTGGTCGATAGCACTCTCAAACTAACTGAACTCTAACCCAGTTAGTTTTTTTGCTGATATGGCACTTGTGTGTTGATGTGCCATCTAACGTAGAATTTTTTGATGATGTGGCAGTTGAGGTAGCCGCTGATGTGGCATCTGACTTGGCTTTTTTGATGATGTGGCAGTCAAGGTGGCGGTTGATATGGCTTTTTTGATGACGTGACAGCTAATGTGGCACTAGTTTGGTGATGTGACAGCTGATGTCAGCAACTTTGGACTGAACGGAATAAGTATATAGCATCTTCAACAAATAAATTTTCATTACAGAACAATATAACAGTTCAACGATCACATAACAAATCAAACCGTCAAGGTCCCAACATTTAGTCCCAAATCTTCACCAAGGTAACAAACAAAGAGAGAACCAAACATGATCCTAAAGTATTACAGCCGTCTTTTAATCCTTTGTGGTCCTACGCCATGAGTGTTCACGGGCACCATCTTGGTCCACAATTTTGATGATAAAATTCTGTGGAGCCACAACGAGCCTGGATCTTATTTCCTCGATGCACTGGTCAGCTAGCTTGATGGCTTCATCAACCGTCATGTCTGGGTGGTAGTGACGATCCATCATTGACAATGCAAAGTATGACCCGTAACCAAATGCTGCCTTGTCGACCTTGTGCAGGGTTGCAATGTAGTCGATGAAGTATAGAGATGGGCCCGTTTCTTTATCATAGCCCGCTAGCACAATGTTCACCATATAAGGATTCTGCAAAATTAATAAAATACATATTAGAAGACCCTGGTTCTAATTATTAGATCGTATACGAAAACAGCCACCCTACCCAGTAAAATCCCACAAAATGTCCTTTTTGGTAATTTCTTAAGTCAGCTAAATTTCAGACATCAAAATACTATTACATATGGCCATAATATAAAGTTGATTATATTATTCTAATTATCTTACACAAAGATATACATCCAAACACTCCTAAATTCCTAATAGAGTAAAGTACACGGATGGTCCCTGTGCTTTACCAAAATTTTGGATTTGGTCCCTAGCTGTCCAAAAGTACATAGATGGTCCCTGTGGTTTGCACTTTGTAACGCGTTTAGTACTTTAGTCCCTAACTTTGACATGCTAAAACCTTTAGATTTGTTGCCTGGGGACTAAATGCGTTACAAAATACAAACCACAGGGACGATCCGTGTACTTTTGGAAAGCTAGGGGCCAAATCCAAAATTATGGTAAACCAAATGGACCATTCGTGTACTTTACTCTTCCTAATATAACCAAGGTATCTTTATACTAAGAATGAAAAGCAACAAGAATAGTTAACAGTTGACCAGACGAAATTAAAATTTGGGTAACTTCTTGTTACGGTTAAAAGTAAGAAGTAAAAAAGAAAGAACTGAATAATTAAGGAAAATGAATGGTACAATAGCGAGTAAAATGGACAAGCTTGGGTTGGGCCCACCACCAAAAATGAATGGTACAGCTACGAAAACCTAACTGAACATTTAAGTGAACATTTGTATCTTCAAATACGTGAAAATAGAACTAATAGCTTATATAAAGACCAAGACAGTAAAGAAAGCAAGATAAATCACATATTACTAATATTCTAGACTGATTTAAGGTTCAGAAAGATATAAGTATATAACAAACTCACAAGACTGATAAGAAGATAAATGAAAACTTGAATTAAAACAATCGCTTCCTTTCAAGTCGTTAAAAAAATGGTTATACCTTTCTTAGAGCTGTTGCAAGCTCACCACGCATGAAATTTGCAGCAGCCTTGGTAGTCAATGGGATTCCGTTTCGGTAGTGATACAGAGCAACATTTTTCTGTACATACTCTGTGAATTGAGCTCTAAACAAAAAAGAAATCAAACAAGATGTAACTAAATTATGGTTCCAAAAAAATGCAGGTAGACAGCCTAACGCATTATAGTTTAATCTTATAGGTTATATTTATGTTTTTGGACATGTGTTACAAGGTACTAGCAAGCAACCAATTGCTATTAGTATACATCTCAAAGTGAACTATGTACATGCCATGGTACTCCTCAACAAAAGTACGGAACTATAACTAGTTATAAAACCAACATACATTTCTACTGCAAGTAAGATGGACTCATAAACCTCAACCAGATTATTATTTATATTCAACACTACCTAATATATGCATTGCATAACTTAATGTAATAATGTAGTATTTTACTAATAAGCGAACTTTAGATATAATAAGAAAAGATAGAAACAAATACCAAACAGTTACATTACTAGAGCAATTAACTCAACAATCAGTTTCATCTCCTAACTCACAAAGACTGTAGTGGAAAAGACAACTTTTCGGTATGATATTTCATGTTAATTCAATAAGCTAACCCCTTCAATCCTAATTCCTTCAATTCAGTCTTATAACATTCTTCTTATCATCATCATCATCATCATCATACTTAGTAAATCCCACCAATAGCAAAGCTAAGGTAGGGTCTGAGGAAGGTAAGATGTAGACAGCCTTACCTCTACCCCGTAGGAATAGAGAGGCTGCTTCCAGTGAGACCCCCGGCTCGATAGTAGTTTCGCATCAAGCCTTGGACATAAGACACATAACACACAGCAATTGAGACAAATGCCGATTAGTGCATGTACTTCCTTGTCTTTCGGCTATCAACGCCACCACATGATGCATGATTAACCATCCCCTCTTTTAACTTATTTTCACGAAATTAGTAAAATAACGTTAAAAATAGTGCACTTTCCCTTTTGCCCCCCGAGCACCCACAAATATATACATTATATGCGCATACCGCAAGCAGGACGTCTTATAACATTCTTCTAAAAACCATTAAAGGTTCCTTCTTTCTTACTGCAAAACTTGTTATTTTTTTTCTTGCTTCATTGACAGTAATATCTACCGCGCAGAATACCAACAAAATCATAACAACAACAACAGCTAACATAGTACCAAATTCTTTCCTTTGTATCCTTAATAATGTTCATAACAATCAGTCCAAAGATTTTATAATGCAGCTACCATATGATTTATAACAAACATGAATATTCTTCATAACCCTAACTTTTTTTCTCACAAATTCAAATCCCTAAACATGAAAGTGCATCTTAGCATATCATGAACTACAAAACATAAGATAAAATCAGAATCTCACCGATCACCAGCTTCACCACTGGCGCCCATAAGCTTGTGAGAATCAAGAACCATGATCTTGTCTTCGTTTGATTTGTGAACAAGAATGCTGTTGACCGCCGATGAATCTGCTACCACCAGAGCAAACCCTTTTCCCACCATTCCGAAAACACATTCCATCTTTTCCTGATTGTTGATCTGACTCTTTCTGAGAAATTAATTGGGAAATTAGGGCAAATATTGAGATGATTTGTGAGTTTATTATGAAGGGAAGTTGCTTGGGGGAGAAGAAGAGAGTAATTGATGACCCGGAACTTGTCGGGTCAGGCTTTCGGGTACTTAATAGCCCGGTCCATATTATACTCGGCCCAGTTTGTATTTTATGTGGGTTAGTATATAGTATATACATCTAGATCTATGACCATGTCCATTATACATATTCTTAAAGCCAAAAGTCGGTGAATAATTCATGAGTGGCCTTTTCCTTTTCCGAAGTTTACTTCTGAGTATTTTTCACCACCAAATTGCATTTTTCACTTAAAAGTTAAAACCCATCTAAAGCACATTCAATTGCATCGTATACAATCTTAAATAAAATCTATAGCCCCTCCAATTTGCATAGTGGTTGGCTTTGCTACCCTTTCACTTTGCAAATTGTCATTTATAACCCCTATTTCATTTTACAAGTTTTACAAATTAACCCATTCAATTTTTAATATTTCAATTTAGCCCTGTACCATAAATAATATACGTTTTTAACCTATTAAAAAAAATTTCAATAACTTTCGTTCGATAATTTATTTTTTCAAAAACTAATTTATTGTTGTGTTTAAAAACTTTGTGAAATATCATTTTAACCCCCTCAAGTTTCTAATGTTTTGAATTTACCCATTTCATTCATTTACTTTAAAAGTACTATTTTTATGTGCGTATTTTTATGTACGTGTGGATATAAATTCAAATTGTTAACTTTTTTAGAAATGAGTCAGATCAAGTATAATACGTTTACATACTTATTTTATCTACGTTTTCAGTTGTTCCACATTGTCACGTAAATTTTGCTCCAAACCAAGTGGTGTCAAATATAATACGTTTTTTCAGTTGTTCCACATTGTCACGTAAATTTTGCTACAAACCAAGTGGTGTCAAATATAATACGTTTCATTCGATGGTATAAGTTAAATTTACTTTACGTTTCGACCACGTAGCAATGCGTGACAGGTAAAAGTAATATTATATCATATATTACACTAGGGATGAGCATTTGGTACTGGATACCGGTACCGTACCGGATTTTTCAGTACCGGTACCCACTTTTTGGCATTTTCGGTATCGGCACCGGTTCGGTATGGTACCGGTAAAATAACGAATTTTACCTTCAAATACCGGTACTGTACCGGTACCGATAACATACCGTACCAAATATTTCGGCACCGGTACCGTTAACCAGTTTTGATGAATTTCGGTACCTGTACCACGCTCATCCCTATATTACACCCCATGACTTTGATCCTTTCACTTTGTAAAACACTCATGTATATCCAATGTGTTTTATTTTGTCATTTTGTTGTTTTTTTTTCCTTTTTATAAGCTTTATTTAATCTATTTTGACTACACACATGTTAGTTTTTCCTTTATACTTTAAGATTTGATCCAACCATAAATTAAATACGTTGAAACACACAGTTTCATATGGTTAACACATCACATAACGATTGAACTAATTCATTCGATGTTTGCAACGGTCCCGCGGTGCATCTCCCGCGGATCATATTACTAGTTTTTTATAATAATAAAAAAAACTTTTTTTAGCAAAACAAATGAAGGAAAACAGTCTATGTTACTAACTGGTGGGATTCCCCCGTACTACGTCGATGTCGGTTATGCTCGTTATAGTACAACCACTCAAATGGATATCATTACGTGTTTTATATCGATTGAAAACATTGAACGCGAATACTGGTTCGGTTCGGTTCGCTTCGTTAACGTATCAGCACTCGTGTATAGCCTACGATACCAAAAATTACTCTATCTTAAATGCAACTCTGGCGTCAACAAAATTTATACCGCACGTCTAAATAATTTAAACACGTATGTGTATTGAGCTTTAAAAAAAATAACAATCCCAGATCCATCACGTTCAATATTTTATAGTAATAAGCCTTAACTTTGATAATTAGCTTAACTTAATATAAGTGTTATAATATAGAGATATTTTTGCCAAGATTTATATATACTGCATAAGGGGAGGGGAGGGTTATATTTCCCAAGTTAATAAAAATTGTTCACTAATATTTTTAATTTATAAAGCTGTAATACAAGAAATAACGTATATTTAAAACCTCTTTTTACAAACCAAATTGTTTTAACGAACCTAACCAGTTATGCCTTTGAACCAATTTTTTTTTTTTTTTAATTTTTATAAATAGCTAATTTACACACCACAGGGAGATTAAAACCCTCAACTACTTTAGGAAGAAAACACTTTAATACCTCTACACTACAAGCTTTGTGGTCAGTCATATCAATAATTGATGAAAAAAATAAAAACATCTTAAAATTTACGGTAAAAACATTAGGTGAAAAAACACTTCAAATAAACCTTATAAAGTATTAGGGTTAAAATGGAATATTAACAAAACTTGAATGTTTAAAATGAAGTTTTACTACAAATTACCATTTATATATTAATATTTTTCAACAAAAAAAAAATTACATCTATCTACTTTACTACTCGAATGTTCAACCTCATAAGAAAGAATATCATATTACATATGTTGATACCTTTAGTTTAAATTTATGGCTTCCAAATTTGTATATCTACAAAACTTACCATTATATTAACCAAAGTTATTTTGTTAATAACTTTTTTTAAATAACTTACAGATACACCGATAGCTTATATCATTGGCCATTTGGCTTCCTAATTTGTATATTTCACTAATTTTCGGGATATTGGAATTTAAATAATCTCAACTTTCATCAATTGGCCGATAACACTTCTAATTTACGAATTTTACTACGCCACTCCCAACTTTCAACTTATTTTCTTATGTCACTCCCAAACTAACTGAACCTAACCAAGTTAGCTGACATCAGATGTCATATCACTACACAAGTGCCACATCAAATGACGCGTCAGCAAATAAAGGCGTCATATGCCACGTCAACAAAAAGTGTCACTTCAGATGTCACGTCAGCAATAATTGCCACATCTGATGCCACGTTAGCAAATGGTGTCATGTCAGATGCCACATCAGCAAAAAAAACTAACTGGGTTAGGCAGTGGCCGAGCTTGAACGGAAACTCAGTGTGGGGCGGACTCTACAAATCCAAAACGGTGGGGGTCGAACTTTTAAAAATCCAATATTTTACACTAAAAAAATAATATTTTATAACTTTTAGGTAAAAACAACACTACACGTGAAAAAAATTTGCGGGGGTCGAGGCACCCCCGGGCCTTCACTATCCTCCGCCAGTAAGATTAAGGTTCAGTTAGCCTGAGAGTGTTAGAAAAAATTGTCCCTGGCCCTTGGCCCAGTGGACACCAAAGGCAATGATAAGGCTTGGGAACCGGCTTTGGTCTGGGGTTCAAGTCTTGGAGCCATCAAGGTTATACATAGACGGGGGTCACTCCCTATTAATCACTCGCGCGAGTATCTGTGTGGTTTTTCCTTAAATGCCTAGCCAAACTCTGATATCAGTGTAGGCCCGATTAAGACAACATAACTGGCCAGAGTAGGGTGGTGGGTCTCCCATTACGAGAGGTGCGAGCGACCTTGATTGCATAAAGTGAAAGTCGCCGTTTAAAAAAAAGTTAATGAAAAATTAAGTTACATAAAAAATAATAATTAAAGCAAGTTACAAATACAACCGTTAAAAGAATAAAGTCAATGAAGAGTCATGTGCCGAAATTTGTAGATTAGTGTATGTAGTTTACATCAATGGGACATCTCTCAAACTCAAAAGCCTTTTTGAACAACATTCATTCACCATCACTACTAGACAAAATCTGCTGCTGCTTGCAACCGTACACCGGTGGGGTTTCAATCAACTCATCTCTTTCCTCTGCTCCTACTAACCCCTACACACCACACTTATCATGGCTGCCAATGCATTAATCACACCCCATTAATAACCCAAACTCATAATGGATTACCAGAAGATAAACAAAAGCCCCCCACAGGTCTGTTTCTTTCTTGTCTTTATCTTATTCTTATTATTATCTATCACTATTTCATTAGCCGTTGATGCAATTATTCACATTTCCCATTTACCCTTTTCTTGAATCTTGATTGATCTCATCTGGGTTGTGTCTATTATCCTGTTTTGATCTGTCAGATCTTGACATTATTTGTTTATCTCGTCAAATTGAAGCAACCCATGTGTTAAAGTATTGATTTTTAACATGGGTTTTTGTTTAATTTTGATTTGAAGTTGGTGGTTTTGGTGGCAGGGGAGTGGGGGTGGAGGGTTGTCTCCTGCAAAGTTGAGGAACATGTTGAAGAAGAAGAAGAAAGATGAAGATGAGGTTGAGGGTGTTAATTTCTCTTTGGGATCTCAAGTTTCTGAGATTGATGACTCTGGTATGTTGTGATTAATTGATTATTGTGTGTAGGAATAGGGTTTTTTTTTTTTTTTTTGGGAAATTATTAGATTTTATAATAATCTCAATTGGATTAATCTCAACTTAGGTAATGCAGATAGTCCCAACTTTGAACGCATGCGATCCCATACCAAGAATACCCGTCATCAAGAAACTAATGGGTTAACTTTAAGTTAGTATGAAATATACCGGAGGAAAAGACGTTCAAAGTTGGGACTATCTGTAAACATTTCCGAGTTGTGGTCATAGTTGTTAATAGCGCTCATAGCAAGCGCTATAGCGAATAGCATAGCGAAGCGCTCATTCATCGCTATATGATTTTGGCACCTCCATAATGAGTAAATAGCGGATTTGAGGTTTTTATGTTTTTTTTTGTTTTAATATAAATAGCGATAAAGTATACATATACAATAGCTGGATTTTAGGTTTTTTTTTTTTTTTGTTAAATATACGTATAGAAACACCGTATTTGGATATAATATACATATAAAATATTTCTAAAATTTTCTTCTAGTGTATCGCTAAACATAAAATAGCACCTGCTGTTTCATCGCTAACGCTACGTAGCATATAGGTTGCTTGTCACTATCGTCCGCTATTCGCTATTAACAAGTATGGTTGGGATTATTGCCGGCTAATAGATCATCAAGAAACTAACGGGTTAACTTTAGGTTATTTGATTTGTTATGTGAATTAGGTGATTGTTTAGAGAATTATAAAGATGTTGATGTTGTTAGTGTGCTTCCCGAAAGCCATACATTAGCAAGTACTGACGGTAACTATAGATCGAAAGATGTAAGAATCGGGTCGCAAGAAGACGGTTATCTGGACTATGATAGTGGTGTTGACAAGTTAACTGCATTGCCCTTTGAGTTTCAGAAGACCGAACGGGCCTCACATAGAAAGGGGATGGCTCCGTTTTCGAAACAAGCACCATCGAAATGGGATGATGCCCAGAAATGGATAGCCAGTCCTACGTCTAGCCGTGTGAAAACCGAACCGGCTGTGAAGAAAACTAGCCATGGAAATCGCCAGCCGGTTACTAAAACCGTGATTGAAGTTTGTGATCAGAGATTGGTTCCGTATGAAGAGCCTGATAGTAAACAGATTGATTTGAGTCACTCTAAGGAGGATAAAGGGCATGTGAATTGGGAGGGTGACTATGCTTCTTCCAATATGGTTGATTCGTATAGCCAAGCGGTGTTGATGATTGGAGATTCGGTTGGTGATTCTGAAAGTAAGATCTTTATCCATTTGCTTTTACTATTAAATTCAGAGCTAGGGGTGCAAACGAGCCGAGCTCGGTTAATTTATGGAAGCTCGAGCTCGGCTCAGTTCGAGCTTTGTTTTCAAGGCTCGAGCTCGGCTCGTTGGTAGTAGTTTCTCAAGCTCGAGCTCGGCTCGTTTATTATCTATTAATTAATATATTACATAAAAACAATATAAATAATTGACTCGTTTACGCTTGCGAGCTTGATAAGTGAAGCTCGGACTCGTTTTTAGGTTCGGGCTTAGCTCGTAAACAAGTTTAAATAGGCTCGGCTCGTTTACTTGACAACTTTAAATAAGGGGTAAATGTTATTGAATACTAATAAAAACTAATATTACACTAAGGCTCGATAAGGCTTGACGAGCCTGACGAGCTTCACATGGCAGGCTCGAGCTCGGGCTCGATAAATAAACGTGCTTTATTTTAGGCTCAAGCTCGGCTTGGCTCGTTTCGAGCTTTTTTCTCGAGCCGATCTCAAGCAGCTCGCGAGTCGATCGGCTCGTTTGCACCCCTACTATTAATTTGAATACATTGACCCTTAATATAAAACCATTTTGTGGGTCATCTTGGTTTAAACTATAAACAAACACTTTGATTTACATTCATGAATTCTTTCGCGTGCAGTTAATTTGAGTCTGCACGATACTTCTATATCAATTCAAAACATGACATCCGTCCCACCTCCGTCAACTGCGAGATCAGTATCAATGAGAGACATGGGCACCGAGATGACTCCAATTGCTAGCCAAGAACCTTCTAGAACCGGAACCCCGGTAAGGGCCACAACTCCGAGCCGGAGTCCAAATACTTCTAGATCCACAACTCCGGAAAGAACTGGCCCGGTTTCATCGACTAGCAACCATTCAAACCCGCGGTTAGAATCTTCCGGAAACAAAATATTATCTGAAAAGGAGTTGCAGTTAAAAACTAGAAGAGAGATACAAGCTCTTGGAACACAGTTAGGGAAGACGAATATTGCTGCGTGGGCTAGCAAGGAAGAAGCTAAAGTGGCATCGGATTCGTTAAAAGATGAAAACACGGGTAAAAGTGCGATAGAGATACGGGCTGCAGCTTGGGAGGATGCTGAGAAAGCCAAGTATATGGCTAGGTATTTGTTTTAATTTAATATATTTGTAGACTCTAGAGATGGCAATTGACTCGTTCATTTATGATTGGGTCTGGCTGTTTTTTATCACTTATGGATCAAATGGGTAAATTAAGATTAGTAAAAAAGGAAACATGTCAAATGGTTTGAAGTGGTCCATAGTGTAATTAAATGCATAAAACCTCCTAAATTTTCTAACTCAGAAAAACTAGATTATTAGTGGAGTAATGTAACTTCTGTACAGGGTTTGTAATTTCCGACACGGCCGTAAAACAACATGAATCGACCTGCCAACTTGTGTAACTAAATAGGCCGACCCGCTAACCCGTTTAACCCATTTTTTTTACAATCCACCAAACCGATTAACACGTTTACAACTTGATTACCACCGTCAACCTGTCAACCAGTTGGACATGTTTAGTTAAATGTAAAACGGGTTGTGTTCGGGTTACACGAATTTAAGTGTGTATGGGTTATGACTAACGTTTTTGACACAAATAAGTATATTGACACCCCTAGATTGAGATATTTGACCCACCGACTAGATACTATTGACACCCCTAGATTGAGATATTTGACCCATTAATTACTAATTATTAAAATTATTTTTTTGGACGAGTAGTGTTTTGGGTCGGCCTGAGCTTACCCTTTTTTAGTCACGCAAACATGTCCATCTTCCCACCTTAGTGGACTTGGATGCTCATTGTTTTGGAACACCATAGGAGGAGACAAATATATCGGTGGGCCATGAATATCGCTTATGTGTTTTAAGAACCTGAAATCTGTGCCCGTCTTAACTTGGTAATGAGTGTATGTAGATGAAAACAAATAGTTTTTTGTTCACATTGTGGGTCGTGTTGATCAGTTGATTTGTCGGCTCAGGTTCAAACGCGAGGAGATAAAGATAGAGGCATGGGAAAACCATCAAAAAGCGAAGACCGAAGCTGAAATGAGGAGGATTGAGGTATGTAACTATAGAATTGATCATAAAAGTTGTGTATATTGCATACCGATAACAAATGTTGCTATCAATCAAATGTCAGAATCCCCTCTCATCATAACAATTGTCTAGTGTTTAGAACCAATCACATAGAGGTCAGGTGGCATATTCAATCAATTTACTTATGAATAGGTCGATGTCAATTTAAGTTGTCTATTATCTCAAAAGGGTCGAATTTAAAAAAAAAAAAGAACTACGCGAAAATGAATGGGCTGAAAGTCGTTCGAAGTCAAATGAGAGGGCATACAATACAACCTTCTAAATCATTCTGTTCATATTTTTTTTTTTTTTGGATTATTATTGTAACAATATTTTTTCAATCCAAATTAATGCATTATTTGTTTATAAAATTGGACAAATTTTTGTTTGCAAGTCAACCCAACCTGGCCCATCCGTTTCAACCCATATTAAAAACCTGACCCGTTTCAGCCCAACTTGTTTTGACTTGTTACCCGGCCCACTTGTCTTGCAGGTAGAGGTAGAACGGATGAGAGGTGGAGCACATGATCGACTAATGAACAAACTAGCAGCAGCAAGACACAAGGCGGAAGAGAAACGGGCTGCAGCAGAAGCCAAGAGAAGCCGGGAAGCTGCAAGGGCTGAAGAACAAGCGGAATATATTCGGAAGACTGGAAGAATACCATCTTCTTTCTCATGTTATTGCTGGTGTTTTTGAAATTTATATAGCCTGGATGAGTTCTTTTGTTAGGAAAGTATTCTTGTGGCTTCTTGTTGTAATCAAAACATCTACTGTTTAACAAATGTGTAGTGCATTTATGACATGAGTCATCGTCATCATCATCATCAGTAAATCCCACCAATAGCAAAGCAAAGGTAGGGTCTGAGGAGGGTAAGATGTAGCTGGGCCTGTTATCCCCTAAACCAACCCGCTTTGCGGGCCCACAACGGGCAACCTCATTAGTGTTGAGTGTGACTGGTTAGTGGCCTGTTGGAGTTTCGTATCTAATGGATAATCACTTATCACCCACAACTATACGGAGGATCTTCGGACGGTTTATTCTAGATTACTGACTTATCAGGTCAACTTCTAATGAGTTCTTTATATGCTAGAGCTTGAATCTAAGCTCGAGAATGCTAGATGCGGACAAGCCCAACAAGACTCGAGTTGAAGTCAAAGTAGGCTCATCAGCTGCAACACTCTTTTAACATTAGTTCCTTTTAACATCCATTATTTTTGTCTACCTCTGAACACAACCTGTTTAGTGGACGTGCTAATAAATATTACAACCTAAGACCTCATAATTTTCATGCCCGAATAACGGTGTTTGAGAGTGTGTGCCACTACCAGCACCATTTTTTTATATACATATGGTAACATTTAGTTACAAAGAAAACAAGTTAGTGGAGTGATTAGCTTATATAAGCTAATAAGCATATAAGCTTAAAAAGCTAAACCAAACACTAAGTTAAGTTTATTTTGTAAAAAAAGCTAGGCCAAACACCTCCTAGGTCCTGTGTTTGAATTTCGCCTCACCTCTTCTGGGTCTCTTTTCCTTCTTTTGTTGCCTTTTTTCGCGGTCTCCTTTTGGTATGAATTTTTTTACGTGTTTTTTTGAAGTTGGAATTATTATATGCCAACTGGTGAAACTTTGCATTATTAAAATCCAATAACCCTATATTTTATGCTTTGTTTTTTAGTTGTCTTAGCATAGCGTATGTAGGTACCCTATTAGTAATAAAACGAACTCATACGATACCTACCAAATTTCCACTATTCGCAATGAATTTTTATCCATATCTATATATTTACACTAAAACCAACTACTTTTTCTCTCTCATTTTTTATTAAATAATATTTTTATATCTTTATCATTATTCATTCTCTCTCCTCTACTCACAACCATTTCTAAAAGTATTAAAAAATTTATAAGGTTTTCTCTATCCGGATTTTTTTTCCTCCATATATTTACATATGAAGAGTAATTTTCCCATATATTTTCTTTTTCCTCTAGTCAAAATCACTCAAAAACACTAACAAACATTCCTTAGACTATCTCCAATGCTAAGGGTGTCCTTAGGCGCCCTTAGCTGCCTAGTCAGCTGCTACATCATATCCTTACAAATCCTTAAAAATTCTTAAAAATCATAATTTTATCTCCAACCATATACAAATATCCTTACATATCCTTACATTTTCCACATCATTACCTATTTTTTTATTTAAACTTAGTTATCTAAATTATTAAAATGTAAATGTATTATAATTAAATGATTATACAATCAAAATACGTAAATAAATAATATTTAAAATAAAAAGTAAACAATATTTAAGAAAACATATATATATATCTTTTATAGATATATGTTTACATAAAAATCATAATTAAACTGGATTTAAGGCTTGCTTTGTATCAGAATGGTAAATCAATTATTAATTAATAGATATAAAATAAATTGAATGATAATGAGCTATTAAGTAAAGCTGGTAAACAAATCGATTGGTTAATACCATTGGGAAAAAATAAAAGAAAATGGAAAATGGCTCAAAAGTGGTACAAGAACCCAAATAATAAAGCCCTTGCACAAGGATTTTTCTTTTGGATATACCAAAATCAAATGTTATCCAATGGACCCTTAAACAAGGATTTATTCCAAGTCATCTTGGATGGGATTATGGATCTCCCATTGGAGATAGTCTTATAATATAACTAAACCCACTCACATATTATTATTATTATTTTGTATGCTCTCAATAATTTTAAGAGAGTGTTTTGGATTACGTTTTGAATTGATTGTTTGATTATTGCGTTTGTAAAACATAAATAATCTAAAAAAGTGTTTGGATGAAAAAGTGATTATCTGCCTCCAAAACGCAGTTTTAGAGAGCATGTACCTAGATGCTTTTTCAAAACGCAGTTTTGAAAACGCAAAATCTATTTTGAAACGCATAATCTATTCTGAAAACGTAACCCCAAACACCCCCTAAAACGATGCACCCAAACTTATAAAATTATTAATTTATTATCATTATAAAGAGTAAGGGTAGGAGTTGGCTACAAAGCCAACTTTTCCTACAAAGTGTAGGAAGTCATGTCCTTGTGACATGTGGCAACTAGTTAATTTAATCAAAAGGGCATGATGGTAATTGATTAAATAAGTTATTTATGAGAGAGACAATTATGGATAATTAATTGAGATTTTTATGGAAACTCTTATTTCTTAAACTCACGATTAATTCAGTTATGTATACCACATTAATAGCATTTTCCATCTCACATTCATATCATCCTTCATCCGAATCCGAAGTCTGAAACTTAAAACACACTAATTGTTTCTTGACGTTGTATTTTACCGGTTTTTGAGTTCTTCACACCGTGTTATACTAGTTTTCACAATAAAACATAGTATCCTTCATGGCACATTCATCTCATCCTTCATCTGAAGTTCAAAACATGAAACACATTAATTATTTCTTGACGTTGTGTTTTATCAGTTTATTGTTTCTTCACATTGTGTTATATCAGTTTTCGCAATTAAACACACCCCTTAAACATAAACACACTAGTGCTTGAAAAACACAATATAAAACACACCAAACATTTATAACACGTTTCTGGTTCTCTTTACCCATCATATTGTGTTTTATCAGTTTATGGTTTCCTCACATTGTGTTATATTTACATCCATGATTTTAGGAGATTTTGGTTGTTTTTTTAGTATAGAAGGTGATAAAAGAGAGAGAGAGAGAGAGAGAGAGAGAGAGAAGCTTGCGATATTGAAGGAGTGGTTTATGGAATGATGGTTACTTGCCTTTTTTAAAACATGACAAATGATTTTTTTGTCCTTCATCAATCAAATCATTCCTTAATTAAGATACAAATATTACTAAAATGCCACCAAGACGATCTCAACCATTAAAAACACTAATTCAATGGTCCAAATCACTTCCTACACTTTGTAGGAAAAACACACTTTTTAGAGGAATCTTACCCTAAAGAGTAAATTACTTTTTGAGTCCATGTGTTTTAGTGGTTTTAACCACTTAAGTCCAAAATCAAAAAGTTTAACGCCCTGAGTCCCTAGCCATTTATTTTATAACGTTTTGAGTCCAATTTTGTTCATTTTAAAAAAACTTGGGCTCAAAAGGTTAAAATTTGGATTCAAATGGTTATAAAAAAGCGTGTAAGGACTCAGGGCGTTAAACATAGACTCAAATAGTTAAAACCACTAAAACACACAAAAACTAATTTACTCAATTTTAAAATCAAGCAAATAAAAGATGATCCCACAATGGCAAAAATAAACAAAAGGAAAGGAGCAGGAAGCATGGGCACTCTCTTCCTCGTCGCCTCAATACTAAATCCTTGAGCTCTCTTCTTCTTCCTCTCTGAAACCATCGATTGTGCCCGACAAACTCTAGATCCAACAATTGAACCATCAAGAACCAATTTTTATTCGAATCTTTGCAAATTTCGCCTTGAATTTCAATTAATACTCCAAACATGGTTGGCGGTACAACTCATCAACCGCAACAAGCTCCTCAATTGGCTCGTACATCGTCATCAACAGCAGCAGCTCAGTCTACTGCACCGGAGGAAGATGAGCTCTTGAAAAGAAACACCGATTGCGTTTATTTTCTTGCTTCTCCATTAACCTGCAAAAAGGTACCTTTTTTTTGTTATTTAATTTCTTTTCATTTCATGCTAGTGGTAGCTAAATTATGGGTTTTTGCTCGTTCTGTCTATTGCTTCAGATCTTTGATGCTTCTGATTGAAATTAGGTTTATTAATTTGGGGATCTTGAAATTACTGTATCTGGTTTGATTTTTTTATTTATTTTTATTATCTGGATATTGGGTTGAGCTGATTAAAAATATTGTATAATTTGTGGTATATGTCATACTTGATGTATTATGCATGGTTAGTGTGGCTATTTTCTAAATTATTAAGGAAGAACATTCAAGGAAAAGGATCTTTTTTTTTTATAATTTTTCTTTAGCAATGAGTGGATATGAACTAAGCAGGAAGAAATCACCAATCTTTTTTAATGGTTTGATTGCTAATTTGCTGCAAGTTAGGGCTGTAAACGAACCGAACGTTCAGCGAACAGTTGGTGAACCGTTCGGCGGGAAGTTCGTTTATGTTCGTTCGATTAGCTTAACGAACGAACACCAACAAAAAATTTCGTTCGGTTAGCTTAGCGAACGAACACGAACACAAGTTTCGTTCGTTCGACTGCGTTCGTGAACGTTTGGTAATATGAAGGTTCGGTATGCGTTCGCGAACATGTTAATTTCCTTAACGAACGGACACGAACATGGCCTTGTTCGTGTTCGTTCGGTTCGTTTACAGCCCTACTGCAAGTTGTTGCCTTTTTCATACGAAGTAACAACATTTGTCAAAGCAATTGATGGTAGACTGGTAGTTAACTCACCATGTGCAGAATGGATGCATATTAATGCTTGCTAGTTTTGTTCAGTACACAATTATCAATTGTTTTTTTTTTGAACGACCAACAAATGACCGATCGCCCCCGGTAAACCCAATGGCAAAAGGCCAACCACTACCGTGAACGCAGACGGCGCTGGTGACCCGGCCCACCACCATTCTAGAGGAGACCCATTATCAATTGTTGATAGAATGATTATTCTTACTAGTTGTTTTCTCAATTAAAATGTAAAAACAATCTTGTTAATTATGTGGAGTGTAGGCTGCTTTTTGTTGAAGGGAAAATTCCGCATATAGCACTTTGACCAAACTTGTTTACCATAAACTTTTAAAATTTTATTCAATTTGACCGTTAGAAATGATTGCATCCAAATCAAAAGAGGCCACGTGTCTCAAGATTATGAGTTTTGTGCATATCGGCGCTAAATATGGGCACATGTGTGTCAAGATCCTTTTGGGCGGCGAGTCTAATTTATGCATAACCTTTTAACTGCGACAATATACTTAAATCTTGCCAAGTTTTGTGCTAAGTGCCACGTGTTCGGTTGAGATTGGGTTTCCATGCCATATTAAGGTGTGTTAAAGGTCATATAGATGATTAAAAAAAGTCATTGGCTATTTTAGTAAACAAGTTTGGTCAAGTTGATAATTTAAAACAATATTCATGGCTAGTTTGGTAATATATTTCGTCAAGTTAAGATCGGCTATTCACATGATTTTCTCTTTTTAGAAGTACACTTGTTTTACATGTTATTGTTTAGGTATTGCAATCTCGATAAAAATTTCCTCACCTCACACTGCTTTCTGTTAGCTGCATTTACTTTTAGGTTTGAGTTATTGCCTTTGTTCTGTACGTGTATGTTTCTTACGTACCATATCTTGACGGATACAAGTAGTTTTATATATATATATATATATATATATATATATTTTGGAATTGGGTACGCTCAACACCAAGGGGTTGTTCTGTTAGATTTAAATTTTAGGGGATGTCTGCTAGTCATGCTTAAAGTTCGTATGGGTCCATGGACTAGTTGCGTTAAAACATAAAAGTACTAGAAGTCCACCTACACTCTAGTTGTCATTATTCGTACATATTTTGCAGTTGTGCAGTACCCTTGATTATTTACATTCTACTTGACTTGTGTTGTTACATGGTTTTAAATCTTGGCAATTTAGTAAGATTCTCATCTACGTTCTAATTCGTTTACAGGGAAGTGAGTGCGAGTATCGGCATAGCGATATTGCACGGGTCAACCCTAGAGATTGCTGGTACTGGTTAAACGGGAATTGCTTAAATCCAAAATGTGCTTTCCGTCACCCTGTAAGTATTTTTGTTCTTTTTGTTGGTCAATTGTAGAGACTGCAATTTTGACCCATTAATAAGTTGCTTGGTGCAGATTGTTTATAATCTCAAATGGGTCAAATACAAAAATAGGCCGTAAGGGACACCCGCTGATACTTGGAAGTCACACAAAGTCTATTTCTAACGCATGAAACCACCTAATTCGTTCACCTTCAATGATTTGGATTGTAACTTTAATAAAATGGTCTTTGGAGTAAAATGCCATTTTCGTCCCTGAGGTTTGGCTCCGTTTGCGATTTTCGTCCAAAGGTTTGTTTTTCCGCATTTGGATCCAAAAGGTTTAAAATCTTGCCATTTTCATCCAACTCGTTAACTCCATCCATTTTTTAACGTTAAGTTAGGGGTATTTTTGTCATTCTAGACATATTCTGTGATGATTAAAGGGTTTGGGTGGGGAGAAAGTCAACAAAGGTGGATCTTTGTTTCTTATTGTGTTTTATTTAAGTTTAATAAATATTGTCTAAAAAGACAGAAATGCCCCTCATTTAACGGAGAAAATGGATGGATTTAACAAGTTGGATGAAAATGGCAAGATTTCAAACCTTTTGGATCCAGATGCGGAAAAACAATTTTTTGGACAAAGTAGCCAAACCTCAGGGATGAAAATGGCACCATGCAAAAGTCGCGTAACCACAATTAATGAACTAATTGTTTATAATTATTTGGATTTGGATAATTAACCACCATGCGTTCATTTCAGCCTCTTGATGGATTGCTGGGATCTGACGTGTCGACTCCCAAGGGACCTCCTGCACCCGCACCGTATGCTACGCCCAAACAAGGAGTTGCGTGTATCTTCTTTCAAAAAGGTTACTGTTTGAAAGGACACTTATGCCCTTTCTTACACGGGCCATCAAATTCAATCAACAATAAACCTACACAGCCCGGGCCAGCTATTCCTGTCACCGAGCCTCCTAAAACGGTTCAACAAGTATCCGTCCACAAGCCCATTGAGTTTCAGCCTTCTCAGGGAAAACAACCACCTCTTCCAACCAGAAACGGCGTTGATAAAAAGATAGCACCACCAGCCGTGGTTCCGCCACCTGTCATCAATGAACCACCGTCTAACAAACCTAACTGTAGTTATCACGCAACCAACGGAAGAATTGTTAATGGGAAAGATGCTGAGGAATATTCAAGAGAACCTTCCCCTGGTTTTGATGTTCTTGTGGATAACGAAGTTGAAGATGCTGGTCTTGATTACGATGTTGACCGAGATATGTACCGCGAGCATCGTGATTACGACCATTATAACGAACGGGATGGCCATTTTGAGATTGACCGTGTTGACCATTTAGAGAGGCGGTCGTATCCTAGAAATGACCGTGAAAACGAGTCAGATTTACGCCACCGTTTATCCAAACAACGAAGGGGTTCCGGCAATGAGTTGAGGTCGGCTGTCAACCGTGAAATTCATGCTGACTGGATTACGAGGGACCGCCACAGCCACCGCCCTGATCAAGGAACGTTAAGTAGCCGGGTTAGAGGAAGAATAAAGATTCCGGGAAGGTCAGCGTCTCCTACTAAAGAAAACAACTCAAGGGTAGACAGGGTTCGAGACCGCGTAAGCGACTCCAAGTTTGCTGGACCGAAAAGATTGTCTGAACTGAAAAGCGTTAGAGCCGAACATCAATCAAACGATGAACAGTTACGTGGAAAAAGGAAATACCCAAAAACGGAAGAAGATTTGTCATTCGAAGGGCCAAAGCCTCTTAGTGAGATTTTGAAGCGTAAAAGAGGGGTTAACGATAATAATGTTACTAATAACAATCGCGTTTCTTCTGTGAACATTGAAAATAAGGAGACAGAGATCATACCTGCTAACAAAGAGGAACACAACTCTGTTTCGGCTGATTTTGAAGCAGAAAACGAGAACGATAAACAAGCGGAAGAGGTGGAAAATGAAGGTGAAGGTGGTTTAGTTGATGAAGATGCATTGCTTGATGAGGAGCTTGAAGCTTATGATGAGAATAGAGATGGAGAGTATGAATATGAGCAGATGGATGGTGAAGAAGAAGATTATAATATGGATGAAGGTGAATATGTTGATGAAGATGGGGAGGACTATGGAAAGAAAGAGGGTGTGGTGTATTCATAGAAAATTATGAGGTTTTGAGTGTTTGTGGAAGAAGGGATACGTTGTATTGTTAATTGTTATAGATTTTGATTTGTATCCAAATGTTTACATCTAGTTGTTTTTTTTTTCTCTAATTTCTTTTACCCAAATATGGCTAAATTTATATTATTTGTTTTAGGAGTTGCTTTTTTGAGAATAGAAATAAGTTATTAACCATCAGCTTTCACTTCATTGATGGACTTAATTTTATTTTAAATAATTAGTGTTTGTTTTATAGTTAGTTTGTAAAACAATCATCTTATTTTAATCTCACAATTTTTTTAACAGAATAAACATAAACTTTGAAGTATTAGTACTATTACCAAAAATGTAACTATAATTGAGCCGGGGGTTTCACTGGAAGTAGTCTCTCTATTCCTACGGGGTAGAGGTAAAGTTGTTTACATCTTACCCTCCTTAAACCTTACCTAACTTTGCTATTGGTGAGATTTACTGAGTATGATGATGACAAAAAATGTAACTATGAATGATTAACATGTTTTATTTTGGCTACAAAGTCCATTTTTTCTACAAAGTGTAAAAAGTCATAAAACACCATAATATCAACCATAAAACACACTCAAAACCCACAAATAACAATGTGAAGATTACTAAAACGCCATACTTGTGGGTTTTGTGTTGTGTTTTGGATGACAAG
The DNA here is from genome assembly GCA_030545235.1 of Helianthus tuberosus. Classification (NCBI taxonomy): domain Eukaryota; kingdom Viridiplantae; phylum Streptophyta; class Magnoliopsida; order Asterales; family Asteraceae; genus Helianthus; species Helianthus tuberosus. Next base: position 7,346,635 of record CM060452.1, read on the forward strand.
GCTTTAATTATCAAATGACTAACATTAGTGTGTTTTATGTTGATTATCATGTTGTGTTTTATATTCATAGTTCTACGATGATGTGTTTGAAGTTTTTATGGACCGTTAGGGTTTGGATATTGTGTTTTAGTGATCTTCACTCTGTTATTTGTGGGTTTTGAGTGTGTTTTATGGTTGAAATTGCGGTGTTTTATGACTTTGTACACTTTGTAGGAAAAATGGACTTTGTAGCCGAACCCCACCCATATTTTTATATATCTAACACATTTTAGTGAATGTGGTTACTGACTCTATCTCGGAGAGTGTTTTTCACTTTTCAGTAAAACCATTATATATAGTTTTACCATTGAGGACTAATCCTTTCCACATGTCTGTAATTTTGTCTTATTTCTTAATGAAATAAGTGTTAAACTAAGAAAAAAAATGAAGTAAGTAACTTTCTGTAAACATTATCTTAGTTTGCAAAATACTTTCAAAAGTTAGTTTGAAAAAAAAAACATGTTACATAAAACAGTTAAAATGTATTATTTAGTTTAATAAAGAAAACTATTAAAATTTGTTGAAACAATCAGAAGAAGAAAAATAAATTATAATTAATTTAAAGTGTTATAAATTATTTATAAACAATAATAAAAACATTTTCTCATTTTGCTTTGCTTTTTATTAGAACACATATATTCATATATTATCCAGATTTCATATACCTACATGTAACACATGAGTGGCTCACAATAACACAAGTCACAAAAACACACCCAAAAAGCCACCAACTTTATCATGTCTTCTTCTTCTTCCTCTTCCCACTTCCAATCCTCTGTTCCCCCCTCATGCCATATCTTCACCAACAATGGCAATTTCCACTTTCTCAGAGTGGTCATTAGCTTGCATTCACTGCATCAAAACAACCCACAAAAACCCTTTACTCAACCCATCCAAACACTCACCAATTCTCCTCTTCATCTCTCCACACCCTTCATGTTCTTCTTCAAGAATCTTGATCCTCAATTCTTCCAGAAGCTTCCCACCACCAGTTCTTGAAGAAGATGAGTCCACTGGCTCCCCCATTCTTGAATTGGAACTAAAGTTTCAAGCTTTCCAAGAATCTTTTGAAGAATCTTTTCAAGAATTATCACCTCCCCAACAAGAAAACCTCAATCTTTTAATATGCAAAATGTTGAAAGATTCAAAAACTGAAGAAATGGGGTTTGAGAGTTACCAAAAAGCTAAAAGATTGCAAGATTTTAGACCCACCAGATCAACATTGCATAATCTCATCAGGTACTCACTTAATGTGAAGAACTGGAATTCAATTTGGTCAATTTCTGAAGATTTTAGGAAATTTGGTGTATACCCAGATGCTTCATCTTGTTGTAGATTGATCAGTAGTTGTATTAAAGCTAAAAGATTCAAACTTGCTAATAATTTGCTTCATATTTTGAAACTTGAGAGAGAAGTTGTTGTTTTGAGCTTTAATGCTGCCATGAGAAGCTATAACAAGCTTCATATGTATAGTAGTTCAGTGAAGGTGTTTGATATGATGTCATCTTCTGGTATGCAATTAGATGGTGAATGTTATGGACACACCATGGAAGCCTATTTAAAAATGGGCAAGAATGACAAAGTTGTTTTATTATTCAAACAGTTGGAATCAAGTAATGTCGAATGGACGCCGTTTTGCTCGCAAATTTACAGAATTTTATGCGAGTCGTTAGCGAAGTCAGGGAAACCGTTTCAAGCGCTAGATTTCTTCAGGGAAATGATCAAGAAAGGGTTTTTAGAAGACCCTTCTTTTTACTCGTCATTAATCAGTTCGTTTGCAGGCGTTCGAGAGGTGAAAATGGTTGAAAGTCTTTGGGTAGAAGCCGAATCGAAGAAGATGTTGAGGGATCCAGCGGTCTTTTTGAAGCTTGTGCTGATGTACATTGAACTCGGCTTGCTTGAAAAGACTCTAGATGTTGTTTCTTCAATGAAACGAGTGAATATTAGAGTTTCGGATTGTATATTTTGTGCTATTGTAAATGGGTTTTCGAAGAAAAGAGGGCTGACTTCAGCGGCTAAAGTGTATGAAGATCTGGTCACAGAGGGTTGTGACCCAGGTCAAGTGACCTATGCGTCGGTCCTAAACGTGTACTTTAGGCTCGGGCTTTATGAAAAAGCGGAAGAGGTGTTTTGGGAAATGGACAATAAAGGTTTTGACAAATGTGTTGTGGCTTACTCTAGTATGATTGCAATGTATGGGAAGGTTAACCGGATTAAGGACGCAATGAAGCTTTTAGCTCGGATGAAAGAGCGAGGCGTTAAAATCAACGTCTGGATTTACAATTCTATCCTTGATATGCACGGAAAGGTCTTGAACTTGAAACAAGTTGAGAAGATATGGAAAGAAATGAAAAGAAGAAAAGTTGTAGCCGATAAAGTAAGTTACACAAGCGTTATAAGCGCGTATAGTAAGGCTAGGGAGTTTGATATGTGTATGAAATATTACTACGAGTATAGGCTTAATGGTGGTCGGATCGATAGGGCGATGGGTGGGATCATGGTTGGGGTGTTTTCAAAAGTGAGCAGGGTGGATGAACTTGTGAAGCTTTTGCAAGATATGAAAAGTGAAGGTACGGGTTTAGATGCGCGACTCTATCGATCTTCAATGAACGCTTTACGCGATGCGGGTGTGGATATTCAAGTTAGATGGTTGGAAGAGGGCTTTGATCCAAGTTGATAACAAGATTTGTTGAGGTTTGGAGGGGTGAGGTTTTGAGATTCTATGGGTAATTACTTTTGACAAGTTGTAATTATGGTTTTAGAAATAATCATGATATAATGACTTGTGGTTTACCCAATAAACATGTACATTCATGTGGAATTTTTTTTTGTTGGTTCTAAAATTCTATTAGAATGTTTAGAATTTCTTACAATACGATGAATAGTTGACATCCTTTGATTGAGAAGTTGTTTCATAAGCTTAAGATTACACCATGTGAAGATGCACCTCCACTTGGCGAGGCACCACACGGTGAGGCAGCACCACAAAACCAATAAACACAAAGGGGGTCTTTGTTTTTTCAGAAAAAACTTTCTGATCTTTTATGTCTGCGCCGCGCAGACCACGAGCAGGCGTTTAGCTCTGCAGACCGTTTGTTTTCTAGAAGCGTTTCATTGAAAAATGTCTTTCCGGCCAGCTACAAGTTTTAGGTGCGATTTCAAGCTCGAATCATCTCCGGTAGTACACATTGTTCCGGTTGAACATAAATTCTCAGCCACCCACTTTCTCTTAGACGAGAAGCGCAAACAAGGGGCTTTGTTAAGTTGAACATGAATTCTTAGCCACCCAATTCTTTTTCTCTCCTAATTTTTAATTCTAACATGTCCGCCGGACCCAAAGCTTTTAGGGGATAAAAAAGATCCTCGTTTTACATATGTATTTTTTTTAACTATTATATCCAAAATTTTAATAAAAAAGTAGCGATGGAAGATTTGGAAAAACCCCCCTTTCTCTTAGATAACTTCATCTCATGAGTTCAAGACTTTGACACCTTCACTTTATTTTATTTTTTTTTCATTTTTTCTCACCTCTCCTCCTCCTTCATAATAAGTTCTCATTCTCCTATATATTAATTATTATTAATATATATTAATTAATCAATGTTTTGAACAGTAGAAAAGGTTATAATAATGTATATATAGTTTTTTTTAGAGAAAAATGCCCGGATAGTCCCTGTGGTTTCGCCTTTTTTCACCTATAGTCCCCAACTTTCTAAAACTACCTGAATAGTCCCCATGTTTTCAATTTTCGTTCCCGGATAGTCCCTGACGTGGATGGAGGTTACTTTTCTCAGTTAAGTTGGTGTAAAATGACTATAATGCCCTTATTATTAAAAAACAACAAATAAAACATTAAAAGAAATATTATAAAAAATTCAGATGGGCCCATATCTTTTATTAAAAACCTCTCTCTCTTTACATAATTAAAACACACTCTCTCTACCACCCTTCTCTCTCTACCCATCAGCCACCATCTCTAGTCACCACCACCCCACCATCCGGCGACCACCACTGGCCCGTCATCACCATCTTCTACCCTTCTCACCACCACCACTTGCCACCACCACCGCCACTCTCTTTCTCCCTTTAAACATATCAACAAAATCCCTAAAGCTATTTCAATGTGGACAGAGGAGGGCTGACCTTCCCCCTCAATGGCGGCGGCAGCGGCGGTCTAAGAGAGGCTCGGGACGACGATGGTAGTAGTGCTTCAAAACTCCGGCAGTCACAATCCCTCCGGTAACATCTTTAACCCACCTTCTTCTCTCACTCTTTAATATGACTGAAGGGCTGAGGATAACCGCGACTCGAGTTCCTTCTGTCCATCATCATCATCACTGATGAAAACAACATCAATAGATCGAAACAATGGTGGTTGTGGCGGGGGTGGTGATGATGGCGGCGGCGGAATCAGGGTTTAAAATTGATGAGAAATGACTAGGGTGAAGTGGGTGTAATGTGTGAATTTTTTGAGGGTTTTGTTTGGTTTCGAATCGGAGCTTTGTTATTATGGAAACCATTGATGTTGAAGAATTGAAATTTCAGGAAGAAGATTTTGGGGATTTAGAGATTAGGGTTTAATTTGGGGATGGGTGGTTGATGGTGGAGGCGGGTATGGGTTTAGGAGGCGGAGGTGTGGTGGTGGAAGGGGATGGCGGTGGCGGTGGTGGGGAGTGGTGATGGCGGCAGTGAAGGTGACGGTGGTGGTTTTTAGTGAGAGAGAGAGAAGAAAGAGTGTGTGTATATTTTTTTATTTTTATATATGGTTCAGTAAGTGTGAGACCCACTTATATTCATAAATGTTCTTTTAATGTTTTACTTTTTTTTAATGAAGGGTAGTTTTGTCATTTCACACCCACTTAACAGAGAAAACAAACTAAAGTTAGACCCAGAGACTATCCAGGAACGAAAATTGAAAACTTGGGGACTATTCATGTAGTTTTAGAAAGTTGGGGACTATAGGTGAAAAAAGGCAAAACCACAGGGACTATCCGGGCATTTTTCTCTTTTTTTAATAATTTTTATTATCTTCTTTACTTTTTAAGTTAGATAAGTTTGTGTCAACTAGTACTGGTATCGAAAATACTAGTACGGTTATCGGTACATGAAAATAAAAACCAACACCAGCCTGCCTGGTACATAAAACACCAAAACTCGGTATCGAATTGATTTCGAAAATCTTTTAGTTTGGGAAATTCATACCGGTGTCGTACGAACAACAACGGTATCGTGCAACTTTTTTTTGTTGATTTTCTTCAACTTTTAATTATTTCTTTTTTAGTTTCAGGGGTAGGGATGAGCTCGGTGCCAACCAATACCGAATCGGTACTGGTACCGAAAATACCAGTTACGGTACCGGTATATGAAGGTAAAAAACGGTAGCGAACCAGTACCAGGAACGCCAAAAGTCGTACCGAATTGGTACTTAAGATCTTTCGGTTCGGGAAATTCGGTACCGGTACCCAATATCATTTGCTCATCTCTGACCACAGGTTTCCTACGAACAACATTATTACAATACAACTTTTTTGGTTGATTTTCTTTTAGTTATCTTTGAGTGTTTTTTCTATATTTTCTTTTGCTTGTTAGCGGTTTCCGTGCGCAACGCGCTTGTAGTGATTTTAAAACACATGCATTAAACAACAAAAGACGTTCACCGCAATGCCGCGATAGTAAAAAACTAGTTTTTCTAAAATTTGTATACATATATCTGAATTAACTTGGGCTTTTTATGTGCCCATTAATTTTAGACTTTGAGCCCAACTCTGAGCTAGTGAATTTTGTTTATATATATAACTAGGTTAGAACGCCGTGTATTACACGGGTTGAATAAATATAGTTTTATATATTAAATAATAAAAAGTTATATCTGTATGAACCCTGTATATTGTACGGGTTAAATAAATGTAATTTTATATATCAAATAATAAAAAAGTTATATCTTTAAAAACCATGTGTATTACAAAGATTAAATAAATGTAATTTTGTATACTAAATACTAAAAACGTCGTATCTTTAAAAAACACGTGTATAATCGGGTTGAATAAATCTACCAAATAATAAAAAATTACATCCTTAAAAACCACGTATATTACACGTGTTGAATAGATCTAAAAAAGTGTTATATTTTAAAAAACCACGTGTATTAAACAGACTAAATAAATGTAATTTTGTATACTAATTACTAAAAACGTCATATCTTTAAAAAACACGTGTATAATCGGGTTGAATAAATCTACCAAATAATAAAAAATTACATCCTTAAAAACCCCGTATATTACACGTGTTGAATAGATCTAAAAAAGTGTTATATCTTTAAAAACCATGTGTATTAAACAGATCAAATAAATGTAATTTGTATACTAAATACTAAAAACGTCGTATCTTTAAAAAACACGTGTATAATCGGGTTGAATAAATCTGCCAAATAATAAAAAATTACATCCTTAAAAACCCCGTATATTACACGTGTTGAATAGATCTAAAAAGTGTTATATCTTTAAAAACCATGTGTATTACACAGATTAAATAAATGTAATTTTGTATATTAAATACTAAAAACTTCGTATCTTTAAAAAACCCGTGTATAGTCGGGTTGAAAAATCTACCAAATAATAAAAAAAATATCCTAAATAAATGTAATTTTGTATATTAAATATTAAAAACGTCGTATCTTTAAAAAACTTGTGTATAGTCGGGTTGAAAAATCTACCAAATAAAAAAAATTATATCCTTAAGAACTCCGTGTTTAACACAGAGTTGAATAAACATAATTTTGTATACCAAATAATAAAAAGTTATATTTTTAATAAATTAGGATAACATTTAATATTAATTTATTATTTATATATTTAATATAAGATAAGTAGATAAGAGAGGTATTTGTTTTAAAAATATATTAAATTAACAATTTAGATTTGAGGATAATATTTTATTAAAGTATGATAAGATTTAATATTAATTATTTATTTATTTATTTAGATAAATATAGATTTGAAGATACCTCCAATGAATGACACGTGTCCAAAAGTTGGTTTCTTTTATTATAGTATGGTTAGATTTTAATTTAGGAACTCAATTTTACTAGTCGCAAATACCGGTATTTGAAATCTCGAGGACCACCTTAGGTTACCAATTAGGATTAAACACAGAAGGGTTATGTACTATAGTGCATTAGCCTCTTTGTATATACAAATTGAAGAAACACCAAACTTATCTGGTGATTAATTTGTGGTTTGTGCCTCGACAAATAAGGTTAATCTTCTTTGTCTCGTCCAAGCTGCTTATGATGATCATGCAAAACACTAAACACACCATTAAGCTCTTTACAAGGAGGAGATATGAGGGGTTCTCCTTGTAACCACCATCCGATGTGAGAATAAGTATATGTTTTTGGGATAATAGTGTGTGATTAAAGTGAGAGTAAGAGAGCGATGCTTAAACCTGGAGGTGAAGTTCACTATTTATAGTCGAGGTGGTTTGTGAAGGAGATGGACTGATGGGCCTTGGGCCTGTAGTCGACAACAAGGAATATCCATTCAGTCTCCTTTGCCACGACCGTTGGTGCTTCTAGGCGGTAGCTGGCACACGCTGAATGGATCAACGTGTCTTGACAGTCACCCTTGTTTTCTGGACTGTAATCAGCAGCTAGGTGGAGATCGTGGAGCAGTAGTCGGCGCACGCTGATTGGTGCCACGTGTGCGTCCTTATGTACCTTTTATATGTAATTCTGTTAATTAGAAGGGCAATTTGGCCACATAAAATGACCGATACCTGACGGGTTTTGTGCCGGGTATGGGATTGCAATTTTTTTTTTTGCAGGTATGGGATTATGTGATACCCGTTTACCCGAAAAGAAAATTCATTTTTATTTTCCATTAACCCTTGTTTATTAATGTTTCATTCTAGTATCTTCAATAATTTTAAAATAAATTTTTCTTTTTGGATATATATATTTTGATTGTATTTATATTTGTATGTTACGAATACCAAATTATCAATTGAAATTTATATTATGATAATAGTTATGTGTTTGGAATGTGTCAAATATTATATGAGGATAAGTAACTAGGGTGAGGTTCAGCTATAAAGTCCAAATTTCCTAAAAATTGTAAAAAGTCATAAAACACACAAAAAACTTACAAATAACAAAGTGAAGATTACTAACACCATATACAAACTATAATAGTCCATAAAAACTCCATATCACAATTGTAGAACTATGAATATAAAACACAACATGCTAATCAAAATAAAACACAATAATGTTTGTCATTTCATAATCAGAGCCTTATCATCCAAAACACAACCCACATATATGATGTTTTAGTAATCTTCATTTTGTTATTTGTGTGTTTTGAGTGAGTTTTATAACTTTTTACACTTTTTAGGAAATTTGGACTTTATAGCCAATACTAGCCTAACTATACATATGTAGTTTATTATATTTTTATTTTTTTTAGAGTTTAAAACATAAAAGTATAAAAGATATTAAAAAATATACTTGAAAATTCCAATACGTATTTTATAGAAGACTAATGGGTTTACACAATACCCGTGGGTATACCTGATGGATAATTACCCGACAGGTTTTTGGTCAGGTATAGAACATGATTTTACAACCGGGTATAGATATGAGATTAACCCTACTCGACCCAAATTCCACGTATCATATCATCTTGAAGAGTTAAATTGTTGAAAAACAATAAAATTGTTTACACAAGAACCTACTTTTAGTCTAGGTAAACATAAACAGTTGGCACCGAAAGAAACAAACTACTTTTTGTTGAAACTCTTTTCAAATTAAACCAAGTCAAAACTAGTTTAAAAAAAGTATAATTTCCTCCGGATCAAACATTTTTTTTCCTTAAGTATAGGAATGACTCCCATATCTTTGATCACAAGGACAGAATTGGAAAACAAAGATGGATTCTTTATGCTTAGACAGTGAATCTTATAGGATTCAGTTCCATATTGACAATGACGATTATTTAGGTTTGCCTTTCTTGTTTTGATTTTTTGTGGTTCTTTCTTTTGTTCAAATCATAGTATGTAGATAGCATTTGTGTTTGACTTGTGGTTCTTTCTTTTGTTCAAATCATAGTATGTAGATAGCATTTGTGTTTGACTAAAGTTATTTGAATTTGTGTATCATATTCAAAACTCACTTCAACAACAAAACAAATAAACTTTAATGCACCGTTGAAGATGTTAGACGCACCTTACCAGAATGGTGCGGTGCTCCTTTGATTGCGGCTTAAAAAGCACCATTGTAATAACATTAGACACTGTTGTTGTAACGACTAATTACTATGATGAAAATAAATATTTTTAAAAAGAGTAAATTACGAGATTTGTCCTTTTATGTTTATACCTAACTAGGTTAGAACCCCGTGTATTACACGTGTTGAATAAATGTAATTTTATATATTAAATAATAAAGGCAAATTGGCCTGTAATAATCCCATCTACACCTTTTTGGCCAATAATAATCCCACCTCAGAATATTCCCCACACCAGTCCCACTTTTCAGAAATTTTGCCCACACTGGTCCTCCGTTAAAAATCCCTAACTCAGTTAGCAAAATGGCTGATGTGGCAGATGATGTGTTAAAAATTGATTATGTGGCAGATGATGTGTTAAAAACTGATTACGTGGCAGATGATTATGTATTCCCTGATCCTTTACAACTTAATGTATTTATAACCCACACTTACACTTCATCATCACCACTCCACAACCGCACCTCCACCACCACTCGTCCACCACCACCACCGCACCTCCACCCACCCCCCACCAACCCACCCAACCAAGACACCAAAATCCTTCGAACCCACAACGCAAGATCCACCTCAATCCTCTTCCAAACCGACCCACAATCTCAAACCTTAAATGGGCATCATAAAAATGAAATCTTGAAGCTTTTGGAGCTCTCAATGGCCAAAAAAAGAACCCCTCAGTTTCCAGGCTCAATCTACATCCAGTCCCCTGCAGATACGGCCAGATAAAGCGCCAAGCATGCCAGTCATCATCATCTTCAACATCACTTGTCAACACTTTTACAGCGTCATTCCATTCTTCAACCTTTAAATCCCCTGAATCCACCTTCACCACCTGAATCTCCACCACTCTATGCAAGCAACAATGCAGGTATTCATTCATTCATTTCCAACTCTCTCTCACTCTTTCAACATTCATTCATACATCTGATTTTCACTCATTTTAACCTAATTTTCACAACCTCAATTGCTGAATTTGTTACTGACACGAACAGTTCAAGTGGATCAACTCTCAGATCTAGCTACCGAGCGAGAAATTTCATGAGTATTTCTCCTTCTCCGGTGACATTCACAGCATCCAGATCTGGAAGAAAGAAGACTGCCTTTGTTATAGGAATATAAGATATGTTTCTTTGATTGCTTTGTTTAGTGAATCTGGAAGAAAGAAGACTGCCTTTGTGACGTTTAGAGATCCGAAAGCTCTTGAAATTGCGTTGTTGTTATCGGTGTGGTGGCAGGTGAGTGAAGGTGCGGTGGTGGTGGACGAGTGGTGGTGGAGGTGCGGTTGTGGAGTGGTGATGATGAAGTGCAAGTGTGGGGTTATAAATACATTAAGTTGTAAAGGATCAGGGAATACATAATCATCTGCCACGTAATCAGTTTTTAACACATCATCTGCCACATAATCAATTTTTAACACATCATCTGCCACATCAGCCATTTTGCTAACTGAGTTAGGGATTTTTAACGGAGGACCAGTGTGGGCAAAATTTCTGAAAAGTGGGACTGGTGTGGGGAATATTCTGAGGTGGGATTATTATTGGCCAAAAAGGTGTAGATGGGATTATTACAGGCCAATTTGCCAATAATAAATTCTTATATCTTTATGAACCTTGTATATTGTACGGGTTAAATAAATGTAATTTTATATATCAAATAATAAAAAAGTTATATCTTTAAAAACCATGTGTATTACACAGATTAAATAAATGTAATTTTGTATACTAAATACTAAAAACGTCGTATCTTTAAAAAAACCCGTGTATAACCGGGTTGAATAAATCTACCAAATCATAAAAAATTACATCATTAAAAACCCTGTATATTACACGTGTTGAATAGATATAAAAAAGAGTTATATCTATAAAAACCATGTGTATTACACATATTAAATAAATGTATTTTTGTATATTAAATAGTAAAAACGTCGTATCTATAAAAAAACCTGTGTATAGTCGGGTTGGAAAATCTACCAAATAATAAAAAAAATTATATCCTAAATAAATGTAATTTTATATATTAAATACTAAAAACGTCGTATCTTAAAAAAAAACTCGTGTGTAGTCGGGTTGAAAAATCTACCAAATAATAAAAAAAAATTATATCCTTAAACAACTCGCATTTTACTCGAGTTGAATAAACATAATTATAATTTTGTATACCAAATAATAAAAAAAAAGTTATGTTTTTAAATAATTAGGATAACATTTAATATTAATTTATTATTTATATATTTAATATAAGATAAGTAGATATGAGAGGTATTTGTTTTAAAAATATATTAAATTAACAATTTAGATTTGAGGATAATATTTTATTAAAGTATGATAAGATTTAATATTAATTTATTATTATTTATTTAGATAAATATAAATTTGAGTATACCTTCAATGAATGATACGTGTCCAAAAGTTGGTTTCTTTTATTATAGTAGTTAGATTTTAGACGGAGTCTTTTGGCGTTAAAATTGACGAGTTTTTTACATCATTTTTAAAATCTTGCACGTTACATCATTTGGCCGTTAGTTTTTTTTTGTTAAATCAAATCATATAATGGTATTTTAGTATTTTTACCCTTTTATTTAATTTTTTAACAAATAAAAATAAATAAATTTAAAGAATTAATAATATATATACACACACATATATAACTTTCATTCTCAACCTCTCTCTCCCTCTCTACCTATTCTCCAACCACCACTGTGAACTGATGTGGCTGTCGTGGGCTAATCAAAAGTATTTATTTTAAGTTAAATACCAATACTAGTACGGGTAAGTAAGATCGTATCGGTAGGGAATTTGTGGTCAATGTAGAATAATTTAACTAAGAAATACTATTATCTCATGGGGGGGTTTGATTGAGAAAAAACACAATTTGTCACGATAAGTGTTATCAGAATGAGAAGAAGTTACCTCCACCTGGAATCCCGATTGCCTGTTTAACACAAAAACTCGTTTATTGTTTCAAAACACCAGATATACTTAACAATCAGTTTGATTATACCAATTACCCACCAATTTACCAACCTGCTAACAATGCAAGAAATTGCCAATACGCTTGATAAACGATAAATAATTAAAATATAATAAACGTTTACCAGGAAATCAACACAAGTAGTTAAAGTACCGGTTATAAGAATCTGAAACAAAGTTTAATGTGTCAAACAAAAGCAATCGTTCATCCGGGGGAACTCACAAGATGTTTAGCCTCGCATGGTAGTCATCATAGCTTCGATTCTTGATTCGTATTAAGTTTGCATGAAGAAACAAGCTGAACCGGGTGTCAGGATTCTGAAAATCGTCTATGGGAGCCCTCAATTCGTTATGGACGGCTGAATGTTGAATGTGATCTTTTGTTTCAAACTTTAGGTTTTTAAATAACTTTTCCAAACGGCACTCTCCCACGCGTCACGGAAGAGTCTAGGTAATCCTCCGCGTGGCACAAAGGAGTACAAAATATGGGCCTACTAATGTCTTCCTCCCGCGCGTCGCTGGAGGCTTCACCCACTCTCCAGCGTGGCGCGCGGAAGACATTTTTCCAGCACACCTGTTGTGGGCCCTGTGTTGACCCGTCGAGCCCATTTTTCAGCTTGGATACTCCTTTTACCTAGTTTAATCCCTGTTAAGCCTGAAAAACCCAACGCACAATAAGCTCAACATATAGATCTAAAAACGACTCGGTAGCCAACTAAAACATGTACAAAACTATATAAAATGCAATGTGTTTTCACACACACATCATTAACACCACCCGTCCACCAATGCTACCATAAGCAACAACCATCACCATAAGCACCCACCGCCACATCAGCCAGATACACCATCACCTGACCATCAACGATTTGGACCACTATCAACAGAGTATACGAAATCAATAACCTCTCGTCAGAGTTTATAGATCTGGTTGTGACCACCATCAACAGAGTTTAACCAATCTCGCTGGATTTTACGGATCTGAGCCCGACACCGTTGGGCTGTTAACCCACCTTGCAACACACACTAGTGCCTCTACAATACATATACACTACTGTCGCTGGCGTCTATAACCGCCATCGTGGTGGTGCCATCACCAACAAGACAACGTAGACCTTGAATTCAACTCACTAACATTGGAGATCAACACACATACGATAATACTCAAAGAACAATGCTACCATCAATGGAAAATTGGCGCCAAAGATTCCAAATCGGCGAAAACTAGACCCCTGATTAACATAGCAAGTGATTTCATGATGTTGGTGAAGATTGGGAGTTGGAAAGTTAGGGATTCTTCAAAATCGAAAGGATGTTTTGGGTACAAAACGTGTTTGGTCAAATTGGGGGTTGAAGGTTGATGAAGGAGATGATTTTGATCAGGATAATTGTAACATCCCAATATTTATGGACTGAATCCTATAGTGACACGTGTCTAGAAACTCTCCACATAATTCAGATGATATGTTGAAGGAGAGAGATTACGATGATAAAAAGGGCAAAGATATAATGTTGAGGGGCTAAAACTGCCTAGAAGGTAAATACATTAGTGTCTGACAGTCCCTTGCGGACTGCAACAACAAACCTCTTACGGTTCGAAAGAGAATTTAAAATATTTGCGCGCCTAAGGTCCCTTGCGAACTGTAAGGCCAACCCCTAGCGGTTCGCTAAAGGTGCGCTAACAACATATATTTAGCTGGACAACAACCTTGCTGCATTTTGTGACACATAGCCCCATTTTTGCCACTTCTAAACTCCTTGTAACACCTAATCCGCCACTAATCACTTCCCTAACACCTCATAAGACACTTGTCACATTCACATCAATCCATGATTAGTATAAATAGGCTAGTAAGTTTCACATTTCATCACACCATTCCATCTTTCTTTCTAATACAATAGTGGAGCTTGCTTTTAGTTTAGGAGCCTCCTTTTCTGAAGTCTTAAGTGTTCTTTAGTCCTATTAAGTGCTCTCCTCTAGTCAGTTTCAGTTTAATAGTTAATTTCCATCCGAAAGTCAAGCAGTTTGACTTTTGCTTTGACTTTCGATTCTCGCCACTTTGGTTAAGTTAAATTTTAGGGCAAATTACACTTTTCGTCCTTTATGTTTATATCGAATTGCAATGGATAGCCTTTAACTTCAATAATTACAGTTACAATCCTTTATTTGGAAAACCCACGACACCTCTCGTCCTTTAACACTAACCAGGTAAAAATTTTTAGTTAAATTTGGGCAATTTAGTCTTTTTATACATATATATTAAAAAAACAATATTTTAATAAAATAAAACATAAAACAATCCATCCTCTCTCTAAACACTAAGTCTCTATCTCTCTCAATAACCCAGATCTAGAAATCACCAACCCACACCCACCACCACCACCACCATCACCATTTAAGAACTCTAGACCTACCCTCTTGTAACAATCCCAAAATTCGATTTATATAATCATAGTTAGACATTAACATGTTGGGGATTTTGATCAAAAGATGAAGACAAGTATGTCAGGTGCATGAATTACCTTGAATCGGTGTGGTCGAAGGCTATTACCTATGGCCGGAGCTCACGCCAACACAAGATGATGTGGTGTGTGAGGGTACTTGTGAGTTGTGACCAGTTAAGGTCCGCAAGATGATGTGGTGTTTCACATGTATGTAAGCCCTTATTCATTGCTCATAAAGTCTACTGTTGCATTAATCACAATCATAGTCACAGTCACAACCACAGATTTAAATCCATTTTTGAATTCTTCTGACATCATAAATTTTAGCAATTTGGAATCTAACTTGTGTTCTTGAATGGATCCCATTTCCCCACTTTCAATCTTGATAAACAAAATCTGATTTCTTGAATGATTTTTGACATTAACATACAAGATTTCTTGAATATTTTCTTGTACTATGACTTAACAACCATCACCACCAGCATCAGTCACCGTAAACCTCACCATCAAAATATCCAACTCCACCCAGAAACCGATAACAGAAATATTAACCAACATTGTTCCAACAACCTCAATATATTCATCTTCATATAGCTCTCCATCTCTTATCTCACCACCATCTTCCGCCTTTGTCTCCACCCTGCAATCGCCTTATATATCTCCTAGAGCCACCCGGGACAACTCGATTCAAGGTAATTCTTGCACCTAACATACTTGTATTCATCTTTTGATCAAAATCCCCAACATGTTAATGTCTAATTATGATTTCATAGATCGAATTTTGGGATTGTTACAAGAGGGCAGCTTTAGAGTTCTTAATTGGTGGTGGTGGTGGTGGGGTGGGTTGGTGATTACAAGATCTGGGTTATTGAGAGAGAGACTTAGTGTTTAGAGAGAGAATGGATTGTTTTATGTTTTATTTTATTAAAATATTGTTTTTTAAATATATATATATATATATATATATATATATATATATATATATATATATATATAGGGCATGGATGTATAGAAAACTTATTTCTACTTAGAAAACCTAGGAAACCCAATCTATGACCATTGATCAAGATCATCCAATGGCTCACATAATTTAAAGCCTTTTTGAATTAAATTAAATAAAGGGACAAAGTCAATAAAGTTACTTCAAGGGCATATGGGTAAAATTACCTATGATATTATATATTATATTCATATTGATTAGACATGCATGATATGAAAAGGAGAGAGAAGCACAATTACCTATAACAATACTCCCCAACTCATTTCAAAAATCTCATCCAACCCTTTCTCTCTTTCTCTCTCAGACCTTCCTTCTACCCCAAAACCCACCGGAGAAGATGATCTGGCCGGAGAAGATCTGACCGGAGAAGAAAAGGGGCACCGGAGAAGATGATCTGACCGGTAAAAAAGCTGGAGAAGAAAGAAGCCGGAGAAGAAAGAACTATAAGTTTGATTCGCCGGAGAAGAACTATAAGCCGGAGAAGAAAGAAGCCGGAGAAAGAACTATAAGGGGCACCGGAGAAGATGATCTGACCGGTAAAAGTTGCCGGAAAAAAGGTGTTTTGACCGGAGAAGATGATCTGGCCGGAGAAGAAAAGGGGCACCGGAGAAGATGATCTGACCGGTAAAAGTTGCCGGAAATGGAAGAAAGCAAGAACTAAGTGCAGAAGCAAGTAAGTTTGGTTCGATTTTTTTTTCAGTAGGTGTTTTGATCGGTGATGATTTTTTCTTTTTTCCGATCGGTAGGTGGTTTGATCGGATAAATGTTGGGTTTTCTGTTTTTTTCCGATCGGTAGGTGTTTTGGTCCTATCGGTGTGTGATTTGATCGGTGGTGATTTTTGTTTTGAATGAGACTAGAAAGTGTTAATGTTGGTTTTTATGTTTTTTTTTCCAATCGGTAGGTGTTTTTTGGTCCGATCGATGGTGATTTTTGTTTTGAATGCGACTAGGAAGTGTTAGTTATTTTGAGTAGAAACAGTCTCGGGTTATTTTTTTTTTTTTTTGGATTGCCAACTTGCCAACTGCACGTTAAAACTATTGATTTGTAACATGTGTTAAACCCGTCTTGTTTACTGTTAAAAAACATGTGTTAAACATGTCTTATATTTTTTATCAAAAACATATTAGGTAACATGTGTTAGACCTGCCTTGTTTTCTGTCAAAAACAAATTAGGTAAACCTCTGATATTAGGGTAGAAGTCTAAGGGCTCAAAAGCATATAAATATATTAGCGTAACATGTGTTAAACCTTCTTATTAGGGTACCATGTGTTAAACCTCCTTGATTAGGTAAACATATTAGTGTAACATGTGTTAAACCTGTCTCATTTTTATCAAATGATGTAAACGTGTGTTAAACCTGTCTTATTACCATGTGTTAAACCTCTCATATTAGGTAAACATGTTAGTGTAACATGTGTTACACCTGTCTTATTTTTATCAAATTATGTAACATGTGTTAAACCTGTATTATTTTTATCAGATTAGTTAACATGTGTTAAGCTCTCATATTTTTCCAAGTTATGTAACAAGTGTTAAACTTGTCTTATTTTTATAAAAATAGGTAACATATGTTAAACCTGACTTTATTTTATCAAAAACATATTATGTAACCTGTTTTATTTTAATGAAATTAAGTAACATGTGTTAAACCTGTTTTATTTGCAGCAACAAAGAGAGTAACAAGATCGCAAACTGGTAAGATACCGAAAAAGCGAAAGAAAGTAGACGAAGAAACGGACGATGAATGGGATAAAGAAAGAGAAGAAATGGACGATGAATGGGATAAATTATGGCCATAACCCAAAATACAATATGACCATTCTGGTCTTCTCTGTAATATGTTGGTGTCTCGATGTTAAATAATTATGGTGGGAAGTGTATTTGGTTACCAGTTATCAGTTACATGTGTTATTAGTTAACATGTTTTATTCATTACCAATTGTAAGAAAAGTAGTAGACGAGCATTGGGTGGTCAACATATTGTTTTAGCAAAAACATGTATTTACTATGGCGGTTGTATCTGCAGGAGTGAGGAGAATGACCAGGTCCGTGACGGTAGGCTGGCTAATAAGCGAAGGCAGAACGATAAAGAAACAGAACGATAACGAAAGAAGGTAGATGGAGAAACCGATGAAGAATGGGAACAAGAAGTCGATGAAGGGCAAGTGGTGGGTACCTTTGATGTTGTACAGAAGTTACCCTCCAGTGTAACACATGTTACAAACATGTGTTACATATGTTCAACCTCTTTGTTACCAAAAATCAGGGCTGCACATATGTAACACATGTTACAACAGGTTTTTACCTACTTGCACGTCTCTATTAAAAATGGATGAAAACAGTTTTTTTAAAACATCCACGGTGTAACACTTGTTTATTTGAAAGTTCTTAAAACAACCGTTGTAACACGTGTTACATCTTTTTACTCAGCTGTGCATTTTCCTTTTTATAATCCCATCCTCAACGTAAAGAGGGGGGTTGCACATATGTAACACATGTTACACTTGTTTATTTGAAAGTTCTTAAAACAACTGTTGTAACACGTGTTACATCTTTTTACACAAGTTACTTGTAGTTACCCCAACCCTTTTTTGGACACAAAGGGGGGTTGCACATATGTAACACATGTTTGTAACATGTGTTACACTAGAGAGGTAACACATGTATAGCCACGTTACACGTGTTACATAGGAGATTAATAAGTTTTAACTATAGAAGATTAATATTGATGTACTTGTTTTGTTCATAGGTGAAAAGATGTTTTGTGTTCAAGATGAAGATGGTTATCAAGAAGCGAAGCCCGCCAAAGGATTACAACGCATCATCAGGTTTTCGTGGTGACGATGGTGTGTTTTTTGGTTGGCTGCTATATGTTACAAACATGTGTTACGCATGTTCAACCCCTTTGTTACCAAAAATCGGGGCTGCACATATGTAAGACATGTTTGTAACTTATGTTACACTAGAGGGTAACACATGATTGATCACTTTTGGATCATTTGTATATATTTAAGTCTGTATAAACCTACAACGTTGTAGATAAGATGTTACATGTGCACACACAATTAACATGTGTAACATGGCGACAAGTGTCATGTGTGATCTTTTTTTGTTACCCTAGGGTGCTAAACGTATTACAACGTTCATAACGCACGTAAACTTATACTAACATCCATCCCTATGTCCACAGATGATCTAGAACATACTCCACATTACCATCTTTACGAGTCTTCTAATGGCACTAAATTGTGGACACCGAATGTCAACGAGCAATATCATCCTATTAATGTTAAATCATATGTCACACTGAAAGAACTTCTTGCCATGTATAATCCTATTAATATACGTTAATGCAGTTTTTTTATCTACTAATAACATTGTTAATAACAACTCTAGGTACATATGTAACATGAAGTGTATCGTTTGTCCCTTTAATTCGTTACGCTAGTCTCATATACTTATAGTTACATATATTACTTGTTTGTTCATTGATATGACATTTTGGATGACGTAATGTTGTTACATATGTAATTTTACTAAGTTTAAATTGACACCAAAGGGACTGACATATGTAACATATGTTACACTATGGGGCAACAAATGTAACACATGTATAGCCATCTTACACATGTTACATATAGGTGTTACATGTGTTACAACGTCAAGGTTACACATGTTACATATAGTTGTTGCATCCCAAAAAAAATTGCCGTCACATCAACATCCGTATTCATCCAAAAATGGGCATACTAACAATGAAAATAAAAATGAATTTTATATCAATAGTTGTAATGCTTCTAAAAAATGGTCTTCACAACAACATCCATCTTCACAACACATAGCAGCCAACCAAAAAACACACCATCGTCACCACGAAAACCTGATGATGCGTTGTAATCCTTCGACGGGCTTCGCTTCTTGATAACCATCTTCATCTTGAACACAAAACATCTTTTCACCTGTGAACAAAATAAGTACATCAATATTAATCTTCTATAGTTAAAACTTATTAATCTCCTATGTAACATGTGTAACGTGGCTATACATGTGTTACCTCTCTGGTGTAACACATGTTACAAACATGTGTTACATATGTGCAACCCCCCTTTGTGATCAATCATTAAGTAAAAACCTTTTGTAACACGTAAAAAACCTAACACGTGTTGCATTGGATGTATCTTCAAGCTGAAGATGGGATTATAAAAGGAAAATGCACAACCCTAAAAAAGTTGTAACACGTGTTACAACGGTTGTTTTAAGAACTTTCAAATAAACAAGTGTTGCAAAGTGGATGTTTTTAAATAACTGTTTAAATCAATGTAATAGAGATGTGTAAGTAGGTAATTTCCTTTTGTAACACGTGTTACATTGGATGTATCTTTACGTTGATGATGGGATTATAAAAAGGAAAATGCACAGCTGAGTAAAAAGATGTAACACGTGTTACAACGGTTGTTTTAAGAACTTTCAAATAAACAAGTGTTACACCGTGGATGTTTAAAAAAAACTGTTTTCATCCATTTGTAATAGAGACGTGCAAGTAGGTAAAAACCTGTTGTAACACGTGTTACATATGTGCAACCCCGATTTTTGGTAACAAAGAGGTTGAACATATGTAACACATGTTTGTAACATGTGTTACACTGGAGGGTAACTTCTGTACAACATCAAAGGTACCCACCACTTGCCCTTCATCGACTTCTTGTTCCCATTCTTCATCGGTTTCTCCATCTACCTTCTTTCGTTATCGTTCTGTTTCTTTATCGTTCTGCTTTCGCTTATTAGCCAGCCTACCCGTCACGGACCTGGTCATTCTCCTCAATCCTGCAAATACAACAGCCATAGTAAATACATAATAGCACAAGTAATATTTCCGGAGTTATTTAACACAACAAACAGGTACGAGATAGGTAACACATGTTACCTGAAACTGTATTCTGCACCGAAACTACACAATCGTCAACAACTATCTTCTTTTCGTCAAGCTACGCCCTCACTACAAAGTGTTACCTGAAACTGTATTCTGCACCGAAACTACACAATCACACTCTCTGATGCACTCGGGACGCTGCATTTTTTCTGCACACACCTTTCCACCCTACGCCTTCACATTTTAACAAAAAATGCCCACATTCAGCTAATCCGACACTAAAAACACAATCTCAATACTAAATCTAACAACATTACCAAACCAAACCGCTTAAATAGAGAAAAAAATAACATTTGAACAGTCCTAAACAAACAATAATCACAAATTAAAAAAGACTGAAAAAAAAAACCAGAGAATCCAAACCAAATGACACCTAACCGAGTATAAAACCAGAGAATCCAAACCAAAATAAAACAAGAGAATCCAAAAAGACTGAACCATACTTGGACTGGATCATTAACCGGAAACCTGAACCGAGTCCCGATCTGCGGCTGACTCGAATCTGAACTGAGCTAAAAGCATCATTTCACTCCGGTTGCCTGTAACACCGTCGTCGGCACCGACGGTTCGTCGGAGAACCTCCATCGCTGTAGACGACGGCTTGTAATCAGAATCCCCACTCCGGTTGCCTGTAACACCGTCGTCGGCACCGACGGTTCGTCGGAGAACCTCCACCGCTGTAGACGACGGCTTGTCCGTCGTCCATCGTCGTCTTCTTCTCTCTCTTAAATCTCTCTCTCTACCTCCTGAACTCTCTCACACACACTTGTGTGTGTTCTTGGTGTTTATTTTGAAACATGGAGAGGGGGAGATAATGAATGATGATGATGATGGTGAATTTACAGAAGAAGAAGAAGAAAGAGATAGAATGATATATTTTGAATTCTAAAAGAAAAAGAAAGAAGAAAGAGAGAGAATCAATGAAATGATGGGTAATAAATGACTTGATGGGATGGGGGAGAGAGTGAAATGATGGCTTGAACAAATGACTAATTTGCCCTTTTAACATGTGTTTAAAGATATGATGTGGATCAATCTTGACCACACAATTCAGGTTTCCTAAGTTTTCTAGATTAAATGGGTTTTCCATAGATACTTACACTATATATATATATATATATACGTATAAAATGACTAAATTGCCCAAATTTAACTGAAAATTCTCACTTGGTTAGTGTTAAAGGACGAAATGTGTAGTGGGTTTTCCCAATAAAGGATTGTAACTGTAATTATTGAAGTTAAAGGCTATGCATTGTAATTCAATATAAACATAAAGGACAAAACATGTAATTTACCCTAAATTTTAATTAAACCCTACCACGTGGTCATCATAACGAGCGATGTAATTTTTTCTTTAAAAAATCACTAAAAAAGTTGACCTTACAAATAAAGAAATAGACATGCATACTCATTCGTTAAAAGAAATATATAAAGACAAAAGAGTTAATCAGGCGAGACCATACAAGATCCGACTAAAATTTATACAACAAAAAACCTTGAAAAATACAATGGGATCCACAAAACCAATAAAAAGATACGTTAATAATCTTTTGTTACTAATATAATTAGTGATAATCATAACATTATCAATAATAAGTATTATTGTGTTTTTAATACAATTAGTTATATACATAGCTATGATTGGTTATCGTATAAAAAGGGGCTTGAGTGTAAGAAATATTGTGGGGCTGACATGTGTCCTTGAGTTATTTTACTTTAAAAGGGTAAAAAACTAATTTACTCAATAATTCAATTAAATGATAAATATTCCCATAACCGCCTGCGAGTTATTTTAGGATTCAGATTTGTTTTTTTAAGATCCTTTAAGAATTTGTGTTTTTTTGTCATCTCGTATAAATTTTCAAGATCGCAAGAAGTTATCATCATCATTGTAATAAGGTTTCTTTTCTGTTCGGTGCGAAAATCAATTGTGTGGTGTTTTAAACCTGGATTCATGGTGTTTTAAACTTACAGTCCAATATGTGTTCTTCGTATGGTGTTTTAAACCCGGATTCATGGTGTTTTAAACCTGCAGTCCAGTATGTGTTCTTTGTATGTTCTTCGTATGGTGTTTTAAACCTGCATTCATGGTGTTTTAAACCTGCAGTCTAGTATGTGTTCTTCGTATGGTGTTTTAAACCTGCATTCATGGTGTTTTAAACCTGCAGTCCTGTATGTGTTCCTCGTATGTTATTTGCATGGTGTTTTAAACCTGCATTCATGGTGTTTTACACCTGCATTCCAGTATATGTTCTTCGTATGGTGTTTTAAACCTGCATTCTAGTAGGCTTCATATCATGCTATACATAATTTTTTTATCTATATAAATAGGTGTAATTTATTTAAAAAAAAACGTTACGTATAAAAAGTTATTGACGTTCAAAAAACATGGGTGGAACTTGCATATGCATTAAAGTTGATGGCAGTTTCTTTATTTAAAAATACAACATAAAAAGATATTTTACCCCTTATCTAGCTAAATTAGTCAAAAAATAAAACATAATTTACATTTTAAGCCCTTCTTGATCTCAACAATTAACTACAAGATCTAAGTTCTTAAAACACTTCTTACACTTCTCACAAAACCACTCCTTTTTACACAAACACCACCCACATAGGTATAATCTAATTATACACACGTATACACACAATACACATAGACATCCACATACACATAACACATACACAAGTACAATAACACATATATACACACACATCAGTGGCGGATCTAGAAAATTCTTGTAGGGGCAACGTTTCAAATAAAAAGGGTGACGAAATCGAAAAAACGTCAAATTTTTTCAAAATTTACACTACCGTCCGAGCACCAATGGGCAACAGGGCTACCCCTTCTTCTACTGTATATCCGCCCCTAACACACATATGTAGATACATACATATATACACACACGTACAAATACATATACATATACACATACACATATACATATAAACTTACACTAACACATACATACATACATACATACATACATACATGCATACATACATACGTACGTACGTACGTACGTACAACACATACTACACTCTCTCACACACACATACCCTTACACATACATACACACACATGTGCACTATCACATACACATACACACGTACGAACATATGTACACAATACATACACGCATATATACACATACACATACATACATCCACATCCACATACATAATTACACATACATACACGCATACATACATACATACATACATACATACATACATACATACATACATACATACATACATACATACATACATACATACATACATACATACATACATACATACATACATACATACATACATACATACATACATACATACATACAGGCATACATGCATACAGGCACGCACACACGCACGCATGATGACCAACCGTTAACCTAATAAAGTATTATGTTATTCCGGTTTTAGATTAAAATTTATTTAGAAATTCATACTAGCGTGATGACCAACCGTTAACCTAATAAAGTATTATGTTATTCCAGTTTTCGGCAGTTTACAACTATTTTTGTCAAATACTTTTTATAAAACGGGTTTACAGTCATTGCAAAAGAATTTTCAGCTACGTAATAATGCGCCGGTTAAAGTAGGATCTAAGTAGGTAATTCGACCAACAATGTAAATTTAATTTATTAATTTATTCGTTGCAGTTTAGAAAGCCATAACTTTTCCCTTTTTGTCGGGCACTCGTCGGCCCACGGTGTTATTTTTTCGGTGATCAAAATTATGACAACCTGGTATCAAAGTTTTTCGACTGGGACAAGTCATATAATAAAAGGCAATACCTAACCCTTAAAAGCTAGCTAAACCATCAACTAGTAAGAAAAATCAATAACTAGCTTTAATCAAGTCTACAGTCACATAAAGAAATCTAATTACAACCAAGTGCATGATCACATAAGCAAATTTAATTTAATTTCAACTTCAAGCTTTATGAATAGTAAAAAATAAGACAGAAAGTAATAAACCAACCTTTACTCATGTTTTAAGCTTTAATCAACTAATCTCTTGATTTCTTGTTGAATTTCGACCCTCGTTCAACTAGCGCTTGTTTAAATGTCTAATCAACACTCGTTTGCTTGACTACGGTCTTCGGTAGTCGATAGTCAATTGCTAATAGTTGGGTGTTTTTATTTTTATTTTTTACATTAGGTTAATAATTGGGGAATTGGGTATAAAGAAAATGGGCTTTAATTTAATTCGTTATAAAATGGGTTATATTTGAATTGAAAGTAAGAAATTAAGCTTAATCACTAAATTAACTATAATTTTAATTCGGTAAAACATTTATATGTATTTTTAATGTGTATATATATAATTTTCTCATAAAAGCAATGAATATGGCCTCGGCCAAATTTTCTTTTCACAAAATCAATGATGTCACTCGTAAAAAAAAAGATTGGTATCGTGTGAAATGTGAATTTAACTATTATACATTCTATATGATGTCGGAAATGAGAATAATAGATAGTGTAGGGGCTAGTGTGTAAAGTGGTGTCCTATATAAACACCATTCTTGTAACCCTAATTTCTTGAACAACTTCATTACAATACAATTTATCAATACAATTCAAACCCAATTCAGAGATTACTCTCTATACCAAACAACATGGTATCAGAGCAGTGTTCTGATTCTTGAAACCACATTGCTCGTCATCAACAATCAATCTCAGATTGAAAAACCAGAAAATAAGAAATTAAACAAACCAGAACAGCAGCATCTTCTTCAGCCGCACAGTTCAATTCAACCCTAAAACCTTCTTCACAACCGTTCAATCCTGAAACTGTTCCGTCGCATTCAAAGGTTCCGCTGCACAGCCACACACTTACCTTCAACACAAAATCAACCTGCAATCTCAATTCGCAGCAACATTATCGGAACCCAACAATCAAATCGTTCAGAATCCAGATCTGAATCAACGCAGACACAATCATTTCCATTGATCTTTGTTGAACCCTAAAACCTCTATTCCGATAAAAAAAAAAAAAACACAGCTTCAAACTCTGATTCAACACCCGTTGTTTTGATTCAACACTTCTTTGTTACTGACGGAATACTCAGCCGCAACTCAGCCATTGACCGGCGGAATTCTCTGCATATCGGGAAATTCGCCAGTCTTTGCAAAAACCCTAATCCGCCCAAACCACTACCGCCGCATCTGTTCTGTTGTCTAATACGCCTAAACCCTAGCTGGGTGTTTTTTTTGGCTGTTGGATAAATACGCTCATTTGTCATTAATACCTCCTAAGCTGCTTGTTGATTAATACGCTATAATACCTTACTTTAAATCTTGAACGCGAGTTCAAGTCACCGGTGAATTTCGATAAATTCGCCGGCTGAGATAGCTTCGCCTCTTAGCGACGTTATTCCAAATCTAAATCTTGAACGTGAGTTTAAGTCGCCGGTGAATTGTGATAAATTCGCCGCGTGAGATAGTTTCGCCATTTAGTTGAGTTATTTCGAACCTTGTTTGAACGAGTTTTCGGCGTATTTGGTTGCCTATTAAATACGCTCGGTTTGATTGTCGTCAAAAAAAAAAAAAAAATGGAAATCAATCATAGTAGGAACAGTGCGTGGATTTTCGATTCTGGTGCCACTGACACCATGACGTTTGAACCATCAGACATACGATCAATGTCCAATCCTCAAAAAACTCAAATCCATACAGCAAACAACGGAACGATGCAAGTGAAAGGAGGAGGAGTAATTGAAATTTCACCAACTATGAAATTATCAAATTGCCTATATGTTCCGTCATTATCACACAAATTGCTATCAATCAGTCATATTACCAAAGAATTAAATTGCACAGTACTAATGCACCCTACTTTCTGCCTCCTACAGGATATCAGGACGGGTGTGATTATCGGACGTGGTACTGAGCGCCACGGATTGTACTATGTGGATGAAGTGGCTCAACAGGGTACTGTGATGTTGGCACATGGAACAGAAAACCGAGAAGCCTGGCTATGGCATAGACGTTTGGGACACCCATCCAGTGGTTATTCGCACCTTTTGTTTCCAAAACTTTTCCCTTCGAATGGAAAAACAGATTGTGAAACCTGTCTTCGCGCTAAAAGCCATCGACAACCGTTCAAACCTAGCAATACAAAAGTCGCTTCACCTTTTTCACTAATCCATTCTGATGTGTGGGGTCCTGCTCCTGTGATGGGGGGGCAGGGTCTTCGGTACTTTATACTATTCGTGGATGATTGCACTCGCATGACATGGGTATATTTTTTAAAAACCAAAGCCGAAGTTTACGAAAAATTTGTCACATTTTATGCTATGATTCAAACCCAATTTCAAACTCAAATCCAAATCCTTCGATCCGACAATGGGGGGGGGGGGGAATTTGTCAATACATCTATGAAACAATTCTTTAAAACCAAAGGATTAATTCATCAAACCTCTTGTGCCCATACCCCCGAACAAAACGGTGTTTCCGAACGAAAAAACCGTATTATTCTTGAAATGACTCGAGCCCTTTTGATCGAATCTCAGGTCCCTAAATCCTTCTGGCCGGAGGCAGTTGCAACCTCTGTGTATCTGCTGAACCGGCTTCCCACAAAAGCTCTTAAATTTAAGACTCCCTTAGATTGTTTGTCTAAGTCTGCCAGTATTCCTCATCCTCTTACCCTTGAACCCCGAATCTTCGGGTGTACCGCATTTGTTCATATACCCAAAACCAATCGAAACAAGCTTGGCCCATGTGCTGAAAAATGTGTATTTGTCGGCTATGGGATCGATCAAATAGGTTACCGGTGTTATAATCCAACAACTCGTCAAATGTTCACCACAATGAATGTTGACTTTCTTGAAACAAAATACTTTTATAACACCCAACTCAGTGGTCAGGGGGAGAATAACAGTATAGACACTCTGAGCTGGTTAACCCAAATTCCCTCATCTGAAGAAGTCACAACAGAAAACTATCACAGTACTGCGAGTCCTTCAAACACAGACACACAATCCGCGGAGCACAGTACCACTGAAGAAAGTCCATCCAACGTGATGCCTGAGGTAAGAAATACTGAGAACCCTGAATGTTCTACGTCTTATAACTATGAGACAACAGGGGAAAACATAGAACCGACAAATACAGAACATGTTGATCCAAATGTTGAACAGGTTGAAAATGAGCCAGTAGTGGTTGAACATGTTGAACCACCAGGTGCATCAGAGACAACCGGAAGATACTCTCTTCCTCCTAGAGCCAATAGAGGGGTTCCTCCAAAACGGTACTCCCCAGAGAGGGAGACTAGAAATTCAAGATATCTTGTAGCTAATATGGTCAACGGGAACTTATCTAACAGTGCGAAAGCGCTTGTTACTTCTCTATACACTGAACAAATACCTAATTCCGTAAAGGAAGCTCAAGGTAAGAAGAACTGGGAAGAAGCAATGGAAGTGGAGATGCGTGCTCTCATGAAAAACAACACGTGGGAGAAGTGCTTTCTTCCTAAAGGAAAGAAAACAGTTGGATGCAGGTGGGTGTATTCGATTAAATATAAACCAGATGGTTCCATTGGACGATACAAAGCTCGGCTTGTAGCCAAGGGTTACACTCAGACGTATGGGATCGATTACTCTGAGACTTTTTCTCCGGTTGCAAAAATGGATACCATTAGAGTTCTCTTCTCCGTAGCAGCCAATAAGGAGTGGCCTCTTCACCAGTTTGATGTTACAAATGCCTTTCTCCATGGAGACCTAACAGAAGAAGTCTACATGGAAGCACCTCCAGGTTTTTCAGGGGGTTTTAAAGAAGGGGAAGTTTGTCGGTTGAAAAAATCCCTTTATGGGCTAAAGCAGTCTCCTCGGGCATGGTTTGGGAAGTTCACTTTGGCCATGAAAGAGTATGGGTATCACCAAAGTAACGCTGATCATACTCTGTTCCTCAAGAGAAGAAACGGCCTTGTAACTTGCTTGATCATATATGTAGACGACATGATTATTACCGGAGATGATACAGAAGAAATAGCACGGCTGAAAAGGAATCTGTTTTCAAAGTTTGAAATGAAAGACCTTGGGAATCTTAAGTATTTCCTCGGGATAGAAGTTCTCAGGTCTAAGCAGGGGATTTTCATCTGCCAAAAGAAGTATGTCCTTGATCTCCTAGCAGAAACTGGGTTGATTGATTGTAAACCAGCAGATACTCCAATGGTGGTGAATCACAATCTTCACATGGAACTCAATGGAGAACTTGCAGACAAAGAAAGGTATCAACGACTTGTGGGCAAGTTGATTTATCTCTCTCACACTCGCCCTGATATAGCTTATGCTGTTGGAGTGGTGAGTCAGTTCATGCATCAACCTCAAGTTGCCCACATGGAAGCTGCTCAGAGAATTTTAAGATATCTCAAGGGAACGGCAGGCCATGGAGTGTTGTTCAAAACAAATGGACATTTAGATGTTGAACTCTACACTGACGCAGACTGGGCAGGGGATAAGGGAAACCGAAGATCAACATCAGGATATTTTTCCTTGGTTGGTGGGAACCTCGTTACCTGGAGGAGTAAGAAACAAAAAGTAGTCGCTCTATCGAGCGCAGAAGCGGAATTTAGAGGTATAGCTCGAGGGTTAAGCGAAGTTCTGTGGATCAGGAAGCTGCTAGAAGACATTGGTTTTTCCCAAAAGGCTCCTAGTAAAGTCATGTGTGACAATACAGCTGCAATACAAATCTCAGAAAACCCAGTTCAACATGATCGAACAAAACACGTGGAGGTAGATCGACATTTCATCAAAGAAAAGTTGGAAGCAAGAATCATAGAACTCCCTCATGTTTCGTCAAAAGATCAACTCGCAGATATACTCACAAAGGCAGTCAACGGAAACGCGTTTAGTAGCTGTTTGAGCAAGTTGAGTATTGGTGACCCCACTACTCAACTTGAGGGGGAGTGTCGGAAATGAGAATAATAGATAGTGTAGGGGCTAGTGTGTAAAGTGGTGTCCTATATAAACACCATTCTTGTAACCCTAATTTCTTGAACAACTTCATTACAATACAATTTATCAATACAATTCAAACCCAATTCAGAGATTACTCTCTATACCAAACAACATATGAAACGTGAAAAAAAATGATGTCAGTTAACACTAAACTCGTGTATGTAGCTCCGCCAATAATCGTGAGGAGATCTTTTAAATTTTGTTTTTTATTAGATTTTGTTTTTGGAATTTGACTTTTCTGATCTCTGTAAAAGAATTTTATTTATTCACAAATAATTCTAAGATCATGCCTAACTAGATTCCCTATGTCTAACTAAATTCTCAGAATTAATTGGACTTTTACGACTTTAAATTATGCCTTCTCTTTTTGAGGCATAGAAATAAGGGTGTAAGGGGCACTTCTATAAGTGGGGAGTGACATCTCTTACCCACAGCTAATCAGCACGCGCCACGTCAACTTCCCACTTAACTCTCCCCGCACCCTCAATTTGATGGTGGCACTCCTCTCTTAGGGGACTTGTTTTTTTTATTTGTTGTAATTATGCATATATTATAAATTAAACAAATATTAATAAAAATTAAATAAAATTTAAGAAAAGACATTTCATTAAATTAAAAATAAAAATTACATTCAAACTAGAAAAATAAAAAAACAAACTACTCGTCGTCGGAATTCGCTTCAAGGTGAGGTACATCGCTTCAAGGTGAGGTAGATCTAAACGTCGGAATTCGCTTCAAGGTGAGGTAGATCTGAAGGGTTTAGGAGAGTAATGTAGTGGGAGTTGTTTTGGGTTTGAAAAATAAAAAGATTGAAGTGGGTTAGTATTTATAGGGTTTAGGAGAATTTTTTTTTTAATATATAACGGCTATATAGCCGTTTTAATATAAAAAAACGGTCAAAAATTACAAATCTCAATCGGTGAACACAACCCGTTCCCCACACCCCGATTTGGGTCACCGAGGGGATGGCGGCGGTGTTCCCGAGCGGGGTTCACACTCACCGCCCCCTCCCCGAGGGCGCCCCGTTCACCCTAAGATGATATGGAACTGTACCACCCTTCGCTATTTTTGTAGAAAATGACTAAAATAACTGTTTAAAGAGGGTCAATTTATTTAGATAGTCTCACTAATTTTAATACTTGTAGTGCACTGTGAACTTATCTAACGATTATATCCCATATTTTCTGAGATTATGTGAAGTTTTTGGACTTAAATCTGAAATAATTCAATTACGTGTGCATTTGACAACCCAACTCTTTTGTATGGCTGGAAATTGCAATCTCGTGCATTAAATGAGATATGCCCAAACCTTTCTTTATTATGGGCCAAAGTAGCCGGAATAGTCACAAGAATCACACCTAATGTATTCATTTTTCAATAATGGCAGCCATATATGTATCATCAACTTGTGATTTATATAATGATTTGATCTAATCCTACAATACAATAATATCGGGTCGTAAATATCAGTTATATATTTAAATGAAAGTGTTGATTATTGCATGCATGGGGCAGTTGATGGACGACCAAAACTTATATTTTATAGCACACAAAGATTTATTCAAAAATTCTGCATTAATAAATGCGTTGATTGTTCTTGCCACGAGCAAATACTTTTCTTCTCATGCATGTGTTCATAACTAAAAATCAAGCATTTCATTGGATAACTTGGACGTACATGCTTAGTCATCAAGACTCATTCAACAATTAACACACAGTATGTGTATATATAGCAATCAGTAGGTGACTGTTCTTACATCAAATCTAACTAGCTTCCTATTGTCAAAAGCAAGAGGCTAAAGCTTTACTTTTCTCTTCAATCATATGGGTTATCATAAGTCTATGGGAACTATATTGGTTCCTATGCTAGTTTTACTTTTATCATTGAACTACATGCCATGCAAAGCTCAGTTGTCTACCACCTTTTATGATAACACATGCCCTAATGCCCTTTCAACTATTCAAACTTCTGTTAGTGCTGCCGTGTCGAGGAGTCGTCGCAATGCAGCCTTACTCATTCGCCTTCATTTTCACGACTGTTTCGTTCAGGTTATGATCACTATACCATGGTGTTTATTTAGAAAAAAAATAGAAATCAAAACATGCATATGTAATTAAAGTAATCTGTTTGATTCTGCAGGGTTGTGATGCATCCCTTTTGCTAGAAGGAAGTGAGAAGTCAGCACCTGCTAATAATGGTGTGTTGGGCTATGATATTATAGATGATGTTAAAGCTGCTGTCGAGGGCGTATGCCCTGGAGTCGTGTCGTGTGCAGATATACTGGCTGTTGCAGCACGCGATGCTTCCGTGGAGGTAATAACAAAACTACAGCACTATACCAGTTAGATACAAAATATAGGCTCATAAAATTATTTCATTGGTAAATTAAGGTTGTGTACCTAAAGAATCCTCATGTATATTAATCAACCATGATCCACCTCTTTTTACATAGAGGTGTAACATAATTAACTCATAATGAGAAAATAATAAAACGTGAATAACTATCCTTATACTCTAGAATAATAACTAATAAACCAACTTAAAGATACATGATAGTTTATATAACAATACCTATAATAGATAATATAAACTCAGCTAACAATTACAATATGTAGGTGGGGGGTCCGTCATGGTCGGTAAGACTTGGAAGAAGAGATTCTCCATCTTCGGCAACTTCTGATGAGGCGGCTAATAATCTCCCAAGAGGAAATATGGATCTAACTCAACTCCTTGATAACTTTCGTCGAAAGAATCTCAGCCCAAGAGACATTGAAAGTTATAATCCCTACACATCCTAAACTACAAGGGTTTTATGGTAATTAAAGTAAAGTATGGCGGTTACATGGCGGTTACAAAGTACGGGGACTGGTTATGCCAAAACAGAAGTTGATAACCAACTTCCTACAACTAATCGACATGTCCAAAGGAACATGCCTATTCGCGACCAGCCACATACAAGGATCAAAGGGACGCATCTCTTCATCGAATGGACGCACCTGTTCACATTAAATTACAGCCACAAGATTACAAGACGCACCCGTTCACGAAGGGACACGTCTATTCACTCGTACCCTTTAGAAAACTATAAATAGGGATAGTTAGATTCATTTGTAATTGTTCATTACATTCGATCATTGTATTGTATTCAAACTCTCATTTTATATATTCAAGTTATACAAGTTTGGTTATCACGTTCTAGAGATCAAAGATCCATTTTGGGGCCAACAATTGGTATCAAAGCATCAGGCTCTAGGCGTGGGAATCGCAAGGCAACGAATCGGCGGGAAGTCATTCGCGATCAGGAAATGTTAGAAACAAGAAAGTAAGGGTTGTGAGAATTCTAAGTTAGCAATCAGACTAGGGTTCGTGAGTGAATGAAACCGAGTACAAGAGCGCAAAACAAGGGTTGTTGTGTTTTTCGTTTAGAGTGTTATCATCGAAATTGAAGACTAGCAAATCGCAAGGGAATTGTGATTATGATATGTTAAGAAAAGCATTCGAGTGATTCGACGAAAAGCGGTGATCGTTATTTAGAAAGAAACTGGTGATTTTGTTCGTGATGAACCGAATGAATGTCGAGTGAAGCGATAGAAGGCTCATGAAGAAACAAAGTACTATGCAAAGAAACACGGTGGTGCAGCGAATGCAGAAAAGGGAAAGGTGATGTAGTGAATACAGGAAACAACAAGAGAAATTGTTGCAGTGAGTGCAAAAAAAAAAATGCAGTGAATGTAGAGGAAAAATGAAGCAGAATACATGCAGTGAATGCATAATTTGATATAGTAATATGCAATAAAATAATCCAGTGAGTGGATCAAGAAAAAGTGGAGAATCCGTGAGGGAAGCAATCAATGATGAAGAATACGTTGTGAGAGACAACCGTGAAGAAGATAAATCAAGAAGGAGACATGCGTGCGAAACATACAAATAATCCTGTGACTGGGTCAAAAAATGTTGTGTGACACAACCACTAGAGATCTGAGTGAGTTAGATTATCCAAAATCTATGCGAGATGGATGCAAGTCATGTGATATGATGGTGGGCAAGTTAATCAAGACCGGGTGGAGTTCGTGTTCAGACAACTACACAAGAAAAGATTCGTGTGATACAAATCAAGTGCGGTCAAGACAAGTGTGAAGCAAAATGTTCGTGTGAAGCAAGTTCGTGTAAAGAAAGTTCGTGAGGAGCAAGGTTGGTGAATAAGAAGATCCGTGTGAAACGTTGGATACCGAGGAGTTTCAAGACGATGGAATTGATCAAAGTTCAAGATCTACAACTCAAGGATGTTCGTGATTAGGGGGGTGAATGAAAGTTATAATCCCTACACATCCTAAACTACAAGGGTTTTATGGTAATTAAAGTAAAGTATGGCGGTTACATGGCGGTTACAAAGTACGGGGACTGGTTATGCCAAAACAGAAGTTGATAACCAACTTCCTACAACTAATCGACATGTCCAAAGGAACATGCCTATTCGCGACCAGCCACATACAAGGATCAAAGGGACGCATCTCTTCATCGAATGGACGCACCTGTTCACATTAAATTACAGCCACAAGATTACAAGACGCACCCGTTCACGAAGGGACACGTCTATTCACTCGTACCCTTTAGAAAACTATAAATAGGGATAGTTAGATTCATTTGTAATTGTTCATTACATTCGATCATTGTATTGTATTCAAACTCTCATTTTATATATTCAAGTTATACAAGTTTGGTTATCACGTTCTAGAGATCAAAGATCCATTTTGGGGCCAACAGACATGGTTGCTTTATCAGGTTAGATCCACTAAATTTTTCTTACTTGTCCTTAGCCACCATATAATCTATATTTTCCCATTGATGAAACATGAACAATATATTGTTGTCCTTCAGGGTCTCACACAATTGGGCAGGCACGATGTGTTACGTTTAGAGCACGGATATACAACAATGCCTCGGACATAGATGCTACTTTCGCTAACAACCTTAGGAGCAACTGCCCAGCGAATGCACCCGATGGCAATGGTAACTTGGAGCCACTTGATTTAGTGACACCAAATACATTTGACAACAACTACTACAGGAACCTAAGAGATAGAAGAGGTCTTCTTGCGTCAGACCAGGTACTCTTCAGTGGAGACTCAACCGATAGCATTGTGACTGAGTACATCGACAATCCTTCGACATTTGATTCTGATTTCGCGGCTGCCATGGTTAGGATGAGTGAAATTGAACCCCTTACTGGTTCTAGTGGCCTGATAAGGACTCTTTGCTCCGCTTCTAGTTAATAAAGAACATATATGATATGTAATGATACTAATATATTGATATCGATCAGCATGCAGTAGCAAGTAGCACATAGTGCAGTCTCATGTATTATGGAAGCTAGATTTACGTTGTTTTGATCACAAGCAATAAAATTATTCTTCTACTATGAAACTTATTTACTCTATTTAGGGCTTTTCACATGTTCGACCTCATAAAATTTCAAGATTATCCGTCCATAATATAATTAATAATACAAAGTGAAAAGGAATAAATAAGTATAACTCGTCTAGATATGTACTACAAATTAAATAAACAAATAAAGAATAGCAAAGGTATGGT
This sequence comes from Helianthus tuberosus, assembly GCA_030545235.1. Classification (NCBI taxonomy): domain Eukaryota; kingdom Viridiplantae; phylum Streptophyta; class Magnoliopsida; order Asterales; family Asteraceae; genus Helianthus; species Helianthus tuberosus. The sequence goes on from CM060452.1 coordinate 7,381,862, forward strand.
TGAGCATTTGTGCTTAACAAAATTAGATTCAACGTGTGTACCAAGAGAATGCATCTTTATTTAAGCGCGTCAATCGTGTTGGGTTGGCAGGTTGACGAGTTGAATTGTTGAACCCGAACATACACTACTCATTTATTTGTTTCAAAGACATAACCCTAACCAGAAGAAACCTAAAATCGTGTATCATGAAGATGTATCGTAAATGAGTCTGTAATCAAGTTGTAAATGTGTTAAACTCGTTGATGGGTTATAAAATTGGCTTAAATGGATCGCAAAAGGGTTAGACCTTTTAATAAAACTGTCTAAACAAGTTAGCTCAACCATGACCTGTTTTAGTTGGCTAGTTGGCTGGCAATTCAATTTTCAAGCACTTAGGTCAAAGTTAGCTAAAGGAGATTTGTATTTGAGTGATGTGTGATCCAACAAATGCAAAATAAATACCGAGAGAGGTGGTTTTTACAACATAAAGAAATTCGTCATAGAAGAATTACTTGTTTAAGGGTGGAGGGGGCGCCCTTTGGGTAAGGGTTTGCGGGCATGTACCCTAATCGGTACACCGCTGCCATCTTTGCGGGAAGGCTGGGCGGCTATGTGTCACCGAAGAATGGTTGTGTAAGATTGGTGGGTAGAGTAATTAAAGGGTGGGCCCTTTGATTATAGAGTAGTTGAAATAAGTTCTACTAGTATTTTATGATGTTAGGATAATTTATGATAAAAATGACGTGACAATGCATGACGATTGAAGGGGTTTAGGGTATATGAAAGGAGTGCCCCCTCCACTCAAATAGCCAACCAAATTTGAAGATATACTTTTATTTCTGAAAAAAGGGAAACCACTCTATGACTATACATACAAATCATTTTTATAGAGATATACATCGTAATCATTTGAAAAAAGTTGTAATAAATAAACATGTCTGAGTCTTGACTTTATCTTCGTTAATCGTGGTTCGTACCTTGACTAATCTATTCAACGGTCTATTTGTTTCCACTAAACAGAGAATAGTTCTTTTGATAATCAATATACAAATTAAATGTTAGATAAACTCAAGGACAGAAACATCCTGGACGGTCCCCTTATTACTAACGAGGTGGTCGCTTGGGCTAAGAAAGCGAAGAGAAAACTTTTACTCTTTAAAGTGGATTTCGCCAAAGCATACGATTGTGTGTCTTAGGGTTTCTTGGTGAATGTTATGCACCACATGGGGTTCCCGCCCAAATGGAATAATTGGATTATGGGGATCCTCTTTACGGGTCATGCTTCCATTCTGGTTAACGGGTCTCCCACTACTACTAGAGAGTTTGATCTCCATAGGGGTTTGAGACAAGGGGACCCTCTCTCCCCTTTCCTTTTCACTATGGTTATGGAAGCCTTACATACTATGATGTCTAAAGCAGTTCATCATGGCTCTTTGAAAGGGGTGTGTCTTCCGAACGAGGGGCCGTATTTATCTCACCTTTTTTATGCCGACGACGCTCTATTTTTTGAGGAATGGTCGGAGTCCAATTTTAGGAACCTAAATAGGATCCTAAGATGTTTCCAGCTGGCTTCGGGTCTCGAGGTGAATCTATCCAAAAGTAGGGTCTTTGGGGTAGGTGTGTCGGGGGAGGAAGTGTTGGATATGGCTTCCATTGTTAATTGCCGGAAGGGGGATTTTTCGTTTAATTATCTTGGGCTGCCCGTTGGAGGGAGTATGAATAGAGTGTCCAGTTGGAAACCCCTTGACGATATCTTTAATTCCAAGCTCTCTTCTTGGAAAGCTAGGTCGTTGTCATTTGCTGGTAGAATTGTCCTCATAAAGTCAGTGTTGGGGTTGTTACCTAACTATTATTTATCCCTATTCAAAGCTTCGAAAGCGGTTGTAAACACTTTGGAAGGGATTCGCAGAAGGTTCCTATGGGGGGGGGGGGGTTGGCCAGGAAGATTCGTTGGGTAGCGTGGGAAAAATTTTGGCTAGTAAAAAAGGGGGTGGACTGGGGGTGGGTGGGATTAAAGACATGAACTTGGGTCTCTTAGCCAAGTGGTGGTGGCGATTTAAGCACCAAAACGAGCAGTTATGGGCCAAGGTAGTCTCGGCTTTTCATGGTTCCGGTAGAGGTGGGGATCTTATTCCGGTTAACCAATCTGTCAGGGGGGTTTGGAAGGCCATAGGAGCAGTCAGCAAGGATTTCATAGGGGTGGGCATCGATCTGAATAAAAAATTATGTGCGACGTAAGGAGTGGGAACTCAGTTCTGTTCTGGGAGGATTGCTGGTCGAGCGACGTCAGGTTAAAAAACAGGTTCCCAGAGTTGTATGCTTTAGCTAAGTCTAAAAAATCTAAGCTTTCGGATTGGATGGGACCATCAAACGGGGATGTGTCATGGGCTGAAAAGTGGAAGAAAAGGTCTCTTTCGTCGTCCGAAGAGGCGGAGCTGCAGCAACTTCAGATCCTGCTGGCTGGTCATGGGCAGAAAGCAGGTGGGGATAGATGGTTGTGGAATTCGATAAATGGGCGGACGGTTTTTCCGATCAAAATTGTGTGGTCCGAATTGAGCAGTCCGGTGCAGGTTCAGCAGCAATAGTGCTTTTCAGATGGAATAAGTATGCTGTCCCGAAGGTGAACTGTTTTGTCTGGAGGGCCATAGGCGGAAAGATTCCGACAGCTATGGCTCTTGCGGCTAGAGGGGTTTCGTTCGGGGACGGGAAATGTCCTTTATGTTATTCCGATGATGAGATCGTGGACCATCTTCTTGCTGAATGTTGGTTCGCCAAAGCGGTCTGGCAGAATGTGTTTGTTTGGTTGAAGGTGGCGGCTCCAGGAGCGTTTGAATCGGTGAAGCAGATTCTCCTTCTTGGCTATGGATTAGGCTGGTCAAAAAAATTAAGGCTCATCATTCAAGCGATTTTCTTGAAGACTTTTTGGAAGATTTGGAAATGTCGGAACGAAAAAGTTTTCAATGGGAGAGGCACGACGATCTCTTTAGCAGTTGAAGGCATCAAAGAGGAGACGTTTTGGTGGATGGTGAAACGGGCCAGGCTGTGCGGTTTGACGCCTGAAAACTGGAGAAAATTCAAAGATTTGGGCATTACTTAGGGGGGCTGGACTTGTTTTTTGCTTGCTGGTGTAATGCTTTCCTTAGCTCCTTGCTAAGGAGAGCTTCTCTTCTTTTTGATTTAAATAAAAATTGTCTCCTCTTGCTGGTAAAAAAAAAAAAGATAAACTCAAGGTGTGTATTTTCTTTTTTTTTTCATTGTCATTTTAGCCCGTCATGTTTGGCTATAAAGTGCGCTTCCCCCAAACACCACACACACATGGGCGGCGTTGTCCCCGGAGGAGGAGGATTCTTCATGGGCATGCAGACATGTGGGGTTGTTGACTTAGCCTATGACTTTGGTGGTTTACAATTTGTCTCTTGCCCTTGCTCACCACCCCTTGATTTTCGGGTTTTGGAGGGCAAAGCCTCACTGACTAGGTAGCAGACACTTGGAGGGCAAAGCCCCATGATTTTGTGTGTAATAAATTGTATCCTAACGAGTTAACGCTACCCTGCTCATTCCAAGATGACGTTGATGATGAAAGTCTTTAGTATGTTGAATATAAATGTTGAACTAATATATCGGATATGGGCACAATACTTTGTAAAAATCGAGTAAATGATTATCCTTATATACCGAACATTCTTTTTAATAAATATTATTTAACAATAATGTTTGTGATGTATGCAAAATGCAACATATAAATTACATCAAATTAGGCATAAAACTAACCCTTTTTAGTACTGATGTTGGAAAAAGTGTGCTTTTGTCTTCCTTTTGTATTTTCAGGACCAAAAGAGCTTAAATGAACAAAAGGAACAAATATGCTGCAAAAACTAACATAATTACAAAGAAAAGGAATAAACGTGGCATGCATGACCCTTCGACAGCATCTCCCAAAGCTAAAACAAGAAGACATAAGCTGACCATTGGGCTGTGCCCAGCTCACCACGGGGCGTGCTCAGCCCTGACAAGAAGACAAAACCTATAGAAGCTTCTATTCCCAGCACGGGGGCGTGCCCGGCTCAACACGGGTTGTGGTCAATGCTAAGATTCGCAGAATCTTGCAAATCTTTGATAGTACAGATACGCTTCTACACACGAGGCCGTGCTCAACGGACACAGGGGCGTGTGGAGCCTAATGCAGACAAATGCAATTAATGAAGAAAGAGAAAGTTGATGGCCACGGGGCCGTGTCCAGCGGACACGGGGCCGTGTCCGGGCTTCTGTACAGGCTATAAATACTTCAAAGGCATCCATTGGCAAACCACCCTTCTCCCACTTCACCCACACTCCACCACCATGACAACACCCACATCCACCACCATCATCCATCATCCATCTAAAGTGTGTGTAGTAGTCTTGGGATTCAAGATTGATAGTAAGAGTTCTTGACAATCAAAGGCCATGTTTGCCTAAGTCTCTTACATCACTTGGTGAAGACAAGCATTTAATGTAATACTTTTGATTTTTAATCTTTTCGCACTTTTTATTTGGTTTTGTATTAATGACTTTAATAACTAGTTTCTTATGTTGAAGGTGAAACTTCCTTATCATTTGTCTGTGGTGTCTTGGCGTTATTTTACTGTGTATATAAAATAAAAGATTTTCACCATTCATATCTCTACGGTCTATATAGAGATATGTTGGCTGCCTGGTCGGGGGTTAAGGGAATGGTTTGGTAAGGTTCATGCCATGTTCAGTGTATAGATCCTGCAAGGACCTGGGTCAAGCTTACTAGGACCTCCTTCAATACCCACTGGTATTGGATGGCGGGGGTACGAATGGCTTGATCCCCTCATATGTAAACTACTACTAACACATTAACCCGGCTACTTGGGATTGTATCCCTGCTGACTCAAACCACTTAGCCGAGGGTAACGTCACATTCAAAAGAGGGGCCTACCACATTACACATTAATAACTTAATTAATTATCTTTCAATATTCCAACCCTTTAGGATTGTATCCTTGCTGACTCAAACTACTGGGTTGAGGGTAACGTCACCTTCAAAAGAGGGGCATACTACGATAACTAAGATAATCTCTTAAAAAGTGCAAAAGTGCGGAAATCATCAAAGGTTACATTAAAGGCGAGTCAGATCCAAGTGATTCATCTTGTCTATCTGTTTTTATTTTTATTTTATTTTTCAGCATTTTTAGTTTTTATTTTCATGTTTAAATACCTTTTCTAAAACTTTTGATTTGATTAGACGTTAAGGATAAACCGATACTAAAAGCTCTTATGTCCTTGGACGACCTCGGTATCTTACCAACGCTATACTACGCTCACGATGGGTGCACTTGCCCATATGTGTGTTTAGTGTTAGTAGAATATCGTGTTTTATAAATTTAAAACATGACTAAAGTGTTAAAAAAGGGCTTAAAATATTAACAAAAATATATCACGCTACACGCACATCAAGTTTTTGGCGTTGTTGCCGGGGACACAAGGATTTTAAGAAAGCTTAAAATCGACGGCCTAATCAGTTTTTCAAAACCTTTTTAAAACCACGCGCATTTTTTTCACTTTTAGTTAGTTTTTGCATTACAGTAGCCTGAACACGGGGCCGTGCTGCATAATTTTTACCAAACGCCTAGTTACAGAGTCTGAACACGGGGTCGTGCTCGCTAAACACGCCCCTGTGCTGCACAAAACCAGTCACATTTTTTAAACGCCCAGATACAGAACCTGAACACGGGGCTGTGCTCACTGAACACGGGGCCGTGTCCAGTCTCTGTTTCTGTTTTTTTTTGTTTTCTGGTCCCGAGACTCTGTTGTGATCTGCTGAGTGATTCTTATGGACCAATACTCAGGAGGTTACAACTACCACTATGAGGAGGATGATTATTGGGAAGAGTATTGTACTATTTGTGGCAACCCTCATTCGGTACAATATTGTGACCTTTTTGAACCATCTCCTTTATACACCTACTATGAGGAGCCTAGGTACGAGCCATCCACTTCATACACATCCTATGAAGAGCCAAGGTATGAACCTTCTCCCTCATACTCATATTTTGATGAGCCAAGGTATGAGCCTTCATACTCATACTTTGAGGAACCAAGATATGAGCCTCCACCTTCATATGCTTACTATGAGGAACCATGGCGTGAACAACCCACCTCATATGAGTATTATGAAGAACCAAGTTACGACCCTTACTCATCATATACTTATAATGAGGAACAATGGTATGAACCATCTACTTCATATGAGTATTATGAGGAACCAAGGATCGAACTTCCAAATTCAAGCTTTGAGGATACTTATTCCACTCAATTTGATGAACCACCAACTATCTCCCCCGTAGCAGAAAAGATAATAGAACACCTTAAAACTATCGAGCGCTATATAAAAGAAGCCCGCGCAAGGGAAGAGTAATCCCGCGCAAGGGAAGAGATAATTTGTACTAAAGAAGTGATAGTTGAAGAGGTGAAAATGGAAGAAAAAGTAAGTGAAAAACAGGCACATGAACTAAACAACGAAAAAGGTGAGTCTGACAACGTTAAAATTCTAAAAGAGTCTAATTTCCAAGAAATTACCCTCTTGTGACCTTCTTTTGAAAACCATTGTTTAGTACCTACTCATGCTAAGTTTTTAAAAGAGTTAAACACTAACACTAAAATTGACGAAATGGTAAGCGTTAAGTTAACAAATGATCAACATACGCTAATAAAAGAGGATCAATTTGAAATTAACATTACACTGGTTCCATGTTTCTTTCAAAATTCTTTTATTAGTAATATTACAATTGATAAAGATCTTTGTGTGCTAATATAATGCCAAACTACATTTTCAAAAAATTAAGTATTGGTGATTTTTCTCCACTTCAAATACCCATTTTTCTTTCTAATCGGAAAATAATAAAATCTATGGGAATAGTTGAAGATGTGTTAGTCCAAACAAATCAAACGGTAGTCCCAACCGACTTTGTCATCCTTGATGACGCTCCACTTGTGTTGGGACAACATTTTGTGAAAACCCACAAAGCTTTGATTAATCGGAAGAAAAACAACTTACCCATTCAATTAGGCGCCTTTAAAAGATGTGTCGATCTTGAACAATCAATGAAATATCCAATCGGCAATGACGACCCCCTAATTGAAGATGAGCCAGAACCACCCGATAAGGTGGGTCTAACCAAGGACCCTTATAAACGTGGCGCATCACGGATGCATTCCGCGGAACTATTCTTAGTTTTAGGTTAGTTTAACTTTTATGTTTTCTAGTTTAGTCTTACTTTTCAGGAATAAATCACACTCGAAAAGATGGATATTGCCAAAGGGACGTTAAAACCGCACCCCATGCATGAAAACAGAGCCTTCCGTCAACTTTTCCATCATTTCAGCATGTCCAGCACGGGGCCGTGGCCACCCAACACGCCCTCGTACCCAGGCTCTGCAGAAAAAGTCCCAGATCAGGTAACTGACCACGAGTCGTGCTCAGTGAACACGCCCCGTGGTCAACATTTTGTTCAATTTTGTTACTGGCAGCCTGACCACGGGGCCGTGCTCAGCCCACCACGCCCCGTGTTCAGCTACCCAGTAACATAACATCTTGTTTTTAATCCCTTTTTCCACATTCAGTCCACCTAAAAACTTATTTTTGGGACACATTAAGGACAATGTGTAATTTAAGTGTGGGGGGATGCTAAGACCTGAATTTTTGCAAGTCCTAACAACAAGCCTTACACAAAACTCTATTGGAACCGCTAATCACCCCAAATTTAAAAAAAAACTTTTCATTTTTTTAGTTGTCTTGGTTTAATTTGGGAATAACAAGTTCTAAAAAGGTTATATTTTTACAAATTTACAACCGATAGCGTCATGATAAAAAGAAACATCATAAGAAAATTATGAAACGGCATGACAAATCTAGTTAAAATTTGATTATATATACTTGATCACATTATAAACCCATTCCCACAAAAAGTGAGTTTTGAGCCTTTATTGAGCATACAAGCATACATCTTTAAACTAAATGCTCATTTTTCGTTTCTTGTGTGAATAGCCACTTGGTTCTTACAACTCTAGAACTTGCCACGACAATACATTCCCGGTCCTTACCAACTTAAACCCAAGTAAGTAATTCTTTTTATGAATCGTTCTCAATAAATCATAACGAATAGAATTGTAAATAAAATAGAAAGAAAACCCAATGAAGATCTTGGATTCCCGACACTCAAGATAAGTTCACAACTTCTCCTCTACCTCTTCCATTTGGGTGTGTAAGCCACATATTAAAGAGTTTTGCTTGAGGACAAGCAAAGATTCAAGTGTGGGGGTATTTGATGTATGCAAAATGCAACATATAAATTACATCAAATGAGGCATAAAACTAACCCTTTTTAGTACTAATGTTGGAAAAAGTGTGCTTTTGTCTTCCTTTTGTATTTTCAGGACCAAATGAGCTTAAATGAACAAAAGGAACAAATATGCTACAAAAACTAACATAATTACAAAGAAAAGGAATAAACGTGGCATGCCCGACCCTTCGGCAGCATCTCCCAAAGCTAAAACAAAAAGACAGAAGCTGACCATGGGGCTGTGCCATGCTCACCACTTGGTGTGCCCAGCTCACTACAGGGCGTGCTCAGCCCTGACAAGAAGACAAAACCTATAGAAGCTTCTATTCCCAGCACGGGGGCGTGCCCAGCTCAACATGGGCCGTGGTCAACGCTAAGATTCGCAGAATCTTGCAAATCTTGATAGTACAGATACACCTCTGCACACGAGGCCGTGCTCAGTGGACACGGGGGCGTGTGGAGCCTAATGCAGACAAATGCAATTAATGAAGAAAGAGAAAGTTGATGGCCACGGGGTCGTGTCCAGCGGACACAGGGTCATGTCCGGGCTTCTGTACAGGCTATAAATAGGGGTGCTTGGTTCACTTCAAAGGCATCCCTTGGCAAACCATCTCTCTCCCACTTCACCCACACTCCACCACCATCACAACACCCACATCCACCACCATCATCCATCATCCATCTAGAATGTGTGTAGTAGTCTCGGGATCCAAGATTGATAGTAAGAGTTCTTGACAATCAAAGGTCATGTTTGCCTAAGTCTATTACATCACTTGGTGAAGACAAGCATTTAATGTAATACATTTGGTTTTTAATCTTTTCACACTTTTTATTTGGTTTTGTATTAATGATTTTAATAACTAGTTTCTTATGTTGAAGGTGAAACTTCCTTATCATTTATCTGTGGTGTCTTGGCATTAAAATAAAATATTTTCACCATTCATATCTCTACGGTCTATATAGAGATATGTTGGCTACCTGGTCGGGTGTTAAGGAAATGGTTTGGTAAGGTTCTTGCCTTGTTCAGTGTATAGATCCTGCAAGGACCTGGGTCAAGCTTACTAGGACCTCCTTCAATACCCACTGGTATTGGATGGCGGGAGTGCGAATGGCTTGATCCCCTCATATGTAAACTACTAATATTACATTAACCCGGCTACTTGGGATTGTATCCCTGCTGACTCAAACCACTTAGCCGAGGGTAACATCTCCTTCAAAAGAGGGGACTATCACATTACGCATTAATAACTTAATTAATTATCTTTCAATATTCCAACCCTTTAGGATTGTATCATTGCTGACTCAAACTACTGGGTTGAGGGTAACGTCACCTTCAAAAGAGGGGCCTACTACTATAACTAAGATAATCTCTTAAAAAGTGCAAAAGTGCGGAAATCATCAAATGTTATATTAAAGGTGAGTCGGATCCAAGTGATTCATCTTGTCTACCTGTTTTTATTTTTTTTTTATTTTTCAGCATTTTTAGTTTTTATTTTCATGTTTAAAAACATTTTCTAAAACTTTTGATTTGATTAGACGTTTAGGATAAACCGGTACTAAAAGCTCTTGTGTCCTTGGACGATATCGGTATCTTACCAACGCTATACTACGCTCACGATGGGTGCACTTGCCCATATGTGTGTTTAGTGTTAGTAGAATATCGTGTTTTATAAATTTAAAACTTGACTAAAGTGTTAAAAAGGGTTTAAAATATTAACAAAAATATATCACGCTACACGCACATCAGTATGCTTATTCAATAAATAAATCAGTAAATTATTCTAATGATAATAATATTTGCATTAGTTTAATTGGTCATATAGTTTTACAAAAACTTTGGAGTTTAATTTAATTATATACAAACCATAGTTTGTAATTTGTAATATCTTAGACCTTAGAGTTTCATTTAGAAAGTTTAAATAAAATGCACACTAATAATCTTGTTCTATTTGAGGGTGTTGTCGTGATAGCGGTTAGATAGTGGTGGTGGTAGTGGTGCTCATGCCCAACCCCTCCTTTTGCCTCTGTCTATCTTTCTACATATATACACACAAAAACACTTGCATATCATGTTTGAATCTAAATAGTTTTGACTTTTATACATATAAATTACAACCTATTAACTGTAATTAATAGTGTAAGTGTGGAACTTACCGTATTATATATTCTTATGTTCCCCTTAAATTCAAAAGGAACAAAATGCAATGTCAGCCGTTGGATCAAGATGAGGTTAAATCCTGGCCATTATAATTCTAAAAATGCTTCTAGAAGCGGAGGGTTTTTTTTTTGGTTCACTTTGACCTTACCCTACGTTCTATCTGAGATTGACTTGCTCCTCCAAATTAGCCCACGTTATATCTATATATAACATAAAATAAGTTATCTAAAAAAAGTGGAAATTATATTATATAATACTACAAAAATAACTTAGGACACAATGGTTTGAATCACACCCCTTAAAAAATTCATAACGTTTCAAACTACTTTTATATATATCACACCCTTACAAAAAGTCACAATCCTTCGTATCCATACAAAAAGTCACAACCCTAAAAACTATTTTTAAATGTGTCATACCCCTTACCAACTTGAGGTTTGTACCCATTCGTTTAAAATTCGTATTGGTTATAAATTATATATATATAAGTTGTACCCTTCGTTTAAAAGTCGTGTTGGTTATAAATCATGCCTCTTTATTTAACACACATACCCCTTTATTTAACACTCATACCCCTTCCTTCTAATTAATATTATTAATTTACTTTTACTTCATTAACCATTTACTTATAAAATATAAACATATAGAAATATCAAAGAAAGGAAAAAAGAAACAATGCCGTCAGATCTTGAGGTTGAATTTAGAATTCACCTAGTACCAGGAACTGCCCCAATTGCCAAAGACCCATCGTCTAGCACCGACGGAGATGCAGGAACTGAAGAAAGAGTTAGATGAATTATTAGAAAAAGGTTTTATACAACTTAGTTCATCACCGTGGGGAGCACTGGTGTTATTTGTCAAGAAGAAAGATGGATCAATGCGTATGTGTGTTGATTACAGAGAATTGAATAAGGCTACGATTAAAAATCGGTACGCACTACCAAGAATCGATGATCTATTCGATCAACTTCAAGGAGCCCGATTCTTTTCCAAGATCGACTTACGTTCAGCATATCATCAACTAAAGGTACAGGAAGAAGACATTCCTAAAACTGCTTTCAGAACAAGGTACGGTCATTATGAATTTATAGTCATGCCATTTGGTTTAACCAATGCCCCAGCCGCATTTATGGACATGATGAACATGATATGTAAATCATACCTGGATAAATTCATAATTGTTTTTTATAGATGATATACTAATTTACTGCAGAAGTAAGGAAGAGCATGCGGAACATTTACACATACTTCTGACACTATTGAGGAAGGAAAAGCTTTATGCTAAATTCTCAAAATGTGAATTCTGGTTGCAAGAAGTGCAATTTCTAGGACATTTAGTTAATCATGAAGGATTTCATGTTGACCCTACAAAGATTGAAGCTATTACCAGATGGAAAGTCCCTGAATCACCAACAGAAGTAAGAAGTTTTCTTGGACTGGAAGAATATTATAGACGTTTTATTTAAGATTTTTCTAAAATAGCCATTCCATTAACCAAACTAACTTGTAAGTCAGTTAAGTTTGAATGAGGACCTAAACAAGAGGAAACATTCAAGATTTTGAAACAAAGATTAACCAACGCACCCATACTCGCCTTGCCAGATGGAACTAAAGACTTTGTAGTCTATTGTGATGCCTCCAAGTTAGGATATGGATGTGTGTTAATGCAACGCCAAAAGGTAATTGCTTATGCATCTAGACAACTAAAGAAGCATGAAGAAAATTATACAGCACATGATCTAGAGTTAGGAGTGATAATTTTTTCCCTTAAGATTTGGAGACACTATCTTTACGGTAGTAAGTTCGTTGTCTTCACAGATTATAAAAGTTTAAGATATGTATTTGGACAAAAGGAATTAAACATGAGGCAAAGACGATGGATGGAAATCCTTAATGATTATGATTGTGATATCCAATATCATGTAGGAAAAGCTAATGTAGTAGCTGATGCTTTAAGTCGAAAGTACCATGAGAAGCCAAAAAGAGTACGTGCTCTCAGATTAAACCTGCAGGTAGATTTAAATGAACAAGTGAAAAAGATACAGGAAACAACAATCAAGGATGATGCTGAAGGTTTAAAAGGAATGATTAAAGAATTAGAAAAAGGAACAGATGGAATTTGGAGATTCCATAAGAAAAGAATTTGGATATCTATCAAGGGAACCTACGAAGCCAAATTTTGGAAGAAGCTCATAAATCCAAGTATACAATTCATCCTGGAAGTGACAAGATGTATCAAGACTTAAGGAAAAACTTTGGTGGATAGGAATGAAGAAGGATATAGCAAGGCATGTTGCCAAACGTTTAACCTGCTCACAAGTTAAAGCTGAACATCAGAAACCTTCAGGACTACTACAACAATTGGAAATGCCAATGTGGAAATGAGAATTAATAACAATGGACTTTGTTACCAAATTACCCAAGACACGAAAATGTAATGACACAATCTGGGTGATTGTAGACAGATTGACTAAATCTGCCCATTTCTTACCAATGAAAGAAACTTTCAGTATGGAACAATTAGCCAAGCTATATGTGAATGAAATAGTTTCATTACATAAGATTCCTTTATCTATTGTATCTGACCAAGACAGTCGTTTTACTTCTCATTTTTGGACAAGTTTCCAAAAAGCAATGGGAACCAGATTAAATCTAAGCACAACTTATCATCCTCAAACAGATGGTCAAAGTGAAAGGACAATCAAAACGATGGAAGATATGCTTAGAGCCCGTGTGATAGATTTTGGGGGAAATTGAGATGACCAATTATCTTTAATAGAATTTTCTTACAACAACCGTTATCATACAAGCATCAATGCTGCACCATTTGAAGCACTATATGGATGGAAATGCCGAACGCCAGTATGTTGGGGAGAAATTGGAGAAAAGCAACTGTCAGGACTTGAGATTGTACAAGAGACGACTGGCAAGATAATTCAAGTCAAGAAAAGACTAAAACCAACACATGACTGACTGTCAAAAGAGTTATGCAGATAACATGCATAAACCATTGGAATTTCAAGTTGGAGACAAGGTACTGTTAAAAGTCTCACCATGGAAAGGAGTCATAAGATTTGATAAGAGAGGAAAGCTAAGCCCAAGGTATGTTGGACCTTTTGAAATTATCAAACGCATAGGGCTAGTAGCTTATCAGCTACAGTTACCAGAAGAGATGGCAGGAGTACATGATGTATTTCATGTATGTAACCTCAAGAAATGTTTGGTTGATGAATCATTGGTGATATCTCTCCAAGACATAAAGGTAAATGAAAAGATTAAGTTTGTGGATAAGCCAATAGTAATTGAAGATAGAAAAATCAAGAATCTCAAGCATAAGAGATTAGTTCTGGTCAAAGTAAAGTGGGATTCGAAGAGAGGGCCAGAATACACATGGAGCTAGAATCTGAAATGAAAAGAAAATATCCTTACCTATTTCCAGCGAATCTCGAGAACAAAATTTAAAACAAGGTAGGGGAGGATATAACAACCCTCAAAAACGCCCTATAACACCCCGTGTCGAAAAACCAAACCCGTGTAACCTTATATTATTAAAAATAAAATAAAATAAAATTCTTGTGCTTGTCGCGACCAGCGACAGACGAAGGGGAATCCCTTCGCGGGGGGCGATGAAGTGAAACTTGCCAGACACCCTTGTTGCCACGTGTCATGTAACGTGTCTAACCTACGTCGTGACCAGTCAAGCCTAACCTAGCTAGAAGGGGGTGGCGGCCCACGAAAGGCAAGGCCCTCGGCGGTCGTGGGACTCGACGGGGTCCTGAAACACCTATAAATTGAACGTTCAGCCTGCAATTCCAAATCGTTTAGTTTCTCTTTCTCTCTCTAATACTTCTGAATGAAAATTAAAGCTAAAATACCCCTAAAATCACGAAGCTCTGCCCCGTTGTAAGTGTTTTAATTCTTGATCACAGATTCGATACCATGTCTGATTGATCTGGAACCCAGCAACTGATGCCAAATCGCTGCCTGATAAAGGCTATGCTTTGTAAACTAAGTTGGGGTTCTGTCTCGTGACATATTGATAAAGTTGAATTGGGTTATTATACTAACGCGCGTGCATTGTATATTTTTAATAGGAACTCAAGAAAATTGTCAGAAAATATTCCCAGGAAGCCCATAGAAAAACATAAGTTTTCAATGTGAGTCATTCTCTTTTTCTCACCGTTTGTGAGCCAATTTATTTAAAATGCTCTACAAACCCTAAATATTTATCAGTTGTAATTACAGTGATTAAGGCTTTGTATTCTACAATTACTGTCGGTATGTAGGGTTTTGTATACACTACTAATCAAGCGTTACTATTGGACATAGAGTTAGCCAATAGTAATATGACAACCGTCATAGAACTGCCAACATGACAAATACTGAATGAGTTTTTAGGTAGATATAAACATTGTAATCGCTCCGAATACTGTAAAGTTATAACAAGTTATTTTTACAAAATAGAATGTACACACCAGTATTTCTTAACAGCATTCCTCAAAATATTATTGTTGGAGATGGTACAACCATTTCGGTTATTGGACATGGAACTCAAAATCTACCATTACCCTTCCCTCCCCTGACCCTAAAAAACATCCTCTACGGCCCCAAATTAATTAAAAACTTAATATCTGTTCGTCGGTTCACAACTGAAAATTCTTTTTCAGTTAAATTTGACTACAAGACCCGGACCCCTATCCTCCGGTGCAACAACAACGGTGACTTATACCCGCTCGTTCTCGGCTCCGGGAGCACCACAACATCCACCTTTGCAGCTCTCTCATCTCAGTTATGGCACCACCGTCTTGGGCACCTGGGTCAACCCTTATTGCAAACTTTGAAACATTCTTGTTCTATTAATTTTTCGCATTTTAATAAACATATTTGTCAATCTTGCATATTTGGAAAGAGTGTTCGGTTACCATTTCACACATCTCATACTGTTACATTTCAGCCATTTGATATTATCCATAGCGACTTATGGACATCCCCCGTGTTAAGTTCGGGCGGACACATATATTATATATTATTTTTGGATGATTTTACAAAATTTCTATGGTCATTTCAAATTGCGAAAAAATCACAGGTGTTTTCATTCTTCTGTCACCTAACCAAACAAATTGGAACCCAATTTGAAAGAGACATTAAAACTTTTCAATGAGACAACGGTCGAGAATATGTTAACTCCTCATTCCGACAATTCTTTGACCAAAACGGCATGTTATTTTGTCTATCTTGCCCACACACATCTTCGTAAAATGACAAGGCCAAACGGAAAATTCGATCGATAAATACTATTATTCGAACAATCTTAGCCCACGCCTCTCTACCCGACACATTCTAGCACCATGCTCTCGAAACCGCCACAAACCTTCTGAATATTCTTCCAAGCAAAACCCATAAGTTCCAAACCCTAACTGAGTTGCTTTACCACCGAACACCATCATACGAACATCTTTGCGTGTTTGGGTGTCATTGTTATCCCCTCATTCCCTCCACTTCTATCTATAAAGTAGAGAACCGCTCGTACCTTTGCGTTTTCCTAGGATACCCACCGAACCATCGTGGATACAAGTGTTTCGATCTTAAATCAAAACAAATTATTGTATCTCGTCACCTGGCTTTCGATGAAACAATATTCCTGTTTAAAACACCATCATCCCCGCTCCCTCTTACGACTTTCTCACAAATCACTTCCCTCCACGAATTTGGCCTCTAATCGATGACCCCACCATCCCCATCCAACATACAACAAATTAGTCCACATATCATGACCTACACCACCCTTCCATTACACACTCCACCACCTCTGCTGACCAACCCTTCTTGGCCCAAACCACTCCGGCCCAACATACCCCAACACATAGCCTGCAAACGCCACCCAACCACTTTCATGACCCCCGACCCCGCCCAGGACGGGAGCGGGAGCCATGAACCAGCCTAGTGGTACCGGTGGTTATTATGAAAAGTTTGCAGTGGAAATTTTATCAGGATCGCGAGTTAGGAAAATATCAGAGTTTTGAAACACCGGATTTTTATTTATTAAATAGATGGGGATAAACCCATGTTTCACAAAGGTAGCTTTACTTATCGGATAAACCCGAATACATAAAACAACTTTTCTTGATTTACTTTAATTGATAAAATAAGCCACTTTTGTAAGCCTTTTGGTGTCGTATCACGTCTCTTATTCCGATCTACTGTCATTACCTAAAACGCGTTTTAAAAAGATTTGGTCAGCAGGAAATACTGGTGAGTTCATTCGTTTTGTACAAAAACACATTTGTTATAATTCATAACATTAAGAGTTTTTACATTTGCCCCTATCTTATAATAGGATAGCAAAGACATAATCACTGCAAAGTATAACTGGAAAACAGTGTTATAATTTACAGTATTAAGAGCGATTACAATTGCCCCTATCTTATAATTAGCTGGTTCAGTTGTCACTCGACCGGATCTATGACTGTGGTCATACCACTGTTGGGTCCGTTCACCCAATAGCGACGAGTATCACTATTTAGGTCCATTCAGCTAAAAGTGATAAACAGTAGTAATTGTATACAATACCCCACTTACTGCTAGTAATTTAAGATAACAAAGATTTAATCCCTGTAAAATATAACTGGGAAATCGTTTGGGATTTAGTAAAACAGTTTGATAAAAAGAGAATGACTCACCTTGTTAGCATATAGTCTTTGATTAAACAAGCCTCCTGATTCTAAGTCTTCTGATAGCTAAGCATCTATTTTGATTGTAAGTGTTATAGTGTAGAGTTTCTGGTAGTTAAACATTTAGTTTAACAGAGTGGAATACATATTAGTGTAAAACCATATCAAACCTAACGATGGTCACGAGATCGGGACCTTAACAAAATTCACAAAGTATAGTCTTATTTAGACAGCACTTTGGCATTCGTTAGTTGGTTCCCGAATCGATTGGAAAGAATATCGTATCGGTGATTATTGGTTAGAACACCAATGTATAGAGAGAAAAACAGAAGAAATGAGCAAAGAATAATGAAATCCTAGACTCCTATTTATAGGTAAGGAGTATGAAATTTCCTTAACCATTAAGTTTCCTTAATCATTAAGTTTCCATAATCATTAAGTTTCTTTAACCATTAAGTTTACTTAACCATTAAATATTATGGTTTAACAGCTCCCTGATTATGAATTCTAATTTCTAGATACAATGGAACTCGTATTAGCGTATTAACTCATTTCAAATTTAACGATAATCACGAGATCATAACCCACAACGAATGACAAAGTATAGCCAAATATTGGCAACACTTAAACATCCATTGGATCGGTTTCAATCGATCGGATAAAGTATCGTACCAGTAATTAGAGTTATTACCCTAATAACGTGCAGAGTTTCGGGGTTTAGGGTATAATATCGAGCTACTATTTTGCTACAATAGAAGCTAAGAGAAAGAAAAGAATTGAGCGATTTGAACTGAAACCTTCATCCTCTATTTATAGGCTGATACCGGGGCGGGTCGCGGCCCGCGACAACTTCATCTTCATTTTTCGCGGCCCACAAGGAAGCATAGGGCGGTTTAGGGTTGTTGAGTCATAGCGTGGTCTTGACACGTGTAGGGACACGTGGCGTAACACGTGTCTGGATTGAGATGAGTCTCTCGCGCCCCGCGAGAGATTTCTCTTCGTTGGTCGCGGCCTGCGAGAACACCAAAAATTAGAATTTTTGGATTTCTAGTTTCGGTTTTCGTCGTACGCGTCTAGGGTTCCGGTTAGGGTTCGTTCTAGGGTGTTTTTGAGGGTTGTTACATCCTCCCCACCTTGTTTCAAATCTCGTCCTCGAGATTTATGGAAATTTGGAGGAATACTCTTACTTCGACACTGATTGTAGTTTCCAAGTATACTCTGGTCCTTGCTTTGAATTCCACTTATTCGTCCTTTCATTCCTTCAGCATTATCCTGAATTGCTGTCTCTTGAATATTTTTCAATTGTTCCATTAAATCTAATTGTAGATTTAATTTAAGAGTACGAACTTGTCTTTGCTTCTTGTGGTACTTACGACTTAAGGCATCTGCTACTACATTTGTCTTTCCTTCGTGATATACGATATCACAGTCGTAATCACTTAGAATTTCCATCCATCTTCGTTGCCTCATGTTCAACTTTTTTTGCCCAAATATGTACCTTAAACTCTTATGATCGGTATAGACAGTAAACTTACTTCCATACAGATAATGTCTCCAAATTTTAAGGGCAAAAATTATTGCTCCTAATTCTAAGTCATGAGTCGTATAATTTTCCTCGTGATTTTTCAATTGTCTTGATGCATACGCAATTACCCTTTTGTGTTGCATTAGCACACAACCTAATCCTAGTTTAGAAGCATCACAGTAGACTTCAAAGTCTTCTGTCCTTTCTGGTAAGGCAAGGATTGGGGCATTTGTTAACTTTTTCTTTAAAATCCTAAAGGCTTCCTCCTGCCTGGTCCCCATTCAAACTTAACAGTTTTGTAGGTTAGCTTAGTTAATGGAACAACTATCTTAGAAAAGTCTCTTATGAAGCGCCTATAATATCCAACTAATCCTAGAAAACTTCTAACTTCAGTAGCTGATTGCGGGACCTTCCAATTTGTGATTGCTTCTATCTTGGAGGAATCTACGTGAATACCTTCATGATTCACCATGCGTCCTAAAAATTGCACTTCTTGTAGCCAAAGTTCACACTTTGAAAATTTGGCATAACGCTTTTCCTTTCTTAACAGGGTCAAGAGTGCATGTAGGTGTTCATCATGTTCGTCCTGGATTTTAGAATAAATAAGTATAACGTCGATGAAGATAATTACAATTTATCCAAATACGGCTTATAGATTCTATTCATTATGTCCATAAATGTTGCAGGAGCATTTGTTAATCCAAATGGCATGACTGTAAACTCGTAGTGGCCATACCTAGTCCTGAAAGCAGTTTTAGGTATGTCTTCTTCGTGTACCTTCAACTGATGGTATCCGGAGCACAAGTCTATTTTAGAGAAGTACCTAGCCCCCTGAAGTTGATTGAAAAGATCATCAATCCTAGGTAATGGGTATCGATTCTTAATGGTACCCTTATTCAATTCCCTATAATCGACACACATTCGCATCGAACCATCTTTCTTTTTCACAAACAACACCGGTACTCCCCAAGGGGAAGAACTGGGTTGTATGAATCCTTTGCTTAACAAGTCATCTATCTGCCTTTTCAGTTCTACCATTTCTGTGGGTGCTAATCGATAGGGTGCTTTAGCTATTGGGGCAGTTCCGGGTATTAGATGAATTCTAAATTCTACTTCCCTATCTGGCGGTAATCCAGGTAGATCTTCTGGGAATACATCGGGGTATTCAGATATTACTATTACTGGAATTTCATTAAGTTCTTTTCTTTTAGTGTTAATGAATTCCGAGACCAATGAGCTATGTCTTACTTCCATGCATAACTCACACTTTTATCACAGAGACAAACTTTTGTCGGTTGGTCTGTCTTGTCTCCTTATGGTCACTTCTCCGGTTGGCTTGCAAATCTGAACCTAAGTCAGCAATCACCCCAGGAATTATTGTTGCCATTTTATTCCTTTTTTATGAAGCAGATATGATTTCCTTTCTGCCAGTTCTTTCCATTTCATGGCATACGTTGTGATCATGTGTTTTGAAGATCGGGTCTCACTATCTTAATGCCTAAATTTTGAAGTATACATTACTTCATTCTTCTTAACATATATACTAATGGTTTAGACAACTTTAGTCCTTTGCAGCTTATTTATTATTGGTAATCCTAGTAGGATTATAGGTGAAGAGTCTTTGTAAGTGCATTTAGTCGTGGTTACTTTTATCTTCGCTAGAGTTCTTAAAGAAAGTAGAATTACACTTATTAGCGTAAGTTTTTAGACGTTTTGTGCCTAGCACAACTTTAGCTACAGGTTTCCTAATGCGTTAATAATCTAAAGTAGCGCAAAGGGAATGCTTATACTTTCGATGGCACCCCAACATAAAGGGTTCACATCGTTCATCTTGTCGCACGAGTTACGAGACGAATGATTAAATGAAATAGTTTTTGATATCGGAATTATAGATGTATACAAGAGATTACTGATAAAGAAATCTGGAATTATTATTGACACACATGCTTGTGATTTATTCTAAATTGTCAATCCTTATGGTTTTTAGATTTCCTTATAGATATACACATATATATACACATATATATACATATATATATACATATATATATATATATATAGGATAGGAGTTGGCCAGAAAGTCCAATATATATATATATATATATATATATATATATTTAAAAGATTCATATTTCCAAAAACAAGTCAGATATCAGGTTATGATACTATTTAGGGAATTTTGACACTTGTTTGACATATTATATACCCCATCTTACCCAGTTCTCGCCGGAGAGGTAACCCCTATCTTACCCGGTTCTCGCCAAAGAGGTAATTTGTATTTTCCATAAATAGAATCTTCTCAATTCATGATTTAAAAATGAATCTTTTATAGGGCTTGTATCAAAGAACAAGGTAATTAGTATTCACATGATGGATCATATTCTAGAACCCAGTAGTACCAATAAATAAGAAATAACAGTGGCCAAGTGTTATTGCTTATTTACCATACTTGCAACATTCTAGCCATCACCCTCATGGCATACCAACACCCATCATATTTTATCTACATAAGTAATTAACTTATCTCGAAGCTTATATTAAGGCATCTTTCTTAAATTCAAGTCTAAATACTATCCTGGGTGCTACCAGTTAATAACAATTTCCTAACTCTTTAGTTAAAGCTTAGGTATTATTCTTACAACACCTGTTGGCTTAAAGCAGTGGCTATAATACCACCTCTTTCACGACCCCCGACTCCGCCCTGGACGGGAGCGGGAGTCGTGAACCAGCCCAGTGGTACCGGTGGTTATTTTGAAAAGTTTGCAGCAGAAATTTTATCAGGACCGTGAATTAGGAAAATATCAGAGTTTTGAAACACCGGATTTTTATTTACTAAATAGATGGGGATAAACCCATGTTTCACAAAGGTAGCTTTACTTATGGGATAAACCCGAATACATAAAACAACTTTTCTTGATTTAATTTAATTGATAAAATAAGCCACTTCTGTAAGCCTTTTGGTGCCGTATCACGTCTCTTATTCCGATCTACTGTCATTACCTGAAACACGTTTTAAAAAGATTTGGCCAGCAGGAAATACTGGTGAGTTCATTCGTTTTGTACAAAACACATTTGTTATAATTCACAGCATTAAGAGTTTTTACATTTGCCCCTATCTTATAATAGGATTGCAAAGACTTAATAACTGCAAAGTATAACTGGAAAACAGTGTTATAAGTTACAGTATTAAGAGCGATTACAATTGCCCCGATCTTATAATTAGCTGGATCAGTTGTCACTCGACCGGATCTATGACTGTGGTCATACCACTATTGGGTCCGTTCACCCAATCGTGACGAGTATCACTATTTAGGTCCGTTCACCTAAAAGTGATAAAACAATAGTAATTGTATACAATACCCCACTTACTGCCAGTAATTTAAGATAACAAAGACTTAATCCCTGTAAAATATAACTGGGAAATAGTTTGGGATTTAGTAAAACAGTTTGATAAAAAGAGAATGACTCACCTTGTTAGCATATAGTCTTTGATTAAACAAGCCTCCTGATTCTAAGTCTTCTGATAGCTAAGCATCTATTTTGATTGTAAGTGTTATAGTGTAGAGTTTCTGGTAGTTAAACATTTAGTTTAACAGAGTGGAATACGTATTAGTGTAAAACCATATCAAACCTAACGATGGTCACGGGATCAGGACTTTAACGAAATTCACAAAGTATAGTCTTATTTAGACAGCACTTTGGCATTCGTTAGTTGGTTCCCGAATCGATCGGAAAGAATATCGTATCGGTGATTATTGGTTAGAAACCAACGTATAGAGAGAAGAATAGAAGAAATGAGCAAAGAATAATGAAATCCTAGACTCCTATTTATAGGTAAGGAGTATGAAATTTCCTTAACCATTAAGTTTCCTAAATCATTAAGTTTCCTTAATCATTAAGTTTACTTAACCATTAAGTTACTTAACCATTAAGATTACTTAACCATTAAGTATTCTGGTTTAGCAGCTCCCTGATTCTGAATTCTAATTTCTAGATTCAATGGAACTCGTATTAGCGTATTAACTCATTTCAACTTTAACGATAATCATCATAACCCACAACGAATGACAAAGTATAGCCAAATATTGGCAACACTTAAACATCCATTTGATCGGTTTCAATCAATCGGATAAAGTATCGTACCAGTGATTAGAGTTATTACCCTAATAACGGGCAAAGTTTCGGGGTTTAGGGTATAATATCGAGCTACTATTTTGCTATAATAGAAGCTAAGAGAAAGAAAAGAATTGAGCGATTTGAACTGAAACCTTCGTCCTCTATTTATAGGCTGAAATCGGGGCGGGTCGCGGCCCGCGACAACTTCATCTTCATTTTTCGCGGCCCGCGAGGAAGCATAGGGAGGTTTAGGGTTGCTGAGTCATAGCGTGGTTTTGACACGTGTAGGGTTTCGGTTAGGGTTGAGATGAGTCTCTTGCGCTCCGGGAGAGATTTCTCTTCGTTGGTCGTGGCCCGCGAGAATATCAAAAATCAGAATTTTTGGATTTCTCGTTTCGGTTTTTGTCGTACGCGTCTAGGGTTCCGGTTAGGGTTCGTTCTAGGGTGTTTTTGAGGGTTGTTACAACCACACCTGCCCAACGACACCAGCCGATACACCGTCACCAACCGCCTCACTCGTCTCCCCCTCACCACCACCTCCTACCGTTTCTGTTCGTACCATGCAAACACGATCCATGGACGACATCGTTAAGCCCAAACAATACTTTAACCCCCACTCTACATCCACGATCATACCCCTTCCAAAAAACCTGACCGTTGCCTTGTCCATACTGAAATGGCACAACACCATGACCAACGAGTTCAATGCTCTTATTAAAAATGGGACCTGGAAATTGGTTCCACGCAAACCTGATATGAATTTTATAAGAAGCATGTGGTTATTCAAACATAAGTTTAAATATGATGGTTCTCTCGAGCGTTACAAGGCTCCACTTGTATGTGATGGTCGTTTGCAACAGGTTGGTATCGACTGTGGAGACACCGTTTAGCCCCATGGTCAGACCTGCCAGTACTTTCAATGGCTCTCTCCAAATCATGGACGGTTCATCAGTTAGATGTAACAAACGCTTTTTTACATGGGAATCTAAATGAAACAGTGTACATGTACCAACCGATGGGCTTTCGAGATCGAAACTTTCCAGATATGTGTGTCTTTTAAAGAAGTCCATTTACGAACTAAAACGGGCCCCACAGGCATGGTACCATCGCTTCACAGATTATGTCTTCACTTTGGGCTTTATACACAGTCTGTCTTATGCTTCTCTTTTCACGCTCAAGCGCAGTCGCTACACGACCTACCTCCTTTTATATGTTGATGACATTTTGCTTATTACATGTTCGGACCTTCTCAGACAACAGCTTATGGCCCATCTTTGCGAGTGAATTCACAATGAAAGATCTCGGTCCACTAAGTTTCTTCCTTGGAATTTCTGTTACGAGACACAAAGGTACTATGTTCCTTTCTCAACAAGCTTAAGCGAATGAAATAATTGAGCGAGCCAGGATGCAATCTTGCAATCCCGTGGCCACACCGGTTGATACTCGCACCAAGTTAAGTTCGAATGCGGCTGAAGCTTTCGAGAACCCCACTCTTTATCGTAGTCTTGCCGGGGCATTACAATACTTAACCTTCACCCGCCCCGACATTAGTTACGCCTTTCAGCAAGTTTGCATGCACATGCATCCTGAAGATTGATAATTGGCTTGCTTTAAAACGTATCATTCACTATATCAAAGGGACAACATCGTATGGCCTTACACTTGGTGCCTCTACGAACCCATCTCTTCTTGCTTATTCGGATACGGATTGGGCGGGATGTCCGGATACTCGACGCTCAACTATTGGGTATTGTGTTTATTATGGTTACAATCTAATATCTTGGTCTTCAAAACGCAACTAACAATCTCCCGCTCAACTGTCGAAGCCGAATATCGCGAAGTTGCAAATGCCGTGGCCGAGATATGTTGGCTAAGGAATCTCCTATTGGAATTGCATCATCCGCTCTCACAAGCTACCTTGGTATACTGTGATAATGTCAGTGCAATATACTTGTCAGGTACCCCGGTTCAGCATATTGAACTCGACATTCACTTTGTTCGGGAACAAGTTCAGCGCGGTCAAGTTCGTGAGGTGTGCTTCACATTTTGTCACGTTACCAAATTGCGGACATATTTACAAAGGGCCTTCCACATATTCTGTTCGAAGACTTTTGGTCCATTCTAAGCATTCGTTCACCTCCCGCTTCGACTGCAGGAGGTATAATAGACTATATATTTAGAATAACTATTTTCCCCTTGTAAATTGTTTATTCTATTGTATCCTATCCTAATATAGGATTTGTAATTGATTATATAATGAATACGAATGTATCATAGGGGATAAGGCATCCTATTACCAAGCATTCCCTCTCTTCAGGATGTTCTATTTTAACTTCTTAAGTTGATGATCCATTAAATTCATCGGTCCCCAAAGCCGTTTTATGTTTTTCCATCTTTGTCACAAGTTTCAAAACCCCATTTGGCCTATTGTGCCAAGTCTAAAATCAATCTTTGATTAAAGGAGCAACGATTTTTCAAAATTCAACTTCAAATTTTTGCTACAATTTTCCTACAGTTCTCCAACAAAGAAAAACAAAAAAAAAAACAACAAAAAATTTCCACAATTTCCGACAAATTTGCCACACATAACCATTTGTAGCAATTTTGTTGCAATATTTATTACCTTTGCGATATAATTTAAACAATTAAAATATCTAAATTTGTCAGAAAGTTGTAGCAGCTAGCGACAATTTTAAGCTATTTTATTTGTTATATGTTGATTTAGCAACATAATAAATAATTTAAAAAACTAAAATGTTACATTTTCAGACACTACTTTTTGCTCTGCCCGCTTTGCGGGACACTAAGCCGAATATTTCTCTTTTAACATGTACGTCTGTGTTTCGGTTACATGTTCAGACTACTCATAACACGATCTAAAAAAATTACATCGAGTCAACCAGTTACAACAAAATACTTCCATACTTTTGCTAAAAGAAATTTAAAACGATGGAAAGACTATAATTTTATATTAGGGACAAAATTGTAATTTTAAACTGGCAAGCATGCCTGTTATCCACCCTACCACTTTTAATACTTAGGGGGTAGGGGTGGTTGAGTTTCGGGGACGGTTTCGGTTTGTGAAAGTTCGATGAAGGTTGGTGAAAGGTTGATGGACGTTTGTGTAAACGGGGTAGGTATCGAATCCTCGGTGTGTGGGAAGTTAGTTTACAAACGATTCCCAAGATACGATGCATAACTCGCTTCAACGGGCATAGAGGAGTGTATGAAAAATGGACGAGACATTGGACGATTGGGTGGTGGGCTAGGATTATTTTCTTGGAATGCATACGGGTTGTTCGGGTCATAAGCACGGTTATGAGGATGCATTTTTTCGTTTTGTAGAAGGAGAATTGAAGATGATTATAGAAGATGTGGTTGAATGTGGTAAAAAATGGAAGAAAAATGTGAGTTTTATAGTGAAAAATAATTTTTTTTAACATAGCCGCTGGCCAACTGCTAGTTTGGTTTGGCCATTGAGAGCCCGCCATGTCAGCTTGTCAAGACCGCCCCACGCCTGGCTTGAAACCCAAGCCCCAAGGGTCACGCCCCAACCCAAGCCCACCCGGGGTGGTGGCTTGGGCGTTTCCCCCAACCCAAGCCCCATACCCCATAGTCTTATTACTAATTCTTATAAGTAAATCAAAACCTAAAAAAATTGAAACAGTTGATAAACAAACGGAAAACAAGCACAATGTTTATCGATTGGTTATCCATATGTGAATAGAATAAATTATTACTTTGAATAGTTTGCTAGATGAAAAAAAAACTAAGTAATGTAATAATAATAATAGTAATAGTAATAGTAATAGTAATAGTAATAGTAATAAGAATAAGAATAACAATAACAATAATAAGAGTGAATTTCAAGGATTGTCCTTGATCTTTATACTCATTTTCAGACGCTGTCCTTTATGTTCAAATTGATGTGTTTTGTCCTTTATGTTTTCATATCATACACGTTTTGTCCTTTAGGTCCAACCCAATTAGTTTTTTTCAGTTAAATTTGGTCATATGCTTTGCATATGAGGGCATTTTTGTCAATTCAAAGGTAAGTTCAATGACAGATTTACAGCTCAAAACTCCTGCAACCTTTGAATTGATAAAAATGTCCTCATGTGCTTTGCACATGACCAAATTTAACTGAAAACACTAACTGCGTTATGCCTAAAGGACAAAACGTGTATGATATGAAAACATAAAGGACAAAACTCGTCAATTTTGAACATAAAGGACAGCTATTGAAAATGGGTATAAAGATAAAGGACAATCCTTGAAATTCACTCTAATAATAATAATAATTATATTATTATTATAGTAATAACAACAATTATTGTTATTGTTATTTTTGTTGAAGATTTCCTTCTATTCCTTAACGGAACAAAAGAAATACCCTCTCACGAAGGAAATGCGATACGTTTTCTAAGTAAAATTGACATATTTCTAGGAGTAAACTTCCGTTTTGCTCACTGTAGTTTGATCTCTTTAATGGTTTTGCCCAAACCTTTAAAAATAACCGGTTTACTCCCTGATCTATGAAATCCTTCATGATTTCACTCCCCGCCTCTAACTACATCCAAATTGTTTATTAACTGAAAGGGTATTTTGGTAACTTTAAATATAAAACTAAGGGTATTTTAGTAAAACTACAAATAAGAAATTATATTATATATAATAAAAAATAACAAAACCATCACTCTTCTCTCTCTCTACCCCCTCTCTCTCTCTATACCCTCCTCTCAACCCTACCCAGCCACCATCACCGCCGTCGACCGCCCACCACCTTGAAATCAGAATAACCACCTATCTTCTCTCTCTATACCCTCCCTCTTCATCCCCAACAACCACCGCCATCGCCACCAATCGCTGCCACCACCTCTCTGTTCTATGACTTATGGTTTTCTCACCCTAAATCAATTTCACTTGCAGCCATTTGAGCTTGTTTCCAACGCCAACTAAATTACCTTCACGGCCTCACCTAGTAACTTCTCATCTTGATTTATCAATCAATTTGGTACCAAATAACCCTAAAATCTGCAGCACAAAAGCATCAATTATATATCTTTTCTTGAACCATTGTACCCACCTCATTACGTCTCCCCAAACCCTAAAGTTCTCACCTTTTTAACACCAATGGATACCCTTTTCAATCCTAGTTCAACTTCATCCTTTACATTCATCCAAACCCACAAAAATCCACAATTTTTTTCACTCCATACTTGTGGGTTTAGTTCACAGTTCAAGATAGTTCATAGTTCAAGACTCGGAGCTGGGTGTGTTTAAAAGCCCATGATTTCACGCTGTTAAATGTATTGAAGAAGAGAGGGTTGAAGGATGTAAGTAGTGGTGAAGTGGTGATGGTGGTGGTGATGATTGTAGCGGTAGTGGCTGTGGTGGGGGCTTGGTGATGGCGGTGGTGATGATGGCGGCGGTCGTGGTTGTGGCGAGGGCGATGATAGCAGTGGTGATGGTGGTGGTGGCGGAGTGGTGATGGCGGCGGTGGAGGTGACCGTGGTTGTTGTGGTGGTTTTTTAATAGAGAGAGACATAGTGGGTTGTCTGTATATATTTTAACGGAGAGAGAAGATAGAGTTGTGGACCCCATTTAAATACCCTTATTTTAAATTATGAAAATACTCTTATTTTATATTTGAAATTACGAAAATATCCTTCTAGTTAACATACAATATGGATGAAGTTAAGGCTAAGGAGCAAACTGGCAACAAAATCGAAACATCAGGGAGTAAAATGGCTATTTTTAAAGGATTGGGGCAAAACCGTTAAAACAACCAAACCAGAGGAAGCAAAACAGAAGTTTACTCTATTTCTATTATGTACTTTTAGATTTGATCTTATTTTTTTATTACGACCCGACCCAACCCAACTCAGACTGGGAAAAATAATATTTAGAGATAAACAACCCTCCAAAGTTTTAGACCCAAGAACAAAATTATGAGTCTGCCGCCCACTGATGATATATATTATCTCCTTAACACTGCCTAAAGTATTAAATCAAGAAATAAAACTATCTGAATTTTCAATAACATCATCAATTATCATATCGTTTGATTCTAAATGCTTGGAAAGAAAATTCATTACAGATAATATCTCATACCAAATGACATTCACAACAAACTCTAAACCGGTTACCAAGCTCTTTCTCTGGCTCTCTGCTAACAATTTACTTAAAATTTTGAGGGCTTATGCATAAGTATAAATCACATACCCTCAAATATTGTCAAGAGTTTAATAGTAATAAGATGAAACATGATGAAGAACAATGAAGTTGATAAGGAACCACAGGTTAACAAGAACATGCTAAGAAGAAATGTAACTTGCTTAGGGAAAAACTTCGATAACTGATCTAAACCCCAATATCTGTGTTATTTTGTAATCTGTATAGCCTGTGTCAAGGAAGAGCTTTGCCCAATCTTTTTCGCTCCTCTCTCTTCCAGTCACTAAACTCATCATAAGCATATCACACAAAAGTTGAGTCTCAAGTGATTCAGTCTCTCCTTTGCTGACATTCACTACCATGTCTATGATGATTAATTTTCCTCCATTGTCTTTGCCTGGAATTGATTCTCTGCATCGCTTTAGTATCTTCATGCATTCTTCATCACCCCAATCGTGTAAGATACTCTTTTTTTTTTTTTTTCATAAATAAACATAAAAAGTTATTGTACACAATAAATGATCGTCAAAAGTTTTTGTTCAAAAGGATTGAAATTAATTGTCAAAAAGAAACTAACGATTATGTTACCTAAAAATAAAATAAAAAGGGTAAAATATTAAGAATACCTTGAGCAAAACTGCACCAGCTTTAGGAATGGCTTCAAACATGTCTCCACCAACATAACTCAAGTTTTTACTTCCAACCAAGCCATTAACTACATGAGGGAGATCAAAGCTGATGCACCTAATATTGGGAAATTCTTTGGCAATAGCTACAGCAAAAGTCCCAGTACCACCTCCAACATCGATAATGGATTCTATCCCCTCAAAAACACCTCGACAATGTTTGAGAATAACACTTGTAACAAGCCTTACATCGCTAGCCATTGCTTCATTGAATAACTGATTAAGCTTCGTCTGTTCACCTGCAAGATCCCAAAACATCCTCCCATGGGTTGTGTGAAAGGGGGTGACATCATTGTTTTGAAACCATTTGCTCATGTGCTGCCATGGGTCTACCAAGATTGGATCCAACACGAGCAGCAAAAATGGCCTAACACTTAATGGCTCATCCTTAAGAAGCAACCGAGAAGCAGGAGCTAGCAAATAGCCTTCTCCCTCCTCATCATCACATGTGGGTGTGGATACACTTTGTTTAATAAAGAAACCAGAGTGAACAAGGATGCGCATAAGCCGATAGACAAATGGAGTTCTCTCCTGGTTTATGCCGAGGGCTTCGACTAACTCGGAAAGCAACATTGGTGAACCATGGTGATGGATGATATCAGGTATTTCTAGCTGAATTGCACATTTAAGTGACATGGAGTGTATAAAGCCGAATATATGATTCCATATGTGAGCTTGAGAATAAAGTAACTGATCTCTAGATAGCTCAGCATTTTGCAATGCCATCTCTTTTCTTATGATCTATGTATATCTCATAGACAATTTGACATGTAGTGAGCGTACAGGCCTTGTCAATATATAGAAGAAAGTATGAAGAGATATGCTTGAGATAGACTTGATTTTTTTTGGAAGGTGACTTTTTCTGTACAGGACTGAATTGGTCACCGGGGTCATGTCGAAGACATTCCCCATCAGTCCCGCTCTTACGGACGCAGTGTTCGATCGGGCCCCGGCCGGTGTGCAAGCTGACTTCCGCCCGGAAACCATACTGCCACCACACGAGAGACTCGCTGGGGTAACAGCTGGGTAAAACCGGGTTGCCCTCAGGACCGCATCATGCCTCGGTAGAAACGATGATGGGACGTCCCACCCCCGAATGCCGCAGCCGGGAGTCGAACCGGCGACCTCCAAGGAGGAAGCCGGCCAACTTAACCAACATGGGGATACCCAACATGAGATAGACTTGATAATCTGTAACATATCATTTTTGTATTAAAAATATAACTCCCATTCCAGACCACAAATTCGGAACCCCGTGTGATGTAACAACTAACAAGTCATTACCAACCCCACAAATTTCTATATTTAAAAACATCTCAGTCTAAAACGTGGTCATATTTCTATTTCATCATCAACCAATTTTGCTTTTAATATTTTGAATAAATAAATTTAGTACAATTAAATATTATATATATTATAAGACGAAAATCTTATATTTTGCTAAACCAGTAGTTTACAATTGTTTGCCATTTCCTTTTAAAAGATTTGTTTTTCTATTTGAGTTGTATCGTATTTTAATCACATGCGTTCTTGGTCGTTATTTCTTTTTTTAAAGGTTTGCTTTTCTATTTGGACTTGTACTATATTAAAAACACCCACTTTTAAAAAAAATAAATATTCTAATTTTTTTAAAAGATTTCTTTTCCCAATTGGGAGTTGGAATTATGCTATATTAAAATCACACTCTTCTTTTATAAATAAAGTTGGGTCATGTTTTATTAATTTTTTTTTAAATCACACTCTTCTTCTAGAAATAAATATTATATAAAATCACACTCTTCTTTTAGAAATAAGTAATGTTATATTGAAATAAATATTGTATAAAATCACACTCTTCTTTTAGAAATAAAGTTGGAGTCATGTTATATTGAAATAAATATTGTTAATGATCACTTCGTGTAGTCTAACTTCATTAGTTTCATGTGTTACAAAATGAGTTATACAATTGCAATCTCCCATCATTCATCCATCACTTTTACTAGTTTTAAAAAAATCTGTATCCATGTATCTTTTAATTAGTTAATTAAGTCAGATTATATGTAGTATATATCAAACCTTAATCTCAATGTTATTGTTTGTTTCTTATCTCGTATTTGTTTGTATCGTTTGTTCGTCTTTTTTAGTTTTAGTTGCATTTTATATCAACACTAGGTTATCACCCCGTGTATTACACGGGTTGAATAAATGAATTTTATATACAAAATAATAAACTATTATCTTTTTAAAAGTCTCCTTTATTGCACGGGTTGAAGAAATGTAATTTTATATATTAAATAATAAAATAAGTTATATCTATAAGAACCATATGTATTGTACGGGTTGAATAAATGTAATATTATATATCAAATAATAAAAAAATTATATCTTTAAAAACATTGTATTACACGGATTGAATAAATATAACATTGTTTACCAAATAATAAAAAAGTTATATTTTAAAAAACCCCTATGTATTACATGGGTTGAATAAATATGATTTTATATACCAAATAATAAAAAAATATATTTAAAAAAACTAACGGATTTTTTTTATATTTAAAGTAGGATAAGATTGAATATTAATCTGAACTAACGGATTTTTTATATTTAAAGTAGGATAAGATTGAATATTAATCTTTATTTATTTAGTTAATATAAAATTGAAAAATCATATGATTGAATAGGTGGGATATTGTATTATGATAAATCGGTTAACCGTACTGAATGATAAAGATATTAATGATTGCTGAACAAATTAATTAATCGAGTTTAACAAAAACATTTGTGATGTTAGGCGGATTTTTTTTTAATTATTTGAAAGTTAATATCAACTTTGGAATTCGTATGAATTCTTATTAGATTTGATTAAATATTATTGATAATAAAAAATTGTATTAGATTAGATTTTAGATTTGATTAAATATTATTAATAATAAGAATTTTAGATTTGATTAAATATTATTAATAATAAGAATTTGTATTAATTTAGATTAAATATTATTATTTTTAGTATTATTAATAATTTTAATCAATTAAATGAGAGAATGACAAGTGTCCCAAAAGAGGTTTCTTTTATTATATAGATTAGTTTATTTTAGATTACCTTTTTATTTATTTTAAAGAATCAAACTAAACATGTAATACTATCCTAATCCTCCCCAAATATATAATATCTTACCTACCATAGTCATTGATGATAATTAGGTTTTTTCAATTGACTTGACGATAACCATCACTACGCTAAGGTGTGGTGGATGAAAACTTGGTTGAGTCAGGTGTAGCGAATATGAAGTGCACAAATCCGACTGGGTCAAGGTATGATGGAGAGGGGGGAGCGGGTATGACAATAGTGGATGGTGTAAGGGTGGTAAGGGAAGGTAAAGAGAAGATGCACTACTACAAAATAGAGCATAAGACGGGGTGATATGGGTTTTAAGACGGTGTTTTCAACACCGTCTTAAACCACACTGGTTTAAAATCATGTCTTTTTAGACGGTGTTCAATTTGAACACCGGCTTAAAATTCATGTCTTATTAGACGGTGTTCAGAGTTTGAACACCGGCTTAAACTTCATGTCTTATTAGACGGTCTTCAGAGAGTGAACACCGGCTTAAACTTTGCTGGAAAAGTAAAGGTTTTCCATAAATACATTTGCTGGGAAAAAAACATATAAAAGGTTTTCCAGGAAATACACAAGCTTATACACATACACCAATGGAACATTTTCAAATCAAACCAAAACAATACATATTTAAATCTAAAATAAACCCGTATACATCCAATTCAGAAATAAACCCGTCAAATTACAATCATTTGTGAATACATAACAAACTACGTTAAATTGTATAAATAAACTACATACGCTAATCTAACGAAATACCTAACTCGCTAAAAAACTTCGGCATCAACGTCATCAACAAAACATCTATTTCATTATCCGTAGCCTCTCTCGTGTCGTGCCACATCTAAAATAAAAGTAGAAAGAAAGAGTTATTACAAATATAAGAAACAGCTACTTAGATTAACAGAATAACTTTATCATGGGTGGTGCAGGCCTTGTTGGCTGATCAGATCCTTTTCAATACCATTTCTAGAAAGATAAAAAAAGAATGGAACTTCATATATCCACATGTCAACCTTCATTGAAATTAAGAATTCAAAAAGTAAATTTCAAGAAAACGCCAAGAATTGTGGTTTTAAGGTTTACCTCAAAAAATAATAAGGATCTTGAATGAGGTTGTAGAGTGAAAACGACATCAGCACCCTACAAAAAAAGTTAACGATGTATGACTAAAAGAGAGAAAAAGATCCATGAATTAATACACATAATAGTGCAATATAAATAAGGCTTACAACAGGGCAACTATTGTGTTCCATTCCATCTATAAAGAAAAAAACAAATAACCAAATTAGCTCAGCCCGACGAAGGA
Organism: Helianthus tuberosus; assembly: GCA_030545235.1. NCBI lineage: Eukaryota > Viridiplantae > Streptophyta > Magnoliopsida > Asterales > Asteraceae > Helianthus > Helianthus tuberosus. The sequence goes on from CM060452.1 coordinate 7,415,928, forward strand.
TGAAGGCGAGAGTGAGAGTAATACCAGAGTCGCTCCCATCTCTATGATTTATCAGACAAAGGGATAGATGCATTTTCGACAAAATATTAAATATGCTCTAAGCCTCAGCAGTAACACTAACCCCCATCCTTTCGACATCTATCTCTGCTTGCCTTCAAATACACAATCAAATACATCACCAATCTCAATTTTCCAGACATCATTTAAGCATTTCACAAACAATTGGAATACTATGCCGATTTAAATGAATCGTTAACTAATGAATAAGCCATGCTTCATTCAATTATTCACATTGGAAAATACAATCTAATCCATTCAAACATTCTATCAAACGCCTAGTGGGGCATTCCAGAAGTAAGTCGATTTACCTATCTGATATCATTTAAGAATATCACAAACACTTAAAAGACCATGTTAATATAAATTTGATATCAACTAATGTAATAAGCATGTTTCATTTGGTTATTAACAACCAAAATCACTGGTTTCTGAAAAAATAATGCGCAAATTCATTGAAACATTTCCTCAAACATTGGTGGGCATTTCCTGCTAGAGGGGGGGGGGGGGTTTATGAAGTGTACTGCAAGTTTTCCAAGGGGTTTTGAACAGTCGTTAATTTACAACCATATGTATATTGTTCATATTGGTAGGCATGAATAACATCATCAACAATTCAGCAGACAACTATGTTCCCCGATAGCAACCCTTATATATGAAACTAAAACAAATTAACAGAGATAATACCAACAATGTTTTAAATTAACAATATAAAGGAAGCATTTTTACAAAGAAAATTAACGGAAGAGTTTATGAATAATCAAGAAAACATCAATAAATCACTTGACAAGCGTATCTTCCTAAAGAAATAACGTTTTGCACAAAACCTAGATCACTTAAAAAGGAACGCACTGGTGTTATAAGAGAAGCATAAACCTACAAACAGTATATGCATCTAAGAAACCCTTAAATAAAGTTAGGGTTCTTGATATACCTCGAGATGAGCCGCAAAATCTTCACCGTAAACCCACTTCAACTCGCGAATGCCGCGGCCCCGTGATAACACCACCATCGCCCAGCTGGTAGGTGAAACTGTAGCTGCAACTCTCTTTCTCCATATCTCTCTCTCTTTATACAGGTCTCTATTTGTGGAAAAGATGATGGTGTAGGGTTTTCATACGAGGGAGGATAGTGATAAGGTTTTGGTGGTTGTTTTTAAGACGGTCATCATGCTAAGAGCATATGAGACATCATGTCTAGTACATAACATGGCATACATGATAGAACCAATAGCCGAAGCATATGGAACCCTTTCCATTTTCTTCTTTTCCTCTTCATTGTTTGCACACTGTTCGCTGTTAAGAATGGTTCCACGAGCCATGGGCAAGAACCCCCCTTTTTGAGTCTTGCATTGAGAAGCGTCGTATAACCTTATCAATATATGTACTTTGACTCAAACCTAATAACCGCTTTGATCTATCTCTATAAATCTTTATTCCTGGAATATAAGAGGCTTCACCAAGATCTTTCATTGCGAAATATTTACCCAACCAAGCCTTAACATCTTTTAGCATAGGGATATTCTTTCCATTGATTAGTATATCATCTACATATAGAATGAGAAAAATGATATAGCTCCCACTAGATTTCTTGTAAACACACGGTTCATCTTCGTTTTTAATAAAACCAAACTCTTTGATTTTCTGATCAAAACGGAGATTCCAGCTGCGAGATGCTTGCTTTAATCCATAAATGGATTTATTTAGCTTGCACACCTTATTAGGATTCTTTGGATCGACAAAACCTTTAGGTTGAACCATATAGACATCTTCAAATAAGTGTCCATTAAGGAATGCGCATCAATGGCAAGTAGAATTCTAATAGACTTAAGCATGGCTATTGGCGAGAAAGTTTCCTCATAATCAATTCCTTGAGTCTGAGTGAACCTTTTCGCTACAAGCCTTGCTTTGTAGGTTTGGACATTTCCATCCATGTCGGTCTTCTTCTTGAAGATCCATTCGTTTCCTACAGTCCGACATTTGGTAAGAAGATCAACCAAATCCCAGACCTGGTTATCATACATGGATTGCATCTCTGCATTCATGGCTTCTTGCCATTTCTTGGATTCTGAATCCAAGATTGTAGCTCTGTAAGTAGCAGGTTCTGCTTTATCAATCAAGAAGATATCGTCATTCCTTTCGGATGCACGACAATCCCTAATACTTCTTCGAACACTTGGTGTTTCTGTTATTTCTTGAGTCCTCTCAGGCTCATCTTCAACAATTGGACCAGTTACTTCTGGTTCTGTCTCAACACCTAGTTCAGTCATTTGTGATTCTCGAATTTCTTCAAGATCCGCATGATTTTCCCCAATCCCTCGCACCAGAAGCTCTTCCTCTAAGAAAGTGTCTCCGTGTTTAGTGAAAATCTTATTTTCAGTGGGATGGTAGTAAAGGTAACCTATCCTTTTAGCGTGTCCAACGAAAACCACATATTCGCTTCTTGGATCTAGTTTATCCGAAGATTCTAGAGTGATATAAGCATTAAATCCCCAGACCTTAACATAGGATACTTTAGATTTCTTTACATGCCATATCTCATAAGGCGTTTTGTCAACCTTCTTAGTTTCATAATATGTTATTGTCTTGGATTTCTATCTAATAGATTCCATTGTTTGGTTTTGCATCAAAGTAAAATACATCATTAAAATAGGCAGAAATAAATTCACTATTAAAACGATAACTGAAACCTTGTCTATGCAAAGCAGGAACCAAAACAATATTTCTAGTAACACTAGGAATAAAATAAACATTGTTCAAAACAAGTCTTAAACCATAAGGAAGTAAAAGCACATATTCTCCAATCGCTTTCATAGCAACTCTTTGTCCATTGCCAACATGGACCTCCAAGTCGCCCTGTTTCAGCTTCCTAATCTTTCTTAGTCCCTGCAAAGTATTACAAATGTGAAAACCACATCCTGTGTCAAACACCCATGTTTTGCCAGAAAAAGAAAAGATTTCAATAACATATATACATGAGGACTCTCCTCCTGAAGCCTTGGCTTGGTTGAGTTCAACTAAATACTTAGCACAGTTCCTCTTCCAATGCCCAAATTCATTACAACGAAAACACTTGGCATCCTTATGAGTCTTCTTGTTTGAAAAAAATTTGCCTTTGCCCTTCCCTTTGCTTTGATTGCCCTTTTTCTTGGTGTTAGGTTTCTTAAGATAACCCTCTTGATCATCAGCACTGATACAGTCTTGCTGGGTATATTGACCTCAGTAGTTTTGAGCATCTGATGCATCTCTGCAAGTGTCTTCTCCATCCCATTCATATTGTACTTCATAGTGAAATGATCATATGACTTGGGCAATGAGTTGAGGATAATATCCCCAGCTAACTCATCACTCAAGGGGGATTCCAGACGAGCTAGGTGATCAACATATGCCTTCATTTATAGCACATGAGCGCTAACTGATGTATACGAGTGGTTATGAGTGATCTCATCACATCAAACCTCTCATGAAGAGCCTTCTGTTGGAAAATTCCACCAAGTGCTCATTCATCTTGTATTCCATCATATCATCCATGGTCCTTTGAAGTTCAGGGATCATGGATGCTAACATCAGACATGAGACTTTCACAGAGTCATCAAAGTGCTTTGCATACAGTTTGCTGATTGATGGGTTCATCAGGGACTGGCATATCAAGAACATACAGTTTGTTCTCTGCCTTGAGAACAATTTTCAAATTACGGTGCCAGTCCATGAGCGAGCCTTCTGTTGGAACATTTACACCAGGTGCTCATTCATCTCGTATGCCATCATATCATCCATGGTCCTATGAAGTTCAGGGATCATGGATGCTAACATCAGACATGAGACTTTCATAGAGTCATCAAAGTGCTTTGCATAGTTTCTATATGCAACAGTTTGCTGATTGATGGGTTCATCAGCGTATCAAGAACATACAGTTTGTTCTCCGCCTTGAGAACAATTTTCAAATTACGGTGTCAGTCCATGAATTTGGAGTGGTTTAGTTTGACCTTCTCTAAGATGGACTTGAGAGAGAATTGGGAGGAATTGTTTACAGTTGACATCTAGAAAATTCAAAATTAATTAATTAGTATTTTATGTTTTAAATATCTTATTTTAATTTTATGACCCAAAAACAAAATTTTAATTAAGAGGAGATCCCGTTTCATCAAATCACAGTGAATTGGCTTAAGCACTATCCACTGGCATGATTATGTAGGTAAACAACGATTGTTAACTGTGTCTACTACATAACTCTCCACTTGGGTTTATCGCTTAAAAGCGATGTATGTTTAACCCCAACTATGCCCACTTGATAACAAGCGATGTTTTGTCCTTTACTTTTAATTGTAACACCGGCCTATGTTACACAAGAAACGCATGATTACCTTCTTTCATGATGAATGCCCAGATGTAGGGTATAGTACTAACATTTGGGTTCGATTTAAAATGAAGTGTTAACTCGTTAAGGGTGGCATAAAACATCAATTTACAATTTGGGATTTATTTTAATATTTACCAAAAAAATTATTTTGAATAACTCGTAGCATGAGGCGAGTTACACAAGAGTTTATAAAATCTGATTTTACATAATTCGTGTTAATAGAAACTCCTTTCCACACTCGACACGATATAGTTTTAAATACCCTATTAAACTATGTTGGTCGTTTTATCGCGAATGATATTGTTTTGAATTTTAATAAAACTCCTTTATTAAATTTACTTTTCAGTTTTATAAAACTTGTTTTAATAAAACCGTTGTCTTGATTGTAAAAAAAATTATTTATTTTGGGTTATCTAGATTATTTCAAATTGGGAACAAAATAAAAAATTAGTTTTTGAACCAGCGGGCAAAAGCGTAAATTTGAGCTAGGGGCAAAATTATAAATTTATTTTGAGCTGGGGCAAAATCATAATTTTAAACTGGGAATAAAATTAAATAAAAAATTGTTTGGTCCAATAGGGAAGTTCCAGGCAAGCTGCCTGGCACTATTCCCTGAGCTTGTAAATGTATATGTAGGTATTATAACTAGGTGTTGCCCCGCCCGCGTTGCGGGGCGATAACCGAATAATTCTTAACCAATTAAAAAAACAGTACCATAGTTTTGCTAGAAAGAAGAAAGAAAAAGTAAAAAGAGTGTTAGGCAGCTACTTGACACGATTTTTAGCCGGGGACAAAGTCATATTTTTTATTTTTACTTGGAAAAAATCAAAATTTTTTTCTCGAGGGTAAGCTAGGGGAAAACCATATTTTTATTTTTCAATGGGGGCAAAAAACGTAATTTTGAATTGAGGGTGATATCGTAATATTGAACCGAGGGGAAAATCGTAAATTATAGCTGGGGGCAAAAGCATAATTTTATTTTGAACTGGGGGTAAGCGTGTAATTTGGAGTTTAGGGCAAAACAATAATTTGTCAGGACCAATTAGCAAGTGCTAGGCAGCTGTTTGGCATGAATAAAAACTAAATTAGGTAAACAAAGTAAAATAAAACACTACCATAGTTTTGGCCAAAAAAACTATGGCAACATTGCAATTTTTAGCTTTGGTAAAATCGTAATTTTAAAATGAGGGTAAAATAATATTTTTAACCGAGGGAAAAATCATTTTTTTTATTTTGAATTGGGGGCAAAATCGTAATATTTTTACTGAGGACAAAATTGTAATTTTTACCTGTGGGCAAAACAAAAATTTTATTTTGAAATGGGGGCGAAATTGTAATTTTAAACTGGGAACCAAATTGTAATTTGGCAGCATTGTAGCTGTGGCAAAACTATAATATTTTTTAACCAAGACAAAATCGTAAATTTAAGCTGGGGGCAAAGCATAAATTTAATTTTGAACTGGGGCAAGATCGTAATTTTAAACATGGGATAAAATCGTAATTTAGCAAGACTTATAAATAACTATTTTATGCCAAGAAAAAAAAGAGAGAGAAGCCGCCACTTTTGGCCAACCCCACACTTTTACTATTACCGTCGGCACTTGAATTTGTATGTGTTGAAAATTTTTTAATTTAGGAACTCAATTTTACTAGTCGCAAATACCATTTGAAATCTCGAGGACCACCTTAGGTTACCAATTAGGATTAAACACAGAAGGGTTATGTATTATAGTGTCATTAGCCTCTCTGTATATACAAAATAAACACTAAACCAATCTGGTGATTAGTTTGTGGTTTGTGCCTCGACAAATAATATTAATCTTCTTTGTCTTGTCCAATCTACTTATGATGATCCTGCAAAACACTAAACGCGCCGTTAAGCTCATTACAAGGAGGAGAATAAGGGGGTTCTCCTTGTAACCACCATCCGACGTGAGAATAAGTATATGTTTTGGGGATAATAGTGTGTGATTAAAGTGAGAGAGTAAGAGAGTAGGCCTGTAAACGAACCGAACGAACACGAACATAGGCATGTTCGTGTTCGTTCATTTAACTTTAACCGAACACGAACACGAACATATAATCGAACAAATTTTTTTGTTCGTGTTCGTTCATTAAGAAATCGGGTCTGTTCGTGTTCGTTTATGTTTGTTCGTTTAAAGCCTAAACGAACAGTTCACGAACATAAACGAACACAAATGAACATAAAAAAATTAACTGAACATATTTTAATAAACACAAATTAACATGACTGAAGAAACAAGTCTAATATATTATATTTCATCTGAAAACACATCTAAATAAGGGCTCATATATATATATATATATATATATATATATACTAATTAGTTATATTTATATAAGTAGTTAGAAAACCTAATATATATATAAATATAACTATTTAAGTATTTATTAAAATTTAAACGAACATAAACGAACGTTCAAGAACATAAAGAACATAAATGAACGAACATAAAAGAATGTTTATAAACATAAATGAACGAACACAAGGTGTGTTCATGTTCGTTCATTTAATTAAACGAACAAATTAATAAACGAACATAAACGAACTTCCCGCCGAACAAGTTCATGAACAGTTCATGAACGTTCGATTCATTTACAAGCCTATAAGAGAGTGATGCTAAAACCTGGAGGTGAAGTGTTCATTATTTATAGCCGAGGTGTTTTGTGAAGGAGATGGGCTTATGGGCCTTGGGCCTGTAGTCGACAACAAGGAATATTCATTCTGTCTCCTCTGCCATGACCGTTGGTGCTTCTAGGCGAGAGGGTAGCTGGCACACGCTGAATGGATCCATGTGTCTTGACAGTCACCCTTGTTTTCTGGACTGTAATCAGCAGCTAGGTAGAGATCGTGGAGCAGTGGTCGGCGCACACTGATTGGTGCCACGTGTGCGTCCTTACTCCTTATGTACCTTTTATATATAATTATGTTAACTAGAAGGGCAATTTGGCCACATAAAATAACGAATTGCCCTTCTCGATAACAAAAAATGGAAGAAGTTAACCCAGAGAACTAAAAGGGCAACCGTGAAACCTTTTTAGACCCACAGACGAAAAATGAAATATTTGGACTAAACTACCAAAATAACCAAAACCATAGAGACTAAACATTTAACTCTTCTTTTAATTTGGTACATCTCCGAAATTATCCCCGTTATTTCTTCTCGTGATTGGTGCTTAGAAAATTAGTGGAATTGTATATGCTTACAATATCAAGTCTAGGCAAAAAATATATATATATCTTCGAGAGCCCGATGAATATACCTAAAACCCAAAACATCCGAGACAGGTATACCCGATACCTGACGGGTTTTGTGCCAGGTATGGGATTGGAAAAAAAAATATTTTGCGGGTATGGGTTTAGGTGTTACCCGTTTACCCGAAACATATTTGCAAAGAAAATTCATTTTTATTTTCCATTAACCCTTTTTTGTTAATGTTTCATTCTAGTATCTTCATTAAATTGAAAATAAAAGAGTTAATTGCCAAAATCGTCCCTGAGGTTTGGGCACGTTTGTCATTTTCGTCCAAAATGACACTTTTGTACAAAATTGCCCCCAACGTTTGTAACTTTTTGCCATTTTCATCCAAACTACTAACTTAGTTTATTTTTTCTGTTAAGTTGAGAATATTTGGATGAAACTGTCAAATATAAAACCACAGGGACGATTTTGGCAATTTACTCAAACCCTTTTTAATTTCTTTTATTTAATTATTTTTGTTACATATATAATAAAAAAGAATATACATGGAGTTTTTAGAAAAAAAATAATAGTTTTGTCACATATTTTTTTATAAATTTTCATCCAAATCACTAACTCAGTTTATTTTTTCTGTTAAGGTGAAGGATGTTTTAAATTTTATAAAGTAAGACATAAATTAATTTACAGCTTCTTTATATAAATCAGTTTTATAAAGAGAAAACGTCATTGGTATGCAACACATAACTATTGATTACAACTTTTAGTATTTATCAGTTGTAGAGATAGAAAAAAATTGTAAAACGTTACATATTTTTTAAATGTGTTGAGCACCTAGGAAATATGTTGGTAGAAATAAAATATTTATTTAATTAAGATTATGAGTGTAACTAACTAATACTTATTCTGAGTGGCTTGAGTAAAAAAAATTTTGGTTCATAGCATTATAATTACAATTTGTTGGGTAATTTTAAGGTTTGGTAACAATACGTTGTTTGATAGAGGGGGGAGGGGCACTGGCTTCTGTTTTTCCTTAGGAGCGAATTTAAAAAAAATAGAAGATAAATTACAAACTTAGTACATATGATAAGATTTTTTTATTTGACCTTTTTCAATAAGGTCACCAACGTTTTAGTTTTATAAAATTTAGAGGTTTAAGTAGATTTTATTTTTATAAAAATGATCTATATAAAAAATTAGAAATTAATTTCTGTCTTAGTTTATAAAAATCCTTCGCCTTAATAGAAAAATTAACTTAGTTAGTGGTTGGATGAAAATTTATAAAAAAAATATGTGACAAAGCAATTATTTTTTTCATATAAAAATTGCATGTATATTCTTTTTTATTATATATGTAACAAAATTAATTAAATAAAAGAAATTTAAAAGAGTTTGAGTAAATTGCGAAAATCGTCCATTTGGTTTTATATTTGTCAGTTTCATCCAAATATCATCAACTTAACAGAAAAAATAAACTAAGTTAGTGGTTTGGATCAAAATGGCAAAAAGTTACAAACGTTGGGGGCAATTTGATACAAAAGTGTCATTTTGGATGAAAATAGCAAACCTGCCCAAACCTCAGGGACGATTTTCGCAATTAACTCAAAATAAAATTTTCCTTTTGGATATATATATATATTTTGATGGTATTTATATTTGTATGTTACGAATACCAAATTATTAATTGAAATTCATATTATGATAATAGTTATGTGTTTCGGATGTGTCAAATATGGTAATAATTAACTAGGGTGAGGTTCAACTATAAAGTCTAAATTTCCTAAAAAAATGTAAAAAGTCATAAAACACTATAGTTTCAGTCATAAAACACACCTAAAACCTACAAATAACAGAGTGAAGATTACTAACACCATATTCAAACCATAATAGTCCATAAAAACTTCAAACACACAATTGTAGAACTATGAAGATAAAACACATGCTAATCAACATAAAACACAATAATGTTTGTCATTCCAAAATCAGGGCCTTATCATCCAAAACACAACCCACATATATAATATTTTAGTAATCTTCATTTTGTTATTTATGGGTTTTTAGTGAGTTTTATAACTTTTTACACTTTTTAGGAAATTTGGACTTTGTAGCCAATACTAGCCTATGGGAATGTTCATTTGAGAATAAATTTAATGTGAGAAGAAAAAGAAGAAATGACACATTAGTAAAATATGATTTCATTTATAACTCATATCATTAGTTTTTAACTCTTTAATTAATTAGTCAACTAATCATTAATTATCCTACATATAATCTACAAAACCTACACATATCAAAATTTTCCTACATATACCCTACACATTATAGAATTTTATCCTACACAGTCGAAATTTATCCTACACACCTCGAAATATATCCTACACAACTCGTAATTTACCCTACACAACTAGTAATTTATTCTACACTTTAAATTAAGTTGTTTTTTTTTAATTTGGAAAAAGTATATATTTTGAAAAGGAGTTACAAATTTAATTTAGTTAGTTATTAAAGGGGAAGAATACAATATAATGATTTTTGTAAGTTTACCAATATACACTTATATTAAAATTAAATTTAAATATTAAATGAAGTAAAATGAAGCATTCTTATTTGTTGAAACTTTTTCTTTTTTCTTCTTATAAAAAAATTCTTCTCATTTGAACCCTCCACTACTAGCCTAACTATATATATATATGTAGTTTGTTATATTTTTATTTGATTTAGAGTTTAAAAACATAAAAGTATAAAAGAAATTAAAAAATATACATGAAAAATCCAATGCGTATTTTTTAGAAGACTAATGGGTTTACCCGATACCCGTGGATATACGCAATGGATAATTACCCAACGGATTTTGGTTCAGGTATAGGACATGATTTTACAACTGAGCATAGATACGAGATTAACCCTACTCGACCCAAATTCCACGTATCATATCATCTTGAAGAGTTACATTGTTGAAATTTCAAGCTACGGGAGTGGTTCTTAAGATAGTTGGGCAGTGGTTATGCGGGGAGTGTATGTCTTTGCACGGCCTATCGCATTTTTGTCATCATGCTGATCGAGTGGTCAAATTTCAAGGGGACCGCGACTGTGCGGATAGCTATATAGTGGGGTTATGCCCACCGGTCCCCCCTGTTGAACCTGCTGAGAGTGGGGGTATTGCCCTTGATGTGTCACTTTTGGAACGTGTTTTTAGCCTCCCTATGAAGACTGTCAAAAGCATCCCTTAGAGTTGCCGGATGGCTTTCGCACAGGCTCTCTCCCTTTCCCTACGGGGGGGGGGGGGGGGGGTTGGCACATCCTCACTCTATTGAAGCTTGGGTTATGTTAATGGTGCAACCTCGCTGCACGCTCAAGGTTTTTAGACCTTCGTGTAGGCAGGAGCGTAAATCGGGGAATCGTAAATCTTTGCAGTGTTCTGCCATCCAGCGTGCGCTCTCGGTATGGGGGGATGGAGCTGGTTGTTGTGACCTTATTAGAGATTTGTTCGCTGATCAAGGGAGCCCGTCTCCCGCTTCTGACAAGGTTTTAGGTGGTGCTGCCCGGTCGGAGACCAGTGTAAATGTTAAGCAGTGTCTCCGAAAAGTGGCAGATGGACATTTCACGGCTGTTGTGAAAGTTCTCTCTTCTTCTGGGGGTAGCCCCCTGTAATGGCGCTACCATGCAGGCTTTGCTTGATAAACATCCTGTTTTGCCTCCTCCCTTGTTGCCAGGCCCATTGTTCGCTGATCAACCGTTGGTGGTAGATGTGGAGGATGTCTTAGGGGGTATTAAATCATTTCCGAAAGGGACCTCGTGTGGTAGAGACGGGTTACGGGCTCAGCATCTTCTTGATGCTCTGTGCGGAGAAGGATCTGTTGTTGCAGGTGGGGTTCTTCAAGCTATCATGGGGGTGGTTAATCTTTGGCTGGCTGGACGGTGTCCGGCTTCTCTGGCAGAATTTGTTGCCTCGGCCCCTCTAACCCCTCTTCTTAAGCCGGACAATGGGGTACGGCCGATCGCAGTTGGGGTTATTTGGAGACGGCTTGTCTCTAAGGTGGCAATGCGCCGTCTTAGGGAAGATATGGTTAACTACTTGAGAGACTTCCAATTTGGGATTGGAATCCCCAATGGGGCAGAAGCGGTTCTCCATAGTGCAAATAGGTTTCTTGATTGCTATCATGCAGATGGATCGTTGGCCATGCTGACCATTGACTTTTCTAATGCGTTTAACCTGGTGGATAGGTCGGCAATGTTAAAGGAGGTGCATCGAGTTTGTCCGTCCCTATCCCCATGGGTGAATTTTTTGTATGGTCAACCTGCTAGGCTTTACGTAGGGGATAACTGCATTTGGTCTACCACCGGGGTTCAGCAGGGGGATCCGCTAAGACCTTTACTGTTTGCTCTGGCTTTACACCCCCTCATTACCCGGGTCCAAGAGCAGTGTCAGTTGCTTTTTCATGCTTGGTACCTTGATGATGGTACGATTATTGGTCCTGTTCGTGAAATGGCTAAGGCTTTAGAAGTTATCACAAGGGAAGGCCCTTCTTTGGGGCTCCAACTAAATGTTCGGAAGACTGAATTGTTCTGGCCATCATGCAATGGGGAGAAGTTTGCTGCGGGGTTGTTCCCAGAGGATATTGGGAGGCCTAAGTTGGGAGTCAAGTTATTGGGGGGTGCCGTCAGCCGTGATCGGGACTTCATCTGTGACCTGGCTGTTAAGAGGGCCTCCCGGGCTGTCGATCTCATGAGAGTACTCCCGCAACTTAAGAACCCACAATGTGAACTCCTTTTACTGCGTTTGTGCATGGGAGTTGCCAAGCTTATCTTTGGTCTCCTCACATGCCAACCATCTTATGTGGGAGCGGCTGTTACTTTGTTTGATGAAGGACTTCGGCAAGCCATTGATGATATTGTGGTTGGCGGGGGGCCGTTCTTTGGAGAATTGCAATGGCGATTGGCTTCCTTGCCAATCAAGGAGGGTGGGCTTGGATTATTATCGGCGGGGGATGTCTCGTCTTTTGCCTTCGTGGCCTCCAGAGTGCAATCTTTGGAACTTCAAGATCATATTCTGCGAGCTTGTTGTATGGGTGATTTGGATTCGGAATTTAGGGCTGTGTTGGATGGTTTACAAGCCGTTCTTCCTGATGTTGACCTTGGCGGTTTTGCTAATAAAGACACCGCCCCCGTGAACCTCAAACTATTTTGGCGAGTGCTTTTTATGGTAAAACCGTGAAGGAAATCAATGGTGTTTTCGGGTTATCCCCTCGGCAAAAAACTGTTTTTGATTGTTTACGAGCCCCCCACGCTCAAGATTTCCTTACTGTTATCCCGATCGAGGGCTTGGGGCAACGTATGTCGGCAGTAGAATATCGGTCTGTCCTCAAATACCGTTTGATGATACCGTTGTACCCTGAGGATGAACCGTGCCCTGTTTGTCGGAAGGTGTGTCTTGATAGCTTCGGGGAACATGCCCTTCACTGCAAAGAGCTTCCTGGCTTCAAGTACAGACACGATCTGGTTAGATGATGTGTTGTTTGACGTTCTCAAGCGAGCTGGTATCGCTGCTAAAAAAGAGGCTCCGGTTAATTTCCTAACGGACCCGAAGGAGGGGAGGTCTTCCCTTCGACCAGCCTATGTGCTGGTTTTTGGATGGTCCGGGGGTAAGCATGCTTGCATTGATCTCACGGGGGTGTCGCCTCTTGCCGGTTTCAGGGGCAGTGGTTTTGTTTCAGAGCAAGCGACGCGGAAGGCTGAGGCGGGGAAAATATCCAAGCACGAGCAGGCCTGCATAGATAATCAACATGCCTTCCTTCCTTTCGCGTTCGATACCTTTGGTTGTCTGGCCCCTGTGGCGTCCGGTTTCTTGAAGCGGGTTCAAAAGACAGCACTTGCGCATGCGACAGTGTCTGTAGGCCATAGTTATGTGTTTAGCCAAGTAGGATTTGCAATTCAAAAGGGGGTGGCGGCGCAGCTTGTTGCCCGTCTACCAACCCATGATTTGTAATTTGCTCTAACCTTCTAATAAAATTATATTATTGTTGAAAAACAATAAAATTGTTTACACAAGAACCTACTTTTAGTCTCGGTAAACATAAACAGTTAACACCGAAACAAACAAACTACTTTTTGTTGAAACTGTTTTCAAATTAAACCAAGTCAAAACTAGTTTAAGAAAAGTATAATTTCCTCCGGATCAAATTTTTTTTCCTTAAGTATAGGAATGACTCCCATATCTTTGATCACAAGGACACAATTGGTAAACAAAGATGGATTCTTTATGCTTAGACAGTGAATCTTATAGGATTCAGTTCCATATTGACAATGACGATTATTTAGGTTTGCCTTTCTTGTTTTGATATTTTATGGTTCTTTCTTTTGTTCAAATCATAGTATGTAGATAGCATTTGTGTTTGACTAAAGTTATTTGAATTTGTGTATCATATTCAAAACTCACTTCAACAACAAAACAAATAAACTTTAATGCACCGTTGAAGATGTTAGAAGCACCATACCAGAATGGTGCGGTGCTCCTTTGATTGCGGCTTAAAAGCACAATTGTAATAAGATTAAACACACTCTTGTTGTAATGACTAATTACTATGATGAAAATGAATATTTTTAAAAAGAGTAAATTACGAGATTTGTCCTTTATTTTTATACCTAATTTCAGACGAAGTCTTTTGGCGCTAAAATTGACGAGTTTTTTACATCATTTTTAAAATCTTGCACATTACATCATTTGGCCTTAACACAGTTTTTTTTTTTTTTTTTTTGTTAAATCAAATCATATAATTGTATTTTAGTATATTTACCCTTTTATTTAATTTATATAACAAATAAAACAAAAAAATAAATTTGAAGAATTAATAATATATACACACATATAACTTTCATTCTCAACCTCTCTCTCCCTCTCTACCTATTCTCCAGCCACCACTGTCAACTGATGTGGCTGTCGTGTGCTAATCAAAAGTATTTATTTTAACTTAAATACCAATACTAGTACGGGTAAGATCGTATCTGTAGGGAATTTATGGTCAATGTAGAAGAATTTAACTAAGAAATACTATTATCTAATTGGGGGGTTTGTTTGAGAAAAAACACAATTTGTCACGAAAAGTGTTATCAGAATGAGAAGAAGTTACCCCCACCCAGAATAGAATCCCGATTGACTGTTTAACACAAAAACTCATTTATTGTTTCAAAACACCACATAGATATACCTAAAAATCCGTTTGATTATACCAATTACCCACCAATTTACCAACCCGCTAACAATGCAAGAAATTGCCAATACGCTTGATAAATGATAAATAATTAAAATATAATAAACGTTTACCAGGAAATCAACACAAGTAGTTAAAGTACCGGTTATAAGAATCCAAAACAAAGTTTAATGTGTCAAACAAAAGCAATCGTTAATCCGGGGGAACTCATGAGATGTTTAGCCTCACATGGTAGTCATCATAGCTTCGATTCTTAATTCGTATTGAGTTTGCATGAAGAAACAAGCTGAACCGGGTGTTAGGATTCTGAAAATCATCTATGGGAGCTCTCAATTCGTTATGGACGGTTGAATGTTGAATGTGATCTTTTGTTTTCAAACTTTAGGTTTTTAAATAACTTTTCCAAAACGGCACTCTCCCACGCGTCGCGGGAGAGTCTAGGTCATCCTCCGTGTGGCGCAAAAGAGTACAAAATATAGGCCTACTAATGTCTTCCTCCCGCGCGTCGCGGGAGGCTTCACCCACTCTCCCGCACACCTGTTGTGGGCCCTGTGTTGACTCGTCGAGCCCATTTTTCAGCTTGGATACTCCTTTTACCTCGTTTAGCCCCTGTTAAGCCTGAAAAACCCGACGCATAATAAGCTCAACATATAGATCTTAAACCACTTTGTAGCCGACTAAAACAAGTACAAAACTATATAAAATACAATGTGTTTTCACACACACATCATTAACACCACCCATCCACCAATACTACCATAAGCAACAACCACCACCATAAGCACCCACTGCCACACCAGCCAGATACACCATCACCTGACCATCAACGATTTGGACCACCATCAACAGAGTATACGAAATCAATAACCTCTTGTCAGAGTTTATAGATCTGGTTGTGACCACCATCAACAGAGTTTAACCAATCTCACTAATTTTACAAGTCTAAGTGCGACACCGTTGGGCTGTTAACCCACCTTGCAACGCACACTAGTGCCTCTACAATACACAAACACTACTGCTGGCGTCTATAACCGCCATCGTGGTCGTGCCGTCACCAACATGACAACGTAGACCTTGAATTCAACTAACTAACATTGGAGATCAGCACATACACGATAATACTCAAAGAACAACGCTAACATCAATGGAAATTTGGCGCCAAAGATTCCAAATCGACGAAAACTAGACCCCTGATTAACATAGTAGGTGATTTCATGATGTTGATAAGGTTGGGAGTTGGAAAGTTAGGGATTCTTCGAAATCAAAAGGATGTTTTGGGTACAAAACGTGTTTTGTCAAATTGGGGGTTGAATGTTGATGAAAAAGATGATTTTGATCAGGATAATTGTAACACCCCGATATTTATGGACTGAATCCTATAGTGACAGTGACACGTGTCTAGAAACTCTCCACATAATTCAGATGATATTTTGAAGGAGAGAGATTGCAATGATAAAAAGGGCAAAGATATAATGTTGAGAGGCTAAAACTGTCTAAAAGGCAAATACATTAGTTTCTGATAGTCCCTTGCAGACTGCAACAACAAACCTCTTACGGTCGGAAAGAGAGTTTAAAATATTTGCGCGCCTGAGGTCCCTTTCGAACTGTAAGGCCAACCCCTAGTGGTCCGCTAAAGGTGCGCTAACAACATATATTTAGTTGGACAACAACCTTGCTGCATTTTGTGACACGTAGCCCCATTTTTGCCACTTCTTAGACTCCTTGTAACACCTAATCCGACACTAAACACTTCCCTAACACCTCATAAGACACTTGTCACACATCAATCCATGATTAGTATAAATAGGCTAGTAAATTTCACATTTCATCACACCATTCCACCTTTCTCTCTAATACAATAGTGGAGCTTACTTTTACTTTAGTAGCCTCCATTTCTGAAGTCTTAAGTATTATTTAGTCCTATTAAGTGCTCTCCTCTAGTTAGTTTCAGTTTAATAGTTAATTTCCATCCGAAAGTCAAGCAGTTTGACTTTTTCTTTGATTTCGGTTCTTGCCACTTTGGTTGAGTTAAATTTTAGGGCAAATCACACTTTTCGTCCTTTTGTTTATATCGAATTGCAATGGATAGTCTTTAACTTCAATAATTACAGTTACAATCCTTTATTTGGAAAACCCACTACACCTTTCGTCCTTTAACACTATCCAAGTAAAAATTTTCCGTTAAATTTGGGCAATTTAGTCATTTTATACATATATTAAAAAAACAATATATAATGTTGAGGGGCTAAAACTGCCTAAAAGGCAAATTCATTAGTTTCTGACGGTCCTTTGCGGACTGCAACAACAAACCTCTTACGGTCCGAAAGAGAATTTAAAATATTTGCGCGCCTGAGGTCCCTTGGGAACTGTAAGGCCAACCCCTAGCGGTCCGCTAAAGGTGCGCTAACAACATATATTTAGCTGGACAACAACCTTGCTGCATTTTGTGACATGTAGCCCCATTTTTGCCACTTCTAAACTCCTTGTAACACCTAATCCGCCACTAAACACTTCCCTAACACCTCATAAGACACTTGGACATTCACATCAATCCATGATTAGTATAAATAGGCTAGTAAATTTCACATTTCATCACATCATTCCATATTTCTCTCTAATACAATAGTGGAGCTTACTTTTACTTTAGGAGCCTCCTTTTCTAAAGTCTTAAGTGTTCTTTAGTAATATTAAGGGGCTGTTTGGCTAAGCTTATTTTAGGCTACTTATAACTTATTTGCTTATTTGAAAAGCAAATAAGTCATAATGGAATGACTTATTTACTTATTCCTCTCACATAATAAGCTAACCCAAACACCTTTTAACCTTTCAAAAAGTCAATAAGTAAATAAGTCACTAAAATAAGCTTAGCCAAACAGCCCCTAAGTGCTCTCCTCTAGTTAGTTTCAGTTTAATAGTTAATTTCCATCCGAAAGTCAAGCAGTTTGACTTTTGCTTTGATTTCGGTTCTCACCACTTTGGTTGAGTTAAATTTTAGGGCAAATTACACTTTTCGTCCCTTATGTCTATATCGAATTGCAATGGATAGCCTATAACTTCAATAATTACAGTTACAATCATTTATTTGGAAAATCAACTGTACCTTTCGTCCTTTAACACTAGCCAGGTAAAAATTTTCAGTTAAATTTGGGCAATTTAGTCATTTTATACATATATTAAAAAAACAATATTTTAATAAAATAAAACATAAAACAATCCATTCTCTCTCTAAACACTAAGTCTCTCTCTCTCTCTCAATAACTCAGATCTAGAAATTACCAACCCACCCCCACCCTACCACCACCACCACCATTTAAGAACTCTAGAGCTGCCCTCTTGTAACAATCCCAAAATTCGATTTATGTAATCATAGTTAGACATTAACATGTTGGGGATTTTGATCAAAAGATGAAGACAAGTATGTTAGGTGCATGAATTACCTTGATTCGGTGTGGTCGGAGGCTATTACCTATGGCCGGAGCTCACGCCAGCACAAGATGATGTGGTGTTTGAGGGTACTTGTGAGTTGTGACCAGTTAAGGCCCCCAAGACGATGTGGTGTTTCACATGTATGTAAGCCCTTGTTCATTGCTCATAAAGTCTACTATTGCATTTATCACAATCGTAGTCACAGTCACAACCATAGATTTAAATCCATTTTTGAATTCTTCTGTCAGCATAAATTTTAGCAATTTGGAATCTAACTTGTGTTCTAGAATGGATCCCATTTCCCCACTTTCAATCTTGATAAACAAAAGCTGATTTCTTGAATGATTTTTGACATTAACATACAAGATTTCTTGAATATTTTCTTGTACTATGACTTAACAACCATCACCACCAGCATCAATCACCGTAAACCTCACCATCAAAATATCCAACTCCACCGAGAAACCGATAAAAGAAATATTAACCAACATTGTTCCAACAACCTCAATATATTCATCTCCATATAGATCTCCATCTCTTATCTCACCACCATCTCAATATATTCATCTCAATATAATTCTTGCACCTAACATACTTGTATTCATCTTTTGATCAAAATCCCCAACATGTTAATGTCTAAATATGATTTGATAGATCGAATTTTGGGATTGTTACAAGAGGGCAGCTCTAGATTTCTTAAATGGTGGTGGAGGGGTGGGTTGGTGATTACAAGATTTGGGTTAGTGTTTAGAGAGAGAATGGATTGTTTTATGTTTTATTTTATTAAAATATTGTTTTTTAAATATATATATGTATAAAATGACTAAATTGCCCAAATTAACTGAAAATTTTAACCTGGTTAGTGTTAAAGGACGAAAGGTGTAGTAGGTTTTCCAAATAAAGGATTGTATCTGTAATTATTAAAGTTAAAGGCTATGCATTGTAATTCGATACAAACATAAAGGACAAAAATGTAATTTACCCTAAATTTTAATTAAACCCAACCACGTGGTCATCATAACGAGCGATTTAATTTTTTCTTTAAAAAATCACTAATAAGTTGACCTTATAAATAAAGGAATAGTAGGGCTGTAAACGAACCGAACGTTCAGCGAACAGTTCGTGAACCGTTTGGCGGGAAGTTCGTTTATGTTCGTTCGTTTAATAAACGAACGAACATGAACAAGAAATTCTGTTCGATTAGTTAAATGAACGAACATGAACAAAGGTCTCGTTCGTTCAATTGTGTTCGTGAACGTTCGGTAAGGTGTTCGTGAACATTCATTCATTTGCGTTCGTTTATGTTCGTATGTTCGTGTTTTAATTAAAGATTTTTATACTTTCATATGTTTTATCTATACTTTTTATACTATTAAACTTTTATATATATCATTACCTTAACAATTAATAAACTAGGAAACCCTCTTTCACCTTGTTTATGCACCATTTCCCTTTCTTTTCTCATTATTTACATCGACGAATATGATCTACCTCCGTTCCACAATAAGGGATTCAAGTTCTAGTGCAACTCTCTGGGCCATCCACCTTTATCCTTCATCGCGTTCGCCAAATTTATTTGTGTTCGCTTGTGTTCGTGAACCGTTCGTGAACACGCTCATTTCCTTAATGAACGAACACGAACATAAAATCTCGTTCGGTAAGTGTTCATGAACCGTTCGTGAACACATTTATTTCCTTAACGAACGAACACGAACAAGGCCTCGTTCGTGTTCGTTCGGTTCGTTTACAGCCCTAGGAATAGACATGCATACTCATTCGTTAAAAGAAATAAACAAAGACAAAAGAGTTAATCAGGCGAGGCCATACAAGATCCGACTAAAATTTATACAACAAAAAACATTGAAAAATACAATGGGATCCACAAAACCAATAAAAAAATACGTTAATAATCTTTTGTTACTAAAATAATTAGTGATAATCATAACATTATCAATAATAAGTATTATTGTATTTTTAATACAATTAATTATATACATAGGTATGCTGGATTATCGTATAAAAAGGGGCTTGAGTGTGAGAAATATTGTGGGGCTGACATGTGTACTTGAGTTATATTACTTTAAAAGGGTAAAAAACTAATTTACTCAATAATTCAATGAAATGATAAATATTCCCATAACCACCTGCGAGTTATTTTAGGATTCCGATTTGTTTTTTTAAGATCCTTTAAGAATTTATGATTTATTTGTCATCTTGTATAAATCTTCAAGATCGCAAGAAGTTATCATCATCATTGTAATACAGTTTCTTTTCTGTTCTCTGCGAAAATCAATTATGTGGTGTTTTAAACCAGGATTCATGGTGTTTTTAAACCTGCAGTCCAGTATGTGTTATTCGTATGGTGTTTTAAACCTGGATTCATGGTGTTTTAAACCTGCAGTCCAGTATGTGTTCTTTGTATGTTCTTCGTATGGTCTTTTAAACCTGCATTCATGGTGTTTTAAACCTGCAGTCTAGTATGTGTTCTTCATATGGTGTTTTAAACCTACAATCATGGTGTTTTAAACATGCAGTCCATTATGTGTTCTTCATATGTTATTTGCATGGTGCTTTAAACCAGCATTTACACCTGCATTCATGGTGTTTTACACCTGCATTCATGGTGTTTTACACCTGCATTCCAGTATATGTTATTCGTATGGTGTTTTAAACCTGCATTCTAGTAGGCTTCATATCATGCTATACATAATTTTTTTTATCTATATAAATATAACAATATGGTACTCATATTAAAGATAAAAAAAGATCGTTATTATGGTGTCATTTATTTAAAAAAACGTTACGTATAAAAAGTTATTGACGTTAAAAAAGATGGGTGGAACTTGCATATGTATTAAAGTTGATGGCAGTTTCTTTATTTAAAAATACAACATAAAAATATATTTTTACCCCTTATCTAGCTAAATTAGTCAAAAAAATAAAACATAATTTACATTTTAAGCCCTTCTTAATCTCACAAAACCACTCTCGTTTACACAAACACCACCGACATAGGTATAATCTAATTATACACACGTATACATACAATACACATAGACATCCACATACACATAACACATACACAAGTACTGAAGTACAATAACACATACATACACACATATGTAAATACATACATATATACACATGTACAAATACATATACACACATACATATAAACTTACACTAACACATACATACGTACAACACACACTACACTCTCTCTCACACACACGTACCCTAACATATACATACACACATGTGCACTATCACATACACATACACATACACACGTACGCACATATGTACAAAATACATACACGCATACATACACATACATACATCCACATCCACATACGTAATTACACACATACATACACGCATACATACAGACACACACGTACACGCACACATACACGCATACGTACATGCATACGTAGATACATACGTACATACATACGTACATACATACATACGTACATACATACATACATAAATACATACATACATACATACATACATACATACACACACACGCACACATGCACTCACGCACGCACACATGATGACCAACCGTTAACCTAATAAAGTATTATGTTATTCCGGTTTTAGATTAAAATCTATTTAGAAATTCATACTAGCGTGATGACCAACCGTTAACCTAATAAAGTATTATGTTATTCCAGTTTTCGGCAGTTTACAACTATTTTTGTCAAATAATTTTTATAAAACGGGTTTACAGTCATTGCAAAAGAACTTTCAGCTACGTAATAATGCGTCGGTTAAAGTAGGACCTAAGTAGGTAATTCGACCAACAATGTAAATTTCAATTTTTTAATTTATTCGTTGCAGTTTAGAAAGCCATAACCTTTTCCCTTTTGTCGCGCACTCATCGGCTATGGCTGCCAACGTCGGAGCCAGGAATAGTTTTCCACGGTGTTATTTTTTCGGTGATCAAAATTATGACAACCTGGTATCAAATTTTTCGGACCGGGACAAGTCATATAATAAAAGGCAATACCTAACCCTTAAAAGCTAGCTAAACCATCGACTAGTAAGAAAAATCAATAACTTTAATCAAGTCTACAGTCACATAAAGAAATCTAATTACAACCAAGTGTATGATCACATAATCAAATTTAATTTCAACTTCAAGCTTCATGAATAGTAAAAAATAAGATAGAAAGTAATAAACCAACCTTTACTCATGTTTTAAGCTTTAATGAACTAATCTCTTGATTTCTTGTTGAATTTCGACCCTCGTTCAACTAGCGCTTGTTTAAATGTCTAATCAACACTCGTTTGCTTGACTACGGTCTTCGGTAGTCGATAGTCAATTGCTAATAGTTGGGTGTTTTTATTTTTATTTTTTACATTAGGTTAATAATTGGGAAATTGGGTATAAAGAAAATGGGCTTTAATTTAATTCGTTATAAAATAGGTTATATTTGAATTGAAAGTAAGAAATTAAGCTTAATCACTAAATTAACTATAATTTTAATTCGGTAAAACATTTATATGTATTTTTAATGTGTATATATATAATTTTTCTCATAAAAGCAATGAATATGGCCTCGGCCAAATTTTCTTTTCATAGAATCAATGGTGTCACTCGTAAAAAAAGTTTGGTATTGTGTGAATTTAACTGTTATACATTCTATATGAAAAGTGAAAAAAAATGATGTCGGTTAATTAACACTGAACTTGTGTATGTAGCTCCGCCAATAATCGTGAGGAGATCTTTTAAATTTTGTTTTTTATTAGATTTTGTTTTTGGAATTTGACTTTTCTGATCTCTGTAAAAGAATTTTATTTATTTACAAATGATTCTAAGATCATGCCTAACTAGATTCCCTATGTCTAACTAAATTCTCAGAATTAATTGGACTTTTACGACTTTAAATTATGCCTTCTCTTTTTGAGGCATAGAATTAAGATGATATGGAACTGTACCACCCTTCTCTATTTGTGTAGAAAATGACTAAAATAACTGTTTAAAGAGGGTCAATTTATTTGGATCAGTCACTAATTTTAATACTTGTAGTGCACAGTGAACTTATCTAATGATTATATCCCATATTTTCAGAGATTATGTGAAGTTTTTGGACTTAATTCTGAAATAATTCAATTACGTGTGCTTTTGACAATCCAATTCTTTTGTGTGGCTGGAAATTGCAATCTTGTGCATTAAATGAGATATGCCCAAACCTTTCTTTATTATGGGCCAAAGTAGCAGGCATAGTCACAAGAATCACACCTAATGTATTCATTTTTCAATAATGGCAGCCATATATGTATCATCAACTTGTGATTTTTATATAATGATGTGATCTAATCATCCAATACAATAATATCGGGTCGTATATAACATATATATATTTAAATGAAAGTGTTGATTATTGCATGCATGGGGCAGTTGATGGACGACCAAAACTTATATTTTAAAGACAAAGTACACAAAGATTAATTCAAAAATTTTGCATTAATAAATGCGTTGATTGTTCTTGCCACGAGCAAATACTTTTCTTCTCATGCATGTGTTCATAACTAAAAATCAAGCATTGGACGTACATGCTTAGTCATCAAGACTCATTCAACAATTAACACACAGTATGTGAATATATAGCAATCAGTAGGTGACTGTTCTTACATCAAATCTATCTAGCTTCCTATATATTGTCAAAAGCAAGAGGCTAAAGCTTTACTTTTCTCTTCAATCATATGGGTTATCATAAGTCTATGGGAACTATATTGGTTCCTATACTAGTTTTACTTTTATCATTGAACTACATGCCATGCAAAGCTCAGTTGTCTACCACCTTTTATGATAACACATGCCCTAATGCCCTTTCAACTATTCAAACTTCTGTTAGTGCTGCCGTGTCGAGGAGTCGTCGCAATGCAGCCTTACTCATTCGCCTTCATTTTCACGACTGTTTCGTTCAGGTTATGATCACTATACCATGGTGTTTATTTAGAAAAAAAATAGAAATCAAAACATGCATATGTAATTAAAGTAATCTGTTTGATTCTGCAGGGTTGTGATGCATCCCTTTTGCTAGAAGGAAGTGAGAAGTCAGCACCTGCTAATAATGGTGTGTTGGGCTATGATATTATAGATGATGTTAAAGCTGCTGTCGAGGGTGTATGCCCTGGAGTCGTTTCGTGTGCAGATATACTGGCTGTTGCAGCACGCGATGCTTCCGTGGAGGTAATAACAAAACTACAGCACTATACCAGTTAGATACAAAATATAGTCTCATAAAATTATTTCATTGGTAAATTAAGGTTGTGTACCTAAAGAATCCTCATGTATATTAATCAACCATGATCCACCTCTTTTTGTATAGAGGTGTAACATAATTAACTCATAATGAGAAAATAATAAAACGTGAATAACTATCCTTATACTCTAGAATAATAACTAATAAACCAACTTAAAGATACATGATAGTTTATATGAAAATACCTATAATAGATAATAAACTCAGCTAACAATTACAATATTTAGGTGGGGGGTCCGTCATGGTCGGTAAGACTTGGAAGAAGAGATTCTCCATCTTCGGCAACTGCCGATGAGGCGGCTAATAATCTCCCAAGAGGAAATATGGATCTAACTCAACTCCTTGATAACTTTCGTCGAAAGAATCTCAGCCCAAGAGACATGGTTGCTTTATCAGGTTAGATCCACTAAATTTTTCTTACTTGTCCTTAGCCACCATATAATCTATATTTTCCCATTGATGAAACATGAACAATATATTGTTGTCCTTCAGGGTCTCACACAATTGGGCAGGCACGATGTGTTACGTTTAGAGCACGGATATACAACAATGCCTCGGACATAGATGCTACTTTCGCTAACAACCTTAGGAGCAACTGCCCAGCAAATGCACCTGATGGCAATGGTAACTTGGAGCCACTTGATTTAGTGACACCAAATACATTTGACAACAACTACTACAGGAACCTAAGAGATAGAAGAGGTCTTCTTGCGTCGGACCAGGTACTCTTCAGTGGAGACTCAACTGATAGCATTGTGACTGAGTACATCGACAATCCTTCGACATTTGATTCTGATTTCGCGGCTGCCATGGTTAGGATGAGTGAAATTGAACCCCTTACTGGTTCTAGTGGCCTGATAAGGACTCTTTGCTCCGCTTCTAGTTAATAAAGAACATGATATGTAATGATATATTGATATTGATCAGCATGCAGTAGCAAGTAGCACATAGTGCAGTCACATGTATTATGGAAGCTTTACGTTGTTTTGATCACAAGCAATAAAATTATTCTTCTACTAGGAAACTTATTTACTCTATTTAAGGGGGGCTTTTGATACCAATATAAATATGACACCTCATAAAATTTCAAGATTATCCGTCCATAATATAATAATACAATGTGAAAAGGAATAAATAAGTATAACTCGTCTATATATGTATTACAAATGAAATAAACAAATAAAGAATAGCAGAAGTATGGTTGAGCATTTGTGCTTAACAAAATTAGATTCAACGTGTCTACCAAGAGAATGCATCTGTATTTAGGTGCGTCAATCGTGTTAGGTTGACAGATTGACGAGTTGAATTGTTGAACCCGAACATACACTACTCATTTATTTATTTGTTTCAAAGACATAACCCTAACCAGAAGAAACCTAAAATCGTGTATCATGAAGATGTATCGTAAATGAGTTTGCAAATGTGTTAAACCTGTTGATGGGTTGTAAAATTGGCTTAAATAGATCGCAAAAGGGTTAGACCTTTTAATTAGACAGTCTAAACAAGTTAGCCCAAACATGACCCGTTTTAGTTTGCTTGCAATTCAATTTTCAAGCGCTTTAGATCAAAGTTAGCTAAAGGCGATTTGTATTTTTGTGATGTGTGATCCAACAAATGCAAAATAACTATAGAGAGGTGGTTTTTACAACATAAAGAAATTCGTTCGTCATAGAAGACTTACTTGTTTAAGAGTGAGAGGGCGCCTTTTGGGTAAGGGTTTGTGGGCATGTACCCTAGTCGGGTACACCGGTGCCACCCTTGCGGGTAGGTTAGGTGGCTATGTGTTGATGCAGATTTTGTGTCCGATGCTTGTCGAATAGATTAGTTTTATTTTACGCTGAATTTGTAATAGTTAGTGAAACGGTCTATCGAACGTGTATAGACCCGCTCGTTTGAAGTGGTCAAACGAGAGGGTTATTCGGTTGACCGTGTGGGTTTTGCTAGACAAACAGTTAGATTATGGTTGTATAATGTTTGGTGTCGAAGGATAAGGCATCGAAGGATTGTGTATATCCTTCGATGAGCTCGAAAGATATCCATCGATAGATGAAGATGGACCTCGAAGGATATGTCATCCTTCGAGGTATATGTGTATCTTTCGATAGCTGGATGATCGACAGATGATCTATCGATCAATCAGTTAGATCCTTCGACCATACAACCTGTGTTGGGTATAAATACCAACACTTTGTCATTTGCAAGACTAAGAGAGTGAGAGGAGGTTTGAGACCTCACCCGGGGAGAGATCACCACTTGATCTCTCCCGGAATGTATACTCCTTTGGTATTAGTTCGGTTATCATGTAATCGGGCCGATTTGTAACGTTATACTACCGGATTAATACAAAGTTGTTTGTTTATCATCTCTTATCTCTTCCGTCTTTGAACATAATCATAAGAGTCACGGTTTCGGTCCCCAAACCCGGTCCTACAATTGGTATCAGAGCCATGGTGCCCGATTTAGTAATCCTAACCGTTTACTAAGTCACATGTGCTCTAGATCTGTGATTTTTGTGGTTTTTGTTCAAGATGTAAAAATGGGAAAAATGAGAAAAACTCAGATTTGGACCCGAATATTCAGATCTGTGCTGAAACGAGTGTTCGGTTTTATGTTTTTCACCTATATAATCAAGTTTTCATCATCAAAAATCAAAAATACTATGTTTTCGTCAAAAGATCTGCATAAGAACAGTGCTGTGTTCTTGACGGCTGCTTGAAGACCCGAAAGATGATCCACTCCCGAAAGATGAAACAGTGCTCGAAAGATGAGATTTTGGCTCGAAGGATCCAGATCTGGATCGAAAGATACCAGATATTTGTGGGAACCCTCAACACTTCGAAAGATATCTGATCGAAAAATCGAAAGTTTGTGAACTCGAAAGATGATCCTCGAAAGATATACTCGAAGGATATCTTTCGGATATCATTCGACCTTATCCATCTTTCGTTGACCAATTCATCTTTCGAGCTTCAAGAGGTCGGCTGCTGTTACTGTTCATCGAAGAAAATAAGTTGTTTGCTGCCTGTGAATGAGCTGGTTATGTTGATGTCTGATGATGGTGTAGCAACTGATGTTGTTCGATTTTTGGGGTTTCCTTGAAGCTGGATTGTGTTGTTGCTGTTAACAATCGAAGTCAGGATTTTGGGGTTTTGATTGTTAAAGATGATGGTAGTTTCTGGCTGCTAAGGGTATCGATGATTGAAGGTAGAGGATGAAGGTTTAAGGTGTTAGTGGATTAGTGTGAAAGTTTTGAGATTGTTGTGCTGGGTATCGAAGAGAAAGAGGAGAGATTCCTTCCAAATAATGTTGGATGAGTTACAACACAAGGAAGAGAAGATGTCGGCTGACTTTGGCAGCTAGGTTTCTTCTTTCTCAACTTGGGCCCACATATGGATTATCCTTATTTTGTTTATTTTGATTGGGCCTGTTCTCACGAAACCTTTGGATTTAGTTGAGGCCCACCACGAGTAGAATATTAGGACTCAAGATTTTTGGATCCATTTGAAGATTTTGGATGTGGTATATTAAATAAAAGAAGATGAGTTCGGCTCTTTGTTTTGTTGTGGGATTAGATTGTTGACTTTTGTGTTTGGAAAGTTAATAGTGGGTTTGGAGGTGTGTATAAAAAAAAAAAAAAAAAAAAGGGGGTTTTGGATATGATGTATCAACAAAAGTTGTCGGCTGAATATTGAAAAATGGAAGCTGGGTTATTTGCAGAGTGGGGTCGATATTCGCGGAGTTGATTTGAATCGCGTTCCTAAATATCAAAGTCAAATTTGTACGGGTTCAAGAGCGCGCCAAACCAGCACGGGATGATGCGGAATGACGAAAACAAAAGATGATGATTTAAAAAAAAAAAAAAAAAAAAAAATGATGATGAAAACTTGATATTTTTGAAAAATGTGGGGTAGTCACGGTACCGATGCAAATGGCAAAAATGGTGACGCGACTATTATGGGCCAAAAAACCAAAAACGGAATGGTATGTTCACTTCCGCACGTCAATGTTTATGATTGTTACCGGTTATTCGTAAATGTTCGAAAGTATTTTGTTTATTGTCATATTCTCGCATTTGAAGACGAACGTATGAACCTTGAACGCCAACACCGGTCCTAACGAGTTCACAAAGTCTTTGGAGGGATACAAGTCGGATCTGATGGGGTACTAGGCGATATTGCTTTATCAACTAGAATATGCAACGAAGAAATCCTTTTTGTTTATTGTCATATTCTCGCATTTGGTAACGAATGAATGAACCTAGAATGTCAACACCGGTCCTAACGAGTTCACAAAGTCTTTGGAGGGATACAAGTCGGATCCTACGGGGTACTAGGGGACGTTCTTATTCAACTAGAATATGCAAAGAAGAAAGTCGTTTTCGTGATTTTTCGGAACCGAGAACATTCAATAAAGATTGACGACAGTTCCGCTTAGTGGAGGGAATTGGTGAACATTTGACAACAGTTTCTTTGAAGTGGAGAGAATCTGTTAAGGTTTAGAGATTTTACCAAAGAAATGGGGGGATAAAAATGTTGAATTTCTTCGGTAAATTTCTAAACGCAATCACAGGTGGTAGAGTTGTGATTTTCTGGTGATACAATCGGTTCGGCGTGGAATGTTTTGCACAGACACATATTTGAGAATTTTAATTAATTCTCCAGCCAGCGTGAAGGGTTTTGCACGGAAAAATACAGGTTTCTAAAGTCTACAGTAGTTACAAAAGCGCTGTTCACTGAAGACCTGGGGAATCTTAATGAAAGCTGATAGTTCAAGGCTGAAGACCTGCAGGATTCGGTTTTGGGTTTGATGTTTCTTTGGGATTTTACAGGGATCTGGGGGTAACTCAATTCGTTGAGTTTGCAAACGATGTACTTGGTCTAGCTGACTTCCTGAGTACTGATGCTGAAGATCCGTAGTGCATTACGTGGTCAACTTCACAAAGGCGAGACAATGAGATCTGGATGTAGTTCAACTAAGCATGCTGGTTGAGCTTGCAAGGGATACACTTGGTCTAGCTGACTTTCCTGAGTGTTGATGCTGAAGATTAAAGTGCATTACTTGGTCGATTCCACAAAGACGGTTTACAGAAGACAGTTCACCAGAAATCTCTATCAATGTAGTATGCTTGAATGAAATGAAGTTCTTATGACAAGATCAAGACTTGATGCAGTTCTTAAAGATTGGAACCCTTATCAAATGCCGATTGGAGTATTGGAAGATCAGCGGAAGATCGGTCAATTGAGGAAATTGCACAACACCCAACACGGATACGCGTACTTTAAGGGGGAAATATTTTACAAGGAGCGTCAAGATACTACTTACCTGGATCATCGGTCAAGGGGGAATTTGTTAACACAGAAAAGATGAATACTTGACTGAAGATCGATTGCAGTTGCATTTTCAGCATTCGACAGCAACGGACAAGGGGGAATTTGTTGATGCAGATTTTGTGTCCGATGCTTGTCGAATAGATTAGTTTTATTTTACGCTGAATTTGTAATAGTTAGTGAAACGGTCTATCGAACGTGTATAGACCCGCTCGTTTGAAGTGGTCAAACGAGAGGGTTATTCGGTTGACCGTGTGGGTTTTGCTAGACAAACAGTTAGATTATGGTTGTATAATGTTTGGTGTCGAAGGATAAGGCATCGAAGGATTGTGTATATCCTTCGATGAGCTCGAAAGATATCCATCGATAGATGAAGATGGACCTCGAAGGATATGTCATCCTTCGAGGTATATGTGTATCTTTCGATAGCTGGATGATCGACAGATGATCTATCGATCAATCAGTTAGATCCTTCGACCATACAACCTGTGTTGGGTATAAATACCAACACTTTGTCATTTGCAAGACTAAGAGAGTGAGAGGAGGTTTGAGACCTCACCCGGGGAGAGATCACCACTTGATCTCTCCCGGAATGTATACTCCTTTGGTATTAGTTCGGTTATCATGTAATCGGGCCGATTTGTAACGTTATACTACCGGATTAATACAAAGTTGTTTGTTTATCATCTCTTATCTCTTCCGTCTTTGAACATAATCATAAGAGTCACGGTTTCGGTCCCCAAACCCGGTCCTACACTATGTGTCACCGAAGAATGGTTGTGTATGATTGGTGGATAGAGTAACTAAAGGGTGGGCCCTTTGATTCTAGAGTAGTTGAAATAAGTTCAACTAGTGGTGATTTTATGGGGTTAGGATAATTTATGATAAAAATGACGTGACAATGCATGACGATTGAAGGGGGCTAGGGTATATGAAAGGAGTGCCCCCTCCACTCTAATAGCCAACCAAATTTGAAGATATACTTTTAGTTCTAGAAATAGGGAAACGACTCTATGACTATACATACAAATCATTTTTATAGAGATTTGAGTGAGATATACTAGTTCTAGAAATAGGGAAACGAGATCTATGACTATACATACAAATCATTTTTATAGAGATTTGAGTGAGATATACATCGTAATCATTTGAAAACAGTTGTAATAAATAAACATGTCTTAGTCTTGACTTTATCTTCGGTAATCGTGGTTCGTACCTTGGCTAATCTATTCAACGGTCTATTTGTTTCCACTAAACAGAGAATAGTTCTTTTGACTTTGTATCAATATACAAATTAAATGTTAGATAAACTCAAGGTGGCCATTGCCCATTTGCCCGTTTGGGTCGGAGGTTGGTTTTTTAATGAAGTTTTATTTTAAAAAAAAAAAGATAAACTCAATTGAGCCCGTCATGTTTAGGCTATACAGTGTGCTTCCACGTCCCAAACGCCACACACACATGGGCGGCGTTGTCCCCGGAGGCGGCGGATTCTTCATGGGCATGCAGACATGTGGGGTTGTTGACTTATTCTTTGACTTTGGTGGTTTATAAAGATTTAATAATAAGAAAAAAGATATCATAAAAAGAACATGTCTTGTTCACCACCCCATGATTTTCGGGTTTTGGAAGGCTAAGCCCCACTGACTAGGTAGCAGACACTTAGTGGGATTTGCCCCTTTGCCATTGCCCACAACACCCGGTAGGCTTATACATTCTAATTGACTAACATTAATTGCTATCAAAGTGTATGTTTGTGTTGCAACATGATTTTGATGATGAAAGTTTTTAGTATGTTTATAAATGTTGAACAAATATATCGGATCTTAAATGAGCATAATACTTTGTAAAAATCGAGTAAATGATTATTGTTATATACCGAACATTCTTTTTAATAAATATTATTTAACAATAATGTATGCTTATTCGATAAATAAATCAGTAAATAATTCTAATGATAATAATATTTGCCTTAGTTTAATCTAGTCATATAGTTTTACAAAACTTTAGAGTTTAATTTAATTATATACAAACCATAGGTTGTAATTTGTTTTAGAGGTTCATTTTGAAAGTTTAAACAAAATGCACACTAATAATCTTGTTCCATTTAGGGGTGTTGTCGCGATGACACTTAGGGGTGTTTGTTTTTGCAAGAAGTACTTCCTGACCTCTTATGTCTGTGCCGCGCAGACCTTTGGGTCTGCAGCGTGTTTATTTTTTGGAAGAAATTTCACTAAAAAACCTCTTCTAGAGGTCTTCCTTGTGCAGATTTGGACCAGCCTCTTCAAAACTCTTCAAAAAACTTCTCTCTTTCAAACCTCAAAACCCTAGCACCCATCTTATCACTTCTCCTCCGCCACCCCCTCCACCTCCGCCGCCCCTCCATCGTCGTTCACCCCCTCCAGCCGTTCAACCTTCTCCGTCGTTCACCCTCTCCAGCCGTTCAACCATCTCAGCTGACACAGGTGACAGAGATCAGAAATTGCGAGAAACAAGACTTCGACGGAGTCAACCTTGCTGTGTTCGGGGCCTTTAGAGAGTGCTTCCAGTGCCTCCACCACTTTTGACGGCCAGAATAGTGCCGATGACCGGAAAACCACCGGCAGAAACTCCAGCATGGAGTTTAGATCTTCTCGATTCTCCATTGTGCCGGTGAAGTGTTGAACATAAACTGATTAAAAAGGGATGTGGATTCCACAGAATGAAGAAAATGGATGGATTTTTGTTATATGTCAAAAGAAATCGTGGATTAAAGGGTCTGTTTGTTCAACAGGGGTTTGCTGAATTTGTTGTTTGTCAAAAGGGGTTTGGAGAAGAGAAAGGGAAAAAAAACAAACACCATTTTTATTACACTTCGCAGACATTTGGTCCACCTCTTCTCTTGCAGACGCTTACAGATGTGATCCGCAGATTGCAGACCTTTTGCATCTGAAAAAACAAACACCACCTTAGATGGTGGTGGTGGTAGTGGTGCTCCCTCCCCACCCCACCCCTCCCTTGCCCTCCTTTTTTTTCTACATATATACACACACAAAAACACTTGCATATCATGTTTGAATCTAAATAGTTTTGACTTTTAAACATATAAATTACAACCTATTAAATACTGTAATTAATAGTGTAAGTGTAGAACTTACCATATTTGATTATGGATTGGCAATGCCTACAAATCTTGATCAATATATGTTTTTCGCAACAGTTTCATTAATATAGTTTGAAGAATAGCGAAAAGAGACGCAATTAAAAGTTTTTTAGGTGTTAAGAGTATCACACAAACATAACACATATTACAATTAAAAGTTTTTTAGGTGTTAAGAGTATCACACAAACATAACACAGATTAGTGCAAACAAGAATTTTTTTGAATGATAATACTTATATACTCCTAAATTATACCAAATAAATTCTAATCTACTTTTACTTGGAATTGAACCCAAGACTCCCACTAAAAGGCAAAGCCTCTACCAAGGATGAGACGTAAACAATATTTAGTCACAAACTGATGAAAAATGTAGACGACTCAAATTTATTGAGAAAACTTTAACTTAAAGACGCGAAGGAAAAAAAACACAAAGGACTGAAAATGTAATATATACTACAAGACAAAAAAAAAAGAAAAGAAAAAAAAAACCATCCAATTCTCTGAAATGTGTTTGATCTACTCAAAAGTTACTTTTGTAAGAACATGTGTTGTGGAAGGGGAAGATAATGCCCCCACCCTAGGGCATTTTATGCTATGTGACGGTTCAGTCAGCAAATGGGCATTATTGGACGTTTTCTAAAATGGGTGTAGAGGGGATGGGGCATTATTGGGCATTATTGGGGCATTAAATAAAATAAACAAAAAACACCTAAAAAATCTTATTGGACAAGGAGATGAAAGACGAAAGATGATTGGACAAGGAGCGGGGGCAAGACGTTTTCATATCCACGCCAAGGGGGCTTTTTTTGAATTAAAAAAAAAAACGCCCTATGTAATGGGGCATGGGCGTTTTTTTTTAATTTAAAAAAAAACAAAAAACGTCCCACTACACATGGTCTAAGCATCTTTAAAATTAAGGTTTGTATAGCTATATGTAGCCAAGATACTACATGAATTGTTAATATATAGTAATGATACATGGTGGAATTAAGCTTTATTGGGTTTTTTTGTTTAGTAATTCTTAGCTTGTTTTATAGAAACGGAATCAGGAGAAAACGCTCAAAAGTGTGAGAACGCATCCTGGCTCAACACGTGTCCTGCGACATAGAGAAGGGCGGGGGGGGGGGGGGGGGGGGCTTTTTTGTCTTTTCATTCTTCTTTTATTTTCCCAACGCGGTATAATATTTTCTGGCGTCTAAGTTTTTTTTTGGCGTTAATTGTATTTATTAAACTTTTTGGCGTTGAATTAATTGTTTTATGTCACATATATAATTTTTTTGGCGTTATAGCGTTTTCTGGTTAATTTTTTTGGCGTTTGTGGCGTTTTGTATAATAATTCACTACGAGTCATTAATATTTGCATAAGATTACAATAAGACCAATATTTTTTGGCGTTTAGTGAATTTTTTGGCGTTTAATACCCTTTACAAGGTGCTTTGCCAGCAGTCATTCTCCCAGTTTTCATACTACTAGCGTTTTGGTGTTTGTAGTTTTTGGTGTTTAATATAATAATGTATTTTATTTATAGAAAATTAGATAACAAAACAACATATAACTTGATATCAAAACAATATAAAATGAAAACAAAAATAATAAAAAATGGTAATCTAATTTTTCTTCCAAATCTTCACTGCCATCAGCCTCTTCCTTCTTGAATTTGATTTTGGCGTTTTGAACCTTTTTTGAATACTTTAGTTAGATGCCAACTTTCCTTCATAAGATATCAGAAGAAGCTGCTTAGTGGCAACCTGTTTTTTGGTGTGATATTGTTGTTTGGTGGCATATCGTACAAAAAGATATCGAAGTTTTTGCGATAAAGGGCAAAACAGGAAAACCATTTTCAGCAGCACTGAACCGTAACCTACGGCTGAGGGCCGTAGGCTACCGTAGTATTATAAAACGCAGAAAATCAAGACCGTAACCTACGGCTAGGGGGCCATAGGCTACAGCCGGAAACTCCTGTTCTTTTTGCAGATCTGTGACCGTAAGCTGTGGTCACTTGACCGTAGCTTACGACTGTCATACTTTCTTGTTTGATGTTTTTAATGATTATGAGTTGATTAATTACATATTAATCGTCATTTAACTAACGTATGCCATGGTTTTGACACATAGGTGATAGCAAAATCTCGTGACGGATGAAGATCAAGCGGAATGAAGAACCGAGCACGTCTAAAGTCACGTTTCCGCAATTTTGTTCTTATGATTATTGAACTTACCAGGATAGTATGTTGAAATCTTTTGGTGAATCTAGGGAAGTTTTAAGTAGATCTAAGTTTTGTATTTTTATGTTATATACTTTCTAACTAATTCGAAATGCAAAATGAATATTGATTTGCACTACTATTATAAAATTGCAAATCTTTTATAAATTTTCATTTAGATAAGTATGGGTCTTACACATTCCTTCCGCTTCTATCATAAACTAGAGAACCGCTCGTACCCTTGCATTTTCGTAGGATACCCACCAAACCATCTTCATAATTAATAATAATTAGAAGATTGACCCGCGCGCGTTGCGCCACGGCCAACGAAATTGATATGTTGCTGATGAGATTCACATTTATAATGTGTTAAAGATGTTTTTGTCGGTTAAATCTGTATTACTATCTTATACAAATAAGTAATTCACCAAATAATCTCAATACAATTAATGATATAATTACTACGTTACATGACTTGTATCCATATAAATAACCTATCGTATTAAGGTCTCCGCGTTGCGGCGGGGGTGTAAAACCATGACAAATAGCACCAATATGCCACACTATAGCCAACGACCACCAACATTGAAGTTGCGGCGTCTTAACGTGGAAAAACTAGACCGACATATAAAAATAGAAAATAATAACCAACTCGATTTAGGACTCGCACGTTGTGACGAACTTATTAAACAGGAAAAAAATAGACGACGTAAACACACTGAACCACACACGTACGTTGCCCCATGTTAACTCGCAAAATTTAGAACGAAACGTATAACAAAACATAAAATTGTTGAACCACACACACATTGTGTGTTAAGTCGCAAAATTTATATCTAAACATAAAACGAAAATTTTTGCAAAATATGAAAAACCCACTATGCATAAACATCTTTCAAAATATGAAAAACATAGGGGATCAAAGTTGAAAGTAAAAATGCTGTGAGGTTAAATTGGAAAAACTAAAAACTCATTAAGCATCGTGTACAAACTCACTATGCATGAACATCTTTCAAAATATGAAAAACATAGGGGATCAAAGTTGAAAGTAAAAAGATTGTGAGGTTAAATTGGAAAAACTAAAAACATTTGGGTTAAAACTACAAAATCAAGTAGTTTTTGGTTTAAAGTGAAACATCAATTTTTTTTTGAAAAACCTCCCAAAACATGGGGTACAACATCACTAAGCATCATGTACAACACAACTATACACAAAAAACTCATTAAGCATCATGTACAAACCCATTATGCATAAACATCTTTCAGTATATAAATTGTTTAATTTAATCTCGTTGGACTAACTAATTAAAGAGGGGGTGTGTATCTTCATAATTATTCATGCTATTTTTTTAAAAATCCCAATCCTACCCTCAAAACATTCCCAAAAAAAGATCGCCCTTTGTGACCATCTTTGATGAGCTCGGAGTCGTCTTACAATTGGTTTTCTTCAACTGTATTGAGTTCTTTGAAAATAATAGAAGTTGACTAATTCAAGCACACCTATTTTTAAAAACATGATTTATTTTGACAACACTGACAGAGAAAACATACAAACAAGCTTATAAGTCATAACTGACTAGTAACTCGATCCCTAAACATTTATTTATGTAGAAAACCATCCATATATGATATATCTTGACTAGGGGTAGACTTCGATAACAGACCTTATTCCCAAAACTGGATATATTTTATAACTGCTAAAGCAAGCATCATGGAAGAGCTTTGCCCAGTCTTTTTCGCTCCTCTGTCTTCCCTTTGCCGTCGTGAACTCAAACATATCATAGAAAAGTTGAGTCTAGAGGGTTTTGTTCCCCAATTCTTCATCCTTCAACACAATTTCTATGATGATCACTTTCCCACCATTTTCCTTGGTCGGAATAGCCTCTTTGCATCGCTTCAATATCTCTACGCATTCTTCATCGCTCCAATTATGTAATACCCACTGTTTTTTTTATGTAGTTAATAAAAAAAATAAAAAAATTCAACGTTAATTATTGTAGTCATGGAATGAAAAAGAATCTCCAAAATTAAAGAACATGTATGCATTCTAGATGATTAATGATTTTAAAGTAAGAAGACAAGTGTATGAAGGAATGAATACCTTGAACAAAACTGCCTGAGCTTTTGGAATGGTCTCAAACATGTCTCCCCCAACAAAGCTCAAGTTCTTACTTCCTTCCAAACCCTTAACAACTTGTGGAAGATCAAAATTTATGTAACTAAGATTGGGAAAAGCTTCCGCAATGCACTTTGCAAAAGTCCCAGTCCCACCTCCGACATCAACAACTGAATCCAACTCTTCAAAGATACCCTTACAGTGTTTAAGAATGACACTTGCAACAAGCCTTCCATCACTAGCCATTCCTTGGTTGATGGATTGGTAAAGCTTCGAATCTTCAACCGCCAATTCGTATGCCATCTTCCCATGGGTGGTTTGAAAAGGGTTGATATCATTTTCATTTCGGAGCCATTTGCTCATGTTTTGCCATGGATCCAACATTATCGGATCCAAAAAGACTAGGAAAAGTGGTGTAATGTTTAATGGCTCTTTCTTTAGAAGTAAGCGAGAAGCAGGAGTAAGCGAATAGCCTTCTCTTTCCTCACGAATGCCTTTAATAGTTGGTAAACTTTGTATAGAAAAGAAACCAGCGTGCACAAGTATGCGCATCAATCGATACACATATTGAGATCTCTCCTTGTTGATGGGGAGGGCATCAACCAACTCTGAGAGGGACATTGGTGCACCATGGCGATATATGATATCAGGTATTTCTAGCTCAATTGCACATTTGAGTGACATGGACCTTACAAAGCTATAGCCGTAGTTCAATATGTGAGCTTGAGAATCAAGCAAGACCACTAGATTGCTCGTCATTTTTGTAATGCCATGACCTCTCTTCTCTTATAATGTATGTGAATAGTGATGGACAAATTGATCAATGTGGTGTAACCTTAATTAGATACTGCCTGTATAAAGAGAAACATGTGAGGAGATTGAGTTGGATTTGATAACAATGTATTAGCTCAATAGTGACTTCACTTCTATGGGCCGTAGAAAATGTGTGATAGTTTGGTTGAAAAATGAAAAGGGAAAATATAATTTGCTTACTATTGAGTTCTCAATATGAGACTTTTATTTTTTGTACAAATTTTACATTTTCCAAGATGCTCTTAATTTTTTTAGATTAATTTCGAATGTACCCCAGAATAACTCATCAATCAACATGGTTTCTGGATTCCTGCAAGTTGCAGCATAACAAGGTATG
Organism: Helianthus tuberosus; assembly: GCA_030545235.1. Classification (NCBI taxonomy): domain Eukaryota; kingdom Viridiplantae; phylum Streptophyta; class Magnoliopsida; order Asterales; family Asteraceae; genus Helianthus; species Helianthus tuberosus. The sequence goes on from CM060452.1 coordinate 7,454,416, forward strand.
GTGGTTGCCCCGGGTCTTCACAAAAGTCGTGTGAACTAAAATTCTTACAAGTGAAAGGTTAGGTGACATCTAGGTGCATAACAAGGTTTTTTTCTAACAAAACTTTGGTTTGATGCCTTTATATAAAAATTTCCGAAGGACATTATTTTTTTATTTTATAAACAAAGTATATTAAAATTTATGATAATGTTACAAATCCGATCCGACCTTTTCTTTCTATTTGAATTGTGATAACACTAAGACTTTTTTTGTGTTAATTCATCAAATGATATGATGTTATTTCCTACTTTAATATTTATTTTATTTACTTTGTTATTTGGATTTTCTTAGGAATTCCTTTCTATCAGTACGTTGATATATTATTATTCAGATTTTTTAATTTTTGAGCGGCCTATTTTTATTAAAAACAAGCTACTAGCAAGGAGCCAACAATAAAAATATGGTAGATGATTATAGAAATAAGCAGAATTCAAGAATCCCAATCTTGGGAGTATTTTCTCACCCTGTTTTTAGACAATATAAATGGGTTCAACTTGATAGCTTTGATAACAATATATATGCTGGCTTTGATCTATTTATCAAATAATTTGTCATTTCAAGCGTGCCACGAAAACCACAAACACACCCAAGAAGATTGCTTTCAACCGTATTGTTATCTAGGTGATTAATAACTCTACTAAAAGTTTCAACAAATTTCCCACAATATTTGCGACAGTTTATCCATGACATTGCGACAAAAAAAGCAAAAAAAAAAAGGAGAGAAAAGAAAACAAAAATCCTAAAATGTACCACAATTTTCCGATAATTTTGCAGACAACAATATATCATTTTTCTTAATTGTTATATAAGTAAGTTAATAACTTAAAAAAAATAAGCAATAAATATCCCTGGCAAATTGTCACAAGTTGTGACAGATTTGCAACAAAGTGCTATGTTTATGTCAATTGTTCTTTTATTTGTTAATTAATATATGTAAACTATTAATTATAAAATAAAAAAAAATATTTGCCGCAAGTTAGTTGCAGATTGTGACAAATTTAGGACAAAGTGTTATGTTCTTATTTGTTTAGAAAACAGGTTTTGTGAAAATGTTGTCGCAGTTTTGTAGAAAACTAAATATGATTGTCGCAAATTTAGCGATGCTTTATTAATGTCATAGTTTTGTTGCAAAGTTGTTGGTACCTAAATTTGTGAGTGTTATTCACACCAACGTAGTTTGTCGGAACACTGTCGCTATGTTCCATTTGACACAATAACGATTGCTATAGGATTAGCTACATCGCTAGTAGTTAAATCAAAGATACGGAAACACACTTCTTTCTTAAAGCATATATTGTTACAAAGTCAAAAAGAGCAACAAACAAACCTGACCAAGTGAATTGCAACACGTACACCAAAGACAAACCACCTTGTCAATTCATGCTAAAATATCAAAATGGTACCAATAATCTATATGTTTCCTGATTTAAAATAAAATTTTGGTTTGAATTCTTTGATATTGAAACCCTTATTTTTATTCAAGATCATCACCCATATGACAAATAAATTTATACTTAACTTGTATTAAGGTCAAGCTATGGTAGATACTGAAAACGCTAAGTTAAATAAAAAGCATACCATTGATTGGATAATAATATAGTACAAAAACTTGCAACCAACACTTAAAAGTTTATTATACGTAAAGCCCTAGTCTATTTTCTTAATGTCATGCGTATGTCCATAATGTGTGTGAAGCGTGTTAATAGAAACCTAAAACTTCGCTTGTTTTTTTTCGAATGCTAGCCATTCTTTAGGTCAGTTCGTTGAGCTTCTCGGTGATACGACGATCAGACTCTTTAACATCTTCCAATATCTTTTGGAGATGCTTAAAAACCTGTTGATCCTCATTTGAAGATTTGAAGTTGACATTCTGATAAAAAAAATCATTTAAATCTATACTTTCTATAAAAGAAGAAAACATAGTGACATAAGAAAAGCTGAGGTGGCAGCCATAGAGGCTGTCCAACAATACTTTTCTTATGTCATTATTGCATCATAAAGCTTAATATATAAAACACTTTAAAATCTATCTAAAACTCTGTCATCAAAACCTCTACCCATATCCATCCATAGTTTAAAAGCCAGCAGAGGTTGAAGGTTCATACAATGCCTTTATATTAGTAGAGGTTAATTGCCAGCAATTTCAAATTCAAAATGCCGAGGAATAGGTAATTTGCAATTAATGCATGTCACTCACTCACTTCTGTCAATCATCTTCTTATATAAATATTTGTTTTCTCATTACCTTCCTCATATTTTACTACACTCTCATGTTCTCTGATTTTGTATTTTGAAATTTGAATTCATTCCGAATTTCGAATTAGAAGCATGTCGACATCAGTTGAGATTAGCAATTTTAGTTTTGTTAACGATTTGAATCCTGGGAAAAGATTTGTGGCACAGGAAAGCGAGGATCATCCGAAAATGGAATCAAGGTTATAAAATGGATCCTGTATATAAATGATTCCATGGATGTATATGTGTGATTTCCTGTTTCTATGCTTTATAGGTTTGTATTATTAATGTTCCTGAGTTTTGTACGGTAGTTTATTGAGGATGTATATTATTTGATTTTTTCTTTTTATCACAAACTGTAGGTTTATATGCTAAAAAATACTTTGTTTAAATGTTCTTTAGGGTGCTAAGTTTCAAGGAGGTATTAAAAGTCATTCGATACCTGTTTTGAATGGACAACTTCAAGAAGATGTTGTTGTTATTCTGTCGAAATTTGGTGTTTGAGAAAATGAAGATTTATATAAAGGTAGAGCACATGACTATAAAATCATTTTTTATAGATGCACAACTGTTACACCTGTGAGAGATTGGCAAGGTGTTGTGTATGGTTTCAACTTCAGAGCTTATCAAGATATTTTTCAAGGAGAAACAGTAAAATCTTTGAGTGTTGGTAGTGTATATTTTTGTAATCATGTCTTCTCTGTATAAGATTGGAAATTTGAACTTACTCTGTTGTATAATGTGATCATATAGATGTTGTTGGATCTGTTATTTGGTGTGGAGGTCTTGAATTCGTTGGCCGACCTCCAAAAGAAACTAAGAGGATGAAAAACGATATTCAAGACTTGGAGTAAGTTGTCGTTTACATGTTCAGTCATGTAAAAATGATTGTTTGTATTTAGTGTTGAATAATCTTGATAAATGATATCAAGAATGTTGGTATTTAGTGTAGAATCATGGTAATGCTAATAAATGAGATTAACAATGTTTGTATTTAATGTGGAATCATGGTAATAAATGGATCAACAATTTATTCTTCAAGTGAATATGTTAGTTAATTTGTTGCTCATTTACTACTTTAATAGATGGTCATAAATTTCGATTGATTTTATGTTGTTATTCATTCCGTTTTAGTTTTGATCTTATAGATTGTAAAAAATTGGTCATAAATTAGTGTTTAGTTTATGGTCAAATGAATAATTTTTTCATGTAGGGTTACAATTTTGCGATGTACTATGTGGAATGATTATGCTCTGCAGTTTAATGAATTCATCTCTAAAATGCTAGCTCATGAGCATGTGATGGCTGTTATACAACATGGAAAGTGTAAGAAAATGGAAAGGTAATTTTTGTTACTTTCTGCAAATCATAACTATACTCTTTATTTCTGGCAATATAATAACAGGTTGAATAAATATTCATTAGTTATTTTGTGATCTGTTGCAAGGATGTTTGTGATGTTACAGAAGACTTTTCAGCTGTTGAAATTGAAAATGAATCTGGATTAAGTCTGAATGGAAAGTAAAATCCACTTATTTTGAAGACTCCTTGTGGTTTTTATTTATGTTTGTTAACTTTTTTTTTAACTTACTGTGGTTAAAAGTTTGGTATGTTATGGCTACAATTTGAATCATCTAAACTGATGGATTTGGCATGTAATTGCTACAATTTGAATATTATTGTTATTATATTATTGTTGATATTCATGTATTGCACAAGTAGTAGGGTTGTATATTACTGATAGTGAATGAATGCAAATTTAATGAATTGGTTAGTAGGAAAACTGTTAGGTTCTGATATACATTAACATCTGTTAGAGGCTAACCACTGTTACAGATTTCTAACATCTGCTAGGTCCTAGGCACTGTTAGAGTCTGAGCTACATTAGGATCTGTTGAACATACTTTGCTTCAACAGGCCATATCGTCTGTTGATCATGATCTGTTAAAGCTCTTCTGTTAAACATCTTTTGTTAAACTGCATCATCTGTTAATCCACAGCAGACGTTAGCTTCAGCATACTTTTGTATTAATCATCAGCAGAGGTTCTCTTTGGTAGACCTTTGCTTCAACAGACTTTGCTTCAACAGACCTTATCATCCGTTGATCATCATCTGTTAAAGATCTTCTCTTAAACATCCTCTATTGAACTGCATCATCTGTTGATCCACAACAGTCACAGCCCCCGACCCCTACCCCGGGAGCGGGCGCCGCGAGATCCAGATGGGTGATATCGGTGTTTATTTATTTGGCAGCGGAATACGCCAGGACCGTAGTTAGGAAATATGTTTATCTGAGTAAAACACCAACTTTTATAATAATAATTTATTGGGAGAAAACCCAAGTTCATTTGACAATACATTTGTAGGGAATAACCCTAATTATTGAAAACAAAAACTTCTTGTTTATTTAGGTAACTTTTATAGCCACTTTTCCAAGGCTTCAGTGCTCTCCAGCTGGCTTCTATTTGGCTTTCACATTGTGTTACCTGAAACGCGATTTGAAAACCTTTTATCAGCAAAAAATACTGGCAAATACATTCCATTTTGGTAAAGCATCAGTTTTTTACACATTACAGTATTAAGGGTGATTACAATGTTTATATCTACACAATTAATCGGTCAGTACGTGTCACTTGACAGATCTGTGACTATGGTCATATCACACATTGGATACCCGTGCCCAATTGTGAAGGTTATCAAGTACTGTATACATACCCCATAATACTGGCAACAATTGTAGAATTACAAAAACTTAATCACTGTAATTGTATTTGAAAACATTTGAGGATTTGGTAAAACATTTTGACTCATAAAAACATACTCTCAAATATTGAGAAAAAGTGAATGTACTTACTTTGTTGGCTTAGGTGGTACTATTATGGCTTCCTGGTGTTTCTCCTGATTATTATTTATTAAAATTAAACAATGCACACGTATTAGTAAAATAACCCAAATCACATTAACCGTACACTCGTGACAAAATTCCAATGACTGAGTCGGGCAGAGCCGACATGCATTACGTAATCCTAGATTTAATCGGGTGTACACACGAGATAGAATTCCAATGACTGAGTCGGGCAGAGCCGACATGCATTACAGAATCCTAAATCGATCGTGTAGGGTAATAGCAGGGTTATAGTACTTACAACGAGGCAGAGCTTCGCTTTATAGTGGGTATTATGCCCGGGTATAGTTTCTACTACTAGAGAATTGAGAGAGAAATCAGAGAATTGAATGGTTTGGAAATGAGCCTGAGCCCCCCATTTATAGGCTGGTCGAAGGGTCCCCAGCGCCCCGCGAGGACCACCTCTTCCTCCGTCGCGGGCCGCCAGAGCCAAAAAAGGCGGCTGTAGGGTTGTCGAGTCAAGGGGTAGGCTTGCTGTGTCACCTGACACGTGGCAGCCTTGTGTCCCGGCCAAGTAAAGGGCGTCGCGCCCTGCGATAGACCAAAGGGGTCTCCGTCACGGCCCGCGAGCGACTGCCAAACTTGGTTTTTGTTGATTTTTATAAGTATAGAGGTATAACGGGTCCGTTTCTCGCGTACGGGGTATATTTTAGGACATCTAGGGGTGTCCAAAAATATTTTTAGGAGGGTTGTTATATCCTCCCCACCTTTGTTTGGATCTATTCCTCAAGATCTACTGGAACAGGTGTGAGTATTTCCTTTTCATTTCTGATTCGAGTTCCCAAGTGTATTCTGGTCCTCTCTTGGAATCCCATTTCACTTTGACCAGAACTAGTCTCTTATGTTTGAGGTTCTTAATCTTTTTATCTTCAATCTGAACGGGTTTCTCGATAAACTTAAGTTTTTCATTTACCTCTATGTTCTTAAGAGGTATCACTAGTGATTCGTCTGCTAAGCACTTTTTGAGATTACATACATGAAACACATCATGTATTCCTGCCATTTACTCTGGCAGTTGTAGCTGATAGGCTACAGGTCCTATTCTTCCAATAATTTCAAAAGGTCCAACATACCTGGGGCTTAGCTTTCCCCTCTTAACGAATATGACTACTCCTTTCCATGGAGAAACCTTAATAATACTTTATCTCCTACTTGAAATTCTAAAGGTTTTCGTCTGTTGTCTGCATAACTCTTTTGACGATCTCGTGCTGCTTTTAGTCTTTCCTAGACTTGAATTATCTTATCTGCTGTTTCTTGCACTATTTCTGGTCCAGATAATTGCTTCTCTCCAATTTCTGCCCAACAAACTGGAGTTCTCCACTTTCGTCCATAAAGTGATTCAAATGGAGCAGCGTTAATGCTAGTATAATAGCTGTTATTGTAGGAAAATTATATTAATGGTAAATGGTCGTCCCAATTTCCTCCAAAATCAATTACACAGGCTCTAAGAATATCTTCCATCGTCTGAATTGTCCTTTCGCTTTGTCCGTCTGTTGGTGGATGATAAGTTGTGCTTAGATTTAACCTGGTTCCCATTGCTTATTGGAAACTTGTCCAAAAATGAGAAGTAAAACGACTATCTGTATCGGATATGATAGATAAAGGAATTCCATGTAATGAACCTATTTCATTTACATATAACTTGGCTAACTGTTCCATACTGAAAGTTTTCTTCATGGGTAAGAAATGAGCAGATTTGGTTAATCTGTCTACAATCACCCAGATTATATCATTTCCTTTTCTTGTCTTGGGTAATTTGGAACAAAGTCCATTGTTATCAATTCCCATTTCCATATTGGCATCTCTAACTGTTGCAATAATCCTGAGGGTTTCTGATGCTCAGCTTTAACTTGTGAACAAGTTAGACATTTAGCAACATAATTTGCTATATCCTTTTTCATTCCTATCCACCAGAAATTCTTTCTTAGATCTTGATACATCTTATCACTTCCATGATGTATCGTATACTTAGACTTACGAGATTCTTCTAGAATTATGTGGCGTAGGTTTCCTTGTTCAGGTATCCACATCCTTTTCTTATGAAACTTCCAAATTCCATCTGTTCCTTGTTCTAATTCCTTAATCATCCCTTTTAAATTTTCAGCATCGTCCTTGATCGCTGTTTTCTGTACTTCTCTGATTTGCTCATTTAAATCTACTTGTAGATTTAATCTAAGAGAACGTACTCGTTTCGGCTTCTCATGATACTTTCGACTTAAAGCATCAGCTACTACATTAGCTTTTCTAGCATGATACTGGATATCACAATCATAATCACTAAGAATTTCCATCCAGCGTCTCTGTCTCATATTTAATTCTTTTTGCCAAAAAATATACCTTAAACTCTTATGATCGGTGAAGACAACAAATTTATTTCCATATAAATAGTGTCTCCAAATCTTAAGGGCAAAAACTATGGCTCCTAATTCTAGATCATGGGTTGTGTAATTCTCTTCATGTTTCTTAAGTTGTCTAGAGGCATAAGCTATAACCTTTTGATGTTGCATCAACACACATCCATATCCTAACTTAGACACATCACAATAGACTATAAAGTCTTCAGTTCCTTCTGGTAATGCGAGTATGGGTGCGTTGGTTAACCTTTACTTAAGAATCTTAAAAGCTTCTTCCTGTTTCGGTCCCAATTCAAACTTAACTGATTTACAGGTTAGTTTGGTCAAAGGAATGGTATTCTAGAAAAATCTCGAATAAACCGTCTATAATATCCTGCCAGTCCAAGAAAACTTCGTACTTCCGTTGGTGATTCAGAGATTTTCAATTTAGTAATCGCCTCGATCTTTGTGGGATCCACGTGATTTTCTTCATGATTAACCAGATGTCCAAGGAATTGCACTTCTTGTAACCAAAATTCACATTTTGAGAATTTAGCATAAATCTTCTCTTTTCTCAATAATGTAAGGAGTGTATGCAGTTGCGCTGCATGTTCCTCTTTACTCTTAGAGTAAATTAGAATATCATCTATAAAAATAATTATGAATTTATCCAGGTATGGTTTACATATCCTGTTCATCATGTCCATAAATGCGGCTAGGGCACTGGTCAAACCAAATGGCATGACGGTAAATTCATAATGACCATATCTTGTTCTGAAAGCAGTTTTAGGAATGTCCTCTTCCTGTACTTTCAGTTGATGATATCCTGAGCGTAAGTCAATTTTTGAAAAGAGTCGAGCTCCTTGAATTTGATCGAACTGATCATCGATTCTCGGTAGTGGGTACCGATTCTTAATCGCGACTTTGTTCAAATCTCAGTAATCAATGCACATAGGCATCGATCTGTCTTTCTTCATAACAAACAACACCGGTGCTCCCCACGGTGATGAACTTGGTTGTATAAATCCTTTGTCAAGAAGTTCGTCCAATTGTTTCTTTAGTTCCTGCATTTCTGTTGGTGCTAATCGATATGGTGCTTTGGCAATCGGTGCCGTCCCTGGTATTAGGTGAATTCTAAATTCAAGCTCTCTATTAGGCGGTAATCCAGGTAACTCTTCTGGAAAAACGTCTGAAAATTTAGATATTACAGGAATATCTTTTAATTCTTTTCCTTAAGTATTAATGATTACGAAAATCATATATACTACTCCTCCTTTTCTTTCATAACTTGCAGCTTTCATCACAGAGATGAATTTTGTCGATCGGGTTGGCTTATCTCCTTTGATTGTGATCTTTTCACCACTTGGTGTACTTAATTGTATTGACTTTTGATCACATAAAATACTGGCACGATTGACTACCAACCAATCTATTCCTAATACGACATCGAAACCGGCCAGATTCATTGGGTAAAGGTTAGCAAAGAAATGATGGTTTAGGATTTCTATTCTTGCTCCCTGCAAGATTTCACTTATCTTAACGGATTCTCCGTTTGCCGTCTCTACCAGACAATCTTGTTGAAGTTTGGCTAAGGGTTGGTCAAGAATTTTGTAGAAAGAAGTATTGATAAAACTTTGGTTTGCACCAGAGTCAAACAATACTTTGGCAAATATGTTATTAACTAAGAACGTACCGACAATCACATCCAGAATCATCTTGGCTTCCTCAGCGGTCAGAACAAAGGCTTTGACATTCTTCTTAGGAGCTTCAGTTGTCTTAGCCTTGTTGGTCGGGGCTAGAGCTAGTTTCAGACAGTTCTGTTTGATGTGACCAGCTTCTCCACAATTGTAGTATATTCTAGTATTAGCCTTTCTCCTACAATCTTCTTCCTTATGTCCTGGGTACTTGCAAAAGTTGCAGGACATAGCACACTTCCCTGAGTGCTTCTTTTTACAAAACTTACAGTAAGGTGCCGAAGGACCTGTCCCTTTTCCACGGTAAGACTTACCGTAGCGAAATCCCTTGGTAAATTTTTGAGCTACGTTCTTTCTCTGATTTTCCTCTTGTGTGCATACCAGTTCATCAGTCAGGGTGTTGGCTAGTTCTACTGCTTCTTCTATGGTTTGTGGTCTACCTGCCTTGACTACGTGTCTAATCTCACTAATTAATCCCCAAATATAACGGTAGATTAACACTGGTTCGGGTGAGGCTAAGGTTGGCACTATACTAGCATATTCGAAGAATATGGTAGTGTAACCTTTGCAGTCTATTCCAGTCATTCTAAGCTTTAGAAACTTATTGGCGATTTATTCCTTCTCATTAGGAGGACATAATTTTCTTTCAGCCATTCCAAGGCTGGAGAATAGTATTCCACCATTCTAAGGCTGCATTTTTGAAAAGATTAGAAGCAAACATAATCTTATCTTCGTCTGTGCATTTACTTATTTTTATGACTACTTCTGTCTTTTCTATCCAACGTAAGGTTGCAATGGCTCCTTCATTGCCTGAGAATTCTATTGGTTTGCAGGCCAAGAATTCTTTATAAGAACAACCGTAAGAAGCGGTTCTTCTTCTTTTAGGAATTGGAGCTTGGATAATAGGTCCGTTATCATTATTCACATTGTGACATGGTTCAGTGTGTTGGCGATTACTTCCATTTGCAGATTTATTATTTTCTGCTTCTTTAACTGTCTTGATAATATAAGGCATAACATCTATAATTCCTTGTGCTACTATATGTTGGATGGCACTGTTATCTATTTGGTTTCCGTTATTCTCATTATTCTGGTTTTCCTGATTTACTTCGTTCGACATCTGAATTGTGAACATTTATCAGGTATTAAGTATCATAGAATAAAATTTAGTACAATTATCTATACACAATCACATAAACAAGTTGATCAAAAACATCGATCATTGCCACTTTTACTCTTTTCTATATATATGCATCTATTACAAACTACAACTGGAATTTAAATATACTAGTGTTATGCATCCGTATCTATACATACATACATACATATGTATATATATATATATATATATATATATCTAGGTATTTTCTAAGTGTCATGTATCCAATCATGCATATCACGTTTGACATGCTTCCACAAAAGCTTTTCTCCTATTAGTTGGATTCTATCTCCTTCCTCTACTAATTCATCACCCAATGAGCGAAGTTCTCCAAATTTTCCTAGCTCATAGGTGGAATAGGTGATGGTACTGGATCAGGGTGTTGAGGGATAGGTTGTCCATAAGGCTATGGGTTTCATATTACACTCTACGTCCACCATTCGCTACTCCAAAAGGGATCTAAAGGGTTAAGGTCAATATACTGAGCAATGGGGTTTGGTGGGGGAATTCTGGGAATCTCATAGGGATCTACATCTGGGATTGGAAATGGATCTTCCTGGTTAGGTTCTAGCATTGGTTGGTCTGGGAATAAAGGTAATAGTGGCGGTTCGGCTACTTGGTTTAGGTTAGCATCTACTACTGTAGTGGCTAACATGTGAAAATTGGCCAGATGTCTATCTAATTCCTCTTCCTAGGGTGGCCTACTGACTGTTTCCTAAATCTGTGCATCTGCCTCCCTATTAGTCCTGACTATAGCCCTATGTTGTTGTAACTTCTTCATTCTTTTTCTTCTCTCATGTGCTCCTCTATTAAACCAACCTCTTTTCTTAGTAGTAAAGGGTTCCTCCGACTGTGCCATAAATATAAATATTCCTTCTTTGGTATCGGCTGAGTATCCTGAGGGATTAGGTTGAGATGATGTTCCCTCATCCTTTGGTGAACTATCTAAATGACGATAAGCGTCCGAAGTTTCTTGCTCGCTCATACTGTAAAACTAATAAATAGTCAAATAACAGACAACACATAATCACATAAATTATTTCCTAACACAAAATTTAAAATTCCAGTGTCAGCAGAACACTTCCTTGGCTTAAACCAGTGGTTGTAGCTCTGATATCATGCTCTGTCGCAGCCCCTGACCCCTACCCCGGGAGCGGGCGCCGCGAGATCCAGATGGGTGGTATCGGTGTTTATTTATTTGGCAACAGAATACATCAGGACCGTAGTTAGGAAATATGTTTATCAGAGTAAAACACCAACTTTTATAATAATAATTTATTGGGAGAAAACCCAAGTTCATTTGACAATACATTTGTAGGGAATAAGCCTATTGAAAACAAAAACTTCTTGTTTATTTAGGTAACTTTTATAGCCACATTTCCAAGCCTTCAGTGCTCTCCAGCTGTCTTCTATTTGGCTTTCACATTGTGTTACCTGAAACGCATTTTGAAAACATTTTATCAGCAAGAAATACTGGCAAGTACATTCCATTTTGGTAAAGCATCAATTGTTTACACATTACAGTATTAAGGGTGATTACAATGTTTATATCTACACAATTACTCGGTCAGTATGTGTCACTAGACGGATCTGTGACTATGGTCATATCACACATTGGATACCCGTGCCCGATTGTGAAGGTTATCAAGTACTGTGTACATACCCCATAATACTGGTAGCAATTGTATAATTATAAAAACTTAATCACTGTAATTGTATTTGAAAAAAATTGAGGTTTTGGTAAAACATTTTGACTCATAAAAACATACTCTCAAATATTGAGAAAAAGTGAATGTACTTACTTTGTTGGCTTAGGTGGTACTATTATGGCTTCTTGGTGATTCTCCTGATTATTATCTATTAAAATTAAACAATGCATACATGTTAGTAAAATAACCAAAATCACATTAACCGTACACTTGAGACAGAATTACAATGACTGAGTAGGGTAGAGCCGACATGCATTACGGAATAGTAGATCAATCGGGTGTACACATGAGACATAATTCCAATGACTCAGTCGGGCAGAACTGACATGCATTACGGAATCCTAAATCGATCGTGTAGGGTAATAACAGGGTTATAGTACTTACAACGAGGCAGGGCTTCACTTTATAGTGGGTATTATGCCCGGATATAGTTTCCTCCGTCGCTGGCCGCTAGAGCCAAAAAAGGCGGCTGTAGGGACCCGCGACAAGCCACGTATCTAAATCCTTTGCCTGTAGAGTAAACAAATTTGTATTTCATATTTCTGTAGATATGATTGGGCTTTGTGAACTTCTTGGTCCATTGACAAGCCACGTATCTAAATCTGTTGCCATGCTTCTCCGATTGAAAGTTAACTACAGTATCAACTCCACTCGGATTTTGAACTGTCATATTCAATGATCTATCAATCCTTGATAATAACGCCACTTTCGCGATATTGTCAAGTACTAAAGCTAACTGAGAATATTGTCAAGTACTAAAGCTAACTGAGAATATGAGATTAAGAGTTGGATGTCAGAAAACGGATTTGAAAGAAATAAAGGAATTTGCAGAATGGATTTTAAAGCTTGGTGATGGTCTCCTTGGTGAAGAAAATGATGGTCAGATAGATATTAATATTCCAGATGATTTACTTATTCATGTTCAAGTCAATCCTATTTCTTCTCTCATTTCATTTACATATCCGGACATAAATAAGTTTTTGTGGGATTTAACATATTTCCAACAAAGAGCTATTCTTGCTCCAACTAATGAAGTAGTAGATTCAATAAATAAAGAGTTGTTAGAGAATCTGCCTGGTGTAGAGAAGATTTATTTTAGTTCAGATAGTTTATGTCAATCTGAGGAAGAATCAAAGATTAACATGGCATTGTTTCCTCCTGATGTGTTAAACAATCTTCGTTTGTCCGGTTTACCTAACCATAAATTAGTATTGAAACTTGGTGTCCAGTGATGTTACTCAGAAACATTGATCAGGCAAATGGATTGTGTAACGGTACGCGTTTACAAGTCACGAAACTTGGAAAGTTGTGATTGAAGCAAAAACTTATCACATGGACTAATATAGGTCACCATACTTTGATTTAGAGACCGAAGATGACACTTTCTCATAAAAGAATTCCAGTGAAGATTTCTCGAAGACAATTCCCACTTTCACTGTGCTTTGCTATGACAATACATAAAAGTCAACGACAATCGTTGGAGCGTGTTGGTTTGTATCTTCCACATCCAGTATGTAGTCATGGCCAACTCTATGTTGCCGTATCTAGGGTAAAAAGTAGGAAGAGGTTGAAAATTTTGATTTTTAATAAAGAAAAACGAGTTTGCACAACCACTACTAATGTAGTTTACAAAGAAGTTTTACAAAACCTATGATGACATGTTGTTATGTCATGGTTGATAACTTTTAAACATTTAATTGTGTATCTTCTACTTAATCATATTTATTACAATTTTGGATGATGTTTTTTATATCGAAAAATATGTAACATGTAATGCTTTATAAATTTATTAGGTGTGATGTTTTTATTAAATGTTATATTAGTGTATCATGTGTATTGTTGAAAAAAAACATTTATGAATTTATGAATACTCCTGCAATTCGTAAAGAACAATGTATAGTAATTTGTGTTTTTAATAAATTTTTGAATGAAAATTTTCTAAAGGCTACCTGTGTTTTTAGATGTTACATAAGTGTAAATCATGTAAGTTGTTGTCGAGTATTTATTTATGTATGATTGTTTACGTATTCTGTAAAGTTATGAATTTAAAAACACACATGATCATTCTTTACAATCTTATGGCAAAATGAGCTAAAGTTACATTTTTTTGCGAGCTCAACAACCTGCTAACATCTGTTTGCCCTTTTAACGTCAGTTTCCCTATCTTCTTAATGTCTGTTGTCTAACCCTTTTAACATGGGCCGAGTAACATTTGATACTTAACATCTGTCAACTTGGCAACCTCTGTTGGGGATAATGGAGGAACAGTTGTTAGGAAACGTCTGATGGAAAGCAACAGAAGTTTGTGAAACGTTGATACCAATCTGTGTTTGATTCTGATTATAGATGAAGAAAGAGTTGTCAGACTTGCTCAGCATGAAGCCTATCCTGAGAACACATGCTACGAAAAAATGTTCATATCCGGTGTTTTAGTAACAAGTTCCCAGCTCTCATTTTTAATGAGAGCACTGAATTCATCGTTCATAGGATTATCCCCTTAACATGTGTTGACTAACCCTTTTAACTTTTGTTGACTAACCCTTTTAACATGGGTTGACTAACATCTGATACTTAACATCTATCAATGAGGCAACCTCAGTTGGAGATAATGGATGACAATTGTTAGCAAACATCTGTTGGAAAGCAACAGAGGTTTTTAACAATCGATAGACAACAGTGGTTATGTTATCAACATAATGGAACTCCTGTTAACTAAACCTGTTGACCATTAGTTTATATCAATTTTGTAAGTATGCACTAATTATTTTTTTAATTTCTATAAAATGTGTTATTCATGGTTTTCTAAAAACTACCCGTGTTTGCACACGGGTCTTACTATTAGTAAGATAATAGAGGTCAATTAATAATGTAAAATAAAGCAAAATTATTATGAGTATTCAATCAATATCAGTGCAACTAGAAGCTTATTTTAAGCTGCCTTAGCCACCAGAACCATTATCACAAATCATTTATCATCGCGCTTGAGCTGGCAAATCTAAATTCAAATAAGAAACTCCAAAAAGCAAAGCAAATACTAGTAGTGAGGCTTAGAAATTTGGCTACAACCGATTTTCTGTTTGAAGCCATCTTAGTTGCCACACCAAGGAACAACGTCATCATCGCCAATATACTTTAACATTACATAAGCAAACTAATATACAACATCCAAAAACGATGCTCAAGAACAATGACCAAAAATCTGATGACCGACACACATGAAATGGCACAAATGAGTGTTGTAGGGTTATATACCCAACATATGTACAATAAAAGAATACCAAAGTCCAACACCATTAACCACAAAAGAACGAAACACCATTATATATGTACAACACCCCAATACATACAAAACATACAAATCAACAATATACAAGTTGCTACGTTTTATAAGTAGGAACGTATTCTCAGACTAATGAACATCAAAATCGCAGGCCTGTTGACAAAGAAAGGCTTGTTTACTCAAGTAATGTACAACAAAACAATACAAAAGTATAACACCATGTCGCCATTATCCACAAAAAAAACATAAGGTACAACACCCTAATGCATCCAAAATTTACAAATCAACAATATACAAGCTATTATGGTTTATAAGCGGGAACCATAGGCTCAAAATAATGAACCTCAAAATCATAGCGTCATTGACAAAGCAAAACCCAATACCATTCCAAGGGTATAATTAACAACTCAATTTTGTTAACTGTTTTTTTTAAATCCACTTCTGCATCTATCTTTATTTTTATTTTTTTAAATTCCGAGGGCATTGGATCGGTATCGATATGATTCGTTACAGTAGTGGTACAATAACAACTTGCGTTTGTTAACTTAAAAAAATCTAAATCCGTGTCTATGTTTATTTATTTTTTTAACATTCCGCGGGCATTAACTACTAGAAAAGTGGTCATTTTGCTAGGGAATTTTCCTACGCAAAAAAATTTGTCACAAATTCTAACACATTTACTACGCATTTCCTACAGATAGAACGCCTTGATTTTTTTTGGCCAATTTGTGACGTAATAGCGACAGAAATACTAGTTCTA
Organism: Helianthus tuberosus; assembly: GCA_030545235.1. Taxonomy (NCBI): domain Eukaryota; kingdom Viridiplantae; phylum Streptophyta; class Magnoliopsida; order Asterales; family Asteraceae; genus Helianthus; species Helianthus tuberosus. Next base: position 7,470,531 of record CM060452.1, read on the forward strand.
AGCATTGCGTCATAAATGTGTAGCAACTTGCTACGCACTTACGACGGATGAATTATAATTGTATTTGATTTATATTTAAATGTTTAATTATTAGCTTTTAACTGTTGCGTCGGAAATGTGTAGTAACTTGCTACGCATTTCCGACGGAACTATTATTTATTTGTTGGAATTATATTTATATGTTGGATTCATTTAAATATTAATTGTTGCGTCAGAAATGTGTAGCAACTTGTTACGCATTTTTGACAAAACATTTATTATTATATTCAGATCATATTTAAATGTTTAACTAATACAATTATTAATTATAGCGTCTGAAATGTGTAGCAACTTGCTACGCATTTGTGATGAAACATTTATTATTATACTTAAATTATGTTGGAAATGCGTCACAAAACTAAATATAAAAACAACGCATTTGTGTTTAAAATGCGTCAGAAAGGGGAGTGTCAAAAATGCGTCGAAAAATTGTGTTGGAAATGCGTCACAAAACTAAATATAAAAACAATGATAATAACTATAAAAATAAATTAAAAAAAGTTCGTCGAAAATGTGTAGGAAATAAAAGATAATCCTGATAACAATACTCAAGAAAATGTGTAGGAACTTCTGACACCATATTTTGGTCGGAAATGCGTAGGAAGTTGCGTAGCAAATGCGTAACAAACCAGTTTCCTACGAGGAGTTTTCCTACATACACATTTTCTCGTAAATTAGTCAGAAATAGTTATTTGTGACGCATTTTTGACGAAAAACGGTGTTAGAAATTTTGAGTTTTCTAGTAGTGTTAGATCGGTATGGATACTGTTTGTTCAGTAGTGGTACAACACATGCACTAGGTATGAATTCAACACATGTTTTACATCGGTCGAATATATAAAAACAAACACCAGTAGCTGCAACGATGTTGTTCGAACGATATCGATTGGTTCAGATTGTCACGGTACATGTACAGATATTCATTTATCATCGCATACGGAGTCGTATAAGTGAATTATTTTCAAAACCGAAAACCATAAAAATGAATACAGGTATCTGTATTGATTTTATACGGTACAGTAGGATAGTGATACAGTGTCAGTTTTATTAAAAGAAAACAATGTATAAACAAATATCGGTACGAACTAATGTTGTTCGTTTGGTTTTGTTCCGGTTCACTGCAGTAGCGATACGATATTCATTTTCAAACAAGAAACATACCGGTACCGATGTTGTTTGGTTTAACACTGTACGGTAGCGATACGACGTCAGTCTATCGAAAGCCTAAACAATAAAAATAAATACCGGGACTAATACACATGTTTTTTCAGTCAATGTTGACAAAACTAAAAACGCAAACAACCGAACCGATATCAACTAAACAACATCATATTTATTTTTATTATTTTTCGATCGATGTAAGGTTTTCTCTTTTGATTACTATAGCGAGTGCTGGTACCGTAACGAACAACTGAAATTCGTCGCGAAGCGCGAGGGAAAAGTCACTAGTTAGGCTTAAAAGAATCGATAAAAATCATATGACTATAACGTCACATTATCATATAAAACCACCCACCTCCTTGTAGAATGGAAAATGTTAAAATTTGGTAAAAAATTTGAAAAAAAAAAATAACTAGGCTTGTCTTGGTTTCTACAAAATGACCTATGGTTATTACTAATTCTTTTAAGTAAATAAGAACCTAAAAAAATCGAAACAGTTGATAAACAAACGGAAAACAAGCACAATGTTTGTCGATTGGTTATCCATATGTGAATAGAATAAATTATTACTTTGTATAGTTTACTAGATGAAAAAAAACGAAGTAATGTAATACAAATAATAATAATAATTATAATATTATTATTATTATTATTATTATTATTATTATTATAGTAATAACAACAACAATTATTGTTATTGTTATTTTTGTTGAAGATTTCCTTCTATTCCTTAACGGAGCAAAAGAAATACCCTCTCACGAAGGTAGGGCTGTAAACGAACCGAACGAACACGGACAAGCCCTTGTTCGTGTTCGTTCGTTAAGGAAATAAATGTGTTCACGAACGGTTCATGAACACTTACCGAACGAGATTTTATGTTCGTGTTCGTTCATTAAGGAAATGAGCGTGTTCGCGAACGGTTCACGAACACAAACGAACACAAATAAATTTGGCGAACACGACTAAGGATAAAAGTAGATGGCACAGAGAGTAGCATTGGAACTTAAATCTCTTATTGTGGAACGGAGGTCAACTGTATTCGCCGATGTAAATAATGATAAATGAAAGGGAAATGGTGCATAAACAAGGTGAAATAGGGTTTCCTAGTTTAATTGTTAGGGTAATAAAATAAATAAAAGTTTAATAATATAAAAATTATAGATAAAATATATGAAAGTACAAAAATATTCAATCAAAACACAAACATATGAACATAAACAAAAATGAACGAATGTTCATGAACACGTTCACGAACACCTTACCGAACGTTCACGAACACAATCGAACGAACGAGATCTCAGTTCATGTTCGTTCATTTAACTAATCGAACGGAATTTCTTGTTCATGTTCGTTCGTTTGTTAAACGAACGGACATAAACGAACTTCCCACCGAACGGTTCACAAACCGTTCGCTGAACGTTCGGTTCGTTTACGGCCCTACACGAAGGAAATGCGATACGTTTTCTAAGTAAAATTAACATATTTCTATTATGAACTTTTAGATTTGTTCTTATTTTTTTATTACGACCCAACCCAACTCAGACTGGGAAAAATAATATTTAGAGATAAACAACCTTCAAAAGTTTTAGACCCAAGAACAAAACTGCCGCCCACTGATGATATATATTATCTCCTTAACACTGCCTAAAGAATTAAATCAAGAAATAAAACTATCTGAATTTTCAATTGTAAGATTAAATATATTATGTATTAATATTTAATCTATAGCCATTAAAATCATTTACATAATATAGATCAAAATATATAATAACATATTAAATAATTAGTTGGTAATTGTTGATGGACCATATTACCCTTATTAACTAATTAGGTTTCCTCCTGGGTGCTTATATAAGGAGAATTATGTGGAGGTTAAGGGGTTACTCAGTTACACATTAGACACACCCCATTAGTCATAACATCATCATTCGATCTCCTCTCCATAGCCGATACCCTTTTCGGTTTTCTAAGTTCCCATCATCAGTCAGCACCCTAAGGAGGAACCAGATCACGATGACAAGCATGTCGAACTCCATTACTGGATTTTCCACAGCATTGAATGCTGTAACAGGTATGTTTTAATGTTTTCCCTCTTGTATAAACAGAACTGAACCAACATGTGGTATCAGAGCATATGTTGATTAGTCAGTTCTGTTTTCTATCCGTAAATCTGGATTAAAACAGGAAAACAGGTTTTAAAACGATAATTAAAATTCGTTTTTTCATCATCCGAAATCATTACTGTTCGATTTCTGTCATCCGAAATTCCGTCTCGGATGACGTGTTCATTCGTGATTACTGCTTCGAAATCTGAAGTTTCAGAAATATGTTTAAATGTGTAATAAAATTCCAGATTTCGGATGAATGTTTGAGTAATTTTATTTAGGGTTCATCGTGTTCTTAGTTAAAATTCGAATTTTCCTTTATGTTTTGGAATATGATTTGAATTGTGGAATGTTTTCTTAATTTTGATTTAATTCTATCTAATAAGTTTTCGAAATCTGTTAATAGAATAAACAGATTATGATTTTCGAAATTTACTGATAAAATTAGATCAATGATAAAATAGGAAACTCTATCACAATCCCAAATTTTTCAAATTTTCAGTTATGATTTCGCATTTAACAGCTTGCAGAACACATTTCGGATGATCATTACGGATGATCATTCCGGATGAACATTGTTCACCCATTACGGATCAACAACTGACCATTTCGGACTAAGCATCACGGACTAAGCATTACGGATGATCAAAGAACTGATCATTTTGGATGAATCTCGGACTAAGCATTACCATCCGAAATCATTCGAAATGTATCACGGATCATCAAGAACTACCCATTTCGGATGAATCTCGGACTTAGCATCATAATCCGAAATAATCCGAAATCATCCGAAATGACTCTACTTACGCGTCTTGGACACATCCGAAATCATCCATTTCGGATAATCCGAAATGATTCGAAATTAGTCATTTCGGATGCATCTAAGACATGATTTATCTGAAATCAGGAGTGTTTATAAAATTTGGCAGTTAATGTGAACTAAATTTTTTTTTTCGGGGCTCCGTCCCGAACCCCGGGCGGGGGCACGCTGCCCCCCGCACACCCCAGTGAACTCACCGCGGAGTTCGATCCGCGCTAACGGGTGGTTTGCTATTAAATAATTGGTTTTGTAATTACTTAGTGAATTAATCAGAATCAGATAATGTTTTACAAAACCAAAATGGCTTAACTTGAATGAGTTTTTGATATATCATTTCTGGCCAAAGCTGACTTGATACATCTACTTATCGTTCAAGTATTACGAAAGCTATGTTGTGTGTGCATCATAAGCATGAATGTCTTAATTTCTGGCCAAAGCTGATTTAATTCATTCATAGATGGCATACTCAACAAGTGCATAACTAAAGTGGTTGTCTCAATTTCTGGCCAAAGCTGATTTGTTACATCCACTTTGCACATATGCTTAAATGATTACACTTCTGGCTAAAGCTGTTTTGTCTTCGTTTAAGTAGAATTTTTTTAACTAAGTCTATTATTTTGATGTTAGTAATAGACAATATCACAGCTTCATAATGTAAAATGGTCATTATTTATGCCTGCCTTAGTTTAACGTGCCCTTAGATCACATAGGACTTCTTCCTTAGTATCATAACTTGCTCATCTTTTTTCCACTATCAGCGCCCAATTGCGGGATTCCACCTTTGACTGGTGATAACTTTGCCGCATGGAAGGATGCTCTCATGCTTACACTTGGATTGCTGGATTTTGATTATGCCCTAAGAGAGAATAAGCCAGCGGACCTTACCACTCAAAGTACTGCTGCTGAGCAGTTAACTCATGAAAAGTGGACTAGGTGTAACCGCATGTCTCTTATGTTTATAAAGCAGTCCATAAGCAATGCAATTAGGGGAGCCATTCCTGATTCTGAAGATGCTAAAACCTACTTGGAACATGTGGAGGCGCAGTTCAAAGGGACGTCTAAAGCACACGCTAGTACTCTTATTCTCAAGCTGGTGACAACTAAGTATGATGGGAGGAGCGGCATTCGCGAGCACATCATGATGATGAATGACATGGCCAATAAGCTAAAGGGGCTGGAAATGGAAATCAGTGATGGTTTCCTTGTTCATTTCATCATTACTTCGCTTCCTTCGTCCTTTGAAGCATTCAAGATCAATTACAACACTCAGAAGGACAAATGGACGATGAGTGAACTGGTCGCCATGTGCGTACAGGAGGAAGAGCGTATGAGGATGGATCGCACTACTGATGTTGCCAACTTCACCACCTCCAATCCTAAGAAAAGGAAGAACAATTATCAGAGGAAGGATGCTTCAAAAGTCCAAAGGCCTAATCCTAATCCTAATACAAGTGCACCTTCCAGCTCTAAGAACTCCTTAGGCAGTATCCGCTGCAAGTTCTGTAAAAAGACAGGACATATGCAGAAGGAATGCCCTGATTTTAAGGAGTGGCTGGCTAAGAAAGGTAACGATTATTTTATGATACTTGAGTCCTATAATTTAAGTGTTCCTGCTAATTCTTGGTGGTTTGATTCTGGTTCTATGCTTCATGTTACCAATTCAACTCAGGGATTCCTTTCAATCCGGAAGCTGGAAAGAAACCAAAGAACGCTTAAGGTTGGGGATGATCGAAAATTAGAAGTGAAGGCCATTGGAACATTACAATTAGTTATGAAAACTGGTTTATGTATTAAACTTTATGATACCTTATATGTTCCTGAGGTAACTCGGAACCTTGTATCAGGACCAAAGTTAGACATGGACGGTTTTATTGTTTCCCATGGTCATCGCCAACTCTCTATCCTTTATGATTCTGTTCTTTATGGTACTGGTGTTCTGGATGGTGGTCTCTATAGATTAGAACTAGAAGATAACTTTTCCAAATCTTTGTTGTCATATAACATTAATGAATCACTCACAAAGATGGAAGAGAAACGAGACTTAGAAACTTCATCCATGTTGTGGCATCAGCGTTTAGGCCACATCTCAAGAGAACGATTAAATCGTCTCGTAAAGGATGAAGACTTACCTCCTCTCGATTTCTCTGATTTTGGAACATGTGTCAAATGTCTTAAAGGTAAAATGACATTAGCGAATAAGAAAGGTGCCACTAGGAGCTCTAATTTATTAGAACTCATTCACACTGGCAATAGTGGTCCCTACCAAATCGCTGGCATAACAGGACATACTTCATTTATCACTTTTATTGATGATTATTCTCGTTACATGTACTTGTATCTTATTAAGGAAAAGTCTGAATCTCTTACAACTTTTAAAGATTATAAGGCTGAAGTTGAAAAGCAATTAGATCGTCAGATTAAAGTTGTGAGATCAGATAGAGGCGGTGAATATTATGGAAGACATACTGATGTGGGTCAAGTTCCTGGTCCATTTTATGAGTTTTGTAAGGGCCAGGGGATTGTGAACCAATACACCATGCCTGGTACACCTCAGCAGAACGGTGTGGCTGAAAGAAGAAACCGTACCCTTATGAACATGGTGCGCAGTATGTTAGCCAACACTAATTTACCATTATTCCTCTGGACTGAAGCGTTAAAAGCAGCTGTTCATATACTCAATAGAGTTCCTTCTAAGTCTGTCCCTAAAACTCCTTATGAACTTTGGACAGGAAGGAAACCGAGTCTTAAATATATGAAAGTATGGGGCTGCATTGTTGAAGCAAAACTTTACAATCCTTTCCTAAGGAAACTTGACCCTAAAACAGTTACCTGTTTCTTTATTGGGTATCCTGATAATTCAAAGGGTTATCGTTTCTATTGTCCTTCCCATGTCACCCGTATTGTTGAAACCAAGCGTGCTGCGTTCCTGGAGGATTTCAAGGTCAGTGGGAGCAGTACCGACCCTTACGAAGAATTGCAAGAAGTACAAGACGCGGGGGGGAGAGACTCGTCGCTTACCATTACTCCGATTACTCCTCTTGTACCCAATGCAACTACTGCACCTGAAGCTACTGCACCAACTCCAAATTTACCTCTACAATCAGAACCCATTATACCTCATGACGAAGGCACATCAAACGCTCAAAACCAAGACAACGCTGAACCTGATAATCCACTCAGGAGGTCATCTAGGCAAAGAAGGCCTACTAATTGGGATGATTATGTTACCTACCTGACTGAAATGGATCCCGGAAAGCTCAATGATCCTATCTCTTACAATGAAGCCATTAGCAGTGATCAGTCTTCTGAATGGAATAAAGCAATGATTGAAGAGCTTGAATCCATGAAGAAAAATGACGTTTGGGATTTGGTAGAATTACCCAACGGAGCCAAACCCGTAGGAAGTAAATGGGTATTCAAAACAAAACTGGATCCGAATGGGAACGTTGAACGCTACAAAGCGAGATTGGTTGCAAAGGGCTACACTCAGAAAGAGGGAATTGATTATCAAGAGACGTTTTCACCTGTCTCTCGTAAAGATTCATTAAGGATCGTCATGGCCCTAGTAGCTCATTTTGATTTAGAGTTACATCAGATGGACGTTAAAACCGCTTTCCTTAACGGAGATTTGGACGAAGATGTTTACATGAAATAACCTGAAGGCTTTAAACCTGAAGGTGAGGAGCATCTAGTCTGTAAGTTGAAGAAATCCATTTACGGGTTAAAACAAGCATCACGTCAGTGGTACCTCAAGTTTGATGAAGTCATAAAGAAACAAGGTTTTATGAAGAATCAAGTGGATCAATGCACCTACCTCAAGATGAGTGGGAGCAACTTTACTATACTTGTCCTTTACGTAGATGATATTCTATTGGCAAGTAATAGTTTAGACATGTTGCATGAGTCGAAACGGTTACTCTCGCATAACTTCGACATGAAGGATCTCGGAGATGCTTCTTACGTCATTGGCATCGAAATTCACCGAGATAGACACAGAGGGATCTTAGGATTGTCCCAAAAGGCTTAGATAGATCGTGTCCTTACACGTTACAACATGCAACAGTGCAAACCCTCCGTCGCTCCAGTAGTTAAAGGAGATGTTTTTGGTTCATTCCAGTGTCCGACAACAGAGGTTGAGAAGGAGCAAATGAGCCAGATACCTTACGCGTCAGTAGTAGGGAGCTTGATGTATGCTCAAGTCTGTACTCGTCCAGATATCGCTTATATTGCTGGAATGCTAGGCCGTTATCAGACTAATCCTGGCCTAGATCACTGGAAAGCAGCTAAGAAGGTACTTCGATATCTGCAAGGGACGAAAGACTATAAACTGACTTATAGAAGAAGTGATCATTTAGAAGTGGTGGGCTATTCTGATTCTGACTTTGCCAAATGAAAAGATGACAAGAAATCCACTTCGGGCTATATCTTTATGTTAGCAGGCGGCCCTATCTCATGGAAGAGTCATAAACAACAGTTGACCACAACTTCCACAATGATGGCAGAGTACATTGCTGTTTATAACGCAACCTGTCATGGAATGTTGCTTAGAAATCTGATCACTGGACTCAAAATTGTTAATTCCATTTCTAGACCATTGAAGCTTTACTGTGATAATTCAGCTGCCGTTAGTTTCTCGAACAGTAACAGTTCGACTGGAGCTGGTTTATATCTCGATACAAAATATCTGTTCGTACGAGAACGAGTTGAGGAAAATAATCTTTGTATTGAGTATATTAGTACTAAAGATATGCTTGCGGATCCGATGACTAAAGGTCTCCCTCCTAAGGTTTATGAAGAACATGTTCGGAATATGGGATTTTGTAAAGACCTTATTTAAGCATATTGTACTAGCTTATGTTTTATGTTAATGAAATTTCCTCAGTTTGATTTTGTATGTCTCTTAGAATATGTTCAACCGGTATAATGGCATATAGACAAATAAAGTTACAAATCAAACAAAGGGCTTATGCGTATTTTGATCATAACGATTAGGTTTTAAATTAAGGCTATAGTATGATTAATGGTGTCCTGAGTCGCATAATGATTCAACGGCTGTATTTCTCTGCTATAGTACTTGTTTAAGGCTAAAATGAGTGTTAACTCCTGATCAGGCTTATCTAATACTCATAGTAAATGATTACTCGGCTAAGTGGGAGAATGTAAGATTAAATATATTATGTATTAATATTTAATCTATAGCCATTAAAATCATTTACATAATACAGATCAAAATATATAATAACCTATTAAATAATTAGTTGGTAATTGTTGATGGACCATATTACCCTTATTAACTAATTAGGTTTCCTCCTGGGTGCTTATATAAGGAGAATTATGTGGAGGTTAAGGGGTTACTCAGTTACACATTAGACACACTCCATTAGTCATAACATCATCATTCGATCTCCTCTCCATAGCCGATACCCTTTTCGGTTTTCTAAGTTCCCATCATCAGTCAGCACCCTAAGGAGGAACCAGATCACGATGACAAGCATGTCGAACTCCATTACTGGATTTTCCACAGCATTGAATGCTGTAACAGGTATGTTTTAATATTGCGTCAGAAATGTGTAGCAACTTGTTACGCATTTTTTGACAAAACATTTATTATTATATTCAGATCATATTTAAATGTTTAACTAATACAATTATTAATTATAGCGTCTGAAATGTGTAGCAACTTGCTACGCATTTGTGATGAAACATTTATTATTATACTTAAATTATGTTGGAAATGTGTCACAAAACTAAATATAAAAACAACGCATTTGTGTTTAAAATGCGCCAGAAAGGGGAGTGTCAAAAATGCGTCGAAAAATTGTGTTGGAAATGCGTCACAAAACTAAATATAAAAACAATGATAATAACTATAAAAATAAATTAAAAAAAGTTCGTCGAAAATGTGTAGGAAATAAAAGATAATCCTGATAACAATACTCAAGAAAATGTGTAGGAACTTCTGACACCATATTTTGGTCGGAAATGCGTAGGAAGTTGCGTAGCAAATGCGTAACAAACCAGTTTCCTACGAGGAGTTTTCCTACATACACATTTTCTCGCAAATTAGTCAGAAATAGTTATTTGTGACGCATTTTTGACGAAAAACGGTGTTAGAAATTTTGAGTTTTCTAGTAGTGTTAGATCGGTATGGATACTGTTTGTTCAGTAGTGGTACAACACATGCACTAGGTATGAATTCAACACGTGTTTTACATCGGTCGAATATATAAAAACAAACACCAGTAGCTGCAACGATGTTGTTCGAACGATATCGATTGGTTCAGATTGTCACGGTACATGTACAGATATTCATTTATCATCGCATACGGAGTCGTATAAGTGAATTATTTTCAAAACCGAAAACCATAAAAATGAATACAGGTATCTGTATTGATTTTATACGGTACAGTAGGATAGTGATACAGTGTCAGTTTTATTAAAAGAAAACAATGTATAAACAAATATCGGTACGAACTAATGTTGTTCGTTTGGTTTTGTTCCGGTTCACTGCGGTAGCGATACGATATTCATTTTCAAACAAGAAACATACCGGTACCGATGTTGTTTGGTTTAACACTGTACGGTAGCGATACGACGTCAGTCTATCGAAAGCCTAAACAATAAAAATAAATACCGGGACTAATACACATGTTTTTTCAGTCAATGTTGACAAAACTAAAAACGCAAACAACCGAACCGATATCAACTAAACAACATCATATTTATTTTTATTATTTTTCGATCGATGTAAGGTTTTCTCTTTTGATTACTATAGCGAGTGCTGGTACCGTAACGAACAACTGAAATCCGTCGCGAAGCGCGAGGGAAAAGTCACTAGTTAGGCTTAAAAGAATCGATAAAAATCATATGACTATAACGTCACATTATCATATAAAACCACCCACCTCCTTGTAGAATGGAAAATGTTAAAATTTGGTAAAAAATTTGAAAAAAAAAAATAACTAGGCCTGTCTTGGTTTCTACAAAATGACCTATGGTTATTACTAATTCTTTTAAGTAAATAAGAACCTAAAAAAATCGAAACAGTTGATAAACCAACGGAAAACAAGCACAATGTTTGTCGATTGGTTATCCATATGTGAATAGGATAAATTATTACTTTGTATAGTTTACTAGATGAAAAAAAAAACGAAGTAATGTAATACAAATAATAATAATAATAATTATATTATTATTATTATTATTATAATAACAACAACAATTATTGTTATTGTTATTTTTGTTGAAGATTTCCTTCTATTCCTTAACGGAACAAAAGAAATACCCTCTCACGAAGGTAGGGCTGTAAACGAACCGAACGAACACGGACAAGCCCTTGTTCGTGTTCGTTCGTTAAGGAAATAAATGTGTTCACGAACGGTTCATGAACACTTACCGAACGAGATTTTATGTTCGTGTTCGTTCATTAAGGAAATGAGCGTGTTCGCGAACGGTTCACGAACACAAACGAACACAAATAAATTTGGCGAACGCGACTAAGGATAAAAGTAGATGGCACAGAGTGTAGCATTGGAACTTAAATCTCTTATTGTGGAACGGAGGTCAACTGTATTCGCCGATGTAAATAATGATAAATGAAAGGGAAATGGTGCATAAACAAGGTGAAATAGGGTTTCCTAGTTTAATTGTTAGGGTAATAAAATAAATAAAAGTTTAATAATATAAAAATTATAGATAAAATATATGAAAGTACAAAAATATTCAATCAAAACACAAACATATGAACATAAACAAAAATGAACGAATGTTCATGAACACGATCACGAACACCTTACCGAACGTTCACGAACACAATCGAACGAACGAGATCTCAGTTCATTTTCGTTCATTTAACTAATCGAACGGAATTTTTTGTTCATGTTCGTTCGTTTGTTAAACGAACGGACATAAACGAACTTCCCGCCGAACGGTTCACAAACCGTTCGCTGAACGTTCGGTTCGTTTACGGCCCTACACGAAGGAAATGCGATACGTTTTCTAAGTAAAATTGACATATTTCTATTATGTACTTTTAGATTTGATCTTATTTTTTTATTACGACCCAACCCAACTCAGACTCGGAAAAATAATATTTAGAGATAAACAACCTTCAAAAGTTTTAGACCCAAGAACAAAACTGCCGCCCACTGATGATATATATTATCTCCTTAACACTGCCTAAAGAATTAAATCAAGAAATAAAACTATCTGAATTTTCAATAACATCATCAATTATCATATCGTTTGATTCTAAATGCTTGGAAAGAAAATTCATTAGAGATGATATCTCATACCAAATGACATTGACAACCGGCCACCAAGCTCTTTCCCTGGCTCTCTGCTAACAATTTACTTAAAATTTTAAGGCCTTGTGCACAAGCATAAATCACATACCCTCAAATATTGTCAAGAGTTTAATAGTAATAAGATGAAACATGATGAAGAACGACGAAGTTGATAAAGAACCACAGATTAACAAGAACATGCTAAGAAGAAATGTAACTTAGGGATAAACTTCGATAACAGATCTAAACCCCAATATGGGTGTTATTTTGTAATCTGTATAGCCTGCGTCATCGAAGAGCTTTTCCCAATCTTTTTCGCTCCTCTCTCTTCCCGTCACTAAACTCATCATAAGCATATCACACAACAGTTGAGTCTCAAGTAATTCATTCTCTTCTTTGTTGACCTTCACGACCATGTCTATGATGATTAATTTTCCTCCATTGTCTTTGCTTGGAATCGCTTCTTTGCATTGCTTTAGTATCTTTATGCATTCTTCATCACTCCAATCGTGTAAGATCCACTGTTTTATAGTTTTTTTTTTTTCGTAAATCATAATAAAAAGTTGTTGTACACAATAAGTAATTGTTAAAAGTTTGGTTCAAAAGGTTGAGATTATTTGTCAAAAAGGAACTAACGATTACATGAAAGTAGAAAAAATGTGAAATATTAAGAATACCTTGAGCAAAAGTGCATCAGCTTTAGGAATGGCTTCAAACATGTCTCCACCAACATAACTCAAGTTTTTACTTCCAACCAAACCATTAACGACATGAGGAAGATCAAAGCTGATGCACCTAATATTGGGAAATGCTTTCGCAATAGCTTCGGCAACAGTCCCAGCACCACCCCCGACATCGATAATGGATTCTATCCCTTCAAAAACACCTCCAAAATGTTTGAGAATAATACTTGTAACAAGCCTTGCATCACTAGCCATGGCTTCATTGAATAACTGATTAAGCTTCGGCTCTTGGCCTGCCAGATCCCAAAACATCCTCCCATGGGTTGTGTGAAAGGGAGTGACATCATCATTTTGGAACCACGTGCTCATGTGTTGCCATGGGTCTACTATGACTGGATCCAACGCGAGTAGCAAAAAGGGCCTAACGCTTAATGGCTCATCCTTAAGAAGCAACCGAGAAGCAGGAGCTAGCAAATAGCCTTCCCCCTCCTCATCATCGCATGATACATTTTGTTTAACAAAGAAACCAGAGTGAACTAGGATGCGCATAAGCCGATAGACAAATGGAGTTCTCTCCTGGTTTATGCCAAGGGCTTCGACTAACTCGGAAAGCAACATTGGTGAACCATGGCGATCGATGATATCAGGTATTTTAAGCTGAACTGCACATTTAAGTGACATGGAGTGTATAAAGCCGAATAGATGATTCCATATGTGAGCTTGAGAATGAAGCAACTGATCTGTAGATAGCTCAGAATTTTGCAATGCCATCTCTTTTCTTATGATCTATGTATATCTCATAGACAATTTGACATGTAGTGAGCGTACAGGCGTTGTCAATATATAGAAGAAAGTATGAAGAGATATGCTTGATAATCTGCAACATATCATTTTTGTATTAAAAATATAAGACTCCCATTCCAGCTGTGCTTTAGAGCATTATAGGGCTGCAAACGAATCAAACGTTCGGTGAACAGTTCGTGAACCGTTCGGCGGGAAGTTCGTTTGTGTTCGTTCGTTTATTAAACAAACGAATACAAACAAGAAATTTCGTTCGTTTAGTTAAATGAACAAACATGAACAGAGGTTGTGTTCGTTCATTTATGTTCGTGAACGTTCGGTAACGTGTTCGTTTGTGTTCGATAGTTCATTTGTGTTTTTAGTTTTTATATATATTTAGATACTTGAAAATTCCGACAAATTAATTATCTAGTAAGTGTCAGTGTATTATATATTTTGTTAATGAACGATTGTTTGTGATCGTTTGTTTTCATTTGTGTTCATGAACATTAGTTTGTGCTCATTTGTGTTCGTCAACGCTCGTTGCCTAAAATTAACAAACAAACACGAACAAGTTCATTTCCTTAACAAACGAACACGAACATAAAATCTCGTTCGATAAGTATTTGTGAACGGTTCGCGAACACATATATTTCTTAAGAAACGAACATGAACAAGATCTTGTTCGTGTTCGTTCGGTTTGTTTGCAACCCTATAGAGCATGTGTGGTTGTAAATTCGGAAACCCGTGTGATGTAACAAGTTATTAGGCTGGAGGGTGTGGGTTGGGGGTTATAAAGGACACATCAGCTCCACGTAGGCGCCACGTCAGCCAAGTGGGCTTTATAACGCCCCCTTTAACATGGAGGGTGTGGTATAACCCCCTAGGGGCGCTATAGAGAAAAAAAAAAAAAAAAAAAATTTTTTGATTGGTGCAAACAAGTGTGCCCCACCTGATAACCCCCTCTCATCTCGTTACCATGTTGGCGAGCCATGTATGGCGCCCCTTCTTAATTCGGGCGGTGTGGGTGTATAGCGCCCGGGGCGCTATAGGCGGTGACGTGGCGAGGGTGGCGCCCCCCACACCCTCTGGCCTTACCAACCCCACAAATTTCTGTATTTAAAAACATCTCTATCTAAAAAACGTGGTCATATTTCTATTTCATCGTTAACCAGTTTAGCATTTAATATTGAATAAATAAATTTAGTGCAATTAAATATTATAAATATTATCAGACGAAAATCTTATATTTTGCTAAACCAGTAGTTTACAATTGTTTGCCATTTCCTTTTAAAAGATTTGTGTTTCCATTTGAGTTGTATTGTATGTTAATCACATGCGTTCTTGGTTGTCATTTCTTTTTTAAAAGGTTTGTTTTTCTATTTGGACTTGTACTATACTAAAAACACCCACTTTTTAAAAAATAAATATTCTAATTTTTTATAAGATTTCTTTTACCAATTGGGAGTTGGAATTATGCTAATATTAAAATCACACTCTTCTTTTAGAAATAAAGTTGGGTCATGTTTTATTATTTTTTTTAAATCACACTCTTCTTCTAGAAATAAATATTATATAAAACCACACTATTCTTTTAGATATAAAGTTGGAGTCGTGTTATATTGAAATAAATATTGTATAAAATCACACTCTTCTTTTAGAAATAAAGTTGAAGTCATGTTATGTTGAAATAAATATTGTATAAAATCACACTCTTCTTTTAGAATAAAGTTGGAGTAATGTTATATTGAAATAAATATTGTATAAATCACACTCTTCTTTTAGAAATAAAGTTAGAGTCATGTTATATTGAAATAAAATATTGTTAATGATCACTTCGTGTAGTCTAACTTCATTAGTTTCATGTGTTACAAAATGAGCTATACAATTGCAATCTCCCATCATTCATCCATCACTTACTAGTTTTAAAAAAATCTGTATCCATGTATCTTTTAGTTAGTTAATTAAGTCAGATTATATGTAGTGCTACATATCAAACCTTAATCTCAATGTTATTGTTTGTTTCTTATCCCGTATTTGTGTGTATCGTTTGTTCGTCTTTTTTAGTTTTAATTGCATTTTATATTAACACTAGGTTATAACCCCGTGTATTACACGGGTTGAATATATAAATATTATATACTAAATAATAAAACAATATATCTTTAAAAACCTCCTTTATCGCACGGGTTAAATAAATATAATTTTATATATTAAATAATAAAAAGTTATATCTATAAATTTTATATACTAAATAATAAAACAATATATCTTTAAAAACCTCCTTTATCGCACGGGTTGAATAAATATAATTTTATATATTAAATAATAAAAAGTTATATCTATAAATTTTATATACTAAATAATAAAACAATATATCTTTAAAAACCTCCTTTATCACACGGGTTGAATAAATATAATTTTATATATTAAATAATAAAAAGTTATATCTATAAGAACCATATTGTAAGGGTTGAATAAATGTAATTTTATATATCAAATAATAAAAAAGTTATATCTTTAAAACCACGTGTATTACATGGGTTGAATAAATGTTATATTGTTTACCAAATAAAAAAAAAGTTATATCTTTAAAACCCTCGTGTATTACACGGCTTGAATAAAGATGATTTTATATACCAAAAAAATAAGAAAATTATGTAGGATCGTTTTCTGACCCGAACGAGTCGTTTAGAAGAGTTTTTCTCAATACGAAAGGCAGAAACAGACGTATCAAGTTCAATTCAGCTAGATATACACTTTAAACTGTCTATTGATTGATTTGACAAAGATTTACAGCGAGTAGACACTTCGGCAGCACTTCGGCTCTCAAACCGGAATCTAATTTCGTTACAAATGACACAGACCAGGCAACTATATATAGGCAGGGTAATTTCGCATGAACGGTTCAAGCGAAATCACAATTTCACACGAAATAGTAATTTCGTGCCAAACGAAAATTACATAGTGTAATTTCGTGCCAAACGAAATTACACTATGTCATTTCGTGCGAAATTAACTTCAAACCTATTTTTGACATTTTCCTCGTACTACGTGCCCTGATCTATTCATACTCATACAAGACTCGATACAAGACGAAGTCGACAGACGTATGCACCAACAGACTCCCCCTCGAATGTTGACGAGTCTTCAGTGTCGAGTCTTCAATCTCTTCAGTCTTTATCAGTCTTCTCAAACTCTTCCAAAGTATCTGACATTGTAAAGCATCCTCAATCTTTATCTTTTCTTCTTCTCCAGGATCTCCACCTGGCTCTTATCTCACTCTAATTCTCTTGATCAGATCTCTTGATTCTTTAAGTTCCTCAGCTTTTGCAATTTGTGTGATTTTCAGGATCTGAATCAAGCTCTACTATCTTCAGACTCCCCCTTAAGTTGTGCTTGGAATCGCAGTCTGGCTTCCACAGGTTCAAGATCATGACCTGGCTCACATCCTGCTTAAGATCAACACCTGGCTAACCTGCAAATTCTTAACCCAGAAATAAATTTCACAACTTTAAAATTTTACAAATTTATTCTTTGCTTATCACTTGTAAACACAAACACACACCATTTGCAAGTATTGTACAAAATGATTTAACATTGTTAAACACTGATGAACCACTTGTAAGAAAATCTTTTCAAACTCACTCTCCCAAACCTATTCATCATGTTTAGCACTCGAAATTTTGAAAATCATCTCTCCAACATCAGTTGTCGAAAATCTTTTTGAATTTTCAAAAATTTATGCTAAAACACACTGAAAATCTTTTTGAATTTTTTATATAAAAAGAAAATATAGTAAAGAAATATTTACAGACAATAATTTTGTGAGTTTGTGTAAGAGGATCATATCAGTTTTTGAGACAAATCACCAACACCGTTAAGCTTTAAACATTTTAAGTTCTAAACGATTCACTTAGATTGTCAGTATACTGATCCACTTAAATTCTCACACAAAGTTCAACTGTTTCGAGATACGAGATTAATGTTTTAAGCACTTAAACTTATTCATGTGTCCCACCTCAGAATATACTCCCGTATCCAGATCCCAATATTCAGTCTTACAGGTGAGTATACCACAGATGATATCTGTAAAGGTTAAATGCGAGGGCCATGAGAGCTCAGGCTATTGCTTCCGCAAAATCAGAGAGATGATGGCTTCGACTTTTGGTGTGTTCCCTTTAGAGAATATTTTCTTCAACAGCACATGATTAGCATTTTGCAATGTTTCATCATTTTTTATGCTGAGGGGGGTGCTATATTTCAAGCAAGCAGAAAGTATTATACGGGGACTAGGCCATTGCTTCCGCAAAATCAGAAGTCCCGGGATAATACCCCATATATCACTGAGAATAAAGACCTAGTATCTCAGAAAGAGGGACCTTTCAAACAAGATTTCGGGGGTTACCCATATATCCGAGAGATGTTCCCCACGATATAAGTAAGTTTGAAATTTAGGTTTATATCTCGACACAATCTACTAAATGTGCAAAAACCTACTGGCACATCATCAGTGAGACCGTTTATCACATTTTAACTTTCCAATTCTTTAGCATGCTGTGATAGTCCACTGATGTACTATCATTTCCTCTTTTCTCAACAAAACTCTTTTTCATTTTATCATGTTTTTGGTTTTTTCAAATTTCTAATGTTTTTGGATTTTCTGAAATTCTTACTCCCCCTAAAATTAAAAATCATTTAAAGGAAATTTGAAAATAAACTGTACAAGTAATGTAACACCCCAGCCCGGAATGGGCTGACGTGTCACTATTACGGAGTCAGATCAAAAACATAATTCCATTTATACTTAAATGTATTACAAGACTTTACAACTTAATGAAGGATATCTAATCCATTACAATTATTTCTAACGTCTTTTCCAAACACTCGAGCACTCTTCCATATTCCGTCCCAGATTGTCTTGATAACCTGACGTAAAGAAGAAAACACAAAAAACGTACGTCTGAGCAAAATTTGGAAAGTTTTGCCCAGTGTGCGGATAGAGGAAAACAAAAGCTTATTTTATTTGATATCCGGATGGAACTTTATGATGCAAGTAACGTAATTTCATAATCATATCATACGGATGTACCCATGAGCAAACTTAAAACGTGACAATACACAGGTAGCTACTCCTGCATAATTATCACATGAAATGGCGAGTTGGCATACCCGTTATCCATCTCCTTAAAACTTAAATCCTAGGATCGATCCATACGCCTCCTAATAGCTTATATGTACCACACTTGTACTTAAGAGACGCCGTGAACTGATCTCTCCGTCACGGGTGGAGCACATGATGTTGATGCCACAACAACATGCTCGTTGGACACTCCACGAGAAGCGATACTCAGGGTAACAGAGTACAAATGGACTTATTCACATAACTTATAAAACTTATTTTCATAACAAAACGTAACATATATTGGAACATGCGATAATGAGTACAACTTAACATATCGCATGACATGAAAGCGAAATCAAATGTTATGATTAGAATAGGAATCTAACGGACTGTCAAATGAATCGATAATCAAAGACGTGAGGAGTTTTTAAAAAGACATAGTAATTTAATGGTATTATAACAATTTGACTTGAGTAACATAATACTTGTATATAATATTAAACTTGTAGTTTATTTACTTATAACTTGTAAGCCTTAAGATATTTAACTTGTAACTTGTAAACAATAATTTGATTGAAAATACGAATCTTTGGCGAGATTGAAAATCTAAGAGTGGAACTAGTCACCAAGGTATGGATATCAATCCTATCTTGACAATTTCGTCCCCAAAATGTGGTTTATTAAGCGAAACAAGATAAAACCTTGACTCGTTAATAAGGAACCACTAGAGTATGAAATGAAACTCGTATACATGTAAGTTTGTTGATTTGTAAATTCATAAACAAATAACTCACAAACATGTATATTTGTAAATACGAAAAGAATATTTTTCATAAACCATTTTCTAAATAACTGATGTAAAACAAAACCTTTTTCAAAACGTTTGTAACTTCCAGCACATATTTCATAACTTAATCTTAATACGGAATTTAAAATCAGGAATGATATACTTGTATCCAAACGACATAAATCGAAAGAAAGGATTCTATCCGTACCTAACTGACATAAATTGAAAGAAAGGATTCTATACGTACCTAACCGACATAAATCGAAAGAAAGGATTCTATCCGTACCTAACTGACATAAATTGAAAGAAAGGATTCTATATGTACCTAACTGACATAAATCGAAAGAAAGGATTCTATCCGTACGGAATTTATAACTTATTTCATAACTTAATCTTAATACGGAATTTAAAATCAGGAATGATATACTTATATCCAAATGACGTAAATCGAAAGAAAGGAGTCTATCCGTACCTTAAAATTTTCCAAGTGATGCTACCTTGTTTTCAATTGTAGATTTATACGGGCAGAGTTTAGCCTACTGATTATCCTCTTAACCTAATTTGCACACAAACTAGGTAATTAACTAATACAGCTTTTACGATAACTCACGAGATCAAACCTTCACAACAAATGACAAAGTGCGATACTTAAACATCCAGCGGATTCACAACGAATGACAGAGTATAGTCCGATTTCGAACAGCACTCAAACATTCAAGTCGAAATCACGATGAATGACAAAGTATAAACCCAATTTGAGCAGCACTTAAACATCTATCGGATAGTTTTAAGCGATCGGACATTGAATCGTATCAGTGATTGAGTTAATACCCTGTTCTGCAGCACCCCGCTATACTAATTAGTGTTTTTGGTAGTAATCGGACGATAACTCAGCGTAATTTTGGAGTTTGATCGTCGTTTTTGTGCCCAGAATCGATTGCCAAAGTCCTCTATTTATACCCAAAAATTGACATCCCTTGCGCACCGTAACAAACATACCTTACGGTCCGTAACGACCCTTGCGCACCGTAACACTAATAACCTTACGGTCCGTAAGGGACACCTAAACACTATAGGTTTGCCACGTTTAGGACTAGCCTAGCTGAGTCGACATTTTCTTAAAATTCTAAACTGACAACGAATTATTTAGATAATCGTTAATAGAAAATACCCCCCCCCCCTGAGTTTTAGGGGTCCTAATCCTGATTCTGATTGTTCTGGAAATCTTAGGGCTTGTGCAGAATCACTTGGGTGTCTTAATTAGGGTTTCCTATTGGACTATAATTCATAAGAAATAATAATTTTTTTAATGAGGGTTGTTATATTTTTGTTTTAAATTTTTCGGGTGTTACAAGTAAAATGACAACTGATATCGAATCACTTCAAATCGCCATCCACTTGGCATAAACAATCAGAACCCCCCTTACAACAAACTATTTTCCCATTATGATTTCAAAACACTTAAGTTTGTTTTAATCAAATGGTTTTTCCGGAAAATTAGTTTTGTTGATTTTATAAAACCACTTGTAGGTTAGGGGATCAATTCATCACCTTGTTCTTTCATCTTCAACCTTTTGAAAAATATAATAGATTTAAATTCAATCAACAAAAACCTCTTGTAGAAAATCAAGTACAAATTAATGCCCCTGATTTACCACTTGTAAGTTAAAACCCTTCTCCAACCACTTGAAGGTATTCACAAACACACAAAATTCAAGAAATATGCCGATACCTGCTTCACACTTACCAACCTGGAAGCTCCGGCAAGTCATACTTTTTACATATGAAAAACAGACATCCAAGCTTCACCAAACTTGGATGTTACCTCCTCATCTTCACTCGGGGTGTAAGTTGCTTTCTTTGATTCATAAAAATCTTTAACCCCTTTTACCTTTCCATCGACCATCTTTCCAAAAATCTTTCTCACATTTCCATTAAAAACCTTTTCGACATCAAAATCTTTCTTTTCAGAATAAAATTGATTCGAAATCTCGACTTTACCAACTTTTTGTTTAAAATTTTTCAGCCCTCAATAGTGGAAAATTTACATCATCCATTGGCGGAACTGAAGTTTCAATTTTTAGCTCAACTTGTGGCTCCTCTGACTTTGTGGAATCAAATTCATCGCCAGATTTCACATCAAATTTCTTAACAACCCACTTTTGGTTGTCAAGATTCACTCTTCTCTTGTAAAATCTTTTCGATCATTCACCAACTTCATATGTTGAATTTTTAAACACTTTGAACTTTTCAGTTGGTGATTCAGTTTTATCAACAATCTTTTCTTTGAGTTTAGAAACAACTTCCTGTTTGATGATGGTTGCTTTAGGACAGTTCCAAGCAATATGACCAACTTCTTGACATCTGTAACAGGTTCTTGTCTCCTTTCTCTGATAAGCTCCGTTCTTCTCAAACTTTTATCTCTTAGCAAAGAATTCTTTATTTGTTTGCTTCCAGAATGAGCTCTTTTGTTCTTCTTTCGAACTTGTCCCTGAAACAAATACAGTTTTTGGCTTATCATTTTTATAATTTTTATGATTTTCAGGTGGAATAAAACCCAACCCCTTCTTTTTGTAATTACCATTATGGTTTGGTCTCTTTTGAAAACCAGAACCAGAATTGTAACCCTTTTTCTTGTTTAATCTTTGTTGATCTCTTGAGGTGTAAGGTTTAGGTTTTTCAGAAAAATTTACATCTTTTATTTCAGAAATATTAATTTCTGTTAGTTTGAAAATCTTTTTAATCATTTATGGTTTAACACCTTTTATTGGAAATTCCTCATCAGAATATAATTTGTCTGAATTAATCAAAGTATATGCCACTTTGATTGGTTCGTCATTCAAATTAGATTTTGATAACAGGAATTCTTTATTGTAAACCCGTTTGACTGACGACTTTTGATTGTCACTGATGAACTCAAACTTTTGGACTCCAACTTTGACTCTGACTCCTCATCCTTATCCAACACCTGATCGACCACTTTCTTTATTAACTCAGACTCATGATCAGTGTCAGACGATGTGAACGTGACGTCAATGTTTTCTGGTAAATCATCAGTTATTTCAGACTTTAACTTTATATTGACTGCCTTTTTGACTTGCTCCTCATTTGGTTTTCTTGGAGAATAACCTTCCCAAATCGGAGGCGGACACTTGTTATAATTTGCACTTTATTTCTTACCAGAATCCTTCTCTTCAGGCTTCTTGTCTTGAAATGCTTCAAAACCTGCAACAGTTGGATAAATTCTATCGATTAGATAATCAGAACTAGAATAACTTTGCAGTAAACGTCTGATTCTTTCATTTTCAATCTTTTCAGTTTCCAACTCTTGCTTCAGCTTTGCACATTCTTCAATGTAATGATTAATAGCCTTCTGCTTTGTCATCATCACAGCATTCATCATAGTCAACGCATCTTCTCTTTCAGAATTTGTCTTTTGCAGACCAGTTACCGTTCTATTCAACACATCATACGATTCTTTCACATAGTTAAGATTGAACAATAATTGTTCTTTCATCTTATCTTGCTCTCTCAACTTTTCATCTTTCTCCTCACACTGCTTGCATGACTCCAAACACTTTAAACAAGGTTTTGTAACTTCAACAATCTTTTCCACTTCGATAATCTTTTCAACTTCGACTATCTTCTCAATTTCAACCACTTTCTCATCTTCAACTACCCTTTCAGCAACTTCAACTTCCTTTACAGCAAACTCAACTCCTTCATTCTGTTCAGACTTCTCATCCTGTGCAACAATCTCGCTTTTTACTTGTTTCTTTTCTTTTGCTGCTTGTTTCTCCTTCAGCTTCTTCACTTTATCTGCAAAATAAAATTGAAAACTTTCAGGAGATAAATGAGTTTTTGCAATATTAATATGCATTTCTTCCTCATCATCACTGTCATCATTTGATAGTTGATCAAACACTTGTGTCTGTTCTGAACTATCATCTGAAGAAACAAACTCTTCATCTTGACTTTTCTCATCACTGGCAAACGCTTTCATCCATTCCGTCATCAAATCTAGCTCTTGAACTATTTGTGCAATGAGAGCTGCTACTTTTGAATCAGGTGGAATATATTTATCCCAACTGAAACCTTCTGCTACTTTTTCATCATCTTGATCAATTATGCCATAATAAGCTTTCTTATTTGCATCTTCGATCATTTTAGCATGTGCAGTTTGTGGTTCTTTTTGTTGATAAGGCTGATGAGCAATTTGTTGACATATTGCTTTTCGATAATAATCATTTCCACCAAACGGATTCTTTGCTCCACTTGCTTCTCGATTGGTACATTCCCTCTTGAAATGACCTTTCTCCCTGCATCGAAAACAAGTAACTTTAGATTTATCAAAACCCAAAGTAGAAACTTTTGCATCCAAGAAATCATCTCTTCCTGTAATCATTTTAAACTTTTCAGCTCTCCTCAACACACTCGCTAAACACCACTTTATATCCATCAGCTCCATTTCTTCAGCATCTATCTGATCATAATCCTCTTTCGTCAACATAGGATTTCCGATCCTTCCTGTAACCAATCCTTCATATGATTCCAATACTGTAACAAGTAAAGCTGTAACATCCCTATTTTTAATAATAATTATAGGTTTGGTTAAATTTATTAACCACTAGTAACTAGTAACTAGTTTATTTTATTATAAATATTCAACCCAAAAAGTTTTTAACACTATTTTATATATAGTTGGTCGAAATATTATATTAATTGGCTTGTATATGGGTAACCTTTCTAATAAAAGTATATAAAAACTTTTATTATTAGATGGGTAGATTACGAGTAAGTTAAAAGTTAGAAATATGAAGTTCCTGGACGGGCCTAGGAACCATATAATACATTGTATTTTGAACCTACTCTATTTTTAATGAAACTTAGACCCAAATGTAGACAAAAATATTCTCGTTCTAATGACATATTTATTATTTTATAAAACGTTATATTTTAAAAAGTTATACACGCCAAATAACTGAAACAGTTAAATTAATTATAATATATAAATAATAACAATAATAAAACTAACACTTACGAAATAAAATAATAAAATATTAATTAAAGTTAACAATTTAAAACTTCCGTTGAAATATTATCGAAGCCATAATCAAAACAATTATAATAAAATAATATGAACATTTGAATCGAGAATTTGAGGTATAGAAAAATAGAAAAGAATAAAATAAATAATAAAACTCAAATAGCAACATTAAAGGAAAAGGGGACATGTATGCATATTAGAATATATACGTGGAAGTAAATTATGAATAAGAGATAAGAAGAAAAGATGCTAAACTTAGGTAGAAAGCAATCAACATACAGTATAAATAGGAAGGGCAGTTCAACATTTCATTTGCTATTCTTTCCTTTCTTTCTCTTTCGCCACTTTAGGCTATTCATATATTCTTTTTATAATAATAATAATAATAATAAGGCCCTGCCCCGTTTTAAGTGTTGTAACTCCAGATCACCGCTACCCTTTTCGATTGATCTGAGCCCATAGCGCATGTCAGGGCTCTGCCCGACTAAGTTCGTTGGGGTTCTGTCTCGGAACATCGGGATAAGGTTGAATTAGGGATACTATACTTAACACAATTACAAATATATATTTTTATTACTACCAAACACACACTAGCTCGAATTCTGCTACGATACCGGGTATTAACTCGATCGCTATTACGATTCATTGTCCGATCGATCAATGTACTCAATGGATGTTTAAGTGCTGCCCACATTAGGGTGATGCTTTGTCATTAATCGTTAATTCGATGGATGTTTAAGCATAGCACTTTGTCATTCGTTGTGAGGGTTGATCTCGTGAGTTATCGTAATTGTTGTATTAAGTTACCTACCTAGTTCGTGTGCACTAGGTTACAAGGCTAAATCAATAGGCTAAGCTCTGCCTGTATAAATCTGCAATATATCAAGGATTATCTGTAGACTAAACTTTGGCCGTATGAATCTGCATAATTATAAGTGAGTCATTCTCTTTTTATCAAATTACTTTACAAAAGCATGTTATTTTCAAAGGTTATAATTACAGGGATTAAGTCTATGTAATCTGAAATTACTACCAGTATGTGGGGGGATGTGCACATAGCTACTAATTATTTATCACTTGTGGGTGAACGGACCCAGCAAGTGATATGTCCACAGTCACAAGTCCGGTCAAGTGACAACTGGGTCAGTTAATTCAAAAGATAGAAACATTGTAATCGCTTTTAATACTGTAAATTATAACAAACGTGTCGTTTTAACAAAATGAATGAACTCACTCAGTATTTCCCGCTGACAAAACCTTTTAAAAATACTTTTCAGGTAATTACAGTAGATTGGAGTAAGAGTTGGATCCGGCACTGAAATGGCTTCAAGAAGTGGCTTATTTTATTAATTAAACCAAATTAAGAAATATTGTTTTATGTAAATCAAATTTATCTTTATTTAAAGCTACCATTGTAAAACATGGGTTTATCCCATCTATTTAATAAATAAAATCCGGTGTTTTCTAAACTCTGATATTTTTCCTAACTCACGGTCCTGATGAAATTTCCGCTGCAACGTTTTTAAAATAATCACCGGTACCACTGGGCTGTTCACGGCTCCCGATTCCGTCCAGGGTGGGTCGGGGGTCGTGACAAAAGCCATATGACTTTTAACAACTTCTTCAAAAAAAATTTGACCATTCTGAAGATGCAACGTGATGTTGCAATTTAAGACATGACCATTGTTGCTGTTTGAGCTTTGAAATTGATTACTTGAGCTTGAAGCTTTCGGATTAACATTCGGATATGAGGAAAATCCACTGCTGCTGCTGTTTGAGCTTTGATTGATTGATTCAGATGAATTTTCGACACTAAAAGTAGTTTGAATTTTTGGACTTGTTTCGACATTCTGAACATTCCCTTTGAAGTACATTTTCACATCTTGTTGTGGACTTGGATTGTTCATTCTTGCAATCTTTTGTTGTTCAAGATCTTGTCCTTCAATCTTCTCAATGAACTGGGAAATCGTCAATCCATCATATTCTCCAGTATTCTTCAATATCATCAAAAATGTACCCCATTCTTTCTGAGGTAAAGCATCAGCTAATTTGTCTACCCATTCCTCACGATCTTTATTGATATTTAATAATGACATAGACCGTACTAAGTGACAATATCTTTCAATCAATTTCTTTATATCTTCTCCTGGCAAACTTGTAAATAGATCAAATTCTTTCTTTAGCAATGATTTTTTACTCTTGATCATCTTCTCACTTCCCTCAAACTTAACTCTAAGTGCTTCCCAGATTGAACGTGAAGTCTTATCATGTTGAAGCAATACGAATATGTCTTCTTTAATAGCTTGCTGGAGTAAACTGATCATCATCTTTTCTGCTTTGTACATGTCTCGTTCTTTATCATTAAATTCAAAAATCTTTTTCTCAACTCCCAAATCTGTACGTGGTAGTACATACTTTTTTCTCAACACACTCCCAAGACCTCAAATGATTTGCTTGAACCCAGTTTTCAAACCGATCTTTCCAACCATAGTATTCTTCAATGCCCATGAGTTTCGGGGGTTTTTGCATTGTTCCGGTTTCATTTTCCATGTTCATGCTTTGAGCAATGGCAGCTGGAGTACTCGGGCCAGTAGCAAATGCGTTATAGAATTCCTCTTCCATGATTCAGTAAACTTTTTCACAAAACAGTCACTTTCAAACGAAATAACAACTCAAGCGAAATTACACTTTCAAGCGAAATCACCTGCAAGACAACTTCAAACGAAATTCCAACTCAAACGAAATTAGAATTTTCAAACGAAAAAGGTAATTTCGTGTGAAATTACCAAACGAAATTAGGTTTCAAGCGAAAACAACTAATTTCGTACGAAATATTCAAATGAAATACTAATTTTGTATGAAATACTCAGGCGAAATTCCAAATTGGTGCGAAATAACGCTTATTTCGTGCGAAATACTGCTGATGTCATCATCTCGAGCTGTTTTTGTTAAAATTGACCAAGTTTTAAGCCGTTTTAATATCTGAAACTTTCTAGGGTTTGTTAAAACACTATTGCGCGTATAATGTGTGAAATTCAAGTCATTTTAACCGTGAAAACAAATTTAATTTTGAAAATAAGGTGTAGAAAACAGAATTTTAAGCTGAATTGGTAAGAACTCCTCCTCCTGAGCTCTGATACCACATGTAGGATCATTTTTTGACCCGAACGAGTCGTTCAGAAGAGTTTTTCTCAATACAAAAGGCGGAAACAGACGTATCAAGTTCAATTCAGCTAGATATACACTTTAAACTGTCTATTGATTGATTTGACAAAGATTTTCAGCGAGTAGACACTTCGGCAGCACTTCGGCTCTCAAACCGGAATCTAATTTCGTTACAAATGACACAGACCAGGCAACTATATATAGGCAGGGTAATTTCGCATGAACGGTTCAAGCGAAATCACAATTTCACACGAAATAGTAATTTCGTGCGAAATTACCAAACGAAATTACATAGTGTAATTTCGTGCGAAATTAACTTCAAACCTATTTTTGACATTTTCCTTGTACTACATGCCCTGATCTATTCATACTCATACAAGACTCGATACAAGACGAAGTCGACAGACGCATGCACCAACAAATTATATTTAAAAAACTAATGGGTATACTCGGTACACGATAGATATGGTGATTGCGGAGATAATTATTGAAAAGAAAATACAGTGGTCAAACATGTTATTCAAGAAGCAAATAAGCAGCCATTTGAGTGATAAAATATATATTATATTTAAAAAGCCCGTAATAAATATAATTTTATATATAAAGTAATATTGAAATTATATACAATTTGTTTAAAATTATGTAATAAAATAGATATAATAATTTTTTAATAATGAAAATAAAAATAAATAATGAGTTAATTGTCATTTTAGTCCATGTGGTTTGGGCCATTTTGTCAGTTTAGTCCAAATGTTTCATTTTTCACCTGTGGGTCCAAAAAGGTTTCATTGTTGCCATTTTAATCAATTGCGTTAACTACATCCATTATTTCTGTTAACCAGAAGGGCAATTCGGTCATTTTATATGGCCGAATTGCCTTTCTAGTTAACAGAATTACATATAACATGACCGAATTGCCCTTCTGGTTAACAGAAAAAATGGATGAAGTTAACCCAGTGGACTAAAATGTCAATGGTGAAACCTTTTTGGATCCACAGGAGAAAAATGAAACATTTGGACTAAATTGGCAAAATGGGCCAAATCACAGGGCCTAAAATGGCATTTAAATAATATACTAATACAAAGTTTGATTTTAGTGATAAATAATTTGGTTATTTAAAAATAACTTAAATTAACAATTTAAATTTAAGAATAATATTTTATTAGAAAAATAGAAGTATTCTATTCGACATTTAAAGTAGAATAAGATTTAATATTAATTTTTGTCTATTTGGTAATCGAAAAGAATAAGAGTAAATTTGTATATTACAAATAAAAAGTACGTGTTTGTCATATGATATAGAAAATCAAATATATAATATTATAAATGAGAAGTATAGATTAAATTTAAATTAAATAATAATTATCTATAGTTAAGTAGAAGATATTAAACAAAATAGTATTTAGTAGAAGAGTTAACTATAATTATTTAGAAGAGATTAAATTAAATAATAATTATCCATAAGATATTAAACGAAATAATATTTCGTAGGAGGGTTATCTGTAATTAATAAGAAATTATTAAACTTAAATAATAATTATCTATAAGACATGGCCTAATATGATGACAAGTATCCTAAATTTGCTTTCTTTTATTATATAGTATAGATTAGTTTAATTTAGATTATCTTTTTATTTATTTTAAACAACCAAACTAAACATGTAATACTAATCTAATCCTCCCCAAATATATAATACCTTGCTTACCATAGTCATTGATGATAATACAGGCCAGTTATACCGGTATTATCATTTCCAGATGTAAATCTGGTATGAAACACCCCGGTAAATAAGTGAAACGGCATAAGGTTTGTACCGGCGGTAAAATCTGGTATACCGGTTTGAAACGTAATATCGGTACCGGCCCAAGGTTATTTTAGTTTGAGTTGTTACTTATTTTAATTATATATGTTACTTATCTTACGTAAATTTTATATATTATAATTATTCGTAACTAAAACTTCTTATTTATTATTATATGAAACGAAAATAGTTATCCTCTAGTTGATGAGGATAGCGATAATAGTGAATTTTATATTTTATGCGATCATGAACTTGATGACTCAAATAGCTTAAATATATTGTACACTTTCATTTAAAATTAAAAGAACTTGTTGGAAAATTTAATGATTTTCAATTATATTTTGATTGTTTTTTTTTTATTATGGATTAGCTTTTGGATTATTTTTTAATATGTAATTATGCATTTTTGGATTAACTTTTGAGTTGATGTTGTAACTTATGAAATTATAGAGTTAACTAGTCAACCCTGTTGAACCGCTCGGTACAACCTGGTTCAACCGGTTGAACCATTTTTAGCCTAATCCGGTTTAATATAAAAACCGGTTTTTAAACATTGGTGTATGGGTGTTGGTAGGCGAAGGTAAAGAGAAGATGGTCTCATGAAAGGTAAGGTAACACATCAAGAGATGTAAGTGCAAATGTGTGACGGTCATAGCTAAAAGAAAATCATATGATGATTAAAATCATATCCAAGGAAGATAGAAGGAATGGATTTTGGAGATACTTAAATTAAAGAAAAAAAATACGTTTGCTTTTATGGTGAAATTTTTATGAAAAAATAATATCGTATAAAGAAGTTATTAATGTTTAAAAAAGGAATATTGGATTTAAATAACCGCAACTTTCACCAATTGGCCGATATCACTTCCAACTTTCGATTTGTACACCAGCACTGTCAGCTGCCACATCATAAAAAATGACATGTCAGCTGCCACCTCAGCCGTCACGTAATCAAAAATGCCATGTCAGCTGCCACGTCATTCCACGTCAGCAAAAGGGCCACATCAGATGCCACATCAACAAAAACTAACTGGGTTAGGGTTCAGTTAGTTAGGAAGTGTTATCGGCCAATATGTTGAAAGTTGGGAGTGCTTGTGTAAAAATCGAAAGTTGTGAGTGTTATTAGCCAATTGGTGGAAGTTGAGGTTAATTAAATCCAATATCCCTTAAAAAATGGGGGTGGAATATTCATAGCCTACATATGTGTAGGTTATATAAAAACTAAATTTTTTTCATATTATGTAGCCTACATTTGTTTTTAGGGAGAGGTTAGAAGTAGCTAGTATATCAGATAAGATAAAGGAGGGAAGATTGAGGTGGTTTGGGCATGTGAAGAGGAGGCAGACGATAGAGCCCGTTAGAGTGGTTGAAACTCTCGAGGTGGAAGGGAGGAGGAGTAGAGGCAGACCCAAAATTACTTGGGATGAGCGGATTAGGCAGGATTTGCAAAAATTGCACCTCTCTGAGAACATG
Organism: Helianthus tuberosus; assembly: GCA_030545235.1. NCBI lineage: Eukaryota > Viridiplantae > Streptophyta > Magnoliopsida > Asterales > Asteraceae > Helianthus > Helianthus tuberosus. The sequence continues at coordinate 7,501,804 of CM060452.1, forward strand.
GTCCATGATAGGAACTCGTGGAGACATAGGATTAAGGTTAAGGATTTCTAGGAGAGGGTACAATTGTGTTTTTAGGTTTAGGGTATGGTCGTAGATATGTATCTATTTGTATAGGCTGTTTGTGTTATATTTTTCTTGTTTACCATGCAATCTTTCACCACTCATGTTATATTAGTAGCTTCATTCACACACACATACACCTCATGTTCTATTTATTTCTTTCCTGGGTGTTTTGGAGCCGAGGGTCTCACTGGAAGCAGCCTCTCTATCCCTAGAGGTAGAGGTAAGGTGTGCCTACATCCCACCCTCCCCAGACCCTACCAATAGCTTTGCTATTTGTGGGATTTTACTGGGTATGATTGATTGATTGATTGATTTTTTTGATTTCAAGTATAAGAAACAATAAATCTTACATTTGTAACATTTTTATTTAAAGTTTTTAGGATTGAAAAAATGGGTGATTAATTTTTAACTCCAGTGAGTTTTCTTCCTATACTTCACCTGTATGTATATATACATATATATATACATATAGAAAAAGTATATCGTACATTACGGCTTAACGTACTTCACGTACAACAACGTGCGTGATTTGTTCTATAACATGCGTGATTAATGTTTTAAATATGCGTGATTATTGTGTTTCAACATGCGTGATTTTGGATTTTTGAGTTATAACGTGCGTGATTTTAAAATGAACGTGCGTAATTACCTGTCGTACGTGATGTACGTTAAGCCACAATGTACGTTAACCTTCCTCTATACACACACACACACACACACACACACACATATATATATATATATGTTCTAGAGTGAACACTAGCGTATTTATGAACTGAGTGACAAATCCTGACCATTGATTTACAGCATCAAATCGTAAATTACACTAGTGTATTTTCATAATCAAATCTTGGCCATTAATTTACACTTGTGTATTGATAATCAAGGGATATGATTAGTTTACTAGTGTTCACAAACAAGGGGGTTCACTAATGAACCTAACCCTATATATCCATACAATTTTAGAATAAGCATGTAACACCCCGTGTTTTCACAAGTGAAAGTCAAAGTCAAGGTCAAAGTCAACGACCGATTTCGCGCAACTTGACTCGTAGAAACTTCTTGTTTTTAATTATATTATGTGGAGTAAGTGTTGTTAATTGCAATAATCGACGTGTGGTAATCGTTATTCAATCGACCTACGACTGTGAATGATAGGAAATAACAATGCGATAAAGTTAACTAACCAATAATCAAGCTATGCTCATCAAATCGACTTCTAACCGCAACTCGAGCTATAAATTTTACTTGTTATTATACGTGTGTGTGTGCCTTACGTGTTACCTGTGCGTGTTTATTTATGTTATGTTGTGATAAGCAAGCGAACTCAATCGAAACTCGAAACCTAACTCGAAATGCAATCGAATTCGAATCGTGAAACGAGCTCTAGTAATGGTGGAAAATAGATTATGCGAGACATGAGTGTTAGGACTGAGAGTAATTGACTAGGAGAATCTACCGTATCGCATCGATCGCAATCGAAATCGAATCAGCAAAGATCAGCGCGTTAAACACCCTAACCAAGGGCCATCCGATCGAATAGCCATTCGATCGGATAGCCACTTGGCAAAGGATGACAGGTGCCATCTGATCGAATCGCCATTCGCCCGAACGGTCACCCAGGCGATGTGCCATCCGACCGAACAGCCCTTTTCCTCTTTTGGCATCCTATAAATACCCCTGTTGTAAAACCCTAAATCGTACTTGACTAAAGTCGCAGCGGAAACACGTACCATAAAATTTCTTTCCTTATAATTACCTTGTCTTACTTAAAACTTCATTTTAACACAAATTTTTCACATGAAGTCATCAATCGACTCATTTACAATTAAATACATGACATGGGTTTTCTAAATTTCAACACCAACGTTCCCGTACAATCTGTCTTGTGACTCGATCCTCGATCTCTAATCCTTGAAGATCCTCATGACTCGTAATACCTGCGCTCACCATAATAAAATTTCTAGCATTAGTACGCATTATAACATACAAGATCTATTCACGTTCTCTTTTCGTTCCGTTAACTCTTTACATCCCGGCTTTCCATCAAATCATAAAATCCGTGGTGAGACTTCGTTGCTATACCTGCATTACACCTAAATCTCCATGTACACGCATAACAACGTAAAACTTAATCATACTAAATGGCTTACATACATACCTAAACTTCATACATATTATCTCCATATATACATACGTACACACATGCATACATACCTACTTGCATACATGCTCACACACATACATGCCAACCTACATGCATACTTACATGTAAACACATCTACATCATTATATACGTATCTACATGTACACATACCTACATCATTACGTACATTCATGACATTATCCATATATACATACATACACCCCTACTTGCATCATACCAAACTCATACATGCCTACTCTCATACATACCATCGTATATCCACGTACTTGCTCGCATACTTATAAACATACATACATACCTATCTACATATGTGCATACACTTAAGCTTATAAAAACTTAAGCTAAATTAGTCATACGCAACTTAAAACGCGTTTAAACGGGTTCGCAGTGCATTAACGGTTAAAATAAGCGATTTTCGCGAAACTGACACACGCTCGCGTAGCGCCATTGCCAGTCGCGCTACGCCACTGCTTGTTTTCGACAGAATGTTGTTGCTGCTGATCTGCAGATTTCCAGCACGTTCGGATTTTACGGAAACGGCCATAACTTCTTCATTATTGGTCCGTTTTACCCGATTCTTTTTCCTACGCGTCCGTAATTTAATTCTCCATCTTATGGAGTTAAGATCCAACATCCGGATTAACAAAATCCCAGACTTTTAAGTCTTCGGATTACTACCCTTTTTACCAAGAATTGACTCGTTCATAATTTTATCACATAACTTATTTGTTTGACCTTAACTTCATATGAATTGATAATATCAAGGTCATTTGTCATAAAAGATTCATTCCCGGATACTTTACATCTTATTTCACCCGTTTGCGCTCATAAGCTTATTTTGACCCGTTAAGGGTAATTGCGCATTAAAACGTTTCTGACTCACAAAACCATACTCCTCTCTTTCATACTTGACCAAAACATTACACTAATCGAATAACTTGTTTCTAAACTACTTTTAAGATCGTTTACCCAAAATACCCATCAAGGGCATTTTGGTCAACTTTAATCCCATCATTTACGACGAAAGACTACGTCACATATTTAACCTCCAACATAATGTTTAGTTAATTAAAACACCATATTACTTAATCGAACTAAGAAGTGATTACAGAAATCACTTACCTTATGCGTCCGTGCTCGTATCCGATTCCTTGCCTCTTCTTGACCCGTTAACACCTCATGCTTGAGTCCGTCTCGACGTGATTCCTATACTTTCATTTCATCGAAATCACGCTCTTATTAGCATACATCATTTGTACATGTAACAATCATATCACTCGCATAATTCACACTTAACTTTCCTTAGTCATTTCTAACAAGCATTAAAACATATAATCAACTTCATATCCTTTCCAACACACGTAATTCATCATGTACTTACAAATAATGCATATTAACATAACATGTACCAAACGACTTCCTATAATCCTACCTTTACGGTAACGAGTCAAATCATGTTTCTTATACTTAGTTGACTTTCAAGAGTCAACTATCAACCATATTCCACTATCGACTTATCATCATATACTCGTAACATCATAATCGACTATACGGACGACACTTTATACATTTTATCATACGCTTGATGTGCGTACCACCTTTTAAGCATAACTTACAACTAATTCATACATAAATCTTCTAAACTCATACATAACCCATCAAAACCTACTACTAATCATCATGTATCATCCCAAATGAACATTAAACATAACATCATCATATTCCTCCTAATTCATCTAACAATAATTCATCATACCCACATAATACATCAATCTTTCAACAAGACTTGAACATAGGTGGTGTTTCTAGTAATCATCTTCACCATAACTAACGGGTTTCACCTCTAATCATCAAATTAACGCAAACCATACATAACCCATGTTCTATACGATGATTCTAACCCTTGTACATGATTAATTTCATATTAATTCACGGATTTGAACATAACCCACTTCACACATGATCACCAATCTTAGATTTAAGACATACCTTATGATCCCCTCGTGAATGTGATCCTTAATCCGTGTTTCTTCTTGAATTTGAGCTTCGATTCACCCTTTAATTTGGTGATTTAGTGGAACTAGGGTTTGGAGCTCTTGAGAGCTCCTGAAGCTTCAAGAACACGCACGTATGTGTGCGTTTGTGTGTGTATAGACCTTTTAATTAGTAGTCAACTTTCATCTGTTCCACTTTAGCCCCTCGGGTTTGCCTTTAAAACATAACTGACACTACCTTCATCATTTAATACTTTTGGCCATACCCTTAACTAGGTTAAATAGCCTAGTTATTTATTCCATGACGTGTCATATAGGAACACACTACAAATATTAACATTCGGATTTTGGGGCGTTACACCTGTCATTGTCATCTTTTCCACTTTTGGAAATCCCTGTTCGACCAGCACGCTCAACTCAACCTTTTCCCAGATTTCTCTCGATTTCGGTAAGATCTCGTCCTAAATCTTGTACTTTCTTGATCTACACGCACTCCTACACCTTTCTATCTTTTAAATCTTAATTTTTTACCGTGAAATCACTAGATTTCGGGTGTTCTAAGGTGACGTCATCATGTGTTCTTCAAGAACTTCATGTGTTGACCTCAACCCACTAAGAACAACTTAGATCTAACCGATTTCCACAAAGATCTTGTAAAGATCTCGACACAAGTGTGGTGAAAAAGGATTGAAAGAGGGTTTTAACTTTCTTTCGACTCTTTTTACACTTAAAACACTCAAAATCGGTAGAATCAGGTTCTGATCTAGTCTCCTACTCGCCCTTAGTGTCGTACTGGCTCAGATCTAGATTCTATTCACGAGACTACCGACTCCGGGTTAGTCAAGAACAACCGTCTCAAGCCGGTAACCGGCCGGACTAGGGTGATTCCTGGTCAGGTTGGTCAACTGGGTTGAACTAGGGGTTCTGTTGGCTAACACGTTGTCAGAGTGACTCGACATAACGACACACCTTCAAAACGACCAAGTGTAGAACGAACAGAACAATCGAACGAATTGCCAACCGATCGAATTACCATTCGACCGGATAGGTTACCCGAACGAATTGCCACCCGAACGGATTACACTTGGGTCCCACCTTTAAGCAATCTTAATTAAAGTTTGGGTATTGAACGACCCTTTGAAAGGATTACTCTTCGGATCATGAGATACTAAGACTTTAAAAGACTTAACAATTTTCAACATGTTCAATAGCACGAATTGTCATCCAAACGAATTGCCATCCGATCGAATGACACTTATGTAGTGAACTTGTTTTCAATAAGTAATCTCATCAAAAAGCCGCCGTCCGACCGAATGACCATTCGAACGAATTGCCATCCGCACGACTAGTTATCCGATCGACCGACTTGAAAGATAGAGATACTTCGTTATTTCAAAACGCTACAACGAAAACTTCAAAAGTCCAACCACCGTACGCAAACACATCCTTCTCATAGGAAGAAACAATCCACTCGAATCGTCACTCGATCGGATTACCAATCCGATCGAATGACCACCCGAACGGATTGTTGCCCGCACGAATTGTTGTTCGATCGAATTACCATCCGAACGAGCCCCTATTCGACCCTTTCATACTTTATGACTTTTTACGAATCGTTTATCGTTATGCTACCAAATCTATTCAGGCTAACTGTACTCGCTAAGCGCTCCCTTCAATCCATAATCTCTGTGAATATACTCGATCCCTTTTTGCTTTAAGCACTTTTGGGTGCTACATACGTTACGAATATTCAAATTACAATTATCACACTACTCAAACTGTTTGAACGCTAACCGTTAAATGCATGTTATACGTGGCTTATGAATGCTTGTTTGTTATGTTTACACATGGAATGATGTCTACCTGCCTTAGCAACGATAGTACTATAGTTTGGACTCAGCACCCGTTCACACGGGGGTTGTTAAGGATCCTTTACTTGCATGGATTATGGTGGTAATCATGTATTGCGAACTGCCTCGGGCAGTCAACCCGCAGTCATTGGTATCGATGGATCTATGTCGATAACTAACGTGCTTCATTTCACTATGTGTACGTGCTGGTTATGCGTAAACGAATTCGAGCTCTATATGTTATTATCAAACTTATATGCTCACCTTTACATTTTATGTATTGACTTTTATTTTAACGTATGTGACAGGTGCTTAGGACACACACTTGGTAGGAATTTGAAGCTAGAATAAAGCTTTAGAGCCCAACAAATAGTTGTCTGTAGTGGTCAAACTAAGGGTCTCTAGAAGCAGATAAACAATTGCTGTCTATTTGAAATCTGAGTTGTCGGAACAGAATATTTGCCTGGATTTCTGTCTGTAATAATTATTTTGCTGTTTGAGATACGGTATGGGACGTATTATTTAAATTGAATAGTATAGATAATTGTTATGGAAACTTCTGGACAATCTGTTTCGCTCAGTGCCACGCCCTGATGATTCCGCCATCGGTTGGGGTGTGACAGATTGGTATCAGAGCCATAACTATAGGGAATTAGGCAAGACACGACCTAGTCCGGGTCGATGTCTTAGATACCTAGTCTATAGTTAAGAACCAACAGACCGACTCGAGTACATCCAGTAGGGATTACTTACGAGCTTATTCCTCACTGATCTCACTTATGCTACACCATCTCTACACTCGAATTTTCAATTATGAATGGGCAATAAAGTCGAGAATAGGTGTTGTTGATGCAACAAATACAAGACCAACGGTAGTAGCTGGGCTGGTTAGGCAAAAGGGTTGAAGGGTTCAACTTTGCCTAACGCAGGTCGTGGGGTCCCCCCACGTTTGCAAAACGTGGAAGGAGGTTTACTAGTCAGTTTTGGTTATTTGCTGGAGATCCTTCTCTGAATTGTATCCAGATTCGGATGTGGGAGCAAATAGAATGTGTGTGTTGGATGTGAAAGGGAGTGACTTGCACGAGACAAGCACTCAATGTGAATGACCAGAGATTAGAGAATCAGGGCTGGCCAGGAGATGTTTTCTGAAGTAAATGAAGTGTCAATTTATAAGAGAAGACATCTCCCGAAGTAGAATGTATTAGACTAGTAACCTTGCTTGCAGTGGAGGGTTTGCCCTTTCGGGGGTTGAAGCTTTTTGACCCCTGGATAATAGCGTGCATTGTGCAGACCTGCTTTGCTTTTGCGGCTGTGGGTTGGTGAAGCGATCTCCGAATGTGACTGGCCACTGTTTGCTTTTCCCATCCCACAGCTTTTCAACCATTGAACCGTTTAACCATTTGAGCGTTTACATATTTAGTCATTTTATTTAGTCTTTGGACTACCCCCGTCATCAGCCCCCCAAGTCAGAGGTTTTTGGGTGATGAGCTCAAAGACTTCTGACTTTTATGTGCGTATTTTATTGCCTGAAGGTTTCAAGGGGTCGTTGCTTGTAGGCTTGAAAGGTTGTAGGCGGTTAAAATTTGAATTTTAAATTTCTGACCATTGATTTGATTGATGTGTGGCAGTTGATAGGGTGGCGGTTTTGCAGAAGTTACTGTTTGCCATTATTACCCCTATTGTAGGTTTATTTTTGTTTTATATTTGCATATTTATTCATTCTCTTCATAATTCCATCAAGTTTCTCCTGCCATTTCCTTCCTCTTCTAAGGTTAGTTTCGGTTTCCTTTACAACTTGTATTCTTCATTTTCTGTTTTTCGAAAATGGGTGCTCGTAAAGATTTAGCGAAATCTTTTTCCCGTTTAACACAAGAGGAGGTAGATGTATTTTGTATGGAATATGGTATAGATAGAAAGTTTAAACCAACTGCTCCTGCTTGTGATGTTCCTGTTGATAAACCGACCTCTGGTTCGATTGCCCTTTACTGCCGTCATTTTGAGTTTTCGAATCTTCGGTATCCCTTTTCGTTTTTTGTTTTGAACTTGTTGGAATATTATCGGGTTTCTTTTGGGCAAGTTCATCCGAAGGGGATGGCTAGGGTTTTGCATTTTGAGGTTTTGTGCCGTGCCCTTGGATATGATCCTTCCCTGTTACTCTTTCGCCGGTTTTTTCGCTTGGCTAAGAATGGCGATTGGTTTACTTTTGAAACATCCAAAGTCGACTCGTGCCTTATTTCGTCCATGGTTACCACGCTTGGGGCTTGGAAGGATCGATTTTTCTGGGTTTCCGATGCTATTGTCCCATTCAAGATGGTGTGGAGGCGACCGGATGCCGTCCTCAATGATCCGGAGCCCTCCGAGTCTGAATTGAATGATGTTTTTCTCAAAGCCATTCGGGAGTGCCCTTCGAGGGTTCGTCCCTTTCCTGAACATTTACTAGTTCTTTTAGGGGTTAGTAAAATTTGGGGGAATGTTGATCGGGATCCGGTTCTTATGAGGAGTGGCATGGGTATGCACTTTCCTTTTTTGCCCTCTTTATGTTTTTCTTAACTTATGACTTATGTGCTGTTGCTTTTTGCAGTCATGTCTGCTTTGGATTTTATTAAGAGCGACGATACTTCTGATGTTGTATTTGGGGATGCTCCGTCTGTTCCTGGTGAGAATGTTGTGGTTAGAACTGTTGATCAAAGGTTTGAGGGCTCAGGTTATGTTAGTGCTGCCACTGTCAAGGGTTTTTCTAAGTCTAATGCTCCCAAGTCTTCAACCCGCCGATCTTCTCGTTGGTTGTTGAAGGCTGGTCCTCAATCCACTTCTACTGAACCAGTGGACTTGAGTGATGACATTGAAGTTTCGGAAGATCAAGGTGGTGAAGCAGGTGCTGAGAAGGATAAGGAATTGGTTGTTCATGGTAAAAAGGTTTCGGGCAAGAAGGTTGTTGCCATCCCTGTTCAGGAGTCTTCAAGCAGGGACGTTGAAGGGTTGGATCCGGAAGGGATTTATGTGCCTACTTGGTCGGTGAAGAATGATGACAGTTTCAAAGATGCTGCTGTCTGTGAGGATGCTCTGAGTCACATTGCTCCTCCTTCGGTGCACAAGACCATTGCTGGGATGGATGATGACTTGATGTTGTCCCGCATGATTTTGAGTACTTGCAACCTTGCTGCTATGCTTCCTCAAGGCATTGCCCGTTTTCGTCAAAGAATGCAGGAATATGAAGAATTCTCCAAGAAGAGGGATAAAATGAAATCCTCCATGTCTGGGATGAAAAAGGAGATAGCTAGTTTTGCCGAGAAAGAAGCGGCGTGGGACAAGAAGGTTAGTGATTTGAAGAAGATGCATGAGATTGAGATGGGTGATTTGAAAAAGAATTTTGAGGCTAACTTATTGAAGTTGAAGGCTGACCGGGAGACCTTGGCTGTTCAGCAACAGGCTTTTGGTAAGGAGAAAGAGGGGTTGAAGGCTTCAGTTGCTCGTTCTACCGCTGACAATCAGTGGTTAATTGAGCAAGGTTTTCAGCAGGTTGTTACTTATCTTTTACATTCCAAGGAGTTCAATTCTGCCCTTGGCGACATTTATACTAAGCTTCTCAACCTGGGGAAACACCAAGGCCTTATTGCTGGTTACAAGCTTCATGAATCCGGTCATCCTTTGGAGAAGTCACCTCTATTTCGTCCCGAGGCTTCTGACGTTTTTAAAGGCTCTGTTGAGCAAATGGAGAAGCTGACTTATCCTTACATCCATCAAGTGTCTGCTTGTTTTGGTAAGCCTCTTGCTGTGTTACAGGATTTGAAACCGGAGGGCCTAAATGAGAAGGTTTGTGCTGAAATCTTGGGTTCTCTTTCAAGGAAGAGATCCTACTCGAGGGATAGTGATGATTCCCTGTCAAGTCAGCCGGATGTTCCCAAGGATGCAAGCTTGGAGGCTTCAGCAGTGGGTGGTGATGGAGGTGTGAAGACTAAAAAACTGAAGAAGACCAAGAAGGCCAAGGGCGAGGGTTCTGGAGTTTCCAAGCCTGTTGATGCTTGATTCGTAGCTTTCTTAGCACTGAAAACAATTTATGTTTTGTAATGTTAACTTGAACAATATTAGGTTTTTAGGAACCCTTAAGGTTCCTGTTGGTTGTGTTTTAAGGCCTTTGTGGCCGCTGGAACAGTAGTTTAAGCTTACAAGTTATTAGGACTTGCTCTAACTTATGTTTGAAAGTCTTTTGGGACTTTCTTTTATATGATGTTATGTTTTAACTATTTTCCTTGTATTATGGTTTTATGCTTGTGCCTTTTTGGTCAAGGCAGTTTATTTGGCTTTTAACCTTTCAAGCCTTTTGGCTGTCTGTTAATAGGTTGAAGCCTTTAAGGTTTCGAGATATTACCCGGGTGGCTTGAAGCCTTGAAGGCTTCTTAGTTTTGCGTCCTGGCTTGGTTTGTACCTTTGTGATTTTTGTCTGAGGGATTTTGTTCTTTTAGATTTTCCTTGTCTTTTTGTAACTATGTCTTTGTCGAGTTTGTGCTATCCTTATGCTTTTTATACCTAAAAGGGTTCAGTGCTGCAGACACTTAGCCTTGGTATTTTTAACAAGAAGATATAGCACCTATCCTTTTTATTATTTCTTTGTTTTTTAGCCTCTTTGTAGATTATATTTTTAAGGCTTAGGGAACATTTGGTGTAGGCTGCTCACACCCGTCTATGAGACAATTTTATGTTTTCTTAACAAGTCTCATGGAGTTGTATTGATTTAGGAACTCACCCCTTATATAGGCTCGTTCAACCCTTGAACCTATTGAGCGATGTGGCCTGGGAGCTCATCCCCTTACATGGCCCTTGCCATGGAGTTTTTTGCTAGGTTCTCAGCCTGATCTTAGGATAGAAAGACAAGTTTTGATAAAACAACTTCATTCATTTAAGCAATACTTTCTTTTTACAAAAGGTACTCATAATCCTGCTTGAAATACATTTTGATACAAACCAAACTTTCCTGTTTAAACATGGAACCTTTTCAGGGTTTTACCGTTCCAATGTCTTGGAAGCCTTTTGCCTTCTGAGTCAGCCAGCTTGTAGGATCCACCTTTGTGTGCTTCAAGGATGGTGTATGGGCCTTCCCATTTTGGGCCAAGCTTTCCTTGGTTTTCTTTCTTGCTGGCTTCGTTGTTTCTGAGGACCAGGTCCCCTGGCTTGAAACGTTCGTTTTTGACTTTTTTGTTGTAGTAAGCTTCCATCTGTTGTTTGTATTTGGCCTCTTCAATTGCGGCTTGATCTCTTGCTTCCTCTAGGAGTTGTAAATTCAACATAGTCTCTTTTTGGTTTGTTTCGGGATCCTTGTTGACAATTCTTTGGGTTACAACTCCTATCTCGGCAGGGATCACAGCTTCGGATCCAAATACCAAGCTATACGGTGTTTTCTTATGGCTTGTTTTTTCGGTTGTTCTGATTGCCCATAGGACACTAGGCAATTCTTTAAGCCAATTGCTTTCGTATCTTCCCAATCTTGTCTTGATGCCTTCTACTATGCTTCTATTTGTTCTTTCAACCTGACAGTTTGATTGCGGATAAGCCACTGAGCTAAAAACCTGATCGATTTTGTATTCCTTGCACCAAATGCTGAAAGGCTTCTCAGCAAATTGCCTTCCGTTGTCGGTGACAAGTACTCCCGGCAATCTATAACGGAAAATGATGTTCTCCCAAACAAAGTCGATGACTTGCTTTCCTGTGATCTTAGCAAGTGGTTTGACCTCGGGCCACTTACTGAAGTAATCTACTGCCACTAGTAATAATTTTACCCCTCCTTTGCTAGGGGGAAATGGACCAACAATGTCCATTCCCCATTTATGGAAATCCGTGCTGAGGTTATTGGGACTAAGTCGTGCTTGGGACTTTTTGGGATCGGTGCATGGATCTGGCAAGCATCACATTTCTTCAATTCTTCGGCTGTATCGCGATGCATTGAAGGCCAGAAATATTCGAGGTTCATGAGCTTTGCAACTACCGACCTAGCTCCAAAGTGAGCTCCGCATACACCTTCATGAATTTCCTTGATCAAATACTTACTTTGCTCGGGACTGACACATCTTAGCAAGGGAGCAAGGTAACCCTTTTTGTAAAGGGTTTCTCCTTGTAGTATGTATTGCCTTGCCTTGATTTCAACCCTTTTAGCTTCCACTTGATCATTGGGCAATTCACCATTTTTGAGGAACTTTCTTATGGGAGTCATCCAGTTTGGATCTTCTTCGGTAACCACGTCTTGAACCTCCAATTCATTGATGGATGGGGCCTTCAACACTTCTACCAGTACCATCTTGGTGAGGTGGGCAAAAGTGAGAGATGCAAGCTTACTTAAGGCATCGGCCTTTTTGTTTTGAGATCTGGGGATCTGTTTGATGTTACACGCTTGGAAGGTACTCATCAGTTCCTTGGATTTTTCTCTGTATTTTTTCATGTTGGGCTCTTTAGCTATGTAGCTGTCGTTCACTTGGCTTGAGACCAGCAACGAATCCGTGAACACTTCAAGCTTTTCAACCTTCATTTCTTTGGCCAGCCTTAGGCCAGCTATTAGTGCTTCGTATTCAGCCTCATTATTGGTGGTCTGAAAATCAAAACGGAGAGCATATGTGAATTCCAAACCTTTTGGGTTGATCAAAATTAACCCAGCCCCTGACCCTTCAACGCTTGAAGCCCCGTCGGTAAAAAGCTTCCAGGCTTCAGGGTTGGAAGGTTCAGTGGTGGTAGTGTTTACTTCAGTGGCTGTTTGGTTTGGGACTTCCACAATGAAATCAGCCAAGACTTGGGCCTTGATAGCTTTTCTTGGGACATAGGTGATGTTATGTTCACCCAGTTCTATGGCCCATTTGGCTAATCGCCCTGAGTTTTCAGGTTTTTCAAGCACACTCTTAATAGGTTGGTCGGTGACCACTTGTATGGGGTGTGCTTGGAAGTACCTTCGAAGCCTCCTAGCTGTTTGAACTAGGGCTAGGGCAAGTTTTTCAAGGGGAGGATATTTCGTTTCAGTTAATTTTAAAGTTTTGCTGAAAAAATAAACGGGTACCTGGGCCTTGTCTCGCTCAATGGTGAGGACTGCACAGATGGCCTCGTCCGTGATTCAGAGGTACACCGATATTAACTCCCCGGTTTTTGGCGCCGCAATGTCTGGTAGGGAAGCTAGATGTTGCTTCATCTGGTTGAAAGCTTCTTCAGCTTCTTCAGTCCATTTGAAATCCTTCTTTTCTGAGCAGTTCTTGAGCGTTTTGTAGAAGGGTAGAGATCTTTCGGCCAACTTTGAGGTAAAACGCTTCAAGGCTGCAAGCTTCCCGTTCAAGCTTTCAACCTCCTTCTTGGTCTTTGGTGGCTTGGTTTCAAGGACGGCTTTCACTTTGTTAGGGTTGGCCTTGATGCTTTGTTTTCCAACAATGTGACCCAAGAATTTTCCCTTCTCGAATCCAAATGAACACTTTTCCGGATTAAGCTTTATGTTAACCTTTCTGAGGTTCTTGAAAGTTTCTTGAATGTCATCGAGCATTTGATACTCCGTCTTGCTTTTGATCACCAAGTCGTCGACATATGCCTCCATGTTTTTACCAATTTGGCCTGCAAAGGCTTTGTCAACGAGTCGTTGGTAGGTTGCTCCGGCATTTTTGAGGCCAAAAGGCATCTTTTGATAACAAAAGATCCCTTTGTCTGTGTGAAAGGCTGTCTTCTCCTCATCCCCTTTCTTCATGAGGATTTGGTGATAACCTTTGTATGCGTCAAGAAAGCATTTGAACGAGTAACCTGTGAGGGAGTCAACCTTGAGATCAATTTCCGGTAGTGGATAGCAATCCTTAGGACAAGCTTTGTTAAGATCCTTAAAGTCTATGCACATCCTCCAAGAGTTGTCTGGATTCTTGACCATAACCGGGTTTGCAACCCATGACTGGTACTTGACTTCTCGGAGAATACCGGCCGATACAAGCTTTTCAACCTCTTGGCAGGCTGCCAGACTTCTCTCAGGTGCCAAGCTTCTTTTCTTTTGGACCACAGGCTTGACATCCGGTGGTATTTTCAACTCATGCTCGGCAATGTCCCGGGGGATCCCGGTCATATCTTCTGGACACCAAGCGAATACATCGCTGTAGTATGTTAGCAATTTTTTAAGGTATGGAAGAGTCTCTTGAGAAAGGTCTGGATTGACCCTTATTCTTTGTTCAGGGTACTTAGGGTTTATGACCAACCTTTGCCTGTCTTCTTCACTGTTTGAGCTTTCACCTTCAACTATGTAGGCTTCCTGAGAGGGTTGAAGGGTTGCTATGCCCCTCTCGGTAGGAAATTTGACTGTGCCGTGGCCAACAGACACGACCATGTAAAATGCACACTGTCCTGGTCTTCCAATGATCACGTCATAGCTTGAGGGGATGTTGATAACCACAAAGGTTAGTGGTTGGGTCCTTTCTTTCAAACCATCGCTGAACGAACATTAAGTGTCAGTTGCCCTAAAGGCTTGAGGGGTATATCGGCTATACCTTTTTTAGAGGTTCCAGAGGGTTGAAGCTTTGAACATTCTTCGTTGCTCAAACGGTTGAAGAATTTTTCGAACATGATTTCAGTGGCTGCCCCTGTGTCTATGTATGCCCTACATGTTTGCAATGTTCCCACGGTAGCTTCTACCACAAGAGGGTTAAAGAGAGGGTCTTTCTCCGTTGGGGGGAAGCAAACACACTGAAGCTCCCAAGCTTCCAACCGCTGACTTTTATGAGGAACCCTTCCATCGAAACCTACCATATTGACTTCCTTACCCTTTCCTTCAGCCATTTTGTCCCGGACTCCCTTTACCAAATGAGCGAGTTCTCCGGACTTAACAGCCTCTTCTATTCTTTTCTTGAGTTGGAAGCAATCATTGGTGTGGTGACCTTTTTCTTCGTAAAACTCGCAGTATTGGGTGGAGTTCTCGTTCTTCCTGCTCTTGGGGAGAGGCCTAGGAGGCCGAAAGTTTTGTTTAACTTCTTATGTTGCAAGGATTTCTTGAGGGGTGTGAAACTTATGCCTTTCTCCCGGTTTGAAGGGTTCCGGCCTTCAGACCTTCGAGGGTCTGAACCCTTTGACCGCCTGTCATAGGAGTTGAAGTTCCCCCTTTTTCTAGCTAGACTGTTGCTTCTCCAGCCGGACCCTCTTTTTCTTTGTTCCTTAATGTCTACTGCCTCCTCTCCCCGGATGTGGGCTTCAGCCCTTTCGAGAGCTTCTTCTAAGGTCTTGGGTAGAGATTTGTTGAAATCTCTTGTGAGGTACTTAGAGGTGATGGCATTCATGAAGCCAACCACCCTCATTTTCTCATCGGCCCCTACATAAGTCAGACCTTCCTTCTTGTATCGTTCAATGAAAGCACGAAGGCTTTCATCATCGCGTTGTTTTATCTGAAAGATCACTGTTGCGTCTTTGACATATCGCCTTTGTTGGGAGAAATTGGCTAAGAAACCTTTGCTAAGATCATCAAAGCTTCATACGCTTTGAGCAGGTAAGTCATTGAACCAGATTCTGGCAGATCCCACAAGAGTTTGCATGAACATTAAGCAACATTCAGCGTTTGACCATTTCTCTATCCGGGCTGCACCGGTGAAGATCTGAAGGTGGTCCTCAGGATCTTCAGTCCCATCATACGTCCTAATGTGGGAAGGCATCTTAATCTTCGATTGGAAATCATAATCGGCTATCTGCCTTGAAAAGCATGATAGGTTACTTGGTTTGTATGGTTTGGCCAAGTCTTCTTCAGCCCTTGCATCCACATTATTGCCGTTGCCGTTATTTCCCTGGGAGGCTAGCACCTGGTTGATGAAGTGTTGCCACGGGAAGTTGGCCATCATCTGGGTCATCATGTTGGGCATGAGGTTGAAGCCTTGAAGGCTTCCTGGGCCAACTGAGCAGTTTATTCCGAGGGGAGCGCTCATAACAGCACTTCATGCTAAAGGGAGCACGGATAGAGCTTGCTCCCACGTGGTTGTTATAGATGCCGGATAGCTTGTTACTGGGGACTGTAGGACCTGGTCAAGGGTTAGCTCATGTCCCAAAGGAGCACCACTAGTAATTGGTTGGGAAGAGAAGATAGGATGCACCGTAGGATTTGTCATAGTGGACAGATAAGGGTGAGGGTTTGAAGGATTACTGGGACCAGCCTCACTTCTTGTTGTAAAAGGAGGGGGAGGTGGTCCGGGAGACAACGTCGGTTCAGGTTCATCATAGTCTAAACGAATCCTCACTCCTTTTTCTCTTTCTCTACTCACGTGTTGGTTGAGAAGGGACCTCAACTCAAGGAAGTTGTTGGCAACCCCTTCAGGGGTGAGTTCAACACGTGCTGGGGCGTCAGAGACACCGATATTGGGAGATGGAACCCCGGATCTGGACGGGGTTGGTGTGTTGAAGGTGAGGAACTCGGGTGTGCTCCCCGGAGTTGAGAAAGAAGTTGGTATAGCCACGTGAGCTTGGCTACTACCCGGAGTAGAAGTGTTTGGAATTTGATTTACTTCTTCCGGGGATCCACTTTCAGACATGGTGATTTTAAGTGAAGGCATTAAAAGTTACTAAAGGGTTAAAACCCTACGGTGGATCCCCGGAAGAAGTAAATCAAATTCCAAACACTCAAATGGTTAAACGGTTCAATGGTTGAAAAGCTGTGGGATGGGAAAAGCAAACAGTGGCCAGTCACATCCGGAGATCGCTTCACCAACCCACAGCCGCAAAAGCAAAGCAGGTCTGCACAATGCACGCTATTATCCAGGGGTCAAAAGGCTTCAACCCCCGAAAGGGCAAACCCTCCACTGCAAGCAAGGTTACTAGTCTAATACATTCTACTTCGGGAAATGTCTTCTCTTATAAATTGACACTTCATTTACTTCAGAAAACATCTCCTAGCCAGCCCTGATTCTCTAATCTCTGGTCATTCACATTGAGTACTTGTCTCGTGCAAGTCACTCCCTTTCACATCCAACACACACATTCTATTTGCTCCCACATCCGAATCTGGATACAATTCAGAGAAGGATCTCCAGCAAATAACCAAAACTGACTAGTAAACCTCCTTCCACGTTTTGCAAACGTGGGGGGATCCCATGACCTGCGTTAGGCAAAGTTGAACCCTTCAACCCTTTTGCCTAACCAGCCCAGCTACTACCGTTGGTCTTGTATTTGTTGCATCAACAAGTTGGCGCCCACCGTGGGGCTACGCCGTTAAAGAATTGTTGGCAAACATAAGAGGCACATGTAAGACAACATCACATGTCTATTGAATTAAAACTGACGGCACATGTGGGCTTCTTGTGCGCAACAGTGCACCTTTGATGGGCTGACATATGCATATATGTGATGGCATATTTGGTGGATCTCTTTGAGTGGGCCACGCATGATCATTGGGCTGCCAACACAAGACATTGACTTTGGGGACTTCTGTTTTGGCGGCTGACATTAGAATTGTGGAGACTTGGGCCGCACATGATTGGTTGGTGATTGGGCCGCACATATGAGCCAAGGAAAAGAACACACTCAACAAACATCATCATTATGAATTAGAAGGGGGCGGCTAACTTTTGGACGGCATATGTATTTGAGGGTGCACGTGAGTTGTTTTTATGATTTTATAAATCATCGATCAGTAATGGACTTCTCATGTTGGGCGGCACATCTTGGGTTGACAACACATACACAGGTGGCGGCAGGCAAAAGATCTTGGGTGGAGGGTTTTATTATTAAAATAACTATCTCAATAATACAAGGAACAACATAATCATCATCTCATATGGAGACAAGGGAGTTGGATTGGATTGACAACATCACGTGCACTTATGGGATCAATTGGGCCGACATCAGAGGAAAGCAGACATCATGTGGGTTGGATTTGGCGGCTAGCATTGGTGAGGAACAAAGAAGAAAATTCAAGTCACCACCGTAAATTACGGCTCCACCGTAATTTACGGTGGACCTGATGTTGACCTGGAGCTCACCGTAAATCAGTCTCTACGCACCGTAAACGTTTTATGTCCACCGTAAATTACGGTGGAGCCGTAATTTACGGTGGTATCTGCGGAATTCTTTGTAACTGCTCATTAAAAACGGTTTTTATGGTGTCTTTTGGGATATTCTCATCATTGGACGTTTGTGGGAGACACAAGGGGCGATTTGGCTTGTTCTTACTTGGTTGCAAACAATTTCTAACATTCGGTTTATGTTTTCGATTCCTATGAACATTGAATTGCTTGTTATGATGATTCACCAAGCTATGTGTGGCTAAACCTTTCGGTGATCATCTTAGGTGAAGGTTTCTCTTGAACTTTTGTGTGTTTATTTCTGAATTTCTAGAATGATAACTTGCGTTGCTTGAATATCATGGTGTATGTTTAATTGCTTGTAACTTGTTAATCGATATTGCAATGTCTAGTCTTAATCGTACGTTCTTGGTGCCGTTGGCAATCGAGATATCACGGGAAGGGTTAGGGTTGGTTATTGATTAATTGATCATCGGGAAACAACCTCGCATTTATAAATCCGAGTACTTTGTTCCCTTTTATCACTTCGATTATTCATGCACGAGTTATGTCTATGTAACTCTTTCTAGTTGGAATTTCACACAATTGTTTAAAGAAACTGAAACCTAAGATGGTCATTGTTCTCTCCTAATCTGTTTTACAACCAACATTTGATTTGCAATTAGTTTTTAATTTAGTATTATAAAACAACAATCCAAACCATTGATCTTTATTTTCTGCAAATTAGGTTAATTGTAGTTAATTGCAAAGCTATAAAATCAACACACTTTCCACATACTCCCTGAGTTCGATACCCTATTACCGCTATCTATAGTTGTTTTTGGGATTAAATTTGCTGACCCACGACAATCACGTCAAATTTTGGCACCGTTGCCGGGGAGTAGTGCGCAACGTGTGTCAGTTTGTTAGTTTTGCTTTGTTATTTTCGGGTTTACACTGGTGTGTTTAGTGTGCAGGTTCTACAGGTGTATGCATACTAGAGGCTCTCACAAAGCGTCACCATTGTCATTTGATCCGGAAATTGAAAGAACGTTAAGGCAAAACCGAGTTTTACTACGCGAAAACAGAATCATTGGTTCACCTACTTCACCCATCACACCAAGAAACATCATGGACGAAACACAAGTACCACCCACAACGGGTCAAACGACCTCAACTTTTATACCTACTTCCACACAACCATCACCAAACACCACTATTCCAAACATCACCACAATTCCTACTCCACTTCATGATACTACACCAACCAACACCACACAACCGACTACTACTCAAAATGAACCCAATCTTACCTTTAGTCCTTCAGCCACAATCCCACCATTATCACACTTCTTTCCTCCATCTACAGGTCAATCATCTTCTCATTATTCAATACCACCAAATACAACCATTGTCCATACTACCTCTACGTTTAGACCATCAAACCAGTCGGGTTTTCAATACTCGACCATTCCATTTGGGCAAACTTCGGGTATAGGGGGAGATGGATATGAGGAAGGATACGAAGATTTTGAGGGCTATGATGAAGATGGGTACGCTTATGAATTTTATGGTGATCAAGGAGAGTTTGGGTATGTGCAAAGTCAATCTCAAGGAATGGAAAATGTAGGTGGAGTGCCACAACAACAACAACTTATACCGCAACATATTCGGCCAAGACCACAAGGGCCACCAATGCAACGCCCTATGCCATTGCAACAAGTTCGGCCACAACATGTACAACCACAATTTCAAAGGCCGATTCAATACCCACCGATGCCCCAACAACCAATTGCACCACAAGGGCCTATACCAAGACCAATGGGTCCTATTCGTCCAAGTGGTCGATTGGGTGTACCAAGAAGACATCTTAGAGAACACGCAAGAGGCATTGAAGCGCATTTTAGGCCGGTAATCACTCACAATCCTTCACCGGTAGTTATCCATCACAATAATCAAGGGAGGACATTTGAAGTGAGAACCAATTCGCTACAAAGCTTGCCAAAATATAAAGGTCTAGCAACCGAGGAGCCTTATTTCCATTTAGAGGCTTATGATTCGATTTGCAACACTTTTGGTAGTCAAGGATTTTCGGCCGATGATGTCAAATTGGTATTGTTCCAATTTTCCTTGGAAGATAAGGCGAAAAAGTGGTTCTACACACTACCTTCAGCATCCATTTATACATGGGCGGAGATGCAACAAATATTTTTAGATGAATTTTACACCGCTCAAAAGACCAACGATGCTAGAAAGGGGTTGAGGAGCTTCCAACAACAACATGGTGAGATGTTCCATGAGGCGTTTGAACGATTCAATATGATGATAAAGAATTGCCCTCACCATGGGATTGAACTTTGGGAGTTGATGAGTGCTTTCCACGAGGGGTTGAGTGCCGAAGATGCTCGCGATTTAATGTCCATTACCGGTGGAACTTTTGGCACAAATTATGAAAATGATGATTGGGAGTTCTTAGAGAATATGGCAATTACATCAAAGAGAAAAGCTCAAGCATCAAGGAGAGCACGACCGGCCATTACCCGAACTCAAGTGCACGCCATAGATGATGGTAATGTTCAAACCACTAACCAAATTTATGATGTTTGTGCTTTGTGTAATGAAATAGGTCATGCGGCTGAAAATTGCCAAGGGTTGGTGGAAGGGCAATATGAAGAGGTGCATGCTGTTCAAGGTCAAGGTCAAGGAGGGGGTGGTAGAAACTACAACAACATGAACTCTAACACTTACCACCCCGGGTTGAGGAACCACCCAAATTTTCGGTATGGGAACCCTTCAAATCAAGTTAACCCGAATTTCCAAGGAAACCAAGGATTTCAAAGGCAATATCAAACGGGTCAAAGCTCTTCGGGTGGAAATGAGATGATGGAGATGTTGAAGGCGATGCAAAGTGAAATGCAACGAATGAACCAACGTGATGAGGTTCGGATGCAAAAGGACGAGGTTCGTGACAAAAGCATCCAATCGTTGACCACTCAAATGGGTCAACTTGCAAGTGACGTGGCGATGTTAAAGAAAGCAAAAGGCCAGCTACCGAGTGATACGGTGCCAAATCCCAAGAACACAAAAAGCATTAACATCAATGTGGTAAGCACCGTTCCAAATACTAAATTTAATGAAACATTGCTAACTTCTTCGTATCAAGTGAATGCAGGTTTGAAAAAAGATGACGAAGTCGAGAATGATAAAGAGTATGAAGCGCCAATCGTGCCTATCCGTGTGGGAAAATTAAAAATCCCTCACGCATTGTTGGACTATGGGGCAAGCATGAGTGTGCTACCAAGCGATCTATACGATATGTACGACTTTGGTCCACTTGAAGGTATAGACACCATGGTGAGCTTGGCGGATGGAAGTTGGAGGCGTCCACGGGGAATGGTTAGGAATGTTAAGATTCAGTTGGGAGAATTTGAATACCCGGTGGATTTCCTAGTTTTGGACTATGCTTCTACCAATATGGCATCACAACAAAGGGTAATTTTAGGTCGACCGTTTCTATACACTGCAAATGCTCAAATTAATTGTAGAGACGAGATTATTACTATGACCGAAAAGAACCGTAGGTTGTACTTTGATGTTCAAACTAGAGGGATTAGTTATGAGTCCATTGAGAGGAAGGGTGGTGAGTCTAGTGATTGTATGAAAAATGTGTTACAACGAATGAGAAAAAAACACCCACCGGACCGTGAAGAAGCATATATGGGTGCGAGCAAGAATGTATTTGATTACCCACCGAGTCAAAACAAGATGGATGCATTTTGCTCAATGGCACAAGGAAATGATGGAAGTGATAGGAACCGGTTCTTTGAGCCACCATAAATGGGGGTGGTACGGTCTGGCTGAAGACCTGAAAACTTAGCGCTGCTTGGGAGGCAACCCGAGGTTTTTCATTGATCTTGTTGTTTTTATCTTTCTATGTTTCAGGGCCATGGCGACATTCAAGTGTAGGGAAGATTTACGGATATTTGGGTGAAGGTGGTGATTGGAAGTCGGATTATCTACAACATCTGTTGTGGAAAACTTCACCAGGTCGATGTACTCTTTCCTTAGTCTTGTTGTGTTCTTTAGCTTTGAAATATTGGTAGTTAGTTTGTTTGATTTTGTTTAAAAAAAAAAATTGGGATTTGAGAATATTAGCAAAGGCTAATGTTGTTGGTTAAAAGCGATCCTTCCCTCAAAACCATACATTGGGACAATGTATCTCAAGTGTGGGGATGGGGGAAATTTGAGAGAAATTTAAAAATTTTTGTAAATCCGAGCAAAATTGTCAAAATTTGAAAACTTGATATTGTGCCATTTGACACACCGACACCCATTCCTAGTCTTTTCTTGGTGAGGATTTGAGCCACACATGATTGTTATTGATATTTCATTGTTTGAGTGGCGGTGTGTGTTGTGTGTTAATAGAACTTGTGTGTGAATACTTGTTAAATCCTAGAATTAGCATGCTTTTGAAAATGATAGGGGGACTTTTAGGAAGCCTCGTCTAGATGTATGAGAGTGCGGGATTGGTGGGTTGGACCTCATACTTTACATATATGAGCTTGGTATTGTGAGGGGTGGGGTTTTGGTCTTTAGAAAGCCATGTTTGAGCCTTATACCCTTCGGTTGTGACCCAAACCTACTTCCTACAAAATTTTACCTATTGAGATGACCCGGTTTAGAAGATTTAGTATGTAGTATTGATGTTCTTGTATATATTGTTGAGTTTGATGTGTTATGAAAAAAAAATGAAAAAAATGATGAAAAAAAAAAAGAAAAAAAAAAGAGAAAGAGAAAAATATGAAAAAAAAAAAGTATTTAGTTGCAATAGTAGTTGAGAATGTTGAAGAAGTTGTGTATATATTTGATGGTTGCTTTGTTTAGTGGTAGAAATAAAAACCGGGTCAAATCAATTAGCTCTCGCATATATATTCCACCATTTTCCTACCTTTGCACCTAGCCCCGTTACAACCCGTAAGCCCTTTTGATTCATAAGCATGCTAAATACTCAATAGGAGGAGACTTGATTTTTATACAAGCTTATTGTCGCACAAACACACACACGCATTGAGTGGTTTAGCATTATGTGCTAATATTTCTTGTCACCGAGAGTTTTTGTGAGGGGTGTGTCTTGTGGTATGATTGGAAGTTAGTAAAAGGACGGCACATTTAGCTTGGTTTACATTGATCGCATCGCTTGAGTTGAAATTGATTTAATGAGTTGCTTGGGACAAGCAACGGGTAAGTGTGGGGATGTGACGGGTGGTCCATAGGACAACCCTTAAGTGGATTAAAAAGATTAAAATTCCATGCTTTACTTGGTTATTTGCTTGAACTTAGTAACTACGAGTGTTCGTGTGTTTTTGCAGGTAAATCGCTTAATTCGGTTAAATTAGAACCGTAGGCTACGATTGAGGAATTAAAGGCAACAATTCAATGCATGTGATTTTATGACAAGGCATTAAAAGTTACTAAAGGGTTAAAACCCTACATCACGTGAAGACTAACAACATCACATCAATTTGTTTTCTTGGAAAGGAGTTAATATCATCACATCATCAACATTAAAGAATTGTTGGCAAACATAAGAGGCACATGTAAGACAACATCACATGTCTATTGAATTAAAACTGACGGCACATGTGGGCTTCTTGTGCGCAACAGTGCACCTTTGATGGGCTGACATATGCATATATGTGATGGCATATTTGGTGGATCTCTTTGAGTGGGCCACGCATGATCATTGGGCTGCCAACACAAGACATTGACTTTGGGGACTTCTGTTTTGGCGGCTGACATTAGAATTGTGGAGACTTGGGCCGCACATGATTGGTTTGTGATTGGGCCGCACATATGAGCCAAGGAAAAGAACACACTCAACAAACATCATCATTATGAATTAGAAGGGGGCGGCTGACTTTTGGACGGCATATGTATTTGAGGGTGCACGTGAGTTGTTTTTATGATTTTATAAATCATCGATCAGTAGTGGACTTCTCATGTTGGGCGGCACATCTTGGGTTGACAACACATACACAGGTGGCGGCAGGCAAAAGATCTTGGGTGGAGGGTTTTATTATTAAAATCACTATCTCAATAATACAAGGAACAACATAATCATCATCTCATATGGAGACAAGGGAGTTGGATTGGATTGACAACATCACGTGCACTTATGGGATCAATTGGGCCGACATCAGAGGAAAGCAGACATCATGTGGGTTGGATTTGGCGGCTAGCATTGGTGAGGAACAAAGAAGAAAATTCAAGTCACCACCGTAAATTACGGCTCCACCGTAATTTACGGTGGACCTGATGTTGACCTGGAGCTCACCGTAAATCAGTCTCTACGCACCGTAAACGTTTTATGTCCACCGTAAATTACGGTGGAGCCATAATTTACGGTGGTATCTGCGGAATTCTTTGTAACTGCTCATTAAAAACGGTTTTTATGGTGTCTTTTGGGATATTCTCATCATTGGACGTTTGTGGGAGACACAAGGGGCGATTTGGCTTGTTCTTACTTGGTTGCAAACAATTTCTAACATTCGGTTTATGTTTTCGATTCCTATGAACATTGAATTGCTTGTTATGATGATTCACCAAGCTATGTGTGGCTAAACCTTTCGGTGATCATCTTAGGTGAAGGTTTCTCTTGAACTTTTGTGTGTTTATTTCTGAATTTCTAGAATGATAACTTGCGTTGCTTGAATATCATGGTGTATGTTTAATTGCTTGTAACTTGTTAATCGATATTGCAATTTCTAGTCTTAATCGTACGTTCTTGGTGCCGTTAGCAATCGAGATATCACGGGAAGGGTTAGGGTTGGTTATTGATTAATTGATCATCGGGAAACAACCTCGCATTTATAAATCCGAGTACTTTGTTCCCTTTTATCACTTCGATTATTCATGCACGAGTTATGTCTATGTAACTCTTTCTAGTTGGAATTTCACACAATTGTTTAAAGAAACTGAAACCTAAGATGGTCATTGTTGTCTCCTAATCTGTTTTACAACCAACATTTGATTTGCAATTAGTTTTTAATTTAGTATTCTAAAACAACAATCCAAACCATTGATCTTTATTTTTCTGCAAATTAGGTTAATTGTAGTTAATTGCAAAGCTATAAAATCAACACACTTTCCACATACTCCCTGAGTTCGATACCCTATTACTGCTATCTATAGTTGTTTTTGGGATTAAATTTGCGTGACCCACGACAATCACGTCAGAAAGCCAAGTACCCACAGTTGTTTCAATGAGAGGAGCTAGAGAGGGAAAGTAGTATTGTAATTCTAGTGCTTTGTACGATTTCTTATCAATCTATAAAATTACCGAGTATTGTACGTTCTTGTGTGTTTGGTCACGCACGTTCACGGATTCCGTGTCACCAGCGATCGTTTCAAAGTCAAAACCGGTCCAAACGGAAAGTTCTCAAACGTGATTCACGGCGTTGTACAGCTTCCAGCCTAATTTCGGGACGAAATTCCCTAAACAAGGGGAGGCTGTAACACCCCGTGTTTTCACAAGTGAAAGTCAAAGTCAAGGTCAAAGTCAACGACCGATTTCGCGCAACTTGACTCGTAGAAACTTCTTGTTTTTAATTATATTATGTGGAGTAAGTGTTGTTAATTGCAATAATCGACGTGTGGTAATCGTTATTCAATCGATCTACGACTGTGAATGATAGGAAGTAACAATGCGATAAAGTTAACTAACCAATAATCAAGCTATGCTCATCAAATTGACTTCTAACCGCAACTCGAGCTATAAATTTCACTTGTTATTATACGTGTGTGTGTGCCTTACGTGTTACCTGTGCGTGTTTATTTATGTTATGTTGTGATAAGCAAGCGAACTCAATCGAAACTCGAAACCTAACTCGAAATGCAATCGAATTCGAATCGTGAAACGAGCTCTAGTAATGGTGGAAAATAGATTATGCGAGACATGAGTGTTAGGACTGAGAGTAATTGACTAGGAGAATCTACCGTATCGCATCGATCGCAATCGAAATCGGATCAGCAAAGATCAGCGCGTCAAACACCCTAACCAAGGGCCATCCGATCGAATAGCCATTCGATCGGATAGCCACTTGGCAAAGGATGACAGGTGCCATCCGATCGAATCGCCATTCGCCCGAACGGTCACCCAGGCGATGTGCCATCCGACCGAACAGCCCTTTTCCTCTTTTGGCATCCTATAAATACCCCTGTCATTGTCATCTTTTCCACTTTTGGAAATCCCTGTTCGACCAGCACGCTCAACTCAACCTTTTCTCAGATTTCTCTCGATTCCGGTAAGATCTCGTCTTAAATCTTGTACTTTCTTGATCTACACGCACTCCTACACCTTTCTATCTTTTAAATCTTAATTTTTGACCGTGAAATCACTAGATTTCGGGTGTTCTAAGGTGACGTCATCATGTGTTCTTCAAGAACTTCTTGTGTTGACCTCAACCCACTAAGAACAACTTAGATCTAACCGATTTCCACAAAGATCTTGTAAAGATCTCGACACAAGTGTGGTGAAAAAGGATTGAAAGAGGGTTTTAACTTTCTTTCGACTCTTTTTACACTTAAAACACTCAAAATCGGTAGAATCAGGTTCTAATCTAGTCTCCTATTCGCCCTTAGTGTCGTACTGGCTCAGATCTAGATTCTATTCACGAGACTACCGACTCCGGGTTAGTCAAGAACAACCGTCTCAAGCCGGTAACCGGCCGGACTAGGGTGATTCCTGGTCAGGTTGGTCAACTGGGTTGAACTAGGGGTTCTGTTGGCTAACACGTTGTCAGAGTGACTCGACATAACGACACACCTTCAAAACGACCAAGTGTAGAACGAACAGGACAATCGAACGAATTGCCAACCGATCGAATTACCATTCGACCGGATAGGTTACCCGAACGAATTGCCACCTGAACGGATTACACTTGGGTCCCACCTTTAAGCAATCTTAATTAAAGTTTGGGTATTGCAATCCGATCGAACGACCCTTTGAAAGGATTACTCTTCGGATCATGAGATACTAAGACTTTAAAAGACTTAACAATTTTCAACATGTTCAATAGCACGAATTGTCATCCGAACGAATTGCCATCCGATCGAATGACACTTATGTAGTGAACTTGTTTTCAATAAGTAATCTCATCATAAAGCCGCCGTCCGACCGAATGACCATTCGAACGAATTGCCATTCGCACGACTAGTTATCCGATCGACCGACTTGAAAGATAGAGATACTTCGTTGTTTCAAAACGCTACAATGAAAACTTCAAAAGTCCAACCACCGTACGCAAACACATCCTTCTCATAGGAAGAAACAATCCACTCGAATCGTCACTCGATCGGATTACCAATCCGATCGAATGACCACCCGAACGGATTGTTGCCCGCACGAATTGCTGTTCGATCGAATTACCATCCGAACGAGCCCCTATTCGACCCTTTCATACTTTATGACTTTTTACGCTAAGCGCTCCCTTCAATTCATAATCGCTGTGAGTATACTCGATCCCTTTTTGCTTTAAGCACTTTTGGGTGTTACATACGTTACGAATATTCAAATTACAATTATCACACTACTCAAACTGTTTGAACGCTAACCGTTAAATGCATGTTATACGTGGCTTATGAATGTTTGTTTGTTATGTTTACACATGGAATGCTGTCTACCTGCCTTAGCAACGATAGTACTATAGTTTGGACTCAGCACCCGTTCACACGGGGGTTGTTAAGGATCCTTTACTTGCATGGATTACGGTGGTAATCATGTATTGCGAACTGCCTCGGGCAGTCAACCCGCAGTCATTGGTATCGATGGATCTATGTCGATAACTAACGTACTTCATTTCACTATGTGTACGTGTTGGTTATGCGTAAACGAATTCGAACTCTATATGCTATTATCAAACTTGTATGCTCACCTTTACATTTTATGTATTGACTTTTATTTTAACGTATGTGACAGGTGCTTAGGACGCACACTTGGTAGGAATTTGAAGCTAGAATAAAGCTTTAGAGCCCAACAAATAGTTGTCTGTAGTGGTCAAACTAAGGGTCTCTAGAAGCAGATAAACAATTGCTATCTATTTGAAATCTGAGTTGTTGGAACAGAATATTTGCCTGGATTTCTGTTTGTAATAATTATTTTGCTGTTTGAGATACGGTATGGGACGTATTATTTAAATTGAATAGTATAGATAATTGTTATGGAAACTTCTGGACAATCTGTTTCGCTCAGTGCCACGCCCCGATGATTCCGCCATCGGTTGGGGTGTGACAAAGCAAAAGTATAAGGGAGGGCTCACAGGTATGAACCCGAGCCAGCACACCGTCACCACCTCCACGGGTAGGCTGGGCGGGTAACGATGGCCAGCACCAGAACTCGCTAACAATTTGATGATTTCAATGGGTTGACCGTTGAGCAACGGTCATATTTAAAAAAAAATCACTTTATTATATTTTCTCTCTCTATATATCTATACTATATATAAAAGCATATTTGAAGGGCAGAAATGGTCATTTGCCATTGTACAAGCATTTCAAGCACATTGTATAAGCATCTTAAGCACAAATGTGTTGAAAGTACTTTTAACACCTTTTTAACACATGCAAGCCCTTAAAGCATTATGTACAATCATTGAATGCACAACATATCATTTGATAAAAAAAACCCTAAAATTAATTGTTTCCATCGACATTTACAAAAAGCTGATTTGCTTCCATTGTTCTTTGGAAAACACGCCTGATTTTTGGCTCTCATACTTTTGAATTTGAAATTTGAAATTCACACTCTCTAAGGGTATACGGGGCACCATGCGGGGAGTGGGGCGGTGACCCAAGTCCCCGAGCGGGAACACCGCCGCCATCACCGCGGTGAGTGAATTCGGTGACCAAGATCGGTGTGTATTCACCGATGAGAGGAACGAGTTTAAACGGCTATATAGCCGTTACACATTTAAAAAAAAAAAATTTCCTAACCCCTATAAATACTACCTCTTTAACCATTTTATTTTTCAAACCCAAAACAACTCTCACCCATTCATATCATCTAATTTTTTAACCAATCTTTAAAAAAAATGAAGATTCATCGTCAAGCGATGGTAGTTTAATTTTCTTCCAAAATCTCATCCAACAAGCGGAGCTACTAGACACGGCATCGTCTAGTAAAAAAAAAATTTCCGTCGAGATAGTGTGGGAGGCCACGAAACACTCATGGCCGATTATTTTGTCGAAAATCCAAAATTTAATGCCGATATTTTTCGTCATAGGTTTCGTATGTCCAAGTCTTTGTTCCTAAAAATTGTTAGTGACGTGGAAGCGAACAACGAGTGGTTTCAAGAGGGCTTGGACGGGAGAATGAAGAAAAGTTTCACGCCGTTGCAAAAGGTTACTTCTGCGATTAAACAACTTGCAACCGGTAACCCACCAGACGAAAACGACGAGTATTTAAATATGGCTGAAAGGACCTCTCGTGAGTGCCTTGAATATTTCTGCGAGACGGTCTGTAAACTGTATGCCGGTGAATTCTTATGTAGACCAACGAGCCACGACGTTGCGCTATTGTATCAGGCTCATGAGGAGAGACATCACCTACCTGGTATGTTGGGTAGTCTGGATTGTACACACTTCGTCTGGAGAATGTGCCCCACAGAATTGCGTGGACAATATATGAGAGGCGATCATCAATACCCGACAGTTATGTTAGAGGCGGTGGCGTCTCAAGATTTGTGGGTTTGGCATGCTTTTTGTGGCCCGACGGGTTCACAAAACGACATCAACGTGCTCCAACAATCTCCGTTATTTCTTACTCAACGAAACGGAACGGCGCCAAATTGTCCATTTCAGGTGAACGGCCACTTATACAAACGCGGGTATTATCTTACAGATGGGATCTACCCTAACTGGTCCGTGTTTGTGAAGTCTTTTCCATATCCTCACATCCTGAATGAAAAAAAGTTCAAGAGGCAACACGAGGCCGCAAGAAAAGATGTGGAACGGGCGTTTGGTGTGTTAAAGGCGAAGTGGGGAATACTAAATCGTCCAATGCGTTCCAAAACGGTGAAAAAGATAAGGTCCATCGTGTATACGTGCATTATTTTATATAACATGATTATAAAAGACGACGGAAGAGCGATAGCACCGGTACACATTCAAGATCCTCCAGTCGAACCCGTCTTCGATGATACAACTTATAGCGAGCTCATTGACGAAGAAACGCATTGGAGACTAAAACACGATCTCGTTGAGCATCTCGGACGTTTAGATCTACCTCACCTTGAAGTGAGTTCCGACGACGAGTAGTTTGTTTTTTTATTTTTCTAGTTTGAATGTAATTTTTATTTTTAATTTAATGAAATGTCTTTTATTAAATTTTATTTAATTTTTATTAATATTTGTTTAATTTATAAACATGCATAATTACAACAAATAAAAAAACAAAAAAAGAAAAAGAAAAAGAAAAAAGCAAGTTGCCTAAGACTATCCTCATTCACAACCCAACCCAACCCAACTTTTAATAAAAAATTAATTTCTCCCTCTTCCACCAACACACCCCAACCCAACCCAACCTTTCACACTCATTAACAACCCAACCTAAACCATTTTTTTTATTAAATAAATATGACTTAGGTTATAATTTATTTTATAAAATTTATTATAACTAATAAAAATGTTTATATTTTTAAACTTTATTATTTTAAATATAAAAAGTTATTAAAAATAAAAAAGAAATTTTATCAAAAAAATCCAACAAAACAATAGAATGTTGACATGTGTCAAATAAGATAATGTTAGATAAAAAACAATTAAAATAATATATCAATTTTTATAAATTTTATATCTGCATGTTCACAAAAAAATAAACAAAAATGTGATATACTGGAAAGTATATTTTTTCAAACGATCTGGAAAATATTAAAAAGTTAAAAAGTTAAACAATCAATATATATAATATGCTGGAAAATATATTTTTTCAAACGAACTCCGTTTTTTATAAAATTTATATCGTAATGTTCACAAATTTATTTTAGGAAATACGGTGTATTTAGTTTTGTTATTAAGTTTAAATATTAAAAATTATTTGAGTAATTAAATTATTGGGGGAATTGTTAGTTAGAAAATAAAACAAAAAATGAAAATTAGAAGATGGAACCAATCTGATTTTGACAAGTGGCAAAAAGGTATGAGCAACCTCTTGCAACCTTGGGTTGCTTGGCCAACCAGGTTGTGGAGAAAACTATAATTTTCATTTTCTTTTAATTTATTTAGACAACCTAGGTTGGAGGAAAGTCACCAATGGTGATAGTCTAAGACCATGTGTAGTGGTGGAACAAAATAATGCCCCCACCATGGGGCATTATTCGACACGTGTCATCCCAGTCAGCATGGGGCATTATTGCAAAAGTGGCGTAGTGGGACATTATTCCAATAACGCCCCTTCCAATCAATAAACAATTATTTTTTTATAGAGAAAAGAAAAAAAAAATGGCACCTTACACTTGGAAGTCTCCCATTGGCCACATCCAATTTGCATTTGACCACTTTAGCGTTGTTTTAAAAACGCCGGCTTGCAAAAGTATCAAATATAACGCCCGGGGTAGTGGGGGGAGGGGCGTTTTGGGGCGTTTTTTTTCAATTTTTTTTAAAAACCACGCCCCACTACGGGTGGTCTAAGAGAGGAGTGCCGCCATCAAATTGAGGGTGTGAGGGGAGTTGACGTGGCGCTGATTTAACGTGCGTAAGAGAGAGGAGTGCCCCTCTCACCCTGATACAAGTTCTTCTCTCTCATAATTCTTTCATTCGAAATTCCCATTTCCCTGCTCCTAATTTTCTCTCACTATCCGTTCTTCATGTTGTTCAATTGAAGCCCTAAATCGGTCATATTTTGAAGGATTTCTTATCTAAGATCGCTGTTAGGGGCTACAATCGAACGAAAAAAGAGGCTGAGAGGTATCCGTATTCTCATAACCGAAAGAAGGATGAAGGGGAGCAATGAACTGGGTTCTAATAGGGCTTTCAAGGGTAAGTTTATCAGGTTTCTAGCATAGTTTTTTGTTTCAAAACTGTTCATACATTATGTTTGTAGTTTCAGCCTTTCAGGTTGTGATTTTGTTTCCTACCTTTTGTGTAATCTGTGTTTAAAGGTTTTCTTGTTTGTTTTCTAGGGTTTTGAGTGAGATATAGTGCCGAAAAATGAAGCAACTTAAGAACCATTTGCAGTTTCTCAAGCGTTGGTGCTTGAAGACGAGGTGTGTCATCGTTTATGTATTTTTTGATTTTGCGTATTGTACTTCATTTTTGCAGCTATGTATAATGGATTAGAAGTTACGTTTTTATTATGTTTTTTGATTCATACTGTCTGCTTCTTGTGCAGGAATAGAACTCCCAAGTCTTTATAAGTGGATAGAAAGTCAGGCCCCAAATGGATGTTGTACAGAGGCATGGAAAAATAGGACTCACTGGGTTGGGTCTCAGGCCATTGGTGATGCTACTGAATCAATTGCAGATGCTGAGAAGTATCTGCAGACTCATATGCCTGTCCGAAGGTACATTTGCAGAATCAATTGTACATTTGCATTTGATAGATTTCAATACTGAAACTATGTTTTAGCAACTGTTGTTACTCATAACGGAATCTACTCTTTGTTAGGTCCAGTTTGTATTTTATAAGTTATTGATGTTGATATACTTATTTTTTCTGTTTGTTATTTAATGATCAGTAAAGCAAATTCACAAGATTAGGGATTTCCTTCTTACTCCAGAAGGAAAGATGCACGGTAAGTGAAAATCAAAAGGAGCAAAGATGTTGTCAAGCTGAAGGTTAGGTGCTCAAAGATTTGAGAGTTCAATAACGCTTTGCGGTCTGACCCAGTAAGTTTTATACCAGTATTTTTATCGTCACTTTTGATTTGTTTAATGTTTAGTAATATGCTTGTTTAATGTTTAGTAATATGCTTGCTTATTTATACCAGTAAGTTTTATACCAGTATTAAGGATTTGGTCGAAAAGATGGGGATACCGTTCTTGCCTACGCCGATTAGAAAGGTGGTCGAAGGATGTTAAGTTTATTTTAGTTGATGTTACGAGGGTGAGATTGAGCTTCAGAAGCCGTATTTGGTGTTGAATAAGGAGATTACGGATGACCCGTTTTGTTTGGGGCGTACGCATCCGTGGATTGAAGCGATAACGAATAAGGTTAAGGAGAACGTGTCGAGAATGGAGGGTCAGTTGGCTAAGGAAGTTGTGCCGTTTAATTTCTTGACACCGATGAGGATTATTCGGGATGCGATTATCGGGTTGGGTAGTCCGGCTCCGATACTGGTTTCGGAAGGGGCTAACACCATGAACGTTGGACGGTCGGTTTTGGTTCAAACTGAGCCCCAAACTCGGTTGGATGTGGGAACACGGGGGACAATGGGAGTCGGTTTGGGTTATTTTATCGCTGCAGCGGTGGCTTCACCTGATCGGCTCGTGGTTGCGGTTGAAGGTGACTCTGGGTTTGGGTTTAGTGCTATGGAAGTCGAGGTATGCTTTCTTTATTCTCTTTTTATGCAATCGAATATCGATCATTGATATGTGTTGGTACATTGCGGACATTGGTTCATTACCAGTTGCCGGTAGTGGTGATAGTGTTCAACAATGGTGGTGTATACAGTGGTGACAAAAGAAACCCTGAAGACATTACAGGGCCGTATAAGGATAATCCCACACCCACTTCGTTTGTCCCCGGTGCAGCCTATCAACTTCTAATTGAAGATTTTGGTGGAAAAGGTTATCTTTTTCTGCAAGAAAGCATGCTGTTATCAATGTCACGATTGATCCGTATGCTGGTGCAGAAAGTGGCTGGATGCAACACAAAAATTGAGGTATGTAAGCTTTGGTTTTGTCTTCATTTTGCATACATATGGAAGAACATGCATTAATTCCCCATTTCTTTGTTTCAAAAATTGTTTACCAATTTATTTGTATGAATTTGGACAGAAAATTTGTTAAAAATACTAATCTGTAATGGTTGTTTTACAGAAATATATAAGACACAAGGATGGTGGGAGCTAATTTGGATGAAAAACTTCAAAGATGGTACCAGTCAGATTTGAAAGCTAAAGGAAGTTGAAGTGCTAAACTGGATGTACACATTATATAAAAGATAATAAAAGGGTTTCAAAAGAAAAGGCTCAGATGATTTCTCTTCAGTAAGCCACTCTTTTCATTTAAAGATAAGAATTATGTTTATTAGATTCTTGAAATCCTTTGAATATTTTCGTAATTTGTATTGTGGCTTCTTCTTTCTGATTGAAGTAGATAAAGATTCACATATGAGTGGACGAGATAGGGCACAAGTCACCTAGCCGCCGGCGCTTCTGTTTTTATTTGATTTTTTTTTTTGTTTTTGGTTACGAATCAAAAAAATTCATTTTTTCTAAGAATATGGTTTACATGGATTCATTAAACGAGCTCAGATCTAGGGTTACTTTAGGATTATTTGTTAAAATGTTGATTTTTTGTTGTGGTAAATGGATTTGTTAAAATGTTGATTTTTTGCATGGTTTTAAAAAACGGCCGAGGCGTACGCCTCAAGGCGTCGAGGCGGGACGATACAAAAACGTTTATGAGGCGGTGCCTCACCTTCTCTAATTAAACGTACGCCTCAGTGTGGTGAGGCGTCCGTTTCGTTCCGTTCCATATGATCTGAGGCGTACGTTTTTATTCTGGGCGGCAGATTTAGGGTTTTTTAGGCGGCAACTATTTTGGCGGGACTTTGTTTATCCCCTAAAAAGTAGCGGGCTTTTTTTTTTATCTATTTAACTACACTAAATTCACAATCAAATCTCCAAATCGTATCTGAATTCACAATCAAATCTCCAAATCTCCAAATCGTTCCTGTTTAACAATCGCCAAATTGACAATCGCTATTACAACTGCCAGTTTCTCATCCCGTCTTTTTAATCTCTATTGCTCAATCTCATCTTCAAGGTTAGTTTAATCTTTATTGCTGAATCGCTACTTTGTTTAGTAATTTATTGCTACTGTTTATTATTATGATGATTAGTGATAATTAGTGAATATTGGTGATAATTAGTGAATACTGCTCAATCTACCAATCGCAGATTAGTGATTATCAATCTATCATTCTACTTCAGCCACTGAAAACATGCTTTGATTATCAATAATCTGTTATCTGTTAACTGTTTAGTGATTATCTGTTTGATGTATATAATCTGTTAACTGTTTAATATTGCTGTTTGATTATCAATCTGTTAACTGTTTAGTGATTATCAATCTGTTTTATGTATATCAATCTGTTTGATGTTTAATCTCAGATTATCAATGATTTGATGTATATCAATCTGTTAACTATTTAATTTTGCTGTTTTAAACTATATGTTGTTTGATTATCTGTTCACTGTTTAATATCAGATTATCAATGCTTTGATCATCAAAAATAGCTTTCAATCTGTTAACTATTTAATTTTGTTGTTTTAAACTATATTGTTGATTGATTATCTGTTCAATATGATCTGTTCACTGTTTAATATCAGATTATCAATGCTTTGATTATCAATAATAGTTTTCAATCTGTTAACTATTTAGTTTTGCTGTTTTAAACTATATTGTTGCTTGATTATCTGTTCAATATGATCTGTTCACTGTTTAATATCAAATTATCAATGCTTTGATTATCAATAATCTGTTAACTGTTTAGTGATTATCAATAATCTGTTAACTGTTTAGTGATTATCAATCAGTTTTTGCTGATGTCTAGTAATGTGTAAGTAGTTTTTAGGGAAGTCTAGTAAAAACGCAAGGAAAGATCCTTCTTGGAAGTATGGTGGGGAAGAAGTTCAAGTGCCGAAACAAAAAAAAGGGGTACAAATATGTAAAATGCAAATTCTGTAGTAAAGTGATTACTGGAGGAGTTAAGAGATTGAAGGAGCATCTTGCTTGTACACACAGAGATGTCGCAGCTTGTTCTCAAGTGCCCGCTGAAGTGAAAGAAGAAATGACACAATACTTGAAGGACTTCAAGAATATTAAATTTGCTGCCCAACGCAATTTTGAAGAGAACGTGGGAAGCGGGGCGTATTACACGGGTAGTAGCGCTAGTGTCAGTGATCGGGGTGTTAGAGGACCAATGTTTCGGTCGGTTGTGATCCTTCAATGAAGGACCTTCATCATTCACCAAATGCCGATCCATTGGTCCTCTAACACCCCGATCACTGACACTAGCGCTACTACCCGTGTAATACGCCCCGCTTCCCACGTTCTCTTCAAAATTGCGTTGGGCAGCAAATTTAATATTCTTGAAGTCCTTCAAGTATTGTGTCATTTCTTCTTTCACTTCAGCGGGCACTTGAGAACAAGCTGCGACATCTCTGTGTGTACAAGCAAGATGCTCCTTCAATCTCTTAACTCCTCCGGTAATCACTTTACTACAGAATTTGCATTTTACATATTTGTACCCCTTTTTTTGATTCGGCACTTGAACTTCTTCCCCATACTTCCAAGAAGGATCTTTACTTGCGTTTTTACTAGACATCCCTAAAAACTACTTACACATTACTAGACATCAGCAAAAACTGATTGATAATCACTAAACAGATTATTGATAATCACTAAACAGTTAACAGATTATTGATAATCAAAGCATTGATAATTTGATATTAAACAGATAATCAAGCCACAATATAGTTTAAAACAGCAAAACTAAATAATTAACAGATTGAAAACTATTATTGATAATCTGATATTAAACAGTGAACAGATAATCAAACAACAAAATTAAATAGTTAACAGATTGAAA
This sequence comes from Helianthus tuberosus, assembly GCA_030545235.1. Lineage (NCBI taxonomy): Eukaryota > Viridiplantae > Streptophyta > Magnoliopsida > Asterales > Asteraceae > Helianthus > Helianthus tuberosus. Next base: position 7,538,661 of record CM060452.1, read on the forward strand.
ACTATTATTGATGATCAAAGCATTGATAATCTAATATTAAACAGGGAACAGATAATCAAACAACATATAGTTTAAAACAACAAAATTAAATAGTTAACAGATTGATATACATCAAAGCATTGATAATCTGAGATTAAACATCAAACAGATTGATATACATAAAACAGATTGATAATCACTAAACAGTTAACAGATTGATAATCAAACAGCAATATAGTTAAAAACAGCAATATTAAACAGTTAACAGATTATATACATCAAACATATAATCACTAAACAGATTATTGATAATCAAAGCATGTTTTCGGTGGCTGAAGTAGAATGATAGATTGATAATCACTAATCTGCGATTGAGCAGTATTCACCAATATTCACTAATCATCATAGTAATAAACAGTAGCAATAAATTACTAAACAAAGTAGCGATTCAGCAATAAAGATTAAAACTAACCTTGAAGATGAGATTGAGCAATAGAGATTAAAAAGAGGGGATGAGAAACTGGCAGCTGTAATAGCGATTGTGAATTTGGCGATTGTTAAACAGGAACGATTTGGAGATTTGATTGTGAATTCAGATACGATTTGATTGTGAATTTAGTGTAGTTAAATAGATAAAAAAAAGCCCGCTACTTTTTAGGGGATAAACAAAGTCCCGCCAAAATAGTTGCCGCCTAAAAAACCCTAAATTTGCCGCCCAGAATAAAAACGTACGCCTCAGATCATATGGAACGAAACGGACACCACACTGAGGCGTACGTTTAATTAGAGAAGGTGAGACACCGCCTCAGAAACGTTTTTGTACCGTCCCGCCTCGAGGCGTACGCCTCGGCCGTTTTTTAAAACCATGGTAATAGTTAAAAAAAATTAATATCTGATTTCTCTTAAAAATCACTGCGTTATAAGACTTGAAATAAGCACTAAGCTCATATATATATGCTTTCATTTCATGCAGCAATGGTTTTATTTGTAAAATTTTAGGATGGGAAAATCACTTGGGAATACCCTTGAACCAAACGAGTTAGTGCAAAGATTCAGGCCTGATACGGTCAGGTACTTCTTTCTCAGGGAGGTTGAACTTGGAAATGATGGAGATTACTACAAGGAACGCTCATCAATATTGTAAACGCACATCTCGCCGATACAATCGGTATTTTGTTTTATTCGTAATATTAGAATATTGTTTCTATTCATATTTAACGCATTATTTACATGTTGACCCGTTTGACCCAAGCTTGACTCTAGACCCAACCCGCCCGGCCTGTCCATTTTGCTACATCTATGAAATTTAATCATTTTGATTATTAATGATGCCATGTAGGAAATCTTCTTAATCGTACACTTGGACTTTTGAAAAAGAACTGCCAATCAACTTTGGTTGCTGATTTGAGTGATGCAGCTGAAGGTATTGAGTTCAAGGATACTGTAGAAAAGCTGGTAAGATTCATAACATAAATTTTAGAACAACTTATTTTAAAATTGCATAGGTTGACTACTAACTAATTTTTCTGAAATACCGTTCAAATGTGACATAATTAGGACATTTTTGTAGACCCAAATTAGTTTCATTATTCTTCATAATGATCACCGAGGGCAATGAGGTCGTTTCATTGTGTAGGTTGAAAAGTCAAAGGTTCAGTACGAAAGTCTCCAACTATCATCTGCTTGTGAGAGTGTGATGGAAATTGGTAATGCTGGCAATCTATACATTGATGCATGTGTACCGTGGTCTCTTTTTAAACAAGGAGGTGAATCATTTGATTCTGCTGCAAAGGTATCCTCAATCTTTCTCAATTTCAAGAACATCCGATATCAACCATATATTCATCACATGGACTTTTTCATCGATCTAACACAAAGATATGTATTAACTTGTTCATTACACCAAAGTGAGGATTATTGCGGTTGCATTGTCGCCCGTTACACCAAACTTATGTCTTAGAATTTATCGTCAACTTGGCTACACCGACCAACAGTTCCATGCTGCCACATGGGTATACTCCCTCTCTGAACTAACATGATTACAAAATTGGGATTATTTCTGTAATAATTCTATTTATTGAAGGCTAGAGGACTAAAGAAGCATATGAAGAGGCTCAATGCCCCGAAGCATTGGATGCCTGACAAACTTGGTGGCGCTTTCGTAAGTCACATTTATATATCAAGTTCTTTTGCTTATAGTTTTGACTTGTCTGATTATCAAGTTTTGTTTAACAGGCTTATAAGCCATCGTCTGGGCCTCATAAATCTAGGGAATGCTTGCCGTTGATCCTCATACTGAGGAACCGGTTGAAGTACGCCTTGACTTACCGTGAGGTTCAATCTATCTTGATACAACGGCATGTTATTGTTGACAACAAGATCAGGTCTGACAAGACGTACCCTGCTGGTTTCATGGGTCAGTGTATTTGACAATGTTTATGCATCTGCTGTCGTTTTTATATAAACACATATTTATAATGGAAGCTTTTTTGTCCCCTAATTTGTTCACTTTATGCTGGTGATTTTTGTTTGAACAGATGTTGTTTCTATTCCCAAGACCAATGAAAGCTTCCGTTTTCTTTACGACACAAAGGGTAGATTTAGACTGCACTCAATCAGAGACGAGGAGTCAAAGGTTTGTTAACTTCATTCAACTAATTTTTAGTTGCTTCATTACTGAATTTGATCAACTGAGAACTAAAGCATTTTATGGTAAATCTTACTGAAAAAAAAAAGCAATAAGATAGCCCATTTTAATTTACATGTACAAGTAAATGTATTGAAAATGTCGCATTTTCTTTTTAGATATCTTTTTTTATTTGACCCGTTGGACCTATTTTCTTTTTAGACGTCTTTTTTTCATTTGACCCGTTTGACCCATTTCCTTTTTAGATGTCTTTTTTATTTTACCCATTTGACCCATTTTCTTTTAGAAATCTTTTTTTATTTGACCCATTTGACCTATTTTCTTTAGATATTTTTTCCCCCTTGGCATAAAACGTTATCAGAAATGACCCATACAAGTAAATCGGTTGAGATCTCCACAATCTGTGTTAAGTTGTGGTATACTTCATTTTCTGACATGTGTACATATGTGGTTGGCCAGCATGTTCCTTCTTCTGTTTGGAATCGTTTGGTGGCTGGTTTAAATGCGCAATTGAGAACTGTGAGAAGTGGATCAATACGGTCTTCTTTAGTTCCTGTTATTAATTGGATAAAAACTCATGGGAACCCCTAGCTTAACTTTCATGGAGTCAAAATTGAGCTCGGGTGGTTTCAAGCCACCGGTAGCGGTTTCTATTAGTTGGGTATTTTGGTAATTGTTCTTGATGATTCTTTTCACAACCTACACCACCCTAATTTGGTAGAAAATAGTGAAGAATCACCAAGGTAACTTTATTCTTTATTGCATGCAATATCAGTTTACAGATCTTATTTAATTATTATATTATTAATCTATTGGTATCTTATCCATGCATATTGCAGGGAAGACTGTCAAGTAGCTGCAACCACGGTACACAGGTCTGATGATGACACTTTGAACAGATCCGACATCTTTCTAGACTTTATATTCGTGCGAGCACACATTTTTCTCAACAAAAGCGCGTTACCATTTGTGAAATGTTCTAGGATAATCTAATTAATTTCAGCAACTACTTTTTTTATGGATGAACTTAGAAGGATATATATCTCCAATTTGCTTGAATAATCTGTTAAGTTTTGTTTTAACTGTTACATGAAATCGAAGAAGAGGGACCGCAGAACGGGTGGGTGATGCTGGTTGACTGTTTAGTAACAAGTCAAAAGGTGTAACTGTGTTTGGTTGTCTCATGATAGTTTTGTTCAAATTTGTTTAATTTTAATAAACATCTAATTTGGCGAATATAATTCAAATATACGCCACGGGTGACTTTTGACTGGCGCGGACCAATTTGACCAGTTTCGTTTTTAGTTATTTTCTTATTACCTCAAGTTGGCTGTTAAGATAACTTGTTTATTTTAAGATAACTCATGGTTCAAGCATATTCTCAGGGGGTGTGGTCGAGTTTTTTTTCTAAAAAATACACTACATTTTGTTTAAAGGGTTGCGTCCGCCCACCCAAGGCTTCACCTAGGTCCGCCCCTGCATGGGTGGATTGAATGTTCTTAATATAAGTGGGTAAATGATTAAAAGTTTTATGATTTAGAGGCTAGATAATAAATTCCCACAAAATGAAAAATAACCTTTGATTTTAAAGCATTGATTATTTGATTACGTACCCTATAAAAGGAAAAAAAATGTAATGAGAATGAGGAAGAATGGTTGAAGGAAGATCACATTTCAATTTAAACTAAAAGTTCATAAAAGAAAATGATATTTTCGTAAGCCAATAGAAATAGTAAGCAATATATCACAAGAGGATTGGTAAACTAACAGAAAACGAGTACCGCGTCATGAATTGTAACCCCGCCGGTTTTGAAGTACCTTAACCGATGAAGGATCGTTGTGCGACCTGAATGAGTCGTTCAGAAGAGCTTATATCCGAATCAAAGGCGGAATTCAGAGAAACGGACTTGTATACAGCTTGATTCAATTTAAATGTCTCTATTATTGATATAACAACAATTTACAACCTGGAGACAATTTGGCAGCACTTCGTTACCAAATCAGAAAAGTTACAAATGACAAACCAAGCCCCTCTATATATAGGCATGTAATTTCGCACGGAATAGCCAAGGGTAATTTCGTGCGAAATACCAACTTGTAATTTCGTGCGAAATAGCCTTTGGCTATTTCGTGCGAAATTAACTTTCCACACTCAAAACTCAGTTTCTAGCATCCTGAGCACTGGTTTATCCTATCTTGTTACATGACTTGATACAAGACGAAGTCAACAGACATATTGCACTAACAGACTCCCCCTTGGATGTTGACGAAGTCTTCAGTGTCTAATCTTTAGCATGACACATCTTCAGTCTTGATCAGTCTTCAAACTTTTTCCGAATTGTCTAACATTGTAAGCATCCATCAATCTTTCTTCTTCGATCAGCTTCTATCTTTGAATGTTATACTAGAATCTGACTCTTGCTCTTACATTTTCATCTTTTAGAAACACTTTTCTCAGGCTCCCGCTTTCGTCAAGCTTCCGTGCTTTAGGGATCGACACCTTGCTTTCTGGTTACAAACTCCCCCTTACATTGAGCTTGTCTTCAGACTCCCCCTTAGTCTCAGCTGTCAGGATCGTAGTCTGGAATCACATCTGCATCACTCAAACATTTATAAGTAATTTATAAGTAACAATGTTTTGAATTTCAAGAAACAAATATCCTGACTCTTTAGCAGATTTTAACAATCTAAGAATCCAACTCCCTCACAGTTAATCATCCAAGTCCAACTTAATGACCTTGGAGATATCACAAACTGTTTTTGATTTTTGATTAAAACTTCAAGTTTCAAATTAATGAACTTGTTTATTTTCAGAAACACAATCAGCATACTTAGATTTTGAAACTTAGCATCCCAGACATCGGTTGTCGAAAATAAAGTGAAATCAAAATCTTTTTGTATTTTTCTGAAATATAAAGCAATAAAGAAATATTTACAAACATATTTACAAACAATATTTTTGTTTGAGTTTGCGTCAGAGGATCATATCAGTTTTTGACAAGTCACAAGTACCGTTCACTTAAATTTTCACACAAATTTCAACTGATTCAGGATACGAATTAGGTGTATTAAGAACTTAAACTCATTCATGTGTCCCACCTCTTTAATATACTCCCGTATCCAGATCCCAATATTCAGTCTTACAGGTGAGTATACCTAGATGATATCTGTAAAGGGTTAAATGCGAGACCGTGAGAGCTCAGGCTATTGCTTCCGCAAAATCAGAGAGATGACGGTTCGACTTTAGGTGTGTTCCCTTTAGAGAATCTTTTCTTCAACAGCACATGATTAGCATTTTGCAATGTTTCATCATTTTTTATGCTGATGGTATGCTTATATTTCAAGCATGCAGAATGTATTATACGGGGACTAGGCCATTGCTTACGCATTATCAGAAGTCCCGGAATAATACCCCAGATATCACTAAGCATAAAGACCTAGTATCTCAGAAAGAGGGATCTTTCAAACAAGATTTCAGGGGTTACCTATATATCCAAGTAGTGTTCCCCACGAAACAAGCAAGTTTGAATTTATGTTTATATCCCGAAAAAGTTTACTAAATGTGTAAAAACCTATCGGCATATCATCAGTGAGACCGTTTAATGCTATTAAATCATTACATTTCTTTAGCATACTGTAACTGTCTACTGATGTACTATCATTTCCTCTTTATACACAAAAACTCATTTTCAATTTTATCATGTTTTTGACTTTTTCAAATTTTCTAATATTTTTGGATTTTCTAAAAATCCTTCTCCCCCTAAAATGCAAAATCATTTAAAGAAAATTTGACAAACCGATACTGATAGCTTTGTCTCGCCATCCATTTTCTGCTTCACATGCTCTGTTTTGCAGAAAATATAACGTACCCCCATGATTTACAATCATTGATATTTTATAGTTTGAAAACCTTTTTTCAATCTTGTGAAATTAATCATGTTTGTTCCGCCGTGAGGGTTTCGACATATTCAAGCAACATATTTTTGAATTTTTGGATTTTTGACAAATTTAAAAACAAACATATTTTTGGTTTTTCAAAATTTTGACAAAATAAAAACATATTTTTGGTTATTAAATTTTTAAATTTTTAGGGTTTTTGAAATATTGTTTATTTATGTACAGAAATCAAACAAACTCCCTGTTTCAACCATCGCAAGGATCAGCAGCCTCCTCTTCTCCTCGTGCCAGGTTGCTCCAATTTCCATTCTTACAATCTTCAATTTTCTTGAGCACCTGCATATTCAAACTATTTAATCACTTGAACAATTTAGCCCAGGTCTGTTGAACCTTAGGCATTTCAACACAATATGCTTCATTCAACTTCGGAAAATCTTTGTCATTTTGTACAAAGACTTTTTCAATTTCGGTTTCAATTTTTCCATCATTTACCGGAACAATTTGTTTCTTAGCACTCCAAGTCTGACCTTTAGGAGTACCTCTTTTGTAAAAATGTAAATCTTTTTGAACATTTTGATTTTGAACAACAATTTTTGGTTTCCAAAACTCGTTTGGTTTTGTTGAATCAATTGTTGTTATCCAACTTTGTGTTGTTCTAAATCTGGTTGTGTGAGAATTCCAGGTCTGTCTTGAATCGAACCTATTCGGGTTTGATTTCCAAGTTTGATTCGATTTCCAAGTTTGATTCGATTTCCAAGTTTGATTCGAAGCAAACTTGTTTGTATTGTACCTCCAAGTTTGTTTTGAATCAAATCTGGTGGACCTTTGTTTCACATCCTCAGATTTTTGTTTCACAACATTATCAGATTTCTTTTTCGTGTCAACATCAACAGGTTTCAGATTTGGACACTTGCGTGCAAGATGTCCAGTTTGATCACATTTGAAACATGTTCTCTTGGACACATCTTTGACCTGTGGTTGTTGCTTTTTCTTTTGAGCGTAGAACTCTTCATTAGACTGTCGTCTAAATTGGAGTTCTTTCTCTTCTTCGGAACTTGTTCCATGAACAAAATTCATCTTTGCCTGAAAATTTTGCATTTCATTTCTTTTCCAACTTTGTTTCTTTTTATAACCCAACCCAGCCTTCATGTTTTTCTTCTTGAAACCAGGTTTGTTCTAAGAAATTTTGTGACACTTTCCAGCAAACTTTGAAATTTCAGATTTTTCAATCTCAACCATTTTGAAAACTTTATCAATCTTTTCTGAAATCACATTCTGAATTTTTCAGATATCCATCATGAAAATTACCTTCATTTTCATCCTGTGATTCAGATTTACCTTTTCAACCGACTCTTCTTTCAACCCACTTTCAACGACCTTACCTACCACATCTGAATCACTAGAATCATCAGATTTGGAATAGGTTACGTCAATGTTAACTGATAATTGATCTACCATGTTGAAAGCTTTTTCGACCTTTTCATCATCATAAAATGCAAACTTTTCCGGTGGTGGAACTTGATGAAATTCTGAACCAATGCCTTTCTTGTTTTGCTCAGACTCACCATCTCCCGGTTTTATATTGAAAATACGTTCAAGCACATATGATGACGTGTGATAACTTTTTAACTTGTTATTATCCTGTTCTAAATCAGCAATCTGACGCTTTAGCTTAGCAACATCTTCAATGTAAGAGTTTACAACTTGTTGCTTTATTTCATACTGTCGCTTAAGCGTATTAGTTGTTTCAGAACAGTAATCCAATCTTGATTGAACAAATTTCATTTCACTTTTCACCTTTTCATATGACTCTTTTGTAATGTGATAAGCCAATTTTATTGAATTATAATCCTTTTTCATTTCTTTACAAACATTTTTTTTTTATCACATTCTTCTGTCTTTTTCAAAACATTTTCGTTCAACACTTCATTTTCTTTTTCTAACTTTTTACAATTTTCTGAAAGTTTTTCATTATTTTCTTTTAAAACTTTTTCATTTTCTAACATTTCTTTGTATTTATTTTTAAAAACATTTTCAATTTTTGTGAACTCAAAATCTCTTGTTCTGAACTTTTCGTCTTTTTCAGTACAAGCACTGCATGGTATCATGCATTTCCTGCACTGTTCAACAATTTCATTTAAGACTTCAGAATCAGAATTTACCTCAGTGATTGGCACCTCGATGTTCTCTGCTGCATCTGTCTGATCAACATCTTTCTGCTTCAGCTCAGCTTCACTCTTCTTTACTTCACTAGTACCAGCATCACCAACAACCTTCGAAATCTCATCCTTCACTTCAATCGAACTTTCAACTTTCTTCTCAACTTCTTCAACTTGCTGTTCTTCGGTAACAACTTCTTTCATAACAACTTCTTCTTCTACCTTCACATTCTCTACTTTCACATCTTCAGCAACCTTCTTCAATTCATCAACTATCTTCTCAACATTATTCTTCATTCTCTCTTCATCCCTTTTCCTCAAACACGATGTCATGACATATCTTATGTCTTTTTCATACCTTTTAGCATATCTGTTATCTTTTGATACATTTGTATAATATTCGACAGATCGAGGAATTATGAGAAGAACATCATCAAAAATTATGTCCTTCTTGGGAACAACGGGTTCTCTATTTCTGTTGACATAGCACTCTCGCTTTTTATCCCATCTTTTATTAATAACTGCACTTTCATACTCTTCTTGCATTTCGTCAATTCTGTTTGCTGCAATGTTTCTTTTTCTGTACGTTTTCTCACTCAGAATTTCTTCTCTGGTTTTCTCTTTGACTTCAGCAACAAAAACATAATGTTTGCTCTTTGATGAACTTCTTCCATGAGCTGTAACACGATTATCAACACGATCTTCTTCTGGAAGAATCTGACTCCAATCATATCCTTCGTCATCATAGATTACAGCACATGCTCTTGACTTCTCTTTGGGATGATTTTCAATCATTTTCGGCTCTTCTTTGCTTTGGTGGTAGATCGCCTTACGATGATAATCATCATTGAAAGGGTGTTCATTTCCACCAACTGCAGAATTATTGCATTCTCTCTTGAAATGACCTTTTTGCTTACACTTGAAACAAGTCACTTTGGATTTATCAAATCCCAGTTTCGTTGATGGTCCACCGATTGACTGTTTCCCAGTAATCTCCATATATCTTTGAGCTCTGCGGATGAAACTTGCCAAACACCAGCGAATATCAATGAGTTCCATTTCTTCCGGATCAATCTGGTCGTAGTCTTCTTTGGTTAATTCAGAGTTTCCAATTTTACCAGCTACAAGACCTTCATATGATTCCAGAACAGATGAAAGAAAGCTCATTTGCTGTTTAGCAGCATTGATGCTCATAGCCGGAGAATTTTTCAACTTGAGAGCAATGTTGCACAGTATCTCTTCTGATTCTTCAGAATTAGCTTTTGAAGAAAATGAATGATAACCCGGATCATAACTTGATGAGCTTTTCTGAGGTTCTTTTGTCCTTTCACCACTGAATGCTGTCTTTGGTGATTCACCAACTTTCACCGAAGGTAAGTTTCCTTTGTAATAAAGACCAACATTTTGTTGTTGTGAAGAACTGCTCATCTTGTTTTGCTTCTGTAACTCCAGTTCATGACTTTCTATCTTTTCTATCAAGACATCAAGAGAACTTGTATCATATCACGCATCATTTTTCAATATGAACACAAATGTTTGCCCTGATCAGCTCGTGGTAAAGCTTCTATGATCTTATCAATTATTTCTTCTCTAGTTTTAACAATTCCAAAACGATCAAGTTAAATTTTTAAATGACCAAATCTCTCTATCATTTGTCTCACAGTCTCTCCTTTCAAACTATCAAACAAATCGAATTCTTTCTTTAACAAAGCAATTTTATTCTTTTTGATTTGTTTACCCCCCTCAGCTTTAACCCTTAAAGCTTCCCAAACTGATTTTGATGATCCATCATGTTGTAATAAAGCAAACATGTCATTTCTGATTGATGATTGGATTAAAGCAATCATTCTCTGTTCGGCTGCAATTTCGGATTTGTCTTCTTTGGATAAGTTCTTGAGTGGAAGATCTTCTCCTTTGTCATTTTTTGGTCTTTCATATCCAAATTCCAAACAGAACCAGCTCTCGTGTGCATAAGCTTTTGCCCAGTTAATGAAACGTTCTTTCCACCAAGTATAGTCTTCAATACTTTCGAGCGTTGGTGGTTTTGAATGTGTTCCGTAAAAATTATCATGTTTAATGTTTTCATTGATTGCTTTTGTTATGGTTTTTGGTGTAACAGTTGAAGTTTCGGAAGATTCTGATATTAATGCGTTGTAGAACGTGTTGTAGAATTCTTCAGCCATGATGTGAACTTCTTGAATTTCCTTCAAACGAAATAAATCTCAAGCGAAATCACTTTGGTGCGAAATATCCTTCTTCAAGCGAAATTACCTGAAATACAGCTTTAAACGAAACACCAATTCAAACGAAATATAGTTTCGTACGAAATTAACTTGCATTCAAACGAAAACAACCTCTTTGGAACGAAATAGTAATTTCGTATGAAATATCTCAAACGAAATCTAATTTCGTGCGAAATTGCCAGCAATTTCAAACGAAATTAATCACAAAATGTAATTTCGTGCGAAATTAAGATGCTATTCCATGCGAAATTATGCCGACTTCAGCATATCGGTCCAATTTTTGTCAAATTGATCAGGTTTTAGCTCGATTTTAGGTCCAATTTTCTCAAGGCTTTGTTAAAACACTGTTTTGCATGTAATGTGTGAAATTCAAACCATTTTGACCGTAAAATTTTGTTAAATTTGAAAAAGAAGGTGTAGAAGTCAGAAATCTGATGAAATCAAGCTGAACTCTTCCTCCTGAGCTCTGATACCACTTGTAGGATCGTTGTGCGACCTGAATGAGTCGTTCAGAAGAGCTTATATCCGAATCAAAGGCGGAATTCAGAGAAACGTACTTGTATACAGCTTGATTCAATTTAAATGTCTCTATTATTGATATAACAGCAATTTACAACCTGGAGACAATTTGGCAGCACTTCGTTACCAAATCAGAAAAGTTACAAATGACAAACCAAGCCCCTCTATATATAGGCATGTAATTTCGCACGGAATAGCCAAGGGTAATTTCGTGCGAAATACCAACTTGTAATTTCGTGCGAAATAGCCTTTGGCTATTTCGTGCGAAATTAACTTTCCACACTCAAAACTCAGTTTCTAGCATCCTGAGCACTGGTTTATCCTATCTTGTTACATGACTTGATACAAGACGAAGTCAACAGACATATTGCACTAACAACCGAAAATTTAGATTTTAGTTATGACCCAACTGAACTGAACCTTCTCATGCACACTCTTAGAATTACTAACAAGTGTTGTGTTTTCCGTTGAATCGCGAATTTGGTTTTGGTTATGGCTCAAAACCGAACCGCCCTGTACATAACCCTAAATCATCAACCTAAGTGATATGTTTTCCGCCGCATCGCGCGGGTAAACGGCTACTATATATACATAGGGTTAGGTTAACGTACAATATCCCTTATCGTACATTACATACGCGATCATCTCAGCCGTCAGATCTTCATCCCACATTGAAATCGCATGTTGTTTTTTGTAACAATTTCGCATGTTCGTTTTTTAAAATACGATTTCATCAAAATTACCACATGCGAAATTGTTACAAAAAACCAACATGCGATTTCATCAAAATTATCACATTCGAAATTGTTACAAAAACCAACATGCGATTTCATCAAAATTATCACATGCGATTTCATCCATGCTATTTTATAACATGCGATTTCACATCGCGTACGTTAAGGGATATTGTACAGTACACTTTCTCTCTCTCTATATATATACACACACACATATATATATATATATACATATATATGTATGGTAGGGTTCATGCGAGAATCACCTTTATTGCGAGAACAGCAAGAACAAATGTGAACATAACAAAATAAACCCACTACAACACCAAAAACCTAAAGAAACCTAACACCCCCCCCCCCCTAAAAACAAAAAAATCTAAAACCCCCTCCCCCAAGCTAAATGTTAAAAACTAAACCCTCCAAAAACCTAAAAAAGAACCTTACCCCCCCCCCCCCCCAAAAAAAAAAAAAAAACTACCCCAAGCTAAATGCTAAAAACTAAACCACAAAGTTAAACCCCCCAAAAAAACCATAAAAAATCTAAAAAAACACATACATTTTTTTTTAATATTTTTTAATAAAAATCGCTAGTTTTAGTCTTCAAAAAAAATGTTTTAATAAACGAAAAGTAGCAATTTTTGTTAAAAAAAATATTTAAACTTTTTGTGTGTGTGTTTTTTAGATTTTTTAGGTATTTTTGGTTGTGTTCACATTGGTTCTCGCGGTTCTCGCAATAAAGGGTGGTTCTTAACGGATTCTTCTCCTATATATATATATATATATATATATATATGGTGGGGTTCTAGAGCAAACAGTACTTTATTTGTGAAATAAGTGAACAAATCCTGACCATTAGAGTTTTTTTTTATCAATGACAAGATTGTAATTATAATGTTATAACTTCCCTAACCCATATATAGGGTAGGGTTCTGGAGTGAACACCCTCCCAAGAGTCAAGTGTGTGAACTTATATGGACCCTTGATTTCCATCATCTTGAGATTTTAAAAGAATGACATGATGGTAATCATATGATTAATTTTACCTGTTTAATTAATTGAATAAGAGTATTTGTGTAAATATACCATTAAAAAATTTAAACCGGGAAACTGAATAGTTTCCATACATTCTCGATTGTTTCAATCCCTAAGATAGTGTGTAGTGGGGCGGTATGCCCCTTCATAGCGCCCAAAAGCGCCCTTGAACACCGCCACAAGGGGCGGTATGAAGATGATTTTTAGGTGTGGCGCGACCTCCGTAGCGGCGTTGTGGATCGAAGTTTGATTTTTTTTTTTGTATTTTCTGGTTTTCCCCACTCAAACATATATACATACATCCAAAATTTAGATCTGTTTCGAAGAAGAGGGGTGGGGCAGTATGAAGGAGAAGAGGGGTGGGGCTCTGTTTTGTTGCAGGTTTCTAAAAGAAGGGGAAGGAAGAAGGAAGAAAGAAGAAGGAAAAAGGGTTTTTAAAATTTGTTTTTAACATAATTGGTCCCTGCAAGTCTCAAATATCTAAAATTTATTTTTAAAACTTGGTTTTTAAAATTGGTTTTTAACGTATTTGGTCCCTGCAATTATGAAAACTTATTTTATTTAATGTTTTTTTATTTAACATTAAAGGGTTTTAATTTAAAAAAGTTAGAAATTAATAAAAAAAATTGAAAATTAATTAAATGTGTAATGATGACAAAGAGGCTTTATGACTACGGCCTTAAGTTGCATAACGCCTCGTGATGACATGGCGTGCCACATGTCGCATAACGCCCACAAATGAGCCTTATGATTACGGATGGCCTAATGTATGGCAACTTTCAGTTAAATCATCCTTATTGTTCAACTTTTATTCAACATATTTGTGGGTGTTTGGGTTAGCTTATTTTGGAACAACTTTTAACTTATTGACTTATAATAAGTTAATAAGTTGATTTTTAGTGGGTGTTTGGGTTAACTTATTGACTTATAATGAGTTTTTGTGTGATGAAAAGTTAAAAAGTAGAAGTTAGGAAATCCTGACTTAGGGGGTGTTTGGGATTCCTTCTTTTTCTCCTTTTTAACTTCTACTTATTATAAGTCAAAAAGGAGAAAAAGAAGGAATCCCAGACACCCCTTTGTTTCTCTTTCTCTATCATTGTCGTCATTAAGGGCATGTTTGGATAAGCTTTTGAAACCAACTTATTGGCTTATTGACTTCTCAAGAAGCCAATAAGTTGATTTTGTGTTTGGATATCATAAAAGTCCTTTTGTGAACTGGCTTTTTGGTTCAAAGGAAATGGAGGTTTTGAAAAGCCAAGTATTTGTGACTTCTTGATCCAGGAATGACTTTTCAATATGCAAATTACTAAATTACCCCTTTTATATTACCCCTTTCATCTGTTCTCTCTTCTCTCGTAAATACACAGCAGCAAGCCGACACAGCAGCTTGCCGCCACAGCAGCGATTCCGGTTCCTTCTCCGGCGGTTCCTTCTCCGGCGGCCCATTTCGGTTCGTTCACAGCGATTTTGGTTCGTTCACAGCAGCTCGCCGCCACAGCAGCTCGCCCATTCCGGTTCGTTCACAGCAGCTCGCCGCCATAGCAGCGATTCAGGTATGTTTCCAATTCTCAGAGATTCCAATTCACAGCGATTGCATGTTAAATCTGTTTCAAATTCGATATGTTTGTTGTTCGAAATTGCATCTTGTTTCAAATTGGATCTGTATTGTTGATTGTTGCTGGATCTGTATTGTTGATTGTTGAATGTATAAAAGGGAATTAAACTTTTTATTGAGAAGAGAAACAAAAAAGCTAAGCCAAACACTTTTTTAAAAAGCAACTTATTGACTTATGAAAAAATGTCAATTTTAGTCATTTTACATCAATAAGCTAAGCCAAACACTTTTTAAAAAACAACTTATTGACTTATTGGCTTTTCCTACCCCATAAGCTAATCCAAACACTTTTTTTAAAAACTCCTTTTCCAAAAGTCCTTTTCCCAAAAGTCCTTTTTAACTCTAATAAGCTTAGCCAAACATGCCCTAAGAAACATAAAAGATCTCCCGTTGAATTTCACTAGTCGCCGGAACCCTCATACGAAATCAACAAGCAAGGTACACAATGCTGAACTATAAATACTTATGTGATTCAGTACATCTTTTCCGCTTGTGTATGTTTTCTTCTCTTCTTCAATAGATGAAATCGGAAGCTACGGTTTTTTAATCTACTATAATAGTTGTTGAATCACAAGTACTTGCTCCGATATTGTGTGTTGATCAACAATTGTTCGATTAATGAGTAAATGTCACTAAGGATAGGGTTAATTAAACAATATTGTTGATCTTTCTCTGTTTTTTAGGCATTATGTTTGTCGCGATGTTATGCTGTGGTTTTTGGTAATGTGATTTATCCTTGGTAACGTACACTTGTGTATAGCGTTCATATCAGTGTGTAATAAATTGGGTGTGCACATGTGTATAGTGGTAGTTATGAGATATTTCAAAAACTTGTGTCTGCTGTTTATGTAAATATGGTGTACACCTGTGTATACAGTGTTTGTACATTTGGTGTACACATATGTATTTTGGTTGTAGGTATAAACTGTGTATACACATGTGTAAATTGGGTGTACACCTGTGTATACAGTGTTGGTTTTTTTATTTATCCAAGACGTTCATTGACATGTGTATGCAAAATTGGGTGTACACCTGTGTTCATTAACTCATGTATCATAAAATGAAGCAGGTGTTGAGATGGCAAGTGGGAAAAAGATGGGAAAGTATTGTTTATTGATGGTGCGACGCTTTATGTTGAACTTGGCGTACATTGACCAGAAAAGTAGCGGAGACATTAAACTTAGCAAAGGTATGGCTTTGTTTAGTATTTTTTTTAAATTATCTAATGTATAGAACAACTGTGTAACCCTTGTTTTCCATGTGTAATAAGTTGTTGGGGGCAACAAACGAAAGAGATCGACCTAAGAGTAGAAAACAAAAAGCTGTTAGGTTGGCGAGTCGAGAATCAGTACATGTGGTGCGTGTTCCTTTTTCCGAAAACTTGGAACACATGAGTGAATTCAGTATGCAAAGTATAAGTTGCTGAGGTTTTTTGTGCTATTATAGGAGATGTCGGCAACGAGAAAACTGGAGATGGAAGATCGACACAATCTAATTCTAGTTCGAAACGTGCAAAAATTGGTAGTTTACTAATATCCCATTTTCGTCCTTATTATCTCTATTTACGGAAAGCGTAATGAATCTATCCAAGTGTTTTATGTGTTCACAGGATACAGTTAACGTTTATAAATGCTTATGGTGTATCTAAGATACTTAGATTTAGTCTTTTTATGTATTATTCAGATTATGTTCAGGAGGGCAGCATAGAGACAGTAAAAAAGGTATCAAAATGTACTAAACGGAAGCAAAAAGACACGCCAACATCAGAAAAGGAGAAATATAGTAAAAGTAAGTGACGACAAAAATTTGTACGCAATTGTTACAAGTTTTTTTTTGTGTGTGTATGCCAAAGTTAACTTTTTTTAATTTAATTCTAATGTAGGTTTTAAGAGTAGTGGTGAGAAGATAATTAAATTAGTTGATACTGAACCCAAATCCAGTCGCGAAGAAGACGTTAAAGGAGGTAATATTTGACTTGTATTGTGTATTTCATGTTTGTGTGTATGTTATATGAATTTGATTGTACTAGATTTTGAGGAAGATTGTAACATCCACGCGATCGACGACGTATTCAAATTCAAAAAAAGAAAGCTAAAAAGTCAAATAAAAAAGGAAAAGCGAAAGATTAAAAAAATGTTCAAGGACTGATGTTAGTAAAGAGTTACCGGGGATTAGGACCCGTACATCTCCGAATAAACATTTTGAAGCTGTTGGTTCGATGAAGACATGGCAACGAAACCTTGTTAGGAAAATCGGGTTTGGGAAATTATTGAAGCTAAAGGTAAGTGAAATTACGTCATTCCTGGCGCATTTTGTGGTAGATAGGTTAGATACAGAGAAGATGCAAATTAACCTAGGGGATAGACATATAAAGTAGGTAAAGAAAGTATCCGAAAAATTTTAGGAGTACCCTTTGGGGGGATAAGGGTGGTGAAGGATACTAAAGGAGGTAGTGATGCTGAAAAAGTGGTTGAAAATGGAAAAATAGGTATGATAAGGTACCAATAAGTTTATCTTCATCGAGATTAATATGTTCTCTACATAAAAGATATAATTTGAGGCCTTTAGCACATCCATACTTCACATATGCTCAAGAATTGATACAAAAGAATCACATACAAGAACATTTATTTTCATGAAACTAAAATGATGAAGAATGACAACGCGGACACAAAGACAAGAACATGCTAAGAAGTGTCATTTTTTCATGATAGGAAATTATGTTATATACTTATATAGAGAGCAATGTAACTTAACTACTGATAAACTTCAATGAGAGATCTTAACCCTAATATAGAAATTATTTTGTAATCGCCAAAGCCAGCATCAAAGAAGAGCTTTGCCCAATCTTTCTTACTCCTTTCTCTGCCTGTCACCAAGGTCATCATGCATATCAAAGAAATAATGAGTATCGAGTAATTCATTATGTCCTTTGTGAACCTTCACGACCATGTCCATGATAATCAGTTTTCCTCCATTTTCCTTGCTCGGAATGGCTTTTCTGCATTGCTTCAGTATTTTCAGGCATTCTTCATCACTAGTCGTGTAGGTTCCACTATTTGTTTCGTAAAAGAAATTATAAAAATTAACATCAAAATACGAAACTTGGAAACTTTTTAGTTTGAAAAACCCTTCTTCTGTAGATATTTATAAAAATCAACTTCAAAATACAAAATGTAGTATAATATAAATAGACTATAAAACTTGTAGTTCTTGAAAAACCCTTCTTTTGTAGATATTTTCAATTTCCATTCAGATCCACCAATCATATTTATAATTATTTTGGAATTATTGTGTAAACCAGCGAAAATTCTAATGTGTTCAGGTAGCCACTACAAAATAAGAATAAATTATTAGTAATATTAGAATGTAATGTCACACCCCAACCGATGACAAAAACATCAGGGCGGGACGAAATAGATTGCTCGAGACATCACAACTTGCTAAAAGTGATAATAATTAATTAAACTAGATTTCATTGATAATTAAATGGTACATTGTCTTGAAATAGAAATGCAACAAGGAAAGTTCAAATACGGCAAATTAAAAGTACATAGATATAAATGTGTTTCTATAATCCATCTTACTAGATTCTTGACGTCTTAGCATCAGTTTTGACTACTAGCATAGATAGCAAATTTGACATAAATCCTACATGACATAACAATATACTAAGGCATGAAAACATAGCAATACTAGCATGCATCAAATATAGGTCAAACCAATTGTGTCCACAAAGTTGCGTATTTGTCACCGATGCGAACAAAACCGTGATCGAATGTCTTAACATAGACCCTTCCTAAGTGCGGTGTGCTACTCCTATAGCGCTATACATGTTAAGCTTGGCTCATGACGTTAATAAAAAATATTGTGCAAGAAAGGCTTCTATCATGTGTGTATCCTAAGTATATCGATTAAGCATGTAATAATGGATTGATTGATTTGAATAATGTGATTGATCTTGTGATTGTGATTTTGATAAAGTTGTATATATTGCACCCCAAAGTGTATAAAATGTAAAATGGGATCATGTAAACTCACGGTTTGCGTAAAAAGTTACTCGAAATTAAGTTAATGTGAATTAGAGTTTGGAAACACCGAGTTATCCTACAAGGATAAACGAGGTGTATAAGTTCGACGAATTTAGATTTAGGAGTGTGTATGCAAATGCTTAACTTAGTATAAAAATTACATAAAAGCTATCTTGTTAAAACACTCAAGTTGGACACCATGATTATGTGTTTTTCATAGGCACAAGTTCATCCATTGGAAGTCCAAATATGAGAAATTTTAATCTAAGATATTATAACCATAACTCTTAACATCAATCCATGAATTGGTTAGTGTTTAAGGTTCGGTTTTTGGGATAATATTATAGATATATGTTATGTATTATAGTTATATGGTCAAGTAATATCATGTAAAGGTCAAGCAATATCATGTAAAGGTCAAGCAAGGAGGTATGATGATTTTCATCCATTAAACCTCATTATATAATTCACCAAAGCACAAAATCATCAACTTAGGGTGTGTTTGAGATTGCTTTTTCAACCTGATTTTTTGATTATTGTGTTTTGAAATCGCAAAAATTTTATTTTGAGTGTTTGGTAAAGTTAATAAAAACTGATTTTTTACGTTTTGTAGAGACCAAAACGTGATAATCCAAAAGTAGGTCACCCCTTACTGCAGGAAAACGTGATAATCCAAAAACTGATTTTTTCGTTTTTTTAGGGTTATTTCACTTTATTTTTTAAAATATAGATATTTGCCAAACACTCAAATAGTTGATTATCTGATTATTTTGATATCAAACAATATAATCAAATCCAAACACTATCTTTCTGCAGCACGTTTTGTTACAGCTAATTATCTGATTCTGATTATTCAAAACGCATAATCTATTTTCAAAACTCAACCCCAAACACCCTCTTAGTTGATGATTTCGGTTGGTCATGAATAAGATTTAAATGTAAGAACACCTAAATTGCTAAGTAGCCAAATAAGAACAACCATGCATGTACATACCAAAATGGTAAATGTTGGAGACGAGGTGGGGTTGGCAAACGCCCATAAGAGTTGATCTATCCAGATGAGGCTGTCCCGGTGACCCATTTGAGCTACAGCGTCGCAACTGTGGTGACCAGACTTTTCCCAACGACTTGTCGTCGAGATAGGTTGTCCCGACGACAAGTCGTCGGGATAGGTTGTCCCGACGACATGTCAACGTGTCAAAGAAGATTTCTTGTAGTGACGGTTTAGCTTCATCGAGATTAATATTTGTCTTTACATAAAAGATAAAACTTTTGAGGCCTTTAGCACACCCATACTTCACATATCCTCAAGAATTGATACAAAAGAATCACATACAAGAACATTTATTTTCATGAAACTAAAATGATAAAGACCAACGTGAATACAAAGACAAGAACATGCTAAGAAGTTTCATATTTTCATAATCAGAAATTATGTTGTATAGAGAGCAATGAAACTAAACTATGGATAAACTTCTATGAGGGATCTTAGCCCTAAAACCGGAGTTATTTTGTAATCGCCAAAACCAGCATCAAAGAAGAGCTTTGCCCAATCTTTCTCACTCCTTTCTCTGCCTGTCACCAAGGTCATCATAAGCATATCAAAGAAATACTGAGTCTCGAGTAATTCATTATGTCCTTTGTAAACCTTCACGACCATGTCCATGATAATCAGTTTTCCTCCATTTTCCTTGCTTGGAATTGCTTTTCTGCATTGCTTCAGTATTTTCATGCATTCTTCATCACTCCAGTCGTGTAGAATCCACTATTTTTTCGTAAAAGAAATCATAAAACTCAACATCAAAATATGAAACTTCCATACTTTTTGTTCAAAAAAATTGCCATAACTAAATTAATTGTTGAAAAGAAACTAATTATGAAATAGGAAAAAGGGGAAGTATTAAGAATACCTTAAGCAAAACAGCATCGGCTCTCGGAATGGCTTCAAACATGTCTCCACCAACAAAACTTAAGTTCTTACTCCCAACCAAACCTTCAACTACATGAGGAAGATCAAAACTGATGCACCTAATATTGGGAAATGCTTTGGCAATAGCTTCAGCAACAGTCCCACTACCACCCCCAACATCAACAATTGAATCTAACCCTTCAAAAACACCCCCACAATCTTTAAGAATGACACTTGTGACAAGCCTTGCATCGCTAGCCATCCCTTCATTAAAGAACTGATTAAGCTTCGGCTCTCGGCCTGCCAGATCCCAAAGCATCCTCCCATGTGTTGTGTGAAAGGGGGTGACATCGTCGTTTTGGAACCATTTGCTCAAGTGTTGCCATGGATCCATCAACATTGGATCCAACATGGCTAGCAAAAAGGGCCTAACACTTAAGGGCTCTTCCTTTAGTAGCAATCGAGAAGCAGGAGTTAGCAAATAGCCTTCTCCCTCCTCATCATTGCCTCCGGGTGTGGTCAATACACTTTGTTTCACAAAGAAACCAGAGTGAACAAGGATGCGCATAAGCCGATAGACAAAAGGAGTTCTCTCCTGGTTTATGGCGAGGGCTTTGACTAACTCGGAAAGCCGCATTGGTGAACCATGGCGATGGATAATATCAGGTATTTGTAGCTGAATTGCACACTTAAGTGACATGGAGTTTATAAAGCTGAAAATATGGTTCCATATGTGAGCTTGAGAATCAAGTAGCTCTTTAGATAGCTCACCGTTTTGCAATGCCATCTTTTTTACTTTCTTACAATCTCTCTCTATATTTGAGAGACAAACTGATATGTTGTGAACATGCACACCTTCTCAATATATAAGAAAAAAAAATGTGAAGGGTGTGATTGAAATAGACCTGACAGTCTAAAAGAGATCATTTTTACATTCATAAATACTAAAGGTTCCCATTTCACGTGTTCTTGTATAACATCGTTTAAAAATGTGAACAACTGCATCCAGATTAGAGGTATATTATATTACACCGGTAGCTTCCGAATCAACTACGTATCTGAGTATCACGTTAGCAAATTTATATTTTGCCGCCTTTTTAAAGAAATAATTAAATTATTAAAAGACACGTTCGCAAATAAGTCTTTTAGTAATAGTAATTTCCCGGCCTTTAAAGTTTACCATCTTCCAGCATTCACATCCTTCTATCAAATTCTCTTAGGGTGATCTTTATGTTATAAGAAGTGATTGAGAGTGAATAAGAGAGAAAATGTTATTATTTATCTGTATATTTGGGGGAACATTTACCCTCTATAATTTTTTAATATGTTTTGAAAGAAGTTGTGAGTGGAGGAGAGAAAAACTAATGATTCATTTTATTCCGTTAGCCATTGAATTGCCTTATGCATTCCATTAACACATACCAAACAGTCCTCAAAGGTTTTAATAACGTTTTTCCTATGAGTCAAATAAAATATGGAAGAAATCTTCCCTAACACAATCTTTTTCAAATCAAATTAAGTCAAAGTAAGTGTGTTTACATAAATGAAGTAGCATAAACTAAAGGAAAAAAAAAACATGGGCAAATCTCTCTTATAAGACCACATGGTGTGTGGGCTTGAAGATAGGGCATTATGTGACACGCGTGTACCACGTGTCAGAACATGGCGTGGTGCTAAAACGGATGTGTGGCCCGGGGTGTCAAGACGTGGTGTTTTTCGACACGTGGCAGACACCTTTTGTATTATTTTATAATTCAAATTATATAAAATGTATAATTTATTTTATAAAAACATTACTAGTAATTCAACAAATGTAGGTAATAATTATCAATACATAACATTAAATTTTATAAAATGTTATTCAATTTTATAACACGTTACATAAAATTTAAAAACATTACAAAAAATTAAACATTACCTAATATTAAAATTAAAAAACCATAATTTAAAAAAAAAATCTAATGATTTCTCACGTCAAGACGAGTTTTAAGTCACGGTGATGCTCGTGCCTAAAGTTGATGTGAGCCACTTGAATGATGTCGTCCTCCCCGAGGTCAGCACCCTATTGCTCCACGGCGGTGTGGATCGTCTCGAATCTTTCGCAATTCAGACGGATTAACCCAAAACGAGACGAAAGGGTGTCGATGGTTCGGATGGTCTCACCCCTAGGAAGCAAAAGTGTTGTCGGGTTGTCTTCCAAAAAGGACCACTCATTTGCCTACCCAGCGTGTGGTCGCTCAAAGCTTCGACCCACGACTCGCAAAGTGCGATATCTTCTTCTTTGGTCCACGCAACGGTTGCCATCATGGTTTTTTTTTTTTTTGAAATGGAAATGGTTGAGAGTTTTTGGGTGAAGTTGTAGAGTTTGTAAAAATATTGGAGTGGGTTGTATATATAGGGTAAAATTTGTTTTTTTAAAGTAAAGGTTTAAAAAATTAACTGTTAGGGTTTAACAGCTATCACCCACGTCGAATAACCACGTGCCACATCATTTCGTAAATCAGCTCCACGCCGGTGGAGAATCCCCCACCTCTTGAACAACGTCGTGGACGCAGCAACAACGGCACTTTAAAATGCCCACATCGTGTGGTCTAATACATGTTTCACCAAGCGTGTATTGTTTAACCAGGATGGTGTCTGCGTGACGAGGCGAGAAGCAAAGACACTGCTAGGGGTTGCATGGTTCGGTCGGTTCAGTTATTATCTTCTACTAGGACAAAATCGAATTCATCGGTTAGTCTATTTTATTAACCAATCAGATTTCGGTTAATTAGGTCAGTTTATTTGGTTAAATTGACGGTTTTGGTTCACATCCCTTCTAATAAATTCTGTTAGGGTGATCTTTATGTTATAAGAAGTGATTGAGAGTGAACAAGAGAGAAAATGTTACTATTTATCTGTATATTTAGGGGAACATTTACCCTCTATAATTTTTTAATATGTTTTGAAGTAGTTGTGAGTGGACGATAGAAAAACTAATGATTCATTTTATTCCGTTATCCATTGAATTACCTCGTGCATTCCATTAACACATACCAAATAGTCCTCAAAGGTTTTAATAACGTTTTTCCTATGAGTCAAATAAAATATGGAAGGATTCTTCCCTAACACAATCTTTTTCAAATCTTTTCAAATCTAATTAAGTCAAAGTAAGTGTGTTTACACTAATGAAGTAGCATAAACTAAAGTAGGAAAAAAACATGGGCAAATCTCTCTTAGAAGACCACATGGTGTGGGAGCTTGAAGATAGGGCATTATGTAGCACGTGTGGACCACGTGTTTGAACATGGCATGGTGCTAAAACGGACGGTGTGGCCCGTGGTATCAAGACATGGCGTTTTCGACACGTGGCACACACCTTTTGTAATATTTTATAATTTAAATTATATAAAATGTATAATTTTTTATTATAAAAACATTACTAGTAATTAAACAAATGTAGGTAATAATTAATCAATACATAACATTAAATTTAATAAAACATCACATAAAATTTAAAACATTACATAAAATTAAACATTACCTAATATTAAAATTAAAAACCATAAATTAAATAAAAAATCTAATGATTTCTCACGTCGAGACGAGCTCGAAGTCACGGTGGCGGTCATGCCTAAAGTTGATGAGGGCCACTTGAATGATGTCGTCCTCCCCGAGGTCGCCACCCTCGTGCTCCACGGCGGTGTGGATGGTCTCAAATCTTTCGCAATTCAGACGGATTACCCCAAAACGAGACGAAAGGGTGTCGACGGTTCCGGTGGTCTCCCCCCTAGGACGCAAAAGTGTTGTTGGATTTTCTTCCAAAAAGGACCACTCATTCGCCTACCCAGCGTGTGGTCGCTCAAAGCTTCGACCCACGACTCGCAAAGTGCGATATCTTCTTCTTTGGTCCACGCAACGGTTGCCATCATGTTTTTTTTTTTGAAATGGAAATGGTTGGGAGTTTGTATAATTTTGGGTGAAGTTGTAGAGTTTGTAAAAAAATTTGAGCGGGTTGTATATATAGGGTAAATTTGTTTTTTTTAAAGTAAAGGTATAAAAAAAATAACTATTAGGGTTAAACAGCTGTCACCCACGTCGAATAACCACGTGCCACATCATTTCCTAAATCAGCTCCACGCCGGTGGAGAATCCCCCACCTCTTGAACAACGCCGTCCTAAATGCCCAGGACGAAGCAACAACGGCACTTTAAAACGCCCACATCGTGTGGTCTAATACATGTTTCACCAAGCGTATATAGTTTAACCAGGATGGTGTCTGCGTGACGAGGCGAGAAGCAAAGATACTGCTAGGGGTTGCATGGTTCGGTTGATTCAGTTATTATCTTCAACAAAGACAAAATCGAAGTCATCGGTTAGTCTATTTTATTAACCAATCGGAATTCGGTTAATTAGGTCAGTTTATTTGGTTAGATTGACGGTTTTGGTTCACATCCCTTCTATGAAATTCTGTTAGAGTGATCTTTATGTTATAAGAAGTGATTGAGAGTGAACAAGAGAGAAAATGTTACTGTTTAACTGTATATTTAGGGAAACATTTACCCTCTATAATTTTTTAATATGTTTTGAAAGTAGTTGTGAGTGGACGAGAGAAAAACTAATGATTCATTTTATTCCGTTATCCATTGAATTACCTCGTGCATTCCGTTAACACATACCAAACAGTCCTGAAAGGTTTTAACAACGTTTTTCTTTTTATTCAAATAAAATATGGTAGGAATCTTTCATAATCTTTTTCAAATCTAATTAAGTCAAAGTAAGTGTGTTTACACTATTGAAGTAGCATAAACTAAAGTAGGAAAAAAAAAACATGGGCAAATCTCTCTTAATTATAAGATCACATGGTGTGGGAGCTTGAAGATATGGCATTATGTGACACGTGTGGACCACGTGTTAGAACATGGAGTGGTGCTAAAACGGACGGTGTGGCCCGTGGTGTTAAGACATGGCGTTTTCGACACGTGGCACACACCTTTTGTAATATTTTATAATTCAAATTATATAAAATGTATATTTTTTTTATAAAAACATTACTTGTATTTAAACAAATGTAGGTAATAATTAATCAATACATAACATTAAATTTAATAAAACGATACATAAAATTTAAAAACATTACATAAAATTAAACATTACCTAATGTTAAAATTAAAAAACTATAATTTAAATAAAAAATCTAGTGATTTCTCACGTCGAGACGAGCTTAAAGTCAATGTGGCGCTCAAGCCTAAAGTTGATGAGAGTCACTTGAATGATGTCGTCCTCCCCGAGGTCCCCACCCTCGTGCTCCACGGCGGTGTGGATCGTCTAAAATCTTTCGCAATTCAGACGGATTACCCCAAAACGAGACGAAAGGGTGTCGACGGTTCGGGTGGTCTCACCCCTAGGACGCAAAAGTGTTGTCGGATTGTCTTCCCAAAAGGACCGCTCATTCGCCTACCCAGCGGGTGGTCGCTCAAAGCTTCGACCCACGACTCGCAAAGTGCGATATCTCCTTATTTGTCCACGCAACGGTTTCCATACTCGGTTTTTTTTTTTTTTTTTTTTTTTTTTGAAGTGGAAATGGTTAAGAGTTTGTATAATTTTGGGTGAAGTTGTAGAGTTTGCAAAAAAAATTGGTGTGGGTTGTATATATAGGGTAAATTTTGTTTTTTTTAAGTAAAGGTTTAAAAAGTTAACTGTTAGGGTTAAACAGCTATCACCCACGTCGAATAACCACGTGCCACGTCATTCCCTAAATCAGCTCCACGCCGGTGGAGAATCCCCCACCTCTTGAACAACGCCGTCCTAAACGTGGTGGACGAAGCAACGACACTTTAAAACGCCCACACCTTGTGGTCTAATACATGTTTCACCAAGCGTATATAGTTTAACCAGGATGGTGTCGGCGTGACGAGACGAGAAGCAAAGACACTGCTAGGGGTTGCATGGTTCGGTCGGTTTAGTTATTATCTTCAACTAAGACCAAATCGAAGTCATCGGTTAGTCTATTTTATTAACCAATCGGACTTCAATTAATTAGTTCAATTTATTTGGTTAGATTAACGATTTTGGTTCACATCCCTTCTATGAAATTCTGTTAGGGTGATCTTTATGTTATAAGAAGTGATTGAGAGTGAACAAGAGAGAAAATGTTACTGTTTATCTGTATATTTAGGGAAACATTTACCCTCTATAATTTTTTAATATGTTTTGAAAGTAGTTGTGAGTGGACGAGAGAAAAACTAATGATTCATTTTATTCCGTTATCCATTGAATTACCTCGTGCATTCCTTTAACACATACCAAACAGTCCTCAAAGGTTTTAACAACGTTTTTCTTTTGATTCAAATAAAATATGGTAGGAATCTTCCATAATCTTTTTCAAATCTAATTAAGTCAAAGTAAGTGTGTATACACTAATGAAGTAGCATAAACTAAAGTAGGAAAAAAAAACATGGGCAAATCTCTCTTAATTATAAGACCACATGGTGTGGGAGCTTGAAGATAGGGCATTATGTGACACGTGTGGACCACGTGTTAGAACACGGCGTGGTGCTAAAACGGACGGTGTGGCCCGTGGTGTTAAGACATGGCGTTTTCGACACGTGGCACACACCTTTTGTAATATTTTATAATTCAAATTATATAAAATGTATAATTTTTTTATAAAAACATTACTTGTGTTTAAACAAATGTAGGTAATAATTAATCAATACATAACATTAAATTTAATAAAACCATACATAAAATTTAAAAACATTACATAAAATTAAACATTACCTAATGTTAAAATTAAAAAAACTATAATTTAAATAAAAAATCTAGTGATTTCTCACGTCGAGACGAGCTTGAAGTCAATGTGGCGCTCAAGCCTAAAGTTGATGAGAGTCACTTGAATGATGTCGTCCTCCCCGAGGTCCCCACCCTCGTGCTCCACGGCGGTGTGGATCGTCTAAAATCTTTCGCAATTCAGACGGATTACCCCAAAACGAGACGAAAGGGTGTCGACGGTTCGGGTGGTCTCACCCCTAGGACGAAAAGTGTTGTCGGATTGTCTTCCAAAAAGGACCGCTCTTTCGCCTACCCAGCGGGTGGTCGCTCAAAGCTTTGACCCACGACTCGCAAAGTGCGATATCTCCTTATTTGTCCACGCAGCGGTTTCCATCCTCGGTTTTTTTTTTTTTTTTTTTTTTTTTTGAAGTGGAAATGGTTGAGAATTTGTATAATTTTGGGTGAAGTTGTAGAGTTTGTAAAAAAATTGGTGTGGGTTGTATATATAGGGTAAATTTTGTTTTTTTTAAGTAAAGGTTTAAAAAATTAACTGTTAGGGTTAAACAGCTATCACCCACGTCGAATAACCACGTGCCACGTCATTTCCTAAATCAGCTCCACGCCGGTGGAGAATCCCCCACCTCTTGAACAACGCCGTCCTAAACGTCGTGGACGAAGCAACGACACTTTAAAACGCCCACACCTTGTGGTCTAATACATGTTTCACCAAGCGTATATAGTTTAACCAGGATGGTGTCGGCGTGACGAGACGAGAAGCAAAGACACTGCTAGGGGTTGCATGGTTCGGTCGGTTTAGTTATTATCTTCAACTAAGACCAAATCGAAGTCATCGGTTAGTCTATTTTATTAACCAATCGGATTTCGATTAATTAGTTCAATTTATTTGGTTAGATTAACGATTTTGGTTCACATCCCTTCTATGAAATTCTGTTAGGGTGATCTTTATGTTATAAGAAGTGATTGAGAGTGAACAAGAGAGAAGATGTTACTGTTTATCTGTATATTTAGGGAAACATTTACCCTCTATAATTTTTTAATATGTTTTGAAAGTAGTTGTGAGTGGACGAGAGAAAAACTAATGATTCATTTTATTCCGTTATCCATTGAATTACCTCGTGCATTCCTTTAACACATACCAAACAGTCCTCAAAGGTTTTAACAACGTTTTTCTTTTGATTCAAATAAAATATGTTAGGAATCTTCCATAATCTTTTTCAAATCTAATTAAGTCAAAGTAAGTGTATTTACACTATTGAAGTAGCATAAACTAAAGTAGGAAAAAAAAACATGGGCAAATCTCTCTTAATTATAAGACCACATGGTGTGGGAGCTTGAAGATAGGGCATTATGTGACACGTGTGGACCACGTGTTAGAACATGGCGTGGTGCTAAAACGGACGGTGTGGCCCGTGGTGTTAAGACATGGCGTTTTCGACACGTGGCACACACCTTTTGTAATATTTTATAATTCAAATTATATAAAATGTATAATTTTTTTATAAAAACATTACTTGTGTTTAAACAAATGTAGGTAATAATTAATCAATACATAACATTAAATTTAATAAAACGATACATAAAATTTAAAAACATTACATAAAATTAAACATTACCTAATGTTAAAATTAAAAAAACTATAATTTAAATAAAAAATCTAGTGATTTCTCACGTCGAGACGAGCTTGAAGTCAATGTGGCGCTCAAGCCTAAAGTTGATGAGAGTCACTTGAATGATGTCGTCCTCCCCGAGGTCCCCACCCTCGTGCTCCACGGCGGTGTGGATCGTCTAAAATCTTTCGCAATTGAGACGGATTACCCCAAAATGAGACGAAAGGGTGTCGACGGTTCGGGTGGTCTCACCCCTAGGACGCAAAAGTGTTGTCGGATTGTCTTCCAAAAAGGACCGTTCATTCGCCTACCCAGCGGGTGGTCGCTCAAAGCTTCGACCCACGACTCGCAAAGTGCGATATCTCCTTATTTGTTCATGCAACGGTTTCCATCCTCGGTTTTTTTTTTGAAGTGGAAATGGTTGAGAGTTTGTATAATTTTGGGTGAAGTTGTAGAGTTTGTAAAAAAATTGGTGTGGTTTGTATATATAGGGTAAATTTTGTTTTTTTTAAGTAAAGGTTTAAAAAATTAACTGTTAGGGTTAAACAGCTATCACCCACGTCGAATAACCACGTGCCACGTCATTTCCTAAATCAGCTCCACGCCGGTGGAGAATCCCCCACCTCTTGAACAACGCCGTCCTAAACGTCGTGGACGAAGCAACAACGACACTTTAAAACGCCCACACCTTGTGGTCTAATACATGTTGCACCAAGCTTATATAGTTTAACCAGGATGGTGTCGGCGTGACGAGACGAGAAGCAAAGACACTGCTAGGGGTTTCATGGTTCGGTCGGTTTAGTTATTATCTTCAACTAAGACCAAATCGAAGTTATCGGTTAGTCTATTTTATTAACCAATCGGATTTCGATTAATTAGTTCAATTTATTTGGTTAGATTAACGATTTTGGTTCACATCCCTTCTATGAAATTCTGTTAGGGTGATCTTTATGTTATAAGAAGTGATTGAGAGTGAACAAGAGAGAAAATGTTACTGTTTATCTGTATATTTAGGGAAACATTTACCCTCTATAATTTTTTAATATGTTTTGAAAGTAGTTGTTAGTGGACGAGAGAAAAACTAATGATTCATTTTATTCCGTTATCCATTGAATTACCTCGTACATTCCATTAACACATACCAAACAGTCCTCAAAGGTTTTAATAACGTTTTTCCTATGAGTTAAATAAAATATGGTAGGAATCTTCTCTAACACAATCTTTTTCAAATCTAATTAAGTCAAAGGAACTGTGTTTACACTAATGAAGTAGCCTAAACTAAAGTAGGAAAAAAAACATGGGCAAATCTCTCTTATAAGACCACATGGTGTTGGAGCTTGAAGATAGGGCATTATATGACACGTGTGAACCACGTGTTAGAACATGGTGTGGTGCTAAAACGGACGGTGTGGCCCGGGGTGTAAAGACATGGCGTTTTCGACACGTGGCACACACCTTTTGTAATATTTTTTAATTCAAATTATATAAAATGTATAATTTTTTATAAAAACATTACTAGTATTTAAACAAATGTAGGTAAATAATTAATCAATACATAACATTAAATTTAATAAAACGATACATAAAATTTAAAAACATTACATAAAATTAAACATTACCTAATATTAAAATTAAAAAAACTATAATTTAAATAAAAAATCTAGTGATTTCTCACGTCGAGACGAGCTTGAAGTGAATGTGGCGCTCAAGCCTAAAGTTGATGAGAGTCACTTGAATGATGTCGTCCTCCCCGAGGTCCCCACCCTCGTGCTCCACGGCGGTGTGGATCGTCTAAAATCTTTCGCAATTCAGACGGATTACCCCAAAATGAGACGAGAGGGTGTCGACGGTTCGGGTGGTCTCACCCCTAGGACGCAAAAGTGTTGTCGGATTGTCTTCCAAAAAGGACCGTTCATTCGCCTACCCAGCGGGTGGTCGCTCAAAGCTTCGACCCACGACTCGCAAAGTGCGATATCTCCTTATTTGTCCACGCAACGGTTTCCATCCTCGGTTTTTTTTTTTTTTTGAAGTGGAAATGGTTGAGAGTTTGTATAATTTTGGGTGAAGTTGTAGAGTTTGTAAAAAAAATTGGTGTGGGTTGTATATATAGGGTAAATTTTGTTTTTTTTAAGTAAAGGTTTAAAAAATTAACTGTTAGGGTTAAACAACTATCACCCACGTCGAATAACCACGTGCCACATCATTTCCTAAATCAGCTCCACGCCGGTGGAGATCAATCCCCCACCTCTTGAACAACACCGTCCTAAACATCGTGGACGAAGCAACAACGACACTTTAAAACGCCCACACCGTGTGGTCTAATACATGTTTCACCAAGCGTATATAGTTTAACCAGGATGGTGTCGGCATGACAAGGCGAGAAGCAAAAACATTGCTAGGGGTTGCATGGTTCGGTCGGTTTAGTTATTATCTTCAACTAAGACCAAATCGAAGTCATCGGTTAGTCTATTTTATTAACCATTCGGATTTCGATTAATTAGTTCAATTTATTTGGTTAGATTAACGGTTTTGGTTCACATCCTGTAAATCTCGTGAAACCGGATCTTTCAATGATATCAAACAACACCAAGTTTGTGCGGAATCCAAACTTGATGTGATTCAAGAATAAACCGAAGAAATATGAAAATACGAACCGAATACGAAGAACACACCGAATCACTTTCAACACTTGCACACGATTCTATTACTATCAAAGCAAAATCGTCTAGTACAAGTGCTCACAACCAAATTGCCTCTCTCTCTCTAGCTCTCTAGAAGTTGTAACAATGAAGTTCAAACCCTAAAACAAGTTGAAAACTTGTTTATATACATAGACAAGCCCACTTCCCACATGGGCTTCCCTTGGGCCTGCTTGGCCCACATGGCCTATAGCTTGGCCCAATTGACCTATAAAGGTCCACAACCTAATATAAACTAACCCAGTAAAGCCCAGTTCGTAACCATAACCCGTTGTGTTAATTTGATGCGTCATTCTCACACTTTAGGGCCTAACAATCTCCCCCTAGACTGATGCCATCAAATTGTCTTCATAACATGAAATCAACAACGTCTTCAACGAAGTCTATGGTTGTCGCTATGCTGCAGATGTTGTGGAAGTTCTGGACTTCTGAACTCTCAGCACGGGGTCTCTTTTCTTCAGCTCTTGTGGTTAGCTTCATATCAGGATCTCGATCAGCTTTGCTTGAAAATCTTGTTAAAAAGAATGTGAGAGGAGGATTCTCAGCAGCTCTTTTCTTCTGCAATCTTTGTCTTTCAAGCAGTTTCATGGTACTTCTTCAAATGTACTTTCACTGTCAGACGGCGTTTCGTATCCGGTTCTTCTGACGCAGGTACATCTTGTAGTCGTGCTGCTCCATGCTTCGTCAGCAGCTAACAGCATCTCAGTCTTCAACAACCCCTGTTCTTGATTAAAATCAAGTTCTGCACATGCTCACAAACTCATAAGCAAACATTTCTAATGCAACAGGGAGAGTACCACATGAACACTAGGTACATGAAATTTCACAATTTAAATTCTTTTAACTTTTGATGATCAGTCAAATCTTCAAGAACGGTTACATTTTTAATTTTAAGAAAAACAAATAAGCACTCTATTTTTGGATTTTTGATTTTATAAAAAAACAAGACACTATATTTGTATTTTTTTTTTAATTTTTCAAATTTTTATTTTTAATTTAAGAACTAAAAACAAATAAAAACTCAAAATATAAACAACTACCATAATATACAATTACAATTGCAATGGGATCAAAATTCGTTCTCAGGCAGACTAAGGAACACTTTTCAGTACGAGCCTAATCAAACTGGTCTATGCGATTGCCAATATGTTTGTCCACTTAAACTTTAATGCTCAACTTTCAATTTTTTTAACTTCGTGATATGCTTAAGGTAATATTATACTATTATACCCGTGTGTCCCATTCCAAGGCATACCCTCGCGATCAAGGTAAGCACAACGATTCATCGTAGCAGGTGAGTATACTGATGTCATCCTTTAAGATATCCTGACTGTGTCTAGGTCTGCATATAATCTGTTTTATCATGTTTTGATTTCTTAACAATGAACACCCAAATAAATACTAATCAAATCCTGGAAATATAAACAGCACACTCTATCATGCAAGTATCTTCCCTACCACATATTTCACAAGTCCAATCCAGATTTCTGAAATCTTAACTGGGAATAGGTTGAGAAGAGAACATAATAGATCTTTTGCAGAGATGATATAATATACCGATCAAATGAGTTTTTCTCAGTTTGATATAGGTTTCTTGGGTTTCTTTTGGGCACTTGAGGGCCTCTTTCGGGTGTATTAGATCTATAGCGCGACAACGTACAGCTAGGTCAGCATGTGATGCAGCAGAAGCTGTCGTTGCCTAGCACCTCCAGGTCAGCATATATCTGGATGCAGTAGAGGAGGTACATGACTTTTTCAGAGAAGATTTCAGAATCAGATCAAAATTGTGTGTATCGGGACAACATACAGACATTCAAATAGAAATGAGCTAATTCCAAGTGACTTTCTTTCCTGGGTTCATGTACAATAGAAGGACAGCCAAGAAATCCCCAGATGATTCAACAATATAAAGACCCGAAACCTCAGATGTTGGCTATCTATCAACGCAAGATTTAAGACCATAAAATCATACGCCGTTGGTATGTTACCCACATGGTACATAGTTCGTTATGTTTATATCACTTAGTATCTTTTATCATGTTGAGCGTCAAGCCTATCGACATATCGCAGTAGATCCTAGTCTTTTCAGCTATGGCACCTTACATGTGCTAGTCAAACCCTTTAACACGAACATTTATTTCACTTCCCATATCATGCAATTTTTCTTTTTGGCTTTTTCATTTTTCAAATGTTTTTGTATTTTTCTCATTTTCTCCCCCTAAAACAATGCATATATACAGCAAACTCTTTTTGTATTTTTCCGAGTTTTCTCCTCCTAAACTCTATATCTATCTATATGTTCCTCTCCCCCCCTAAATTTGTGCATAAATCTTGTATTTTTGCGCAAATTTACCATTTACTAGAGAAAGGGCACTTTATTTACAAAGTAATGAACTAAGAAAGAGAAAAAATATTTTTGCTTAACCGTTCTGTCATTAGATTGAAGACTAATCAAATTCAAATCAAAGTACTGAATTTAAACGGTACCTTTTGCTGATCATTATCTTACTTCTGTTATCTCCTCCAAAGGAAACATATCATCTGTAAAAAAATTTGAACTTTTTGCAACAGTGAAATGTTACCCGTTTTTATCTCTGGAACAACCGCTATCAACATTCCAGAGATTGTCAACAGCTCCTCCTTAGTTGTTCCTGAAAGGTAAGGAGATTAGTAAGACATGGGTACCCAGGCCATCGTGGTCCTGGGTTTACCCGAAGCATCAAAATAAGACACTTCTTTCAAACACAAGTCCCCTTTCGTTTCAAAGATTGGAGACGTTGCTGCTTTGGATTTGGGTTTCCAAATCTGTTTCGGTCTAGCAAACGCGTTTGTTGCCTTCGGTTGAGCAACTTTAGTTGTTTCAGGTTTGTTAGTTTTAGAAAAACGTTTTTGTTCCTGAACAGCCTTGCGTTTGTTTTTAGCAGCATTCCAATCCCCATCAGAAGGTTTAACCTTGGGATTCACATTCTTCATTGCCTTAGGTGAAGATACCTTCATTGGCTTAGAATGGTAGTTATCCCTAGGTGTAACCCTCTGATTTTGCATATAGTAAGGTACATAGGGACGATTTGTGCAGTTTCGAGCTATGTGACCAGCAATGCCGCAATTGAAGCATGTTTGTCTCTTCACGTAGAAGGTATTCTGATCAGCTGGATTTGCTCTTGCAGGCCCTGAAGGACGAACCGGTCCTTTCTGTGCTTGTTTGTGTTGCACATTTCCCGCAGACGAAGATGAATTGGGATGTTTGTACTTATCATTTGCAGGGACCTTCTGTAGTGGAGATTTCTTCTGAGTTTTCTTGTTTTGTGTCGACTGCAAGTCTTGCTCAGAAATCTCACCAGTCTTTCTGAAACCCTTGTTAGCACAGTCAAATGCATATTTCTCAAATTTGCCATTACAGACTGGCTTAACAAAAGTATTTTTCACATTACGAGCCTTTTGCGGATTATTCCTACCCATTGAGGACTGTGGAGAGCCTGTTTGTCTTTGATGTTTAGGCTTCTTCTTTTCGCGTCCTTTGCCTGCTCGTTTCGGCTCTTGTTGTTTGATCTGAACCTTTTCATCACTGACAGAAGGTTCAGACTGTTCAGTTTGCGCACTTGGAGCCTTGTTCACGTTAGTCTTCACTTCTTCCTTCATGTCGTCAGCTTTGACAGAATCGGAGAACTCTGGTTTATCAGATGAAACACCAGAAACTTCAGTAGAAACTTCAGCTGAATCATTAGACGAATTATCAGCACAAGACGGTTCTACACATGACACCTTTGAGCTGAATCCACTAGAATCAACTGATTCCAATTTCTCAGAATCAGCTGCTTCAGATGATTCACATTTGGAATTAGATGGTTCAGCTGGCTCATTTGTTTCGTTTGCCGATTCAGTCTCTGTTACACAAGCATCAACATTTTCGCCCAAACCATCAGGCCTGAAATTAATCATAGAGTGAAAAAAATGAGCCAAAAATGTCACACACATGAGAATTTGATGCTTGTTCATCTCCAACGACACCTTCAACTTTAACTTCATCTGCAGGAGAAGACGAAGCATTAGGATCAAAAGTACCCTTTGAAATAAAATTTACCGAAGGAGTCGCTCGTTTATCAACAGGTCTGCTGTTGATTGATGACTTATCAGTTTTAGGACCGTAAGCCATCTTGTCCTCATTCATCAATTCCTCCTCAGTCATGGGTAAATATGTGTAGTTATCATTGTAAGGAGGAGGAGCCTGATTGTAACCCAATCCACACCCTTTCTTTTTCTTATATGCAAGCTGTTGATCACACAAATTTTTAACCAGTTTGCTGGAAGAATCGAATTTCTTAATGTTGAGTTCATTTATTTGATATCTATCTCTGATATCTTCCAGTTCTTTAGTCAAAATGCATAATTTTTCCTGAGCATATAAGAGTTGGGTTGCTTTTACACTTACATCATCTTTGAGTTGGATGATGCCTTTTCGCTAAGCTTCAATTTTTTCTTTATAAAGTTTTTCATTTTTTGATAAAGTAAAATTTTTGTTCTTTATGTCTTTGTAATCTTGGATCAACTCAGCGTTGTGTAACCGATATGCTTCATTTCTTTCTCTACACTTAGGAGTGCAAAAGACAGAAAGTATCTCTTCACGAGTGGGTGAGCAAATTGCTTCACGAGTGGGTGAGCAAGCTGCATCAGATGTGTTGCCTTGAGTAGACTGTTTGTCCGCATTATCATATGATTTTATGAGTGACATCAGCTCATCTGACTTCATTTTGTAGCAGTCGGTTGTCAATATTATCTGATTAACATTTCTAAACCAACTACAGTTCTCCTGATCTGGAATCCCTTTTATAGCATCTAGAAGCTTTCTGTTGCTCATGTGAGTAGACACCACCATCTCTGCCTTCTCCATTTCAGAGAGCAGTTCAGCAAACCGCCCTGTAAGTGCTTCTATAGATTCACCGTATGAGTAACTGAATCCTTGGAGTTCCTGCTCAAGCACCTCTCTCTTAGAAGACATTTTTAAGATGTGATCCCCCAAAAAATGTGCGCTTTTAACTATTTCCTCAACAAAAGCCCAAAGCGAGAACCTGTGTACTCGCTAACTCAAACCCTTTGCAGCCGAATGATCCCGCTTTCTGAACCGCACCTCAAAAATCTGCCGTCCATAAACCCTAAATCCTGGTTCAGCCGACAACAGTCCAGCCGTCAAGGTTATGATAACGATGATGTGTAGTCGCCGGAGATGTTATTAATGGTGACAGGAGATGAAGAGTATCGGAGATGATGATTATGACCAAACTCGAAACCGAAAATTCGAAAACACGACTCGAAAACTCGACGGAGATGATGATGAACAAACCCTTGATTTAAGGTTGCGACTCGAGACAGAGAAGCCTGCAACTCGAGACCTTGAAGAATATGTTGTGAGTCAAAACCGGTGATGAAGTTGAGGACTCGAGACCGAATTGTTGAAGACTCAAGACCTCGGTTGCGACTCGGAATTGTTGTTGCGACTCGAGACTGTGAAAGTTGATGAGTCGAGACCTGTGTAAACTTTTGGAGCTGACAACCTCTTGTTGAGTCGAGACCGTGGAAGTAAGTCGAGACCTTTGTGAAGATTGTTGAGTCGAGACCGTAGAAGACGATGACTCGAGACTAGGAAGATGATGACTCGAGACTGTGATGATGATGAGTCGAGACCGTGAAGATACCTCCTTGACTCGAGACCAATTGTAGAGCAGTGAGTCGAGACCTGATGAAGATGATGATGATGAGTCGAGACCGTGAAGACACCTCCTTGACTCGAGACCTGCTGAAGATGAGTCGAGACCTGCTTTTGGAAATTAATTTCTCCCGAGATTTTGGGGATTCGAAACAATGTGAAGCAAACTTTCACGAAAATCTCTCGAGATACTAGGGCCAAGATAGAAATGATGCAACAGAATATGAAATTTCGAAAATAATGGAATTTTTCAAATCAATATTTGATTTTATAAAATCTTTTTAAATATACCAAATAAGAAACAGTTGGTATTCCGAAAATTTTGTTAAGTTTAAAATTTGACCAATCTGTTAACACCTTTTCAAAAGATCAAAACACCAAAATAAAAGAATTTTCAATAAAAATCGGATGAACACCAAGAAGAATACGAAGAACACACCGAATCACTTTCAACACTTGCACACGATTCTATTACTATCAAAGCAAAATCGTCTAGTACAAGTGCTCACAACCAAATTGCCTCTCTCTCTCTAGCTCTCTAGAAGTTGTAACAATGAAGTTTAAACCCTAAAACAAGTTGAAAACTTGTTTATATACATAGACAAGCCCACTTCCCACATGGGCTTCCCTTGGACCTGCTTGGCCCACATGGCCTATAGCTTGGCCCAATTGACCTATAAAGGTCCACAACCTAACATAAACTAACCCAGTAAAGCCCAGTTCGTAACCATAACCCGTTGTGTTAATTTGATGCGTCAGTCTCACACTTTAGGGCCTAACACATCCCTTCTATGAAATTCTGTTAGGGTGATCTTTATGTTATAAGAAGTGATTGAGAGTGAACAAGAGAGAAAATGTTACTGTTTATCTGTATATTTAGGGAAACATTTACCCTCTATAATTTTTTAATATGTTTTGAAAGTAGTTGTGAGTGGACGAGAGAAAAACTAATGATTCATTTTATTCCGTTATCCATTGAATTACCTCGTACCTTCCATTAACACATACCAAACAGTCCTCAAAGGTCTTAATAACGTTTTTCCTATGAGTCAAATAAAATATGGAAGGAATCTTCTCTAACACAATCTTTTTCAAATCTAATTAAGTCAAAGTAACTGTGTTTACACTAATGAAGTAGCATAAACTAAAGTAGGGAAAAAAAACATCGGCAAATCTCTCTTATAAGACCACATTGTGTAGGAGCTTGAAGATAGGGCATTATGTGACACGTGTGGACCACGTGTTAGAACATGGCGTGGTGCTAAAACGGACGGTGTGGCTCGGGGTGTCAAGACATGGCGTTTTCGACACGTGGCACACACTGTGACAACCTGAGATTTCAAGTTCTTTCATTTATGTACCTCTTGTGTGGCAGTTCTGTTTTAATAATTTGTTTCATGTTATGTTATGTTATGTGATGTGTTATTGTTTGAAAGATTAGAGTTTTGATGAATAATGAATGTGATTAATGAATTGTTATATTATTTGTGAATGAAAGCTTAAGACTTACAAATGTTTCGCCACTTAGTGTTCACGACGAAAGATTGGTCTTTCGTCATCATCGGCCAACCGACGAAAAATGATCTTTCGTCGGGAGTGTTATTCGCCGAGATGAGCTTTGGCCCAAATGAAACCCAGTCACGCTGTCTCACTATTTAAACATAAATCTGCCTAACCCAAAACCCTTCCCCTCAATTGTGAACGTCGGCAGCGCAATTCATCCCTCTCGAAGCCGTTCTTGCACTCTTGTGACTATCTCGTCGATCGGTTAGCACTTCACCACACATAATGTTATGTTATGTTTGTTTAGTGGATGATTGTTTGTAATGCATTAGGGTTTCGTCTGTGTCATCGTACAGTTAGAATGGATGAATGATTTTGGTGTTAGTTCATGTTGTTGTTAGTGGTTAGAAAACCCTACGGTTGATGATTGCTTATACGTAATTCGTAATACTGTGTTGTGTCCAACTGATGAATTGTTTGCTTTATCACGGTGATCGCATGTTAAGTTAATGGCTAGGGTTGCATAGTAATCAATTGTAAACTGTTATGCTTAGGGTGCAAGGTTGATGCGTGATGATTAACTGATACGTTTGGTATGAGTGGTGATTCTTAACTAGAATGCATGATTATCGATTAATCTGTGGTTAGATCTGTTGAGTATTGATGAACTTGATAGCATACGTTACGGCTGAATGAAAGGAACTGTAACTGTCTAGGGTTGTGACGAAAAACTAGGTTTTTCGTTAATTTGGTTCTCGACCAAACATTGGGGTCTTTCGTCACCCGCTCTCTCGACGAAAGGCCATCCTTCGTCATGGGTGTTTCGCCAGAGAGACTTTCCACAAAAGACCAGTCTTTCATGGAGAGTGCATTAAATGAAAACAGACTGTGATGATTTCAAAACTCTATCTGTTACATGCTAACGAGGTTAACTAGGAATGAGAAGCATTATCCAACTCGTGTGAGTAGACAATACAGATGTTATTGGTTATTACGTGATATGCATGCTAACAATTGTACAGTAACTCTATAATAAATGCAATCTTTGAAATACGTGACTTATTTGATAAATCTTGAAACTGATTGTTACTGATAATCACGGTAGGGTTGGTTGATGATGCGTGTGAAGTGTCGTTAGTTTTTAATATATTATTTAAGCCCTTTTTAACACTTTTTAGTCAAGTTTTAAATTTATAAAACACGATATTTACTAACACTAAACACACATATGGGCAAGTGCACCCA
Source organism: Helianthus tuberosus (assembly GCA_030545235.1). Lineage (NCBI taxonomy): Eukaryota > Viridiplantae > Streptophyta > Magnoliopsida > Asterales > Asteraceae > Helianthus > Helianthus tuberosus. Next base: position 7,578,958 of record CM060452.1, read on the forward strand.
TCGTGAGCGTAGTATAGTGTTGGCAAGATACCGAGGTCGTCCAAGGACACAAGAGCTTTTAGTACCGGTTTATCCTCAACGTCTAATCAAATCAAAAGTTTAGAAAAATGTTTTAAACTAAGAAAATAAAATTTAACTAAAATGCTGAAAAATAAAAATAAAAGAAAAAAAAAAACAGATAGACAAGATGAATCACTTGGCTCCGACTCGTGTTTAGTGTAACCTTTGATTATTTCCGCACTTTTGCACTTATTTAAGAGATTATCTTAGTTATTGTAGTAGGCCCCTCTTTTGGAGGTGACGTTACCCTCAACCCAGTAGTTTGAGTCAGCAATGATACAATCCTAAAGGGTCGGATTATTGAAAGATAATTAATTACGTTATTAATGCAAATTATGGTAGGCCCCTCTTTTGAAGGTGACGTTACCCTCGGCTAAGTAGTCTGAGTCAGCAAGGATACAGTCCTAAGTAGCCGGGTTGTAGCATTAATAGTAGTCTAACTTATGAGGGGATCAAAGAGTTTAGACCCCCGCCATCCAATACCGTTAAGTATTGAAGGAGGTCCTACTAAATTTGACCCAGGTCCCTTGCAGGATCTCTAAACGCTGAACAACGGCAAGACTCTTACCAAACCGTTCCCTTAACCCCCGACCAGGTAGCCAACATACCTCCATATAGACCGTGGAGATTTGAATGGTGAAAATCTTTTATTTTATATAGACAGTAAAATAATGCCAAGACACCACGGACAAACGATAAGGAAGAATCACCTTCAACATAAGAAACTAGTTATTAAAGTCATTAATACATAACCAATTAAAAAGTGCGAAAAGATTAAAAATAAAAAGTATTACACTAGACACTTTGTCTTCACCAAGTGATGTAAGAGACTTAGGCAAACATGGCCTTGATTGTCAAGAACTCTTACGATCAATCTTGGATCCCGAGACGACTCACACACTCTATGATGGACAATGGATGATGGTGGTGGATGATGGTGTTATGGTGGTGGTGGGTGGTGGGTGAAGTGTGAGAGAGGTGGTGTGCCAAGGGATGGTTTGCAAATGAGCCAAGCACCCCTATTTCACTACGTCAAAAAAGGCTTACGGCCACATAAAAAAAGTGTGACCACACACCTTTCGCCACACTTCTTTTTTTTCAGCTCAAGTGTGACCAAAGGTCGAGTCATCGTAGGTATCATACGGCCACATTCACTTATGTGTGGTCGTAGCTCATAAACGTGTGGCTAAAGGGCTTTGCTAGGATCAAACATTTTGTCTAATAATTGTGGCTAAAGATTAACAATGGCCACATGATTTTACTATGAGTGTGGCCATTTCTATTTTATGGTCACTAATAAGTTTGTTTTAGCCACATCACTTTTTAAAAATGTGACAAAATAGTGTTGCAATCATGCAAATGGTCCATTATGTGTGACTAAATGGTATCAACGGCCACATATGTTTATTGTAAGTGTGGGTGTTTCTATTATATAGCCACATGAACTTATTGTAAGTGTGGCAGTTTCTATTATATAGTCACTAAAAAGTTTGTTTTAGCCACATTAATTTAAAAGACTAGCTAAAAGATTGTTATAATCAATCAAATGTTTTGTGATTTTATGTGTGGCTATTATCTAACATTTAGCCACACATATTTGTTGTGGTTCTATGTGGCCATTTTCGTGTACATAGCAATGTTGTTTTCAATTTTTTGGTTAAACTAAAACAATAGTAAGCATAAAAAACCTAAAAACCAAATGATATTAACAATAATAGACCAAAATCTATACATAAGTTTTCAATTTACATAAGCTTCTAATCAAATTCTATCTAAAACTAGTAAAAGTAGACTGCATTTGTTCCCCATGCAATTAAAACATCCATATTTGCATAACCATGGCGCAATGATTTGTTGGACTCGGTGTAGAATCTACAAGATTTGCAATTGTCTCTGACTTGCAGCAAATTCAGTTACAAAATGGAGCAGTTTCACCCAGCTTTTCCCGTCTCAGAGAAATCTACAAGTTGCAGCAAACTCAGTTATATGAACTAATCAAAGTATACGGTCTTTGAGCAAATAACTTAAACGTAATTACCAAATAATCACAGAACTATTAGCAGCAATAGTAAAGTAAGAAAACAGAAAATGGGCACTAAACTAGATATTTTAAAATCATGTTGAGAGTTCAATGAATCTACAGATTTGGAGTCATCACCTTTTTTGCTTATAAAAGTTAGTAAGTGTGATCTGTTTATAGGATAGTTATTAAGATGTAACTGAAAGAGGATAGTTATGAAAGCAAAATTGGTCAAATTAAACACAGCTTATCAACAATACAACTAAATTCATGAACTGATCAAATACGGATATACAAATGCATCAATTTTTCAAAAGATTTTATATATTTTTGGAGTGTAGTAGAAAGATCATATTATATAAATTGCATCACCAATTCACCACATGCTTCAGACTTTAACAATGTCAACATATAAAGTAAGTGTTTCCACATACCTTATTAAGAAGTTTCTCCATAAAAATATATCAACACACCGAACATGACAAGTTCGATGAAATGCGGTTAAGAGAAATTTCCATCAGCGACTCGTAAAGAATAAAGGATTCCCAACACAAAATGTTACCTTTTAAATGTATTAGCAGCACTGATAAACCTGTAATTTTCATATACCAACATTTACAAGTCAGTGTCAAAATTCTTGATCTTGGCAGCCATTTCCACATGCCATAGAAGGATGATTCTATGTTTAACTACTGAATCCAATAATACACATGTCAAAGACCAAAAGAATTGCAAATAATACACAAGTCTTGCTTTATACGACTTACCCAAAACATATTTCCATTAGATTGTAGGTCGTTGCATAAAAAAAATGGGAGCTCTGCTTGCTTTTGCTTCATATAATCAACAAGATGCTCCTCACCACTCCCAAGAGTCCTCTGTCTGCTATTGATGCTCGTCTCTCTACTTTTATTGATGTAGTCTCAATCTGGAATAGAGAAAAACGGTAAACGATTCATGAGTTTAGCAGCTTTGAACTAACACACACAAATATAAACTAATCAAGCAACCATTTTTATAATTTTTGTAGTTTAACTTCCCCAAATATAAACTAAATCCAGGCCAATATGAGTCGCACATATCCAATTTGCAATTTTAGAGATAAAAATTCTCATAACAATGCAATCTAATCAATACCTTAAGTTGCCTAGCAGGATTCATCCCAGCTTTTTGAGCATAAGCAAAAAATCCCTCCAACTTCAATCACAGGTCCAGCATCACCAATCAACAAATGATTCAGATTCCCTTATCAACCGCTCCATGTGACAGTCATCTAGTTTAATGTCAGAAATTTATTATTCAATGAGTTATAAACAAGTGTGAATACTTACTACATTCCATAGCATTCGCATTCGGTATTAATATCTGTATCTTCTACCACATCTACAGGTTCAGTAAGCTTGTTTTTACCTGATATAATCAATACCAAGAAATTAGCAATAAAAAAATAAAAAAGGCATAAAGAAACAAACAGAAAAGATCAAAAGAAAAAGGAGAATCCAGTACTTTCAAGAATAATCAAAGACCTACCAGTACCTAGGGGTGTTCTTCGGGTTGTTTTCTCGGGTCTCGGGTTATCCAATAACCAAACTATTTTAGGTTTGGGTTCTTCAGTGTTCGGGTTTTATCGGGTCGGGTTTCTGGTTATTGTAATTTTATCGGCTCCCAGACTGTTTAGTTCTCTCTGCCCTGCAATCCGATATAACTTTTACATAACTTATTGTTTATGAAAAATAAACTAATAACTAATGAAAATGAAACAATTTAGTGATTCAATATAGCTGACTACATAGACAAAAGTACTAAAATATTTGTAGGAAGAGGGATTCAGATTAATAAATACCAAAACTCATTTTTTACTCATAAAGATCAATCAAAAAATTGATTTCAAGTTAAAATGCCTGAATAACTTTAATATTGTTACGGCTGAGTGTTTGAAACTCGATGAGAAGATTGATACTAAGAAGTCTCGAATGAATGGAAGTTTGCTGGTGAATGTGATCAAAGAAACAAGAATGCCAATATAATATATTTATAAATTAACTTCAATCAAAAAATGATTCATAATAGGTAACGGTAAGTAATAATTTTAAACTATAATTTTGAAACTTCCACAAATATCTCCTAGGAAAATTCTGGATTTTGAAGTTTCAAACTTTCTCGGGTTGTTCGGGTCCACCCGAATTCCACAAACTTCATCCAAATACCAATCCGATTAAGGGAAATCGGGTTCGGGTTTTACCGTAGATCGGGTTCAGGTTTATCGGGCCTAGTAGTTTATTGAGTTGGGTCTCTTCGGGTCGGGTTCGGTTATCGGGTTCGGATAAAAAAGAACGGCCCTACCAGTACCGCTACTAACATTAGCTGCTTCACTAAACCTGGCTGCAAGTAGGGTTGTTGCAGGTCAAGTTGGTACATTCCCCGCCAACGGATATTTAGATTTTGGCTCCTGGCAAACAGGCACACCAACACCAGTACCACCACATATATTTTCATCACTTACAGTTACAGTCCGGTGAGGGGCAGAGCAGACCCCTCGTCCAACGACTTCTGTTCATCTTCATCAAAGTTACGCCCAATCTACACATTGTGAGCCAGAAATGGGGTCAAATAATCATAACCTCTCACAACACCAGCTGAATTTGGTTGTAGTCTGTGATCTTATTCTTGTCTTACTCTAGGATTTGTCCATGAAGATTGACGATCAAATCCAGCATGATTTAAAGGGCTCACAGTTCTATACGAGCCACAAATAAACAAAAGTATTGTAAGAAAAATCTAATTCCCTATTATGCCCAAACCTAGCTCCAGAAGGCCCATATTAAACAAACAAGCATCTATCAGTTCCTCAAAAGTAAACATATGTTGATTTAAGAGATCAAAGCTCATATCCTATGAACCGAAAGTTGATACAAAATTGACAGGTTAAATATATATTTATCAACACAATCATTCAAAAACAGACACATCACAATTGAATTTGGAAATGAATCATGAAACGTGTAAACGAGTATGGTTAGTCTTTACTACACACAAAAAAATTGTACGTTTACCTAGGGTTTCAGGTTTTCACTAGAAGATCGTTTACAAACACTATCAAATCGACAAAATACACAAGCTATCCCACATAACCATCAATCTAATTCACGTTAATCCAAATCAGCAAAACGAACAATCTCAATTCTGATGCTTACGAAAATGAATCAGAGAAAGAAGGAAGGTACTCACTCCTAATATATATATCATCAACAGAAACATTCAAAAACTGACGCATCATATTTGATATCAAAACTGAATCATCAAACGTAATTGAGTGTCGTCACTACACACAACAAATTCAAACGGATCAGTCAATCGATCGATAGCATCCGGAAGAATTCGCGGTCTCTGAAAAAGAAAAAGGTTCTAAAATTAGGGCAAAAACTGTGAGAGACAGCAACGATATATAAACAATGAGTTTGATTGTGTTCATCAGAGGATTTCATGTAGCAATTGATTGATCATACAAAAATTAGGGCAAAAAAAGTGTGAATCGGGGATGAATCGTACCATTAACGGCTAATCTGTAGCGATTGACTTCACTTCTATTGATCCTAAGAGCGATTGATTTGTTTGAGTTTGAGCGACTGATTTTTGTTTGGTTGAATGATAAACTTTTTTGTATGATGGCGTACGAGCGGAGGGGAGCGGATTTATTGATTTGTTTGATTAAAATTTGCTACCACTTTTTTTTGGCAAATTTTGGTGGCTATTGGCGATTATTCTAGAGTAGTGGAGTATTTGGTATAAGGTATTGGTACCGACTCGTTACCCACGTTTTAGCGTTTTCGATATCGGTACCGGTTGGTACCGATATTTTTGCGAATTTTGCCTTCAAATATCATTACCATACCAAACATTTTCGCTACCCGTACCCATATTTCGTGAAGTTCGGTACCGGTACTTATGTTTCGCGAATTTCGGTACTCGTACTTTCGGTACCGGTACTCATATTTTGTGAATTTTGATACCGATACTTTCGTTACCAATACCAAGCACATCCCTACTTAAAGCATATTAACTTCTTTTTAAAAAGTATGAAATTAAAAAAAAACGAAAATACTTCTTTTTATTAAAAGTACAAAAAATAATAGTACACTTTGTATAATATAGTATATAAAATACTAAAAATATAGTCTGCTACAATAGTATAATGTAGTATAGTATAGTGATGAACATTTAGTACTAAATACCGGTATACATTTTTCCCATTTTCGGTACTGGTACCGGTACCGTACCGGTTATAGTCAGTACCGATACCCATTTTCCTAGTTTTTTCGGTACCAGTCCAGTACCATGTTCATCCTTAGTATGGTATGGTATTAAAGCCCAATATGGTCCATTAAAACATGTATATGATCATCTACTATTGTCCATTGTGACCCATTAAGGTCTAATATGGCTTATTAAGACATGTATGATCTGCTATTATTCATTGTGATCCCTTAAAGCCCAATATGATCCATTAAAACATATATCTTCTACTATTATCCATGTTGATCCATTAAAGGCCAATATGATCCATTAAGACATGCACAACCCACTATTGTCCATTGTGTTCCATTATTGCCCATTGTGATCCATTAATGCCCAGTATGGTCCATTAAAACATATATGATATACTATTGTCAATTATGATCCATTAAGCCCCAATTTGATCCATTAAAACATGTATGATCTATTATTGTTCATCGTGATCTATTAAGTTCCAATATGGTCCATTAACACATTTATGAGCTACTATTGGTCATTGTGATCAACTAAGGCCCAATATGGCCATTAAGACATATTTGATCTACTAATTGCCCATTTTGATACATCAAAGCCCAATATGCTTTAATAAATGACAAATATAAGTTTGGAAGGACATTACTCAATCTATAAAATGAAAACTTATAATTTATATACTTTAAAATATATGATTTTTAAAAACTGTTGTTATAATTTATATACTTTTAAAATATATGATTTTTAAAAACTGTTGTTTATAAAATAGAAAATGTATATAAACGTAGCTAATATATACACATTGTTATATTATTTATAAAAAATTGAGTTATAACAAATATGAATTTAGATAATATAATATTTAATATTAGTTTGAATTCAAATATGTAGTAAGAACTTTTTTTATTTAATAATGTAGTTTTTTAAATCATAATAATATTTAAGGGGGGAGTTTTAAAATGAAATATTTTGGGGGAAAGTTTTAGAATAAGATATTTTTTTGGGAGGGGGAGGGAAGTTTTTGGATGAAATATTTTGGGGGGAAATTTAAATTTTAGGATGAAATATATTGAGGGAATTTTTTAAAGATATAGTAATTTTAACCTTTAGTCACATATTTTTTCAATGACATTTGATATCATTTCGTCACACAAAATAAATAAAGTAACGATAGTGTGACAAATCTTAATGTAAAGCCACATGAAATTTTTTAATTTTATGTGTGACTATTGTCTAACATTTGGTCACACAATATGATATATGTTGCCATATATATTAGATTTTAGCCACATTACCAAACCTATATTGTGGCCGTAGATCATATTTGGCCACAATTTTCTTATGTGACTGTTTTTTCTTAACGTATGGCTAAAGGTTTTGAATACATGTGTTTTTTTGTCACATGAAACAAATACCATGGTCGTAGATCACATTTGGCCACCCTTTCTTGTGTAGCTAATAAATGTCACGGTTTTTTTAATAAAGTGTGGCTAAAGGTTTCAAATACATGTGTTATTGTTCACATGAAAATAAGTAACGTGATCATAGATAACATTTGGCCACACTTTGCTAATGTGGCTAATATATGTCACAGTTTTTTTCTTAAAATGTGGCTAAACGTGTCAAATAGATGTGTTTTGGTCACATGAAACAAAAATATGTGGTTGTAAATCACATTTGGCCACACTTTTCGGGTTGTGGCTAGTAAATGTCACATTATTTCGTAAAAGTGTGGCTAAAGCAACTGAACTGATATACAATGGTCACATTAATAATCAAATTTGTGGTTAAAGGTGTTTTAAAATTGTATGAATGACATTTAGCCACATATTTTTTCAAATGTGTGGCATGGAGGTTTTTGAAAAAGTGTGGCCGTAGGTTATATTTGGCGTAGTGTTTATAGCCTGAACAGAAGCCTGGACACGGCCTCGTGTCCACATCCTTCTCTTTCTTCATTAATTGCTCTTGTCTTTATTAGTTGACCACGCCCCCGTGTCCGCTGGGCACGACCCCGTGTGCAGAAGCATATCTGTACTATCAGATTTGGCAAGATTCTGCATATCTTTGCGTTGACCACGGCCCCGTGTCCGCTGGGCACGACCCCGTGGTGGGCAATAGAAGCTTCTACATGTTTGTCTTTTGTGCCAGGGCTGACCATCCTGGACACGGCCCCGTGCTCGCTGAGCACGGCCCCGTGTTGAGCTGGACACGCCCCGTGCTGAGCTGGGCACAGCCCCGTGCTCAGCTGGGCACAGCCCCATGCTCAGCTTTCTTCTTGTTTTTGCTTTGGGAAGATGCTGTCGAGGGGTCATGCATGCCACGTTTATTCCCTTTCTTTGTATTTATGTTAGATTTGGTTGTATATTTGTTCCTTTTGTTCAATTAAGCTCATTTGATCCTGAAAATATAAAAGGAAGACAAAAGAACACTTTTTTCAACATTAGTACTAAAAAAGGGTTAGTTTTATGCCTCATTTGATGTAATTTATATGTTGCATTTTACACACATCAGTTGACTAACTGGAAGGGTAATTAAACATACCGAGCAAACCTAAGGTGAGTTCATTGCCTTTTTCAAGCATGCATCCCGGGGAGGGATATCGGGTAACGTTCCGGGGAGGAATGTCGGGTTTTGGGTTTGACTGGAATGTTAAACCTGGGATGTTGGTTATTGCACTCATTTCTATCATTAAGTCCCATCATATACCGATTGGTTGCCGGGGAGGCAACGGGGTATTAGTTGATAGCACTATTAGGTTTGGCACCCTCACACCGTACCGGGGAGGACGGTCGTGAACTAATTACCTTAACCACTTGACCAATGTATGATAGAGCATTGGGGTTTGGGCAAATAATCTGGAGCCATCTGCGGTAATCGAGTTAATAACAACATCTAATCTCTGAAATGTTTTATACTCATATCTGGTAACTAAAACGTGTTAACAAACTTTGAACTCACCAACGTCGTCTGACACACTTGTCTGCATGCTTGCAGGTCGTTAGATTCTTGGTTATGGACTTGCTATCTGGGAGTGCTGGAGTGGTCATGGGTCGAGACTCTTGGATACATGTTTCGTGGTTTTGAACACTTATTTTGAAATGGTTGATTAACATTTTACATTATGCTTCCGCTGAACGTTTACTTTGGTTTTAACTTATGACTTGGAATTATATTATGAAATGAATGGAATGTTTTATATAAATATTTATTATAGTTCAATGTGATTAGTGGCGGGATCCTGGTACGTCACACGCTTCGCGGGGGTTCCCGCGTGTGGTATTTTGGGGGTGTGACAGTTTGGTATCAGAGCCACTGGTTATAGTGAACCAGGTTTTAAAACGTTTTTATAAAACCAGACTATAACCGAACAACTTCGAAATCGACCATGACACTCAGCTCCAGATTGCAAGGTCCGTCTCTCGTTTCCTTATTGCTTAGTATACCTAATATACCCTGATGTATGATGTTGCATGTGATGGCACACTTAGCACTACAGACTTAATTCATGTGTATTTACCTGAGTGATGTGATTGATAGAGTCACAGTGCGATATCCCGTTAGATTTCCGTGGTTTATGTTTGAGGTGTTTTGTCATGTTGCGAGAACTTGAGGAACCTTTTAGCATGAGTTGGGAGGAGCTGAGATAAACATGAAAATCGCATTATTATCATGGGTGCACACATAATAATAATGTGGGGTGCATGTGAGTCCCAGTGAGCCTTAACGAGTGTGAAAGGGGTTCCGCTCTGTTGATTGATGTAAACTTAGTGGTCTGTTGAAGTCTTCGTGAGCTTTGACTCCTACCTTATCTCTACTCTTAACCTTTTCCCTCTTCTCATATAGAATCATGAGCGGACGATGCCATGGGCATGGTCATATTGCGATGACTCAGGCTGAGTTGACAAACTTGATTAACACGCGTGTAGCTGAGAAGGCCGAGTCAGTGTTCGCTATGTGTAATAGTCCCGAGGGAGACCGGGTGAAGTATGCTACAGGCACCTTGGAGGATGGTGCCTTAACTTTGTGGAATGCCCAGGTGGAAATGTTGGGCATTGAAATGGCTAAAGCAACGACATGGGATGATTTTAAGGAGTTGATGCGTGAGGAGTACTGTCCTCGTGACGAGATTCAGAAGCTCGAGAACGAGTACTACGATTTGAAGATGGAAGGGTCCGAGATCGAGGCTTACACGAAACGATCCCATGAACTAGCAAATATGTGCCCTAATTTGTCTCGACCTCCACCTCGAGGAATTGAGTTATACATCAAAGGCCTAGCACCAGCAGTAAAGAGTTTGGTCACTGCTGCAAACCTTAACAATCTGCCTCAGATCATTCGTTTAGCGCACAAGATTACCGATCAAGAAGTCAAGCGTGGATGGCTACCGCCTCGTGTTTCTGCTACTACCCCTGCTGCTACAACTACCACACCTGCTAGTGATAACAAGCGTAAATGGAACGATGCTGACAAAGCAACCAGTGCAAGTCAATCGCAGAAAAGGCCTGACAACAACAATAATCGTAGTTTCAGTCAGTATTCCTCAGTTAACCAAGGCCAGGGCAGCAATCCGAATCAAGGCTCCTACATTGGTAAGAAGCCAAAGTGCAACAAGTGTGGTTATCATCATCATGGACCGTGTGTCCGGGCTTGCCATAGGTGCGATAAGGTGGGCCATGTGGCAAAAGACTGTAGAGCTCTGTACCCAAAGCAGCAGCAGCAGAATCAACAGTATCAGCAACAGCAAATGCAGCAGCCCCATCAGAACCAAGGCAATAGGAAGGGGGTGTTTCCAGTGTGGGGATGGGGGCGACATTAAACGGGATTGCCCTCAGCTGAATCAGAACCCCAATGATAACAATAATCACCAGAATAACAATAACAATGCTGGGAACAACAATAACGGCAACAATGGGGGTAATGGAGCTCGTGGAAGAGTATTTACGATTGGTGCTGGTGATGCTAGAAACGACGGCAATGTCGTGACTGGTACGTTTTCTGTGAACAACCTCTTTGTTTCTGTATTATTTGATTCCGGTGTCAATTAGAGTTATGTGTCCCTAGAGTTCAGTCAACGATTAGGGTTAGCTCCAACACCTCTAGAAGCTAAACATGTAGTAGAATTAGCCGATGGTAAGACAATTGAAGCCTCACACGTTCTTATGGGATGTAAACTATATCTTGTGGGTCAAGTGTTTGACATTGACCTCCTTCCTGTTACCCTCGATAGTTTTGACGTAGTGGTTGGTATGGATTGGTTATCTAAGCGTCAAGCTAAAATTCTATGTAAAGAGAAGATCATACGTATTCCTCTCCCCAGTGGAGAATCTTTATCGGTTCAAGGGCATCGCAGTGGTGTGATGGTTGGTATCATCTCAGCTATGCAAGCGCAGAAGTGTCTACGAAAGGGGTATCCTGCCATTCTAGCACTTGTTACAGATACTCCGTCTGAAGAAAGCAAGATCGAAGACCTTCCAGTTATTCATGAGTTCCCTGATGTATTTCCTGAGGAACTACCTGGTTTACCTCCTCACCGTCAAGTGGAATTTCAGATTGATCTTGCACCAGGAGCAGCTCCGATTGCTCGTGCTCCTTATCGTCTTGCACCTGCGGAGTTGCAAGAACTATCTAATCAACTTCAGGAACTGTTGGATAGAAGTTTTATCCGACCCAGTTCTTCGCCTTGGGGAGCCCCAGTTCTTCGCCTTGGGGAGCCCCAGTGTTGTTTGTAAAGAAGAAAGACTGGTCCTTTCGTATGTGTATGATTATCGGGAACTCAACAAGGTGACTGTCAAGAATCGTTATCCTCTGCCACGTATCAACGACTTATTTGACCAGTTGCAAGGGTCAAGTTTTTACTCGAAGATCGACTTAAGATCGGGCAATCATCAAATGAGGGTCCGAGAGGAGGATGTTCCTAAAACGGCTTTTCGAACGCGGTATGGGCATTATGAGTTTTTAGTTATATCGTTTGGGTTGACGAATGTGCCAGCGGTCTTCATGGACCTCATGAACCATGTATGCAAACCGTATCTCGATGACTTCGTTATCGTGTTTATCGACGACATTCTGATCTATTCAAAGAGCAAGGAAGATCACGAGCGACACCTGCGTCTTATTTTGGAGCTTCTGAGGAAGGAGCAGCTCTACGCGAAATTCTCTAAGTGTGACTTCTGGATTCGAGAGGTACACTTCCTTGGCCACATTGTTAACGAATCAGGAATACACGTTGATCCTGCTAAGATTGATGCTATCAGAAATTGGGCGGCACCGAAGACTCCTTCAGAGGTGCGACAATTTCTTGGTCTCGCTGGATACTACTGTAACAACTCTCATCAAAAGTCCTATTTATGTTATTATTTCATTCAATAGGAAACCTTAATTGAGACACCCAAGTGAGTCTACACAAACCCTAAAATTTTCAGAATAATCAGAATCAGGATCAGGGCCCCTAAAACTCAGGGGGGGTAAACCCTAGTTACGATTATCTACATAAAACGCTGTCAAAAACAAATTTTACGATTTCGTCAACTCAGCAAGCCTAGTTGGGAGCGTGGCTACCCTATGGTAAATAGGTGTACCGTCGCGCTACGCGACACCCAGAGGGGTGACCCGTCGCGCTACGTGACGGGGTCAATTTTCATGTATAAATAGAGGGGGTTGGCAATCGAATTTTGGCACTTGAACGACGTTAAAACTCAAAATATACGCCGAGTTATAGCATAAACAGTTTAAAAACACACACGATCACTAATTGCTGCCGCAAAACAGGGTAATAACTCGATCGCTGATACGATTCAATGTCCGATCGATTAAACTATCCAATGGATGTTTAAGTGCTGCCCACATTAGGTTTTATGCTTTGTCATTCGTCGTTAAATCGATGGATGTTTAAGTATCGCATTTTGTCATTCGATGTGAGGGTTTAATCTCGTGAGTTATCGTAAATGCTGTATTAGTTACTGACCTAGTTTGTGTGCATTGTTATTTAATTTAGGTTAAAAGGCTAATCAGTAGGCTAGGCTCTGCTCAATTAAATCTGCAATGGGAGTCATTCTCTTTTTATCAAATTACTTTCAAAATCATGTTTATTTTCAAAGATTATAATTACAGTGATTAAGTTTATGCAATCACCAAGTTACAGCCGGTATGTGGGGTTTTGTATACATTACTTGATAACCGTCACTATTGGACAACGAGTTAGCCAATGAGTGATATGACCATAGTCACAGACACCATTGGACAATGAGGTTACCGATGGATGGTCGAGTGACAAATACTGTGGGTAGTTGGTTGATATCAGAAACATTGTAATCACTCGTAATACTGTAAATTATAACAACGAGTCATTTTAGTAAAAAGAATGATTCACTCAGTATTTCCCGCTGACAAAACCTTTTTCAAACATGTTTCAGGTGATCTGTTGTGATCCAGGAAAAGTGCCGAGAAGCACTACAAGCTTAAGGAAGTGGCTCAATATAAAATAAAGAAGCATGTTTTGTAAAATAAAAGATTTCTCCGTGAAATCTTATGATTGTAAATTACCGGGATTTTATCCCGAGTTGTGAAATAAAATAATCGGGAAATTGCAGTTTTTAAAAGATCCTTAAGAAAACTTCCGCTGTTAAATAAATACCACAAGATTTCTGTCCCGCGGCTCCTGAAATGGGTCAAACCGGGTCGGGGGCCGTGACAGAAAAAGGTGGTATCAGAGCCACTGAGTTAAGCCTATTAAGTATTTAGAAAATACTTAAATTTTTCTACTTATCATTATGTGATTATGTGTTTTCTTATTTGAATATTTGTGTACAGTATGGGTAAACAAAAGCTGTGAAACATCTATCTTAAATTAGATAGGTCATCCAATGAGAAGGGAAGTTCATCCCAAACCAAATCCTCAAATCACTCTGTAATTCCTGAAGAAGGAATATTTGTGCGAATGGCACAATATGAGGAACCACTTTCTCCTAATAAAAGAAGTTTGATTTTTAAGAAAAGTCTGCAGAAAATAAAGAAATTTCGAGAAAAGAAGATTAAACAGGAAACCCAGGAATTAACCAGTAAATCACCTTGGGAGGACAAGTTGGATGAAAAATGGTCAGATATGTATATGCTAGCCACTGTAGCAGTAAATGCAAATCTTTAAAACTTTGACTTAAGATTTAGTAACCTTTTATCACCTACAAATCCAGAAACTATATCTAGTAAATAAATAAGTAAACCCTAGCGTGTTTTAAAATTTCAGTTGTTTTGTAGTCGCACGATATGAAATAATATTTAAAGATTATCTATGAAATTTTAACTTAGTATTTGTGTGTATTTTGTTAAACAGCATGAGTGACTTGTCTGATGCCCTTCAGAATTTAAATCTCTATCCGGTAAAAATAGAGGTTTCCAGAGATTTCAATAGGTATATACCAGATATAGAAGAACCTATTGAATTCAATGCTCCACCTCCGGAGAAACCCAAGCCCAAGAAAAGAAGGAGATTTGTAGGATGGAGGCGTGTGCGTAGGAGGAAGCCCGTCACTAGAAAGATGCCTAAAATAGAAAATCCTTTAGATAAAGGGAAGGGAATTGAAGTCGGGGAAGAATCTAGGCAGATGGGATTACAGTTTGATGAATATTCTAAGCAAATAGAAATGGAGATTGGAGGAGGTTCTCAGGTAGAAGTTGGAGAAAGTTCTAAACAAACTCAGGAAATGACATTGCAGGAAGAGCTAGATTTTATATTGGCAAGCTGTGATACTATTCAGCCTGTCAATACAAATGTTTTTACTCGTCCTATTGAATCTCAACTCCCTATAAACTTAGAACCAGCAATCCCAGAACCTATAATCCACACCCAACCTTTGGGAATGGACGAATGGTGGACGAATGATTGGCAGTTCCAAAACCTGCTCAACAGTCCTTATTCCTTTCTTCCTCAATTCGACCCAGAACCTATACCTAATCCACCTATGAGCAATGAGAATCTAGCTGAACTCCGCCACTTTGGCGAGGAGTTAATGGATGCAGGAAATATGATCAGGGAAGTAGGAGAACAGATCTCCTGGAAGTATGATGAAAGGGAACGCCGTTATTAAAATATCAGCTGACAAGGGATAAGGGGTTTATGAGACTATGTTTGTATAATAGCAATAATAATCTAATCTTGTGAAATAACCTAAAATAAAACTTTGTAAGATAATGGTGTGTATTGATGCATACTATTAAATATAAAAATGGAAATCAAGAAATCGATAATTTTGGCTATATGTGTATAATTGAAAATTTGTATGATTGTTTTGTGTATAATTATTATTTAATCGATACTAATAAATTATATATAATGATCAGATGGAAAACGCTAATAACGAACCAGTTAATGAGGTTAATCAATCTGAGCAACATCCGGAGGATCAATTTCTAAATAGGCAAGATATAGAAAATATCGTTGCTCAAGGGATAGCCAACGCTATTCCAGCAATAGTTGCTGCTGTTAGAAATCCAATCGACCCTCAACAAATCGTTCCTAGCAAACGTATTTCTGAAGATAACTTCAGTAATAGCGTAAATGGAGGCGATAATCATACTAATCACGATAATAATCCAAGGCAGGCTCCGCTCCCTAAGAAAATGAAAGCTGCAACACCTGGTTGCACTTATAAAGAATTTCTTGCTTGTAAACCATCTGAGTTTGCAGGCAATGAAGGAGCGACTGCAACACTGCGTTGGTTAGAGAAAACCGAGGCAGTGATTACAATAAGTAAATGTGCTCAGGAAGATCAAGTCATGTATGCGTCAAATCTTTTTAAAGAAGGGGCGCTAGAATGGTGGAACACGGTGTTACAAGCAAAAGGAAGGATGATGGCGTATGCTATGAACTGGGAAGAATTTAAGAGTCTTGTAGAAAGAAAATTTTGTCCCGAATATGAAAAAGATCAAATGGCAAATAAGTTCTTAAATCATCGAATGATGGGTATAGATTGTCGTGGTTATACTTCGACATTCTTCGAATATGCTATAGTGGTACCAACGCTGGCTTCGCCAGAACCGGTACTCATTTCTCACTATATTTGGGGATTGATTGGTGAAATCCGCAATATCGTTAAAGCTGCGAGACCTCGCACTATTGACGATGCAGTGGAATTAGCCAACACCCTAACTGATGAACTAGTACGCGCAAGAGATGATAATAGGAAAAAGGAATTGGCTCAGAAAATTACCCAAGGAGTTCGTATGGGTAATAGTAGCAACTTCAAGAAAAGAGGAACAGGGCAATCTTCAAATCCGTCGTTCTGCAGGAATTGCAGAAAGAAACATTTTGGAAGATGTAGTGTAACTTGCAATTTTTGTAAAATGGTAGGACATCGTGAAGAAAACTGCAGAAAGAAAACCATAGTCTGCTATAACTGTGGAGAAGCTGGACATTTCAAAACAGAATGTCCTAAATTGGTCAAACTAGCAGACAACAAAGCCAAGACGGCCGACGGAGCTACTAAAAAGAATGTTCGAGCCTTTCAGTTAACTACTCAGGAAGCCGAGATGATTCCAGATGTGATAGCTGGTACGTTCCTAGTTCACAATGTGTATACAAAAGTATTATTTGACTCTGGTGCAAACCAAAGTTTTATCAATACTTCATTCTGCCAAGCTCTTAACTTACCTTTAACCAAACTTAGGCAGATCTTTACAGTCGAAACGGCAGACGGAAATTCTGTTAGTATAGATAAAGTTTTGCAAAAGGAAAATATAGAACTCTCAGGTCATAAATTCTTTGCAAACCTATTACCTATGAAATTAGCCGAATTTGATGTTTTGTTAGGAATGGATTGGTTAGTAGCCAACCATGCTCGAATTCTTTGTGATCAGAATTCCATAGGAATTCAAGCACCTACTGGAGAAGTAATCATAATTACAGGAGATAAACCACGTAAGCCCATGAAGTTCATATCAGTAATGAAAGTTGCTAGTTATGAACGAAAGCAAGGAATAATATATATGATTTCAGTAATCATTGGTACTAAGGGAAAAGAATTTAAGGAGATTCCTGTAGTCTCGGAATACCCAGATGTATTCCCAGAAGAATTACCCGGATTATCACCAGATAGTGAGGTAGAATTTAGAATTCATTTAATTCCCGGAACTATACCGATAGCCAAGGCACCTTATCGGTTAGCACCCACAGAAATGTTAGAACTGAAAAAGCAATTAGATGAATTACTAAGTAAAGGTTTCATACAACCTAGTTCATCCCCATGGGGAGCACCAGTGTTGTTTGTTAAGAAAAAGGATGGTTCGATGAGAATGTGTATTGATTATAGAGAATTGAATAAGGTTACAATTAAGAATCGATACCCATTACCTAGGATTGATGACCTTTTCGATCAACTTCAAGGAGCTAGATATTTTTCTAAAATTGACTTACGCTCCGGATATCATCAATTAAAGGTGCAAGAAGAAGACATACCTAAAACTGCTTTTAGAACTAGGTATGGTCATTACGAGTTTACAGTCATGCCCTTCGGGTTAACGAATGCACCTGTAGCATTCATGGACATGATGAATAGGATTTGTAAACCGTACTTGGATAAATTTGTAATTGTCTTTATCGACGATATACTTATTTATTCCAAAAGTCAAGACGAACATTGCCAGCACTTGCATGCACTCTTAACTTTGTTAAGAAAAGAAAAGTTGTACGCCAAATTCTCAAAGTGTGAATTTTGGTTACAAGAAGTGCAATTTTTAGGACACATGGTGAATCATGAAGGCATTCATGTAGATCCTGCTAAGATAGAGGCAATTACCAAATGGAAGGTTCCACAATCCGCAATGGAAATTAGAAGTTTTATAGGTTTAGCTGGATATTATAGACGGTTTATTAAGGATTTTTCCAAAATAGTTGTACCATTAACTAAGCTAACCTGTAAAGCAGTTAAGTTTGAGTGGGGACCTAAGCAAGAAGAAGCCTTTAGAATCTTGAAGCAGAAATTAACAAATGCTCCAATCTTAGCCTTACCAGAAGGAACTGAAGATTTTGAAGTATATTGTGATGCTTCAAAACTAGGATTTGGATGTGTGCTAATGCAACGCAAAAAGGTAATTGCGTATGCCGCAAGGCAATTGAAAAAGCACGAGGAGAACTATACGACTCATGATTTAGAATTAGGAGCCGTAATTTTTGCCCTTAAGATTTGGAGACATTATCTGTATGGAAGTAAGTTTACTATCTATACAGATCATAAAAGTCTAAAATATATATTTGGGCAAAAAGAGTTAAACATGAGGCAAAGAAGATGGATGGAAATCCTAAGTAACTACGACTGTGATATTCAATATCATGAAGGAAAGGCAAATGTAGTTGCAGATGCCTTAAGTCATAAATATCATGAAAAGCAAAAGCGAGTTCGTGCTCTTAGATTAAATCTACAGTTAGATTTAATGGAACAATTGAAGAATGATCAGGAAACAGCAATCAAGGATGATGTTGAAGGAATGAAGGGACGAATAAAAGAATTAGAACAAGGAGCTGATGGAATTTGGAGATTCTACAAAAGAAGAATTTGGGTACCTAAGCAAGGAGAATTAAGAAATCAAATTTTAGAAGAAGCTCATAAATCTAGGTATACCATGCACCCTGGAAACAATAAAATGTACCAAGATTTAAGAAATAACTTTTGGTGAATAGGAATGAAGAAGGATATAGCTAGATATGTTTCTAAGTGTCTTACTTGTTCACAAGTTAAGGCAGAACATCAGAAACCTTCAGGTCTATTACAACAACTGGAAATGCCTGTATGGAAATGGGAACAAATAACAATGGATTTTGTTACTAAGTTACCTAAAACCAGAAAAGGTAATGACGCGATTTGGGTAATTGTGGATCGATTAACCAAATCTGCTCACTTTCTACCTATGAAAGAAACCTTTAGCATGGAAAGATTGGCAAAGTTGTATGTAGATGAAGTCGTATCCTTACATGGAGTTCCACTCTCCATTATTTCGGATAGGGATAGTCGTTTTACTTCTCATTTCTGGACTAGTTTCCAAGAAGCAATGGGAACACGACTAAAACTAAGCACTGCATATCATCCACAAACAGATGGGCAAAGTGAAAGGATGATCCAAACTCTAGAAGACATGCTCAGAGCATGTGTAATAGATTTTGGTGGAAATTGGGACGATCACTTACCATTAATTGAATTCTCCTATAACAATAGTTATCATTCAAGTATTGAAACTGCCCCATTCGAGGCACTGTATGGAAGAAAGTGCAGAACTCCAGTTTGTTGGGCAGAAATAGGAGAAAGTCAATTGTCAAGTCCTGAAATAGTGCAAGAAACAACTGACAAGATTACTCAAATAAAAGAAAGACAAAAGACGGCTCGAGATCGCCAGAAGAGTTATGCAGACAATCGACGTAAGCCGTTAGAATTCCAAGTTGGAGACAGAGTACTGTTGAAAGTTTCCCCTTTAAAAGGAGTTGTTCGATTTGGTAAGAAAGGAAAGCTAAGTCCAAGATACATAGGACCATTTCTAGTGATCCAACGTATAGGACCAGTTGCTTATCGTTTACAACTACCAGAGGAATTAGCTGGAGTACATGATGTATTTCATGTATCCAACCTCAAGAAATGTCTATCAGACGAATCTTTGGTAGTACCTCTCCAAGATATAGAAGTAAATGAAAAGTTAAAATTTGTTGAGAAACCTCTTCAGATAGAAGACAGAAAAGTAAAGTTTCTCAAGCACAAACGACTAGTGCTAGTTAAAGTAAAGTGGGATTCAAAGAGGGGAGCTGAATACACTTGGGAGCTGGAATCAGAGATGAAGCGAAAGTATCCCTACTTATTCCCGTAAATCTCAAGGACGAGATTTTTATTAAGGTGGGGAGAATGTAACAACTCTCATCAAAAGTCCTATTTATGTTATTATATCATTCAATAGGAAACCTTAATTGAGACACCCAAGTGATTCTACACAAACCCTAAAATTTTCAGAATAATCAGAATCAGGATCAGGATCAGGGCCCCTAAAACTCAGGGGGGGGGGGGTAAACCCTAGTTACGATTATCTACATAAAACGCTGTCAAAAATGAATTTTACGATTTCGTCAACTCAGCAAGCCTAGTTGGGAGCGTGGCTACCCTATGGTAAATAGGTGTACCGTCGCACTACGCGATGGGGTTAATTTTCATGTATAAATAGAGGGGGTTGGCAATCGAATTTTGGCACTTGAACGACGTTAAAACTCAAAATATACGCCGAGTTATAGCAGAAACAGTTTAAAAACACACACAATCACTAATTGCTGCCGCAAAACAGGGTAATAACTCGATCGCTGATACGATTCAATGTCCGATCGATTAAACTATCCAATGGATGTTTAAGTGCTGCCCACATTAGGGTTTATGCTTTGTTATTCGTCGTTAAATTGATGGATGTTTAAGTATCGCACTTTGTCATTCGATGTGAGGGTTTAATCTCGTGAGTTATCGTAAATGCTGTATTAGTTACTGACCTAGTTTGTGTGCATTGTTATTTAATTTAGGTTAAAAGGCTAATCAGTAGGCTAGGCTCTGCTCAATTAAATCTGAAATGTGAGTCATTCTCTTTTTATCAAATTACTTTCAAAATCATGTTTATTTTCAAAGATTATAATTACAGTGATTAAGTTTATGTAATCACCAAGTTACAGCCGGTATGTGGGGTTTTGTATACATTACTTGATAACCGTCACTATTGGACAACGAGTTAGCCAATGAGTGATATAACCATAGTCACAGACACCATTGGACAATGAGGTTACCGATGGATGGTCGAGTGACAAATACTGTGGGTAGTTGGTTGATATCAGAAACATTGTAATCTCTCTTAATACTGTAAATTATAACAACGAGTCGTTTTAGTAAAAAGAATGATTCACTCAGTATTTCCCGCTGACAAAACCTTTTTCAAACATGTTTCAGGTGATCTGTTGTGATCCAGGAAAAGTGCCGAGAAGCACTACAAGCTTAAGGAAGTAACTCAATATAAAATAAAGAAACATGTTTTGTAAAATAAAAGATTTCTCCGTGAAATCTTATGATTGTAAATTACCGGGATTTTATCCCGAGTTGTGAAATAAAATAATCGGGAAATTGCAGTTTTTAAAAGATCCTGATGAAAACTTCCGCTGTTAAATAAATACCACGGGATTTCTGTCCCGCGGCTCCTGAAACGGGTCAAACCGGGTCGGGGGCCGTGACAACTACCGCAGGTTTATCAAAGACTTCTCGAAGATCGCTCAAACTCTTACCTCGTTAACACAGAAAGGCATTGTATACTCGTGGGGTATGAAGCAAGAAGATGATTTCCAGTTATTGAAACAAAAACTCTGCAGCGCACTGATCTTGTCTTTACCAGAAGGTACCAAAGATCTCGTGGTATATTGTGATGCTTCTATTCAAGGTCTCGGTTGCGTGTTGATGCAACGCGAGAAGGTGATAGCCTACGCCTCTCGATAGTTGAAGGTTCACGAGAGGAATTACATAAGGCATGACGTAGAGTTGGGAGCGGTGGTGTTTGCGCTCAAAATCTGGAGGCATTACCTGTACGGTACTAAATGCACTATTTATACCGACCACAGGAGCCTTCAGCATATCTTTGACCAGAAGGAATTGAATATGCGACAACGTTGCTTGGTAGAACTTTTAAACGACTACGATTTTGCAATCAAGTATCATCCGGGTAAGACTAACGTGGTAGCTGATGCCCTCAGCCTAAAGGAATCGAAACCCAAACGTATTCGCGCCTTGCAGGTCACTATCCACTCTAACTTACCTGATCAAATCCGTTCGGCTCAGACCGAAGCGTTAAAAGAGGAAAACATTGAAGCAGAATACTTAAGGGGCATGGAAAAACGGCTTGTAGAGAGATTTGATGGTATTCTCTACTTTATGGAAAGAATATGGATTCCCTTGTTTGGTGACCTTAGAGATCTTGTGATGGATGAAGCACACAAGTCTCGATACTCTGTTCACCCGGGTTCGGATAAGATGTATCAGGACCCCAAGGTCTTGTATTGGTGGCCGAAGATGAAAGCTCACATCGCGACTTATGTGAGTAAGTGTTTGACCTGCTCGAAAGTCAATGTAGAGTACCAGAAACCCTCAGGTCTACTTCAGCAACCAGAAATACCCATGTGGAAATGGGAGCAGATTGCCATGGATTTTGTCACTAGGCTACCTAGAACTCAAAATGGAAACGATACCATTTGGGTGATCGTTGATCGTCTCACGAAGTCAGCACATTTTCTAGCAATCAAGGAAACAGATAAGTTCTCACAACTTGCAGCTGTTTATCTGAAGGAAGTGGTTTCTAGGCACGGGGTGCCAACCTCTATTATCTCAGATCGTGACCCGCGTTTCATTTCGGATTTGTGGCAGTCGACGCACAACTCGTTCGGCTTACGTCTCGACATGAGCACTGCTTATCACCCACAGACGGATGGTCAAAGTGAATAAACCATCCAGACACTTGAAGACATGCTGCGAGCGTGCGTGATTGATTTTGGCAAGGGTTGGGAGAAACACTTGCCTTTGATAGTGTTTTCTTATAACAATAGCTACCATACCAGCATTCAGGCAGCTCCATTCGAAGCATTGTACGGACGGAAATGTCGTTCACCTCTATGTTGGGCTGAGGTGGGTGACAGCCAGATCACAGGCCCGGAACTTGTGCTTGAAACTTCAGAAAAGATTGTTCAGATTAGAAATCGTATGGTAGCAGCGCACGACCGTCAGAAGAGCTACGCTGACAAGCGTAGGAAACCCTTGGAGTTCGCCGTAGGCGATCGCGTCATGTTAAAAGTTTCACCCTGGAAGGGTGTGGTGCGATTTGGGAAACGCGGTAAGCTTAATCCTCGTTATGTCGGGCCATTCAAAATTCTGGAGCGAATTGGTAAAGTGGCCTACAAGCTAGAGTTACCTGCTGAGTTGGGTAACGTTCTTGATGTCTTCCACGTCTCGCAATTAAAGAAGTGTTTGTCCGATGAAACACTTGTGGTACCGTTTCAAGAGTTGAAAATTGACGACAAGATGCAGTTTGTTGAAGAACCAATAGAAATTATGGACCGGGAGGTCAAGGTCCGTAAGCATAGTCGAATTCCGATCGTGAGGGTTCGTTGGAACTCAAGACGTGGACCGGAGTTCACATGGGAACGCGAGGATCAGATGAAGCTCAAGTACCCTCACTTATTCCCAGCTAACAAATCTAAATCTGATGCAACTATAATTCCCATTCAAGTTAGGGATGATGTGGCACCCACAGAAAATATACAGTCATCCTGATCTAACGCCGTCCTATTTTGGATTGCTTACCAAATTTCGGGACGAAATTTTTTCAAGTTGGGGATGATGTGACAACCCGAGATTTCAAGTTCTTTCATTTACGTACCTCTTGTGTGGCAGTTCTGTTTTAATAATTTGTTTCATGTTATGTGATGTGTTATTGTTTGAAAGATTAGAGTTTTGATGATTAATGAATGTGATTAATGAATTGTTATATTATTTGGGAATGAAAGCTTAAGACTTACAAATGTTTCACCACTTAGTGTTCACGACGAAAGATTGGTCTTTCGTCATCATCGGCCAACCGACGAAAAATGGTCTTTCGTCGAGCGTGTTATTCGCCGAGATGGGCTTTGGCCCAAATGAAACCCAGTCACGCTGTCTCGCTATTTAAACATAAATCTGCCTAACCCTAAACCCTTCCCCTCAATTGTGAACGTCGGCAGCGCAAAGTCGTCCCTCTCGAAGCCTTTCTTGCACTCTTGTGACTATCTCGTCGATCGGTTAGCACTTCACCACACATAATGTTATGTAATGTTTGTTTTGTGGATGATTGTTTGTGATGCATTAGGGTTTCGTCTGTGTCATCGTGTTGTTAGAATGGATGAATGATTTTGGTGTTAGCTCAAGTTGTTGTTAGTAGTTACAAAACCCTACGGTTGATGATTGCTTATACGTAATTTGTAATTTTGTGTTGTGTCCAACTGATGAATTGTTTGCTTTATCACGGTGATCGCAAGTTAAGTTAATGGCTAGGGTTGCATAGTAATCAATTGTAAACTGTTATGCTTAGGGTGCAAGGTTGATGCGTGATGATTAACTGATACGTTTGGTATGAGTGGTGATTCTTAACTAGAAAGCATGATTATCGATTAATCTGTGGTTAGATCTGTTGAGTATTGATGAACTTGATAGCATACGTTACAGCTGAATGAAAGGAATTGTAACTGTCTGGGGTTGTGACGAAAAACTAGGTTTTTTGTTAATTTGGTTCTCGACGAAACATTGGGGTCTTTCATCACCCGCTCTCTCGACGAAAGACCATCCTTCGTCATGGGTGTTTCGCTAGAGAGACTTTCCACGAAAGACCAGTCTTTCGTGGAGAGTGCAGTAAATGAAAACAGATTGTGATGATTTCAAAACTCTATCTGTTACATGTTAACGAGGTTAACTAGGAATGAGAAGCATGATCCAACTCGTGTGAGTAGACAATACATATGTTATTGGTTATTACGTGATATGCATGCTAACAATTGTACAGTAACTCTGTGATAAATGCAATCTTTGAAATACGTGACTTATTCGATAAATCTTGAAACTGATTGTTACTGATAACCACGGTAGGGTTGGTTGACTAACTGGAAGGGTAATTAAACATACCGAGCAAACCTAAGGTGAGTTCACTGCCTTTTTCAAGCATGCATCCCGGGGAGGGATATCGGGTAACGTTCTGGGGACGAATGTCGGGTTTTGGGTTTGACTGGAATGTTAAACCTGGGATGTTGGTTATTACACTCATTTCTATCATTAAGTCCCATCATATACCGATTGGTTGCCGGGGAGGCAACGGGGTTATTAGTTGATTGCGCTATTAGGTTTGGCACCCTCACACCGTACCGGGGAGGACGGTCGTGAACTAATTACCTTAACCACTTGACCAATGTATGATAGAGCATTGGGATTTGGGCAAATAATCTGGAGCCATCTGCGGTAATCGAGTTAATAACAACATCTAATCTCTGAAATGTTTTATACTCATATCTGGTAACTAAAACGTGTTAACAAACTTTGAACTCACCAGGGTTGTCTGACACACTTGTCTGCATGCTTGCAGGTCGTTAGATTCTTGGTTATGGACTTGCTATCTGGGAGTGCCGGAGTGGTCATGGGTGGAGACTCTTGGATACATGTTTCGTGGTTTTGAACACTTGTTTTGAAACGGTTGATTAACATTTTACATTATGCTTCCGCTGAACGTTACTTTGGTTTTAACTTATGACTTGGAATTATATTATGAAATGAATGGAATGTTTTATTTAAATATTTATTATAGTTCAATGTGATTAGTGGCTGGATCCTGGTACGTCACACGCTTCGCGGGGGTTCCCGCGTGTGGTATTTTGGGGGTGTGACACACACCTTTTGTATTATTTTACTATTCAAATTATATAAAATGTATAATTTTTTTTATAAAAACATTACTAGTAATTAAACAAATGTAGGTAATAATTAATCAATACATAACATTAAATTTTATAAAACGTTAAATAAAATTTAAAAACATTACATAAAATTAAACATTACCTAATATTAAAATTAAAAAAACCATAATTTAAATAAAAAATCTAATGATTTCTCACGTCGAGACGAGCTTGAAGTCACGGCGGCGCTCATGCCTAAAGTTGATGAGAGCCACTTGAATGATGTGGTCCTCCCCGAGGTCACCACCCTCGTGCTCCACGGCGGTGTGGATCGTCTCAAATCTTTCGCAATTCAGACGGATTACCCCAAAACGAGGCGAAAGAGTGTCGACGGTTCAGGTGGTCTAACCCCTAGGACCCAAAAGTGTTGTCGGATTGTCTTCCAAAAAGGACCGCTCATTCGCCTACCCAGCGTGTGGTCGCTCAAAGCTTCGACCCACGACTCGCAAAATGCGATATCTTCTTCTTTGGTCCACGCAACGGTTGCCATCCTCGTTTTTTTTTTTATTTTTTTTTTAAGTGGAAATGGTTGAGAGTTTGTATAATTTTGGGTGAAGTTGTAGAGTTTGTAAAAAATTTGGAGTGGGTTGTATATATAGGGTAAATTTTTTTTTTTTTTTAAGAAAAGGTTTAAAAAATTAACTGTTAGGGTTAAACAGCTATCACCCACGTCGAATAACCACGTGCCACATCATTTCCTAAATGAGCTCCACGCCGGTGGAGAATCCCCCACCTCTTGAACAACGCCGTCCTAAACGTCGTGGACGAAGCAACAATGGCACTTTAAAACGCCCACACCGTGTGGTCTAATACATGTTTCACCAAGCGTATATAGTTTAACCAGGATGGTGTCTGCGTGACGAGGCGAGAAGCAAAGACACTGCTAAGGGTTGCATGGTTCGATCATTTTAGTTATTATCTTCAACTAAGACAAAATCGAAGTCATCGGTTAGTCTATTTTATTAACCAATCGGATTTCGTTTAATTAGTTCAGTTTATTTGGTTAGATTGACGGTTTTTGGTTCGGTTCGTTTATTAGCCAAATCCATACTTGGGCTAAAACTTTTGCTAAGAAATATATTAATTTGAGATTTAGGCACATTAAATTGATTTATAAATAAATGAAATGGAAGTATAAATACATGAAATGGAGGTTTAAAATATGAAATAGATGAAGAGGAGATATAAAAGCTCGAATATATGATCATATGAATGATTCGTTCTAGTTAATTTTGGTTAATGGATGGTACAAAAAAACCGATAACCGATTTTTAATTAATTTTGTTTTGGGTTAATCAGTTTCAGTTAGTGTTTTTGGTTTAGTTTCATTTGTTTTCGGTTCAGTTTCGTTTAATGATTCAGTTATTCGTCACATCTAGACACTCTTAATCACGTAACATATCAATATTTTTTATTAATAAAATATACCAATACGATACTCATCTTAAAGGGAATAAAATGCTCATTTTTTGTTGTACCTTTAAAAAATATATTTTAACGTATGAATGATTTAAAAAATGGTGGGGGTAGTTAGTTATTTATAAGGGATAAAATGTAACTAATAATTAATTAACCAGAATTTGGTTAAAGATGAGAGAATTAAAATGTAATTAAGATGAAATGATTAAAGTGTAATTAGTGTTTGAAAAAACTTAAAAAAGTTCTTAACTTTTGCGTATATTAAAATTTCATTCCCTTATCTATTATAATATAATTATAACTAGTAATAGGACCCCGCGTTACAGCAAGAATGTAGAATCGTAAAGAAACTAATATCGAAATGTGGATACAAACGAAACCTTAACGTAGAAACCGTCACCAACGTGTGCATTGTGTTGAGACCGATGATAATATTTGAATCAAATCCTTTATATAAGCCCCATGCCTCTTTCAACGTTTACTAAATGTGGACTAGAATGAGTAAGTTAAAGTATTTGTTTAACATTCATTGTTTTAGTTATTGTTAATATGTGTTTTTTTTTTCTTTTCTATTAGACTGTTGTCACACATCTTTCTTTTGTTTGTATTGGAATAACATTAATGAGAGGCTAAATCTAGATCGTGTAAACCACTTTCGATTTACCCTTCTATGTGGCAACAGGCAGGGCAAGGCCAAGACCAATAAAAAAAGGAAAATTGTCGGCTACGGATATTCTGATATCTGACTCTCTCTAATCTCTAGGTGGTGTCGAATTGGAAGTTAAAAAAGCAGAAGAAACAAATGAAACGGAATGGGAAGAACAAAATGCAGAAGAAAGTGAAATAATCGGTGGAATGGATAACATGTAGCAAAGTTTAGGATTGTTAAATTGAACAATAGAACTTTCTCAAAAACAAATTTTGATTGTTTTAACATTTAAATCACATCAAATCTGTCTTAAACAAATGTTGATAATTAATATAGAGGAAATATAGTATACAGATAGACAGGGCCATCCCCGAGAATGGACAAAAAACTTTTGAGCCTCGGCAAGACAAAAAATTTGGACCCAATAGTTACAATATAAACTTATAATTATATATGAAAAACCACAATACGACGATAATTGTTATAAAATAAACCATACAAAAGTAGTGTAACAAAATGATCGAACTTACTTATGTGAATCGCGCGGCTCTCCTAGCGTTTTTGGAAGCAAAACTCTCGATCAAGTCTTTATATATCATCGCCAATCCGTTAAGTCTTTCTTAGGACATTGTTGATAGTGAATAAGTCCTCAACAACTTCAATTTTGAAAAGTTTTTTTCCGCCGATGCCACCGTTACCAGAATTGTCAAAAGCACTTTATATGCATTTATAGGATTAGGAAAATGACCAAGCCGCTTGATATTGTTTAAAGCATCAAAAGGGCTGACAATGTAACGCGGTAAGAATGTCTCGATCAACTTCAACTCTAACTAAAGTTCATTAGCATCAATGTCCGATTCTTCTTTATATTTCAAAGCTTCTTGAAGATGATAACAACAAGACTTAAGATTGGCTTCATCAAGTGTCTTAACTTTTTAGGAAACAAAAAACCCCATAAATTTTCATGAGCATCCGCACTAGAACTAGAACTTTGAGGCTGTATTGAGGAAAACTTGTGTATGCAGTTTTGTTCTACTTCGTCCGCCTTTCTTTTGTTCTCCTCTAGCTTCTTCTTTTTACGTTTTTGACTACCGGATAGGTATATTTCTATTTGGAAACCGGAGGCATAATTTCAAGACAAAAATATTCAAAGTTTCAAACATGTAAGTTTCAATTCGACTTGCAAAAGTATAAACATCAAAGTTTTAAGCATTTAAGTTTGCACAAATAGACCTTATCGAACATACATACATATATTATATGTCCACACAACCCGCTCAAACAAATGAAACAAGCACACACATCGCATAAACACAGTTGATCAAATAAAAGATGTGATTAATTAGAGTACTACTTAACTGTTTAAAAAATAGAATAAAAAAAAAACAAAATGGTCATTTATTGTCCTTTTGATTATACTTATCAATCAAAGTTTCAATCAATATAAAACAACAATATCCTATTGGCCTATTTGTTTAATTATAACATAGTTTACTAATTTATTTGTTTTCCTCAACTACTAGTTCTGTTAATTAAAAACGCAAAACAGATTGGAAAAGGGCTTAAAAATCCAAACGTTTGGTCATCCACCATTCCACCTAAGCCACGATTTCTAGAATTGGAGTTGGGGGCCTGGCCGTTTGTTTCTTGATGTAAAACAAGTCTCAAAAGTCAATTAAATGTCCAGAACTAATACAAAGAATCATAATTTATCATAAAATCCTCATGGATTGTTGGACCGGATTAATTGGACTACCATTTGAGCAAGACATAATAAGTTTGATTTACCTCTTATGTGAAATCAAAACCCTATCCTGGTGACTTAAATTTTAAGTTGTTTCTTAGATTGCTTTCAGGAATATAGAAACGTAGACTCAGATTGTTGTTGATGTTGAATTCAGAGATAAATGACGAATAGATGATCAGAATGATGTCGCTGCTACTGTTGAATCCGTGCTTTTTCTGCGCTTGATTAACAGAGATGAATGGTCTCTTCTGCCATTGTCCCGTGTTTTGTTTTTGCGCTCCTGTTATATCCCTAGGCCCACATCGATGCATAATATATATTAAAAAGGTTTTTAAAATTTTGGGTCACTTAAAGATTTTGGGCCTCAGCTGTCACCCGGGCCACTCAGCCCAATAGCCGGCTCTACAGGTAGAACAGAATTGTTATGTATACCTTTTCGTTTATTACGTTCTTATTCTTATTTTTATACCTTACATTTTCAAAGTACTTTTAAAATGAATTGTATGATGTCTATTGAATGTTTTTATGTTTTTTTTTAATTTTAATAGTTATTTTTCAATATAATTGTTATAAAATTTTGGTTTTATGGTTTTTTCGATGTGGATATAAAAATCGTAGAGTTTTTTTATATACAGTTATACCGTTTATCATTTTTATTATTTGAATAATATAATATAGAATTTTGAATACATTGTTGCTACATGTTTATTTTTATCTACGATTCGATAAATCTTTTAATCACATGGGTAAGTGTAGTTGATTCTTTTTGTTCTTTAACATGACGAACCGAAACAATATTGTTTGAAATATAGTGGTACTGGTACCATATTTGTTTTTATGTTTTCTCGACGTGACATTATAAAAGTGATTGAAAATAAAGTTGTATTGACAATAGAGTATTTTTAGTACCGTATGCTATAGCAAATGTCGGTGACCAAATTGATGCCTTGCCCAAAAAACATCGGTACTAGCATCGATATTTGTTTCGATAGTTTTCCATCGATGTGAAACACGTGTTGAGGTTATTTTGGGCGTATTTCTTTTGGCTGCTATAAGAACCAAGTCGATACTTTAAGGAATCATGCCGATCCGACGCGGAACACGGGAAATCCCACTCGTTTAATTATAAAAGATACTCATGATATAAAATTAAAATACCTCCAATTAAGACAAAATGTATACCTTTTCGTTCATTACATCTATACATATAATAAAAGAAACTAATAATGGGACACTTGGCAATCTATGAGACGATGTTAGATGTGGTTTTCCCGCCTTAGATGTAAGCGGCAGATCCATGGGTAAGCCATGACCCGGTTTTCTTTTTTACATGGATTTTATCCATATTCATATCCCTGCTTAAGATTCATATCGCTAATAACAAAGTCACAAACCCTAATGTTATCCACCACTGTTTCCCTCTGCCAAACCCAAATCTGCAAATGTCACATTCGATTTTTCTTCTTCCATCTCCACTGCCGCACATGATTATGGTATTTTTGTTTCTTTTAATCGACTTGTCATTTGTTCAATTATTAATATTGGGTTTCTTTTATTCAGAGGTGAGGAGCAGATGGGTGGATAATGCGAAAACTATTAAATACTCCGGTCCGAGTCTCACAACCATAGGCTGACATGGTTGCGACAACTGTTATTCTGCTCCGACGATGTAATTCCCAACTCCGGTCCAAGTCTCACAACCACAACTCCTGCTACAAGCTAACACTACACGATCTGTTTTGTATCAATGGTACATTGTAATTCCCCTAACTTGTGCTCTTAATTTAATTGGATGCGGTGTTGATTTTCAGGTTTAAGTAGCATAAAGGATTAATAATTTGCATCTTTTTAATCACTTTTTGTCTAAGTGTATCCTTTTTGAATGTTTTTGAATCACGAGGACTTTTGTAACTGGGTACTCCAAACTTTGAAACACTGATTTTATTCTTGTAATTGAAACTTACTATTTTTTGCTAAGTTAAGGGGTTTTTTATGGTCATGCTGTATTTTGGAGGCATTTTTGAGATCATGTTGATAGTGAATATGAATTTGTGTTCTGTAGATTTTCGGTACGAAAAAACTTTAAATTTTATGACAAAAAGCAGGAACTTTTAAAGCCTGTGTGCTTTAAACTTTGAACCCTCAATTTTTTTTATTGTTGGAGGTTATTGATTACTGTTATTACATTCTTTATTCTGTGGGCATGCTACATTCGATCATTCTTTAATCAATATGTATATCTAATATTGTCATTTTCTTATATAATAAAGTAGTTTAATGAATATATAAAAATCTTATGGGAATAAACCCCCACCCAACAATGAGGTTCATATAGAGAAAGCCAAATGAGGCTACCAGTTTTATTACATCGATTTGCTTTTCTTGAATTTAATGAGATTTCCTATGATACCTTTACTTCTTTCTTTGAGCTTCATATGTATTTATGTGTGAGTGTTATTAAATTCTTATATGTATATGCCATTTGCAGGTAGGTATTCTAATTATTTCAAGGAAATACATAATGGGGTAGGTGGATGAGTGAGATTTTAAGACCTTGATGATAAAAAATGGGGCCTCTGTATGTATATTAATGTAGGATGTGTTTGTATATATGTGTTAACAAATGGGGTCTCGGACACAAAATTACGGGCATACCTAATTAGCATTTGGATGCAAGAAGGAAAGCAAAGGCATCTAGCAATTACAAGAGCCAGTTTTTAGCAAACATGAGGTGAATGTTTAATGATTTTCTTCTTTTTTCCCCGACTTTTAACATTTTTATTGATCAAAACATTAGAAAATGCTGAACATGCATACTTCTAGATATATAATTCATGGTTTTTGTGTTATCATGTGATAGTCATGAACTGAGAATACCAATGGTTGCATTCATATAGGATTATTGGACAAATGATATCTTATTATTGGTGTTCTTAACTTCAATCTTTGGTTCTTCACTTTCTCTTTAACAATACTCATGTATAGTGCAATTGATTTCAGTTTTTCTTTTCTAATGTTTTGATTGTCAATACTCTTCATCTTTCATCATAGATCGGCGAAGACCAATTCGTATACAAGACAATGACCTACAATTTGGTATTAAAAAGTTGTCATTGTGGTGCATAAGCTTCTTTATTCAACCCGTGTAATACACGGGCCCATAACCTAGTTTAGTTATAAAAGATACCCATGATATAAAATTAAAATACCTCCAATTAAGACATAATTAGAAAACCTGCGTATCACAAACAATCTCAATATTGTTTTAATAATCGATACTAATCAAGTATATATATTAGAAAATTAACTTTTTCATAATATTTTATTTGCATTATTAGCTAACTAGATTATAACCCCGTGCATTCCACGGGTTAAGTAAATAAAATATCAAATAGTTAATAACGAAGATTTAACAATTATAAAACGATATTTTAAAACACTTTTCTGATATCCGAACACAATTTTGTTTTATGTATGATCAAAACTTGTGATGTTTGTCAAGTTTATAAATATGAAAGCATTTGAACCATCGATTAGAAGACAAACTGTATCATCGACTTTCTCATGATGTGAACCCAAGTTTTATTTAAATAACAATGGTCTTAATTTATCAGTTCTAAAAATATTGTTGAAATATGACATAATATTTTTATTCAACACGTGCAATATACAAGTCTTTTTAAAGATATATCTTTTTTTATTATTTATTATATAAAATTACATCTGTGCAACCCGTGTAATACAGAGAGTTCTAACCTATCAATTGTATATTAATCCGCTGTTTAATGAGCAGATCTATATTAACATATTGTATAATTTAGGTAAACCTGAAAAAAATATATGTAAATTTTCTTTTATCAAATCAATATCCATATGTGGACATAAAAAAATGATATAAAAAAATAGTCATACAAACACCAACTTGATCTATGATCTAGATAACAACGACTACATAGATTAAAGTTACATTAAAAACAAACTGAGATATTTTAGTTCTTAAACACATCTTATCTTACTATATAATAAAAGAAACCACTTTAGAGACATTTGTCATCATATTAGACCATCTCTTATAGATAATTACTAGGTTATAACCCGTGGTACCCATGGGTCGCTCTATTTTTAAGGATATTAATATTTTATTAATTTTATTACAATGGTCCGTTTTATAAAATTTATGAGGATATATATATAATATTAGTCAATGTTAATCGTATATAATAGATCAGTACAAACAATGTGATTTATGAATGGTAACAATTACCATATAATTACTAATACTAAGAAGAAAAATAGATACTCCCTCCGTCCCATTAAAAGTGTCCTATTTTGAATTTTCAAAGTCTTTGTTTATAAACTTTGACCTTAAATAATTTTGTTTGTGTTAGATAATACTTAATGAAAGTTATATAATTTGAGTGTGTTTTACAAGTGTTTTTATCGGGTTAATTTTCATCAAGTTTTATATAATACAAAAAATATATAATTAAAGTCAAAGTTTATAAATAAAGACTTTGAAAATTCAAAATATGACACTTTTAATGGGACGGAGGTAGTATATATTATTTAGATTATACGGAGTAACTGAGAACCAAGTAGCATTGAAGGCCTATCATCATGGCCGTTTGTGTGGTTACACGTTAACTATGCTGAAGATTATCAGGTAATATATTATAGTTGTCTTTTACGGTAGCAGGATGAACAAAAGGTTTCCCAAGTGTTGTAGCCCCTGACCCTGACCCGCGACCATAATGCTTGACGGTCATCATAGCCTACAATGTCTAGTCAAAAGTATGAATATCACTAATCCACATTATTCGACAAAAATAAAAGACAATGAAACAGAATAAAAATAATAATAATAAAGATGGCGGTTATTCCGAGGGTGGAAAACCTACCATTATTGGAGCTGCACCACAACGCCATTTGTTTGAAGGATTTTTGAGGTTGGTGACAGTGGCCATATAACCATTTAAACCAGCAGCCAAAATGTCCAAGAACCTACAATAATTAATGCTTTGAATTTAGTTGATCAATAGCTGAAATTTGGTAGAGGTGGTAATTTCGACCCATTTACTTAGAATGAGTTGAGCATCTTAAATCATTTTATTAAAAAAAATATATTCTTTAAAATACTTTAAACTTTGTATTCATATTATGCACCTATGTTTTAAAAACCGATAAATACCGGCCGGTTATACCGGTATTACCGTTTTCTGATATAAATCTGGTACGAAACACCCCGGCAAATAAGTGAAACGGCATAAGGTTTGTGCCGGCGGTAAAATCCGGTATACGGGTTTGAAATGTAATACCGGCACCGGCCCAGGGTTATTTCAGTTTGGGTTGTTACTTATTTTATTATATATGTTACTTATCTTACGTAATTTTTATATATTATGATTATTCGTAACTAAAAGTTCTTATTTAATATTATATGAAACGAAATAGTTGATGTATTCAACACTCAAATGGCTTAAACATATCGTACACTTACATTTAAAAGAGTTTGTTGGAAAACTGAATGATTTTCGATTATCTTTTGGATTATTTTTTATTATGGATTTACTTTTGGATCATCTTTTAATATGTAATCATGCATTTTTTGAATTAACTTTTGAGTTGATGTAGTAATTTAAGGGTTGACATAAACACGACCAACCGATATGAACCAAAAGGTCATGTCTTGACACATAAACCCAAACATGACACATATAATTAAGGGTTGACATAAACACGACCAACCATATTTTATCATTTTTTTTGTATTTAAGTACTCTAAAATTATAAATTTATAACTAAAAAGATGAAGGGGTATAAAATGTTATGTTTAAGTTATGTAACTTAATGTCAGTTTCTTTTTAACTCTTTAACATTTGGCATAAGATACCTAACCAAAAACATAAAACATAAATCTAAAAATACTTTAAATTAAATGGACTAACCCGTGAACCTGCCCGGCTAAAGTTGAGTTCTATCATGGAGACGAATATGTGTTTTCATCATCTGAACTCAATAGTATAAAGCACATTATATCCGTCCAAAACTGGTAAAGATGCGGTCGGAGCAATCCTGAATGATCTTGCAGAACTCATCATGGTTTTATCCTGCATTTGACCAACTTCCTCACAAACACAGTCCAATATTCCTAGAAATCCGTTATGATCATAAACATTCTGAACAGTTGCACCCCTTCTCGTGCAGTGTCACC
This sequence comes from Helianthus tuberosus, assembly GCA_030545235.1. Taxonomy (NCBI): domain Eukaryota; kingdom Viridiplantae; phylum Streptophyta; class Magnoliopsida; order Asterales; family Asteraceae; genus Helianthus; species Helianthus tuberosus. Next base: position 7,614,843 of record CM060452.1, read on the forward strand.
ATGGAAATACTCTGTCATGTCTCTCACAGATGCTAACACCTTTCTTTCATCAATCTTTAATTTCACAAAATCCGTCTGTTGAAACACAAAACAAACAAAACCATTTTTAGGGTTTCGAAAATCAAAGGATGGATCTAGATAATCATGATAGATAGAAAGCTTACCAAGATCGATACCAAGATCGGCACTGCCACAAATCTCTAACACAATGCATCCATAATAAACTAATTAACAACAACATTCGATTAAAACAACACAGGAAGCATAAAAAACTTACAGTTCGTCAATCAAATCTCCGACACCGCCTCTCTCTCTCTCTCTCTCTCTCTCTCTCTCTCTTCTTATCAAAACCCACCGTTCGAAAAACCACAAAATTCTAAAAAACTTAAAAAAAAACTTGTAGAAGTTAAGAAACATAAGAGAATAAGAAATTGGAAGCAAGAATCAATTAATAATAAGAAAAAGCAATTGTATACGCTAGTTTAGGGGTGTGTTTGGTTTAAGGTTTGGAAGGAAATACTGAAAATAGAGCTTACGGTCATTCACATCAATAGACATGGAAATTTTGTCCAACACAGCAAGAGCATCTTCAAGAGCCTTGATGTAAGCTGCAAATGTATAATTCCTTACTTGTATCGTGTAATTTTTGCAGGGTTTAAAAAAATAATTTAGCCATACAAAATAAAAGATACCTCGGCAAATAACTGTAGGATGATATTTCTTGTCAATGAAAGCTTCTGCAACATGAAGCATCTCACCAGCTACAATTTTCCAAATTTAACAATTAGAAACATGGAGCATATAATAAATGAAATCTACATTGTTTCAAGTTTAAGAAATAAAAATAATTAATAATAATAATAAAACTTAGGAGGAAACGGTTACCAAGAACAATGACTGATGTAGTTCCATCACCAACTTCCTCATCCTGTGTGCGGCTTAGTTCAATCATGGACTAAAATAAAAAAAAAATCACAATTTAGAAAACACAGTAAAACCCAAAGCGGCTAAATGAGTGAAGAACAATGATAATGATTTGAAACAGACCTTGGTGAGTGGAGAAAAGCCCTACAACACGTGAGGTATCGGGTTGAGGCTTTCTTCTCCTACGATTGTTGAGGCTTTCAACAATCAACCCCATGAGATTAGCCGGCTGAATGCACCACACGTAATGAGGAAAACCGTGCAGCATTTGAGGCAGTCGTAAGTTCTACAAATCAGTTTTATCCCACAATCAGATCAAATATAATGTGTGAAATTTCATATAGAAGTATAGAACACATATGATCTTCCTATGCAGTAGTATTTTCAGATTTCTCAAGCCGTAGATGCTGTCAATTGATAGTGATTATTTGCAGAACAAATTAGTTCACTCACTTAACAGATTTCAATTGTTCATTCACTTAGGTTAAAAAAACTACACAGTCACAACTGATCGTTTGTATCCGACTAACCAATTAAAGCGAGCATAGATTACAATCATAACTTCCAAAAGCTTGTTACAAAGTACAAACTTACGATGCATACATCCATACATACGTATCTACTAACGCATCAAATCATCAAAATTAAACAACAAAACTGAAGTAGAAAGTTTCATCTGATAATTCAGACCGTAGATGCTGTCAATTCATAGTGATTATTATCAGAACAAATTAGTCCATTCACTTGATAGATTTCAGTTACTCATCCACTCTAGCTTATAATAAAAACTACACAATCACAAATCACCATCAGACTAATAAACAAAATATATAAACAATCACATAATGTTATACAAAAGCTTTTCAATCAAACTACTGGCAAATTTATTTAACATTTGTAATTGAATACTCTTAAAACATATCATTTTCATCCCATCACAACATCCAAAACCTTATTATAATGACCTTAAAAAAACAAACAATAAAAACCCTAAAACGAATAGGACTGAGGAACTCACAGTAAATCATGAACAAAATTATATGAAAAATAGAGAAATTACTACCTGATGTCGGTGCTCTAGGTTTGAGGGAATAATCAGATCAGTGAGATATGCAACAAATCAAATCTGAGTAAGAGGATTAAAAATGAAATAGAAAGATACTGATTTATGTGTTGGTGAAACCCTAGCCGCCGCCCTTTCGTTGTTGCGTTAAACCACAACCATCATAAGACCACCACTGGGAAAACCCTAAATCAACCAATGTCGTTGTCATCGTTCCTCTTCAGGCCACCACCATCACCATCTTCCTCATACCATAAAACAGTCAAAATTTTAGAAAAAACTGAGACGATGAAACAAATAAAACGTATAAAATCAATATCGACTAACGAATCCACATACTTGTAAGTGAATCGGTTTGATTTTGGAATCCTTTATCAGTCGATTCAAAGCACAAGCGACACCTATCTTTTCAGAGAAAATGAGATGTAGAAGCTTCAAGCCAAAGGAATGGGGCTACATGAACAATATCAAACAGAAAATGGTTAAGATTAACAAATCTTATTACATTAACAATAAAAATCACAGAGAGAATGAAATAAACAATATACCTTCGATTATCAATGATGAATCGGTGAGAACAGATGAATCAGGTTTGCGATTTTGGGATTTAGGGTTTGACAGAAGAGAGTTTGTGATTCGTATGGGAAGTATATATATATGATCCGAACCTTGGATGATCAAACATGCGATTGAACCAGAAATCAAGTTTTGCGATTTATGGAAGATGATTTCCTCAAAATCAGAACCAAGGGGAGAAGAGAAGAGTACAGGAAGATGAGAAGATACAAATCTAGGGTTTTACAAAAGAAACGTATATGCGAATGGGTAGGAATACAGATCCCGTGTCAACCCATATACCATAAAACTTTGACCCGTGATTTTCCCGCCAAAAAACAAAATTTAGAGGCCTCCTAGCTTGACACATCAGCAAAAATTAACACATTTATTATATATAATAGATTATTTTAGTTTAATCTCTTGTAATTAATTATAGATAACCCTCCTACTAAATATTATTTAGTTTAATATCTTATTTTTTAAATAACCCTCCTACTAAATATTATTAGTTTAATATCTTATAGATAACCATCCTTTTAAGATGCAACTCAAGTCCATATATTTAAATTTTAAAGTTATAAATTTATAATAAGTTTATCTAATTGGCTAATTGGTATATGCCTAATCTAAACATTTCAACAATATTTTTAGAACTAATAAATTAAGACCATTGTTATTTAAATAAAACTTCGGTTCACGTCGTGAGAAACTCGATGATACAGTTTGTCTTCTAATTGATGGTTCAAATGCTTTCATATTTATAAACTTGACAAATATCACAAGTTTTGATCATATATAAAACAAAATTTTGTTCGGATATCAGAAAAGTGCCTTAAAATATCGTTTTATAATTGTTAAATCTTCGTTATTAACTATTTGATATTTTATTTACTTAACCCGTGTAGTACACGGGGCTATAACCTAGTCTATCCTTTAAAAAACGCAAAAGAAACAATCATAAACAATAACAATAACATAATAAATAAATAAATAAAAGTTGATAAATCTATATCCTTTAAAAAAGGGAAAAGAAACAATCATAAACAATAACATAATAAATAAATAAAAGTTGATAAATCTAGTTTAAATAAAATAATAATTATCTATAATTAATTAATAGTAGATGGTCTAGAATAATGACAAGTGTCCTTTTATTGGTTTCTTTTATTATAGAGTATAGAATAGATATAACATAGAGCTAGTATAAAAGAGATTTTTTTATTTGTGGGAGAAGGCTCGATAACGACAGAATCAGGGCCGGCCCAAGGGTAAGCCAAATGAGGCTTGGGTCTTGGGCCACCAAAACTATAGGGCCTCCACAATTTGATGAAACCACAGTCCATTTATAAAAGATTTAGGGTGTGGGTTATCAACAGATTGATGGTTGGTAGTGTAGTGGTTTTGTGTATGTATGGATGTTGGTGAGACCCGGGTTCGAATCCCTGGTTCAGCATTTTTTTTTTCTTGTTTCTAAATTTTAACACAATCTTTCAAATAATTACACTTGGGCCCTTCAAGTTTAACTTTCAATTACATACATTTTTTTGAGAAAAAGGCCACAAGATTTTACTTCGCCTTAGGCCACCAAAATGGTTGAGCCGGCCCTGGACAGAATGGATAGGCCGCTTTTATGTACACCTAAAAGAAGATAGTTCTACTAATAGATATTCATATTTGCATTATTAGCTAAAATAAAAGGGATTTTTTTTCATGGGAGAAGAAAATGAGTAATGGTTAAAGCCCTGACTGGATAGGCCGCTTTCATGTACACCTTAAAAAAGATAGTTCTACACATTGGTGGAATAATGGTTAAAGTCCTGACTGGATAACGACCCTTTTTGTTGCCGTCAATATTAAGTTCTTGAAAGAGTTATACACTTATACAAGACAAATTTAGCTAATTAGCTAATTAATTTGAATTTAGCTAATTAAGATAAATTTATATCCAGCTTATAATTTGAATTTCTTTTTGGACAGGAAAGAGCATTTTCATTCATCACACACAGGTTTGGGTATTAGCAAGGTACTAAACCAAGCCCCATTACAGATTCACCCAACACACAGGTTTGGGTATTAGCAAGGTTTCCTAGTTTGTCCATTCCAGCCTATTGAGTTTCGCCCAGTGCTTGATCCACAAAAACATTGTCGCTTGCATCTCACCAAAAATCGCGTCAACGTTAATTCGCTTACCACTGAAGATGAGCTCATTCCGAGCCTTCCATAAAACCAACATGTCGCCAAGACAATAGACTGAATTAATCTTTTCTTGTAATTTGTCATAGGTAAAGATCTGTGCGCTTCCATCACATCCTTCGTTGAGAAGTTGAGAAGACGATTAATTGAGGAATTTTGCACCAAGAGCTTACCTTAGGCCATAATACCTTAGCGATATAACAAGCCGAGAATAAATGGTCCGTATCTTATAAATTGAATTAATTGTTTATATCTGAATTCTTTTCATTAAACAATCCAACAAAAAATGTCACCCCGAGACTCGAAGTTGTGCCTACCCCTAGTGGGGCGCTCGTCTTACCTTTACAGCATGTATGCTTTAACGTATTTTTTCGGTTTGGGTTAGTATATATGTATTTAACAATCATGGAGAATAACAAACTATTCACAACTTGTATTCTTTATCTAGTGTAATGTAATGTAATGTAATGAATCATATGTATAGTAATATGTATTGCTATATATGAATATTATACCGGCCCTCAAAAATTTAAAAGTGTCTACGCATGGGTTTATATTTTTTGTTAATGGGGCCGACTCGGCCAACTGTAATGACAAGTGAATAGCTAGTCAATTGTCCTTAGTGGGACATTCTGGTGATTAAGGTGTTTGTTTCCTGTTCAAAAGGTTGGAAGTTCAAATTTTGTATAATATAATGCAAGTTGTGGTGTAATTTTCCTAAAATATCTAGAAATTGTTAAATAAAAAAAGAACAATTAGCAAATTTATTAATAGAGAATTCAGTCGCATACCATAAGGCTGGAGGCTGTGGGGGCGCCACCCTCGCCAGCTGGACACATATAGCGCCCCCCCCCCCCCCCCCCTCCGCCATCGACCACACCCCCGGCGCTATGCCGAGGCGCCATGGTGGTGTCGCCAACATGTTAACGAGAGAAGACGGGCGTTTTCAGGTGGGGACCATGTTCTAAACCAATGATTTTTTTTTTTAATTTTGGTTAATAGGGGGCTCCATCCACACCCTGCAATTTAAAGGGGGATCCATGACTGAGTTGGATCCTAGGTGGCGCTGACGTGGAGCTTAGGTGGACTTGATAAAGCCCATGGGGCTCCATCCACACCTCATAGCCTTACTACAAGATCAGATGATGGTGGTTGAGGGTGGGTCCCATAAAGATTGTTGGAGAGGATGATTGGGTAGGTGAGTGGGGTCTGTTTGAATTGTCAAATAAGAATGACTCATCTTTGAATATTTTATTGAAGAAAGGGTAATTTAGTCATTTCATATCAACCTAACTGAGAAAACTAACGGATATCTAGTTCAGGGATTATTCGAGTAACTAATTGTCAAACCATAGGGAGCACCGGTGTAATTTCTAAAAGTTTAGTACTATATGTGTTATTTTACAAAACCACAGAGACTATCCGTGCATTTTACTCTAAGTTTAATGATGATAATGAATGAACATAGGATCATTAACGTGAAACAAGGCTTATGCAAAAGACACCAATGTATCACCTACCACTATACCATACTTCATGCCTCATCCAAGTCTCTTACCACTTTGCCCAACACATTCTCCCACTCCCACACATAGAAATTGTTGATTTGGTGAGAGGCCATGCACAAAGAGATTGTTGCCCTCCTGTATAACCGCACTTAAAAACTTGTGCATGCGCTTATCTATGGGTTTACATGATTAAGTGTAACCATGATGGCATTCTTAGTAGATACAAGGCTCGATTTGTGGTTAAGGGCATTGAATACACATAGACTTTCAACCCACTGGTCAAATCCACCATTATCATATGTTGGTTTTATCGGTTACCTTCTCTCAAGGTTGGGTTATTCAACGTGTAGAAATCAACAATGATTTTTTGCATGAGCACTTTAGTATTCATATATGTATATAGGCTATGTTAATAAGTGAACATACAAATATCATGTGTAATAAGTGAACATAAAAAGGTAGAAGGCATATCACGTTATGTGCACGTAGGACTTAGACCGGAGGGTATGGGGGCCGGCCCTGCCCGGCGAGCCCCGGCGCCGGACCCCCACACCGCCCCCTGATGCTTGTACGTCCCGGCTTCACCGTCGCCCAGAGGACGAGCTCGACGTGCCTCTCCTCCACACACATAACTATACATACATACATACATACATACATACATACATATATATATATATATATGTGGCAATGTTCATTTGAGAAGAAAATTTTATTAAGAATAAAAATAACAAAAGGGTACAATTGTAAAACATTAAATAGTTTTTTTCTCATCTCATTTATTATTATGTTTGACTAATTAATTAGTCATTAAGACTATCATCCTCTACACTAAAAAAAACTTGCCTACACACATCAAAAGTTATCCTACACCTTTCGAAATTTATCCTACACATATTGAAATTTAACCTACACAACTCGTAATTTATCCTACACGCCTCGTATTTATCCTACACTATAAATGAATTTTTATTTTTATTTTTTGAGAAAAAATATATATCTTAAAAATAAGTTAGAAATTTAATATAGTTAGTTATTAAAGATGAAACTACCAATTAATGATGTATGTAAGTTTACCAATATATCCTTATAGTTACATTAAGTACAAATATTAAATGAAGTCTAATGAAGCATTACTATTGGTTGAAATTTCTTCTTTTTTCTTCTTACAAATAATTTCTTCTCATTTGAACTCTCCACTATATATATATATATATATTTAGCCTCATCCTCCACCCCCTTGGTCCATCCCCTTAAGGCCCATCCTCACTTCCGGTGCGTGGCGGGTGACGTGGCGGCCCATCCTCCATCACCATACCCTCCAGTCTACTACCACCCCCTATATATACATTCTGCACAAAAAGTAAAGTGACAGGAACAGACATTAATTTTTTGAGAAATCATAATTTTTGAAGGCAAGCACGTGGTCAGGCCACGCTTTCAGGTCGTCGTGCGGGAAACAAGGGCAGCGTGCCAGGCAATATGCCATGATGTGGGGCGCTTCCATGGCAGCATGGCTTGTTTACTAGGCAACATGCTGCAAGGTGTGGGGCATCGATCATTTAACTAGCAAACGTCGTTGTCGCTTGTAGGCATCGTGTGGGGCATTTACAAGGCACCGGGCTTGATTTATAGGCAACGGGGCTTGGGGAGACTGACGCCTTGCTTGTATAGGCTTTAAACCTCGCGTCTCGTGTGCTTCTATCTTGCCCTTGCTTGGGCACAGGGGTTGCTCAAGCCCCTGGTCTCCCCTATATATACATTTTGCACAAAAAGTAAAGTGACAGGAAAAGACATTAATTTTTCGAGGAATCATAATTTTCGAGGTTTGCTTGTGTCGCAACCCCCGATCCCTTATCCGTCCCGGGAACGGGCGGACGCGAGCTCAGTGGTGGTATCAGTGTTATTTAATCTTGCAGCGGAATTTACATCAGGACCGTAGTTAGGAAATGTTTATCAACGTAAAACCACCATAATTGATATTAATAAACACATGGGCAAAACCCAAGTTTCTTATTACAATACATTATAGGGATAAACCCTATTTTATTGAATTTTAAAACATCGTTTATTAGGTAACTTTTATAGCCACATTTATCCCAAGCCTTCGGTGCTCTCCAGCTGGCTTTTCTGTAATTGGCTGTCACATTTTGTTACCAGAAACATGTTTTAAAAATATTTGTCAGCGGGAAATACTGGTGAGTGAATCCCAGTTTAATCAAGTTTAAACAAAAAGTCACAGTGAACAGTCTTGAGAGCGATCACATTGTTTATGTCTACACAATTTGTTGGTGCACTACGTCTGTCGACTACGTCTTGTATCGAGTCTAGTAGAGTATAGGTTAGAAAATGGCACAAAATCCAAGAAACATATGTTAGACTAGGTTTCGCTCATGTGTCATTATGATGGTTTCGCTCATGTGTCAAGTTATAGTTTCGCTTATGTGTCATGTAGAGGTTTCGCTCATACATACATGTCCGTATGAGCGAAATATGTTCACTTATATATAGGCTGTAAGAGCGAAATCACATACATAGTTCTAGGTGTTGTCTTCCGGTAAGCCACGAAGTGCTGCCGAAGTGTTGTCAGAGCTTGTAAACGTTATCAAGATCAATACAACAACAGTTTAAAGTGAATTTTGCTGAAATCGCACCAAAGCATTAGTTTCCGCATCTTGTTTTGGATAGGAATTCTTCTGATCGACTCAATCAGGGCCGAAAATGATCCTACAAGTGGTATCAGAGCTCAGGAGGAAGAGTTCTTGCCATTTCAGCTGCATTTATTCTGATTTTCTACACTTTCTTCAAAATTACAAAATTTTTCACGGTAAAACCAGCTCAATTTCACACACAGCACTTGTAATCATGCATTAATAAACCCTTGAAAGTTTCAAAGCTAAAATCGACCTAAAACTCAGTATTTTTTGGGGTTTCGCTCTTAAGGACTCGTGCATATGATGATGTCAGCAGTTGATTTCGCTCAAAGGTTTCGCTCATAAGGGGATTTAGTTCATGTGTTCAAGCTGATTTCGCTTATGGGATCAAGCTGATTTCGCTTTTGTGGGCGTTTAAAGAGTAATTTCGCTCATTAGTACACTCAGGGTTTCGCTCCAAGGAACATTTTTTTGATTTCGCTCTTTTGAACCATTTGAGGTTTCGCTTATTGAGACACTAGTGATTTCGCTCTTGTGACACTTAGGGGTTTTGCTTATTGTGTCACCTTGGGATTTCGCTTTTGTGACAATTAAGAGACTTCACTCCAAAGTCAACTTTGTCTAAGCTTGGAAATTTGTAAACTTGTGAACTTTGAACAATGGACAACGAATTCTATAATGCCTTTGCTAGTCCAATCACAATCACTCAGAATACTTTGCTTGAAAACGAAACTGGAACATCTCAAAAACCGCCTAAACTCATGGATATTGATGATTATAATGCATGGTCTGAAAGGTTTGGGAATTGGGTTGAAGCTTATCATTTGGATGCGTGGGAACACACTGAGGAACCATATGTTAGACCCACAACAAATGGTGTGCAATTAACAATTCGAGAAATGAGTACGGAAGATAAAAAGAAATATCAAGATGAGAAATTGATGGTGAGTCTGCTTCAGCAAGCAATAAAAGAAGATATCTTGATACTGCTTCAAGATGATGGAACTGCTTACTCAATCTGGACAGAATTGGAAGCAAAATTTGTTGGAAGTGATGATATGCTCAAAAACAAAATGTCTCTCATGAAGAAAGAATTTGACTTATTCCGTGGTTTGAAATCTGAAAACACCAAGCAAATAATTGATAGATATTGTAACTTGGTGAGAAATATGACAAAACTTGGAATTAAGAAAGATACTGATGAATTGATTGAAAAACTTGCAGATGCGCTACCATATGGAACTTGGGGAACGTTTCTGATGATGCTGAGATCCAACAGAAAAGATTATAAAAATATGACACTGGGAGATTTCATCAAACACCTGGAAGCTCAAGAGATGGAGCAAAGAAAGATTGCCAGGATGAAGAACTACGATGGAGAACAAGATATCAGCCTGTATTACAAAGGTGGTGTTAACAAAAAGTCAAATTTTTCTCCAAAAGTCGAAACTGCTTACAGTGCGAAAGATTCTTCTGAAAAGAAATCATCCCAGGGATCAAGCAGCACAAGATTTTCATCATTCGATCCAAACATTTCTGCAACAAAGAACGGAAGAAAACTTCAATGCAATATTGTATTAAATCTTTAAAGTGATCAAGATTATTCTGAAGAAGTAGCTAAAAATCAAATGTCTTTGTTAGGAATGGTGTTGGAATCCTATAGTAGTTTTGTGGCCGGAAAGATCGGTAATCCAATGTCACGAAAGAGGATTACGATCAAATAGATGCTGAGGAAATGGAATTGATGGACATTAAATGGTGCATGGCTAGTGTGTTGAGATGAGCTGAGAAGTTTAAACAAATTACGGGAAGAGATGATTTCCGTGATTCAAATGTTTCAACTTTAGGCTTTGATAAATCTAAAGTTACATGTTTTCGTTGCAGGGAAAAGGGGCATTTCAAGAGGGAGTGCAAAAATCGTGAAGCTAGTGGAGCCCAAAATCCTTTTGGAAACAACGATTATCACAAAAAGGCGATTTATCATCAAGTCACACCATCAGCACCGCATCAGGCACAAACTGCACACGGGAGAGATGTAATTGAAGGGTCAAAAAGAGCATGTCGAGTTAATCAGGGCAAGTATGATAATTTTACCTGGGATAAATATCTTCCAACAAACAGCAAAGTGTGTTTGGCAGAACAAGATGATGAAAAATTGGCTGAAGGTTTCTGTTGGGACAATTTTTGCCCAGATCAAGAACTTAAAGCCAAAGAGATGTCCAAAGACACTTCATATGCTAAAGCCTTCATTGCAAATGCCTACGATTTGAAATGTGCCGAAAAGTGCAGAAAAGTAATGGAAGCTGCTGAAGCATGACGGAGAAAGATTGAAGAAGAGGAAGAAGAGGAAGAGAGATTAAGAGCTGAGGCAGAAGCTGAGAAAAAGAGAAGAGCTGAATTTTTACGATCAAACAGAACAGTCAAAGAGGTTCCTGAATTTGAAGTCAAAGTTGATGCAGAACCTGTCAAAGTTCCTGAAAAGTGCATGAACTGTGATTCTTTAATAAAGCAGAACAATGAGTTGCTGCATAATATAAACAGATTGAAAGAATCCTATGATACAATGAACAGAGAAATCAACAAGTATACTGATTCAAACGGTGAACAAGCTGTGGCAATGAATACACTGAAGAGAGCTTCCTTAGGACAGCTTGATAATGTTAATTTTCACATAAAGAAGTGTGCTGAGCTGGAATTAAAGCTAGAAACACAAAGAATCGAAACTGAAAGAGTCAACAAGTTATTAGAAAGTTACTTATGTTCTACTTTTGTTGTTGACAGAATTTATCCGGTTGTGGAGAATTTGAAGACTTTTGAAGAAGTAAAGATTTCAGAAGAAGAGAAATCTGTGATAGAAGACAAAGATAAAGTGAAGATTTCTGGTAAGAAACCAAGTGTGGTCTACACTAGATGTCCGCCCCCAGTCGAAAATGGATTTTCACCTCGAAATCCAAATTCCGAAAGAGTCGAAAAGGCAATAAACTTACAATGGGAGTCTGGGCCGTCGGATAACTTGCCAGAAAATATTGATGTCACATACACGTCATCCGACACTGATCATGAGTCAAAGTTGATAAAAAGTGTGGTTGATCAGGTGTTAGATAAAGATGACTGTGAGGAGTCAAAACCGGAGTCCAAATCCGAGTCAAAGTCTGGGTCCGACAAGTCAAAGTCAACAATCAAAAAGGACAAACGGGTTTATGATAAGGAATTTTTACTATCAAAATTTAATTTGAATGACGAACCTGTCAAAGTAGCATATACTTTGAAAGATTCTAACAAATTATATTCTGATGAGATTTTTCCAATAAGAGGTGTTAAACCAGACATGATCAAAAAGGTTTTCAAATTAACAGAAAATAATATTTCTGAAATAAAAGATGCAAATCTTTCTGAAAAACCTAAACCTTACACCTCAAGAGTGCAACAAAGATTAAACAAGAAAAAAGGTTACAATTCTGGTTCTTGTATTCATAAAAAACCAAACCATAACTTTAATTTCAAAAAGAAAGGATTAGGATTTAATCAACCGAAAAATTATAAAAATAAAAAATTTTCTAAACCAAAAACTGTGTTTGTTTCAGGAAAATCTTTAGATGATGAGAAAGAGCAAGCATTCAGAAAGCAGACAAATCAAGAATTCCTTGCAAAGAAGCAAGATGAGATGAAGAAGAGTATTGCTCAGAAGACTACAGAGACGAGAACCTGTTTTCAGTGCAAAACTGCTGGTCATATTGCTAAAAATTGTCCAAAAACATTCAAACCAAAAAAGGAAGTCTCTGGTAAAATGAAAGAAAAAGTTGTTGAGAAAACTGAACTAATAACCAAAACATTTACAGGCTTTGAAAATTCAACCTTTGAAATTGGTGAATGTTCAAAGAATGTGGTTAAGAGAAAAGAAAATTTGAAAAATCAAAAGTGGGTTGTTAAGGGTTCAGGAAACAGTTCTGGTGATGAATCTGATTCCACAAAATCAGAGGAGCCAAAAGTTGTTAAAGAAAAGGTTGAGAAATCAGTTCCGAATGTGGATGATGTGAATTTTCCACTTCTGCGGGCTGAAAATTTTAAAAAGAAAGTTGGAAAAGTTGAAATTTCAAATCAATTTTATTCTGACAAGAAAAAATTTGATGTTGGTAAGGCTTTCAATGGAATTGTGAAACACATTTTTGGAAAAATGGTCGATGGTAAGGCCAAAGGAGTGAAAGAATTTTATGCTTCTAAAAGAAATGTTCACAGGTTGGTTGAAAGTAAAAATGAAGAAGAGGTTGTTACACCCAAGGAAGGTCAGGCTTGGGTGGATATATTTTTCAAACAGTAAAAACCTGACTTGCCGGAGCTCCCAAGTTGGTAATCGTGGAGCATGAATCGGCATCATTCTTATGTTGTTTGTTTGAAAATTGAAAATTTTTGGAAATTTATACTGCAGGAATTGCCGGAACTCCCAGGTTGGTAAGCGAGAAGTAGGAATCGGCACCTTGAGAATTCAACCAACAGATGATGTTTGGTTGAAAATGCTTGATTGGATTGATCTTACAAGTGGTAAATCAGGGACATTAAGTTGTACCTGATTTCCTACAAGTGGTTAAAAAACAATGTGATGAACCAAACCCATAACCTATCAATGGTTTTACAAAATCAACAAAACTTATTTTCCGGAAAAACCATTTGATTAAAACAAACTTAAGTGTTTTGAGATCATAATGGGAAAATAGTTTGTTGTGAGGGGGAGTTTTGATTGTTTATGCCAAGTGGATGGAGAATTGAGGCAATTCGATATCAGTTGTCATGTTCTTGTACAGTTTGTTTTAAATTTTCTTTAGATGTATTTGTATTTTAGGGGGAGTATATTTTTTTAGAAAATCTAAAAACATTAGAAAATTTGAAAAAGCAAAAAACATGATAAAATGAAAAATGAGTTTTTGTTGCATAAAAGAGGAAATGATAGTACATCAGTGGACGATCACAGCATGCTAAAGAATTGGTAAGATAAAAAGTAATAAACGGTCTCACTGATGATATGCCAGTAGATTTTTGCACATTTAGTAGATTGTGACGAGATATAAACCTAAATTTCAAACTTGCTTATATCGTGGGGAAACATCTCTCGGATATATGGGTAACCCTTGAAATCTCGTTTGAAAGATTCCTTTTTGTTAGGACCGGTTTGACTCCGAACGATTGCGAACCGACTCGTACGACGTGCGGAATCCGTGTACGAGTGAGACCGAAACACACGAGACATACAATAAACGTGATTCTTTGATAGATTTGAAAGATACAAGCACCTCGAATCACCTTTTGCCTTTCTCTCTCTACTTTCTCTCTCTATCCTCTAAGCTTCAAATCTTCAAAATGTAAAAAGTTCCTAAATGAAACCCTAAGGCTTCTATTTATAGGCCAAGGCTTATAAGGAGAGTTCCCCTTATTTACAATAATGCCACCTTGCCTTTTACTAACTAGATACAACATAAAGCCTAGAATTTAACAGTTTCTGCTACGGTTTGAGATGACGGAGGCGATAGACATAAAATGCACTAACACTTTTTCTGATATACTAGGTTTTTATACTCAGTGATGTCTGGGATATTATTCCAGGACTTCTGCTGAATGGAAGTTCTGACCTAGTCCTCGAATAATACTTTCTGCAATGCTTGAAACATAGCATCACCCTCAGCATATATGATAAGACAATAAAATTGCTTAGCTATGCTGTTGTAAAAAAGATCCTCTAAAGGGGACACACCCAAAAGTTGAGTCATGATCTCTCTGCTGGACGGTAGTTCTCCCATGATTCTTCATAATTTATTAACCCCTACAGATATCATTTGTGTCATAATTACCTGTAAGACTGAATATTGGGATCTGGATACGGGAGGATATTCTGAGGTGGGACATGCGATTGAGTTTAAGTACTTAAAACATTAATTTAGTATCTCGAAGCAGTTGAAGTTTGTGTGAGAATTTAAGTGGATCAGCATACTGACAATCTAAGTGAATCGTTTAGAACTTAAAATGGTTGAAGCTTAACGGTGTTGGTGATTTGTCTCAAAAACTGATATGATCCTCTTACACAAACTCACAAAAATATTGTCTGTAAATATTTCATTTCTGCATTTTTTTTCTTTCAGAAAATCCAAAAAGATTTTAGTGTGTTTTAGCATAAAGTTTGTAAAATTCAAAAAGATTTTCGACGACTGATGTTGAGAAGCTGATTTTCAAAATTCCAAGTGCTAAACATGATGAACAAATGATTTGGGTGAAAGTATTTGAAGATTGTTGTAATGAAATGAGAAAATGTTTTGCAATAAAAATGTTATTCCTGCAAGTGGTAAATTAGATTTGAAAATCTTATCCACAAATGGTTATCAGAAAATTTATTTTTGGTTAGAGTTTTTGCAGGTTGGCCAGGTTTCGATCCAGAGCAGGATGAAAGCCAGGTTATGATCTTGTGAATTCCAGACTACGATCCCAGCAGATTGAGAGGGGGAGTCTGAAGACACTATGATATTCAACATGCGAGAGAGAGGAGTTTGTTGATGATAAAGATAGAGATTGAGGATTCTTGCAATGCCAAATACTTCAGAGGAAGATCGAAGACTGATAAAGATTGTAGGTTGACAATCGAAGACTCGACACTGAAGACTCCGTCAACATCCGAGGGGGAGTTTGTTGGTGCACTACGTCTGTCGACTACGTCTTGTATCGAGTCTAGTAGAGTATAGGTTAGAAAATGGCACAAAATTCAAGAAACATATGTTAGACTAGGTTTCGCTCATGTGTCATTATGATGGTTTCGCTCATGTCACTACGTCAAAAATGGCTTATGGCCACATAATAAAAGTGTGACCATACGCCTTTTGCCACACTTTTTTTTCCAGCTTAAGTGTGACCAAAGGTCGAGTCATCGTAGCCATCATACGGCCACATTCACTTATGTGTGGCCATAGTAACTTAAACTGTGGCTAAAAGGTCTTGTTGAAATCAATCATTTTGTCAAATAAGTGTGGCTAAACGGGTAGCAACAACCACATGAATTTACTATAAATGTGGCCATTTCTATCATACGGTCACCAATAAGTTTGTTTTAGCCACATTAATTTTAAAAAACTATGACAAAAAAAGTTGTTGTAATCAAGCAAATAGTCCATTAAGTTTGGCTAAATGGTATCAGAGGTCACATGAATTTATTGTAAGTGTGGTCGTCTGTATTATATAGCCACATGAATTCACTGTAAGTGTGGCCGTTTCTATTATATAGTCACTAAAAAGTTTGTTTTAGCTACATAAATTTTAAAAAACTGTGGCAAAAAGGTTGTTGTAATTAACAAAATGGTCCATTAAGTGTGACTAAATGTTATCGATGGTCACATGAATTTATTTTAAGTGTGGCCGTTTCTATTGTATAGTCAGATGAGTTTACCATAAATGTGTCTGTTTCTATTATATAGTCACTAAAAAGTTTGTTTTAACCACATGAATTTTAAAAAAATGTAACAAAAAGATTGTTGTAATTAAGAAAATGGCCCATTAAGTGTGACAAAATGGTATCAACAGTTACACTAATTTACTGTGTGGTCGTTTCGATTTTATAGTCACATATATTATTGTGACTATGTGGCCATTTTCGTGTAATTAGCAATTTTATTTTCAATTTTTCGTAGAATTAAACAATGGCAAAGATGAACAAACCTAAAAATCAAAATTAATAATATTAACAATAGTAAACCAAAATCCATACATAAGATGTCAATTTGAATACTAAATACATAAACTTGCATCAATCCTAGCAGCACTTGCAACAACAGCACTTTTTGTCTCAACATACATCACTCCTGAAAGCACTTGTAACATAACATAACCTTCTCTCATTCCTTGAAAAACTCTTCCTGTTTTCATTTTGGCCATTAGCTGGCCCTTTTGTCTTGGTCAATCAAAACACCTTCACAAACAAAGTCGCGCGCTTCATCATAAGACATAAGTTATTCCAAAAAGACAATAATAATCTATACAATAGTAACAAGAAAAGCATCCATAATATATACAATAGTAACAAGAAAATACCAACAGAGCGTTCGAAATAGTTACTGAATATGGAGTTGGAGCAGAAGGAACAACTGCAGGCCTGCAATAATAGGAAAGTATGTTGTCTAGAAGAAATTGCATTTTGATTATAACTTAGAAGTGCACAAACATGTAGCAGATTAAGCTTACGGTGTCACAGCTGGAGGAGGAGCTTGAGTGACAGCCGGTGCAGGGGAAGCGGCACTTGTCTAAGGTGCCTGCATGACATGATAGGTTCAAACCGTTCAAAGCATATCACATACAAACTTTAGAAACATCAATGAGATGCTAGAACAGGACTAAAAGTGGAAGACAATAGAAGTTAAACAAACAAGTTGATACCTTAGGGGCAGTTGCTGCTGTTGAAGTTTGGCCAGAGGGTACCTTACTATGTAGTCACGGTTGGAAATAAATTAAAAATAATTATACAAACATAACTCAGTTCAAGGAACTTATGTCCTGGTGTGCATCCGTCATCAATAAGTTTCCATTTAGTGGCATTTTTATTCAAGAGTAAAATGTCATTTTCGTCCTTCAGGTTTGGCTAGTTTTACGACTTTCGTCCAAAGGTTTGTTTTTCCGCATCTGGATCCTAAAGGTTTGAAATCTTGCCATTTTCATCTGGCTCGTAAATTATATCCATTTTTCACCGTTAAGTCAAGGGGATTCTCATCTTTTTTGTTAACTTAAAGGGCAATTCGGTCTTTTTCACTTAATGTACAAGCATTTAGCATAATGTACAAGTATACACTTAAAGGGCAATTCAACCTTTTTCACTTTATGTACGAAAATACCCCTGACTTAACGGAGAAAAATGAATGGAGTTAATGAGCCAGATAAAAATAGTAAGATTTCAAACCTTTTGGATCCATATGCGAAAAAACAAACCTTTAGACAAAAACTGCAAAACTGGTCAAACCTCAGGGACAAAAATGACATTTTACACTTAATTCAGATCAATAATATTTTGGTGTCTGTAGAAAAACGGGGGCTTAATTTTACCTTAGATAACATAATGACTATAAAAGAATTTTCAACAACTTTGTTCTCTTCCAAGGTGGTGCCATCTTTAATCACTTTACCCTGATGAATAAGCATCTGTTGTGCAGCAGGATAAACATCTGATCCTTGAACAGTTTCTATATTTTTCTTCACATCAGCGACCTGCATGAACATCAAACATGTTAACAAAGGTATTTTTTATCATAACCAATCATAGAATTCAGAAGATGCAAACCGCGTAGAGCATATTGTTCAAGTTATCATTAAAGGATCTAAATATATTGCTTTCTATTTTGTCAGTTTTGCTATGAGCTCAAACAACTAGATTCTATAAATATGCATTTAAAAGTTAAACAACAGAAGAAAATGTGAAGAGTGTTTAACAGTTGCATACTCTAGGGCAACTAGACCTGGCAAACGGGCGGGTCGGGTCATGGGTCGAAACGGGTTCGGGTCAAAACGGGTCATTTATAAATTGGTCCGGGTCGAAACGGGTCCGGGTCGGAACAGGTCCGGGTCAGAACGGGTTTCGGGTCGGGTCTGTTTTTTTTTGTTTTTTACAATATAACTTTGGTGTGAAGACTTTGATAACCAAATGGTGAATCATTTTGTTCAAGAGTTTAAAAGAAAACACAAAAATGATATTAATGCCAGCATCGGACATCTGTTTCCAGATGGATGATCTGAGATCAGCATCCACCTTTTGCAAATCTTCGGCGGTGCTCTTGCCGTCCCAGAACGATTCGAGAGCAAATTTCAGCTCTCTCTTGGGCCCATATGTGGATATCCAACAATGTGAGATGCCATTGTCCTGTTCCACCACAAGTTAACTAGTTTAAGGAAACAAAGAAAGACTACCAGGTGTTAATATCAAGCTAAATGCTAAATCATCATCATCATTGAATAGTAAAGTAATATAAACCGAAACTGATCCTAATATAACCATGCTATATTGACGAGCACCTAATACATGATTACTTTCTTTAAAAATAGTTACTGAAATTGTTGAAAACACTGGGGCAAAAACATGTGTCAAGTTATAGTTTCGCTTATGTGTCATGTAGAGGTTTCGCTCATACGTACATGTCCGTATGAGCGAAATATGTTCACTTATATATAGGCTGTAAGAGCGAAATCACATACATAGTTCTAGGTGTTGTCTTCCGGTAAGCCACGAAGTGCAGCCGAATGTAACACCTCGAAAATTCGTGTTCAATGAAATAACGACACGTGTCATGTAAGACAAAACGCGTTGTAAACCCGGATTTAATAAAGATGTTTTGGCAGGATTTAAAAGTGTCGTCATGTTAAATTTCACCTCTGAACGACCTCATTTATAAATCCCAATACCCAATTATATTTTTTCAAACATCTAATATATCCTAAATCCAGAAATTCATTGACGATAAACGAATTCAAAGTGCATGATAAGTCCCTATGAAAATTTCTATGGTTAACCTTCTTGTTCGGCACTTTGAAAAGGATCCAAGCAAACATAACATAATGGTAGGGTATGTAATTGTTAAAAACCCATAATAGAGGTCCCAAATTGACAAAACAAGGTCCCAAAGTCGAATTATGAGGTTGCCCTTTCGAATGCATGAAGGAACAAGATTTTTGGCTGCTGATGATATGTTGCGCACCGCAACAAATAATTGTTACGGTGCGCAAGCTAATGCCCAGCGACCAGAATGTTGCTGTTTGCTGTTTTAACGCACCATTCGACTTTTAAACGAGTTTCCTCATACCCCTTGGCCCCTAAACACTCCCTAAACATGTAGGACACATGTGGGAATGTTGTGGGCAGTAGTAGACTTTGTTTTCAATACCTTATGGTGTCTTGAATC
Source organism: Helianthus tuberosus (assembly GCA_030545235.1). Classification (NCBI taxonomy): domain Eukaryota; kingdom Viridiplantae; phylum Streptophyta; class Magnoliopsida; order Asterales; family Asteraceae; genus Helianthus; species Helianthus tuberosus. The sequence continues at coordinate 7,634,653 of CM060452.1, forward strand.
ACTATATAAAGCTCATGAGTTGCAACATTCAAATCACAACTTCATCTGCATTCTTGGAGCACTTCTGGAACTCAAAGCCTTATCTCAAGTGTTCTCTAATCAAGCTTAGGACCTTTGTAAGTTGCCTAACCTTCTCTAATTAGTTTTAGCTTAGTTATTTAGCTAAAAGTCAAACCGACGTAATTACGGTTTGACTCCGAGATTAGTCAACAATGGCTCAGTCATATCTCGAATCAAAAGTAGTTATAAGTAGGTATTGATGTGGGTAATAAAACCTCAAAAGGGTTCCCCCTGATTACCACTCTAACCAGGTCAAAAGTCGGGTCAAACTTATAAAGTCAACAGGAAGCCTAAAATGCTATTTATGCATAATTAACATTGTAGATCATATGAAACCTGTTGGATCATTGTTATAACTTGGTAATAAGTGTAAGAACATGTCAAAACATGTTTAACCCGACAATTTCCTGTTTAGACCCGGTTCGGAGCCGAAAGTCGCATAGTTTGACTTTCACTTTGACTTTCAGTTCTGACCCGTTTAGGCATGTTTTAGAAATGCCTCAGGGCTTTAATTGGATTAGGTTACTTGTTAGTACAACCCTCCGTGATTATACACCTTGGTTCATTAGTTATCCAATTAATATGCATGTTTCCGTTAATTGCTCATATGTTGACCATTATGCCCTTATTACCTTAAAACGTGATTTATGAAAATGTAAAAGTGTAGAAACCCTAGTTACTGATATATAAACTTGTATGCAAAGTTTGACATCAGTTTGACTTGTAAATTAAGAGTTATGCTCATTATCGCAAATTTAAAGCTTTATGTTAATAAAATGGCGTAATTAGCGTATAGCCTAGTTAAGCCTACTTTTTGGTACCAAACTTAATACCCATTGATGTAATATATTATTTTGGGATTTTTAAAGATTTTTAATTAATTTTAGGCTGAGCATAACTAGTAGTCGTAGGCTTAATACGGTAATTGTCGATTTTGCTCTTACGGGCCATAAAATGAGTTTTACCGATCTAAACGACTCCAAACCTCTTACTACTGATCACATATGATAAATAAAGTATTCTAAACCTTATGGAAATATAAAAATATCAGATTTAAGTATCGAACCCGGAAATGGCCTTTAATCGCCTTATTAAGCGTTTTTAACGCATAGTATGTATTAAAATTATATTGAACATACCCGGGTTGATACCTACTGATATTTTAGGCAAATTAGAATGTTTTTAACAGTAAGCAAAGGTTGATTAACTCAGACTTCGGTTTTGAGCTTTTCGGCTTATGTGAAATTACCAAAATACCCCTACGGGGCATAGTTTGGTTATAATTGATAAATTTCACATATGTACCTTATCCTACTCTTATAACTCATTAATCTGAGTATGTTTACTGATTACATCAGACCTGTAACTCAGTTAAACACTTAAACCCTTTTTCAACCTTTAAAATGACCAAACTACCCCTACGGGGCCTAGTTTGTGTTTAAACACGTTTCGGGCATAATGAAAGAAATCTTACTGATGTCACAACATATTTGAGGCATAATTAACTTAGGAAACCTGTATATGGCTCTCATGAATACCCGTCACGCTTATTACGCGTACGGTTCGGTTATGTAACAAGTTTACATAAATTAGCCGAAACGGGTCAAACCTTAACGGTTTTATCTCAAAATCCAGAATGTGTATGAAATACCCATATAAGACAAGTCTCTGAACATGTCGGGTTTAAATCACATTCTATTCCGGTCTTCGCTTAATTGTGCGTACAAACCGTATCTTCCCGTAAGACTAGCCGGTCTAAGCTTAGGCTTAACTAAAGACCCGTTAGCATTCTAATTAGTTATTTATACCATCATTCCAGACTAGAGACTTCTGGTAAATGGTACCTACGCTTACTTAAGTGAATACGGCTGAGTTATTAAATTCTTACTATTTAAGACAGGAGCTAGCTCAGGTAAATACTCTTAACTTATTTTCCCTATACGGGCTTGGGATACGGCACTATAAAAGTACCGCTTGGTCGGGTGTGTAGTTATTTAAATCGTATTGTGATTGATGTACTTACAACCCGTTTAATATGTATTATTTGGTGTATGGCCTTTGGGGGTTAATGACCATGTCCCGGATATCCTTGGCATCATTCGAAGTAATGGCCACGACTTAAGCACGGGGTGTAGGCATACACCTGACAGCTGCATTATGTAAAAACTGGTAATCCACTCCGAGGTATCATCCTTGTGGGCATTATACCGGAACTGGTAATCCACTTAAAGGATGATAGCCTGTGGGCATTATACCTGTGGCGTGTCAGTTAATCTAGTCCGGCCCTACAAACCGGCCCTAACGGACGACAAATAAGTAAAACTGTATACAAGATTATATACAAATAATTTTCCCAAGTTAAAAAGGTTAATTTTGCCTCTGTGCATTTTAATCAAATTATAAAAGATATTTTTGTGCCACGTGCATCTAAATCAATTTTCTTAAACCATTTTCAAAATGAGTCAGTTGAGTGTATTTACCAGTGAAAACTGACGTATTTTCCAAAAAGGTTAAGTGGCAGGTACTGAACGAAATTGGCTGGAAGCTCAGGGCGCTAATAAGGAATCTTGCAAGTTCTAGGCGTCTAAAGTCTGTTGAACAAATGATATGTTTAAAGATCCGCCTGTGGATTCTTTACTTTCCCTTGTAATACTGGATATTACTTTATATTCGGAATGTAATAATATTTATCTTTTGCTTCCGCTATGCATTTATATATTGTGTTGTTTGACTATTATGTTGCCAACCACGTCACGATACTCCCCACCGGGCCCACCGGTGACACGTGGAAAGTTGGGGTGTGACAGGTTGGTATCAGAGCCAACACTGAGTGAATTAAACGCTAGCCTTTTTGCGTTTAATCTCAGTTACACAATTGCACATTCTTGAGTCTAGACAAGAACATAAGACAAATCCAAATTCGTTTCATTGTCTTTTAATTACTTCCTTGTTATTTTTCTGATTAGCCTTTGCATGGGCAAGTCATTTTATCAGAAGTCCCGTTTAGGGCAACCATACACTTGTTTAAATTTTAAAGGAACGATTATGTTTAAAAATATCATTCCTATATTATAAGATCTACCATTATAATAAAATGGCAAAATCTAAAAAGGACGAGACCTAGCTATACGTCACAATAAGACAGGGCCAAGATGGTAGTTCCACAATTAGATTCAGATCCTTGTTAACAGTTCAATTTAGAAATTGTTCTGCATTAATTATTAAAAAGAATCTAAAGGGTAAAACCTAGCTTAAGTGTCACTACAGACAAGGCCAAGATGGTAGAACCTATACAAGAGATTCAAATCCTTATTAAACATTTGAAAGCATATTAACATGCTTGACAAAGTGTGATGCGATAAAATCACATAAGTCATTTTTTTGGGTTATTCTAAAATACCTTATTTATATAATCATCCCTTATGGATGAAGTGCCCACGGGCTATAATTAACGTCCTCTGGGACTAAAGACAGCGGTAGCCTACAACTCCCTGTCAAGGAAAGGTAATGAACGTTGGTTCAAACCTCAAATGCTTCGATTCTCTGAAATCCTAGCATATAATTTATAATTGTCCATATGACTAGGCCTTTGGTGCCACGAATAAGACTGTTACTGTTTAAGGATAAATTATTATAGAAATCCTAAATAAATATGATTAGGAAATTAACCAGATATGGTCTTTGTTTACCATGGTTAATGAATTACCCTAAGGGGGCAATTCCATAATAAACTCCCAAATAAACTATTGTCCTTGTTTTCTGCAAAAGTTCAATTGTAATGGCTAACTCAGACGATGGTAATAGTCATCCAGCGGAGGTTAATAATGACGCCCGAATTAATCTAACTGGTGCGGAATTAAAAGCGATCATAGACGGCGCAGTTACACAAGCTTTGGAAAGGCAGTACGAGGAGTATAATGGGACTCGTAGTAGGACCCTATCTACACAGCCTTCAAAGCCACCGTCCAATAACGACGACCCGAAGAAAAATGATGACCGACACTCCTCAAACCACAGTGCTCCATCTCAGCAGGTCATACTGAATAAAGGACCCCTTGCTAAGGGTTGCTCCTATAAATATTTCGTTTCCTGCAAACCCCGGGATTTCACTGGGGAGAAAGGAGCCATCGATTGTATGACATGGCTGGATGAGATGGATACGGTTGTTGATATCAGCGGATGCGCTGAGCGAGACGTGGTCAAGTTTGTGTCGCAGTCTTTCAAGGGTGAAGCTTTAGCATGGTGGAGATCTCTGATTCAGGCCACCGGGAAAATTCCACTGTACAATATGTCGTGGGATCAATTTGTTGCCCTTATCAGGGAAAATTTCTGCCCTCAGCATGAGGTGGAGAAGATAGAGTCCGATTTTCTATCCTTGGTGATGACAAACCTCGACTGTCAAGCTTACCTAACGAGCTTCAACACTATGTCTCGGTTGGTTCCATACCTGGTAACCCCGGAACCAAAACGGATAGCTCGTTTTATCGGTGGTTTAGCCCCCGAGATCAAGGCAAGCGTAAAAGCTTCTCGGCCAGCGACTTTTAGATCAGTAGCTGACATTTCCTTATCCCTTACTTTAGATGCGGTCAAATTGAGATCGCTAAAGAAATCTGAAGAAAGTAAGAGGAATCGTGAGGATGATAACTCACGAGGGTCAGAGAAGAAGCACAAGGGAAACACTGATTCTAAGAAGTCTGGGTTTGGAAGGAACAGTCAGCGAACAGAGGAGAAGCCAAAGTGCACGACTTGTCAAAGACGCCACTTTGGAAAGTGCAGATCTGAATCCAATTCTAAGTCTGAATCACCTGCATGTGGGTTATGCAAGTCTAAGGAGCACAAGACTGTTGATTGCAGGAAGATTAAAGATGCCAGCTGCTACAATTGCAATGAGAAGGGGCATATAAAGACCAACTGCCCTAAGTACGCGAAGAAGCCTGAAGAGGCCAAGAAAGCAAACTCATGAGTCTTCCAGATGAATGCCAAGGAGATGATGCAGAATGATAACTATATAGCAGATACCTTTTAATATCAAACAGTTTATGCATGAATTTTATTTGGTATTGGCACATATGACTCTATAATGAATGATAAATGTTGAGAACTATTGTCTCCGCCTGATTAAGACTCCGGTCACTTAATGCGAGGTAGAAATTGACCGATGATACTTTAGAAAATGCTCCAACAAATCCTATATTGATATTTAATATCTATTAGAAATCACTCTTTTCTGATACCCTTATGGCAAACTTTCAAACTATCCAAATTCATCAGTATATTAAAGACAGATGTGACATTTTGATCCCATGTCAAAGAGGTGGTGGACTAGGTCCAACCCTCAACTGCCATTGATGGTCTTTTGTGACCTAGGATAAGTGATATTAATATATTTTTTTAAGAATGATAATGCCTTTTTGGCCAGTATAGTTTGATGAAACCATGGTTAGTATATGTTAAGGCCATCAGGGTAATGAATAGCAGATGTTGGATTACAACTAAGTAAAGGATTCACCTGGCAATAGGAACAAAATCTCGAGTATGATAAACTCGGATAAGACAACCGTCAATCGCGCCATTGATAATGCGACGAATGTAAATAAAAACTACAAACGTAAACCTCAATACTAATGGAGTTAATCTCCAGGTTGTGGTTGACACAACAGTTGGAGGGATCATGGGAAAAGGTCATGAGACAATCCAAAGAGCCGAATGCTTCTCGCTCTAAATCTCATTCAAAAACCATGTTTAATTGCTCATGAGGAGAGCTATATTCACACTTCAAATATGAAGGATGAACCAAAGAAGGTGGATAACTCCCAGAAATCTGGAAAAGAGAGCAAGTACCGGCCTAATAAAAAGCAACGTAAGTTCAGTAAGAAGCCTGTATACCTCAGAGACTGCTTCAGCATTATTATATCCATTAGGAATCAGTTTTTCGATATCCTAGTTCCGTTAAATATAAGGACTTAATATAGTGAAAAAAAAATCGATTGGTTACCTTAAAAATCAAGCCCATATTGTGGGTGATAAGAAGCGATTAATTATCAAGACTCCTTATGAGACAACCCTCATAATCACATGTATCCGTGCAATTAATTAATATTAAAAAAAAATGGTGGAATTGGCCGTCCCCGGAATCGAACCTGGGTCTAGGCCGCACCCTTTCGCGCGCCTAGCCAACCGAGCTAGGTGCCTAGTTTGTGAAAATTTCCATTCTGATTAAATATAAGCACATATAGTTGATATCTCTTTAATCTCTATCGATTTCGAATACCAAATGATATGACAAAAGCGCTATATGAGGATTGGTGTATCTTAATAAGTCCCATAGATTGCTTCCATGCCTGATCAGTATGGAGGTTTAATGCATGGGACCACAAAGATATCCCAATGACCATATGGTACTAAAGTCAACTAATGGTATTCAAAGAAGATATCCAGAATGGAATTGTCCAAATAAATATTCCCTGGTAAAGAAATATGTGAACTCGTAACATAAATGTGTCACTTATTAGACACGTGCGTTGATGAGTGAAATGGAGCCTAAGATATGGGAATCTCAATAATCTCCTTGTATCTTGATTATCTTCTCCTAAGACTACCCTGTTTACCTCCCAAGAGGCAGTAGCGTTAAGATTTATATCCCATTAAGGCCGTATTATTATGAGATCTCCAAGACGGCTAGTACCATCATTGGGAGAACCGAAAACCTGATTAAGTAAATTTTAAGATAGGAGATTCATATAGCCTAACTCGATATTCTGAGAGTTCGATGTTGTTAGATAAGAAAGACGGTTCATTTTGCTTATGCACTCATTACCGCAACCCTATTTTAACAACAATTAAGAATTTCCCTCAGCTACCCAGGATCGTCGAATTGTTCGACTAACGACAAGGATTAGCTATTCCTTAAAATTAGTTAAGCAATGGTTGGATAACCCTCTCACCTTAAACTAAGCTTTTCTATAATAAATGATATGTAAGTATTAATGCTGCTCCTTGGGAGACCTTGTATAGATGGAATGTTAAACATCTATTGATAGATAGGGAATTGGTAAGTCCAATTAGCAGGACCAGAGATAATCTTTGAAACGACGGACAAGGCTGTCCAGATTCGTGGCCGTCTCAAAGCTACCCGAGATAGGCAGAAGAGTTACGCTGATCCAAAGCGTAAAGCTTTTCACTTCGAAGTAGGTGATAAAGTGTTGCTTAAAGTATCGCCCTAGGAGGGGGTGATGCGATTTGGTAAGAAAGGCAAACTAAGCACGAGATACATAGGACCTTTCGAGGTTATCGAACGTGTCGGGTCAGTTGCCTATAAGCTAAACTTACCGGAAGAGCTCAGTGGAATTCACAATGTGTTCCACATCTGCAATCTGAAGAAGTGCTTCGCTGACGAATCACTGGTTATACCACATACAGATGTGCATATAGATGAGAGCTTAAAATTTGTGGAAAAACCTTTGTCGATTGAAGATCGACAGGTAAAGAAGCTTCGAAAGAAGCATGTACCTATTGTAAAGGTCAAATGGGATGCCCGTAGAGGTCCCGAATTCACGTGGGAGGTTGAATCCACCATGAAAGAAAAATACCCTTATTTATTTCAGTAAATCTCGGGTCGAGATTTATTTTAAGGGGGTGAGGATGTAACACCTCGAAAATTCGTGTTCAATGAAATAACGACACGTGTCATGTAAGGCAAAACGCGTTGTAAACCCAGATTTAATAAAGATGTTTTGGCAGGATTTAAAAGTGTCGTCATGTTAAATTTCACCTCTGAACGACCTCATTTATAAATCCCAATACCCAATTATATTTTTTCAAACATCTAATATATCCTAAATCCAGAAATTCATTGACGATAAACGAATTCAAAGTGCATGATAAGTCCCTATGAAAATTTCTATGGTTAACCTTCTTGTTCGGCACTTTGAAAAGGATCCAAGCAAACATAACATAATGGTAGGGTATGTAATTGTTAAAAACCCATAATAGAGGTCCCAAATTGACAAAACAAGGTCCCAAAGTCGAATTATGAGGTTGCCCTTTCGAATGCATGAAGGAACAAGATTTTTGGCTGCTGATGATTTGTTGCGCACCGCAACAAATAATTGTTACGGTGCGCAAGCTAATGCCCAGCGACCAGAATGTTGCTGTTTGCTGTTTTAACGCACCATTCGACTTTTAAACGAGTTTCCTCATACCCCTTGGCCCCTAAACATGTAGGACACATGTGGGAATGTTGTGGGCAGTAGTAGACTTTGTTGTCAATACCTTATGGTGTCTTGAATCACTATATAAAGCTCATGAGTTGCAACATTCAAATCACAACTTCATCTGCATTCTTGGAGCACTTCTGGAACTCAAAGCCTTCTCTCAAGTGTTCTCTAATCAAGCTTAGGACCTTTGTAAGTTGCCTAACCTTCTCTAATTAGTTTTAGCTTAGTTATTTAGCTAAAAGTCAAACCGACGTAATTACGGTTTGACTCCGAGATTAGTCAACAATGGCTCAGTCATGTCTCGAATCAAAAGTAGTTATAAGTAGGTATTGATGTGGGTAATAAAACCTCAAAAGGGTTCCCCCTGATTACCACTCTAACCAGGTCAAAAGTCGGGTCAAACTTATAAAGTCAACAGGAAGCCTAAAATGCTATTTATGCATAATTAACATTGTAGATCATATGCAACCTGTTGGATCATTGTTATAACTTGGTAATAAGTGTAAGAACATGTCAAAACATGTTTAACCCGACAATTTCCTGTTTAGACCCGGTTCGGAGCCGAAAGTCGCATAGTTTGACTTTCACTTTGACTTTCAGTTCTGACCCGTTTAGGCATGTTTTAGAAATGCCTCAGGGCTTTAATTGGATTAGGTTACTTGTTAGTACAATCCTCCGTGATTATACATCTTGGTTCATTAGTTATCCAATTAATATGCATGTTTCTGTTAATTGCTCATATGTTGACCATTATGCCCTTATTACCTTAAAACGTGATTTATGAAAATGTAAAAGTGTAGAAACCCTAGTTACTGATATATAAACTTGTATGCAAAGTTTGACATCAGTTTGACTTGTAAATTAAGAGTTATGCTCATTATCGCAAATTTAAAGCTTTATGTTAATAAAATGGCGTAATTAGCGTATAGCCTAGTTAAGCCTACTTTTTGGTACCAAACTTAATACCCACTGATGTAATATATTTATTTTGGGATTTTTAAAGATTTTTAATTAATTTTAGGCTGAGCATAACTAGTAGTCGTAGGCTTAATACGGTAATTGTCGATTTTGCCCTTACGGGCCATAAAATGAGTTATACCGATCTAAACGACTCCAAACCTCTTACTACTGATCACATATGATAAATAAAGTATTCTAAGCCTTCTGGAAATATAAAAATATCAGATTTAAGTATCGAACCCGGAAATGGCCTTTAATCGCCTTATTAAGCGTTTTTAACGCATAGTATGTATTAAAATTATATTGAACATACCCGGGTTGATACCTACTGATATTTTAGGCAAATTAGAATGTTTTTAACAGTAAGCAAAGGTTGATTAACTCAGACTTCGGTTTTGAGCTTTTCGGCTTATGTGAAATTACCAAAATACCCCTACGGGGCATAGTTTGGTTATAATTGATAAATTTCACATATGTACCTTATCCTACTGTTATAACTCATTAATCTAAGTATGTTTACTGATTACATCAGACCTGTAACTCAGTTAAACACTTAATCCCTTTTTCAACCTTTAAAATGACCAAACTACCCCTACGGGGCCTAGTTTGTGTTTAAACACGTTTCAGGCATAATGAAAGAAATCTTACTGATGTCACAACATATTTGAGGCATAATTAACTTAGGAAACCTGTATATGGCTCTCATGAATACCCGTCACGCTTATTACGCGTACGGTTCGGTTTATGTAACAAGTTTACATAAATTAGCCGAAACGGGTCAAACCTTAACGGTTTTATCTCAAAATCCAGAATGTGTATGAAATACCCATATAAGACAAGTCTCTGAACATGTCGGGTTTAAATCACATTCTATTCCGGTCTTCGCTTAATTGTGCGTACAAACCGTATCTTCCCGTAAGACTAGCCGGTCTAAGCTTAGGCTTAACTAAAGACCCGTTAGCATTCTAATTAGTTATTTATACCATCATTCCAGACTAGAGACTTCCGGTAAATGGTACCTATGCTTACTTAAGTGAATACGGCTGAGTTATTAAATTCTTACTATTTAAGACAGGAGCTAGCTCAGGTAAATACTCTTAACTTATTTTCCCTATACGGGCTTGGGATACGGCACTATAAAAGTACCGCTTGGTCGGGTGTGTAGTTATTTAAATCGTATTGTGATTGATGTACTTACAACCCGTTTAATATGTATTATTTGGTGTATGGCCTTTGGGGGTTAATGACCATGTCCCGGATATCCTTGGCATCATTCGAAGTAATGGCCACGACTTAAGCACGGGGTGTAGGCATACACCTGACAGCTGCATTATGTAAAAACTGGTAATCCACTCCGAGGTATCATCCTTGTGGGCATTATACCGGAACTGGTAATCCACTTAAAGGATGATAGCCTGTGGGCATTATACCTGTGGCGTGTCAGTTAATCTAGTCCGGCCCTACAAACCGGCCCTAACGGACGACAAATAAGTAAAACTGTATACAAGATTATATACAAATAATTTTCCCAAGTTAAAAAGGTTAATTTTACCTCTGTGCATTTTAATCAAATTATAAAAGATATTTTTGTGCCACGTGCATCCAAATCAATTTTCTTAAACCATTTTCAAAATGAGTCAGTTGAGTGTATTTACCAGTGAAAACTGACGTATTTTCCAAAAAGGTTAAGTGGCAGGTACTGAACGAAATTGGCTGGAAGCTCAGGGCGCTAATAAGGAATCTTGCAAGTTCTAGGCGTCTAAAGTCTGTTGAACAAATGATATGTTTAAAGATCCGCCTGTGGATTCTTTACTTTCCGTTGTAATACTGGATATTACTTTATATTCGGAATGTAATAATATTTATCTTTTGCTTCCGCTGTGCATTTATATATTGTGTTGTTTGACTATTATGTTGCCAACCACGTCACGATACTCCCCACCGGGCCCACCGGTGACACGTGGAAAGTTGGGGTGTGACACCGAAGTGTTGTCAGAGCTTGTAAACGTTATCAAGATCAATACAACAACAGTTTAAAGTGAATTTTGCTGAAATCGCACCAAAGCATTAGTTTCCGCATCTTGTTTTGGATAGGAATTCTTCTGATCGACTCAATCAGGGCCGAAAACGATCCTACACAATTACTCCATTTAGTACTGTCAATCCACTGACTTATGGGTCATATTACCCATTGGCTAACTCATTGTCCAATGGTAACGTATTGTCATCCCGACTTACTACTTGCAAGTAGTACAAATTTTGTATACAAAACCCCAACATACCGGCAGTAATTGAAGAACTACAAAGACTCAATCACTGCTAAATTTCATAGTAAAATATTTAAGGTTTGGTAAAACATTACCAAAAATGTTAACAAAAAGAGGATAAACTCACATTGCTATCTTAGACTTCGCGTAAGGGTTTCCTGAATATAATCTATAATTTATACAAATGTACATTTGTTAGTATCATAACCCTTTGAAAATATTAATGATACCCTCCCCGAGACGGCATTCCAACAACTACGTCGGGCAGAACCACGACAGTTGTTACGGTGTTGGACCGTTCTACGACCTCGAAACGTCAGTTAAGGCAGTTCATCTTTGAGTACGAAGGCGGAATCAACGTAAACAAAGTCATAACAGCTAGTTTCCTTTTAATCTTTCTTTTCTGATTGATATTCGTGCTTTTACAATGTATTCTGATACAAAACCGACATCACTTCGTCTCACACACAATGACCAAGTCCTACCAAATGAACAACACACTAACCTATTTATAGATCTAAGATTTCGCTTGAACCATTTCAAGCTAAATCTTGATTTCGCTTGAACCCATTTCAAGCTAAATCTTGATTTCGCTTGAACTCATTTCAAGCTAAATCTTCTGTGTTGATTTAGCTTGAATCACACAAGAAAACTTTCAAGGAAATCTACAAGTTAAACATGTAAAAACCCTAATTTAAACCCTATTGTGTGTTCATTCAAACTATCTAGACACAAGACTTGATTAAGACGTAATCAGCAGACATTCAATGCACCAACAGACTCCCCCTTGGATGTTGATGAAGTCTTTGGCTTCAAGTCTTTGTCTTTATCATTCTTCAAACATTGCAAAAACTCTTTTCAATCGTTATCTTCAAACTTTAAACTTCAATCTCCCCTTTGACTGTTGATCCAGACTCCCCCTTTCACAGACTCCCCCTCTCGATATGCTAGAATCTGAGATATCTGGTTCAAGCTTTGACAATTAGCTTCCGTTGGGAATAATGAAGTCCAAACCTGTTTAACCTGCACATCCTCTACTTTAACATAAGTTTCACAAATTTATAACAGTTAGATTTAAGAAACTTACTGGTAGAAATCATTCATTTATCAAACATACTAGTTACATCAAGTTCAAATAAATGACCTTGATTAACTAACCCCACAATTTTTCAAAACAATTTAATATGACATTCAAAATTTTCAACATATTCTCCCAATCCAATGTAGTTCATCATATTTAGCACTCGAATTTTGAATATCAGTCCTTCAACATCAGTTGTCGAAAATCTTTTTGAAATTTAATTTTAAAGAAATGCAGTAAATAAATATATAAAGAAATATATACAAACAATATTTTTGTGAGTTTGTGTAAGAGGATCATATTAGTTTATGAGACAAATCACAAGCACCGTTAAGCTTTTGACATTTTAAGTTCTAAACGATTCACTTAGATTGTCAGTATATTGGTCCACTTAAATTTTCACACAAAGTTCAACTGCTTCGAGATATGAGTTTAATGTTTTAGATACTTAAACTTAATTGCGTATCCCACCTCAGAATATACTCCCGTATCCAGATCCCAATATTCAGTCTTACAGGTAATTATAACACAAATGATATCTGTAAGGGGTTAATAATTTATGAAGAATCATGAGAGCTCAGGTCAGAACTACCGTTCAGCAGAGAGATCATGACTCAACTTGGGTGTGTCCCCTTTAGAGGATCTTTTTTACAACAGCATTGCTAAGCAATTTTATTGTCTTATCATTTATGCTGAGGGTGATGCTATGTTTCAAGCATTTACAGAAAGTATTATTCGAGGACTAGGTCAGAACCACCGTTCAGCAGAAGCCCTGGAATAATACTCCAGACATCATTGAGTATAAAAACCTAGTATATCAGAATACGAGACCTTTCAATCAAGATTTCGGGGGTTACCCATATATCCGAGAGATGTTACCCACGATATAAGCAAGTTTGAATTTAGGTTTATATCTCGTCACAATCTACTGAATGTGCAAAAACCTATTGACATATCATCAGTGAGACCGTTTATCACATTTGACATTTCAATTCTTTAGCATGCTGTGAAAGTCCACTGATGTACTATCATTTCCTCTTCTTTAACACAAAACTCATTTTCATTTTTCAATGTTTTTGAAATTTTCAAATTTTCAAATTTTTTTTTTAATTTTTCTCCCCCTAAAATCAAAAAATGTTTCAATTTTGATTTTCTGAGAAAATTTGAAAACAAACTATACAAGAAACGTGACAAACTGATATCAAATCGCTTCAATTCGCCATTCACTCGGCATAAACAATCAGAACTCCCCCTGACAACAAACTATTTTCCCATTTAGATTTCAAAACACTTAAGTTTGTTTTAATCAAATGGTTTTTCCGGAAAATTAGTTTTATGTGTCATTTCACAAATTCGGGGTTTCATCACATTGTTCACCTTAAACCATTTTAAAGAATTAACAATTAAGACCCTTGTCAACAACAAACACTAGTAGAAAATCAAGTACAACTTAATGTCCCTGATTTACCACTTGTAAATCGAAATATCACAGTTACCATCCTGTGAATTTCTCAAAAATGATGCCGATTCCTGTTCCACACTTACCAACCTGGGAACTCCGGCAAGTCAGGTTTTTCTATTTGAAAAGATTCACCCAAGCCTGACCAGCCTTGGGTTTGACAATTTTTACCTCAACAGATGGCTCTTCTGGTTTTGACAAACCAGAATCATTACCTGAACATGGCTTGTCTGACTTTGACCTGTCAGATTCATTGCCTGATGGTGGCTTGTCTGACTTTGACACATCAGATTCATCGCCGACCATTTTCTTCTTCTTCTTTTCTTCTTTTGTCCTCAGATTTGTATCTGATGAATTCGTCTTGCTTGACTTTGCAATCAAGTTAGTTGATTCATCAGAACTCTTATTCAATCTGTCCGGTGAACCCGAAGACAAAATTTTCTCGAGATACTCTCTCGCCTTCTTCCTTTTCTTTCGCAGTCTGTCTTTCTGCCCCTGAGAAAGCTTCACTTTCTTTTCTTGAACTTTAGGTTCTTGAACCTTCTTTTCTTTGGGCTTGACATTGACTGGTTTCTTTACCATTCTTTGAGATTCAACCCTCAATCTTTCTTTTGATCTCATTGGGCAATCTCTGGCAATATGACCTCTGATTTGGCATTCATAGCACCTTCTTGTTTCAAATCTCTGACTTTGGCAGTTAACAGCAATGTGTCCTTGAAATCCACAAGTGTAACACACTCTGTTATCATACCTTTCACTACTTTCATACCACATACCGTCTCCATACCACACACTTAGATCAAAGCATTGATTTGCCTTGTGGTAATCACCATTTCTTTGTTTTCTATCATTGTAATGATTTGTCCTTGAAGAATCTTTATCCCATCTTCTCTTGTAAGCTGGATTTGGCTTTTGAGCACTGTGGTCAAACCTGCACCACTTATTACCAACATTTTGTAAGTTTTCATTTTTAGATTTTTGTGATTTTTCAAAATGATTGGATGACTTATCTGATGAGCTTTTATTTTCATTTTTAAAATTTTTCAAATTTTTAACTTTTTGTTTCTGTTCTACACTCTTCTTAACAGGTTTTTGTTTAGAACATTCACCTGTTTCAGTAGATTGCAAAACAGTATTTTTAAATTTTTCTTGTAAATCTAAAACTATTTTTCTTTTCTTTTCTTTTTCATCATCAGATATTTCATCACAATCTTCAATTTTGACTTTGTCAAAATTTGTGACATTGTCACTTATTGGAACTGAATTGATCGGTTTTGGACAAACATGTGAAGTAGAATTCACAAAACCTTTCAATTTATTCTCAAGCTCGTTAATTTTATTTCGAGCTTTTTCAGCTTCTTTTTCAAGCTGAATGATTTTAGCAAGATGAGAATTGATTTCAATTTGTTTTTCAAGATTATCTTTACCAAAAATATCTCTCTCATCTTCTAAAATCTAGATTTGATTTTGAAAATCTTTTTCTTTTTCTTTTAACGCTTCATTTTCCAATTTTATCCAAGAAACGTTTTCATTTTCAATTTTGATTTTTCCAAAAACTTTTTCTTTTTCTTTCAAATTGTTAATTTCCAATGTCAAACTGTCCAAACTACTCAACAGTTTGTCATTTTCTGACGTCAATTTCTCACAATTTTCTCTCATTTCAAGAATCTGTTTATTATCAGATTCTTTCTCATCCTTCAAAGCTTTGTTTTCTAATGTCAAATTCTCCATATCTTTCAAGAGATTGACATTTTCTGCTTCGGATTTTTCGCATTTTGAGCACACCACTTCATGTTTTGAAGTTTCGTTTTTCTTCGATTCTTCATTCTTTAACATTTTCTCTGTCTCCTTCTTGTCTGTTCCTGAAAGAAAAAGTTTAACCATATCAACAGGATTCAAATCTTTATTTAAAAAACAACCTCTCTTGTGATCATATTTCATCTTTCTCCTTACATCAATACCATTTTCAATTCTTTTGATTATTTCAAGAAACACATCCAAACTTAACCATTTTGTACTTCTTTTTAATTTCTCTACCACCTCGTTCTTTTTCTCTTCATTCTCATCATTGCGTTTTCTAAGCTCTCTGATGAAATCATAATAACCAAATTTTGAGAACCTAGAATCCTTTTTCAATTTTCCTAAAAATTCATCACAATCTGAAGGTAACGCATCTGCAAACTTAGATATCTTTTCAGCATCTGATATCGTTAAGTAATACATTTCAAAACTTTTATGTAAATCTTCATATCTCTTATACGTATCATTAAAATTCTCATATTTCCTACACATAAAATGTTCAAATCTTTCAACCAAAACCTCCTTTTTCTCAAAAGGAGAACAACAAGTCCAATTGTTTATTCTTTCAAGTTTAGTGTTTTCCAGTTCGTTAAACATTTTGAATTCTTGGTATTTGTGCCTTGTAAATCACCTCGAATCACCTGCAAACAAACAAACAAACAATCAGTTCAAATGGACTGAATACGTAACAGTGAATTACCGAGGACACTTAGACAAATTTTTAGGATTTGAAGAATTAGCAAGTTCAAGCGAAATTCCTTGAAATGAAATCACTTCAAACGAAAACAACAAGTATATAATGTTCAAGCGAAACTGAACAGTTTGAAGCGAAATCTGAGCCAAATAATTTTCAAGCGAAATCTACTATTTCGCTTGTAATGTCCAAGATTTTCAAGTGACACCTGGGTTCAAGCGAAATCTGTCAAGCTGAATCAGTTAGTTCAAGCGAAATCCACTAAATATATTTCGCTTGAACTTGTCAAGCGAAATCCTCTAATACAAGACCAATCGATTCAAGCGAAATCCAACCAATCAATTTCGCTTGAACTGTTCAAGCGAAATCCTTTGATTTATTTCAAGCAAAATCGAATATCAGTTCTTTTACAAGCGAAATCAACAGCCAAAACTCAAATTTCAAGCGAAATCATCAATGTATTTCAAGCTAAATCTGCTGATGTCATCTTTTACGAACAGTTTTCAAGCGAAAAGTTAATTTTTTATATGAATTCGATCGATTTTAAGTCCAAATCTTTCAAGGATTAGTTATCACACTAGTTCGCTTGTTATATGTCAAATTCAGGTCATTTTCACCGCGGAAATATGTTCAAATCAGAAAAGTATGAGAAAAAGTGAGTAGAGATAAGAAAATCAGGTAGAATCAAGCTGTAATGGTATGAACTCCTCGTCTGGAGCTCTGATACCACTTGTTGGACCGTTCTACGACCTCGAAACGTCAGTTAAGGCAGTTCATCTTTGAGTACGAAGGCGGAATCAACGTAAACAAAGTCATAACAGCTAGTTTCCTTTTAATCTTTCTTTTCTGATTGATATTCGTGCTTTTACAATGTATTCTGATACAAAACCGACAGCACTTCGTCTCACACACAATGACCAAGTCCTACCAAATGAACAACACACTAACCTATTTATAGATCTAAGATTTCGCTTGAACCATTTCAAGCTAAATCTTCTGTGTTGATTTAGCTTGAATCACACAAGAAAACTTTCAAGCGAAATCTACAAGTTAAACATGTAAAAACCCTAATTTAAACCCTATTGTGTGTTCATTCAAACTATCTAGACACAAGACTTGATTAAGACGTAATCAGCAGACATTCAATGCACCAACATACGAAACCCTAAATCAATCGGGCAGCGTAACTATTACGAAACTGGGATTATAATACTTACAACGGAGCAGAACCTCGCTAATTAGGGGGATATAATACCCGCTTATAACTTCTACTACTTCAGAATTTAAGATTGAGAATGAATTGTGAGCGACGAAAAACGAAAACTGATGCATTCTATTTATAGTTCTGAAATCTCGTCCTCTCGCGGCCCGCGTAAAAGATAAGGGTATCTTACGCAGCCCGCGTCAACATATGGCCAACATCTAGCTTAGCTGGGTCAGCTACTAGACTCGCTACGATGTCGACACGTGTCAGCTCAGGGTGCCTCCGCATCGTTGATCTCTCGCGGCCCGCGTTAACTATCGAGAACTCTTACGCGGCCCGCTTTAACTAAAGAAATCAATGGAATCTGGTTTACACCTTTATACCGCCCGCGTGAACTGTTGGGGTGGGTCTACGCGGCCCGCCTCAGCTTAATAATTTTTGTTTTAAATTTATTTTATATATTATAACATAATTCGGGCTCGGTTTTCACATACGGGGTGTAATATAAGACATATTGAGACATTCTATACTATACTAGAGTGTCAGAATATTATGAGGGTGTTGGTTTTACCGAGGGTTGTTACATTCTCCCCACCTTGTTTTAGAGCTCGTCCTCGAGATCTACTAGAATAAATAGGGATATTTCCTTTGCATTTCTGACTCGAGTTCCCAGGTGTAATCAGGTCCTCTTTTGGAGTCCCACTTCACTTTGACTAGAACTAGTCTCTTATGCTTGAGATTCTTAACTTTCCTGTCTTCAATCTGTAGAGGCCTTTCTACAAACTTGAGTTGTTCATTTACCTCTATATCCTTAAGAGGTACTATCAGGGATTCATCAGCTAAACACTTTTTGAGATTTGATACATGAAACACATCATGTATTCCTGCCATTTCCTCTGGCAGTTGTAGCTGATAGGCTACGGGTCCTATTCTTCTAATAATCTCAAAAGGTCCAACATACCTGGGACTTAGTTTTCCCCTTTTGATGAATCTTACTACTCCTTTCTAAGGGGAGACTTTCAACAATACTTTATCTCCTACTTGAAATTCCAATGGTTTGCGTCGGTTATTAGCATAACTCTTTTATCGATCACGTGCTGCTTTCAGTCGTTCCTTAACTTGAATTATCTTGTCGGTTGTTTCTTGCACTATCTCAGGTCCAGATAGTTGCTTTTCCCCAATTTCCGCCCAACAGACTGGGGTTCGGCACTTTCGTCCATAAAGTGCTTCGAATGGTGCAACATTGATACTTGTGTGATAACTGTTATTATAAGAAAATTCTATTAAAGGTAAGTGATCATCCCAATTACCTACAAAGTCAATTACACAAGCTCTAAGCATGTCCTCCATTGTCTGAATTGTCCTTTCACCTTGTCCATCCGTTTGTGGATGATAAGCCGTACTTAGCTTTAACTTGGTTCCCATTGCCTTTTGGAAACTTGACCAAAAATGAGATGTAAATCGACTATCCCTATCAGAAACAATTGATAAAGGAATACCATGTAAAGAAACAATTTCATTTGCATACAATTTAGATAATTGTTCCATACTAATTGTTTCCTTCATTGGTAGAAAATGAGCTGACTTGGTTAGCCTTTCTACAATCACCCAGATTGTATCATTACTTTTCCTTGTTTTGGGTAATTTAGTAACAAAATCCATTGTTATTAATTCCCATTTCTAAACTGGCATTTCTAATTGCTGTAACAAACCTGAGGGTTTCTGGTGTTCAGCTTTAACTTGTGAACAAGTTAAACATTTAGAAACATAGGCTGCTATGTCTTTTTTCATTCCTATCCACCAGAAATTTTTCTTTAAATCCTGGTACATCTTATCACTTCCTGGATGCATCGTATATTTAGACTTATGGGCTTCTTCTAGTATACGATGACGTAAATTTCCTAATTTAGGTATCCACATTCTCTTTTCATGGAATCTCCATATTCCATATGTTCCTTATTTTAATTCTTTTAGCATACCTTTTAGCTTTTCAGTATCTTCCTTGATTACTGATTCTTGTGCTTCTCTTATCTGATCATTTAAATCTATTTGCAGATTTAATTTAAGAGAACGTACCATTTTTGGCTTTTCATGATACTTTCGGCTTAAAGCATCTGCCACTATATTTGCTTTTCCTTCATGATACTGGATATCACAATCATAGTCACTAAGCAATTCCATCCAGCGTCTTTGCCTCATATTCAACTCTTTTTGCTTGAAAACGTATCTTAAACTCTTATGATCGGTGAATACAGTAAACTTACTACCGTAAAGGTAATGTCTCCAAATATTAAGAGCAAAAATTATTGCTCCTAATTCTAGATCATGAGTTGAATAATTTTCTTCATGATTCTTAAGTTGTCTAGATGCGTAAGCTATAACCTTTTGTCGTTGCATCAATACACATCCATAGCCTAATCTAGAAGCATCAGAATAGACTACAAAGTCTTCAGTTCCTTCTGGTAATGCTAGTATAGGTGTATAGGTTAATCTTTGCTTAAGGATTCTAAACGCTTCTTCTTGTTTTAATCCCCATTCAAACTTAACAGATTTACAGGTTAGCTTAGTTAAGGGAATGGCTATTCTAGAGAAATCTTGAATAAATCTTCTATAATAACCGGCCAATCCTAAGAAACTTCTAACCTCGGTTGGTGATTCAGGGGTTTTCCATTTAGTAATTGCCTCAATCTTTGTTGGATCTACTTGAATTCCTTCATGATTAACTAAATGTCCAAGTAATTGTACATGTTCTAACCAAAATTCGCACTTTGAAAACTTAGCATAAAGCTTTTCCTTTCGTAGTAAACTCAAAAGTGCGTGCAAATGTTTTGCATGATCTTCTTTACTTTTAGAGTAAATTAGAATATCATCTATAAATACAATTATAAATTTATCCAAATATGGCTTACATATTCGGTTCATCGTGTCCATAAATGCAGCTGGGGCATTGGTTAAACCAAATGGCATGACAGTAAATTCATAATGACCATACCTGGTTCTAAATGCGGTCTTAGGAATGTCCTCTTCCTGTACCTTTAATTGATGATATCCTGACCTTAAATCGATTTTAGAGAAAAATCGTTGATCAAACAGATCATCGATTCTCGGTAATGGGTATCGATTCTTAATCGTGACCTTGTTTAATTCACGGTAATCAATGCACATACGCATTGATCCGTCCTTCTTTTTAACAAACAATATCGGCGCTCCCCATGGCGACGAACTCGGTTGTATAAATCCTTTCTCCAATAATTCATCTAATTGTTTCTTTAATTCTTGCATTTCTGCAGGTGCCAAACGGTAAGGTGCTTTGGCAATCGGTGCAGTTCCTGGTATCAAATGGATTCTGAATTCAACTTCTCTATCCGGAGGTAGTCCTGGTAATTCTTCTGGAAAGACATCTGAAAACTGAGATACTACTGGAATATCTTTTAAATCCTTTCCTTTAGTGTTAGTGATTATAGAAATCAAATACACTATAGAACCTTTTCTTATACAACTTGCAGTTTTCATCACAGAGATAAATTTAGTGGACCTAGAAGGTTTATCTCCTTTAATTGTGATCGTTTTACCTTTTGGTGAATTTACTTGAATTAACTTTTGATCACATAAAATACTGGCTTTATTGGCTATTAACCAATCCATTCCTAAAACAACATGGAATCCTACCAGATTCATGGGATACAGGTTTGCTGTAAATTTATGATTTAAAATTTCTATGCTTGCTCCCTGCAAGATTTCAGAAATCCTAACGATTTCTCCATTGGCTGTCTCTACTAAACATTCTTGTGGTAGTTTAGTTAATGACTGATTTAGAAATTTGCAAAATGAATTATTGATAAAACTTTGGTTTGCACCAGACTCAAATAATACTTTAGCAAAAACATCATTAACTAAAAACGTACCAGCTATGCCATCTGGGATCATCTTGGCTTCATCTGTAGTCAGAACAAATGCTCTAGCATTTTTAGTATTCTTGTTGTCTGTGGCTGAAGCTAATTTTGGACAGTTTGGCCTGATATGACCTTTTTCTCCACAGTTGTAGCATAATCCATTACTGGTTTTCTTCCTGCAATTTTCTTCCTTGTGTCCTGGCATCTTACAATAATTGCAGAGAGTGGAGCATTTTCCCGAATGCTTTTTCTTCCAGACCTTGCAGTATGGTGCAGAGGTAGAACTCATATTCCTACGATTGTAATTTCCGGAACGGAATTCTTGTGTAAGCCTTTGGGTTAAGTTCCTTCTCTGATCCTCTTCTCTAGTACGGACTAATTCATCAGTCAAGGTATTTGTTAATTCTACAGCTTCTTCTATGGTTTGAGGTCTAGCTGCCTTGACTATGTGTCTAATCTCTCCAATTAATCCCCAAATATAACGAGAGATTGACACTGGTTCTGGTGAAGCAAGGGTTGGCACTATTCTAGCATATTCAAAGAATATCTTAGTATATCCCTTACTATCCACACCAGTCATTCTAAGGTTTAGGAATTTGTTTGCTATCTGTTCTTTCTCATTGGGTGGGCAGAACTTCCTTTCTACCTTGTTCTTAAATTCTTCCCATTCCATATTGTAGGTTCTATCACTTCCTCTTGATTGGAGGATAGTGTTCCACCATTCTAGATCTGCATTCTTAAACAGATTAGAAGCAAACAGTATCCTATCTTCTTCAGCACACTTGCTTATTCTTAAGACTGCTTCAGTCTTCTCTATCCAGCGTAAAGTTGCAATGGCCCCTTCATTGCCCGAGAATTCCATTGGTTTACAAGACCAGAATTCTTTATATGAACAACCGTAAGACACGGTTCTTCTTCTTTTGGGAATAGGCAATTGAAGTACAGGTCCATTGTTTACACTGTTTTCTGATTCAACTGGTCGCTTACTGCTATGCTTACTTTTATTATCAGCATCTTTAACAGTTTGAAGAATAAATGGCATTGCATCTATAATTCCCTGTGCTACTATATGTTAGATATCACTATTATCCACTTGGTTTCCATTGTTATTGATGCTCGAATTTTCATTAACCACGTTAATGTTACTCTGGTTATCGTTATTCAGATTTCCTTGATTTCCTTCGTCGGCCATCTGAATTTTAAACATTTGTCCCATATTAATGTCACAAAATAATATTTAATATAGTTAATCACATGACACGCAATCTAGCAAAAAACGTAGATCATTGCTACTTTTACTCTATTCATATACTATTATGTATCTATTACACACTAGTACTGGAATAAAATTACAATACCAACAGAAATAGAATCACACTAATAGTAATATGCATCCGTACACATATATTTTATTTTATTTTATTATATTATTATTACTACCATCGTTTCACCATCTCATTCACGGATATGGATTCATCCAAAAATCCATATTGCGCTCATCGTATTTCCATACGAGACGCTCTCCCACCTGACGCATTCTCTCACTGCTTTCTAAAATTTCCTCCCCAAAAGTCCTAAGTTCTTGAACGTTTTCTGCACTCATTGGGGGTGCAGGTTCTCGGACTAGGTTTGGAATCTGGGGTGCGGGTTCCTGATATGGGGGTAAAAGTGCCTGAAATTGGTAAGGATCCTCTAAGATTCCCCTAATGTAGTTATCATGGTAATAGGGATCTAAAGGGTCCATACCTGAATAGGCTCCTATAGGTGTGTCTTCAGGGATAGAGTAACGTTGCACATAGTCTCTATTCTCGTCCCACCATGGGTCGTAATTTGGGTCTAGGGGGTTTGGTGCAGGTACCCTAGGGATTTCTTCTGGGTTAAAGTCATGCATCTCCACTTGGTTTTCCTGGTTTTCTATCTCCATGAGTTGTTCTGGGTTTTGGGGTTGTGGGGCTACTAGTTGTTCCAGACTTGGGTCAGCAGCAGTTGTAGCTAGGATATGGAAATTAGTTAGGCTTCTATTAAGCATATCCTGTGTTTGGGCATCTGTCTTTCGCTTAGTGGCTGCTAAAACTCTTTGCTGTTGCAACTTTCGCATTCTCTTCCTACGGGCAAAAGCTTCCTTACTGAACCATCCTCTTCTTTTGTGAGGGAATGGCTCTTCTGACTGAGCTTTAAAAGCAAACATTTCTTCTTCCTGATCAGCAGTATACCCAGAAAGGGCAGGCTGTGAAGAGGTACCTTCACTCCTAGGTGATTCAGACAACTGACGACTCATGTCTGAGGGTCCTTGATCACTCATACTGTAAACTAACAAATAGTCAAATAACACATAACAGATAAATACAGTTATGCACGTATCTTCGTAATTTATTTCCTAACACAAAATATAGAATTTAAGTGTCAGCAGAACACTTCTTTGGCTCAGACCAGTGGCTAGGCTCTGATACCACCTTCTGTCGCAACCCCCGATCCCTTATCTGTCCCGGGAACGGGCGGACGCGAGCTCAGTGGTGGTATCAGTGTTATTTAATCTTGCAGCGGAATTTACATCAGGACCGTAGTTAGGAAATGTTTATCAGAGTAAACCCACCATAATTGATATTAATAAACACATGGGCAAAACCCAAGTTTCTTATTACAATACATTATAGGGATAAACCCTATTTTATTGAATTTTAAAACATCATTTATTAGGTAACTTTTATAGCCACATTTATCCCAAGCCTTCAGTGCTCTCCAGCTGGCTTTTCTCTAATTGGCTGTCACATTTTGTTACCTGAAACATGTTTTAAAAATATTTGTCAGCGGGAAATACTGGTGAGTGAATCCTAGTTTAATCAAGTTTAAACAAAAAGTCACAGTGAACAGTATTGAGAGCGATCACATTGTTTATGTCTACACAATTACTCCATTTAGTACTGTCAATCCACTGAGTTGTGGGTCATATTACCCATTGGCTAACTCATTGTCCAATGGTAACGTATTGTCATCCCGACTTACTACTCGCAAGTAGTACAAATTTTGTATACAAAACCCCAACATACCGGCAGTAATTGAAGAACTACAAAGACTCAATCACTGCTAAATTTCATAGTAAAATATTTAAGGTTTGGTAAAACATTACCAAAAATGTTAACAAAAAGAGGATAAACTCACATTGCTATCTTAGACTTCGCGTAAGGGTTTCCTGAATATAATCTATAATTTATACAAATGTACATTGGTTAGTATCATAACCCTTTGAAAATATTAATGATACCCTCCCCGAGACGGCATTCCAACAACTACGTCGGGCAGAACCACGACAGTTGTTACGGAACCCTAAATCAATCGGGCAGCGTAACTATTACGAAACTGGGGTTATAATACTTACAACGGAGCAGAACCTCGCTAATTAGGGGGATATAATACCCGCTTATAACTTCTACTACTTCAGAATTTAAGATTGAGAATGAATTGTGAGCGACGGAAAACAAAAACTGATGCATTCTATTTATAGTTCTGAAATCTCGTCCTCTCGCAGCCCGCGTAAAAGATAAGGGTATCTTACGCGGCCCGCGTCAACATATGGTCAACATGTAGCTTAGCTGGGTCAGCTACTAGACTCGCCACGATGTCGACACGTGTCGTGCCTCCGCATCGTTGATCTCTCGCGGCCAGCGTTAACTATCGAGAACTCTTACGCGGCCCGCTTTAACTAAAGAAATCAAAGGAATCTGGTTTACACCTTTATACCGCCCGCGTGAACTGTTGGGGTGGGTCTACGCGGCCCGCCTCAGCTTAATAATTTTTGTTTTTAATTTATTTTATATATTATAACATAATTCGGGCTCGGTTTTCACATACGGGGTGTAATATAAGACATATTGAGACATTCTATACTATACTAGAGTGTCAGAATATTATGAGAGTGTTGGTTTTACCAAGGGTTGTTACAGCTGGTCGTCGAGGCAACGTGGGCAGGCAACGTGGGGGGGAGGGGCGCTTGTCCCGGCTTCACCGTCGCCCAGAGGACGAGCTCGACGTGCCTCTCCTCCACACACATAACTATACATACATATATATATACCCACCCCCTCCCCCCCCCCCCCCCAAAGCTAACCCCCCCCCCCCCCCCCCAAGCTAAATGCTTAAAACTAAAACCCCCAAAAAACAAAAAAAAAAACTAACCCCCCCCTCTCAAGCTAAAATGCTAAAAACTAAACCGCCAAAAAACCTAAAAAAATCTAAAAATTTTTTTTAATATTTTTATGCTCAAATCGCTACTTTTAGTGGCCAAAAATTGTTTTTTTTTTTTTTTAAATTTAATTTTTTTGGCTTCGAAAAGTAGCGATTTTTATATAAAAATATTAAAAAAAAAATTTGTGTGATTTTTTAGCTATTTTTAGGCATTTTTGGTTGTGTTCACATTGGTTCTCGCGGTTCTCGCAATAAGAGGTGTTTCTCGCATGATCTTCTCCCTATATATATATATATATAGGGAGCCGCTAAAATGAGAACCACCTCCAGTTGTAAGAACCGTGAGAACTACACCGTACGGGGCGAGGTAAACCAAATTTTTTTTCATAAACGTAGATGCGTGTATTATAAACATATTTGTAAGAAAAATTCAAAAAAAAAATGTTGTGTGTGTAGTTTTGAGCACCACAAGTTTGTGTTTACGGGTACCGTAAATTTAACCGGAAAATTTACGTACCCGTAAACACAAACTTGTGGTGCTCAAAACTACACACACAACATTTTTTTTAATTTTTTTTTACAAATGTGTTTATAATACACGCATCTACGTTACGGTACCCGTAAACACAAACTTGTGGTGCTCAAAACTACACACACGACATTTTTTTTGAACTTTTTTTTTTACAAATGTGTTTATACTACACGCATCTACGTTTATGAAAAAAAATTTTGGTCCACCTCGCCCCGGATCAAAAAGTTCTCACGGTTCTTACAACTCGAGGTGGTTCTCATTTTAGCGGTTATATATATATATATATAGGGGACCGCTAAAATGAGAACCACCTCCAGTTGTAAGAACCGCGAGAACCACTTTCTAGCCATTAGATCAAGTAGATGGATGGATGAGATTAAAAATATTTAATATTAATATTAAAAGCTTTTTGTCTTATTATGTTTTTAATTTTTTATTAAGAAACTAATTTTTTGGTTTAAAAACTTTTATGAAATCAGATTTTTTATGATAGTTTTTTTTAAGATTTGTTTAAAAAAACGTTTTGAAGAGCCCTTTTTTACGCCCCGTTCTTACGCCCGGCTTTTTCCGGCGTCGTTTTTTTAACGCGCCGACATTTACGTTAAAAACTTTACGCGCCGTTTTTTAACGTTTTAGGCGCCGTTTTTTACGTTTTACGCGCTGTTTTTTTACGTTTCAAGCGTCGTTTTTTTAACGCGCCGATTTTTACGCCAGACTTTTTCAAGCGTCGTTTTTTTACGCGCCGTTTTTACGTTAATTTTTTTACGTTTTAACGCGCCGTTTTTTTACGTTTCACGTTAAAATTTTTACGTTTTACCGTTCGTTTTTTAACGTTTTACGTTTTTACGTTTTTTTCGTTTTAACGCGCCGTTTTTTTTACGTTTTTACTTTTTTTACATTTTACGTTTTACATTTTACGTTTTACGTTTTGCGTAAAACATTTTACGTTTTTTACATTTTACGTTAAAATTTTTACGTTTTACGTAAAACTTTTTACGTTTTTACGGGTTTTGCGTAAAACTTTTTACGTTTAACGCACCGTTTTTTACACGTTTTTTTAACGCGTCGGTTTTTACACTTTGTACGTTTTACGTTAAACTTTTTACGTTTTAAGTTTTACGTTAAACTTTTTTAATTTTACGTAAAACTTTTTACGTTTTTACGTTTTACGTAGAACTTTTTACGTTTTATGTTAAACTTTTTACGTTTTACGTAAAACTTTTTACGTTTTACGTTAAAAAGTTTACGGTTTAACCTTTTTTTTAACAAAATCTTTTTTACACAAAAACAAACGCATCCAGAAATCATAAACTCGGGAGGTGTCTCAGATATATTGTTATCATCATCAACTAGGGGAGAAAAATAAGAAACCAACAACATCAAAACAAAGTGTATCTCGAAAAAAAAACGGGTTTGGCTCAGATTATCCGATAATCAAAAAGGCTGGAAAAGTGGGGTTGCAGGTTCAAAAAACCTACCCTCCGCCGTCCTTGCCGCGCCATCGTCATTAAAATCTACGTTTTTTTTTTTGCCTCATTGCCGCCCAAATCGACCATATCAAAACCAACAGATTCAAAAGAACACAAATCAAAACCCACTAACTAAGAAATTTCAACAATTTCAAACAAGAACTGTTGGTTCAAAAAATTCAACCTTTGAATACATTTGTTCAATCAAATTCCAAACTTCAAACTTCATTTAAATCATAGATCAAGAAACAGGGGCATTTAGAACAATTGCCCTTTCAAACTTCAAATCCAAGTTCAACTCATTTAAATCTTTTATCAAATTTCAAATTTCCACAAAACAGGCTCAAACACAACTAGATCAAGAATCACTGTTTGCAAAATAAACCCACAAATTAAAGATCACTGTTTGCAAAATCAAACCCACAAATTAAAGATTTGAGATTGCAAAATCAAACCCACAAATTAAAGATCCAAAGATCAACACCCACCTATCTTCTTGCAAATCCAAAACTAAAAACAAATCAGACCAAGATATAAGCAAAAACAGAGTCAAGATTGTTCAACATTAAAAAAAAAACAAAATCAAACCGCCACCCAATCACTGGCACAACCGACATCAAACGGCACGACTGGCACTACCGGGGACGAAACCATACCTGTCGTCGGAACCGGAAAACTTTCAGACCCCACACACCACCCCACTGTGCGGCGGCGGCGTCCTAGGGTTTTATCTCCGTTAAATGGTGCTGAACGGTGGCGGAGGAGACAGTGACGGTGGCGGCGGCGTCCTAACTTTCAGACACCATGAGCCAGTCTCTCTCTCTCATGCACTCTCTTTCTCCCTTCCGATTCTCTCTCAAACTTGAGAGGAAGATAGATGTGTGTGGTCGGAATCGTCGCCGGAGAAGGATTACAAAGAGAGAGAGATGAGAGAGATGAGAGGTTCACCGGAGAAGGATTTCAAAGAGAGAGAGTGCAAGCTTTTTTAAAACAAGTCTGATGAGATAGAGAGAGAGTGTAAGCTTTAAAACAAGTCAGACATAAGTTAATGGACATGACACTTTGATCAAAAGACCAAAATGCCGCCAAGAATATAAAATACTAGTGTATACTTGGCAAACCCTGATTGGTGGAGAGTGGTTCTTGTGGTTCTTACAACTAGAGGTGGTTCTCATTTTAGCGGCTCCATATATATATATATATATTTAGCCTTATCCTCCACACCCTTGGTCCATCCCCTTTAGGCCCATCCTCACTTCCAGTGATGTGGCGGGTGACGTGGCGGCCCATCCTCCATCACCATACCCTCCGGTCTTAGTAAGACTTAACTAACCCCACAAGATCCTCTTTATGACATCAATAACCTACTTGTAAAAAGTAAAGGCTGAAGAAGTATTAGAATCTGAAAGAAACAGCTCAAGAACATCAAAGATAGCAAACCTCTCTTTCCTCTCTACAGTCTAAATCCTTAAATTTCCGGACTTGTGGGGATCCCCCACCGGACCCTTTTAACACTCCCGCGTCTATCAACTTGGTGGAAAACACTCCTACTCGCTATATGTCAAACAGATCCATAGGTAGTGCCAGCAGGGGTGGACTTACCCCTAGCCTAAGGTGGGCGGGCACACCCCCGGGAAAAAAAAATTAATGCTATTTTCCGTTGAAAATCCCGTCCGCACCCCTTTGATTTTTTCGTCCGCACCCCATGGATTTTTTCATCCGCACAACTTAGGTAAAAAAATGCTATCGATTTATATTTTAAATTTTTTTTGTAAACTCTAATTAAAAAAAAACTACCTAAATTATATAAACTTATATTACCCAACTTAACCTATATACCCAATACCTTAACCCACTATTTCATTAAATATAATTAGCCCACTAATTACTAGCCCATTAACTAAACTCAACCTAAGTTCAAAATATAATAATTAAAATAAACCCAATAGTCCCTTAGAATTCCTCCCACCCTCCCTCTCTTGGGTCGTCTACTGGCAGCGATCATCGAACACAACAGCAACAACAACAGCACGTCATCAACAGCCGCGAACCATCGTCGTCCGACACCAAAGGGTAACAAAATTCTTAAATAGGTTTGAAATTTTATGTGTTTTGACGTTGTTTATGGTTGTTTAGATTTTTTTAGGGTGATTATGTTGTTTAGATGATTTTTAGGGTGATTACACACGATTTCTATGGTTGAAAATTAAAATTGAAACATTATGTTATGGAGCGATAAATTTATGGATCAATTTGTTTGTGATAGAAACCATGAGTATGGACGTTATGGCGTGATTTCTTTTGTTTTACATGACCCGACCCGACACGACCCGATACGAACCGATTTTTTTACTTGTATACCTAGGGGCCTAAAATTTTTAAAAATGTTCCACACCCTCATGGAAAAATTACTGGGTCCGCCACTGAGTGCCAGAGCCCTTGAACCCCTAGAAGGCTCCCTTGCAAATGAGATGGTTTCAGCATCTAATCTGGGTAGTAAGGGAGTCCAAAAACCTTCCAAAAAGAACAAGATGCAACAACCTGTTATGAATTTGAGTGTGTTCGACTTTGTGCAAGACATTGCTCACATCAATCTCAATTGTAAAGGTACAAACACAAACCCTCAAGCCCCAAATTCCGAATTCCCTATGGATGTTGATGTTAACAAGTCGGTGGTAACACCTGGTTCTATCGTTCCCGGTACTTTTGATGAAGCTCTGTTAGCGACAGCTAATGGCGGGAATCTGTTAGTAACCTATTGATATGAACAAGAAAGCTGAAACAGAAAACAGTAAAATAAACGAGACACTAACGATGAACCGGGCTTGTGTTTGACACAATTCCCTTAAACAGATTCGCGGTCTGTTCCCAAGGTACGCCGGTTCGAAGCAGCAACAGCGCACTGGCGGACTTGAACACTTGCCTGAAAAGTGTTAAAAATATATCATACAACCAATTTTATATTTTATAAAATGTTTTCTAATATTTTTATTTGCTTAAATGAGGTATTGATGGTATGGACTTATACAAGTGGGCTTTAAGCTGAAATGTGCTAGTTAAAGATAAAAGGTAGATGGACTGTTACATTTGGGCTGGTAGAGAGTATTTTTTAACTCATTTGGTTCGGTTTTATAGCCATAAAACCGTAACTGTATTCTCATTATCATTGCAGCAAAATAAAGACTAGAATAATGGTCATTATTGCAATTATTATATCAGTTTAAAACTGAAACATAATGATCATTAAAACGAATAATCATAACAATTTAAACTGAAAATAATGATGATCATTAAAACGAATAACAGTTACGAGTCAGTGCAAAAACTGGCCTCACACGGGCCCGGGTTTTTAGAGCTGCATTCGTGTCCGCAGGACGTGCGGGCACGCACGAGTTCAACCAAATTCTAGTTCCGAAACTCAATTTTTTTGCACCCCTGCGCGCGCGCGGGGTAGGACTTGTGGTAAAACATGTCATAAGACCACAATTATTTGGTCAAAGTTTTACCTTATAAATAACCCTTCCCATTGTTTCCACACCAATGTGGGGTATGTAAACTGCATACATGTACGGGTACACAGAGACACACACTAATAAGTTTTAGAGTCAATTTACGTCCCTAATCATTCTGGCCGGGAGCAGTTCGAGTCCCCAAAATTCTTTTTTTTTTTTGCTTATTGAGCCCTGGAGTTATAAAAAGCACTTGCATCTGAGTCCCCCCTCCCCAAACACTAACCTAGTTCAGTTTTAAGGTTAAATTAAAAAAAAAAAAAAACAGGGTGTTAAAATGTCATTTCACATTTTAGGATGAGGTAAACGGTGAATTCTACATATTACAATTCTAGCCCCCGGTTAGATCACCTTAATTTACATTAGAGTCCCCGCATGTAGTTTATTTGTTGTTTGTTTCTTCCTCCGGTGACTTACTTAGGGGCTGTTTGGTAGCCTCTTAATGACCATTCAGATGCTACCATTTAATGGTTTAAAACCTCTGAATGAATAAGAGGTAACCTCAAGTCTGAATAGTTAAGAGGAAACCTCTGAATGGTAAATCATCACATGTCATATTCTTCTACCTTCTCATTGGAAAAATTCTTAATGGTTCTATTAAGAGGTAGCCTCTTAATGACCATTCAAAGGCTACCAAACAGTCTCTTAGGAAGCTTAACCACAAGACCACATTTCATGTTCACTTCACATTATCCATCGGAATTTTGAACTATACGGTAGTCCCCATAAGCATCATCGGATTCCCCTGTTCCCACTGTTCCGGTACCATGTCGTTCGTTCCGATCTTCGACACACGTGGCTTAGGAGGTAAATTTTGAACTATATTGTATTTCTTTGGTATTATTGCCAGTGGCGGACCCAGGAATTTTTCCATGGGGGTGCGAAACATTTTTAAAAATTTTAGGCCCCTAGGTATATAAGTAAAAAAATCAGTTCGTATCGGGTCGGTTCGGGTCGGGTCATGTAAAACAAAAGAAATTGCGCCATAACGTCCCTACTCATGGTTCCTATCACAAACAAATTGATGCATAAGTTCATCGCTCCATAACATAATGTTTCAATTTTAATTTTAAACCCTAGAAATCGTGTGTAATCACCCTAAAAATCATCTAAGCAACATAATCACCCTAAAAATCATCTAAACAACCATAAACAACGTCAAAACACATGAAATTTCAAACCTATTTAAGAATTTTGTTACCCTTTGGTGTCGGACGGCGGTGGTTCGCGGCTGCTGATGACGTGCTGTTGTGGTTGCTGTTGTGTTCGATGATCGCTGGTAGGAGACGACCTAAGAGAGGGAGGGCGGGAGGAATTCTAAGGGACTATTGAGCTTATTTTAATTATTATAGTTTGAACTTAGGTTGAGTTTGGTTAATGGGCTAGTAATTAGTGGGCTAATTATGTTTAATGAAATAGTGGGTTAAGGTATTGGGTATTTGCCTATTTGGGTTAAGTTGGGTAGTATAAGTTTATATAGTTTAGGTAGTTTTTTTAATTAGAGTTTACTAAAAAAAATTTAAAATATAAATCGAAAACATTTTTTACCTAAGGTGTGTGGACGAAAAATTCCAAGGGGTGCGGACGAAAAAATTCAAGGGGTGCAGACGGGATTTTCAACGGAAAATAGCACTAATTTTTTTTTCCCGGGGGTGCGCCCGACCACCTTGGGCTACATGTAAGTCCGCCCCTGATTATTGCGTCAAATTGTGTAAATATACGGTAATTTTGTCTTTGATCTAGTATATATACGAGGTTGACTAGGTAATATACGGGTTGTCATGGAATATATACGGCTAAATAACCAGTACATACCGTTAGATCTTGGTTATACCCGTATATACAGTTAAAATTGTGAACCGTTTAAACGGTTATACCGATTGTTTTATACAGTTAGATCTTGGTGTATACAAAGGTATACGGTTAGATCTTGGTAGGATGAATACAGTTAAAAATTGTTTTATACGGTTAAAAATTGGTTTATACGATTAAATATTGTTCATATATACGGGTTATAGTTTGTTTATATACGGGTTAGGGTTGGTTTATACAGAATGTGTAAACACTCTTGGTTAATTTTGGGTTATTTTCTACTTGAGCTTCGGGTTGCGGTGTTGAACCCGGGATGTCATTGATACTCGGGTGTTTCGACGACGTTACCGTTACACCTAGACTACGTGTACCGCACATGTTGCCGCTACAAAACACATGGTTTTCCGTCCGGATTGGAACCGGATGATTCAATATATAATTAGTTAGTAGAATTTTAAGTTAATAACCTTATGATATATACTTATTATTTTGTAATCTAATTTATGTGTCTTAGGGGCTGATTGTTTACTTCTTAATGGGGCTCTTAATGGTTCAGACCTCTTACTGGTTCATACTTAATGGTTCAGACTATTTGTTTCACGAGCAAATGTCTGAACCACATTTGCCTCTGAGTGGTTAAGAATTATACAGAGTCTGAATGGTTAAGACCTCTAATCTGAATTGGTCAGACATTTGCCTCTGAACAGTTAAGCATTATACTGTCTCTTAATGGTTCAAAACTCTTACTGGTTCAGCACTTAACCATTCAGAAGTTGTCAAACAGAAGAACTTTAGGTATGTTAACTCTATGATATATCCTTTGGTATTTAGTTTTAGTTTAAGTACATTGATCTTAATGTGGTTTGTTACGTGCGTTTATGATTGTGAAATACGGTTTATAAATTTAATTTATGAAAATTCCACACCCCAGGGACTCGTTTAACTAATCACTGAACATCTTAGGGACTCAAAAAAAGTTAGGATTATTTGAACTTGGCGGGTAAAATCAACAGACTCGTAGGCGGACTCAATTTTCAACGGATATAATATACCACAGGGTTATAGAATTTAAAGGGCAAACTGCTCATTTCACCTTAATAACTGACTGGGTTAGTGGGGGGACTCAGTTTTGTGATTCATATATTCTTACTTATTGTTGCAGTAGTTATTGTTTTATCTTGTTATTCCAGTCGTATATATTTATGACATTCACATGTTGATTGTGGCATTGTTTCAGAATAAAATTGCAAAGGCGGATATATGGTCATGTAATAGATGCTGCTATTCACCCCCTAAATGAGGAAAAAGCTGTCCAGGCTGCTTGCAAAGGCGGATATATGTTCATGTAATAGATGTTGGTATTGACCCCATAAATGAGGAAAAAGCTGTCCAGGCTGCTGCTTACCTTGTAGAAAATATATATTTATCATTTAATTTATGCAGGTTGCAGGAAATGTTTTAAAAAGCGAGAGGCGCACAAAAGCGACGGGTCTAAACCCGAAGCGCAAAGCGCAAAAGCGGTGGGCTTTTCGTACCCGAGGCGCAAAGTGATTATATAATTTTTTATATATATCCCATAGGTTTTTAGCATGACTTATCCAAAATATAGCTATAAATAAGGTTTATATATGATTTTACCTACAAGTACAAGCCAAAAAACCTATTGTACAACAGTTTGATGCTTAAAAACAGCATAAAAACACCTTATGTACATGAGGCGCGCGCCTCAGGCCAGAAAAACACCCAAAATTTGCGCTTTTTTGGAGCTTTAGGCGCCAAGGCTTGCGCCTTGATGCGCCTCGCGCCTAGGCGCGCTTTTTAAAACCCAGCAGGAATGCTCCTGTCTTAGAGTACCAAAGGAGTTCAAAAGCAGAAGCTAGGAAAGAGTCGTTTCCAAAACAAGAACTAGAGGTTAGTTTTATAATATTTTTATTACAACATAAATAAATCCAATTATATTCGGCACCCTGTCCCTTTATTTGGCATATATTCATTTAAAAACCATTGGTTATGATTTCTGGTAGGCACTAAAACAACGCGGAGGATATCTTGGTATAGAAATTGAGATGCTCAAGTACAGTATTAATGAGATAGAACAAGTTGTAAAAGGTCATGGATTAACTTACTTAATAATCGAACTTTGGAAAGCATCTTTCAATTGAAGGTGGGGAAAACTAAGCAATCTAACTACATGAACACGCCATATCTAGTTTGAAACGTATACGTGATTGATGTTCCTCTAATGAATAAGATCTATTCAGGCTCTTGAACGGTGGAGTGTAATATGCAAGAGTTCTCAGAAGCCATTAACAGGCCAAGTTATAAGGTACCTTTTAGCTTGTAAACATTTTAAATTTTCAAGTTGCAGTTATTTTATTTTTATTGTATTTATTTGTAGTAGAGTTATAGATTATGGTTTTGTGTGTTTGTCTATGATAAAACCATTAAAGAGCATAAACATATAATTAGAGTTTTTAAAGATGTCTCTTAAAACAAGTAGAATGTGTTGTAACTCGAAAGCGAGATTATAAAAAGATAGTTGAAAAGGGCCTAATGAGCTAACTTCTCATAGTATGTCTAACTGTTGTGTTACTCGATCAAAATTTCAAAGCAATCAACAAAATTCATTGATTGTGTGCAATTTGGTTTGGCGTGACCATCCATTTGCATTAGTTAGAACCACGATGGACATGAATACTCTTTGTGGAACAGTTTCATCGAAATGTCCACTTTGCCTGTTAATATCTACTACAAAAATATTTCATTTTATGATCAATGATCATGTACTTTGTAAGATTAAATATATTATGATTTAATATTTAATCTAGTAGCCATTATAATCATTTACATAATATAGATCAAAATATATAATAACCTATTAAATAATTAGTTGGTAATTGTTGATGGACCATATTACACTTATTAACTAATTAGGTTTCCTCTTGGATGCATATATAAAGAGACTTATGTAGAGGTTCTAAGGTTAGACACCTAACCTAATTCTCATAACATCAAAATCGGCCTCCTCTCCATAACCGAACTCCCTATTCGGTTTTCATCATCACCATCATTAGTTTGCACCCTAAGGAGGAACCAGATCACCTTGACAAAGATGTTGAATTCAATGGCTTCTTCTCTGACTGGATTGTCCACTGCACTGTTTGCTGTAACAGGTATGTTATTTATGTTTTCCATCATGTTTAAACAGAACTGATCAACATATTTTTCTCTAACCAATCCGTTGCTTCGATATCTAGTAGGCATTGACAACACGAAACATCACGGTAGAGATAGTGAGAGCTCAATGACAGAAGTAACGAGATATAACAAGTTGCACGTGGACAAGGATTACTTACGCAACCTTTTAAACATTTGAATGCTTCTTTCAGTTGATTCTAGAAAGTAAAGGTAAGTCACATACTTGCATTTACATTAAAAATACATGCCCTTGTGAACACTATGGTTTATACATGATATGGTTTATAAATCATAGGTTGTAAACATTTTGATACACTTTATATATGTGAATTTTACATTACAACATATTTGTAAAAAATGAGAACACCGTGTCATTGTCTTTAACTGTGTCATTGTCTTTAACTGAAGACCATGCATTGGCATCGATCCAGTTGAAAGCTATTGGCCCCAAAAGAGCATCCGGGATTCCAAAAGAAGTGACCAAAGCAAGTGCATGTGGTCTTACCTCACTGCACAGTTTCAAAACCTCTTTTCTAACCACAGCTGCATTGTCTGTTGATAAGTAGCCATATCGAAGAAACGATGCATCTTCTTCCATCACAATTGTCGTGTACATTGATCTTAGTAGACCTAATACATCCTGCAACAACATCCATAGATAAAAATTGTCCAAATATAGCTGGTCTAAGTACAAATGATTTGTAGGAAACAGAAGTTTACCTTTAAAGAGCCAGCTGGAACCGTTGCTTCAACGTCAAGAAATGTTTGTAGAACTAACCGATCTGAAAAGGCTCTGCCCAAATCCTCAGCGATCTGATAGGTCTGATTAACAGTAGTTACCGTTACTAACAAAATTTAGAATGTCAAGTATGAGGAAAAAATACAATTATTTGAATAATAATCTGACTTTTTTGATAAAATATTTTGGGACCTTCTATGGATTACTAAACACTTTGGACAACCCCTGACCCGACCCATTTAAGATATAGGGAAGTTGGCTAACCACTGTAAATATATGTTCCATGCTTTCTCCCAGAGCCTCGCGTTGTGAGACTTCGGTCTCAAAACGATGCAACAAATCTCTCTCCCGTAGGCAGAAGATGTCGGTCTGCCACAAAAACAGTTTCAAACTATGTTAAGGTGAAAAGTGTAGCGAGGATTCTGGTGTTCATGCATGTCCTAAACTTGTTTAATTACCTGGAACTGAGCTGTCCGAAGAGCGGAGCTTGTGAGGTGAGAAGGGATAATGGGAGCGGGTTTGTTCAAGTGTTCAAGCCCCAAACCTTTCACTGGTTTGTTTCTTCTCTTGGCTGCCAAAATCTCCTTGAGGAGTGCCTTGCTAATCTGAACATTTGGATAAGTATTACCATTGAAATATATTTTGTCTCAAACTATGGTTGTAACCGTCACGTGTGGGTGCATTTGTCAAATGTTTCATTACCTGTTGCATTAGAACATAATTGTCGCCTTCAAAAGTAAGTTGCACGTCAAACTCACTTTTCAAATGACCGACATGGTTTTCAGTCTTTAAACCTTGCCCGCCACAAGCTTCTCGACATTCCTGATCCAAACTCAACATATGAAATAGGTATATATAGTTTATATCTTGAAAGTGAAGCACTGCACTTAACATGATTACAACCTGAAGGGTTCTCATGCCGTGCCAGGTTGAAGTAGCCTTAAGTGCACTAGAAACGATATGAACGGTTTTAATTGATTGGCGTGTTCTGTTCACGTATATGTTCTTCAGATATTCAGAAGCAAAACTCAAAGCGTATCTGCCAACAAGATAGCAAATGTTGAAGTTGCATTTAATATAATTGAGTTTATTACATAAAAAGGTAACCAGTTTTCATATTAAGGTAATATGTATGAGTGACCACAAGACAAGAATTTTGAAAGTTTTATATCGAAAATTTTGAAGGTTGGAAGAAACTAAGCGTGGCATAACGGGTGTCACATCCACTCAAAACAAGTTCCAACCATTATAAGAAAGGGTTGAAATGTACAGTTCGTTTTAGAAAGAACAAGTACAGAAATTTTGTTTTTATGGTGGCTAGTGACGACGCGATGGAAGTAGTGTCGCACAACATTGGTGGCGGCGGTGGACGGGGCGCCAGTAAAGCGTCGATGACCAATAGGTGGTGGCGAGAGTGATGACAGTGGTCGTGTCATAGTGACTGATAGGCAGTGATGATGTGGCGTGTGGTGATGATGGTGGCGGCGATGATGATGTGGCGCGTAGTGATGGTGGCAACAGTGATGACAGTGGTCGTGTAGGCGGCAACCCGTAGTCGGTGGTCACATACGGTGGTGGGTGGTGGTAGTGGCTCATCTGGACCCGTTCTTAATTAGCAAGTTTTATAAGAATGACTCATTCTGACTAATTGAAAATCCCTTGTGACCCAAATTAACCCAATAGGTTACTATAATTGACCATACAAACCCAAAATTTGGTGTTTGGGTTTGTTTTGCAAGGTGTAGAAGCAACTAGTTATAAGTTAGTTACATACGTTTTCGCTACAAGAGGCAAGAGACGCCTTTGATGACTAGGATAATCAAGCAAGAGAACCTCGGGTTCATGTGGTCGTATAGAAAAGGCTCTCCTTGACAAAGAGTACCGTACTGCAATTGCTAAACCAATCTGCGGGTAACAACAATCACGGTTAGAATTAACGTAAACCCAATATATGGTTCTATCAGGTGTTTGGGATTGCTTACTTAACTAATAATGAGTTTTTATAAGCAACCCCAAGCACCTTCAAAACAGTGGTTTCAATGAGCAATCCAAATACCTTTGTTATGTTCATTGATCCTGCTGCAATAGTCACACGCCCGGATAATAACGGAGCTAAAAACGCTGCAAATCTCTGAAAAC
Source organism: Helianthus tuberosus (assembly GCA_030545235.1). NCBI lineage: Eukaryota > Viridiplantae > Streptophyta > Magnoliopsida > Asterales > Asteraceae > Helianthus > Helianthus tuberosus. Next base: position 7,673,867 of record CM060452.1, read on the forward strand.
AAGTAAAAAAACAAGCAGCTTATTTTTCACATTTGAGTCAAACTGGACTGGTCAAAAAAGACATTAACCTGATCTGGATCTTTTATTGCACTCCAGTATTGTCCATCAGGGGAAACATCAGCAACTGAATTCAACAAATTCTCTCTAGGAATTCGTAAGTTGTCGAACCTGAAACACATGTGTTACTGTTACTCTTGGTATCTCAGAAATATTATACATATTCTACAAATTTCAGTCCATACCATATTCGACCGTTATCAACACCATTCAAGCCGATTTTATGACCACAATCGGCAATACGAACATTTGGACATATATTTCCATTTGCGTCCCTGATTTGGGCTATGAAAGCATGCACTCCTTGATTCACACCATTGATTTTGAGCTGCGAGAAAACGACTGCATGTGTAGCATGCTGAAACACAAAAACATATGTATCATTCACAAGAAAAACACAAACTGGTGCAGATATTGATACAGAGCAGATTGAGCAGCTTGATCATAAGTTCAAGGATGCATGAGAGCATGACAAACGGGTCAAAATGACCCGGCTATAACTTTTAACCCATTTAGAGTTATAGTGCCAGCCTTATAGAATGAGGTCTTACATTGGCTGCACCTCCAATCCAATACTTCTGAGCAGATTCACAAGGAGTGGTGATGATGAATTCCTGAGTGCTTGCATCATATCTTGTGATTGTTTCAATGCCTCTGACCTAAATAAGCAACTCAAGAAGTGAACATATTAAAATCGTAACGATGCAGGGCTGATAAAAGCGAATGGGTTACAAAAGGGCGTGCTATAACTATTTCTTAGATCATCTCCATATCAATAATGTTATTTAGACCAAACAAGAATAACTTTGTTTTACATACATTACTACCATGTCCTAACTCTGTCATTGCAAAGCAACCTTTGATTTCATAAGCTTCAGTTGGCTTCAACCACTTATCCTGATGGCGCTTCGTGCCCATGAACTGAATTGCACCACCCCTGAAACAGAAAACGTTAATGGGCCAGGCCAGGTAAGGATACAAATTCACAAGTAATTCATCAAAGAAAAAGGGATTTCAGACAGACCATAGAAAGAAATGGACACCGAGTTTGATCCCTAGAGAGTGATCATAAACACCAAAAGTGATACCACGAGTAAATCCAGAACGCTCGGCATCAGGCCCCTTTCGAGTCAGCCACCCATCAAACGCTCCTTGTTCTCTAAGGTAATTGATTCTCCTCATTGTCATTTCTCTTTGGTGCTCCATTGACTTGTTAAAATCCGGAGAAATAAACACTTTACCGCCCCTTTCTCTTGGGCAAAACAAGTCACTTTGTATCATCAGATTAAAGATATAGTCGATTTCATCCATACTCTCTCCATCTAGCAGCTTACGGAGTGCTTTCGTGTTGAAAGCAGACGGCGGTTCAGAGAGTTCTGGTGGGGAGTAGTTGACACATTGGGCGGCTTGGAGAAGATCGACGGCCAGATTGGGGTGGTTCTTGAGATGCCCGGTTAAGATTTTCGCCCGGAAGTTGACCCGATCCATAGATAATGTATGATCAAATACTGAAGATGTTTTGTTTGTTAAGGATGTGAAAACTTGGTACTTATAAAAAGGGCGGGAGTTGAGAAAAAACAAACAATAGAATATACAAATTACATTGTTACTATGCAAACTCTTGTGTATCTATTGAAAGTAATAGGAAATCTTTTAAGATGGTTTTAAACAATAGGAGAATTGAAGTCAGCATGAAAAGATTTATCAATCCATCCAAAATGAAAATAACAAGAAAAGATTTGTTCCTGTGGATGTTTCTTTAGGATTATATAATAAGTTTTATACGTGGATGATCCATTCACAAAAAAATTGTTGATTAATTTAATGTAATTACATTTACTTGTTGAACAAAGTGTATCTTAATATACATCAAACAAGTTAGGAGACTGCAGAGCATATGTTTGTTTGAGTTTATTATGATTTAAATATTCGGGAACCTCATTGGTCCTTATGGGTGAAGCCTGCGTTTTATCTTGTTGAAAAGTTTGAGAGAATCATCATATTGATTCAATCTAAAAAAAGTGATACCAGGACTCTCAAATTATCCAAGGGGGCGTTTGGTTCGCGGAATTATTTGGAATTGGAATTGGAATTTGTATAGGAATTAGAATTTGAAGGAATTGGATTTGGAATTTAAACATTCCAATTGGAATTGGTTGGAATTGGAATCTCAATTCCATTTTTATTGTGTTTTGTTGTCAAATGAATTGGAATTCATCACCCCGACCAGTTCGGGTCGAAACGGTACGGGTCGAAACCGTTCGCGTCGAAACGTTACGGGTCGGAACGGTTCGATTCGAAACGGTTCGGGTCGAAACGGTTCGGGTCGAAACGGTTCGGGTCGTAACGGTACGGGTCGAAACGGTTCGCGTCGATACGGTTCGTCGTTACGGTTCGATTCGAAACGGTACGGGTCGAAACGGTTCACGTCGAAACGCTACGTGTCGAAACGGTACGGGTCGAAACGGTTCGCGTCGAAACGGTTCGCGTCGATACGGTTCGGTTCGCGTCGATACAGTTCGATTCAAAACGGTACGGGTCGAAGCGGTTCACGTCGAAACGGTACGTGTCGAAACAGTACGGGTCGAAACGGTTCGCGTCGAAACGGTTCGGATCGAAACCAGTATGGGTCGAAACGGTACGGGTTGAAACGGTGCGGGTCGAAACGGTCGAAGATTCCAATGAATTTACTTTAATTCCTTCACATATAGGAAGGATTTTGAATTCCTTTAGTTAAAGGAATTTGAAGGAATTCATGCCTAATTCCAATTCCAATTCCATTGTTAACCAAACACATGAAGATTGGAATTAGGATTCCAATTCCATCAAATTCTGTGAACCAAACAACTTAAGAGATGGAATTCAAATTCCAATTCCCTTAAATTCCATTGAATTCATGTGAACCAAACGCCCCCCAAGCGTTTGTTCTATAAATTCCCCAACAAAACACAACTCTCCGTTCGTGTTGGCATGGAGATACCACCACACGAGTTAAAGAATTCATCTTAAACACGATAAATATGGTCAAGGTCGACTTAAACATTTTAGGATCTCTAGGCAAAAGTAAAATCCGAGTTCCTTTTCCACATGTCATCGTTATAACCTCATTTTTTTATTTGAGCTTGAGTTATGCACACCTTATGTTTTCATTTCATTTTTTTATTCATTATAGTAACTTCTCTAATATCGTTATTAGTTATATCAAGTTTCAAGTCCCTTTTTTGATTCATTTTAGGCTTCTAGTTTATTATTATTTTTTTCTTTTTGAACAACCCGATTCAATCCGTACTTTCGGTTTGATATAATAGGAATACATATTAAAGTATTACATAACCGAACCTACGGAATATGGATGTGAATTTATGTATAACTTATGTAAAAAAAGGCCCAAAATGAAGTATAATATTTTTTTTGGAATTCGTCAATTGGGGGCCGGAGGCCCTCGGCAAGAGCCTAGTTATCTATAACACTGGAGCCGACTCTGAATATGGTCGTTCTTCGACTTGTCTGATCACATGTACAACTAGTGTGTTTCCACTTAGCAACAAGACTCCACGACGTATTCAATCAACATATGGCCCTAAAGCATTATATATATATATATTTTTTTGAAAATTAACTTTTATTAAACCACAAAACCAAGGCAAGCTATCACCAAGGCGGGAAAAGCAAACCGAAAACCACAAAGTCACAAGAACTTACATCAAATCAAACATACACCATCTATCCCAATCCACAACCCCTTGTTTAAACCTATGTTTATACCATAAAAAATTCAAGGACTTGATATCCGCAACCATCTCCACGACATTAGGGTCTTTATTCGAGAATAATTTTTCATTCCTAGCTCTCCACATCCTCCAACAGGCGATTATGATAAGCTCATGTATAACCAACTTTCTGTTCCCGGACGCACCACTATAATCGTGCAAATTCACCGAATCTTTGACGTGAAAGATGAAGCTCCCCGGTATCCTGCACCAACTAGTAATCGCATTCCACACACCCGTAGAGATGCAACAACCTGTAAGAACATGCTCGACTGTTTCATCACTACTCTCGCACCAAACACAAGCTTGATTATACACCAGAATGTTTCTTCGAAGAAGAGACATCTTCGTGGGAAGGCGATCAATAAAAGCGCGCCACATGAATATGTTGCACTTGTTTGGAACCCATTTACTCCATGAAAAAACGAAGCTCTTACTCGAAGTCTGTTGTCCGCGCATCCAGTTCTTCACAGAAGCAACCGAAAAGCCATCGGCTCGACCATCCGACCAACACCACCCATCCTGGCTATCATCGATAATAACCTGCATCAAGAGAGCTTCCAAAGCCTGCTTCGAATCCAGCTCTGCATCAGAAGCGGGCGCACGCAGCCATTCCCAACAAAAAAAAAACCGAGTATCTACTTCGATACTCAACCGACCAGAAACAACAATCCGTTTATTTTTTTCGAGCGCAAACAAAGTTGGAAACGACTCCTTTAAAGGTTCCGCCCCCAACCATGTATCTAACCAAAATCTTATTAGTCTCCCATTGCCAACTTTCCCCTTAATCATTCTATTAATACCAACACCTTCAACCGATTATTTATTCCAAAAAGTCACTCAATTCTTTCAAACACCCGATATAGATGTATTAACCGAAGCTAACCCCAGCCACGGCTTGACCCATGAATCGAAACTATCACTTTACGCCACATGGCTTGTGTATCATTGAGAAACCTCCATAACCATTTAGCAATCAATGCATTGTTGTTTATTTCCAACTTTGCAATTCCCAACCCTCCATGTCGTATACTTTTTGTGACAATATCCCACGACACCCAACTTAATTTTTTCACTTCGTCCGACCCACCCCACAAAAACCGCCTCATTAATCCTTCCAAAGTTTGTATCACCTTCTTAGGCGCCTTAAAAAGGGAAAAATAATATGTTGGTAAACTGTCAAGAACGGGTTTTATTAACGTCAACCGGCCGGCTATAGACAAAGTATTTGCTCTCCATTTTGATAGCCTCTTCTTGAAAGTAGTCACCATCGGATCCCAATTCGATATCCTATTCATATTTGCCCCGACCTTGATACCCAAATACATGAACGGAATAGCTCCTGGTTTGCATCCTAATGATTCGGCCTCAACCATAACATCCTCATTATCAACCCCCACACCATACAAAACCGACTTATGAAGGTTTATTTTTAAACCGGAACATAAATAAAAAATTCTAAGAATCCTCTTCATGTTCAAAAAATTAAAAGTAGACTATTCCCCCATCAAAATCGCATCGTCTGCATACAATAGATGCGATAGAACCGGACCATCATTAGGTAACCTCAGACCATCAAACGCTCCTATATGACACGCCTTTTTCATCAAACCCGAAAACGCCTCCATCAAAATAATGAATAAAAAAGGCGATATCGGATCTCCCTGCCGTATACCTTTTTGACACCCAAACTCAAAAGTAGGCGACCCGTTCACCAAAACCGCAGATCTAGCCGACACTAAAATGCCACGGATCCATTCACACCACAAAGGAGGAAAATCCATTTGTTGCATGACCGATAATAAGAACTCCCAATTCACGTTATCGTAAGCCTTATCAAAGTCAATTTTGAATAAAAACATCTTTTTTTCTCGCTTTTTTGCCCAAGCAAGCACCTCGTTAATTATCAGTGGACCATCAAGAATATACCTCCCCGTTAAAAACGCCGACTGGTGCTCCGAGACAACTTTACCCATGACCACCTTTAACTGATTCGCCAACACTTTTGAAACCACTTTACTAATGCACCCTATAAGATTAATCGGACGGAAATCGATCCCCAAGAACAGACGGATAATTGTGATGTGTAGAATTCTCTCGTAAATGACACTAATATATAGAAAATTAGGCTATTTTGTTTTGTAAATTTAAGTAGCATACACTGTCTTGAAAATTTGGAACAAAAGTTAGGAAGGATGATTATTATAAATCTTTTGAAAAAATTATACCGTTGTTACTTGTGGTTTCTGTCAAATTTCAATATCGGATACTAATAGTTTTTTGTTGTAAAATCAGGTACTAATGTTCTAATTTGTTACAATGTTGAGTACTAAGGCCAAATCTTGTCACAATGTTGAGTACTAAGGCCAAACCTTGTTAACTTTTTTTGTTAAGTCTTATTAAAATGACTAAAATGCCCTTTAATATCTAGAGAGTCTATTTTTTTAATTAATTATATTTGAATAAAATAATGTAAAGTTTTATTTATATTTATATATTTATATTTTTCTGTTTTATTTATATTTTTTTATAAAACTAAATGGATTTGAAGTTTATTAGTTATAAACTTTGAGTTTATATATAATAATATGCTAGTAAAATAAACTTTTTAACTTAATCTAAATAATATTATATATAGACTCAAAGTTTATAAATAATAAACATCAAATCCATATAATTTTATAAAAAATATAAATAAAACAGAAAAATATAAATAAAACTTTAAATTATTTTAGTCAAATAAAATTAATTAAAAATAGACTTTCTATTTATTAAAGGGCATTTATTTCATTTTATTAAGACTTAACAAAAAAAAGTTAACAAGTTTTGGTCTTATTACTTAACATTGTGACAAATTAGAAAGTTAATGTCTGATTTTGCAATAAAAAATAATTAGTACCCTACATTGATATTTGATAGAAACTAGGATGGTCCCGCCGCGTTGCGGCGGACAAAGTATGCTTTATTATGCTAACATCATTGGATTGTTAAAGTCACCGAAAAATGAGCGTTTATGAATGCTTAACTGAGCTGCATAATACATTACGTCCCTAATCAAAATATAAAGCGGTTAGTTTCTACATATTTATTGCAAGTGGTTGATGCGAAGGATTCTAGAATCGGTAAGGTTAGAATTCGTCTTTCGACACTTGAAACTGACCGTGTTTACACACATTCATACCCACTTCTAGTTTTGCATCCATCCGGGGTGAAAAAAATGGGCGAGATTCATTTGGCGGTTAGGTTTACATGCTCGTCGTTGCTAAACATGATGCACATGTACTCGCAACCACTTTTGCCCAAAATGCACTACATTTACCCGTTAACGATCTCCCAACTTGAGAGCTTGTGGCACCAAGCCACTCAGATTGTGTCCATGAGGTTGAGCCGCGCTGAGCCACCTTTAAGGAAAGAGATCGTTGAGTATATGCTGGATGTCGGTTCGCACAAGTGGAGTATGCGAAGAAGTAAAGCTAATCTCTCTAGAATCATGGGAGTTTTCGGTGGTTTTATCGCAATTGGAAAATGGTTCGGTCAGATATGTTATTGGAAGAATCCGATCACTACGGTTCTGATTCACATTCTGTTCTTGATACTCGTTTTGTATCCCGAGCTGATTCTCCCAACTATTTTTCTTTACATGTTCTTGATTGGCGTTTGGTACTACCGATGGAGACCAAAGAACCCACCCCATATGGACACTCGCCTCTCATGCGCAGATAACGCACACCCAGATGAACTTGACGAAGAATTCGACACCTTTCCCACTTCTCAGCATCCTGACATCATCAGAATGAGATACGACCGTTTAAGGAGTTTTTCCGGAAGGATTCAAACAGTCGTCGGTGATTTAGCAACACAAGGAGAAAGACTTCAGTCTTTACTTAGCTGGAGAGACCCTAGAGCTACAGCATTGTTTGTTATCTTCTGTTTAATCGCTGCTATTGTTCTGTATGTCACGCCTTTTCAAGTTGTCGCCCTTATCACCGGCTTCTATGTCTTACGACACCCAAGGTTCCGCCACAAGCTGCCATCCGTCCCACTCAACTATTTCAGAAGATTGCCCGCGAAAACTGACAAAATAATGGTTTTACTGGTTAAACCAACCGAGACAAAAGAAAAGTTAACGGGCCAATCCCAAAAAATACCTGTTTGATTACACATGTGTGATGGGATCCTTAGTTAATTAAGTGGAATAACAAATTAATTGCAGAAACTTAAAACTTATTTTTGCAAATAAACAACTCATATTGGGATACTATATATTTTAAAAATCTTTAAACATAAGAGTAACTTATAACAGTAGTAACTTATAACAGTGATGGGGTTTGATCATCATTCTATACACTTTTTGCTTTCACATGAATTCTATCATATCATTAGAACCAAATATTGTGGTAGCAGGCATAGCACTTCATTATTAAAAACAAAGATAACATTTTGAAAATTTCACCTTCAATTTCTCTACTACATTACTAACTTTGTTTAGATAGTCACAATCCCTCAATTTCATTTAACTACAACAGTCGACAGGTACACAAATATGGCTTCCATTGTAGATTAAAGGATGCAAAAAAAAAAAGAGTCCGTACTACAACCAACATGGAGAACTAAAATGATAGTCTATATATGTTCTTCACAGTGTATTAAGTAATGTTTGCTTGCAGTCGTTCATCAATTCAACATTCCCCAACTATTCAATAAACTCATTTTATAAATTCCTTTACTCCTTTACACAACAGAATATTTTCATATCACAAACTCATTTTATAAATTCCTTTAGTCCTTTAGTTCAACAATCAATTTCATCATCAAAAAATTATAAGCAACAATCGTTCTGATAGTATGTTGTAAAACAACGTATTCACGACACAAAGCACACGCAACATACAATTGACAATTTCAGAAATCGAATATCAGTTATATTAAAGGAAACCCCTAAAATTAAAAAATGGAAGTAACATTAAAGAATATCACCTATAAGTAAGAAGACGTACAACCAGGAAGACGACAGAACCCTAGTCGCCAGGTATGACCAGCTGCTCTTTGCCACTACCGTCGTTCGTTATTCGATAAGCCCTATAAAACCATTAATCTATGGAGTGGACACCATCGCACCATTACTGCACCACAAACCAAACATTCGTCACCTAAGCTCTAGATTGGAATGACTTTGGTTTAAGCTAAAAACTTTCAAGAAAACAAACACATACTCGGTTGAGCAGCCCATCCTTGTTCACCACCCTTAATCTTCTCCGGCAAAGCATAATTCACCGTAAGCACACGGCCGTAAAGCTCAGCACCGTCCATATTATCCATGCCCGCCGCCGCATCTTCTCTCTCTAGAAACGTGACAAATCCAAACGACCGGTGCTTCTGTGTCGCCTGATCTAACGGCTTCTTCACGTCCTTAATATCTCCGAAGGGTATGAGGGCTGAATGCAGTATCGTTTCGTTTACTTCTTCTGCTAATCCACCTGGTTAATTGACAAGGGATTTGATTAGAATGTGAAGTTATGGATACAGATTGTGGTGACATTTGTGTGATACTGCGAGTGAATCTGTGTGAAATTGATATTTGGGGGTTAGGGTTTCTTACCGACGTAGAGTGTGTCTTTGATGTATTAGATCCGGTCAAAATCGATTGATGTGTGCGACGTCTTCAGCGGTGTAAGCCGCCTCCCTCCGTCGGTGGTCCACCGTGCCAACGACCTCTCACCCTTCCTCTCTCTAGATTCTCTCTGTACAACCTGTGTGACCAAAAGTCGTATGAAGAAGCCAAAAGCAACTGATATATGCTGAGGGTGGAAATAAAAGAATACAAACTTCAGTGGCAAAACCCAAAACTTGAAAAAACCCCTGGCGCAAATGCACGATAGTATTTGATATATATAATAATTACAATGACCAAGAGTGTAATTTATTCATATCTTTTTTTTTTTTTTCATTTTTCCACTTTCTTCGAGTAAAAAAAAAAAAAAAACTCTTTACCTTTCCTTTAGTTATGTCTTTAAAAAAGGAGTAGGCGATAACAGACAATGTCATAAAAGCAAATGCTTAAATTGTATGTGTACTTTCTTAAAATGCTATATCTTTACATTAACATGATTTTGATATTAGACCAGTGGGTATGGAGAGCCTCATTACCAAGGGGATGGGCTGCCATGTCGGCGCCACGTAGGAGGGGCTTGGAGGGGATGGATATAACAACCCTACTGAAATTTTTTTTTTCTGACACCCTAATATATTTTAAAATATTCCCATATGTCTTAAAAGACACCCCGTACGCGAAAACGGACCCCGAATACCTTTATTTTTATAAAAATAAAATAAAAACAAGAAAATTAAGGCCGTCGCGGGGCGCATAGCCTTTGGCTACTACCTACGCGGGCCGCGAGCGATCAACAACGAGGCCTCACCCGGTGATGACACGTGGCAACACGTGTTGGACCTATTCGTGACCCGGATCAGTTACGGCCTAGACCCCCTACTACGCGGGCCGCGTAACCCGAGGACTAAACTTACGCGGGCCGCGAGAAACCTGATTTCAGGCCCTATAAAGTGGGAGCTCGGGATTCCAGTTTTCGTCGCTCAAATCTTTTCTTTCTCTCCAATTATTACATAGTATAAGCTATACTCGGGTATAATATCCCCCCAATTAACGAAGTTCTGCCCCATTGTAAGTATTATAACCCCGGTTACATATTAAATACGCTGCCCGATTGATCCAGGGTTCCGTAACGACTGCCGTGGTTCTGCCCGACGTAGTCGTTGAAATGTCGTCTCGGGGAGGGTATCATTAATATAAATAAAAGGGTTATTATACTAGCATATATACATTTGTGTAAATTATAGATAAATCACCAGGAAACCCTAAAAGAAGTCTAAGACAGCAATGTGAGTTTATCCTCTTTTTGTAAACCTTTTTGTGAACTGTTTTACAAAACCTTAAATGCTTTACAATATGATTAAGCAGTGATTGAGTCTTTGTAATTCTTCAATTACTGCCGGTATGTTAGGGTTTCGTATACAAAATGTGGAACACGTTACCATTGGACAACGAGTTAGCCAATGGGTAATATGACCCACCAGTCAGGATAGACAATACTGAATGAGTAATTGTGTAGAAATAAACAATTTGATAGCTCTCAATACTGTGTTAATTGATAAAACTCTTCTTGATTAAACTGGGATTCACTCACCAGTATTTCCCACTGACAAATGTTTTTAAAACGCGTTTCAGGTAACAAAATGTGAAAGCTAAATTAGAAGAAAGCCAGCTTGAGACACTGACGGCTTGGAAAAATGTGGCTATAAAAGTTACCTAAAAGAAGATGTTTTAAATTCAATAAAATAGGGTTTATCCCTATGTTGTAATAAGAAACTTGGGTTTTACCCATGTGGTTATTAATATAAAATATGGTGGTTTTACTCTTATAAACATTTCCTAACTACGGTCCTGATGAAATTTCCGCTGCCAAATTAATAAACAAAATGATACCACCGACACTGATGTTCGCGGCCGCCCGTTCCCGGGACAGATAAGGGGGTGGGGGTTGCGACAGGAGGTGTTATCAGAGCTAAGCCACTGATTCAGCCATAGAAGTGTTCTGCTGACATCAATATATTATCCAAATTGTTAGGAAATAAATTATGAAAATATGTGCATATCTGTATTTTATTGTTATGTGTTATTTGACTATTTGTTAGTTTACAGTATGAGTGATCAAGGACACTCGGACGTGTATCGTCAGTTGTCTGATTCACCTAGGAGTGAAGGAACTTCTTCCCAGCCTACCCTCTCTGGGTATTCTGCTGATCAGGAAGAAGGGATGTTTGTCTCTAAGGCTCAGTCTGAAGAGCCATTCCCTTAGAAAAAGAGAGGATGGTTCAGTAAGGGAGCATTCGAGCGTAGGAAAAGAATGCGAAAGTTGCAACAGCAAAGAGTCCTAGCAGCCGCTAAGCGAGAGTCAGATGCCCATACACAGGATATGCTTAATAGGAGCTTAGTCAATTTTCATATCCTAGCAACAACTGCTGCCGACCCAAATCTGGAACAACTAGTAGCCCCACAACCCTTACCTTTGTTCCCCACTCAGCCGATGGAGATAGAAATGCATGATTTCAACCCTGATGAGATACCTAGGATACCAGCCCCTAATCCCTTAGATCCAAATTATGATCCATGGTTCGATGATCATAGGGATTATGTGCCACGCTATCACCTAAACGAAGAAACCATGCCGAACTTAGCACCATATCCAGGTCTGGACCCTCTAGATCCCTACTATGACAACGATGAATACATTAGGGAGATCTTAGAGAATCCGTACCCTCAGGAGAATCCCATGCCCCAGTACCAGCACCTGCACCCCCAATGAGTGCAGAAAATGTGCATGAGCTCCGAACTTTCGGAGAAGAAATCTTAGAAAGTAGTGAGAGGATGAGGCAGGTAGGAGAACGACTCGTCTGGAAATATGACGAGCGCAATATGGATTACTGGATGAATCCAGACCAGTGAATGGGATGGTGGAGTTGGTAATAATAATAATAATAATAATATAATAATATATATATAATATGTTTGAAAAAAAATATGTATATATATATATAATAATATATGTTGTAGTATAGACCACTTTATGGTAAACGATGCATAGTAGTGTTGTAATTTTAATTCCAGTCTTAGTGTGTATTTGACGCATACTATAATAGAAAAGAGTAAAGTCGCAATGTTCGACATTTTTGATCAAAATGAGTGTCATGTGATTGATCATATTAAGATATTATCTTATGATTTTAATACGTGATAAATGTTTAAAATTCAGATGGCCGACGAAGTGAATTAGGAAAATCTGAATAACGATACCAGAGTAACAATAACCCAGGTAACGAAAATCCGAACAACAACAATGAAAACCAAGTGGATAACAGTGCCATCCAACACGTAGTGGCACAAGGAATAAAAGATGCAATGCCATATATTATTCAAACGGTTAGGGAAGCTGATAATAAATGTAAGCATAGCAGTAAAAGACCAACTGAACCTGAACACAGCGTGAACAATGGACCTGTACTTCAAGTGCCCATTCCCAAAAGAAGAAGAACCGTGTCTTACGGTTATTCTTACAAAGAATTCTGGTCTTGTAATCCAATGGAATTCTCGGGCAATGAAGGGGCCGTTGCAGTTCTACGTTGGATAGAAAAGACTGAGGCAGTCTTAAGAATAAGTAAATGTGCGGAAGAGGATAAGATAATGTTTGCTTCCAATCTGTTTAAGAATTCAGCACTAGAATGGTGGAACACTATCCTCCAGACTAGAGGAAGTGATAGAACTTACAATATGGAATGGGAGGAGTTTAAAAACATGGTAGAAAGGAAATTCTGCCCTCCTAATGAAAAAGAACAGATAACAAACAAGTTCTTAAACCTTAGAATGACTGGTGTGGATAGTAAGGGGTACAGTAAGTTATTCTTTGAATATGCTAGAATAGTGCCAACCCTTGCTTCACCTGAACCAGTATTAATCTCCCGTTACATCTGGGGATTAATTGGAGAGATAAGGCATGTAGTCAAGGCAGCTAGACCCCAAACTGTAGAAGAAGCTGTAGAACTAGCCAATACCTTGATAGATGAATTAGTCCGTACACGAGAAGATGATCAAATGAGGAACCTAACCCAGAAGCTTACACAAGAATTCCGTTCTGGAAATTCTAACCGTGGGAGAAATGTAGGTTCTACCTCTGCACCCTACTGTAAGTATTGTAAAAGGAAGCATTCCAGAAGATGCTCCATATACTTTAACTTCTGCAAAATATCGGGACACAAGGAGGAAGATTGCAGGAAAAAGATTAGCAACAGGATATGCTACAACTACGGAGAACAAGGCCACATCAAGCCTAATTGTCCGAAGCTAGCTCCAGCTACAAACACCAAGAATACTAAAAATGCTAGAGCATTTGTACTAACTGCAGAAGAAGCAAAGATGATCCTGGATGTGATCACTGGTACGTTTTTAGTTAATGATGTTTTTGCTAAAGTATTATTTGACTCTGGTGCAAACCAAAGTTTTATTAATACTTCATTTTGCAAATTACTCAATCAACCATTAACTAAACTTCCACAAGAATGTCTAGTAGAGACAGCAAATGGGGAAACCATTAAGATTTCTGAGATCTTGCAGGGAGCAAGAATAGAAATTTTAAATCAGAAATTTATTGCAAACCTTTACCCAATGAGTATGGCAGGATTTGATATTGTATTAGGAATGAATTGGTTAATAGCCAATAAAGCCAATATTTTATGTGATCAAAAGTCAATTCAAGTAAATTCACCAAGGGGTGAAAAGATCATAATTAAAGGAAATAAAACCCTTAAATCCACAAAGTTCATCTCTGTGATGAAAACAGCAAGTTACATAAGAAAAGGGTCATTAGTGTATTTGATTTCCATAATCACTAACACTAAAGAAAAAGAATTAAAGGATATTCCAGTAGTATCCCATTTTTCAGATATATTCCCAGAAGAGCTACCAGGACAACCACTAGATAAGGAAGTTGAATTCAGAATCCATTTAATACTAGGGACAGCACCAATTGCCAAAGCACCTTACCGTTTGGCACCCGCATAAATGCAAGAACTAAAGAAACAATTAGATGAATTGTTAGAAAAAGGATTCATACAGCCAAGTTCATCACCCTAGGGAGCGCCAATATTATTCGTTAAAAAGAAGGACGGATCAATGCGTATGTGCATTGACTACCGTGAATTGAACAAGGTCACAATTAAAAATCGGTATCCATTACCAAGAATTTATGATCTGTTTGATCAGTTGCAATGAGCACGATTTTTATCTAAAATCGATTTAAGGTCAGGATATCATCAATTAATGGTACAGGAAGAGGACATTCCTAAGACCGCTTTCAGAACAAGGTATGGCCATTATGAATTTACTGTCATGCCATTTGGTTTAACCAATGCCCCATCTGTATTCATGGACATGATGAACGAATATGTAAACCATATTTGGATAAATTCATAATTGTCTTTATAGATGATATTCTCATTTACTCTAAGAGTAAAGAGGAACATGCAAAGAAATTGCACGCACTTCTAAGTTTATTGAGAAAAGAGAAGCTTTATGCTAAGTTTTCGAAGTGTGAGTTTGTTAGGATCTGAGTTTGGTTTCGATTGTGTTTTACGTTTGAATTAAAATGGACAATGAATGAGTAGTGCAGCGGAAAATAATGGAAACAAACTTTTCACAATCAAACAGGAGAATTGCTTTAAACACACATTTTCAAAAATGAATCGAATGCTCAAATTTATTCCAAACACCGATTACAATTGCATGTATGTAACAAACTCCCCCTCAGCCTGAGCTCACCGTGATTTGTTCGTGCAGGAAGAAGATGGTGAAGAGCTAATAGAACAGTACAGGGTACTGTTCTATTTATAGGCACGGACAAACCACTGTGGCATCTTTGCTAACGTCACCATGAAAGTGACATCTAACCTCCTAACAAACTCTAACCTCTGATCTATACAAGTACTGCTATGCTAACAACTGTTATTACAATACATTACATAAAGACAGATTAAACTACTGCTGAATCCTTCCACTGATGTGAACCCAACAGCACTTGATATAACCCAGCAGTGCTTGACTCAAGGCAGTAGATTGAACAGCAGGGCTTTAGTCTTCATCAGTCCTTGACTTGATCAGCAGTTGTAGGTCAGCAGTTGTACCGATCAGTAGATAGGAGGTCAGCAGATGTTGAAACCACTTTCAAGTGGAGAGACTTGTTTACATAACATCTGCTTATTCTGGATCCACTGCTCTGATCCAGTTTTGGCTTTAATTATTTGTTCCTCTGATAGGGTTCAATCCCAACAATCTCCCCCTGGAACAGATAATGCCAAAACCCTTCATTATTGGTAGATCTTTATTGCCTCATCAACAGTTCCCTTATTTGCCCTTTGAGTTGTAACTCAAAGGCTAAGGCATCTGTGTCATCATCATCCCTACACAGTGGAAGATCAAGGAGATCCTGCAAATCTTCAAGACTTAGGCCAAGTGCTTGTTCCCTTGTTATTTTCTTCACTTCTCCACTAGACTTGATCACTGTCAGTACATGGGTCTGTTTGTTAGTTTTCCACTTTAGTACTTTTGAGTCTGGTGGTTTTCTTGGGAGATTTTTATTAGATGAGGAGTTTGGTGATTCAGACCTAGTGATGAGTGTTTGAGCAGTGCTTGCAGATTGATTTAGGCCAAGAGTTTCAGCTATCATCTTCTTAATACCCTCTTTTACAAGTTCATCTCCTGCCATTAATTCTGCCACTGTTTCCGTATCCAACTGTTGTTGTTGTCTTCTTTTTAGATGGCCGCACCAGTTGGAGCAGTGGATCTCCTGATTTGCAGCTTTGGTGGTCTTGTTGAAACCTCTGCTTCAGGGTAGTCAGGTTTTTATGGAACTTTAGGATCTTTCTTCCTTAGTTCCTCCAACCTTTTGTAGGTGGCCCTGACTTTATCTTCTCTCCATCTCATCACTTGATTTTCAGACCCATAATCAGCAGCAATTAATTCCTCTTTCATTCTCCTCAGCTCTACCTTTTTGTCAGGTACATTCTTCTTGTACTTTACCCAATCAGGAGGAGTATGTTTGACTTTGTTTTTGATCATGTCTTGAATCCTGGCTGCTTCACTTTCCAGCTCAGGAATGGTCCAGTCTTTATACATGTATTTTTCTCCCTTGTATTTCTTGTGAGCCATGATGTTTTCAACATAATCTTTTCTCAGGGATTCATCTGCTCTTTCTGATATCTGCTGGTACACATTTTTTACAAATTGTTCCAAAGATCTGACTTGTGTGAGCAGAAATTGATAATGTCTCTAAATTTCTTTCTCAGTCTTTCCTTGAGCATCTCTTTTGGAGATATCCTCTGCTTGTTTAGCTTTGACTTTCAAATATTCTTCAATGTTATTGGGCCTGGGATATCCTTCAACAGATGGTAATCTCCTTTTTGCAGGGTTATCCTCATAATAGAAGGATTTGATTTCATCTCTGACTGCTATGAGCTCAAGAGGAAATTGAACACCTGCAGGAGCTATTGGCTTTAGAATCTGAGCTGATGAGAGAGGAACAGGGTTTGGTATGGTAATAAGTGAAAGAGATTGTGAGGATGTTGGTGGTGGTGATGGAGAATCATCATCAGGTATAAAAATCCTTCTCCTTTTTATTGTAGGAGAGGCTGATGATGTTTTGGGTGGATCAGTGGTGGTAATTTGAGTGGTAGTAGGTGGCTGACTAACAGTTGTTGAAACAACTGGTGTTTCAACCACTGTTGTCATTACAACAGATGTTGTAACATCTGATGTCTTCTGCCTTTTAGCAAGAGATGATGGTGGTGAGGTTGTTTTTGGTGGTGAAGTGATTGTTGGTGGTGGTGGTAAGGCAGTGGTTGTGGTGTGTGTTGAAGTGATAGCAGATGTTGAAACTACTGAAGTATCAGCAGTTGTTGATACAGCAGGAGTTATAACAACTGTTTGAGTGGAAGATTGATGTTGGGGGCTTTTGGACGGTGGTTTGGAGTATGC
This sequence comes from Helianthus tuberosus, assembly GCA_030545235.1. Lineage (NCBI taxonomy): Eukaryota > Viridiplantae > Streptophyta > Magnoliopsida > Asterales > Asteraceae > Helianthus > Helianthus tuberosus. The sequence continues at coordinate 7,691,291 of CM060452.1, forward strand.
TTTGTGAGTCTGGATGGTATGGATTTGGGTTCCCTCACTTTTCGAGTGGGATTTCTTTTTGGCTCAGGATTTTTAACATCCTTTGGCTCAGAACAACTCTGCACATTCAGCTCCATATAAGCTCTTTTCTCCTCATTCCACCTGGACATATCCTTTGCCTCTCTGTCCCTTTTTACACTTGCTTTTGCTTCAGCAAATGTATTTGTGGTAACATCAATCTTTTTACTACCATCTGGCAAATGGATCTTTTTAGTTATATTCTCCTTTTCTGATTCAATATAGAGACCATCATCAATTCCCTTCTTCTTCCACTGTTTGATTTTCTCCCCATTTTTGGCATTATCTGGAGGAAGTTTATCAATGAAGAGAATAGTGGGAGGAGCAGTGCCAGTGGTGTTTAGGATGTGGGCCTGTATAGCCTTGATGTCTGCTTAGGTGTTTCTAAATCTGGACTCCGTTATGTTTCTCAGCTCTTGAACATGTATTGCATGCTGCTGATCAGCCATTTGTTGTTGTTGTTGGAGCAGGGGTTGAAATAGATTCCATAACTCATTTGCAGCAGGTGCTTGTGGTGGAGCAGATGCTTGAGCTGGAACAGCAGCAGCATCATCCTTACCAAGTTTCTTTTCAAAATAGTAACTTAGAAATCTTGGAAAAAGTAAGAATGGCTTTTTATCAACATTTTTAACCAAATCATTAAAGATTTCCTGGGAGTAATTAAAATTTTCATCTTGAAGAATAGCATATCCCAGGTTTTGAATCTTTAATGGTATCTCATTAAAAGAAGTGGTTTTGTTTAAAACACACATAAGCAGAGTATGGAACAAAAATCTTGTTGCAGGTGGAAAATTACCTTTTTGTAAGGTATCCTTTTTAATTTATTCTGCATACCCCCTTTCAAGGAAATCAGTTTTTAACTCATTTTTTGGAAAAGAAGTTTTACCTTGCTGGTCATTGAGTTCAAAGACTTCCGAGATGGATTGTGGTGTGATTTTGACAGGTTTACCCGTTAGAGAGGAGTTAATGGCTATGACATCCTCGCCTTGTTTGTCAATGGTAATATTCTTCCAAAACTCTCTTTGGGTGTCTAAGTAAATTGGAGCATCTGCTGTTATCAAAGTTTTGTACTTTGATGCAGACATGATATCAATGATGGAATCGAAAGCATCGGTGGTGCCTGGTTTTGTAAGCAGACCCAGATAATTATGTGGTGATTTGTATGGGATTTCAATGGGTGTAGCCTTTTGAGCGGCCTTTTTACGAGAAGATTTTGAAGTGGGTGTTGCAGATGACTTCGATTTTGTCATTTTGGAGAAGACGATCGAAGAAGTTTGTGAAGAAATTTGAGGAAATGAGTTGAGAACTGCTTTGAGAAAGGAAATTTTAAGAATTCAATTGGACAGTAAAACCCTGTTTGGGGTTTTGAAGGGGGTTTTATAGAGAAAAAGTGAATGCTGACGTGGCAGCGGTTACAAAAGATCTGACCGCTATGTACTGTCCACGTGCCAACCCCTGATGAGATGAAGGACAATTTGTCTTTTACGAAGACCACTGATGGAACAAGACCAGTGGTTGTAAGGTAGAAATGAAAGCAGTGGGTGATTTTTACTATCAGTGGATAGCACATCAGTGGATAAAACACTGATTTTGAACAACAGCGCTTATCAAGAAATGAGAGAACAGGGGTTGACTTTCAGTAGTGGACAGTGTTTTCAGTAGAACAGACCTTTGAACAAAGCAGTGGGTATGGCAGACTTTTAAGGATTTTAATGAAAAGTTCATTTTTAGCTATTTTTAAGGATGGATTTTTGATTTTCTGAAAACATTTTAATACTTTTATTCATAGAAAAACAGGATTTTGCCTGTTATTCCATGTTTAGCATGCCAATTCTAGAGATCAAGCTTTCAAAGGTGGATGTGTCTAATGCTTTGGTAAGCACATCTGCCAGCTGATCCTTAGTTGGAACATGGTGAAGAGAAATCAAACATTTTTCATAGCAATCCCTCACAAAGTGATGTCTGATGTCGATATGCTTGGTGGTTGAGTGGGAAACTGGATTTTTGATGATATTTTCTGCTGTCTGGCTATCCAACATGAGTGGTGTCTTTAAGGCAGTGATACCAAAATCCAGCAACTGATTTTGAAGCCAAAGCAGTTGGGCTGTACAGCTTGCAGCAGCTATATACTCTGCCTCAGCACTGGATGTGGAAACAGCTGCTTGCTTTTTGCTTTGCCAAGACACTAAACAACTGCCTAGGAATTGGCACCCTCCTGAAGTGGACTTCCTTGTCTTGTCACATCCAGCAAAGTCATTATCTGAGAAACCTGAAAGCTCAATTTTACCATCAGCTGGATACCAGATACCAAGTGTGGGAGCACCTTTTAGGTATCTGAATATCATTTTTACAGCAATAAGGTTTGACTTTCTAGGGGCTGATTGGGATCTTGTACAAACACATGTTGCAAACATGATGTCTGGCCTAGATGCAGTTAGGTACAATAAAGACCCAATCATACTTCTATATAAAGTTTGATCAACCAAATCATCCTTCTCATCAGACATGACTAATTTATTGGTTGCAATGGGTGTACTACATGGCTTACAATCATCCATCTCAAATTTCTTTAAAAGTTCTTTGGCATATTTGCCTTGATGGATAAAAGTGCCATTTTGCAGCTGCCTTACTTGGAGACCAAGAAAGCACTGGAGTTCACCCATTGCACTCATTTCAAACTCAGCTGTCATGACTTGCCTAAACTCTTCACACATTTTATTACATGTGCTTCCAAAAATGATGTCATCCACATAAATCTGGACAATCATTAAATCCTTTCCTATCCATTTTAGAAACAATGTTTTGTCTATCTTACCTCTTGTGAAACCAATGGAAATTAGAAAGGTGGAAAGAGTTTCATACCAGGCCATTGGTGCTTGTTTCAGACCATACAAAGCTTTATTCAGCTTGTAGACATGATTTGGATAAAATGGATCCTCAAAGCCTGGAGGTTGACAAACATAAACCTCCTCTTGAATCTTACCATAGAGGAATGCACATTTGATATCCATTTGGTACACCCTGATGTTGTGGTTGACAGCAAAGGCCAGAAATAATCTGATAGCTTCAAGTCTTGCTACAGGGGCAAATGTTTCATCATAGTCAATGCCCTCTTCTTGTCTGAAACCTTGAACCACAAGCCTGGCTTTATTCTTGACAACAATACCCCTTTCATCAGTTTTATTTTTGAAGGCCCATTTTGTGCCAATAGGACTTACACCCTCTGGCAATGGCACAAGCTCCCAAACTTGTTGTCTTCTAAACTGTTGGAGCTCCTCTTGCATGGCCTCTACCCAGCTGTTGTCTTTCAGTGCCTCTTGGTACTTGACTGGCTGATGGAGAGATAGAAAGCCAGCAAAAAGACAAATGTTTTGGGATTGACTTCTTGTGAGCACCCCTTCATTGATGTTGCCAATAATTTGGTCAGGTGGATGAGATTTCAAGAAGATAAGATCTCCTTGGTATGGAACAATGGCATTGAGTGGGGAGGGCTGCAGATGTGAATCATCTGAGCTAACCACTGCTGGTGACTTTGATGATCCAGCAGTGGCTTCAAAAGGTGGTGGAATGGGAGGCAATGGTGTGGACACATGCTGACTTTGATCCACTGTTTGAGGACTTTTGTCAACAAAGTTTGATGATGTGGAAGCAGGGGTTAATGGGCTACTTTGATCAACAACTGTTGAAGTAGCAGTGGTTGAGCTTTGACAGCTGTTTTGAACATCTGCTGCTCTTCCCATTGTGGCAGACTTTTGTTGAGGAATGATGATCTCATACCCATAGTCTGGTGTTGAATCCTCTGATGGTCCTGCACTGTTAGTCTTGACAGCAGTATTTTCAAAAGTGAATTTATCAAGATCAAACAAATCTGCAGGGTTTGCTGGGATTTTCATTGATGAAAGTTCATTGAACTTTACATTCAAAGTCTCTTCCACTGTTTTGGTCCTTGTGTTAAACACTTTGTAGGCCTTAGCAGTGGTTGAGTATCCCAGATGATAACCACAATCAATTTTTGCTGCAAACTTTGAGATAGAATCTTTTAAGTTTAAAATGAAGCATGGGCAGCCAAAAACTTTGAAATATGAAATCAATGGCTTTATTTTATACAGCAGTTCATAGGCAGTCTTTTGATGCCTGGGGTTGATTAAAACTCTGTTTTGGACATAGCAAGCAGTGTTTACTGCCTCTTCCCAAAAAGTTAATGGCAAACCTGAATCAGCAAGCATGGTTCTGGCAGCCTCAATCAAAGTTCTGTTCTTTCTTTCAACAACCCCATTTTTTTCTGGTGTTCTTGGAATGCTGTATTGCCTCACAATTCCTTTTGACACATAGAAATCATCCAACTCCTTGTTCCTGAACTCTGTGCCATTGTCACTTCTGAAGATTTTTACTGGAAGGTCAAACTGCTTTTCAACCTGTTTCACAAAGTCTTGCAGAATGCCTGCAGTCTCATCTTTTGAGTGTAAAAAGTAAGTCCATGTAAACCTAGAAAAGTCATCAACAATAACCAAACAATACCTCTTTTTCTTAAGACTCATGACTTTAACTGGGCCAAACAAATCCATATGAAGCATTTGCAAACATTTGGTTGTTTTGGACTCATCAATGGATTTGTAGGAGCTTTTATGTTGTTTTCCTTTTAGGCAGGAAACACAATGCTCAGGGCAGGTGAACAGTTTTTGAGGTAAACCTCTTACTAACCCTGTTTTGAAATGGCAGTGATTGTCTTGAGATTTGTGTGCCCCAATCTCCTGTGCCATAATTCTGTCTCTTTGTTTGATGCAGCTGAGAACAGACAGGCATCAGTTCTGGGGCTCTCTTTTGACATATCTACCACATAAACATTGCCACTTCTTTGAGCAACAAGTTTGGTTTTTCCAGTTTTTATTATTGCTTCAATCTTTTCAACCATTTCTGGTCCAACAATCCTACAACACTCCTTTATGAAGAATGATCCATACCCCTTATCACTCATTTGTGATACACTAAGGAGGTTGAATTTTAGATTGTCTATCAGATTGACATTTTCAAATTTTACATTACCAGACTGTACTGTACCAGACCCCAGAACTTTCCCTTTACTATTATTACCAAAGGATATATCATCCCCTCCATGGATTTTGAAATCATTGAGAAGGGCTTTACATCCTGTCATGTGCCTGGAGCCTCCACTATCTACATACCAAAGGCTATCTAATGAAACACCCAAAATTTACTTATTTGACCAACTACATAAAATTCTTACAATTTTACAAAAAATTTGACATGACCCGTTCGTATTAAGAACTTTTCTCCCTGCTATTTAACAATACCATTTAATTAATACTACGACACTTTCCAACAAAACAAAAGTTAAAACCATAAAAGGTTCATCATGAACATTTTGTACAACTACACAAAAGTTTAGGATCCAAACTTCTTACTAACAAACTAGACACTTACTAATTAACTTTTACTACACAAAAATGGTAAATTGACCCATCAAAATAAACAACTTGGACCAGAAGCGCATAAGGTCGACATTGCTTGTGTGTTCGGTCCGAGCGCGCCGCAATTAATCATGAGATTTACCTATCATTCATAACAACAAAACACTTGTTAGTTCATAGTACATAACAATTGAAATTCTTTACTTCCGTATCATTATTCGACCCGTTAACATAACATGTTACTTTACTAACACTATCACTCTCTTTCGGGAACATTCATCATACTACTTTCCGATTCATTTGTAATGAATCGCTACATACTCAATTCTTTCATTTCGAACTTTCTACAATATCAACTTTTGGACATTTCTCCATATAAACTCTTTGCATCTATTAAATCATGAATCATAAGGAAATTTACATTAAGTTTATAATACTAGATATTATCAATCGTGAATCCACAAGTAGAGTACATAAAGTTCATGTGAACTTACAGCGATCTTGTGATGCTTGTGCCTTCGAGTGACTTGCGCCTTCTTCCTTCTCCGTGCCTATATGTCATAATCTCATACTTTAGCTTTCTTAAACAATACTTTCACAATCCTTATAATACGTTATGGCATCTACTTTTCACATACATCATTATCATATGGAAGTTGCATCAATCTTAACAAGCATTCATGTAAAAACCATAACTAAACTCACTTAGGCATTTCGTCGAACACCATGTGTGCATATCACTAGTTTAGCACAATGTACAAGCATTCTAAGCACAATTACCATAGTTCTTCTCATTAATTAACATAAACATCCTACTATTTTGAAATCTACCATTCAAATCATGAGCACATAGTTCTAAATCAATTATTCATAACAATTTCATGAATCAACAATCAAATTAACATACAAAACTTCACAATTGCTAAACATTACTTGACATGCAAGTGGGTTTTGCCCTAATCATGTTCATATTCAAAATTTAGCATCTAATGATGTCTAGACCTTCATAGTAACCATTAATCAAGATGAATTTTGAATTACATTCACGAATCATACAAAACCCACATAATCAAACAACATCAAATCACAAAATTTAACTTACTTTATGTTAATTTCACTTAGAGGATGAACATTCCTAACTCATGCATCGATTAAACTTCGAATTTCCCTTTCAATTTGAGAGATTTATGATGTTAGGGTTTTGACTCCCTTGGCTCCTCCCTCTCTCTCGATCGAACATATTGCCAGACAAAGCTGGCTTCTTTTTTTTTTATCTAATTTCATTTTACATTTACACATTCAGCCCCTGGTTTTTATGGTGTGTTCATATTAGGGACTTTTCACACTAATTTGATTACTTTTCTTTAGTTAACTTCAATTACATACAAGGGGTGTAACTTAGTTAACTTTCAAAATGGTAAAAATCTATATTTACCATTCTTTATCATTAAATCATCACTATTAGTTTATTATACTATGACATACGAAAATTGGGGTGTTACAAGTCTACCCTCCTTATGAAAGGTTTCGTCCCCGAAACCTGTATACGTACCAAATAATTCCGGGTAGTGCTCCCGCATTTCATCCTCCGCTTCCCACGTAAGTTCCAATCCCTTTCGGTGTTGCCATTGGACCAACACTTGTCGAATGGACTTGTTGCGGAGTTGCTTCTCCTTAGAATCTTTTATCGCGACGGGCTTTTCAACATAATTTAATTTCTCATCCACTTCAATATCATCCAAAGGCACATATGCCGTGTCATCCGCGAGGCACTTTCGCAGTTGCGACACATGAAAAGTGTCATGAATTCCATCCAACGCAGGTGGTAATTCTAACTGATACGACACCGCCCCGACCCGAGCGAGTATTTTGAATGGTCCGATGTATCGAGGACCTAGCTTCCCGCGTTTACGAAAATGAATTATCCCTTTCCATGGAGAGACTTTTAGTAACACATGATCTCCCACTTGAAACTCAATTGGTCGCCTTCGTCGATCCGCATAAGACTTTTGTCTATCTTGCGCCGCCTTAATTCTTGATCTAACCATATCAATCTTTTCATTCGTTTTTGGCTACTACATCCTTTGACGCGAGTTCGCGTTGACCCACTTCCCCCCAGCAAACCGGGGTTCTACATTTCCTTCCATAGAGCATTTCGTAAGGGGCCATTTTTATGCTGTTATGATAACTATTATTATATGAAAACTCTACCAAAGGTAGATGATCATCCCAGCTTCCTCCGAAATCCATAACACACGCCCTTAGCATATCGACTAATGTTTGAATAGTTCGTTCCGACTGACCATCGGTTTGTGGATGGTAGGCGGTGCTTATATGTAACTGGGTTCCCAATTCTTCATGAAACTTCCTCCAGTAACGGGACGTGAACCGGGTGTCTCGGTCGGATACTATAGACACCGGAACCCCATGTCGAGATATAATCTCGTTCATATAAACTTCTGCCATCTTTTCTGAATTATAAGTTTCCCGAATGGGTAAGAAATGTGCGCTTTTGGCCAGTCGATCAACGACTACCCATATTGCATCATGCCCTTTTCTTGTCTTGGGAAGCTTAGTCACCAAATCCATCGTCACATGTTCCCACTTCCACACCGGGATCTCCAAAGGTTGCAACTTTCCATACGGCCTTTGGTGTTCGGCTTTTATTTGAGAACATGTCAAACACTTAGCAACATACTTGACGATATCTCTTTTCATTCCCGACCACCAATAATTCATCCTCAAGTCTCGATACATCTTCGTAGCTCCCGGATGAACGGAGTACCGAGACTTGTGAGCCTCACTCAACAGTAATTCTTTCACATCACATTCCCGAGGTATCCAGATTCGGTCATACCTCGTTTTCATACCATTTGCATTCTCTTCAAATTCATGAATAAATCCTTTCGTCCTCTCTTTCTTTGGGTCGCCAGCATTTAAAGATTTTGTTTGAGTTTCTCGAATTTCACCAAGGAGTTTAGGTGTGACTACCATCTTCATAGATTTTACCCGGATCGGGGGCGGGTACTCCTTTCGACTCAGAGCGTCCGCCACTACATTAGCCTTCCCGGGATGGTAATGAATGTCACAATCGTAATCCTTAATGAGTTCCAACCATCTTCGTTGCCTCATATTAAGATCTTTCTGCTCGAAGAAATATTTGAGGCTTTTATGATCCGAGTAAATAGTACATTTCACCCCATATAGGTAGTGTCTCCATATCTTCAAGGCAAATACGACCGCCGTCAATTCTAGATCATGAGTTGGGTAATTGTTTTCATGCTGCTTGAGTTGTCTTGAAGCATAAGCAACGACTTTACCCTTTTGCATTAACACGCAACCTAAACCTTGGTGAGAGGCGTCAGTATACACCACCAAATCATCCATTCCATCCGGTAATGTCAACACTGGGGACTTTGAGAGCTTTTCCTTTAAAGTCTGAAACGCTTTTTCTTGTTCTTCGCCCCATATAAACTTTTCACTTTTCTTTGTTAACTTCATCATAGGCGAGGCTATTTTGGAGAAATCTTGGATAAATCTCCTGTAGTACCCAGCCAAGCCTAGAAAACTTTTTATTTCACTTGGATTCTTCGGGGGTACCCAATTCATTACCGCATCTACTTTGGACGGGTCCACATGGACACCATTCGCATCAATTATATGGCCCAAAAACTGTACCTCTCTAAGCCAAAAGGCACACTTTGAGAACTTTACATATAACTTTTCCTTGCGAAGCGTTTCCAATACATCACGTAGGTGGGAAGCATGTTCTGCTTCACTTCGGGAGTATATTAGTATATCGTCAATAAAAACGATTACATACTTATCAAGCATGGTCGGCACACCCGATTCATTAAATCCATAAACGCAGCTGGTGCGTTCGTTAGCCCAAAGGACATTACTAAAAACTCGTATGTCTGTACCGCGTTCGAAACGCAGTCTTCGGCACATCTTCTTCTCGTACACGCAGTTGGTGGTAACCCGACCGCAGATCGATTTTCGAAAACCAACTTGCCCCTTGAAGCTGGTCAAATAGGTCATCAATTCTGGGCAACGGGTAACGATTCTTCACCGTTAACTTGTTCAACTCCCGATAGTCGATGCACATTCGTATCGAACCATCTTTCTTCTTCACGAATAATACGGGCGCTCCCCACGGTGAAACACTTGGTTTAATAAAACCCTTATCGAGCAACTCTTGAAGTTGTGTGATCAATTCTTTCATTTCGGTTGGGGCCAACCGATAAGGGGCTTTAGCTACCGGTTTTGCATTTGGGTTAAGCTCTATCTTGAATTCCACTTCTCGTTCGGGCGGAAGCCACGGTAATTCTTCCGGAAAGACATCCGGATATTCGTTCACTACATTCACATCTTCGAGCTTTGGAACACCTCGATTGGTGTCAATCACGTAAGATAGATACGCCTTACCTCCATTCTTCACATGTTTGACAGCTTTGATTATAGAACATAATTTTGACTTGATGACCCTATCTCCTTGAACACTTACCCGTTTCCCCCCCGAGGTTACTACATGAATGACTTTCTTTTCACATTGAATTTCAGCGTGGTTTTGGGCAAGCCAATCCATTCCTACTACTACTTTAAATTCCCCCATGTACATCGGGACAAGATCTATACTAAATTCCTCATCTTCGATTAAGATCTTACAGTTTCTACAAATATCATGTAACAAATAGCTTTTACTATCAGCAACTTCCACTTCTAAGGGTACTAACATCTTTTCAAGCTTAAACGATGGATGAACTAACAATTCATTAGAAATAAACGATCTACTAGCCCCGGAATCAAATAATACATTCATAGGCATAGAATTAACCAAGAATATACCTGAGACTACATCCGGGCTAGTCTTAGCTTCATCCGAGGTTAACTGGAACATCCTCCCACGAGCCTTGGAAGACTCATCCTTCTTTCCATCTTTCTTTGCCCCTTGTTGGAGTTTCGGACATTCCGCTTTAATGTGCCCCGTTTGGTTACAATTGTAACACGCTTTAGAGTTTTCGGGGCACCTATAATACGGATGTCCCTCTTGCCCACATTTATAGCATCCTTTCTTTCCCAACAAACATTCACCCGAATGATGCTTCCCACATGTCTTGCAAGTCGGAATCCCACTACTTGTCTTCCCTTTCCTGGTTTGATCTTGATATTTTGCCTTTTTCGATGGGTTTGTGTTGGCGGGCTTCTCCGCCACCCTTTTCTCTCCCCGTTCAACCTGCCTTCTTAACTCTATCTCCCTATCTCTTGCCCGGTCGATTAATTCATTCAACGTTGCACACTTGGAAGGGTTTACGAACTCCAGATATTCAGCTTTTAACATAGCATGATAACGTATGATTTTCAACCTTTCAGTCCCCGCTATCTCCCCACAAAACTTCACCTTCTCGAGGAACTTATTCGTTATTTCATCAATCGTTTCATCCTTTTGTCGAAGACGTAAGAAGTCTTCTTGAATCTTATCAAGTGCGGATTGTGGGCTATGATATTTCAGAAATGGCTCTTTGAACTCTTGCCATGTTAACGTTTGTACTTTGTCATCCCCCAATTCCTTCGAATGTGCGTCCCACCAATCCTTTGCTTGGAGTTGTAGGAGGCCCGTAGCAAACATCACTTGATCCTCCACTTCACATCTACTTCTCACAAACACTGCCTCGGTGCTTGAAATCCATCTTTGACAAGCTATCGGGTCAATTTCCCCTTTATACGGCAAGGGGTTACATGCCATGAATTCCTTGTACGTGCACCTTCGAGTACTTTTCTTGGTTTGTAGTTCACTAATCATCTCCTTTAGTTCGTCCACCTTAGTTGTTACTAGAGTATCGACCACTGCCAATACTTGACCTTCCACTTCTTGAGCTAGTCGGGAATTACTAGCTTCAATCACTTTCTCTACTTCCTCCCTAATCATTGTTCTTATTTCATTTCGGCGTGCTTCATCATCATCATTTACATTCACCACATCAGCCATCTACATAAAACATTCATTACATTTATTAGATTTTATTTAATACTTCTCATCGTCATGTTTTAACATCATTTTATCATGACACATTCCATTCATCATTCATACTTCATATCTTATCGTCATTGACGATCGTATCGTATCATTTTTTATTTTTAAACATTCATTCATCTCTTCTAATACGTAGAAGAAATTACTCGCGACTAAATCATACTTAAACTTTCTTTGGAAACTCAACGTTTCCGACGATCAACATCATAGTATTCTTTATCCCATATACTTTGGTATCACTTTTCTCATTCCTTAAAGTCTTAATATAACGTTTCTAATATTCCCCGTGCGATAAAAACATCAAATAGAACATTATATTTGAATTTGGCTGAAAATGGCCTCCACCGTAAGCTATGGTGGCTACCGTAGCTTACGGTGGCCCATTTTCCTTTACGGTACAAAGCTACTGCTTTACGGTGACTTTTTCTTCCCAGGTGCTACCGTAAGCTACGGTAGCCACCGTAGCTACGGTGACACCCAGCGTGCAATTGCTGATTTTTTCATGTTTTTTACCCCTTTTGACCCGTTCTAAGCCCCAACTGATCCGATTCATCCCACATCTTTCCACAACATCCCGTAACCATTCCATAACATTCCGTGTCTAAATTATTAGTAATGCAAAAATTTCAACTTTTAAAATACTTACTTGCCTTGCGCCGCGGAACGAACACACACTTCTCACGAGCTTTCAGTTTGAGTTCAAGCATTCGATGCTTAAATCCCTCAAACCTAGGCTCTGATACCAACTTGAAACACCCAAAATTTACTCATTTAACCAACTACATAAAATTCTTACAATTTTACAACAATTTTGACATGACCCGTTCGTATTAAGAACTTTTCTCCCTGCTATTTAACAATACCATTTAATTAATACTACGACACTTTCCAACAAAACAAAAGTTAAAACCATAAAAGGTTCATCATGAACATTTTGTACAACTACACAAAATTTTAGGATCCAAACTTCTTACTAACAAACTAGACACTTACTAATTAACTTTTACTACACAAAAATGGTAAATTGACCCATCAAAATAAACAACTTGGACCGGAAGCGCATAAGGTCGACATTGCTTGTGTGTTCGGTCCGAGCGCGCCGCAATTAATCATGAGATTTACCTATCATTCATAACAACAAAACACTTGTTAGTTCATATTACATAACAATTGAAATTCTTTACTTCCGTATCATTATTCGACCCGTTAACATAACATGTTACTTTACTAACACTATCACTCTCTTTCGGGAACATTCATCATACTACTTTCCGATTCATTTGTAATGAATCGCTACATACTCAATTCTTTCATTTCGAACTTTCTACAATATCAACTTTTGGACATTTCTCCATATAAACTCTTTGCATCTATTAAATCATGAATCATAAGGAAATTTACATTAAGTTTATAATACTAGATATTATCAATCGTGAATCCACAAGTAGAGTACATAAAGTTCATGTGAACTTACAGCGATCTTGTGATGCTTGTGGCTTCGAGTGACTTGCGCCTTCTTCCTTCTTCGTGCCTATATGTCATAATCTCATACTTTAGCTTTCTTAAACAATACTTTCACAATCCTTATAATACGTTATGGCATCTACTTTTCACATACATCATTATCATATGGAAGTTGCATCAATCTTAACAAGCATTCATGTAAAAACCATAACTAAACTCACTTAGGCATTTCGTCGAACACCATGTGTGCATATCACTAGTTTAGCACAATGTACAAGCATTCTAAGCACAATTACCATAGTTCTTCTCATTAATTAACATAAACATCCTACTATTTTGAAATCTACCATTCAAATCATGAGCACATAGTTCTAAATCAATTATTCATAACAATTTCATGAATCAACAATCAAATTAACATACAAAACTTCACAATTGCTAAACATTACTTGACATGCAAGTGGGTTTTGCCCTAATCATGTTCATATTCAAAATTTAGCATCTAATGATGTCTAGACCTTCATAGCAACCATTAATCAAGCTGAATTTTGAATTACATTCACGAATCATACAAAACCCACATAATCAAACATCATCAAATCACAAAATTTAACTTACTTTATGTTAATTTCACTTAGAGGATGAACATTCCTAACTCATGCATCGATTAAACTTCGAATTTCCCTTTCAATTTGAGAGATTTATGATGTTAGGGTTTTGACTCCCTTGGCTCCTCCCTCTCTCTCGATCGAACATACTGCCAGACAAAGCTGGCTTCTTTTTTTTTTTTTATCTAATTTCATTTTACATTTACACATTCAGCCCCTAGTTTTTATGGTGTGTTCATATTAGGGACTTTTCACACTAATTTGATTACTTTTCTTTAGTTAACTTCAATTACATACAAGGGGTGTAACTTAGTTAACTTTCAAAATGGTAAAAAACTATATTTACCATTCTTTATCATTAAATCATCACTATTAGTTTATTATACTATGACATACGAAAATTGGGGTGTTACATCTAAGCATGCAGAAGCTCCTTGCACATGAAGTAAAAGGATTAGTTCATTAGGGTCTCCAAAGCCAATAAGGCTTTGGATGGGGTCTCAACAGCGTCTGGGATGAGTTCAGATGCATGGGCAGTGGTTAGGTCAGGGGTTTGGACAGTTTTAGGACTGTTTCTCTCTAACCACTGTTGTGGGTTTTGACCAATCACCTGTTGATACCCAAAAGGATGCATGTTCACTCTTGGTTTAGAGGGCCTTTTGTAGGTCTCATAAACATGTGGAATCCTTTGGTAAGATGGTTGTCCCTTGCCTCTTCTGAATTGGTTGGCAGGGGGTGCATCAGTCACTTGAACATCTCTTTGGACAGATGTTTGATTTAGCTGTTTTGTAACAGCTGTTTGGACTGGTACAAACAGTGGTTGATTCTTGGTGAATTTGACAGATGATGTTGATGGACTCAAGGATGTTTTAGCAGTGTACTCATTCTTTTTTACATCAAAGTTTTTGAGATACACACATGCTTGAGTTTTGTGGTTTGTTTTACCACAGATCATGCAACTTTCAGCAGGTACAATGACACTTGTTTTGTTTAGATCATATGCTTTTAGATGAAAACAGTCTTTTGTTAGATGATTTCTCTTTTCACAAAAATCACAAAACAGGTTTTTAATCTTTTCTCTTTTCTTTCTTTTCTCAGACTCCTTAGCAACAGAGTTTTGAACCACTGTTGGGATATCTTTGATAGGAATGACCTTTGCTTTTGGAGCTGTGACACCATCAGTGGTTGTGAAATCCATGGGCTTGAAATTTTCAAGAATGTCACACTCATCAGACCATGTGGGTTTAAATTGGTATTTCTCAATTTCCTCAAAGGTTGAGGACCCCACAGATCTTTCCAAAGTGATTTTGTTACCAAGTTTGTCGGTTATTTTAACCTCTTGGCCATTCTTGTTGGTTGGTTTAATTTCAGATGAACCAGCTTGTTTTGCAGCAGTGTTTACAAGATCATCATATTTTCTATATCCTACACCAAACTTGACATTGCTTTCAAGCTGTTTCTCAAGCATAACCTCATACCCTTTACAAGATTCCACCCATCTTTCACAAGTAATCTGGGTGGACTCCAACTCCTTTTTACAAACTTGGTATTTTTCTACCATAGTTTGGAGTTGAGTCTTGGTTATGCTCTGCTCTTCTTTGAGACTGCTGATTTCTTTGTCTTTTTCAGCCAATTTGTTTATAAGTTCTTTTAATAACTTTTCAAATTTGACTTCATCAGTTAAGACTTTATCCCTAAGGTTTTCATTTACCTCTTTGATGTTAGCAAATGCAATAATGCATTTGTTTGAGCACAGTTTTTCAAGAACTTGAGGTGATACCTTAGCAGCAGCCATCATGGCACAATCACATTGATGATCACCTTCTTCATCAGCTCTAACTTCTTCCTCACCTGCCATCTTTTCTTCCTTTTCTTCTGTGTCTTCCTTGGACCAGGGGTCAGACAGTGGTTCAATCAGGGTTTCTGAATTTTCTCCCAGCAGTAGCTCACCAGCAACTGTAGTAACCACTGCTTCAGCCACTTCATCCACTGTTTCAGCACTTAGCTGTTCACCTTCAGTTTCTACCCCTTCTGGTATTGACTCTAATGCCATCAAAAAAATTCATCATTAGAAGGATCATTAAAGGCATAGAGTGTAAAATTTTCATCACCAAGCTCATCAGGCATGCTGCTCCAGTCAACAAAGCCTTGGGTGAAAAAGCTTTGTTGATCTGGTTGTACCACTGTTGGAGCAGCTTGTTGAGGTGCAGCAGGTTGCACTTGTGCCTGAGGGACAGGGGCTTGAACATACTGAATTTGTGGAACAGTGGTTTGAACATAATGCACAGGCACAGGGGTTGCAGCATAGTGAGCAGTGTTAACATGTGCTGCAGGGGTATATTGGGTATAGTGCATAGTGCTTTGGTGTTGTGGTCTAGGGTTTAAGCTGGGGTGAGTTATTATTGGACCAGTGGTTTGACTCCTGCATTCCCTAGCAAAATGACCTAGCCTATTGCACTTGTAACACTTTAGTTTTGATTTATCCAACCCCACTCATAAATTCCCATGTAACCCTGGGAATTTTCTCCCTGTTCTTTTATAGAATTTGCTTGTTCTTACACTAAGCAAAGTCAATTGATGCAAAATGTCCATCTCCTCTAAGTCAGTGGGATCAAAGTGTTGCAAATCATTTAGTTCAAAACACAAGTTATCTGACATCTGGTTTTCACAATTTGCAGTAAAAGCATAATTTGCAGAGTGAGAATCAGAGTTGTTAAAATTTCCACTAGCAGTTATATCAATAAAATGATCAAAACTCTGATCCTTACTAGTGCTACCAGATTCTTCCTGACCAAAAAGAGCTGTGCTGCCAAATGCATAGTCATCAGCAACTTTGCCAGACTCTTGCAACTTCTTTTTCTGGTTTAACTCCCTTTCATAGGTCAGGAGTCTACCATGAAGTTGGGTCAGGGTCAGATCTTTGAACTCAGCTGAATTTCTAGTTACAAAAGCAATTGTGTCCCATTTTTCAGGTAGTGATCTAAGAAACCTGCTATTTTGTGTTGAATTAGGAAATGTAACTTTAACAAGTCTTAGCTCACTAATGAGACAGCTAAATCGCTCAAACTGTTGGGTTAATGATTTACCCTTGATGTGACAAAATGTTTCATACTGCTGATTCAGAATTTCCCTATTATTTTCAATAACTTCTTCAGTTCCCCCAAACTGTTCCTTCAGTGCATCCCATAACTCTTTGGCACCGTTACAATGTAACAGTCCAGCATAGATCTCATTGGGTAATGCAGATGCTATGATGCTAAATGCTTTGGCATCGAGTTCGAACTTTTGAAAGTCAGTTTCAGTATAGTTTTCGGGTTTTTTAGGTTCGAACTTCTTTGAATCCTCAACACTTGGCACCATAGGAACAAGGGGCCCAAAAACAACAGATCTCCAACATCCAGTGTTCTGTTGAGCAAGGATGTGACCCATCCTCCTCCCCCAGATGTTGTATTCATTACATTTAAGCATGGGTGGTTTGAAAAGAGAGCCAATGTTATTCTTATCATCTTGTGATTGTGACGTCATCCTGGTTGTTTTACAGGCACTGATTAATCAACTTTGATGGTGATTAAACCTTGCTCTGTTTTTCAACAAAACGAACAAACTATCTATATCAACGATTATGAGCTGAACTATTTATGTCAAAATGATTGTTAAATCAAATTTGACTGTCCAAGCTCTGATACCAATTGTTAGGATCTGAGTTTGGTTTCGATTGTGTTTTACGTTTGAATTAAAATGGATAATGAATGAGTAGTGCAGCGGAAAATAATGGAAACAAACTTTTCACAATCAAACAGGAGAATTGCTTTAAACACACATTTTCAACAATGAATCGAATGCTTAAATTTATTCCAAACACCGATTACAATTGCATGTATGTAACAAACTCCCCCTCAGCCTGAGCTCACTGTGATTTGTTCGTGCAGGAAAAAGATGGTGAAGAGCTAATACAACAGTACAGGGTACTGTTCTATTTATAGGCACGGACAAACCACTGTGGCATCTTTGCTGACGTCACCATGAAAGTGACATCTAACCTCCTAACAAACTCTAACCTCTGATCTATACAAGTACTGCTATGCTAACAACTGTTATTACAATACATTACATAAAGACAGACTAAACTACTGCTGAATCCTTCCACTGATGTGAACCCAACAGCACTTGATATAACCCAGTAGTGCTTGACTCAAGGCAGTAGATTGAACAACAGGGCTTTAGTCTTCATCAGTCCTTGACTTGATCAGCAGTTGTAGGTCAGCAGTTGTACCGATCAGTAGATAGGAGGTCAGCAGATGTTGAAACCACTTTCAAGGGGAGAGACTTGTTTACATAACATCTGCTTATTCTGGATCCACTGCTCTGATCCAGTTTTGGCTTTAATTATCTGTTCCTCAGATAGGGTTCAATCCCAACAGAGTTTTAGTTAGAACAGGTACAATTTCTCGGACATCTAGTTGATCATGAAGGAATTCATGTAGATCCCACCAAAATCGAGGCAATAACGAATTGGAAAACCCCTGAATCACCAACCGAGGTTAGAAGTTTCTTAGGATTGGCCGGTTATTATAGAAGATTTATTCGAGATTTTTCTAGAATAGCCATTCCCTTAACTAAGCTGACCTGTAAATCCGTTAAGTTTGAATGGGGACCAAAACAAGAAGAAACCTTTAGAATCCTTAAGCAAAAATTAACCCATGCACCCATACTAGCGTTACCAGAAGGAACTGAAGATTTTGTAATCTATTATGACGCTTCTAAGTTAGGTTATGGATGTGTATTGATGCAACGTCAAAAGGTTATAGCTTACGCTTCTAGACAGCTTAAGAATCATGAAGATAATTATTCAACCCATGATCTAGAGTTAGAAGCTATAGTTTTCGCCCTTAAGATTTGGAGACATTACCTATATGGTAGTAAGTTTACCATTTTCACAGACCATAAGAGTTTAAGGTATGTCTTCGGGCAAAAGGAGTTGAATATGAGACAAAGACGCTGGATGGAATTACTTAGTGATTATGATTGTGATATCCAGTATCATGCAGGAAAGGCAAATGTAGTTGCTGATGCTTTAAGCCGAAAGTATCATGAAAAGCCAAAAAGAGTACGTTCACTTAAATTAAATCTGCAAGTAGATTTAAATGAACAGATTAGAAAAGCACAAGAATCAGTAATCAAGGATGATACTGAGAAGTTAAAAGGAATGATTAAGGAATTAGAACGAGGAACAGGTGGAATTTGGAGATTCTATAAGAAAAGGATGTGGATACCTAAATTTGGAAACCTACGTCACCGTATATTAGAAGAAGCCCATAGGTCTAAGTATACGATGCATCCTGGAAGTGATAAGATGTATCAGGATTTAAGAAAGAATTTTTAGTGGATAGGAATGAAAAGGATATAGCAGCATATGTTGCCAAGTGTTTAACCTGTTCACAAGTCAAAGCTGAACATCAGAAACCTTCAGGTTTATTGCAACAGTTAGAAATGCATGTTTGGAAATGAGAATTAATATCAATGGATTGTGTTACTAAATTACCCAAAACAAGAAAAGGTAATGATACAATCTGGGTGATTGTAGACAGGCTAACCAAGTCAGCTCATTTCCTACCAATCAAGAAAACTTTCAGTATGGAACAATTAGCTAAATTATATGTAAATGAAGTAGTTTCTTTACATGGAATTCCTCTATCAATTGTTTCTGACAGAGATAGTCGTTTTACCTCTCATTTTTGGACAAGTTTCCAAAAAGCAATGGGAACCAAGTTAAATCTAAGCACAGTTTATCATCCTCAAACGGACGAACAAAGCGAAAGGACAATTCAGACCATGGAAGACATGCTTAGAGCTTGTGTAATTGATTTCGGAGGTAATTGGGACGATCACTTACCATTGATAGAATTTTCTTATAATAATAGTTATCATACAAGTATCAATGCTGCACAATTCGAAGCACTTTATGAACGAAAGTGCCGAACTCCAGTCTGTTGGACAGAAATTGGAGAAAAACAACTATCTGTACCTGAGATAGTACAAGAAACAACAAATAAAATCATTTAGGTCAAGGAACGAACTGAAAGCAGCACGTGATCGACAAAAGAGTTATGCTGATAACAGACGAAAGCCGTTGGAATTTCAAGTAGGAGATAAAGTATTAGTAAAAGTATCTCCTTGGAAAGGAGTGGTAAGATTCATCAAGAGGGGAAAGCTAAGCCCCAGGTATGTTGGACCTTTTGAGATTATTAAAAGAATAGGACCTGTAGCCTATCAGCTACAACTGCAAGAGGAAATGGCAGGAATACATGACTTATTTCATGTATCTAATCTCAAGAAATGATTAGCTGATGAATCACTCGTAGTACCTCTTAAGGATATAGAGGTAAATGAACAGTTAAAATTTGTAGAAAGACCTCTACAAATTGAAGATAGGAAAGTTAAGAACCTCAATCACAAGAGATTAGTTCTGGTCAAAGTGAAGTGGGACTCCAAAAGAAGACCAGAATACACATGGGAGCTTGAATCAGAAATGCAAAGGAAATATCCACACTTGTTCCAGTAGACCTCGAGGACGAGCTCTAAAACAAGGTGGGGAGGATATAACAACCCTCCTGAATTTTTTTTTCTGACACCCTAATATATTTTAAAATATTCCCATATGTCTTAAAAGACACCCCGTACGCGAAAACGGACCCCGAATACCTTTATTTTTATAAAAATAAAATAAAAACAAGAAAATTAAGGCTGTCACGGGGCACGTAGCCTTTGGCTACTACCTACGCGGGCCGCGAGCGATCAACAACGAGGCCTCACCCGGTGATGACACGTGGCAACACGTGCTGGACCTATTCGTGACCCGGATCAGCTACGGCCTAGACCCCCCTACTACGCGGGCCGCGTAACCCGAGGACTAAACTTACGCGGGCCGCGAGAAACCTGATTTCATGCACTATAAAGTGGGAGCTCGGGATTCCAGTTTTCGTCGCTCAAATCTTTTCTTTCTCTCGAATTATTACATCGTATAAGCTATACTCGGGTATAATATCCCCCTAATTAACGAAGTTCTGCCCCATTGTAAGTATTATAACCCCGGTTACATATAAAATTATCTGCCCGATTGATCCAGGGTTCCGTAACGACTGTCGTGGTTCTGCCCGATGTAGTCGTTGGAATGCCGTCTCGGGGAGGGTATCATTAATATAAATAAAAGGGTTATTATACTAACATATATACATTTGTGTAAATTATAGATAAATCACCAGGAAACCCTAAAAGAAGTCTAAGACAGCAATGTGAGTTTATCCTCTTTTTGTAAACCGTTTTGTGAACTGTTTTACAAAACCTTAAATGCTTTACAATATGATTAAGCAGTGATTAAGTCTTTGTAGTTCTTCAATTACTGCCGGTATGTTGGGGTTTTGTATACAAAATGTGGAACACGTTACCATTGGACAACGAGTTAGCCAATGGGTAATATGAGCCATAGGTCAGGATTGACAATACTGAATGAGTAATTGTGTAGAAATAAACAATGTGATATCTCTCAATACTGTGTTAATTGATAAAACTCTTCTTGATTAAACTGGGATTCACTCACCAGTATTTCCCACTGACAAATGTTTTTAAAACGCGTTTCAGGTAACAAAATGTGAAAGCCAAATTAGAAGAAAGCCAGCTTGAGAGCACTGATGGCTTGGAAAAATGTGGCTATAATAAAAGACGATGTTTTAAATTCAATAAAATAGGGTTTATCCCTATGTTGTAATAAGAAACTTGGGTTTTACCCATGTGGTTATTAATATAAAATATGGTGGTTTTACTCTGATAAACATTTCCTAACTACGGTCCTGATAAAATTTCCGCTGCCAAATTAATAAACAAAATGATACCACCGACACTGATGTTCGCGGCCGCCCGTTCCCGGGACAGATAAGGGGGCGGGGGTTGCGACAATGGACCTAGGGGGTGGGGGATGAACCCCTTTATATATATATATATATATATATATGTATGTATGTATGTATGTATAGATGTGTGTGTGTGAGGAGAGAGGAATGAGGCCCGGCGAGATCGGCTGGTGGGAGACGGATGGGACGAGCCGGAGGAGTGGGGCGGTGTGGGGGACCGGCGCCGGGCCTCAGCCGGCCCCCATACCCTCTAGTCTTAGGCCACTTGGTATACTCTAATATCTATAGGTGTTAATCCTAGTTGGCATCCGTTAACACTTGATATACCGCTTCTGAAGGGTGTTAAGAAGCATTAAAAGATTCATATGTTAAGAAGTTAACTAGGAGAGAGAGGGAGGGAATCAAACATTGCAAAATTTACACACACACACACAACATGCTATATATATATATATATATGTGTATTTTAATTAATTTAAGAGGCGTTAATGCGGGTTAAACCATCTCCTTATTGTGAGGTGAAGTGAAAGAGGGTCAAATAGGTGATGTGGCGCCTACGTGTAGCTAAGGGGCGTAAAAATATACCTCATAGCCTTATAGCAATTAAGTCTGAGTTTCTTATCAATTAGGTCAACCAAATTATGTCAAAAATCATCGGTTTTCATAATAATATAAATGAATCTTTTGTAGATAGATTCTGACAACAAGAGATATGTCAAAAATCACCGGTTTTCATAAGACTAAAGGGTATGGAGAGGATGGGCTTGGAGGGGATGAGCCGCCACGTCAGCGTCACGTCACCGGCTCGTGTGGGATGGGCCTCCTTCATATTTAAGGGGGATGGAGGATGAGGCTACCCCACCTTATTATTTTATAATTTTCTAACTTTTAATTTATTAACTTAATAAAAAATTTATAAAAGTTAAAAAATACAACATAAAACAACATAAATAAAGTCACTTCATAACATAAAAAAAAAATTACATTTCCTAAAAAAAAAAAAACATTACCGAAAAAAAAAATTACATTTCCTAAAAATAAAAAAACAACATAGGACGTCCATTTTTTCTTCACCTCTTCTTTCATCCTCCGATAAACCTCGCGTTCATCCTCCGGAACCGAGTCGAGATCCAACCTCATGATCCTAAAATCCTCCGCTCGAGCATAGTCGGCCGACACGGTTTTCTTGTGAGTGTATTTTTCGGCCGCGAACTCTTTGAACGAACGGAATTCGTTTATCAAGTCGTCCATTTTCGCCGATGCCTTCGGGCCGCCCCCTCCACCCGAGCCGCATTTTGAGAGTCCCACTTAGCGATAGCAAGGTTAAGAATGTCCGTCTCGTTACTCCCGCTAGGAGGACAAGTGTAAATTTGGTTATAAATTGCGTTAAAGTTATTGATGATCTTGCTCATTTTACGCCACTTGCCCGAGACGGCTTCTACATCACGATCCGAGCTATGCTCCATAATCTCATGAAATTTAGCCGTTGCCTTCTTCCAAAAACTATCACCCGTTTGATTGTTTCCTAAATTTTAAAAAATAATGCATTAATAAAAATAAAAATTTAAAACTTTTAAAATTTAATTTAAACTTTGGTTCATACCGACTATCGGGTTAGTAGAGGACTTAGTAAACGCCATTGCTAGCGCCTCCTCCTCTATTTTCGTCCAAGGTCTCCCCGGTTTTCTCGAACCGCTTTTTGACGCGGTTTCGGGTACGTTTTCAACCTTCTTCCCCTTCCCCTTGTTTTTTTTTCGGTTGAGCTCTTGCGGTGGCGATTCGGGGACGACTTCTTCATCATCATCATCGTCAAGTTGAACCGGTTGGGAAGTTGGCGGTTGCGATTGGAGTTGTTCAAACGAGTTGCGTTGCATGATTTGTTGTAGTGCTTGGTATTGTTGGAGTTGTTGAACTTGAGACATTTTTGAGAATGCGTTGGGTGTTTGTTGGAAACCCGAAAAAGGAAATTGCGGAGCACCCCACGAATGATCCATACTCGGAGTGTAAGCGGGAGTCGAAAAAAAGTTAGGTTGGTTCGGGTTGTGATTATTCGGGTTGGGGTTGTTTGGGTTGGGGTTGTTTGGGTTGAAATGATTCATGATTAGAGAAAATGGTATAAAAAATATGGAGTGTTTTTTATAAAAAATGAAGAGAATTGGAGAAGAATGGGAGTAGAATGGGATAGAATTGTATAAAAATGGATGAGATATAGGGTATTTAAATTGAAAAATGAATTTTTTTTTTTTTTAAAAAAAAGAGCCGTTTGCAACGGCTAGAACTTTGAAGTGGGGCCCCGTCTTATTCGGCGCTGGGGAGTCGATTGGGCCGAGCCGACCCTCAGGGGGCGGTGTGGGGGACCGGCGCCGGTCCTAGCCGGGCCTAGCCGGCCCCCATACCCTTTAGTCTAATGAATCTTTTGTAGATAGATTCTGACAACAAGAGAAGTCACTATAAATATTTATCAATCCGTCCAAAATGAAAATAACAAGAAAAAACTTATCGGTGTTGACATCTTTTTATGATTATATAATTAATTTCATGTTGATGTTGGCGACAATGCATTGTAATAGTCATTTTTCTTATACAAAATACAAGAGTATTTTAATTGTAATGATGCTAAATAACATCAAATCACAATGAGGGTTTAGTGACTAACCATACTTATCTATTTGATTTAGCAAAAAAAAATAAATAAATAAATAAAAACACAAGCCACTATAACTATCTAGGTAAGGCTTATTTCCTAGGGATATATAGGTCCTTCTTTGACTTGTTGTTTGTCACCCAACCCCTGTGTTGTGCTTAGGCCACTCGGGGCGGTAGCGTGATGAACGAGTATCACGCGTTGAAGTGCCACGGAACACCGCCGCCGGTTAATCTATCACGCGTTATATATTGAACGCGTTATGTGTATAACGCGTGAAACTTGGACCCATTTGTTCTGCATTGTTCTGCAAATTCTCTGCATGTTTGACAATAAGGGGAGGGGACCTTGGATCCATTGACACCTGTACCTTGCATAGTAAAAAACAGAAATAAATGTATTAATTAATTGAAGTTGGCTTTTTTTATCACTAGTGATACCACCCCGCCTACATTTCTATCACTATCACTAGAATATTGGGTGCTGACATGGCATGATTTGATTGGGTGCTCCCATCACTAGAACCCATCACTAGTGAACCACCCCTCCTCCCCTTAGCAACAAGACTCCAAAACAGTTTCTAGTACACAATTGATCAAAATATACTATGGGTGTTTTAAAAGATGTGGTTCTCTTCTTTAAACCGCATCTTATGGTTGTTTTGAATAAAAAAATGGGTTAAAAGATATGCTTCTTATGTGTTCTAAAAATTCAAGAGTCAAAAGATACAGTTCTAAAGTCGCATCTATTTATATACGGTAATAAATAAAAATAAGTATTAAGTAAATACTAATATTGATTAATAAATAATAATAATAATAATAATAATAAAATAAGTAAATACTAACTCTCTCTCTCTCTCTCTATATATATATATATATATATAATTGTTATTTATTTATGATACTAAATAAAAAGAGGTTTTTTTTCTAATGATTACAAATAAAAATATTTTTTTTCTAATGATTACAAGTAAATACCAAGTGTATGCTAAATAAAAATATTTTTTTTCTAATGATTACAAATAATTACTTTTTTATTTATTGATTTATTGTGTATAAAGGTATATACATATTTATTTATATGTATTATGTATGTATATGTGTATGTGTTAGTGTAGTATATGTGTACGTATCGGCATATCATTTAATGATTAATAAAAGAGGTTTAAACATATAGTGACGATAACGTGCATGTTGTTTAAACATGTAGCGATGATCACATGCATGTTGTTTATACATATAGTGTGACGGTCAATTAAGGTTGTTCGTGCTACATTTTTGTCAATGAAGGTCATTTAGGATGATTAATGGTCCATTAGGATGATTGATAGGTTAACTAGGGACATTGGTGGTTAACTAGGGTTGTTTACGCTCCATTTTTGTCAATGAAGGGCATTAAGGATGACCAATGGTCTATTAGGATGACTGACTGGCCAATTAAGGTCAGTAATGATCAACTAGGGTTGTTCATACTACATTAGTGTCAATGAAGGTTTTTAGGATTATTAATGGTCCATTAGAATGGTTTGTAGATCAGTTAGGGAAACTGGTGGTCAGCTAGTGTTCATGCTACCTATTTTTTTAAATGAATGACGTTTGGGATGATTAGTGGTCCATTAGGATGACTAATAGGTCAATTAGGGTCAATGGTTATCAACTACCCTTGTTCATGTTCCTTTATTGTCAACGAACGACGTTTAGGATGATCAATGGTTCATTAAGATGGGCCAATTAGGGCCAGTGATCGTTAAATAGGGTTGTTCATGCTCCGTTTGTTAGTGCATTACGTCTATTGACTTCGTCTTGTATCATGTAATAGTATGTTTAATGTAATTTAGCTTGAAAGTGGTGATTTCCCTTGAAAATGTCACTTGACAGTTTCAAGCTAAATCAAGATTTCCCTTGAAAGTGGCAGTGTCATTTCAAGCTAAATCAAGATTTCCCTTGAAAGTGGCATGTCATTTCAAGCTAAATCAACACAACTATAAATAGCCTTCAAGCTAAATCATTTGTAACGTTTCTGAAATTCCATACCGAGGTGCTGCCGGTGTGAGGACTGATTGTAAACGATAGTATATCAATATAATCAGTGTTAAAGTGATACGCAAGCTATTTCGCAATCGGTTTCTTAGTTTCCGCCTCTGAAACTGACTAAATCTCTTCTGAACGACTCGTTCGGGTCGCAAACCGATCCTACAAGTGGTATTAGAGCTCAGGAGGAAGAGATTTCGCCAAAACAACTCGTGTTTGTCACTTTTTCTGATTTTTTACACCTTCTTTCAAAATCGAACAAATTTTTACGGTTAAAATCGGCTCAAATTCTCACATATTGTACGAAAACATGTTTTAACAAACCCTTGAAAGTTTCAAAACTTAATTCGATCATTTACTTGTTCAATCAGACCAAAATCAGATCGATATGATGATGTCATGCAGATTTCGCTTGAGTTTATGGGTTGATTTCGCTTGAGTGTTGACATTTTGATCAGATTTCGCTTGAAACTTACTTGTTGATTTCGCTTGTATTCACAAATATTATGATTTAGCTTGAAATGAGTGCTGAGTTTACTTGAGTGGATTTCGCTTGAATCTGACACACCGATTGAAATTACACTGTTTGAATACTTTGTTGATTTGCTTGAAAGCACATCGATTTATGTGAATCTCGTAAATTGGAAGTCAGATTGTATGTTGAATATCTCGGTTTAAACAAGAGCATGTGATATACTTGTTTTGATTTGGTATTAATAGTTGTCGGCAAATTTAATAAAAAAAAACACTGTGAATGTGATCTTATCAAAGTGTGAATCATTAATCAAAATCATGTGAAGGTACATTGAAGTTGATGTTGTCAGTTTAGTGTTATTGAAAACAAAAATGGGCATGTGAAATATAATGATGGTCGGCACAAGATTTTATTAATTCTTGTGGTTCACTGCAAATTCATGTTGTGTTAAAGTGTAATCAGATGTTTCATGTGATTGTAATAATTGTTTCAATATTAGAGATATAGTTGTCAGTCGATCGAGTCTTGTGCGATTTTGGTTCAAAGCGTTTGAGTTGTCAGGTCACAAGGTTTGGAGTTTAGTTGGCTCGCACGGTGTGATCTATTTGTTGATCAGTCAAGTCATTTTGTGTGGACAAGTCGCGTATTAAAGTCATCGACTCGCTTGAAAGTTTCGTACAGTTTGGCATTCAAAGGTGTCGAGTTAGTGGATTTTGACATTAAAATTGATTTTGTTTTGAGTGAAATTTGTCGGGATCATTTGAAAAATGGAAGTGGTATTTGATGAAAAAGAAAACCATGATCTTGAAAGTTTAAATCATTGGTATATGAGAACTGTGGATAGCAATTATAGAAATGTGAGTACGGACATTTGGATTAAAAGTTTTGAACATTTCATGTGTCAAAAGGATGAAACGTTGGATGAGTTGGAAATACGGTTTAAAATTTTAATGGACAATTTGAGAAACAAGAATATTAGAATATCAAATGATGAACAGATATCGAAATTGGCAAATGCATTACCTGCTAAATGGGATGAATTCTTGGTTGAGCTAAAAAGGAAAGATTTTTTTCAAGAACTTTATCCAAAACAGTTCTTTAATGAGGTTAATGCAGAGTTTCGTAAGGAATATAAGAAAAAGAAGGAATTTTTGACCGAAATGGAAAAGAATTTACAAAAATTGGAATTGGATGTAATTACTGAAATTGATAATAGAATTCGTGTGTGTCTTGCAACAAAGAGTATTCTGAAATATGATATTAAAAGGAAATGTTATATTGATGAAAGTATGAATCCTTTTGATTTCGTTAAACTCTTTTGTGCAGGAACATATAAGATGGAAACAAAGGATATTCCAAAGAACGAAGAATCTTTGAAGCTTGGATCTTCAAGTTCAGAATCAGTGTGCTCTAAATGTGATAACTTTAAGGCTGAAAATGACAAAATTTTGGAGGATGCGGAAAGTTTGAAATCGGAAGTCAAAAAGCTGAATGATAAGAAGCAAGCTGATGATAAGCAGATTCTTGTTATTCAGGAAAATTTTGAGAAGTTGAAAGCTGAAAATGTCAAACTGTTGAGTGGTTTGGACAGTTTGACATTAGAAAACAAAATTTTGAAAGAAAAAGAAAAAGATTTTGAAAATGAAAAATTAAAAATTGAGAAAGATTTTCAAAGTTAAATAAAAATTTTAGAAGATGAGAGAGATATGTTTGGTAAAAACAATCTTGAAAAACAAATTGAAATCAATTCTCATCTTGAAAAGATTATTCGACTCAAAAAAGAAGCAGAGTGTGCTCAAAAGAAAATCAAGGAATGGGAACAAAAGTTGAAGGTGTTTGTGAATACTTCAACTATTCCTTGTCCAAAACCTGTTAATTCAGTTCCAATAAGTGACATTGTCACAAATTTTGACAAAGTCAAAATTGAAAATTGTGATGAAATATCTGATGATGAAAAAGAAAAGAAAAGAAAAATATTTTTAGATTTACAAGAAAAATTTCAAAATACTGTTTTGCAATCTACTGAAACAGGTGAATGTTCTAAACAAAAACCTGTTAAGAAGAATGCAGAACAGAAACAAAAAGATAAAATTTTGAAAAATTCTAAAATTGAAAATAAAAGCTCATCAGATAAATCATCCAATCATTATAAAAAATCACAAAAATTTGTAAATGAAAACTCACAAAATGTTGGTAATAAGTGGTGCAGGTTTGACGATAGTGCTCAAAAGCCAAATCCAGCATTGAAGAGGAGAAATGATTATAACCAAGCCAAACAATGTTATGATCTGAAGGTTTGGACTGACAGAAGTGGATGGTACGATAACAGAATGTGCTACACATGTGGTGTTAGAGGACACATTGTTGTTAACTGCCAGAATTGGTATTGTGAGACAAGAAGATGCTTTGAATGTAATATCAGAGGACATATTGCCAGAGATTGCCCAAGGAGATCGATGGGGAGATCAAGGGTTGAATCTCAGAGAACGGTAAAGAAACCAGTCACTGTCAAGCCCAAAGAACAGAAAGTGGAAGATAAGAAAGTAAAGCTTTCACAGGGGCAGAGAGACAGATTGAGGAAGAAGAAGAAGAAGAAGGCGAGAGAGTATTTGGAGAAGATTTTATCTTCAGGTTTACCAGTTGGTTCGAATAAAAGTTCTGATGAATCAACTCACTCGACTGCAAAGCCAAGTAAATTGAATTCTTCAGATGCAAATCTGAGGACGAACAAGAAGAAAAAGAAAGTTATTGGCGATGAATCTGGCTCATCAAAGTCAGACAAGCCAAGTTCGGGCAATGAATCTGATTCCACAAAATCAGAGGAGCCACAAGTTGAGGTAAAGAAGGAAGAGACACTTCTGTTAATGAATGATGAGAATTTTCCACCATTACAAGCCGCAAACCTAAAATCAAAAGGTGTTGAAACTGGAAAAATGTTTAATAGCAATGTTAAACATATTTTTAGTAAAATGGTTAATGGTAAGGAAAAAGGAGTGAAAGAGTTTTATGAAGAAAAAAGAAAAGCTCAAAATGCGCCTAAGGCTGGTCAGGCTTGGGTGTCAAAATCTGTTGGTTGAATTCCTGACTTGCAGGAGCTTCCAGGTTGGTAAGTGTGAAGCAGGTATCGGCATCATTCTTGAGAAATTCACAGGATGGTAACTGTGATATTTCGTGTTACAAGTGGTTAATCAAGGACATTAAATTGTACTTGATTTTCTACAAGAGATAGTGGTATTTGTTCTCATATTGTTAATTTTTTTTTTTTACGAAATGGTTAAAAGAGAACAAGGTGATGTGATGACCCCGAACTCACAAGTGATAGGTAAACAAACTAATTTTTCCGGAAAAACCATTCTAATTAAAACAAACTTAAGTGTTTTGAAATCATTATGGGAAAATAGTTTGTTGTAAGGGGGAGTGTTGATTGAATACGCCGAAACCCTCACGGCTGAATAAACATGATTACTTTCATCAGATTGAAAAACGGTTTTCAAACTGTTAAGATCAATGGGTTGTAAATCATGGGGGTATGTTATATTTTATGCAAATCAGTACACTTTTAGCAGAAAATGGATGGCGAGACAAAGCTATCAGTGTTGGTTGTCAAATTTTCTTTAAATGGTTTTACATTTTAGGGGGAGTAATATTGTTAGAAAATCCAAAAACATTTGAAAAATTTGAAAAAGTCAAAAACATGATAAAATTTAAAAAAAAATTGAGTTTTTGCGTAAAAAGAGGAAATGATAGTACATCAGTAGACGGTTACAGTACGCTAAAGAATTGGAAAGGTTAAATGTGTTAAACGATCTCACCGTGGATGTGTCGGTAGATTTTTATACACTTAGTAAACTTTTTCGGGATATAAACCTAAATTCAAACTTGCTTATTTTGTGGGGAACACTACTTGGATATATAGGTAACCCCTGAAATCTCGTTTGAAAGGTCTCGTATTCTGATATACTAGGTTTTTATACTCAATGATATTTGGGGTATTATTCCAGGACTTCTGCTGAATGGAAGTTCTGACCTAGTCCTCGAATAATACTTTCCGCATATGCTTGAAACATAGCATCACCCTCAGCATATATGATAAGACAATAAAATTGCTTAGCAATGCTGTTGTAAAGAAGATCCTCTAAAGGGGACACACCCACAAGTTGAGTCATGATCTCTCTGCTGAACGGTAGTTCTGACCTGAGCTCTCATGATTCTTCATAATTTATTAACCCCTTACAGATATCATTTGTGTTATACTTGCCTGTAAGACTGAATATTGGGATCTGGATACGGGAGTATATTCAAGAGGTGGGACACATGAATGGGTTTAAGTTCTTAAAATACCTAATTCGTATCCTGAATTAGTTGAAGTTTGTATGAAAATTTAAGTGGATCAGTATATCGACAATCTAAGTGAATTGTTTAATTCTTAATGTGATTTTAAGCTCAATGGTACTTGTGATTTGTCATAAACTGATATGATCCTCTGTCGCATACTCAAACAAAAATATTGTCTGTAAATATGTTTGTACATATTTCTTTACTGCTTTATATTTTCAGAAAATACAAAAAGATTTTTGATTCTGCTTTATTTTCGACAACCGATGTCTGAGTGCTGAGTTTCAAAATCTAAGTAAGCTGATTGTGTTTCTGAAAATAAAACATGTTCATTAATTTGAAACTTGAATTAAAAATCAAAAATCAAAAACAGTTTGTGATATCTCCAAGGTCACTAGTTTGGACTTGGATGATTAACTGTGGGGGAGTTGGATGCTTATATTGTTATAAGTGTTAGTTTCCGATACGATTCGATGAAACTGCCAAATTCATGAAAAGTGGTTTAGAAGGTTTGAATTGTCAGATTACGATATCTGAAAGATTAAAAATATTGTTACTTATAAATGTTTGAGTGATTGCAGATAAGATTCCAGACTACGATCCCGAGAGCTGAGTCTAAGGGGGAGTCTGAAGACAAGCTGAAAGTTAGGAGCTTGTAGCTGGAAAGCTAGGTGTCGATCCCTAAAAGCATGGAAGCTTGACGAAAGGGGGAGCCTGCTGATGATGAAGATATTAAGGATTGAACCAGTGATGAGATTCTGGTGTATGAGTTAAAGTGTGAAGCTGATAAAGAGAAGTGATGGATGCTTACAATGTTACAATCTGAGTGAGGATGCAGAATGATCAAGACTGAAGAAGGTGTCATAACAGAGAATAGTCACTGAAGACTTCGTCAATATCCGAGGGGGAGTCTGTTAGTGCATTACGTCTATTGACTTCGTCTTGTATCATGTAATAGTATGTTTAATGTAATTTAGCTTGAAAGTGGTGATTTCC
The DNA here is from genome assembly GCA_030545235.1 of Helianthus tuberosus. NCBI lineage: Eukaryota > Viridiplantae > Streptophyta > Magnoliopsida > Asterales > Asteraceae > Helianthus > Helianthus tuberosus. The sequence continues at coordinate 7,723,273 of CM060452.1, forward strand.
CTTGAAAATGTCACTTGACAGTTTCAAGCTAAATCAAGATTTCCCTTGAAAGTGGCATGTATCATTTCAAGCTAAATCAAGATTTCCCTTGAAAGTGGCATGTCATTTCAAGCTAAATCAACACAACTATAAATAGCCTTCAAGCTAAATCATTTGTAACGTTTCTGAAATTCCATACCGAGGTGCTGCCGGTGTGAGGACTGATTGTAAACGATAGTATATCAATATAATCAGTGTTAAAGTGATACGCAAGCTGTTTCGCAATCGGTTTCTTAGTTTCCGCCTCTGAAACTGACTAAATCTCTTCTGAACGACTCGTTCGGGTCGCAAACCGATCCTACACCGTTTTTGTAAAGGAATGGAATCAACGATGATCAATGGTCCATTTGGACGATTGATGGACCAATTATGGCCATTAATGGTCAACTATGGTTGTTCATGCTACATTAGTGTCAATAAAGACTCTTTAGGATGATTAATGGTCCATTAGGATAATTAATAGATCGTTTAGGGACAATAATGGTCAACTAGGGTTGTTCATGCTATAATTTTGTTAGTAAAGGACGTTTAAGATGATTAGTGGTACATTAGGATGATTGATAGATCAATTAGTGGGAATGGTGTTCAATTAGAGTTGTTCATGTTCAATTCTTGTCAACGAAGGGAGTTAAGGATGATCAATGGTCCATTAGGAGGGTTAATGGGTCAGGTAGGGCTAGTGATGGTCAACTAGTGTTATTCATGTTCCTTTTTTGTCAACGGAAGGCGTTAAGGATGATCAATGGTCCACTTGGATAATTGATGGACCAATTAGGGCCAGTAATGGCCAACTAGGGTTGTTTATGCTACATTAGTGTCAATGAAGGTTGTTTAGGATGATTAATGGTCCATTAAGATGATTGATAGATCAGTTAGAGCTAGTGATGGTCCATCGCTTCAAAAATCATACGGTCTTCCCTACAGAGATGGGAGGTGGTGGGCTTCGGGAGAAACAAGATACCACTTTGGAGATTTTCGAAGTAGCATCCAAGGTTTTATCATGTTAAATGCTCAACCGAATGTTCATCGTAGGTTGTCGTCCACGTCATTCAAACCGCTTCCTCTTTGACGATTGTTTGTATGGCGGTTGAAAACGTTGTTGAAGTTGCTGATTTTTTTTTGCATTAACGTCCATTTTCCCAATAACGAATTATAAATATGGTACGATTCGCGGTTCATAGCGGCCCAATTTTTTTCACATCTGCGCTTCCAAAATACGATTGCCTCTTGATCATCGCCTATTTAAACAATTAAAATATTTTTAAATAAACAAATAAACGACTAAATAACTTTATACTAATGATGAGGTTTTCAAAAATGTCGAGCCATGCTCGTGCCAAAGCTAACTTCTCCCTGATTGGCCACTTATCGTGTGTCTTTAGAAAGCATTCTTCTTCTGGTTGCTTCCTACGATGTCTACATGTGGACCAAGGCCGGTGGGTTTTGGATGCAGGTTGGGTTTCGGGTAGGGTTTGGGTTTGGGTTTCGGGGGGAGACATAGGAGACATATGTTGAGACATATATGGGCTAAAAGGGGGTTGTTAAAGATAAAAGAAATAACAAGGCATTTGTACGGGTGGGGACGTTTGTCGACTTTGTAGGGATGACGTGTCCCATCGTGGGGATTTCTTCGTCAGTAATGGTTGATACTCACCTTGGCCAATATTGGTATTAACCACCCACGAGTTGTCTTGTGTGTTTGCGTAACGCGGGTGGTTCAGATCAAACGCTTTTGGATCGTTGTTAAATGGAAACATGATGAATGGGGGTTGTGAAATGAGATATATATTTTAGTTGAGAGACGAGAGTTTGAGAGTTGTGTGTGAAATTAGAAATGTGAAATGGTATATATAACTGTTAAAAATAGGTTTAAAATTACTATAATTTTTTTTACCATTATAGAAGGTCATAAATAAAGGGGCCCACCAAATAGAGTCGTTGAGGCTCGTTAGGGTGCTCACGAGTATTCAATAGCGCCGTCTAATGGCGCTTCAGAAATGGGAGGGGGATGCTATTGATCGTTTTAGGGCTGAGGTGGAAGGGACGCCATTCCATACCGGTTAGCCTTATAGTCTAGCATTACTCGTTGCAACCCGATGTGACCCTTTAAGGCCTAATGTGATTACCGACGCCCACTTATTTTTACGTCAGGGGTGTTAGAAAGTTATAATATGTCATTTTATCTTATAATAAATAACGTTAGATGTTAACAACTCAAGTTTCTAACTCATTGATTTTAGGGATAATAACTTTAGTTATACAACTTTGATTTAATCTATATAAGTTATTTTATGTTTTTCATAAAATAAAATTAACTTTCATAGTCCAATAATCCCCACCAAATTATAAACTATAAATTATAAATTATAAACTATAAATTAGCAATAAAATGTTGCTTGATAGAGTTGCACCCTATGCATGAGGAGTTTTTTAAAAAAAAGATTGATTTTTCATTTCTAACCCATTGAATTTTATCTTTTCCAATTTAACCCTAACACATTTTTATATTCATCTTTGGCCCCTCATAATTTTCATCTTTCACAAGTTATTCGTTTTACATTTCGTACTAAATTTTGCAAGACACGCCGCAACGTGCGTGTGACGTTCACCATTTGTTGGTATTTTCCATTTGATAGGCCTGTCGCAACACGTTTATTTTCCCCGTTCAATTGAGTTATTCTTATCTACGTTTTACGTTTCAATCTAATTCTTCGCATTAAAGCACTACAACGAGTGTGCGTATTTCAACGATTTTACGTCTGCTTTCGTTTGGTGTTATTTTATCCTTTTTTATTTATTTTATTTTTACCAACATTTCCACTGTTGGGATTAGGGGTGTGCAAAAAACCGAATTAACCGAACCATAACCAAATTAACCGACAAAACCGAACCGAAAAAACCGAACCAAATAAAAAACCGGTGGGTCGGTTAATGGTTTTTTTGAAAACCGAAAGTAGCGGGTCGGTTATGATTATCATTTTTTCCATACCCACCATAACCGAACCGAACCGACATGTAATAAATCTTTGTAGGATTTAGAACTTTTCACCATATTTTTAATATTTGATGTTTTTGACTGAAGATTTTTAGTACTTATGGGTTTTTCATATCATTTTGTGGTTTTGATTAAATGTTTATTTGAATTTATGGAATGTATCATATCACTTATTTAAATATTCGATAATAATTGTTATTAATGTTATAGGTTATATGTATTTTTTAATACTATGTAATATACTAATATATACAAGTATGCAATAACAATTTATTCCATGTTAAAAAAATTAAACTATTTTTAGCTAAGCTAAATACACGGTTAACCACCCATAACCGATCCGCTATAACCATCAAAACCGAATAACCATAACCACCATAACCGATCGGTTATGGTTATGGTTATCCAATAACCGACATCGCGGTTATGGTTATGGTTTTTGGTCAAAACCGACCCATGCACACCCATAGTTGGGATCGCTGAGAGTGATGTGGCATTTATGCTACTTGGCACGGTTTTACAAACGTTTTTAACCTATTAAGTTTTTTACTAATAATTTGTTTACATGCATATTTTTATTTATGTATCGGTATACATATGATTTGCTCTACGTTTCGACGTAAACTTTATCTGGAAACGAGTCGAGTCAAATATAATACAAAATCATTAAAAAACATTTTTTACGTGCATATTTTTATGTACTATAAATTTGAGTTGGTCTACGTTTCGATTTGAGAGATGAGTCAGGACAAATATAATATGTATTCGTGCGTAGTTTATGTATGTTTCGTATATTTTGTTTTGAACCGTGTGGAGTCAAATTGTAATATTTTTTTTATATGTATGAGTCAGATCACATATTAGTTCGATTTACTTTACGTTTTGATCAAATCGCAATTCTTATATAGCAATTCTTATATAGGTTATTTCGAATTCAATCGGATACGTCAAAATGTGCGTTTTCATACGGTTAACGCATCACACGACGTTTGGACTAATCCATTCGATGTTTGCGATGTTCTCGCGCCGCAACGCGCACGAATCTTATTGCTAGTTTAATTTAATTGTAATGTAATTTCCAAACTAAATTGCATTTCCCGCTTTAATCGGTCTCTTCCCCACATCGCCATTGCGGAACCGTAAGAAAGACGAGACAGTGGTAAATACCGAATGTTTAACGTAAAAACTTACGATTACTCTTCTTATTGAACTGAGTTTATGACTTGATGATTGCAAGCTTGAGCCGTCAATTAAGTGCTTTGTAGCTTGATGAGGTAGTATGCCTAGGAAATCAGATATTGTTATGTGGAGATTTTTTGTGTCATCTTTCAGGAGCTACAGAAACATAAAAATGGGAGTGGGTTAGTGGAATTTGTTTTACCTGGATGAAGAAGATGAAAACTTTTCTTCACATGTGCATTTGTCAAATACTTATATAGCTCTAGGACAATATATTTTTAGAAATATTTCTATTTTAATGTTGCAGTTAATATTGATGTTTTATGTTACTACTAAAATTGAACTATGTTAGGATAAGAACATTTAGCATGTATCATTAAGTTTAATCCAGTAGTCTGTTAAAAATGATTTGAAGGGTTGAAGTTATAACTTATTATCATTTAAATGAACCTTTCACTCTTAGTGATGTTATTAATAAATGCATCTTTTAATTTGTACTAATGAAAATTTTTCTTTATTTCTAGACTTATTAACGTCTAATACCTTATTCTGATTTTCATCGCTAGATGAATATGAAACTTAGAATATATATATTGTTTTCAACTTGACGATTACAGACTAATGGCAAGTAGACGAGCAACAAGTTGCGCCACCACCCCCTTTTGAATAGCAAACGCTACCCTGCTAGACAGACTACATCGAATGTCCTACACTCACGAATCCCATCAACATCTGCCAGTGATTGTCACTGAATCGTATTTAATTCCATTGGTTTGTTGATTCACAAGTGGTGCTATATCCCTTTAGCAAAACAGCAGGAAGTCAGGAACCCTAGATCGATGAGAATTAAATCATTGTATTTCTATAATTTTCGACCCAATTATATAAAAAAATGGTCAATTTGGGTTGTATTTGTTGGTAGCGAGACAAATAACAAGTTAGCTTAAAACGAAATGGGTTAAATGGGTTGAACAGGTTAAAGGTTGCCTAACGTGTGTATTCAAATGCTTACAACTTCTGAGAGCTTTTTATTTAAAGAAAATTATCTCTTGACCCACGCGTTTTAGAGATTTGATGTTGTCTAAGAGTTGATTTTTCTGAAGGATAAACGTGTCATGCGGAGTTGGAATTTGAAAACTAACCACGAGTTGATCTTGAGCTTTACAAGATAAAGCTCTAAACAGGCCGAGTTCATAACTGAATGCTACATAGAAGAACGAAAGGCTTTCCTGTAAACAGTAATTAGTAAATGTTAATTTACACAAGTAACATACTTAGACACAGTTTATATTTATTTTGATTATAAACAATATGAAGCAACCTGCCGTGAAGTGCGGGGCCGTTTACTAGTTAGCTTTTAGATGACAATACAGTGCTCAAAATGGATCTATATGCTATTTCAGGGGAGACTGGTTTATTAAGACCAAGAAATTCAAAGCCAGTTGATGTTGTGCATTTTGTTGGTGGCATTTTTGTTGGGCAGCCCCTCAGCTCACCTACAGCTTATTTCTTATTTCTGGAGCCACTTTTAGAGAAGTGATATCATACACCTATACCCCCATCATCTATAATGTTTAGGTTGGACCAATATTACATTTGCAATAAGTTAACTTTGTTTTTTTATGTCTTGCAATATATTAAATGGAAATACCATTTTTTGTGTTTTATATGCGTGAGTTGGTGATAGCAACACTTTATGCTAGTGGTTTTGATCACTTCTTTATGTGCTATTGCACAGGAAACTTAGTTCAAGTATTACAGGTATAAGAAATCAATACTTGTACTCATTTCTCTTTTCAGGCTTAGGTTGTATATAAAGAATAAAGCCTGGGGGTGTAAACGAGCCAGGCGAGTCGTGAGCTACTCAAGATTGGCTCGAAACAAGTCGACCTTTAAGAAGCTTTATACATATGTACACTTGCGTATACATTTTAAACTTTATTTTATTAATGTAATGTTATGTTTTGTTAGGCAATTTTTAAGGTTCCGGTTGCAAGTATGAATTGAAGACATCAGTTTGGGGTTGCAAGTATCAAGACATCGGTTCAGGAAATTATTGTAAATCACTTTCATATTTAGACATAGATATATATTAAATGGAAATACCATGAGTTTGGAACTTGACAGAAGAAGTCCCTTTCAAAAAGACAAAACATTCAATAAACTTTAGAACTTCACAAAACAACCATTAAACTTTTGAAATTGACATTTTCACCCTTTGAGTTCCTTTTTAAATTTACCCACGTATTTTCATTCTTTAGCTTAAAAGGGGAAAAAAATTATTTTCGCACGTAATTATTTTTATGTACGTCTCGGTGTAATTCACGTTTCATGCTTATTTCTATGTACATTTTCAGTTGGTCTGCATCTTGAAGTTAAAATGTATGTGTCGGTATATATTCATGTTTCAACATAATCGATATAAATTCACGTTTTGACATAGTTTTTTTTTCGAAAAGAGTCTGGTCAGTCAAATATAACGTATTTTCATACTTATTCTTGCATACATTTTCGGGTAGTATACGTTTTGACGTAAACAATGTTCACTAAAATGTGTATATTTGCATGTTTTATTTTACATGTACATATCATTTTTTTAAGCTTGGATTCACATGCATTATGTTGTTTTTCACGAACATGTGTATGTTTCCCATATTTTTATGTCATATATCAACATCTTTTTACCTCTATATTATCATAGTTTGTATGGCCATACCATAAACCTTATAACGTCTATACACGTGTGTTTATATGTCTTGGTACAAATATAAAGTAAACACATATGCTAGATCGTTTCTCAAATCATCAACAATAGTGTTAACATGATTTATCTTAAACACCCACATTACAAAGTATAACTCTTATATATGATATATATTATCCACTTCACTATGATTTATCCGAAGAATCATTATAATTACGGTTTATAATCGTCAATGTAATGCTAACAATATAATAACAAAAAAAATTGTATCTTTTTAATTTCGGTAACATACAAACAAAGAAAATAAGTCGATCAAGTTAGCACCAACGTATGAGACACAAAAGCTAAAACGCATCTTCTAGGGTGTTAACACATGCCTTTTAGAAGGGAGGTCAATCTGAACTTCAAATTTTGACAAGATGAGTAATTCAAGATTTTGATATAAAGTTGAGTAGAGTAAGATTTGCAGTTATTCCAAAAAAAAAAGGAAACCGTTGGTGTTCAAATGGTTAGCATTTGTATAAAATTGTCTAAATCAACAAACCAATTGCAGAATCTTCAGTTACAACCCTAATCTTGAAAAAGAAAAACATTAACAAGCAAGTACCTTTACTAATAAAACTCACTAAAGTCATTCATCATTTGTTGTTGTTGATGAATCAAAGAACCTTGTTGATCTCTTTCATGCTTTACCCTCTCCATACTTTGCGAAGATCCATAGTTCAACATACGAGTGCTATGATCAATCCCACCATTAACTCCATTGCAATGAATGTAATAATCCATCAACGAACCATTGTTAATATTCCCATTGGTGTCACAATTCCATGATCTAATCAACCGTGGTTGTGCAGACTTACTGTTGTACATATCTGGACTTTGCATAACAGGAACATTGGCTAACAATTGTGTTTTATAAAAGTTGAGTTCTTCACAAACCCTTTGGAACTCTCCTAATGACCCCAACACCGGATCTTTGATCCGGCAATTCGCTTCCCAGATAAGCGAATCGACCGCCTTTTTTCCGTCTTCTGTACTTAAATCTTTCAACAATTTTGTCACATTGCTAACCCCGAAAACCCTATGAACTGCTTGAAAATCTTGGGTTTTTTCGACAGGAAAAAAAGGTGCTAATACACACTTTTTTGTGCACTTCTTTCGCTGGTGGCGGCACGCTGCACATGCCGGTACTGCACCGCCGTAGGTGGTGGTTGTGGATGGTGGAGATGAGGAGGTTGCAGCCTCAAGAACCCTAATTGTAGTTGTATCATTCTGGCTCTTCTGCATCTTGCTATTGTCCTAATATTAATCAAGAATTGAAAGAATAAGGAAAAGGTTTGAATAATGTAAAGAATATTAATTGAATGGTTTTGGGTAAAGATTAACTTAAATCCCAATTAACTAAGTATGATTATTATTTACTTCTATATATAAACAAGATCTTGAGCATGTGATTATTATTTACTTCTATATATAAACAAGATCTTGAGCAAAAGTAAATATGACACCTAGTAAGATACATGTTAAGAATGAAAAGGGTGTTTCTTGAATATAATAAAAAGCTTGAAAAAGATAAGTGGACATACCAATAAGTGTTGTGTTTTTCCGTGGGGTTGGGTGGGGGTGGGAGTGGTGGTGGTTGCCGGTGGTGTAGGGTTATGGAGAGAGAGACGTCTAATATCAGGCATGAAAAGATTGATATTCATCTTGTTTGTTAACGGTTTAGGGTTTTATGGGTGTTATGAAGACGATAGACGAAGGTTGGGTTTTGAATTTGTTTATAACCAAATTTAACTTCACCCCCCTTATATTTTAGCAAAGGCAATCTTAACTCGGTATATTTTCTCCTTGCGTGTTGCCGAACAAATTTACGGATTTGGGTTGGGTAGAATTGGAGGGTTCAGAGTTGACTCATTTAACCTATTTATTTTTCTAATTTGTATTTATTTTATAACTTAGATTAGAATAGTTGGGTAATTTATGTCAAGTTTTAAAACTTTGAGGAGTTAGCGTTAACTTTTTATTATTTAGTGTAGTTGTGTGTATGTACATATGTAAAAATTTATAAACTAGTAATTTTAGTGTATTAATATAGATTATTAAAATAAAAAATATAGGAGAAATTTGTCGGTCGTGTTTGTTTCAACTTATGAAAAGAAAAACTATGATTTGATTAATAACCCATTGAACGAGTCATGAGATGTAAGTTGTAAGAAAAGAATCTAGACGCTTAGGCCACTCGGGACACCAACGTGATGAAAAGTGTGATGGTGCGATCACCGTGATCACAACGTCACAAGTGGTGTGATCACGGTAGTGATAGTGATGGGTGTGATGGTTCTCGCAGTGTGGTTGCTTGATGGTGTAAAAGGGGGAATGAGTTGGCATATAGTGATTGGTTGGCTTTTGTAGGTGATTTGGTGATGGATGTTGCAAGTATTTTAGTAATGGTGTTAGGGCTGTAAACGAACCGAACGTTCAGCGAACAGTTCGTGAACCGTTCGGCGGGAAGTTCGTTCATGTTCGTTCGTTTAATAAATGAACGAACATGAACAAGAAATTTCGTTCGATTAGTTAAATGAACAAACATGAACAGAGGTCTCGTTCGTTCGATTGTGTTCGTGAACGTTCGGTAAGGTGTTCGTGAATGTGTTCGTGAACATTCGTTGATTTACGTTCGTTTATGTTCGTATGTTTGGGTTTTAATTGAAGATCTTTGTACTTTCTTATATTATTAAACTTTTATTTATTTTATTACTCTAACAATTAAATTAGGAAACTCACTTTCACCTTGTTTATGCATCATTTCCCTTTCATTTCTCATTATTTACATCAGCGAATACGATCGACCTCTGTTTCACAATAAGGCATTCAAGTTCGAGTGCTACTCTCTGGGTCATCTATCTTTATCCTTCGTCGCGTTCGCCAAATTTTTTTGTGTTCGTGAACCGTTCGCGAACACGCTCGTTTCCTTAATGAACGAACACGAACATCAAATCTCGTTCGGTAAGTGTTCATGAACCGTTCGTGAACACATTTATTTCCTTAACGAACGAACACGAACAAGGCCTTGTTCGTGTTCGTTCGGTTCGTTTACAGCCTTATGGTGTGATTGAATTAGAGAGAATGATGGATTAAATTATGATAGTGTGATGGGTACCCATAATGCGTTGGTAATTTCAAATTCTGGCCTTGTTTTTTCAATATTCACTTTGAATTTTAACTCTCTTTTCCCTTAAATATAAATTTAATAAAAAAGAACAAACACTAGAGTATGCAACATCAAACTAATAACATATGATTCAATCTTCTAATCCGATGTTACAAAACCATCATTGTATATTCATTATCATCCAAAATATTAACTACAGTCGAAACAAATCTAAAGTTTTGTCAAAAGAAAAAGAAATACATGACACATATATTTGTATTTATTTAACGGTGCTAAACAGGTCATGTCCGTATATTTGTAATTATGTAATGGTGCTAAACAGGTCATGGTCGCCGGTTGATGTGCCTAATCATACAAGAACCCGAAAGTTCTACATGAACCTGGACACGGCCCCAATTCAAAAATCGTGTCAGACATATATAAGACTAGTGGCGAAGCTTGAAAATTTTCACCGGGGGGTCGGAAGTCACCGGACCTGAAAACTCTATATAAGTAAAAAACGTAGTTACATAACACTAATGAGCAAAAAGTTCGGGGGGTCGGGCGCCCCACCCCCTCGGCCCCTTGAAAGCTACACTCCTGTATATGACCAAACACAACAGAATATTAGCGAGTTGATACGAATACAACCTATTATTTTTTCACATATTAAATCTATGCATGTCTGGCCTGACACGATTATAATGATGAGATCTTAAATTGAACTAACACCAAATTTGCATTCTTCAATCCCCATAAATTTTCCGACAAAATCATTATGCAAAAACCTTAGGGTCTAATTTGAACTAAAAGAAAGAAGAAGGGGTATGTAGGAAACTAAATCCGGGGTAGATATGGAACACGGGCCCGTGACATAACAGCCCTATGCAAAAACCTTAGGGTCTATTTGATTGTGCATTAAATGTTTCGATATATCAGGGGACCCGGGGTGTGGTCTTTTACCCGTGATGAGTGTATATCACGCGTGAAACAATCCCAAACACCACCGTCACTCAATTGTATCACGCGTCAATTTGATAACGCGTTGAATGTATCACACGTGAAGAATGTGAGGGTTTATTGTTGGGTGTTGTGAGTGATGGGCATTTTCAGTAAAATCCATCACTGGTGATGGAATAAAGCTCGATAAAGTGACGGAACTTGATTGAAAGTTATGAGTGAGTGATAAGTAATGACCACACCTACCCCCTTATAGGATGGTTGCCGTTTAGATGGATATAACTTTTATAAAAGGGTAAGTTCTTATATCTTATACTTTTTATTATTTTAAAAATTTATAATTAGTGAACACAAAATTATTAAGAAAAAAATATAAAATTTTAATGTGAGGCATATCATATATTCTTAAGGGAACACTTAATAAGCGTGCTTGGTCCGCATGGAGACAAATGGGTGATGATGTCATAATGAAGAACAAAATTTCCATATTTAGGGATAGGGATGACAATAGGTCGGGTATGGCTAATCTCATACCCATACTTGTTTGTAATATCTTGTCTCATACTCAACCCATTACCCGTCGGGTATCATATGAGTATTTATCGGTCGGGTATCGGGTATGCCCATTGGGCTCGAGTATTTTGCCATCCCTAACCACATTGCACAGGTTCTTCTGTGGTAGTTTTACATGGACGTGTTCATTGAGGTTGAAGGCTAGAGATGAGTTATGAGTGATGTGGGTCTTTCAAAAAGTTTTAATGATGTCAAAGTGTATAGCAATTGTTATCACTCATCAGTCAGATACATACATATAATTAACCTAAGACTTTAGTTTAACAATTCCAACAAAAAACATCTTACATGAGCCTTTGTCAACTCATTTTTGTACAACATTCACACTAGTACAAAATAACTTTTTTGGTGCTGTATTTTATGCTTTATTTTATGTTGTACCATAGAGCACCAACAAATATACCACCAAATAATGGGATTTGTTGGTGTTGTTCAATAACAGCACCATTAAATCTTCAAACACAGCACCAAAAAAATCAATGATGAAACACAAGTCCCACCACCATTAAATCTTCAAACACACCACCAAAAAATCATTGATAAAAAACAAGTCACTGCACCATTAAATCTTTAAACACACCACCAAAAAATTAATATAGAATTAACACGTGTCACATTGATAAAAAACAAGTCACTGCACCATTAAATCTTTAAACACACCACCAAAAAATTAATATAGAATTAACACGTGTCAAATAATAACAAATCTACATAGCACCAAAAAAAAAAAACAAATCTCCATAGCACCAAAAAATAGGACAAGAAAAAAAAATATAAATTTTTAATATTTTTGGAAAATTCCAGAATTTTTAGTAATATTTCCCAATATAATTCCAATTACACACAAATGCACATGCTCACGACAAAAGTTAACTAGTATTAAACAACTCAACAACCCGTTCAAGTATACGGAATTACAAAAGTATGAAACACCAACTAATGCTTACAAGATCAAACTATCTTTTTAATAGATCCCGACATTAAATCTACTACTAAATTCTCAATTTGAGATTCTTCAAAATACCCTTCTTCATTCCAAAGCTAAAAACAAATAAATACAAAAGTTAGATTTCAAATATATATAATTTAATGCAATAAACAAAGTTTATGAATATTTAAGAAAACTCACTCGGTTAACCAAATCATGTTGTATAGAGTCGATAAACTCTTTCATATGTTTGATTACCATATACCCACATTCCCAACTGCCTTTCTGTTGTTTGCACTGCATCATATTCACAATGAATTACTTTGACTAGACTATTTTAAACAAATAAAGTATTCACATACTTGTGTCATGTGCCACTTAAAATTAATCTCAAAAACTTCTTCAATGATCTTGACGAACTTGTAATTTTTATGGGTCTTCCCTTCATTTATAGAATCAACAATATAGCCGAATTTGAAGTCCGGGCAAACAGTTATAAGCGACCAATGTTTACTACAAAAATAAAAATTATAGAACATATTAAGTATGTATTGTATGCGTATGTGTATGTATGGTGAGGAATTTATATTACCCGGCTAAGTATGGTGCAAGATAGAACACTTTTTTAGAAAGAAGCTCACGTATTTCTTTTACGTTTTTTTAACGTCTTCAAGAAGTGTTTTACACCGTGATCCAGTGATTTTTTGTGGATTGAAAAAAGCACACCTAGAATTGGGCGACTCAAAGAAATGACTAAAAAATGTGACAAAGTTAGTAAATTCAATTCTATCTAAACATGTTATGGTCCCATATAATAACAATAATAGCAACTTACATGGCAAACCAATGTAATATTGTGACATCAAGCCAACTCAGAGGATGGATCCAAAGGCCAATAATCGCTTCCTCAAAAACTGCATCATTTATAACAAAGTTAAACTAGCATATTGATGTTAAAAGGGCATAAACATAGAGTATATACAAAAAAAGCTGCACATAAAGAAATGAAATAGAAAACGAAACTCACATCTTGATGTCAAAGGGGCAAGTACTGTTCTGCCTAGACATATGAATAGAACGATACATGTTAATGTCTTTCATGGTTCAAAATAATTAAACCGTTTCCAGTCACAAAGTGGAGCAACATAAACTCCCACCGGTGACCCCATAAGATATCCAACCTTTAAAACAGGTAAAAGGAAGTTGCAAAAGAACATATATTCAATTATTCATTGAAGGTAACTAAGAATTTTATTATCACTGATCCTGATTCTCTAATAAATTTTATGTGTAAAAGTTGGATTTTATGTACTGGCCATGAATCGCACAAGCTTCAAGGCACTAGTGTAAACCTATAATTAATAACTCTTTTGGTTAAACAATAGATAAAATAAAAGGTACTATTGAGTAACTTGATATTAATTCATGAGCAGCAGCTATGTAGATAGCTGATTGACTGCATATTTCAATTGAGATTCAAACTAAAAGGGGGGGATATTCAACAGAATAAATAGGGCTAAATACCATTGATTTTCTTAGTTTTTACGAAAATCAAGTTAATTATCAACAATCAAGACTTACAATGGCTCTATCGAACTGGCATATGAAAGAGAGGGGTTCCAATTAAACCTCATCTGTTGTATAAATCCTGTAACCCCATAATAATACCTGAAGTAAAATTTTGTCGGAAGAAAAGCGTGAAAGAACGACGACTGCGATGGAGGAACTGGATAGTTTAGACGATGAAACAAACCGACGGTACTTTGAGCCACACGTTGATGGATCAGTAAAGTGTTTTCGCCCTAAGACACGAAACAAGAAGGTGGTTTTTCATTTCCTGCAAATAGTCACACCAGGGACAAAGCGAGTCCCCGCTCTTGCTCAATTCATCCGCTGTTGGGATCTTGGCATCCTTTGCTCTCCACAACTTTTCCACTTATAATATCACATTCCAGTATTTCATATTAGATTATATTTAGTCAGCTCGTGACACTTAAAGCTCCTACTTGTAAGAAGTGTAAGAAGGATTTATAGAGTGACAAGTGTCCAATAACCTAAAATTAAACCCACTACATCACCACCCAAAACCTAAACACCCACTCCCACCCCACCACCACCCAAAAACCTAACTTATATCACTCACCCATCATATCACCCACCACATTCGTGATATTTATCACACCACAACTATGCATTAAAAATCTTACAATGTAATCAAATTCACTTCACACCTCATAAAGCTCATCATTAATTGATCTTTTTCTCTTTGTTTTCATCTATGCTTTACGTTCCTTTTCTTTTAATTTACATCATACGCATTTGGTTTAAGTTTATGAAAATAGTAAAAAAAAAAAAAAAAGACTCCTCACAGGGTTTGAGTCACATCATACACACTTAACTTATGTAATTTAAAACAATTTCTTGTGATCCTAAAACAGCAAGATGTGGTATACATTCAAAATGGACAATTCACACAGGAGGGTTAGTTTAATCAACAAAAATAGCTATTGGTACCAATCATTGACCATTGTATCAATTCAAATGAGAAACTATCTTAACTTACCGATTACTAACTACAAAGAAACTGAAATTACAAGAATTAGGGCACCAAATAAGAACAATAATAAAAAAATGTACAATCACGAAGTTGCTTTTACCTGTGCATAATTGATGGCCATCATAGAACAAACAATAAACCTTCTTAAACCTAAAAAACATAAGGGCTTTTGAACGAAAATGATTGGGTTGCTCAACGAGGATGAATCGCTGTTGAACGAGGATTAAGGGCCTTCTAACTAGGTGGTGTCATTATGCAATGGTTGTATGGTGGTGCGGGTGATTCAAAGGGAGAGAGAGAAGGGAGAGAAAATCGATTGGTTTGGGGTTGGGATGGGAAAACTAATTTTGAGACCTAGGAGGGGATCTAAAATTTTGATATGCAGGTGGAGGGAATTTAATTTTATTAAAGGGTTTCAAGAGGGAAATTTTCAGAACAAGCGTTTGAACTTTTTAGGCTACATGGTAGGGCTGTAAACGAACCGAACGAACACGAACGAGGCCTTGTTCGTGTTCGTTCGTTAAGAAAATAAATGTGTTCACGAACGGTTCATGAACACTTACCGAACGAGATTTTATGTTCGTGTTCGTTCATTAAGAAAATGAGCGTGTTCACGAACGGTTCACGAACACAAGCGAACACAAATAAATTTGGCGAATGCGATGAAGGATAAAGGTGGATGGCCCAGAGAGTAACATTAGAACTTGAATCCTTTATTGTGGAACGGAGGTAGATCATATTCGTCGATGTAAATAATGAGAAAAGAAAGGGAAATGATGCATAAACAAGGTGAAAGAGGGTTTTCTAGTTTAATTGTTAGGGTAATGATATAAATAAAAGTTTAATAGTATAAAAAGTATAGATAAAATATATGAAAGTATAAAAATCTTAAATTAAAACACGAACATAAACGAACGCAAATGAACGAATGTTCATGAACACCTTACCGAACGTTCATGAACACAATTGAACGAACGAGAACTTTGTTCATGTTCGTTCATTTAACTAATCGAACGGAATTTCTTGTTCATGTTCGTTCGTTTATTAAACGGACGAACATAAACGAACTTCCCGCCGAACGGTTCACGAACTGTTCGTTGAACATTCGGTTCGTTTACAGCCCTACTACATGGTATTGTGCTCATTCTTCCTTTGGAGGATAATCCGTCACCTAGACGCCATATCATAGTTCTCCCAAGGATGGTCCATCCCACAAAACTAGTGGAAATGGGAGGATGGTCCTAGATGATCCTACCCCACCACTTTTATATTTTATATTTTTTTAATCTTCCACTTTTTTAACATTTAACAAATAAATTAATAAAAATATTTTCATTAATATTAAAAAACAATACATAAACTTAAAAGAAAAACATAAACTTAAAAAAAAACATAGACTTAAATAAAAAACATAGACTAAAAAAAATCAACCAATTTGATGTTTTTTCATGATGTCGTTTTGTAATTTTCAAAGTCGGACGTTTCGGCTCGGGATAATTATCGACATCAATCGTTAATATTTCCCATTCCTTGAGCCGAATCTTTTCATCAGACAATCGGATCTTTTCATCGGACAATCGGACCTTTTCGCGTAACTTTTCTCCCGCCACACGAGACTTTTCTTCGATGGCCCGCTCCTTCGCCTTCGCCTTTTGGGCCGTGACCTCGGTGTACGTTTTAAATTGTGCCATAAACTCGTCCATCTTCGAGTCCACCTTTTGCTTTTTCTTTCTCCTTCGCCCACTCCTTCTTTGATTTGTCCCGGCCCGGGGGACGCTCCGCTTCATGTACGGCATATTTTTCTTCGTCGAACTCGGCGTCATCGTTTAAGTTTATGTGACACCCCGCGTCCGATCCACCGGCGCTAAAACTACCGGATTCCGATGTCCTTTGCCGTTTCGCCATCTCCACCTCGTTGGGAATCGGCGCCCATTTTTGGTGCGTTCGCAAAACTTCCCACGCGCGAACGTGTGCGAACAAGGTATTATTATTGTTCTCCTTGTACATCTCCAACACCTTTTTAAACACATTCTCGTCGCTCATGCCGCTACGACGCCCACTTGAATATATTTTATTATATTCTTCGCAAAACCTATTGACAAAACCCGTTCATTTTTCGCCACTTTGATGAGTCGATATCTCGATACGGGCCTTGATCCATTAGCCCAAAGAACTTCGCCAAAACCGACTTCCAAAACCCGTCACCCGTTTGATTATTACCTATAAAATATGTTACAAAAAATATGTTACAAAAAACAAAAAACTAATTCTAAAAAATATAAACTTAAAAAAAAAGTTATTTTTACCAACCTTTTGTCGGGTGTGTAGACGTGCCTATGTAAGCCTTCGCTAAGGCTTCTTACTCGATTGGCGTCCACGGTTTCGCCTTTGCTTTGGACGGTTGCTCACCCACCACTTGCTTGCCTTTTCTTCGTTTGTCTTTTTCTTTTTGCGGTTGGGTTTCGGGAACAACTTCCACATCCTCGTCGGGTTCGGATCATTTGGGTTTTTTTAATACCCGGTCGGGTTTTTTTAGAATGTCATTAAAATTTCAATAGGCACCATCCACTAAAACATATAAAGAAGCATTAATACCCGGTCGGGTTATTTTAATACCCGGTGCAGGTTTTTTCCCAACCCGATGCATACCCGAACCCTACCCGATGAATACCCGAACCGGACCCGAACCCGGAAATAGGGTATTATAATACCCGGGTTCTATAAAACCCGACCCGAACCCTACCCGGACCCGGGTATATAGGGTATACATTTTTGGTAGAAAACCCGGACCCGACCCGGTTTTAAAAAAAAAACCCGATTTTAAAAAAACCCGATTTGTGCACCACTAGTATACGCAAAGTAACCAACTGGGGTAGCTCAGTTGGCCACCGACACCCATATTCCAACACTTGGATCGTTGGGGTCTCGGGTTCTAGACGTGGCAACCCCACCTCTCTCGAACCCCAAGTGTTGGGAGGGTATTTGCTGCCAGGGATCCTTGTCGGGTGGTGAACTGGGAGGGGGGGTCCCCTCCGCGGTCAGGGGTACCGTGCACCTACCCTTTTTAGTATACGCAAAGTGCCACTAAAAACTAAAATTAGTGGCACAAAAGCTTAATGTTAGTAAAAGTGTGTGCCACTATATGGCTTTTTATTTGTAGTGATCATATAATACATAAAGAAATCATAATAAAGGTAATAAAATTTAAATTACTTACCTTAAATTGATGATTGAATGAGATTTAAAGAAACTTGAACAATTCCACCTTTAGCTACAAAATGAAAACATATTACGGAAAAATTACACTTTTCGTCCTTTATGTTTGTAGCTAGTTGCAATGGATGACCTTTACCTTTAATAATTACAACCACAGTCCTTTATTTTGAAAACCTGTTACATCTTTCGTCCTTTAGCACTAACTTGGTTAAAATTTTCAGTTAAATTTATTTACTTAAGGGCAGTTTAGTCTTTCTACTTAATTATTTATAGTATAAATAAAAAAATAAAATCAAATATAAATACCTTTTTTTCTCTCACTCTCTCTCTCTAAACAAACAACAGAGACAAACCAAAAGATAGAGACAAACCAAAAGATAGATAATCCAGCCATCACCGACTGTTACTCCCCCACCGCCAAACAATCACTGATAGATTCAAACAAAATATAATTGCAATAATATAGAAAAAGATAGATAACAAACCATTCTCATTTAAACTAAGTTCACAATGCTTAGTACACAACTAACCATTTAATATCAACGAGCAGGATGAGCAGACTGTGTGGCCAATCCAAGTGGTGATTCTTTCTTGGTGGTGTAAACCTTGTCACCATTTTCGTTTATGTAAAACTGAAGATACATCTTGGTTCAGTTTCCTTGATTGGCCGGAGGAGATGGATACCAGTCTGAGAAATAGGTTCCGGTTGTAGACGGCAAATACCCCTGTCTTCCGATTCAGATCCACCACCACAAACATGAAATCCCACCCCACCACCCCACCATCGCCGGACACTACAACTAGCTCACCACGTCTCCGATCTATTCATCCATCACCACCGCCTCCATCAGATCTATTCATCCATCACCACCACCCCTGTCTTCCGGACACCCCGTCGCCGCCATCAGATCTATTCATCCATCACCACCGCCTCCGATCTCCGGCCAAACCACGCTCACTTAGATCTGACGTTTAGCCACCGCCTCCCATCTCCCGTCTTTCAGATCTGTTCTTTTTGGGCGAGTTTGGATGTGGGGTTTCAAATTCAGAAGATGAAATCTGGATCTTGATTTTGGAACCTAATGAGAGGAGATTGGAACTTCCTGTAACTACACCAGAGAGATTCATATGTATAGATATGGATACAAGATCTTCAACGCCTAGATAGATTCAGATGTATAGATATAGATGCGTATCTAGAGAGAGAGAGAGAAAGAGTGTAACATATGAGAGCATTCACGTCCTGTCCTCCATCTTCACCTCCAAAATTTTGGAGATATTATAGTTGTTGATTAATGGCAACAGAGGTGATGATCTTAAATGGTGGATAAACCCTAAAATAGGTATTTGGGGGAGAAGAGTGGTATTTATATGGTGGGGGTAGTTGCTATGTGAATGGACATAAATGCCCTCACGTGCTCTGCACGTGATGTAACTTAACTTAATTTTCTAACTGGATTTGGGGTAAAGGACGAAAGATGTAACAGGTTTTCAAAATAAAGGACTGTGGCTGTAATTATTAAAGGTAAAGGTCATCCATTGCAACTAGCTACAAACATAAAGGACGAAAAATGTAATTTTTCCTATTACAAATATGGTACCTATAATTAGAATGACTTAGTTTTGATGGTATTGTAGATTGAAGGAGAATGAGGGCTTATAGGTTTTATGAGATTAGAATGAGGAAAAAAATGAGTTGCAGAGAAAGAGAATAAGAAAGAAGTTAGATGCAAATTTTGAATTTTATCCGTTAAAGTTAAAAATAATTATTTGGTGTTTTAGTGCTATTTAAAAGTTTAAGCCTCAAAAAATCAACTTTATTTTGTATTTTCGAGTAAAAAAATCAATTTTATTGTGTATTTTGATGCTATTTGCAACCTTAGCCTCAAATAATTAATTTTTTGGTGGTGTATAACTTGTAATGGTGTGTAATGTATTTTTAAGTGGTGTGTTTTGTTATTTGGTGCTTTCTATCGTAAGATAGCACCAAAAACATGAAATTTACACCACCAAAAAATTGGTTTTGTACTAGTGTCAAGTTCAAACCGGTGAAGCATATGTTGAGGCCGCTTACCCGACTGGTCGGGAGGAAGCCAAGATAGATATAAGAACATCATGTGTCCGAGGTATGGCATTAGCCCGACAAAGAGGGCAACTATCATGCGAAAAAAGCCACATATCAATACACGAAACATGAAAAACATGTGCACATTCCGGCATTATTCTAACCTCCTCATTTTCTTCAAACTCACCCAAACAAACCACACATGTCCCTTCTTTAAACTCTTTTGAGTACTTATGAATAGCCAGCAACGTCGATGAACTACTAGAGCTCGAGCCACTTGCACTTAGCGGGAGTGACAATCTAGAGTTGGTTTCACGGGCAACCCGAATTCTTGGACTGCGATCCATATTTGGCGGCCTAGCCGGCTCGGTGGTGCTTAGAGCATTATTATGGAGACAGTTAACGGTTAGGCAGTGGATCAAAGCCACTAATATTGCACCAGAAAGGACCCCGAGAACCCCAACTAAGAGTGGGTCAACAGCCATGGTGATTTGATTACTGTTGAAATTAAATATGTTTATATATACGTGTATAGTTAATAGTTTTAGTATTTGACGTTGATGGCACGGTGTATATTCAAGGCTTTGATCGCTAATTTGGAGCCAAAGTAACAAATGGTTTAGAAATGTGTTATATTATATGATCACTTGTAATATTATATAGGTTAGCTAGCCGTGCAAGGAGTTGGTTCTATCGCGGCGGTACGACATCATTTCCTCAATGGGGACAATGGATATGTTTTATCAAAAGTACTGGAAACATCAATATTTACGATGGAATCAATGCTGTTATTATTATATATAACAATTAATATAATGTGTTTCTTAGTATATTATGTTGATTAGTTCTGTTTAAACATAATGGAAAACATGAATAACATATATGTGATTGCAGACATGCCAGCAGATAATCCAGTCAGTGATGTAGCCATTGAGTTTGACATACTTGTCAAGATGATCTGGTTCCTCCTTAGGGTGCAAACTAATGATGGTGATGAAGAACCGAAAAAGGGTATTCGGTTGGGAGAGAGAAGCGAGTTTGATGTTATTGAGTTAATCAAGAAGTCTAACCTTTTAACCTCTATATTAGTGTCCTTATATATGCACCCAAGAGGAAACCCAATTAGTTAATAAGGGTAATATGGTCCATCAACAATTACCAACTAATTATTTAATAGGTTGTTATATAATATTTGGGAAAATGTCATAGAATAGTAACCAAGATTTAAAAGTGTTCTAATTAGGCCACTCGTATCGTTTTTGTCCCAATTAGATAATTTAACATTCAAATCGAGTCATGTCCTTTTTTCCATATGATAAGAAAAAAATGGAGCATAAGATGCTCGGGTCGGATTATTTTAATATATGATATTATATTTATTAAAAATAAAAACACTTCTATTACATTAAAAAAAAAAAGTTACAATCAACGTCATCACTCGACGTTTGCATCAAATAAAAGGGGAAAAAATAAACGAAAATTCACATCACCACGGTTACCTATGAAATGGATGAAAAACCCCTTAATTTTAATGAAAAATGAATGTTGAGTGACCTGATTGGAACACTTTTGAAACTTGAGTGACCTAATTGAAACACTTTTAAAACTTGGTTACTAATGTAAATGATTATAATGGCTATTAGATTAAATACAACATAATAATATATTAATCTTACATATTCAACATATAAATCATCTCAGCATTTTTTTAAAAGACAGACACAAAGCATTTTGGGTTCAATAAAGTTACCTACCCATGCGTATGTTGTTGTACCACCTTCAGTTACCTTTGTATCCATGTGTACATGTTCAAGTCCTGTAAAATTGGATAATAAGGGAGTTTAGAACAACTTCCTCTATAAATGAGCATTTAGTACGGGGTACCGGTAGCGAATTTCACGTATTGAATTATATTCGGTATCCACTTTTTGGTGTTTTAGGTGCTGGTATATAACGATTTTTACCTTCAAATACTAATAGCGTACCGACATTTTCATAACCGGCACTGAGCTTATCCCTCCTCCCTAACACAACGTGTTTGTAAATCATCTTGTTTGTTTCGTGTCTTCATGTCGTTGTCTATAGATTCAAATACAAACAAGATCAAGGGTGAATCTTCACCATCGACCCCACCAATTTTTAGCTCGCTCATAGTGTAAACTTTTATAAAAAAAAATTCTCATATTCTTTTAGTGTAAAATATTAGATTTTGAGAGTGTGAGCCTGACACAAATGCATCAGTAATGCATTACAAGTGATAAACCACATCGTGTACATTCGAAATTCTTCACACACACTCAAGATCGCATAAAGGATAATGGTTGTTTGGCAATTTTTGAATGATTAAGTGCTGAACCAGTAAAATGTCTGAACCATTAAGAGCTAGTATAATGTTTAACCATTCAGAGACAAATTTCTGAACAATTCAGATTAGAGATCTTAACCATTTAGACTCAGTATAATGCTTATCTATTCGGATGCAAATGTCTAAACCATTCAGACATCTGCTCGCAAAACAAACAGTCTGAACCATTAATTTTTGAACCGGTAAGAGGTTTGAACCATTAAGAAGCTCGTTACTAAACAAGCAGCCCCTAAATTAGATCCAAACGAACCCACAATGATGCTAACACGTGCGAAAACATGAAGATTTTTTTTTAAACTGATTTATTACGGTAAAAAGAAACCAAGAAACGGTTAATTTACCCCCACGATCTATCTCCTCCTCTCACCAAAGTCCAAACCAACGGTCATATTTTCTGTAACCAAAACAAAACAAAACACTTTTCACACTCCATTAACATCAATCATTCTCCCTGCAAATCTCCACTCCAACAATGTCTCCAGAACCTTCTCATCTCCTCCGCCTCCTCCTCTTCTTCTTCTCCGCCGCACTCCCCCTCTCCTCCGCCGCCGCCACTCTCCACCAACAACAACAATCCGACGGCGTTTCACTCAACCTCTGGTGCGTAGCCAAGAACAACGCCGAAGATTCCGCACTTCAATCCGCCATCGATTGGGCCTGTGGAGCCGGTGGAGCCGATTGTTCCCCGATCCAGCAGGGCGGCCCGTGTTACGATGGGTCGGATATTAGGAAAACGGCGTCGTATGCGTTTAATGATTATTGTACTAAGAATGGGATGACTGAAGATACTTGTAATTTTTCTAATACTGCTGCTTTAACTTCGCTTGATCCGAGTAATGTTTTTCCCCAATTTATGTTTATCAAATTTGTCACATTGCTGTTGGATTTAATTTAAGTTGAATTTAATTAAATTGATTTTTTTTTAGGTCATAGCAGTTGCAAGTTTCCGTCAAGGTATATATCTTGTTATGATTTCGGTTATTATTTCGAAGCGTTCATTTAGCGAATCAGTGATATATTGGTGCTATAGCGGTTATCGTCCCCATGTAAAATATCAGTCAGAATATTGATACCGATATTATCAGTGATATTGACTGGCATATCACGGATATTTGACCAGTTATTATATTTGACCTATATAACCGATATATCACTGATTTGTTAGTGTTAAATTGCTTTATATAAGAATTCTGCATGATATTAAAATTACTGATATTTTATGGCATGAACTGCATAGGGCAAGAAGGCTCAAAAACAAGTTTGAAAATATTTAAAGATATAGTTTGGAAAATGAAACATTAGGGACATGTTCTTTTCGGGACCAATTTTATGTTGAGACGCAAGAAGTATTGATGTTCTAGTGAGATAGTGAGGTAGGTGGTTATGTAATGGCTTATGTGTCACACTTAAAGCAAAAAAGTTTAAGTGCATTATGTTGTTTTCGTAGTTCTTAGCATATTCTTGGTATTGAAATGAACGACTCTCTATAGGGCATGTATAGCAATTTTAAGTAGAGAACCGTATAAACCATGTCTTTGTTGTAAAATGTTGAACATGATACAGCTGTGTAACCGCAAACTTCGTTCTTTTGCGCTCTTTCTATATATAGTCGCCACTATGTACAAGTGTGTATGTTCTTGTGGTTCTCTACATAACCATGTATGTGTGTGGCTTTAACTGTGTAATCACATAGTTTACCCTCTTTTTCCTCTTTCATTATGTCGTGTAAGCACTTTGTACACAGTGCACGTGGTTATGCGGTTCTCTACCTAGGTTTTGTTTTGAATGTGCTGAAGGATGTAAGTGAGTTTGGTTAAATTGTGAAAGTTAGAAGGGATAAAGGTTGAAGTTGTGGGTTTTAGGACAAGATAAACCAACAGAGTTTAAAAGCTAAAGATGTGTGATATCATTGGTTAGGTATTTGTTTATTATTCGTTGAAGAGATAACTCTGAATTGTTGGGTTAATCCTCATCGGAGTTGAATTGGGTTCAAGATAATTAGAAGGGTTGAAGATGATTATTAGTTTATTAGATATATTTATCTAGTTAGGGTTTAATAATTAGAGTAAACTTCCGTTTTGCTCCCTGTGGTTTGGTCACTTTAACGATTTTGCCCCAAATCTTTAAAAATAGCCATTTTCCTCCAATAGTTTGCTATGTTTTTTCCATTTTGCTCCCTGCGGGGAGCAAAATGGAAAACCAGACAACTTGGATGTTCAGTATAAATTGGGGTAGATTATACATAGTATGGTGTCGTTTCGATCACTAATAATGTAGAGTTGGGTCAAAAATCGGTTGTTCAAGTGTGTTGCTGGATCCAGCTATTTCCAACATGTGCATCTATAGCTATAACATGAGTAGTTAGCGAAAAGCCGAAAACATTCTAGTATTTAAGATTATGCTTTTATCATCACTAAAAACATGGGCAAAGCTTTTAAGGGGCGGGAGGGGGCAGCCGACCCCCGAACTTTTCGCTCAGTAGTGGGGAGTATATAGTTTTCGTATAAAATTTTTTGGGTATATACGTTTTCAACCCCCCGGTATTATAGAAATTTTAGGTCCGGTGACTTCCGCCCTCGGGTCGGAAATCTCAAGCTTCGCCACTGACTAAAAATAAGCATTTCATGAACTCAAATTTCAATCTACAAAAGTTAGTTGACATTAATAACTCCTATTTTTTTCTTATATTCCAAATTTGACAATGACTAATTTAGAAATTAATTTAAAAATGCACTGCTAAATATATATTGGTTGAAAATTACAGTCTGGAAGGGAAGACCACACAAGGAACAGCAGCAACAACAGGAGCAGGGACATCAACTGCAGATATCATAAGTAAAGGAGTAAATGTTGCATATGGTGGTATGTTGTCATGGTGTTTGTCTGTGTTCATAGTTTTGTTAAATTTTGTTTAGATGCCATTTTATTTTCTTAAGTTTTACCTATGGTGGAGTCAACACGAGTTAATTTGACAAAACCAAAAGGGGGGTGTATTATGAGGAATTTTTCTTAATGACAATGTACTTGTCTTTTAGCATATTATTTTTTTTGAAAAGAAAACTTCATTAAAAACAACCCAACCCCGAAGACCGGGGGGGCACAACACCTACAAATTTACAAATTTACACCAATCCGACCAAGCAATAGAACTACATTTAGATCTATGCTTAAACCATAAGAACCCTAACGACCGGACTTCGCTAAAAACAATATCCACTTTGACTTCCTTATCCGCAAACACCGCGTTATTCCGAGCCAACCAAAGACACCAACAGGAGATAAAAATAACGCCTTGAACAATATACTTAACCTTCGGATTAATAGCGCTTCCTTTATGAATTTCCATCAAGTCTTTGAAAGAGAAAGCAAAGATAGGCGGGATGCGACACCAAGTACTAACCTTTTGCCACAAAACCACCGCAGTGACGCAAGAGGTGAAAAGATGTTCCACAGATTCTGCCTCCGAGTTGCATAATGGGCAAAACTCATCACCGGACCCGATGCCCCTTCGACGTAAAGCATCAAGCGTAGCGATTCTATTTAGGCCCGCTCTCCAAACGAAGACGTTACATTTGATCGGGACCCACTTACACCACTCTAAAACAAAGCCGCTGCTGTTATTGTTGACCTCATCCAACGCCCGCTTGGCAGACTTAACAGAAAAAACGCCGTCTTTGTCCGGTAACCACTTCCACACATCCGGTCGGTCAGCTAGAGAAACCGAAGCAATAGCCTCGATGAGAGCGTCCAGTTCCGTCAATTCCTCGATGCCATCTGGGTCATGTCTCCACAGCCAAGCGCCTAAGAGACGGTCCCTCACCGAACAAGTCTTCACAGTCTCAAGAGCGAATAACTGAGGAAACTCATCCTTTAAGGGAATATCCTTCAACCAGGGATCCAACCAGAAGAGGATGCCATCTCCCCTACCAACCGAACCCCTGAAAAAATCACGGAGCCGCACAGATCCGATCGCTGGCCTATTGATAACGGAGACAATAGAATTCCACACTCCGCCTATAGCTTTTTTAACAGGTAAGAACGACCAAGCAGAGCCGCCGATGTGGATCGCTTCAATGACCTTCACCCAAAGACTATCCTTGTTTTTCTTAAATCTCCAAGCCCATTTACTTAACAAAGCTGTGTTAATGTTGCTAAGTTTACTTATACCCAATCCCCCAAACTTCTTATGCAGAGTGATAGTATCCCAGGCCACCCAGTGAGTTTTTCTGGCCTCACTCGAACCCCCCCAAAGGAATTTCTTCATTAAACACTCCAAATCTCTAATGACTTTCGCTGGGGCTTTGTACAGAGAGAAATAATAATTAGGCAAACTCTCTAGAACCGATCGAATGAGAGTAATCCTCCCACCAAAGGATAACAACGCTGATTTCCAAAGAGCAAGTCTAGCTTCGAAGATGTCATACACAGGCCTCCAATTATTAACCCGATTCATATTAGCCCCCCACCAATAGCCCGAGATACTTAAAAGGGAGAACGTCTTGTTTGCAACCAACAACTTCCGCCAAAGCTTCCACCTCCCCAGAATCAACCCCAATCCCGAATAAGTTGGATTTCCCCAGGTTAATTTTCAAACCAGAACACACGTGGAAGCATCTAAGAACTCTAATAATATTGAAGGCATTACTATCCACCCACTCACCGATGATCAAAGCATCATCCGCAAAGAATAGGTGGGACAACATCGGGCCATCGTTCGGGAGGCGAATCCCCGAGAAAACACCCACCTCCTCAGCCTTGTCTAATAAACAGGACAACGCCTCCATGACCACAATAAACAGAAAAGGCGAGATGGGGTCCCCTTGCCTCATTCCTTTACCACACTTAAATTCAAAGGTTGGCGCCCCATTTACCAAAACAGAAGCACGAGCCGACGATAACACGCCCCATAACCAACTACACCATTTATCCCCAAAACCCATTTGACGAAAGATATCCACCACAAACCTCCAATTAATGTTATCATAAGCTTTCTCAAAATCAATTTTCAATAAAAACGCTTTTTTCTTGCTTTTCTTCAACCAAGAGCACACCTCGTTGATAATGAGAGGCCCATCCAATATAAATCTATCCCCCAAGAAAGCCGATTGGCGGTCCGAAATAACCGAATCCAAAACTCTTTTGAGTCTAATGGATAAAACTTTAGAAATCACCTTATTAACAACTCCCACAAGACTAATGGGGCGGTAGTCCCCAAGGCCCGCTGGATCTTTTCTTTTAGGGACAAGGGCAATGAAAGAAGAGCCGCAACCAATGTTCACGTTCCCTGACTCGTGGAAAGCTGACATTAAAGCAACAAAATCGTTCTCAAAAAGGTTCCAAAACCGCTTAAAAAACCTGAAATTGAACCCGTCTGGCCCGGGGGCCCGATCATCTCCACACTCGAACACCGCAGATTTAATCTCCTCAACTGAGAACTGAGATTCCAGCCATGTTGCATCGGAACTAGAAATCTTTTTGATGGACGGACAGGGCAACAGGGGCCGAGACTCACAACCCTCCACAAATTTCTGTCTAAAGAAGTTGAACACCTCTTTTTTGACTAAAGACGGTTTCGACACCCAAACGTCTCCAACCCACAGGCCATGGATCGAATTACTAGCTTTCCTGCTATTAACGATCGAATGGAAAAATTTAGAGTTTTCATCCCCCTCTTTAGCCCACTTAAAACGAGATCTCTGCTTAAGATCCATAAGTTTAGCAAAATCAAGCTCTGCAATAATGCTTCTATTCTCCGCCAAAACCCACTCCTCTTCCTCAGACAACTCTCTAGACTCTAAAGTGGCCTCCAGCGCAGCCACTTCATCTTCAGCCAGATTACGAACCTCCCCTTCCTTAAGGATCATCCTATCTCTCCATTCCTTAATCCTTCCACGGACAAAACCCAGTTTTCTAATCAGAAAAACATCTGGAGGACACCCTGGAGACGAAAAATCGACACAAGCTTTCTCAACCACCTCGGTAAAACCCTCCCTTCCTAACCAAGAATTGAAAAAGCGGAACGGCCGAGCCCCATAATTGGCAGACTTAGAAATCAAAACAATGGGGCTGTGATCCGACCACAATCTCGGGAGAGCTTGAACGCGGGCTTCGGGCCACAGATTCAGAAAATCAGAATTAACTAAAAACCTGTCCAACTTACTGAGCTTCTTACCGTTAGCAGACCGCCAAGTGAACTGAGCTCCTCGCATATCAAAATCAAGAAGCCCTGTGTCAAAAATAAACGAATTGAAATTCTCTGCACACGTGCTCTTGAACGAACAATTTCTTTTTTCTTCCTTAAATCTAACCGAGTTAAAATCTCCTCCAACAATCCATAACCCGTCAGCTCCACTAATGATACCAGACAACTCATCCCAAACAGCTCTCTTGGCCGCAATCCCTTGCGGAGCGTAGACGTTGAGAAAATTAACCATAGAATTGCAGCCGACCAACCTGCCCTTAATAAGAAGAAAATTCCTGTGCTTAATAGACTCCTCCATATGAAACAGAGAGTCATCCCACAGACACACCAACCCACCCGAGAGACCTGTAGCATCGACCGATTCAAACCCAAATTTTGAACTTCCCCAAAATTTAGACATATCCGACCTAGACACGTTAACGTGCTTCGACTCCTGAATAGCTAAGAAATTAACGCCATACTCACGAACCAAAGACTTAATCCAACCCGCTTTGAGATCACCCCCAATACCTCTAATGTTAATAGAAAGCCAGTTCATTTTGAAACCAATTGAATACCTGAAGCCAACACAGAATCTCTGACCAACTCGGCGTGATGATGAAGATCGACCCCAAGAGCGGCCCCAATCGACACAGTCTGATCAATCTCCTTCTCCGTCTGTGGACAAACCACCGAACCCTTGACCTCTTGTCTGCCTCTACCTGTTTCATCAGAACACCGAACTTCACTCGTTCCAATAACAAGTTCCTTCTCAGAGCCATCGTCGTTGAGGTCGAAACCCCCATCAACCCTACCCTTGTCGGGACTCCTCACCTCGGACACAGATGCAGACTTTGAAGTAAAACCCACATAGCCAAACCCAGGCTCGTCCTCCATAGCTAAACTTCTGGACCTTTTTTTGGGCCTAATTTCCAAAGAAGAAGCTCCACTGCTGTTTTGGGCCCTTTCTTTCCTAATTTTTAAGCCCACCACCTGTCTTCTATGGGCCTTACTAGCCTTAGTACCGACCTGAGAGGAGAAAGCAAAAACCTTGGGCCCACCTATGGGAAGAGAACAGCTCTGCCCCACCTCCGACTTACCAGCCTGGGGTCCCACCTGTACCCTAGGAAACCCACCAGACTCATCACACCCCCTAACCTCGGAAATCCCAGCCGCCTCCTGCATGGGGATATCAACGTTGGGCAGCACACCACCATCATCATGCGCCTCTTCGTTACCCACCGTTTCAAAATCCTGGCCCAACCCCTGGACTTCCAAACCGTCGGAACATACCGGCCGGACGATCGGCGATGACTGGTCATATGAACAACCGTCACTGAAGACATCATCATCATCGTCATCACCAACGAGACAATCCGGCACCCAGTCTTCTAGGTCCTCCTCTACCCACACTCTGAAGCATTTCTCCTTCCACCTTAAGGATACCAACTCTCTGATCCTCTGGGCCTCCCCAGCCAAAACCCCGATTCTAACAACGGATAGGTCGGAGACTCCTTTCGAGATACTAGGGACGTGCAATAACTTACCAAAGAGGGCACCAATCTGAGAGAACACGTCGACCTCGAAAAGGTGCAAGGGAACGCCATACAACTTTAGCCATGCCACCCTCTCCAACGGAAGAGACTGCCCGGACCACGCTTCCAACTTGATGAACCAAGGACCCCATATCTTCTCAGACTCCAGAAACTTAGCAACGGCGGCCTCATCGGAGAAAGAAATCAGAATGGTTAAGCCCCCCAAATACTTAAGATCAGAATACTCCAACTTAGCGATACCCATGAGTCTATTGAACTCTACCAGTGTTTCCAAATCCGTTGTTCTACCAACCACTGCTAACCCATGCACGTCTTTAAACGCCGATGTTCTATCCGGAACTATTACCACCTTCTCAACAGCAGCACTCCCCACTCCAGAATCACTCCCCACCTCGAACACTGGATTTACTGAACCAGAAGCCTTGCCCAAGACATCCTTGTACGACCTCTTGTCCCTGGTATTGAACGGAAGGATCCTCTCCGGATGACCCAGAGGGTTGGGGCGAGCGAACTTAGACCCGGTATGGCCAGCTGAACCATCGTTCTCAACCGCGAAACGAGCGACATTGACCCAAAGCTTAGAATCCCCCAGCTTAGCCCCCTTCAACTTGCCTGCCAACCCTTTAGTGTCCCGAACACCCTTAAACGTAACAAAGCCAAAACGGTTGCCAAATTTATCCCTCTTCCTGGCCACGTAGACCCCCACCACATCCCCGAAGGCCCCAAAGAACTCACCTAACTCCTGTGAGCTGCACCGTTCCGGAAGATTGGACACGAAGAATTTAGAGCGATCCGAGACGGAATCACCCATCACCCCCGAGCCAACAACGAATCTTTAAAAGGTTAACGGGATGCGTACCGATCTAACTGACACTATACAAAATAGCCGTGACCAATAACCGACCCGCTAAGCAATCAAGAAAACGCTGACGACAAGGAGGGATATGAAAAGACGGAAACCCAACTCCGGACAGCGAATGGATAAGATTGAGCGGACAAGATAGAGAGGAAGGTCAAACTAGATGACCGGCGACCTCACCCGCTATCTCCGCCGCTTTCTCCTCGTCGAGCCGCCGGCAGTCGGTAATCAGGAGAAAAGAGAGAACCCTAGAGAGAAGATTTTGAAAGCTACAAGTTAATTTAACGACAAATTAACTTGATCTTTTTAGCATATTATTAGATGGATATTTGGATCTGTAACTATGGTGTAGATCAAACCAGTTTATTGGGTTTAGGCGTATTTCCGAAATAGATTGAACTTCATCAGAATTACATTAAACCGTTGACTTCTTATGGATATATTTTTTATACTTACAAAGGGTGAACACTCTAATGCATTTGTAAAACAAGTGTTTTTCTTCTAAAAACGACAAATTTTTTGCATGATAGTTGAATGAGTAGTGTGGTACACAAAAACCCTGAACCTGGAAAAAAATACCGGGACCCGGGTTTTTTTAAAAAGTGGGTATTGGAATAAATGGAATCCCGAACCCGACCCTACCCGTAGGATATGATGTATGATGTGAGAATCCGAACCCGAGTTTTTTCAACCTGTTTTGTACCCGGTTTTTTTTATTTGATAAACACTTCATATATCTTATTTCTATTGTGTTGCATTATCATTGAATGGGCGCCGAAATAAGCGATAAAATTTTACATTTTTTAATAAGAATTTTATTAATAAGCCTATTCTTTTCACTTAAAAGTTTTCTATTTAATTCTCTAAATATCACCAAGTTAAAATTATGTTCGTTAAAATAATAAATAAAATTATGTTCGTTAAAATATTAAATGAAAGAAGAGGAAGATGCCACTTAGATTATAGCTTAGTGGTAAAGAGTAATTATCTCTTATGGAGGGAGACCACGGTTCAATCCTTAGGAGGTGTATGTATATAAGTGGGAAAAATTAGCCGTTCAAAAAAAGAAAGATGAAGAATGATAATAATCATTTTTTTATGAGTGATTTCTAAAAAAAATATATTTATAATGTAATTGATGTTTTTAAATTGCAAAAATATAATGTCAAAAAATAGGTGGTATTAAAAAAGCCCAAGCTTTAGTTCTTATTATTTTATTATGTATTTATATATTTGTATAATTAAATTGCAACCTAAGTTAACTTAATTGTGCTAAAAGGATATTTAATGACTAAGTACACTTTATCAAAATTAAATTGCAACCTAAGTTAACTTAATTGTGCTAAAAGGATATTTAATGACTAAGTACACTTTATCAACAGGTTTATTTAACCCGTGCAATACACATGTTTTTTTATTAAATAACCTTTTAGTTAGTAAGTATATAACATCACAATCGTGATACTCTTCACCCCCAACCTCCGCATCACTTGTGATACACCGCTTGCGACGGTGTGTCACAGACCATCTCCCATCACTCACCCTCCCATCACTTGCCCACTCGAGTCGGCCTCGATAAAGATACCTAATACACCCAATTTTGGCATTGGACTCGACAAGAGATAAGAAATAATCCACTCCATTGTTAAACTATTCTCTAAAGGTACTAGGGGTGTTTATCACTCATCACATTCAATCACCATTTAACACCTCATTCTATCACATTTTACTTTAACGCACTTGTAATGCTTATCACACTCCATCACACTCATTACACCCAGTTTCAACTTAACACTTCAACATCAAAGTCAAACCCACACGCACAACACACACCATCACAGTCGTGATACTCTTCACCCCCAACCTTCGCATCACTCGTGATACACCACTTGCGGCAGTGTGTCACAGACCATCGCCTATGAGTCACCCTCTATCACGTGCCCACCCGAGTACCCTAATACACAAATTTTCATCATTTTTTCCAAACATCCATTCTTTATTTGCTATATAATTCAGCATAATTTCTACAACAAAGTCATACATAAACATCAATACACTAAATCAATGTAAATATTTACACTTTTAACATACTTATTATTATATAAATAAAGATGAATACACACCATAAATCAGTTGTGGTCACTGGTCAGAAGAATGATCGGCTCATCTTTGCTTTTTCTAACTTTATATATGGCTTCCACACATTCTTCCCCCTTTCAAGCATCCACGTCGTCATCAGAATGAACCTCGGCTACATCTCCAGTGGTAAGACTAACGGTTGGATATCTAGATTATTTACAAATTTGTTAATCAAGACCAACGGAATTTCCGACAAACTGCCACTGGAAATATTACGCGACAAAATAAGAATCATTTATGCAAAAGTATGTGTGTGGTAGACTGTATTAATATGGGTCTACATATTTACACACCTTATTGCCTATTTGGACACCCTTCAAGACGCCTCGTATAGACCTATACGAGGCGTATAACCTTTTTCAATTTCCAAGAGAATCTCTGATTATGTCATATTTTGTCTTATTTGCCTCGTATACGCCTCGTATAGGCCTATACTGGGCGTCTAGACGAAAAAAGACCATTTAGGCCCTGATTTAGGCCTATACTGAGGGTAAATTGGTATTTTTTGCCTCTCTTATATGCCCTAGTATAGGCCTATACTAGGCGTATATAAAGGTTTTTTTTTTTTTTTTTAACAAACATTTTATACAATATTAATCGTTTTAGCAAACTTTTATACAAAAACAAGTTTTTTATTTTAAATAATTAATATTAGGACCCCTCGTTGGTGTTTTTTTGAGTTGAAAAATGGATGTTTTGGTAGGGTAATTTGATTGTTTTTTGAGGGTGATGTTTTTTTGAGTAAAAAAATGGGTGTTTTGGTGGGGGTAATTTGAGTTGTTTTTTAAGAAAATAAAACTTTTCTTAAAAAACAACTCAAATTACCCCACCAAAACACCCATTTTTTTACTCAAAAAACATCACCCTCCAAAAACAATCAAATTACCCTACCAAAACATCCATTTTTCAACTCAAAAAAAACCAACGAGGGGTCCTAATATTAATTAATTAAAATAAAAAAAACTTGTTTTTGTATAAAAGTTTGCTAAAACGATTAATATTGTATAAAATGTTTGTTTAAAAAAAAAAAAAAAACCCTTCAAGACGCCCAGTATAGGCCTATACGAGACATATAAGAGAGGTAAAAAAGACCATTATAGCCCTGTTTTGCCCCTAGTATAGGCCTAATTCAGGGCTATAATGGTCTTTTGGACACCAGTATACGCCCAGTATAGCCCTATACTGGGCGTCTATTTTTAATTTTTTTTTGTTTTCTTTTTTTTAATATTTAAAAAGAGAAAAAAAAAAAAAAAAAAAAAATAGACGCCCAGTAGGGCGTCTATTTTTAATTTTTTTTTGTTTTCTTTTTTTTTAATATTTAAAAAGAGAAAACAAAAATAAAAAAAAATAGACGCCCAGTATAGGGCTATACTGGGCGTATACGAGGGGTCCAAAAGACCATTATAGCCCTGTTTTGCCCCAGTATAGCCCTAATTCAAGGGTATAATGGTCTTTTGGTCCACATAGACGCCCAGTATAGCCCTATACTGGGCGTCTATTTTTATTTTTTTTTGTTTTCTCTTTTTAAATATCAATAACACTAATATTAACTATAAAAAACTCATATTAATTATAATAACACTAATATTAATTATAAAAAAACTCATATTAATTATAATAACACTAATATTAATTATAATAACTCATATTAATTATAATAACACTAATATTAATTATAAAAAACTCATATTAATATCAATAACACTAATATTAATTATAAAAAACTCATATTAATTATAATAACACTCATATTAATTATAAAAAACTCATATTAATTATAATAACACTAATATTAATTATAAAAAACTCATATTAATATCAATAACACTAATATTAATTATAAAAAACTCATATTAATATCAATAAGACTAATATTAATTATAAAAAACTCATATTAATTATAATAACACTAATATTAATTATACGATGCCTATACGAGACCTATACGAGACTTATACTATACTATACGATACGATACAACACGATAGGCTTATACAAGACCTATACGAGACTTATACTACACTATACTATACGATATGATGTGATACAACACGATACTATAGGATACGATACTGCATCCATAGGCCCATACAATGCATATACGAGACCTATACGAGATTTATACTACACTTATACTATACGATACGATACTATAGGTGTGATTTAGGTCCCGTTTAGGCCTATTGGCTTATACAAGACCTATAGGGGACCTATACTATACTATACACTATACGATACGATACGAAACTATAGGATATGATACAACACCCGTATACGTCGATAGGCCTATACAAGACCTATAAGGGACCTATACTACACTATATGATACGATAGTATCGTATTGTATCGTATCGTATTGTATCGTATAGTGTATAGTATAAGTCTCGTATAGGTCCCATATAGGTCTATACGAGACCTATACGAGACTTATACTACAATATACGATACAATACAATACGATACGATACTATAGGATATGATACAACGCCCGTATACGTCGATAGGCCTATACAAGACCTATAAGGGACCTATACGAGACCTATACTACACTATATGTTAAAAACAATGTAATATTTCTACGATCGAATATTTTTAAAGGCCGATCTTGAAAACGGTAAAATATTTTTATAAGAAAATAAAACTTTTCTTAAAAAACAACTCAAATTACCCCACCAAAACACCCATTTTTTTACTCAAAAAACATCACCCTCCAAAAACAATCAAATTACCCTACCAAAACATCCATTTTTCAACTAAAAAAAAAACCAACGAGGGGTCCTAATATTAATTAATTAAAATAAAAAAAACTTGTTTTTGTATAAAAGTTTGCTAAAACGATTAATATTGTATAAAATGTTTGTTAAAAAAAAAAAAAAAACCCTTCAAGACGCCCAGTATAGGCCTATACGAGGCATATAAGGGGCAACGGGTCATATATGAGACCTATACGAGGGGTCCTATACGCCCAGTATAGGCCTATACGAGGCGTCTTGAAGCAGTCAAACCAGAAGTGACATGAGTTAGACACTGATTTTGATGTAACCCTATACGCCTCGTATAGGCCTATACGAGGCGTCTAGGGCTTAAAGGTGTCCAAATAGGCAAGCAGGGTGTCCAAATAGATTGACCCATTAATATTTGGAAACTAACCATATTTCTGACGGATGGGCCGTGGGAACTCATCTCCAGAAATTTGATCGGGAATGAAACTTAAAAAAAGTCTGGTGACACTAATTAGTTGCTGGTATTTCACCACTGGCAATAGTAGGAACCATTGGAAGTTTCTGACGGATCACCGACGACTCCGTAAATACTGAAAAAAATATACATATAAAATGGATTATTCACGTAAGTCTCACATCGGTTGAGAAGGAGAACGAAGCCTTCCTTATGAGAGGGTGGAAAATTTCTCTACCAAGATGCGATTTGCCTGGGCGATCAACTCGTCGTGTAAAACCAAAATCGTGAGTTCCTGTATGAGCAACTCATCGGGGCAAAGGGCTCCCTAAGCAGGGGCGGACCTACCCTTTGGCCAGGGTGGGCGGCCGCACCCCTTGAAAAAAGAAACTTAGTTTATATTTTAGGCAAAAAATCCGATCGCACCCCTTGAAAATATGGTTGAACACCTTATCCGCACCCCCAGCAAATAATTTATAGGTCCGCCACTGTCCCTAAGGGGGTGAAGATGTAAGTCCCATGTCGGTTGAGAAGGAGAACGAAGACTTCCTTATGAAGGGGTGGAAACCTTCTCTACCGAGACGCATTTTGCCTAGACGAACAACTCGTTAGGTAAAACAAAAGCCGTAAGTTTCTAGATGGGCAACCCATCGGAAATAAAGCAGACAATATTATTTGGGCTGTTACAATTCCACCTGCCATTTGAATTTGATAAAATCATGCATATTGGTTATATTATATCTGAAAGAATTAACTAAGGTAAGTGGGATGGCTCTTTGACCCTTCAAACCTTTCAACAAGTACACGGCCACACTAAATTAGGTTGCATCCTTTGAATCTAGGTTCAACTTGTAATCAAGTTGTTCCAGCTGAGTAGACCTTCACTTACTGCCGTAATACTTTAATCTAGGATTGGTGAACTTCGTTTTATAATATTCACATCGATATGCTTTAGGATTCCATTGACATTTCTTTGATGTCGGTACTGGTCCAACGTTGTTATTCAACACACAACTTACAACCTAACACATATGACAGAAATTGCTATAAATAGATACTTACCATTACCAAATATCTCCAAAATGGATAGATGGCAACTTTGGTTATGTGTTATCTTACTGTCACTTTCTTACACAAATGCACGACCGGTGGTTAAGTCATTTGAACATACGAACAGCTTGACTGCGCCTTTCAGAGCCATGTTCGAGCAGAAGGTGACAGGGTTAGGGTATGAAGGAAGCGGGCATACAACAACTCGTGTGAGCCCTGGAGGACCCGACCCTAAACACCATTGATGATGCGCGCATGATCCTCGTCTTTGTGTGTGTAGTGAACATGTGTTTTGGACAAAAACATGACTCGTCCACTATTCAATCATTGTAATAACATAAGAAATCATTGTCCATATGAAAATTGACAAGGTAAAAAGTTTTAAGTTCATAAGCGGCTATCTTATGATGTTTACACATTTAATCTTCATATTAACTGCATGTAATTGTGTACATATCATACATATATTGCAAGTTTAATCGATGGAATCAAGTTTAGAGTTTTTTTTTTTTTTTTTTGAACGACCAACAAAACCATATCATTAAGATTAAAAAATATTTGTTGCATATACAAATACCATAAAATCGAAGTACTAAAACCGAGCATTTGTAACCACTTCTAACTTTTTGTTTTCACACAAATTTTCTATATTTTTATGAACGTTTAGGTTTACCTTTCTTTTGTTTAATTCTCCTATATACAGACCGAAATGAAACGGTCACAAAAGTAGCGATTGATTTGTGATTGACATGAAAGCAGTCCCTAATTTTGCTGCTTGTTTTCCTCCAATCACATTTTGATTATTTACAAAACAAATAGCTAATATCCAGTTTTATAACGTCGTGTCGTTAATAAAAACTAATGAACATTATTAAATTTGAACAACATTCATACAATTCATACAAAAAAGGTTAATAATTGAACACGTTACAAGTTTTCAATATATAAACGAGCGCATAACATTAGATCCAGGTCGTTATCACAACTTAACTTAAACTCGGATGACTTTATATATATACTTATTAGCCAAACCAAGGAACGACCACTCGGTTTTATCGCACACGAGAAGATGTGATCAAAGCCGTAAGGCCAGGGGGTGTGGCTTAACGCCACCCGCCACCTCACATTTTTTAGCGCCATACACCATACCGTGGCGGTAGGGGTGTGCAGAATTCGTTTCGAATTCGAAAAATTCGAAATTCGTTTAAATTCGATTCGATTATCAAAAATTCGTTTCGATTATAAGAATTCGAATTCAATTCAATTCGAGTCAAGTAAATCGTATACGAATCAAATACGAATTTATAATTTCAAATTCGATTCGAAATTCGAATAAAAATTATACATTTTTATTTATTATTTTTAGAGTTAATTACATAGTTAGTCCCTGTGGTTTGCAAAAAATAACAACCTTAGGTACTAATAGTTTAGAATCACATTTTAGGGTATTAACTTTTCATTTTGTAACGTTTGAGGGTATTAGCACTGTTTAAAGGCTTAAAATCACATTTTATTAGTACCCTCAAACGTTACAAAATGAAAAATTAATACCCTCAAACGTTACAAAATGAAAAGTTAATACCCTAGAATGTGATTTTAAACTATTAGTACCTAATGTTGTTATTTTGTGCAAACCACAGGGACTAACTATGTAATTAACTCTTATTTTTATATATAATACATATATAACTTTTATTAGGCTATACTATAAATTATTGTCAAATTTTTTCCAAGTATTAAAATTAACCATTACCAAACCCACTACATTGCCCATAACTAAAACCTAAATAAGAAATCTATCAATAGATTTCTAAGCGTAAAAATATTAACTTGTAATGTGGAGTGGTTATTCCCGACTTCTCGTTTTGAATTTTAGACGTGTAGTACTTTATTTGTGACTTTTCAATGTGATATCTTGCTTTATGCCTGCTTTAGCATTTATGCTTCATTTTGAAAGTTTTTTACATGTTTTTAAAGAATCTGAATTAAAACGAATTCGATTCGAATTTGAATTTTTAATCGAATACGAATCGGGTTTTTTATTCGAATACGAATTCGAAATGAAT
Source organism: Helianthus tuberosus (assembly GCA_030545235.1). Classification (NCBI taxonomy): domain Eukaryota; kingdom Viridiplantae; phylum Streptophyta; class Magnoliopsida; order Asterales; family Asteraceae; genus Helianthus; species Helianthus tuberosus. The sequence goes on from CM060452.1 coordinate 7,763,033, forward strand.
TCGGTAGATTTTAATCGAATTCGAATCGAATACGAATCCAAGGAAAAATAAAAATTATTCGAACAATTCGATTCGAATAATTGGAAAATTCGATATTCGATTCGATGAACACCCCTACGCGGCGGTTAAGGGGGGCGCTATGGCCCTTCCGCCAGATGCTAACGAGCAAAAAAGGGGTGTAAAGGTGAGGACCACCTCTTTTCAACTAATAAAATCTTTTTTTTAGTTTTGTTTAATAGGGGGGCTTTAAACCATTGCATGCAAGTTAAAGAGAGTGGCTTTAAAGTCCCCCATATGATATGGTGCTTAGGTGGATCTGACGTATCGTGATAAAGCCCTACCACAACCTCCAGCCTAAGAAGTAAATTAAAAAGAAAACGAACAATATATCAATGAATTGAAGGGATGATCCAAAACTCTACCTAATGGCATATACTCTTGGAATTCAACCATGTTTGCAGCGGAATTAAGAGTGGTGTTTGGATTGACATTCATGATGAACAAGTATGTGTGGAAAACAGTGAATGAAATGAATGATAACAACGAGAGTAAGATGGACAATTAGAATGAAACTGCAATTGTCTTGGTACCGAACAAACTGTCGGTAAATCCATATATATACAAGAATGTTTGGCGGTAAATTATGGCGGGAACAACCATCATTTAAACGGTGATACCCTTTCAACCGTCACACCCTCATAATTAAGTTCTAACACATATCGATTAAATAGGTAACAAACTAAACATTAACATAATTAAGTTTATATACATCTAATACATCCCCCTAAACTTGATTATGCTTAGAAGCATACATGAGGACACTCAGGTTAGCTTCATCCACGGCCTTCATAGCTTGCTTGAAATCGAAACGACGACGTTTCTTCTGCATCTTCATTGCTCCTTCTCAGTCGTTCCTGCAAATAAAGCATAGTGATGGATAGCTTCTTCTTCTTGAACATCTCCATCGCTCTTCCTTCTTTCATGATGGAGATCTGATGGACCTTCATCTTGTTCAACCACCTCTTTATCGATCACTCTTCCTTGCACCGCTTTGAACTTGTAATAGTACACTAAAACATCGAGATACATCGCGTACATGATTCTCATAAACTCACCATCATGATATTCATAACCCATATCCTTTGCTATTATAGCCCATAGGTTATTATCGGTTACATTCATGTATCCTCCGTCATGTTTGACTACCATGTAGAGTCCGAGCAGATCAACTTTCCTGTTATTAGAAGCATATGGAGGAATGGGTCCAGTAGTAATTCCCAGTTTAACGTTTATAAACCATGTTAACATTTCTTCAAACTTTATCTCCAATTCGTGTTTATACTTGAACGCGAATTCCCCATCTTCCATCATATCCAACAGCGACTTGTAGTGAGAAAAATCATGAAATTCCATAGCATGAATGATCATTTGACTCCAATCGGGTTCTTGTGAAGATAAATTCAGATCTTCAAAGTATGAGTTGAGATAATTCTCCTTATGTTCATCATTTACTGCACTTTGATCGATCACCATTTGCTTTTCTTTCAAACCAATTTCTTCCTCTTTAGTTAATCCATTTATGTTGTTTACCGAGTTTATAATCGGTGCAAAAAACATCGGATATATTCTGCAAGTATCGCCGGATTTCTTAACCGTATACACTTGCAATGTTAACTGATCCATGCTTAATACATTTCGATCAAGTTCCGGCGCATAAAATACACTTTGTATACGTAACATTTCATTTCCTGATCTGATTTCTACAGCCCCGATTCCCCAAATAAATAGAAAATTATCTTCCCTCGTTTTCGTTTCTACCCTAACTAAGTGTTTAATTCGTTTAAACACGTTTAGATTACCGGCAAAATGATGAGTAAACATTGAATTTACGTACCATATGTCACCCCATTGACCACCTTCCGTTCCGGTAATGATCATTTCTTGACGGTTGACAACTTCATCATGTTGTCTCTGAATTCCAGTGTTTATCGCTTGTTTGATTAATTGGGTGGCCTCATCTTGTTCCTTCACTTTGCACAAATAAATTTGATGGCCGGGTTGATGACAGTAATAACACAGCCTTACACGAGGGAATTTCTTCTCCTTTTCATGTTTTTCATCAAGGCAATGTTGGCATGGCATCGTTGTTGACGTTGGATGGATTTCCTCATTCCTTTGAACCATGGCTCTGATACCACTATGTTGGAATTCAACCATGTTTGCAACGGAATTAAGAGGGGTGTTTGGATTGACATACATGATGAACAAGTATGTGCAGAAAACAGTGAATGAAATGAATGATAACAACGAGAGTATGATGGACAATTCGAATGAAACTGCAATTGTCTTGGTACCGAACAAACTTTCGGTAAATCCATATATATACAAGAATGTTTGGCGGTTAATTATGGCGGGAACAACCGTCATTTAAACGGTGATACCCTTTCAAACGTCACACCCTCATAATTAAGTTCTAATACATATCGATTAAATAGGTAACAAACTAAACACTAACATAATTAAGTTTATATACATCTAATATATACAACATTGAGAAGAAAGGGTTGGGAGACCTGGAAATTTGGTTAATGGTTAAGCCAGTAAGTTGTTCTCAGTCGAACCACAGTAGACCCCATACTTGGCCTTTTCTCGTATTTGCCAAAAATGGCACACGGCTATTTATGCCACTACATGCCTTTGTAAACCCATGCATATATCATAATTTTTAAGTAACATGCACTGGTTATGATCTCAAATATCGCGCAAGCCATGCGCACTCAAGATTATACCCATACTTAATTCGAAAAACACTCAGCTTGCTCCAAGGTTGTCGCACGGGGTCCATCCGTAGAAGCGCAACCATGACAGCATAGAAAACTACAATAGGTACAAGTGACAACAGCATACAACCAATGGGCATGTGCTAGGCTCTGCCCATGCATTAGGCTTTGCTCCGGTCAATCGCCATGATGATCAATCATGCACGGGACAAACAATACAAAAGGACAGTGACGTGTAACCAATCAGCTTGCGCCTCTCACTGCTCCATGATCTCCACTAACATCTGATGACAGATGCGATAACAAGTACGACGTGAAATGTCACACCCCGATATTTCCACATATTACCGGTGGGCCCGGTGGGGAGTATCGTGACGTAGTTGATATCATAGACAATTTATATTATCACAGTTTATATACACAGCGGAAGTCGAAAGATAAAATCATTACAAACCGAATAAAAAGTAATATCAAGTGTATTACAAAACGGTTGTAAGGATCCACAGGTGGATCAAAGTTCAAAAGTTTATTGTTCAACAAATTTAACTTCTAAGCTTGCAAGACTCTTTATTGAAGCTAAGATTAGCCAGCCTATTCCGTGTAGTACCTGCACTTAGCCTTTTTGGAAAATACGTCAGTTTACACTGGTAAATACAATTAACCGACTCATTTTGAAAATGTTTAAGAAAATTGATTTGAATGCACATGGTACAAAATAATCTTTTATAACTTGGGATAATTACACGTTTCTACGATACCGGCAATCAAGGAACCACATTCCTCCCATCTTTTGATTTCTTGCGATTTCCACGAAGAACCTAAGTACATGTTTCTTCCAAAGAAAACAAAGTACAAGGCGCAAGTTACAACACTGGGCGAATACCCAATATACCACTATAAATCCTTAATAGGGTACCTAAGGGTATTTCCGTAAGTCCGTAATTATTGTGTACCTTAATTCGAATGTTATGATTCCTGGTAATCAGAAATCGAATTTTTGGAAGATCACCCTATTTTCAGATAGATTCTTGAGGACGTTGAAGTCCATCGACTGGGTTCCTGGTGTACCTTGAATACCCATGTTCAAATCGACATCAAGTTAATAACAATTAATAACAAGATGATAACAAATTTATATCCAAGAAAACAATTATGTGCTTGTGTGTTGATGTGTTGACCTAAATATAGGTTGCCTCGACCTTGTTCAAATTCTATCCCCTTCACATTATAAAACAAACTGTGATTACTATGCAAGGAATTACGTAATTATGGATGCATACATAATTATGGAATTTAGTGAATAGAAATCACAGCAAGTTTTGTCATGTGTCTAGAGTTAACCCTATTCATTTCCATTTCTGATAAAGCATCCGTTGAGGAAAAAATGAACTAGCTATTCATTTTTCACTTTTGAAAGAATATCCGTTGAGGGAAATGAATATCCGTTTGTTAATATCCTTCATTTCCAATTCCGAAGAATACCCGTTGAGGAAAATGACTCCGTTTGTTCATTTTCGCTTCTGAAGAATATCCGTTGAGGGAAATGAATATCCGTTTGTTATATCCTTCATTTCCAATTCTGAAGAATACCCATTGAGGAAAATGACTCCGTTTATTCATTTTCGTTCTGAAGAGTATCCGTCGAGGGAAATGAATATCCGTTTGTTTAATCCTTCATTCCCAATTCTGAAGAATACCCGTTGAGGAAAATGACTCCGTTTGTTCATTTTCGCTTCTGAAGAATATCCGTTGAGGGAAATGAATATCCGTTGATTATTCCTTCATTCCCGTTTCTGACGAAGAACCCGTTGAGGAAAATGAATCATCCATTCATTTTCGCTTCTGAAGAATATCCGTTGAGGGAAATGAATATCCGTTTGTTAAATCCTTCATTTTCCATTTCCGAAGAACCCGTTGAGGAAAATGACTCCATTCGTTCATTTTCACTTCTGAAGAATATCCGTTGAGGAAAATGACAGGATTATGCCTTGCATATCTATGATGATCGTTTAACACAAAGTCACAGACAGACTCCTACGAATAAATTTCGGGACGAAATTTCCTAAAGTAGGGGAGACTGTGACACCTAGGTCACTGCGACCATCAAACAAAAACCAAATCAATGAAATTTGTTTTTAATACTTGGGATTTGTATAAATATGTGTATCATTTGCACATGTCAATTCTTGTTCGATTTCGGGCTCTAAATCGCTTTCTGGAAGGTTAAACGCACACTGATGCGTAAATATAACAAGTTTAATGCAACAAACACTCCAGAATAGTGACATAGGCTTAAGATACCTTAAATAACCCTTACATAACTTAGAAATAAGTTTTGAAGGCTTTGGTATGGCAAAATCAAGTTTAAATCGCTTACAGGGACTAAATTTGACAAACTGCGAAAGTATGGCGATTCGTACTAGAACAGACATTCCGGAACATGACCATAAGTTAAACATACCATAAATATCCTTTACATAGCTTAGAAATAGGCTTTGAGGGGTTCGGTGTGCTAAAATAAACTTTTGGGTCATTCAGGGACTGAAAGCGTCAAAAAGTGCACAAGTTTGCATTTTCGCGCATATCTTACGTTCTAAATATATCCGGACATACAAAAATTTATGTAAGCATTAAAATATTTTATTTGAGTGTTTGGCATGATAAAATTCCATCCGTCGCTTAATTTGGATCGTTTTTGCGTTCGTTATGACTTCCGTCGTAATTAAGTGAATAACGCAACCGTATGACCAAACGAACCGACATCCGAGATGTTTTTGAGCATATTTTAAGTTCCCTATACTTTAAATTTATTTTAGAGCCTTGAAATGAGGTTAACGGGGCTTAAAAGTGCCAAAAATCAAGTTTTACAAGTGCAGGGACCATTTTTGAAATTTCTGGCAGATTCAATGAACCAAGTCCATTTTGAAGTGTTGATGGTTTTAACCCATGGTTTTGCAAAACCATGGGCTGGTATTCAATGAACATAGTCCATATTAGGGGCTCCCATGGTTTTAGAAAACCATGGGCACACATGTAAGGTCCAGATCAAAGCTCAGTTTTCGATGAACGATCTTAACGGTTCTTGAATTCCTATAAATACCCACCCTCACTTCCTCCCAAAGCACACTTGAATCTGATTTTGGCTCTCTAAGTTGAAGTTTATGCTTCATACCTGAGAGTAAATCGGATCAAGAGCTTGCGGGGACCTTCTGTAAGTATTCTTTCGTTCTTTTCATTCGTTTTTGTCGTTAAAGTCAAACTGCGTTTGACTTTCTGCTTTGACCAGTTTATGGTCAACGCGAAGTTCATTTGAACTTCATAACGTGAGCGTAATCATGATGGTTATAGTCCCTAGTGACTATACCTACTGATTACCACGTTATCTAGGCTCAGTGACGAGTCGTAGTTTCGGCCAAAATGCGTTTTCTCGCGTATTTTATAACCAAACTACTCTAGGATATCAAAACCGTTTGTTTTGATATCAAAACCTATTTTCTAAATTAACTTAACATGTTCTAGCATGTTTAGCTCGTCATTTTTTTTAGATTAGTGCTTGTGTGGAGCCGAAAGTCAAGCGGACTAAACACCCGCTTAGACTTTCGAACACGACCCGTTTGGTCGATCATTAGGATCCGACCAAACATGTTAAGTGACCATAGTAGCGTAGGGAATAACCTTCCGAGGTTATACCTTATGGTCACTTAGGTTTGATTAGTCGCATGATAGGTAGTTTATATGCCTTAGGTAAATTACCAAAATGCCCTTTTTACGCCAAAATTCATTTTAAGCATATGTAACATAATTTCTGATATCTAAACTGATTTAGCAACAATATTTGACATGTTAAGGCATATTTTACTTATCATAGGGCTAGTTAGGCATTCCGAACGCGTTTTACGCGAACGACGCGTTAAAGTAGCATAAGCTACCTAAACGGGTCGTAATGGGTCGTAAGCACTTAGGTTAGGTTTCATTTTAGTATGTAGGCTTTGTTAAACCATATTACACGAGTTCCCATACTCGTTTGGTTTACGAACCCTCATTCTATCTGATCCTCCGATTTAGGTCCGGTTTATTAACATAGTTACCTATATTAGGTGCCGTTTGATTTCCGTGATCTCTAGCATTGTTTGGTTGTTACACAAGGACTTCTAGGCAATATCAAGTGAGTACATAGACCCCTCTTTTACTGTTTTCCAAACTGTTTTGGGGTGAAACACATGTGCCTACTAGTTACTTTCATGTTTTCCATGTTTTCACATCATATACTTGCTATGCTCATTAGTACACTATTAGTACATGATTTACATTACATTGTTTCGCTATGTATGTTTACTTAGCATACTTAGTATATTGTTTTACTTTACATTTCTGCTATGTATGTTGACTGGGCATGCTAGCACATTGATTTACATTACATTAGTTGCATATGTTTACTCAACATATGGACACATTGTTTTACATTACATTTTGTTGCATATGCTCATCCAGCATATGAACACATTATATTACATTTTGAACCGTTTATAACTATTTGACTATGTGAACCGTTGTAACCATTTGATTATATGAACCGTTTGTAACTGTTGAACCGTGTGAACTGTATTTGACCATACATACACATTTCTACAATTGATTAAACATTTCATCTTGGTGGCTGTTTGGGTAAGTGATTTAAGTAACGAGGCGACGTGTAATACGATAAAAACATGGTGGATACGCCGCTGGTACTTCCTATATATAAGTGCTTTTATGGTATTACATATCGTAGCGTTATTTAAACCATTTCAGTTTATACATATTACATCTACAATACAATCTTCACATAAACATCGTTTTACAAATAACTTAACTTATACAAACCCATTTTACATGGTTATTCACTTAACCATACAGTATTCTTTTATATACATATCATTTGATTTATTCATTGCTTTTCAAATGATTTATGAAAGAAAACACTCAACAAGATTCATGACTACTTTTTATTAAACAGTTTCTTTAAACTCAAGTCATGAATCCTATTTTCACAAAACCTATGTATCTCACAGGCATTTTTATGCTGACGTACCTATTTTCACGTGTGTTTTCAGGAGCTGTTGCATAGGATAATCGAGACACACTTAGGCGGACCTGTGCCTTAATGACTTAAAACGAAGCAAGAACTAGTTAAATTATGTTATGTACTCTTTGTTTCTTGTTTTAAGACAATGTAACCCTCTTGTTTGATAAATAAAACGAAACTTTAATTTCCATGGTTGTGAAACAATTAATTCTGTTACAACACTCCCCGACGTTTCCGCCACGTCTTGTTGTTCTACGTGGTCGGGGTGTGACATTATATACCGTACCCCAAGCCCGTATAAGGGAAAATAAGTTAAAAGTATTTACCTGAGCAAGTATATATCAAAATCAGCGAGTGCAAGTAGCTTTTACTGGGCTCCTAATCTAGAACGAAGGTTTTAATAACCTATTAGATTCCTAACGGGTCTTAATTAAGTCTAAACTTAGACCGGTTAGTTTTAAAGGAAGATATACGGTTCAAAACGCACGATTAAGCGATGACCGGATTAGAGTGTGGTTTAGACCCGACAAGTTTGTATACTTGTATAATATGGGTAAACTAAACACATTCTGGATTTTGAGATGAAAACGATAAGGTTTGACCCGTTTCGGCTAATTTATGCAAACTAGTTACATAAACCGCACCGGACGCGAATAATGCGTAACGGGAAACCAAATGAGTCCTGAACAGGTTTCCAAAGTTAATATGCCTTAAATATGTTGTGATATCAGTAAGATACCTCCCATTATGCCCAAAATGGATTTAAACTCAAATTATGCCCCGTAGGGGTATTTTGGTCATTTTAAAGGTTATAAAAGAGTTTAAATACTAATCTGAGTTTCAGGTCTGATATAATCAGTAAAAATAATTATTTTTATAAGTCATAACAGTAGGGTATTGCATATATGTGAAATTTATCTATTATAACCAAACTATGCACCATAGGGGCATTTTGGTAATTTCAAATAAGCTTTAAAGGTCAATTCTGGAAATCTGAGATTAAAACTTTAGCTTACTGTTCAATTATAAAAATTTAGTTAAAACATCAGTAGGTATCAAGTCTTATATGTTAAAAATAGTTTTAACTCATACTATGCGCTTAAAACGCGTAAGAGTCGGTTTTAAGCGATTTTCGGGTTGAAATAGGAAATCTGAGTTTTTGATCAGTTTATAAAGTTCAAAATATTTTATTTATCATATAAAATCAGTAGCAAAAAGATTGGTATCAAAATATTATGTAAAACTCATTTTATTCAAGAAAAGGGTATAATCGACATTTACCGAATTATAGCAAGAACCCTATGTTATGCTCAGCTTAAAAATAATTAAAAATCTTTAAAAATCTCAAAATATTATATTACATCAGTGGGTAAAAAGTTTGGTGTCAAAATTTGGGTTTAGATAGGCTTTATGCTAATTACGCCGTTTAATTAATAAAAAGCTTCTTAATTACGATATTGAGCATAACTCCTATTCTAGACCTCCAACTGATGTCAAATTTTTAGGACAAGTTTATAAATCAGTAACAAAGGTTTTTGTCCTCTCACATTTTCAAAAATCTTGTTTTAAGGTCAAAAGGGCATTATGGTCAACATTTAGGCATATGACGAAAACTTGCACATGAATCGAATAACTAATGAACCAAGTTGTATAACATCAAAGGGTTACACTAATCTATAACCTGGTCATAATTGAGCTCTAAGGCATTTCTAAAATGTGCTACATTGGGTCAGAACTGAAAGTCAAAGCAAAAGTCTACTTTTGCGACTTTCGGTTCCGAACCGAGCTTAAACAGAAAATTGTCGGGTTGAACATGTTTAGACATGTTCTTACATGGATTACCAAGTTATATGAGTGATAAAACAGGTTTCATAGCTTCTACATTGTTAATTATATGTTTATGCGAAAATTTGCTTTCTGTTGACTTTTTAAAATTAACTTTGACCCGGCAATTGACCTAGTTAGAGTGGGAATCAGAGGGTGCCCTTTTAAGGGTTTATTACCCACATAATTACCAACTCATAGGTACTTTCAATTCGAGAATTGACTGGACCATTAGTGATTAATCACTAAGTCAAACCTTAATTACGACGGTTTGACTTTAGGCCATTAAACTAATTAAAACTGAATTACAGAAGCTAAGATGACTTACAATGGTCCTTAGCACGGGATTAGAATAGAGAAAAGGCTTCTTAAGTGCCAAGAATGCTCCAGAGAGTTAGAACAAGGAAGATGTGCAAATGTAAGTTCACAAGTTGCAACAATGGGTCTATTGATAGCCATGAATGGATCATGGAGATTGATCCAGGTGTTATGGCAACTCTAGAGATGAAAACAAGTGTCTAGGTACGTGTTTCAAGCAGCTAGAGGGTGGCAAACTCGCGGAATTTAGCAAACATGCAAGCTGCCACGTTAAAAGACATTTTTATGAGTTGGCAGTCCGTCGCGTCGCACGACGGAGGAGTGCCTCAGGTGGTGGCGCAGCGCCAGGAGGTAGGGGACCAGCAAATCAAGTTTCAAAAATGACACTTTCACCCCCTGGACCTTCTAAAGCGTAATTTCTTCCATTTTAAGCACTTTTAACCCATGAAATTTATATTTCTATGATCCATGAGATATAACCAAACATCATTAGGTCCGGTTTTGTTAAACGATAACCGAAAACACAAGTTTTGCCTCGTTGACGCTTTTAACCCTTTAATTACGAAAGTTAACGTATCTTCCTCATACGATATCAAAACCTTGTGAAATTTTTACCACTTATTCTTGGGAGTATAATTAATCGTTACAAGGCTCCGGGTTTGCTAAAAGGTCACTCAGAGGTATAACTTAAACATGTTGACACTTTTAACCCTTGCGTCTTGTAAACTTTCACATTCTTCCACAAACGGTTTCATATGCTTCATGATACATTCGTTTTAAGGGTATAAACATCGTGTAGGGTTGTTAAAAGGCATAATTATCAAATGTTGACACTTTGTATCCTTATATACATATACTTTCTTCGTTTGTCAACTTTAGTCCCTCATAATCAATCCGTTACACGTTTAAAGTCCATGACACGTGTCGATACTATATTGGACATGATTTTTACGAGGTGTTACATCCTCACCCCCTTAAAAGAAATCTCGACCTCGAGATTTATTGAAATAAATGAGGGTACTTCTCTTTCATTGTGGACTCTACCTCCCACGTATACTCAGGACCTCTACGGGCATCCCATTTAACCTTTACAATTGGTACATGCTTCCTTCGAAGCTTCTTAACCTGTCGATCCTCAATCGAAAAAGGTTTCTCAACAAATTTCAGGCTCTCATCTATGTGCACATCCGTATGTGGTATGACTAGTGATTCATCAGCTAGACATTTCTTCAGATTGTAGATGTGGAATACATTATGAATACCACTGAGCTCTTCAGGCAAATTTAACTTATAAGCCACTGTTCCGACACATTTGATGATCTCGAATGGTCCTATATATCTTGGGCTTAACTTGCCTTTCTTGCCAAATTGCATTACCCCTTTCCAGGGTGATACTTTCAGTAACACTTTGTCACCAACCTCGAACTTTAGAAGTTTACGCCTTTTATATGCGTAGCTTTTCTGCCTATCCCTGGCAGCTTTAAGACGATCTCTTATCTGTACAATCTTGTCTGTCATCTCCAGGACTATATCAGGTCCTGTGAGTTGGACATCTCCAACTTCTGCCCAACAAACGGGCGTTCTGCACTTTCTTCCATACAAAGCTTCAAAAGGTGCAGCTTGAATACTGGAATGATAGCTATTGTTATATGAAAATTCGATCAGTGGAAGATGATCATCCCAACTTCCACCCAGGTCAATAACACAAGCTCGTAGCATATCTTCGAGTGTCTGAATAGTACGTTCACTTTGACCATCCGTCTAAGGATGATATGCAGTGCTGAAATTTAATCGAGTGCCTAGGGATTGTTGAAAGCTTTTCCAGAAATGCGATGTATACCTTGTGTCCCTATCAGAGATGATAGACACTGGCACTCCGTGGAGAGATACAATCTCATCCACGTACAGCTGAGCTAACTTATCTGAGCTGTGTGTTTCCTTAATAGGTAAGAAGTGAGCTGACTTAGTCAGTCTATCCACTATAACCCAAATAGTATCATTTCCTCTCTTCGTCTTTGGCAACTTGGTGATAAAATCCATAGTCACCATTTCCCACTTCCAGGTGGGAAGTTCAGGCTGTTGTAGCAGACCTGACGGCTTCTGGTGTTCAGCTTTAACTTGTGCGCACGTCAAACATTTGGCTACATAAGTAGCTATAAACTTCTTCAAGCCTATCCACCAATAACTTGCCTTCAAATCCTGGTACATCTTGTCACTTCCAGGATGAACATAATACTTAGAACTGTGGGCTTCTTGGAGGATAACATCCCGAAGTCCTCCATAGATCGGAACCCATATTCGTCCATTCAATCTTAGGAATTCATCCTTGCCATAAGATAACTGCTCAGCAGTTACTCCCAACGTTTCATTAGGATAGTTAGCTTCTAATACGGCTTCCTTCTGAGCGACTAACAATCTTTCATTCAAATTATTCTTTAATTCAATGCTCTTGGCATTGATTCTAATGGGCTTAACCCTTTCCTTTCTGCTCAAGGCATCGGCGACCACATTCGCCTTACCTGGATGGTATCTGATTTCACAATCATAATCATTCAGTGTCTACATCCATCGTCGCTGCCTCATGTTCAGATCCTTCTGATTAAATAGATGTTGAAGGTTCTTGTGATCAGAATAGATCACACACTTGGTACCATATAAATAATTCCTCCAAATTTTTAGTGCAAACACAACGGCACCCAACTCCAAATCGTGGGTGGTGTAATTCTTCTCATGCACCTTTAATTGTCGGGAAGCGTATGCAATAACTTTACCTTTCTGCATCAGTACACATCCCATTCCAGTATGTGATGCGTCGCAGTAAACCACGAATTCTTCAATCCCTTCAGGCAATGTCAACACAGGAGCATTGCTTAACTTTTGTTTAAGAATATCGAAGGATTCTTGTTGCTTAGGACCCCAATCAAACTTAATATTCTTGCGAGTTAAAGAAGTTAGGGGTGCTGCAATCCTTGAGAAATTTTCAATAAAACGCCTGTAATATCCTGCCAGACCTAAGAAGCTGCGAATCTCTGTGGGCGTCTTCGGCTCTTGCCAATTCATGATAGCCTCAATCTTAGCGGGATCCACCTGGATACCACACTCACTAACCATATGTCCAAGGAATTGGACTTCACGAAGCCAAAACTCGCATTTAGAGAAATTAGCATAAAGCTTCTCTTGCTGAAGAAGTTTAAGAATACATCGAAGGTGCTTCTCATGGTCAGCCTGATTCTTTGAATAAATAAGAATGTTATCGATGAAGACAATGACAAACTTGTCCAAGTAGGGTTTGTAAACGCGATTCATGAGGTCCATGAATGCTGCTGGTGCATTAGTGAGCCCAAAAGGCATCACTAAGAACTCGTAGTGGCCATATCAAGTTCTGAATGCAGTCTTGTGCACATCTTCATCTCTAACTTTCAGCTGATGGTAACCTGATCTCAAGTCAATCTTGGAAAAGTAACTTGCCCCTTGCAATTGATCGAACAGATCGTCGATCCTGGGCAATGGATATCTGTTCTTGATTGTAACCTTGTTTAGCTCACGATAATCAATGCACAACCACATTGATCCATCTTTCTTCTTAACAAACCGAATAGGTGCTCCCCAAGGAGATGAGCTAGGTCTGATAAATCCCTTTGCCAATAAATCATCCAACTGAGTTCTCAACTCCTTCATCTCAGTTGGGGCTAACCGATAAGGTGCTCTTGCAACAGGTGTTGCTCCAGGTATAATGTCAATTCTAAACTCCACTTGCCTATCTGGGGGTAAACCAGGTAGTTCTTCAGGAAATACATCAGGGTATTCAGAAATGATAGGGATGTCTTCAATCTTGGGCTTTGGCTCATCAATAGTTACTTGTGACATATAAATGACACAACCTTTCTTCATACACCTCGATGCCTTAAGCACAGACACTTGCTTAGGCAACCCATACTGAGTATCTCCTTGTATGGTAAGTGGCTCACCATACGGATTCTTGATCACCACTTGTTTCTTGTCACAAACAATCTGGGCTTGGTTATAAGATAACCAATCCATGCCTATCACTATGTCAAAACCAGCTAATTTCAAAGGAAGTAAGGATAACGGAAAGGAGTGGTTCCTAATGGATATAAAACATCCATCTAGCACAGTTGAGGCAGTTTCTAAGGTACCATCGGCCAACTCTACCTCATATTTCACGCTTAGGGTTTTAACAGGTAAATTCAACAACTTATAAAACTTATCATCTACAAACGACTTATCCGCACCCGAATCAAATAATACTCTTGCATAAACATCATTGATGAGAAAGGTACCTGTGATCACATTATCATCCTGAACGGCTTCTCGTGCATCCATTCGAAAGACCCTCGCATTGGTCTTTTTGGCTTCTTCAGGCTTTTTGGCAAACTTAGGGCAGTTGGACTTGATGTGCCCCTTCTCGTTACAGTTATAGCATATTGCATCCTTTATCTTCTTGCACTCTATCGTCTTGTGTTCACTTGACTTACAAATCCCACAAACCCTTGGCTGTGATTGGGATTTTGACTCGTATCTGCACCTCCCCAAATGGTGCTTCTTACAGATTTTGCGTTTGGGCTTCTCGCCCGACTGCTGATCATCCTTTCTAAACCCTGAACCCTTCCTGTGGTCAAAGTTCCCTTTGTGCTTCTTCCCTGAACGGTGTGAGTTTTCATCCTCGCATTTTCTCTTCACTATATCAGAATTTCTTAGCGATCTCTGCCTGACCGCATCAAGGGTAAGCGATAGTGCCAGATCGGCTACAGATCTAAAGGTAGTCGGTCGAGATGCCTTCACATTGGCTTTGATCTCTGGGGCTAAACCCCCAATGAAACGGGCTATTCGCTTTGGTTCCGGTGTCACCAAATATGGAACCAATCGAGACATGGTATTAAAACTCGTAAGGTACGCCTGACAGTCTAAATTCTTCATCACCAATGTCAGGAATTCGGTCTTGATCTTCTCAACTTCATGTTGAGGGCAGTAATTTTCTTTGATGAGAGTAACGAACTGCTCCCAAGACATGCCATACAAATGGACTTTTCCAGTAGCTTGGATCAGAGACCTCCACTAAGCTAGCGCTTCTCCCTTAAATGACTGAGATACATACTTCACAACGTCCCTATCTGCGCAACCACTGATATCAACCACAGTGTCCATTTCATCGAGCCAAGTCATACAATCGACGGCTCCTTTCTCCCCTGTGAAGTCTCTAGGCTTGCAGGAGACGAAATACTTATATGTACAGGACTTACCACGTGGTTCTTGTTTGAGCTCAATCTTCTTTGACGGAACACTATGCTGATTTGAGGAGTGATGATCGTCATCCCTTCTTGATCCATCATGTTTAGGAGGTGGCTTACTAGGAGCCTCAGAGTGAGTCTTAGGTTTAGAATGGGGTACAGATGAGGTCTTGCTTCGAGTACCACTTGACTCATTAAACTGCCTATCTATGGCCTTGGTAACAACATTATCAATCAATGCTTGAAGTTCCGCACCAGTTACGTTGATCCTGGTAGTATCACGATTCTCCCTTGGATGACTGTTGATTTCTTCAGACTCTGCCATGTAGTCTGATTGCTACATAAAATGATGACAATGACTTCTTAGAAGTTTATAATAGATTTGTCATCTTATTAACTTATTAACCATGGTATTAAAGAACCATATTGGCTAATTTGTTAAGTATTTTATTCAGGATTTTTCATTAATAACCCTTAGTTATAGTTAAATATAATAATGGCACAAAAGGCCAAGTCACAAGGACATTTTCAATATTTTAAGTCAAGATCTTATAGGATCGAGGCATTAAGGTTTGAATCATAGTTCATTACCTTTCTTGACAGGGAGTTATAGGCTACGACTGTCTTTTGTCTTGTATGACAATAATTATGGCTCGTAGGCCCTACATCACAATTGGATGTTTAAATAATAAGGAAGGATTTTGAATAATCCAATGTAAGGATGACATGTGTGATTTTTACGAATCACGTTAGCCAGGAATGTTAACATGTTTTCAGATGTTAACAAGGATTTGAATCTCTTTAAACAGGTTTTACCATCATGGCCGGGTCTTATAATGACACGTAGTCTAGGTTATACCTTTTAAGATTCTTATTTAATATTTAATAGCAGATTTCATAAAAGAAATGTCATATTTTGGATTTATTTATTTATTTATTTCATACATTTTACATTTTACATTTATGCATATAATGATAAAAATGAAATTTAAATTATAACATGCCATTAAATTTAAAAGGAGTACATTTTGCCCTAAACGTGACTTTAACTGAAATAGCTTGCCCACGCAGGGGCTAAACAGAAATGACATGCCCACGCGGGGGCTAAACTGAAATATAAGTCCTCGCAGGGACTGATTACAGTAACAGATGTCCACGCAGGGACTGATTAAACATTAAAGAAATACAAATAAACAAATAAAGGATTTAATGATCCTTTTTGCTCGTCTCCTTGATTAAGCTTGCCAAACCTTTGAGAATTCCTCGGTTTTGCCTACGCTCTTCCCGAACCTCCTGTTCCACCTGACTCAACCTTTGAAGAATCTCCTGCTGCTGCGGTGGCGATATCAGTGGCGGCTGCGGGGGCTGCTGAAACTGCGGAGGTTGAGGAGGTGGCGGTTGTTGATACCCATAAGGTGGGTACCTAGTCTGATATGGGACTCCAAAGGGTCCCTCGGGATGAAAAGCATTGTAGTTTGCCGCTACCAGGTATGGGTCAGCCTCGGCGTAGTTGTAGTTAGTATGGGTCGGCTGCTCGAAAGGGTTATACGCCGATACACCGGCGTACGTAGGAATTGGGTGGTTGTAGCCCACTGGTGGCGGTGCGACTGGCGCCGACTCTATTTCAGAAACAGGGTTCGAAGGCCCACCCATTTGTGGGTCTTCGTATAGTGGCGGGTAATGTCTGCCACTTGAATGCTAAAGGGTGCTGATACGGACTCCCCCTCGCACGGACATCCGTGCGGTTGATCTTCTACGCCTCGGTGGCTCCGGAGGCTGTTGCTGCACCGGTGGTGGTGGCGGTGGAGTAACCGCTACAAAACGCAAATCCTCCGAGGGATCCTGCTATTGCTGCTGCTACTGCGGCGATGAGTGGTAACTGGGAGTAAACACCCAGTCGTATTGGTTAAACCTCGCCTCGTAGCTGTTGGGACCACTATAAGGTGATCCAAGAAAGGGTGACCCATCCGAAATCTCGATGGGGTGAGTAGGCGTCCCGGTTGGTGGTTGGGCAGGTTCCGGATCTTCGTCCATATCCATGGAGAAATGGTCCTCCGGTCCCAACGGGTTATAACCCATTGGTTCATTAATTAGGTTTGCCGGGTTGAACCAGCTTTGGAAGTAGGGTGTTGGGTCGTTGAAGGGTGAGTTGTGGCCTTGGAGGGGTAGAAAAAATGGTGTGAGTTGTGGGGCTCATTTTCCGATTGAGGCCCGTAAGAATTTTGGTAAGAAGGTGAGGAGCTCAGCGAGACTGAACGCCTCGCGGGTTCTAAAGAGGTCCTCCAGTTTTTCTGAGGACTTTTGCTTAACGAGTCTGAAGGAGTTCGCCGGTGTGATGGCCCGGCCTCGTGATCGTTGGGGGCGATGAATGGCCCCTTGCCTCTACCTCTCCCTCGGATTCTGGGCGGCATTCTTTTTGAACCTGTCAAAACAAACAAAGGACACAACAAAGAAAATAGAGGAAAAAATTAAAATAAAACAAATTTGGATTAGTCCTAAGTTCTTTGTCTAGACTCGGAAGTCGAGGAATGTGCAAACTGTGTCATTGAGATTAAACATAAAAGGCTAGTGTTTAATTCACTCAATGTTGGCTCTGATACCAACCTGTCACACCCAGATATTTCCACGTATTACCGGTGGGCCCGGTGGGGAGTATCGTGATGTAGTTGATATCATAGACAATTTATATTATCACAGTTTATATACACAGCAGAAGTCGAAAGATAAAATCATTACAAACCGAATAAAAAGTAATATCAAGTGTATTACAAAACGGTTGTAAGGATCAACAGGCGGATCAAAGTTCAAAAGTTTATTGTTCAACAGATTTAACTTCTAAGCTTGCAAGACTCTTTATTGAAGCTAGGAGTAGCCAGTCTATTCCGTGTTGTACTTGCACTTAGCCTTTTTGGAAAATACGTCAGTTTACACTGTTAAATACAATTAACCAACTCATTTTGAAAATGTTTAAGAAAATTGATTTGAATGCACATGGCACAAAATAATCTTTTATAACTTGGGATAATTATTTATATATAAACTTGTAAAAGAATTACATGTTCGTTATACGTTCAGTAGCCCGGGCTGAATACCGGGTTTAAAGATTAACAGACACACCACATGATATAATCCTGCGGCGAGTTATTCTCAATTCCGTCGGTTATACCTTTTTATACATATATATGCACCGTCAGGTGTATGCCTACACCCCGTGCTTAGGTCGTGGCCATTTCAATGAATGATGCCAAGGATATCCGGGACATGGTCATTAACCCCCCAAAGGCTTTAAGCAAACAAAACAGTTTAAACGGGTCATCTCAATAAATTAACCTTTATATGATTAAAAATTCAATGCCCGACCAAGCGGTATTTTATATACCGTACCCCAAGCCCGTATAAGGGAAAATAAGTTAAAAGTATTTACCTGAGCAAGTATATATCAAAATCAGCGAGTGCAAGTAGCTTTTACCGGGCTCATAATCTGGAATGAAGGTTTTAATAACCTATTAGATTCCTAACGGGTCTTAATTAAGTCTAAACTTAGACCGGTTAGTTTTAAAGGAAGATATACGGTTCAAAACGCACGATTAAGCGATGACCAGATTAGAGTGTGGTTTAGACCCGACAAGTTTGTATACTTGTATAATATGGGTAAACTAAACACATTCTGGATTTTGAGATGAAAACGATAAGGTTTGACCCATTTCGGCTAATTTATGCAAACTAGTTACATAAACCGCACCGAACGCGAATAATGCGTAACGGGTAACCAAATGAGTCCTGAACAGGTTTACAAAGTTAATATGCCTTAAATATGTTGTGATATCAGTAAGATACCTCCCATTATGCCCAAAATGGATTTAAACTCAAATTATGTCCCGTAAAGGTATTTTGGTCATTTTAAAGGTTATAAAAGAGTTTAAATACTAATCTGAGTTTCAGGTCTGATATAATCAGTAAAAATAATTATTTTTATAAGTCATAACAGTAGGGTATTGCATATATGTGAAATTTATCTATTATAACCAAACTATGCACCATAGGGGCATTTTGGTAATTTCACATAAGCTTTAAAGGTCAATTCTGGAAATCTGAGTTTAAACCTTTAGCTTACTTTTCAATTATAAAAATTTAGTTAAAACATCAGTAGGTATCAAGTCTTATATGTTAAAAATAGTTTTAACTCATACTATGCGCTTAAAACGCGTAAGAGTCGGTTTTAAGCGATTTTCGGGTTTAAATAGGAAATCTGAGTTTTTGATTGGTTTATAAAGTTCAAAATATTTTATTTATCATATAAAATCAGTAGAAAAAAGATTGGTATCAAAATATTATGTAAAACTCATTTTATTCAAGAAAAGGGTATAATCGACATTTACCGAATTATAGCAAGAACCCTATGTTATGCTCAGCTTAAAAATAATTAAAAATCTTCAAAAATCTAAAAATATTATATTACATCAGTGGGTAAAAAGTTTGGTGTCAAAATTTGGGTTTAGATAGGCTTTATGCTAATTACGCCGTTTAATTAATAAAAAAGCTTCTTAATTACGATATTGAGCATAACTCCTAATCTAGACCACCAACTGATGTCAAATTTTAGGACAAGTTTATAAATCAGTAACAAAGGTTTTTGTCCTCTCACATTTTCAAAAATCTCGTTTTAAGGTCAAAAGGGCATTATGGTCAACATTTAGGCATATAACGGAAACTCGCACATGAATCGAATAACTAATGAACCAAGTTGTATAACCTCAGAGGGTTACACTAATCTATAACCTGGTCATAATTGAGCTCTAAGGCATTTCTAAAATTTGCTACATTGGGTCAGAACTGAAAGTCAAAGCAAAAGTCTACTTTTACGACTTTCGGTTCCGAACCGAGCTTAAACAGAAAATTATCGGGTTGAACATGTTTAGATATGTTCTTACATTGATTACCAAGTTATATGAGTGATAAAACAGGTTTCATAGCTTCAACATTATTAATTATGTGTTTATGCGAAAATTTGCTTTCTGTTGACTTTTTAAAATTAACTTTGACCCGACAATTGACCTAGTTAGAGTGGGAATCAGAGGGTGCCCTTTTAAGGGTTTATTACCCACATAATTACCAACTCATAGGTACTTTCAATTCGAGAATTGACTGGACCATTAGTGATTAATCACTAAGTCAAACCTTAATTACGACGGTTTGACTTTAGGCCATTAAACTAATTAAAACTGAATTACAGAAGCTAAGATGACTTACAATGGTCCTTAACACGGGATTAGAGCAGAGAAAAGGCTTCTTAAGTGCCAAGAATGCTCCAGAGAGTTAGAACAAGGAAGATGTGCAAATGTAAGTTCACAAGTTGCAATAATGGGTCTATTTATAGCGATGAATGGATCATGGAGATTGATCCAGGTGTTATGGCAACTCTAGAGATGAAAACAAGTGTCTAGGTACGTGTTTCAAGCAGCTAGAGGGTGGCAAACTCGCGGAATTTAGCAAACATGCAAGCTGCCACGTTAAAAGACATTTTTCTGAGCTGGCAGTCCGTCGCGTCGCGCGACGGAGGAGTGTCTCAGGTGGTGGCGCAGCGCCAGGAGGTAGGGGACCAGCAAATCAAGTTTCAAAAATGACACTTTCACCCCCTGGACCTTCTAAAGCGTAATTTCTTCCATTTTAAGCACTTTTAACCCATGAAATTTATATTTCTATGATCCATGAGATATAACTAAACATCTTTAGGTCCGGTTTCGTTAAACGATAACCGAAAACACAAGTTTTGCCTCATTGACGATTTTAACCCTTTAATTACGAAAGTTAACGTATCTTCCTCATACGATATCGAAACCTTGTGAAATTTTTACCACTTATTCTTGGGAGTATAATTAATCGTTACAAGGCTCCGGGTTTGCTAAAAGGTCACTCAGAGGTATAACTTAAACATGTTGACACTTTTAACCCTTGCGTCTTGTAAACTTTCACATTCTTCCGCAAACGGTTTCATATGCTTCATGATACATTCGTTTTAAGGGTATAAACATCGTGTAGGGTTGTTAAAAGGCATAATTATCAAATGTTGACACTTTGTATCCTTATATACATATGCTTTCTTCGTTTGTCAACTTTAGTCCCTCATAATCAATCCGTTACACGTTTAAAGTCCATGACACGTGTCGATACTATATTGGACATGATTTTTACGAGGTGTTACATGAAACCATTCACGACGCGCCAACCCCGTACACCTCTGCAAACGCTACATGTTGCATTAGAAAGGACCAAATGGATATTTTTTGATGTGACGTCCAGCCTATGAGCCCATCTCCTTCTTAAACCCTTTGGCTATAAATACCAACCTCTACCAAAGGTCTTTCACTCTCTCACTCTAAACACGCACATTGTTTTATTCCCCTAAAATGGTTACTTATTCTCACATAGAGCCTGGTTGAGATAAGAACCCTCTTCTCCTTTTAACGAGCTAACGATACTTTGGATTTCCGATCTTTCTAGTTATATCGAATGGAGAAGAGAAGTAGAAGATAACTCCCTGTCGAGACTAGCATCATAGTTCTATGCCTTGTGAATTAGAACTGGTGTTTCTTCATTGGTGCAATCCCATATGCTAGAACAAATTTCTCTTATTTTTTCACTTCTTTCCGATCGAATGGCTGATCAACCTCATGTTGTTCCACTCTTTGGTTACTCAACCAAGTCTGTAGCTGTAGGGGCCACCTCGCACGACCCTGATCCCCATGACGATGGATATTAGCATGAAGAGTACACTGTTGGCACGATGACCAATAACCACAACAGTGCACCAAGATAAGCTTCAACTCATCGCCTAGTTTTCAGTGCCTGAAGCCACATGCGCAAGAAGAACTAGAGCTACCTGAGGGGGAAACCCCTGAGTCTTGGTTGTTCAAACAACAAGCAGTACTTGCTAAGACATACGCAAGGTTGCGCGTGCAAGCACAACCAAGAGTTTAAGCAACAACCAAGACATGACACTATACCCCCCACCGCGCAACTGCGCACCACTCATAATGAGCGCGCATACGGGAGTGGGTATGCAAGAACATAGAAGCAGAGATGCTCGTCACAGCGCAAGCGCCATGCGCAACACACACGGTGACATTGGAAGATACATGACGATCACCACTAGCATCATCGTACGCACACACCTTCCCGTTCGCGCCCTCCCCCACAAAGAATAATCGATGATTGGGACACGTGCACAGTTGAGATGGATCCGACCTACCACGAGTGGGATTCCAAAAGTGTCCACACATCAAGGATGCAGAGCAATCGTGCAGTCTACAAACCTCAAGGATACATGAAACATATATATATATAGAAATGATAACTCACACACTCATCTAAACAAATATAAATAATATTTTTTTACTAAGCAGAAGAAAAATATAAGTATCAACATATGATGATTATAATTTTATTTTTTTAGATGTAGAAGTGTAAATCATGCATGGCTAGTTGTACATTTAAACTTAAACATGACCCCATATATTTATTTTGGTCATAGACGTTGATTCTTAGCCCATAAACATTTCAAATCGCATAACCCAAAACTCATTTATCTAAACAAGTCAAACGAGTTGGCATGTTATAATCACATGTTGACGGATTGTATATGATCAATAAACATATATGTAAATATGTTAATTAAACATGTTAACATATTGACGTGTTTAATAAAATGTGTGGATGGGTACACTTGTTTAATTAAACGAATTAACCAACCCAACCCAGCAGGACGGTCTTTGTAACGATGCGTCAGAAATTAGGAAAACAACATCATATGTGTTTAATGATTACTATACTAAGAATGGGATGACGGAAGATAGGAAAACAACATCATATGTGTTTAATGATTACTATACTAAGAATGGGATGACGGAAGATACTTGTAATTTTGCTAATACTGCTACTTTAACTTCGCTTGATCCGAGTAAAGTTTTTCCCCAATTTTTATATGAAGGAATTAGTTAAATAGTTGTTGGATTTAATTAAATTAAATTTGTGTTTTTAGGTCATAATAGTTGCAAATTTCTGTCAACGTATGTGTCTTGTTTTCATTTCGGTTATTATTTCGAAGCATTGTGTTAGCACATCAGATTGATATGAGTTTAGAAATGTGATTTGAATGTTTGAAAAATTGTGAAAGGTTGTAATTAGTAAGAATTTGTGTGTATAGGGGTAGGGGCGTGTTCTTTTCGGAACCAATGATTTAGTGAGATTATGGGTAGGCAGTTATGTAACCGCTTATGTGGCACATTCAAAAGCAAAAGGTTTAAATGGATTAAGCGGTTCTCGTAGTTATCAGCACATTTTTCGTTTTGAAATGAGCGATTCTCTATAGGGTTGTTCAATACATACCAATTTTAGGTAGAGAACCGCCTAAATGCATGTATTTGTTGTAGATTGTGATGCACATTGCATTTGTATAACCACGTAATTCATTTTCTTTCTATATATAGCCGACACTATCTACAAGTGCGTATGCCATTCTTGTGGCTCTATGTGTAACAATGTGTATGTGTGGCTTTAACTGTGATACATAGGCCACCACCCCTGGCAACAAAATATTAAACTGTTGAATTCTTATATCATTGATTAATTAGTCTTGATATATTGTATGTACAAAGGGTGAACAATCATATGGGTTACTGCAAAAGGTCACCCAGGATTATCGAATGCATTTTAGGTAACCTAGTAACAACTTTCTTGATGAACTTGTCTAAATCTGTATTTTATGTCAAAACCATTACATGAGAGCAAAATTGCATTTGTAAAAGCATGTCAAGTGGCTTTTTTTCTTTCTAAAATCAACATAAAACTTGTTGATCATAATTCGAAATAGTCGATTTCGAATGTGCTCATCTCTATTAGAAAAGGAGGTATGACCAAAGGGCATTTGGCCAAGAGTGGTATCATGGTATGCAAACATTGTATCTTCTCATGAGGTCTAGCGTTTGAGTTCCGCGATGAACAATCGTATAGATTAGAAGTAAGATGAGAAATTTAGTTCATTATCTATAATGGGACGTTTTATTGACACAAAGAAACCCTTGATCGGACGTTTTTTAACGCATACAAGCGGTGCCACAACTTGTTAGTCATGAGGTTATAATTAAGTTTTATTCTCTAATAACTATAACTTGTTGATCAGTTCTGTTTAGATATAATGGAAAACATGAAAACATACCTGATTGCATCAGTACAGGCCAACAGGGAATCCAGATGGAGACGCAGCAATAGTGTTTGACATGATTGCCAGCTTGATCTGGTTCCTCCTTAGGGTGCAATCTAATGATGGTGATGATGAAAAACCGATAAAGGGTAATCGGTTGAGGAGAGGAGGTCGATTGATGTTATGAGAGTGATTAGGTTATGTGTCTAACCCTAAAACCTCCACATAAGTCTCCTTATATATGCACCCAAGAGGAAACCCTAATTAGTTAATAAGGGTAATTAGGCCCATCAACAATTACCAACTAATTATTTAATAGGTTGTTATATATTTTGATCGATATAATGTAAATGATTATAATGGCTACTAGATTAAATATAAAATAATATATATTTAATCTTACATTCTCCCACTTAGCCGAGTAATCATTTACTGTGAGTATTAGATAAGCCTGATCAGGAGTTAACACTCATTTTAGCCTTAAACAAGAACTATAGCAGAGAAATACAGCCGTTGAATCATTATGCGACTCAGGACCCCCATTAGTCATACTATAGCCTTAATTTAAAACCTAATCGTTATGATCAAAATACGCATAAGCCCTTTGTTTGATTTGTAACTTTATTTGTCTATATGCCATTATGCTGGCTTGACATATTCTTAGAGACATACAAAATCAAACTGATGAGGAAAATTAACTAATACTTAGTCATTCATAGTACGATATGCAATTGCGCACGGCCGTTAATTAATACCCGTCTATGAGCTCACTTAATAAGACTTATGGGTAATAGCCCTTCAGTTATAGGATCCTTAAGTATATCATGAATGTATTCGATATAAAACTTAGTTTCCTCAATTGCGTATCGAAATTTAATGCAGCACCTCTTGAACTGTTACTGTTCAAGGAGTCATGGTAGCTGACTTTATCACACTAAGTCTTCAAAACATTAATTATATGGAGTTAATAAACTTATGAGTCCACTGATAAATTTCCAACAACATTTAATGACTATATTATGTCGTTATAACTTAGGTTGTTGTTATCAGTTTATTATGACTCCTCCATTAGATAGGTTTTTGTCTGCTGACATAAGGATATACCCGAAATTACATTTTGTCATCTTTGAATATCACAAAGTTAAAGTAATAAACTGGTTTTTAATTCTCACTTCTTCTTTAAATTTTAGCCTCTCGTTTCTTTTAAAGATATTATAATACTCTATTAAATGCTTCACGTTAATCTAGACATATCTAGTGTGTTGCAATGTGAGTAATATCTAAACGAGTATAGACTTAAACTTACATAAGGCTTCCAATTAATGAAGCGTAAGGAAATAATCTCATTTATCCTATTATCCTCTAAAGAAGAGCAGTATTGTTTGTTACATATGTAAGGACCCATTTAAGGTTAAACTTATGGAACAAAACTAATGTCCCATTGGGTCTATCTCGGTATGTTATAATATCTATTACATAAGAGATATCTCTGAGATCTATTATATCAAAGTTTGTGTTAACAATGCTTTGACTTATGTAACATATACTTGTCAAAAGAATATCATCTATATAGACAAGTTTAATTTAGTTGCTCCCACTCATTTTGAGGTAGGTACATTAATCCACTTGATTCTTGATGAAAATAATTACGTTAAGATTTCATCACATTATGATGTTTGTATTAACCCATACATGGATTTTATTGGCTTACAAATAAAGTGTTCTTCAACCTTCAGTTTGGAACTTTCAGGTTGTTTTATGAACATGTAAATCTGTCAGCCAATTGTTAGGGAAAGTTGTTTTAATGTTCATCTAATGTAGCTTTAAATTGTTATAAGCTACTAGAACAGTGATGATCCTCAAAGAAATCTTTGATAGTTTATTTCTTCCTAAGTATAACCTTTGACAATCAATCATGCCTCTTCGTGTCTTAACGCTTATTTCAGGATTTGCTTTAGTTATGAACACTCTTAGGTAATTCAATCAAATCCCAAACGTTATACGAACACATAAAATCAGTTTTACTAGAAAACAGTTTTATTCCAGTCAGAGGATTGATTGATACTAATGGCTTAATTTGAAGAGATAGGATCATTAAACATTTCCAAAATCCATTTCAACTTCAGTTAGGGAGGTTATGGAATCATCAAAGTTAGTAGGCTTTTAAACCTAGATGACCTCCTGAGTTAATTATTGGGTTTATTAGAAGTTTCAGTTTTATGGATTAGCTCTTGGTTAGGTTGCAATCATTTTCAGGATTCTAAGTTTGTAAGAGTTGGTGCAGTATGGTGTACAAGAGGTGTAATCGGAGTTAAATTCAGAGTGAAATTTAATGACACTCTTCCCCCCGCCTCTTGTATTCCTTGCAAGTCATGATAAGGACTTTGACTGCTCCCACTGACCTCAGAAATCTTTAGGAACTCAGCATGCTTAGGGTCAATACTTAACGACCAACAAATTCTAATAGAGAAAAACAAATTAATGACGTCAGTCGTTGAAGTTTCTCTTGTTGAGGATTATGTTAGTTTAGGTAAGAAATCTAAGTGTGCCCACAATTAAGCAACAATGATACTTTTGTAAGAGTAGCTTTAGATTTAAGGAGACAAGTTTTGATAGAACAGTGTCATAATGGAGCAGTGTCTTGTACAAGAGGTGTAAATTGAAGTAATATGAAGTTTTCACTCCCCCACCTCTTGCAACTATTGCAAGTTAGTATTAAGACACTTAATGCTCCCACTGATCTTTAATATCTCTAGATTGCTACAAGAGAAGTTTCAATGAGCTACGTGACGTGGGAACCTATCACATATACGTTAGACTTCATTTGATTTCTTTAATGTCCAGATATCATAAGAAACTTTAGGGACATATTTAATAGAAATCTTATTAAGTGTATATATATATATATATGAATAGATTTCTTCTAAGAACGTGGGCCATATGCGACAAAATTTAGATACAAGTAGATAGTCTTTAAATGATAAGGGAATTATGTCTGAATATTCCAAGTTCCACAAATGTCAATGAATGACTTATGATGGACCCATACTTATTACTTAAGCCAAGTCATATTTTAGGGCTTTAATGTCATGATTCAAAATCACTTAGAATGAGATTAGATAAAAAATCATCCTCATTAACCATGTCATGATTTCTCATGAATTTCGGTTATAATGGATGAAATTTATAAGTCTCATTTTCCTTTTGTCAAATTCTCATTTGCATGATGACAAAAGTTGTGAAAGTGTAAGGTATCATCTAGTTCCATCTTAGTAATGTTTCAATCCAGATATTTAGAACAAATAAGATGAGAGTTTAAGGTAAGTGTGACTTTATGTTGACTATGCAAACCTCACAACGTTCATAACTTTGCTTAATTATGATACTATATTCTGATTAATCTTCAAAATATATAAGGTATCGAAAAGCGTTGATAGAAGACTGCTTATTATGGTTCTTATAGCCTTAACATTTAATTTTGTCACTAACTCTCATGTTAATTATTTGTTTGACTTCTGGTAAGGAAACGTTTAGAACTAGAGTCAACTAATCATGTGTTAATAGGAATATTAAAAAATTAGCAGACTTAGATATCATTAGGAAGTGACTACCTAATTAACTTATCCAACTGTTCTTCTGAATAATGGATAGTCTCGTTGCTTATGCCTAGTCTAATGGCATAATTATGCAGTGAGATTTTCCCTTGAAGAACCTTAGAGTTGGAATTTTGTACTTGTATTTTGACTATGGACCTTAGAACAATCCTCTTTTAGGGTATTAGTGGTTGTAAGGTGAATAACATCTTATTTTCCAGTTTCAAACATTTATTTCTATGTACATATGTTGCTTATCAACACACTCATTGTACTTTGGTACTTTTGAGTGTTATAGTTGATTTATAAGGCATCAAATTGCACAAGTGAAAATCCTAGTATGTCATGTACTGAAAAATTGTACTTATTTCCATGCGTAAGCCCTTAACTTTATGGGTCATGGTATTGTACATTATTATGTATTCACATATACCACTTAGCCTTATAGTTTATAGTTTTAAATGAAGGCATGCATCTTAGGAGTTATAGTGATTATTCCACAAATAATAGGTTAGTCTTAGGAAAGACTTAATCTGGAATAACCTTTTAGTGATAGCATTTATGTTAGAGAAATCTTGATTATCATAAGAGACATCATGTTCGATTTATCATATTCATCATGCTCTACTTTTCTTCTGTAGTACCTTTATCAGAAGAGAGCAGTAGGATTATCGTGTCTTAAGAGATAATCAAGGATTTAATTTAAGAGCTAATTCTTATAGAAACTTTAAATAAAGCAAAACATTTTAGGTTTAAGAATTAGAGTGGATGAGATATTGATTTATAGAAGAAAATTATAGTGAGTAAAGTTATGGGTACTAAAAAAATAAGGCAGACGAAATGATCATAAAATTAATGAAGGATCATTGATATAAGGATCATTATGTGAAGAGGTTGTGATATGTCTATTACTAACATCAAAATAATAGACTTATTTAAAGTTCTACTTAAACGAAGACAAATCAGCTTTGGCCAGAAGTGTAATCATTTAAGCATGTGTGCAAAGTAATCGTGACAAATCAGCTTTGGCCAGAAATGAGACAATCACTTTAGTTATGCACTTGTTAAGTATGCTATACATGAAAGAATTAAATCAGCTTTGGCCAGATATTAAGACATTCACGTTTGTAATGCACACTTAACATAGCTTTTCGTAATACTTGAACGATAAGTAGATGTATCAAATCAGCTTTGGCCAGAAATGATACGTCAGAAGCTCATTCAAGTAAAGCCATTTTGGTTTTGTAAAACATTATTTGATCCTTATTAATTAACTAAGTATTTACAAAACCAATCATTTAATAGCAAACCACCTGTTAGCGCGGATTGAACTCCGCGGTGAGTTCGCTGGGGTGCAGGGGGACAGCGTGCCCCCGCACGGGGTTCGAGGCGGAGCCCCGAGCTAAGTCTTAGTTCACATTAAACAACCTAAAATAATGAGGTTTCGAGTGAGATCTCGACTCAGTTATGAGTTCTCGAGTGAGAACTCGAGTCAAGTCTCGACTCATCTTGTAAACATTATGAGGTCTCGACTCATTAATGGTCTCGAGTCGCAACCTCAGTGTCTCGAGTCGTAATCATGGTCTCGACTACTGTGTTTTATGAGATCTCGAGTGCTTGATGAGGTCTCGAGTCGCAACCATGGTCTCGAGTTGTGAAGATTTAAGCCCTTGGTCGAAATCTTAGTGGTCTCGAGTCGAGACCTTATGGTCTCGAGTCGAAATCGTTGTCTCGAGATGTAAAAAAAATTTGAGAACACTTATGATTTCAAGTCGAGATCTTGTGGTCTCGAGTCGAGATCTTGGTCTCGGGTCATTAAAAGGGATCTCGAAACTCCTGTTAACAGCTGTTAATGCAAAATAACTGAAAGCTCGAAATTTTAGGGATTATGTGATAGTGTTTCCTGTTTTATTGTTGATCTAAACTTATCAAGGATTTCGAAAAAAAAAATATAACTGTATATCTTTTAACAGTTTTCAAAGATTTTAAGAGATAAAATTCAGATCAAAACAGTAAAAACACCCACTAATCCAGATTTCATTCCAAAACTTAAGGAATTTTTCGAGTTTTCTTAGAACAAGTGATGAACCCTAAAAAAAACATAAATCTGGAACCCGAAATCTGAAAATTAAGGCTTCTATAACAGATTTCGGATTTGTTGATTTTTGCTATTATGATTTCCTGTCATTGATTTAACATTCTTTTCCGAAAACAATGATTTCGGGTCATGACTCGAAACCGGCGGTTATGATTATGAAGTTATTCAAAATTTCGGTTTTCATGATTTCAATCCCAGAATTAATGGATACGAAAACAGAACTGATTAATCAACATATGCTCTGATACCACATGTTGATCAGTTCTGTTTAGATATAATGGAAAACATGAAAACATACCTGATTGCATCAGTACAGGTCAGCAGGGAATCCAGATGGAGACGCAACAATAGTGGTTGATATGATTGTCAGCTTGATCTGGTTCCTCCTTAGGGTGCAATCTAATGATGGTGATGATGAAAAACCGATAAAGGGTAATCGGTTGAGGAGAGGAGGTCGATTGATGTTATGAGAGTGATTAGGTTATGTGTAACCCTAAAACCTCCACATAAGTCTTCTTATATATGCACCTAAGAGGAAACCATAATTAGTTAATAAGGGTAATTAGGCACATCAACAATTACCAACTAATTATTTAATAGGTTGTTATATATATTTGATCGATATAATGTAAATGATTATAATGTTTAAAATAATATATATTTAATCTTACATAACTATAACTATAAATATAACTATGATCGACTATAACGAGAGTATTCTACACGTTGCATGCTAGTGAATGCAATTACTTTCGACTATAATGAGAGTACTCTAGACATTGGATACCACCGAATGCAATTACTTTAATTATAACAAATAGGAATTGTATTTTTTTCTTGATTATCATCATATTATTATCTAAATCATTTGACATGTCATTTAAATTGTCGTTTGGCATCAATCAAGTTGTCATCGATCTATCATTTAAATTGTCTTTATCGTCATCGTCTAAATTAATCGATGTCTTTATCATTTAAATTGTCTTTATCGTCATCGTCTAAATTAATCAAGTTGTCATTGATCTATCATTTGCTTGTTATGTATAAAAGCGTACTTTATAGTACTATAAGAAGTCAGAATGGAGTCACAAATGATAATAAACCATTTGAATATTGTAAAAGAAACATGTTTGTTAATTTATTAAGAGACTTATAAACAAAGCTAAGTGGGTTGGCTCGATGCTCAATTGACCCTTCAGACCTTTCAACGAGTACAAATTCATACTAATGCTTCTGAACTTTGGAATTACTCGTAAGTTGTTTCAGCTGAGTAGACCCTCACTTACTGCCGTCCATGCTTTAATCTAGGATTGGAGAACTCAGTTTTATATTATTCACATCGATATGCTTTAGGATTCCATTGACATTTCTTTCATGTCCTTCAACAATCTACTGGTCCAACGTTGTCATTAACACATAACCATATGTGTCACTAACCATTGTCTGTATCTCTATCTTTAATTATACACATACCTTAGTCCTTAGGTATGCGCGGTATGACAGAATTGCTATAAATAGATCTGAGCTGAGATCACTTACCAAATATATCCAAAATGAATAGATTGCAGCTTTGGTTATGTGTTATCTTACTTATGTTTTCTCTTACAAATGCACGACCCGTGGTTGAGTCATTTGAACATAGGAACAGCTTGACCGCGTCTTTCAGAGCCATGTTCAAGCAGAAGGTGGCGACGTTAGGATATGAAGGAGACGGGCTTATGCCAACTCGTGTGAGCCCTGGAGGACCTGATCCTAAACACCATTGATCATGTGTGGATGATCGTATTCGTGTCTTTCTTGTGTGGTGAACATGTATTTTGGACGAAAAATGGGACTTGTTTTACGTGCAGAATATTGCATGAGTAGTGAAGCTTGGATGATTTAAGGGTAGATTTTTTCATTTACTATATGTCTACCCGAATAAAACATAAGATTTCATTGTCAATGAAAGTTGACAAGTTTATCAAGGTATCATTAAAGTTTAACGGCTATCTTGTACACATTTAATCTTCACATTACTGCATGTAATTCGGTCTATCCGTGTATAATCCAATTTAGGGAATTTTATGGTTTATTGATCAAATAATTAAGAATTGTCCGCAAGGGACATGCTATATATGGTGGTAAGGTGTCTCTACTACTCTATCGATAAGATGGGGGGTTCAAATACTACAATATACAAACATAGGGTAAGGATAGTGTAAAAAGGGCCTAAAGTGTGAGAAGTGTGAGAAGTGTATTATAACACTATATATAATACTATATAACACCATATAAACACCGTATAACAATATGTAACACCATATAATACCATATAACACTATGTAACACTATATATCATTATATAACAAATATAACACTATACATCTATCATAGAAATGCTATCAGACACCCTATAGTGTTATATTTGTTATATAATGATATATAGTGTTACAAAGTGTTATATGGTGTTACATATTGTTATACGGTGTTTATATGGTGTTATATAGTATTATATATAGTGTTATAATACACTTCTCACACTTTGAGCACTTTTTACAGGATCCTCTAGTATCTTAAGAGTATTTTAGTTTTTCGTTTGAATAGTAGTAGTAGTAGTGGTAGTGGTGGTGGTGCCGACGGTGGTGGCGGCGGCGGCGGCAGCAGGTTTATTATCTTTTCTTATATGACCAGACCCGAAGCATATATATATTCTATAGCAAGAAAAATTTGCGCCCCCTATGAAAAATATTGTGAGTCCACCACTAATCAAAACGAAAAAAATTATAATGTATATTCATTATACATTACAAGCTTTCAATGTAATATATAAAAAAAATAGGTAAAAACGAGCCACTAGATTCAAGCTTAAACTCGATTGACTTTAGACTTGTTACCCGAACCAACGAAGGACCAGTTGCTTTTATCGCACACAAGAATATGTGAAAGCCATAACTTGTACGGGTATGAAGTAAAAAAGGAAAAATATATAAATAATGAATTGAAGGAATGATCTAAAACTTTACCTAATTGCGCACACAACATTGAGAAGGAGGGGTTCGAATCAGACCTAGAAGTAAGTTAACGGTTAAGCCATTATGTTGTTCGCGGTTGAACCATAGTAGAACCGCTTGCTCCGTGGCTCGATGAATAAGGCTTATTCAGTGCTCCCTACGAAAATTATAAGAGGTATAAAATAAACTTCTTCAATTCTCGTACTTGCCTAAAATGGCACACGAAGGCTATTTATACCGACCACTACATTGGCTTTTCTGGTTTTGGAATATGCTTTGTAATATGCCTTTTTGTAACATGCCTTTGTAAACTCATTATATATCTTTAAAAATGTAATAAAACATACTTCCGGGTTATAATACTTGAAAGATCAAAGATAAATAATTTCTTCGAAGCTTAAAAAACATATAATCATGGGTTATTGGATTTTAATAATTTTAAGTTTCACTTGCTAGCCGATAATAATCTCAACTCTAAAAATTCGCTCTAACGATACAAACTTGTAAGAATTTGGCCTCCATCAATCCTTTTCAAACTATAAGTGCGCTTAATTCAATTAAGGAGGCTGCATGTGCTCATGAATCTATTCATGAGGCCAAATTCTTATATGTGTATAAAAGAACAATGGGGACCAAATTCTTACAAGTTGGGCGTTGGAGAGAATTTTTAAAGTTAGGATTATTATCGGCAAACAGGTGAAACTTAGGATTATTAAAATCCAATTACCCTATAATTATCAACACATTAATTATTATCCTTTTAACCGCAACTGTATTTGACGTCTTGAACCAAGATTTCCTGAAGTTGGGTAAGATATAAGTATATCTAATATGTGAAAAGTTATCCTCTAAAAAAATATTGAATGAATTGATCGTAATTTCTTGGATTTTACTATCCCTTTCCTTACTAGGAAATATATTAATCGTGGAGACAATGGAATCTCCATAATGGTTGAAGAAACCTTTTATAATCATGATGGGTTAAATATTTGAACTTAAACACGACTCACATATATATATATATATATATATATATATATATACTAGGTTATATACCCGTAAGCTTCACGGGTTATAGGTTGTGTTAAAAAAAATTATATTTACAAAATAATTTTTTTTATATGATTTCTTAGAATAACATGCAAACTCCCCTGCAAAGCATGATATAAACATGTAACGGAAAAAACAAAAATATAAAACCTTTTTTTTTTCTAAATAGTTAAAAGGGTCAACCCAAACCCGGACCTGTTTTCAATACGGGTCAACCCGAACCTGACACGTTTTTTTTAAAACGGGTTGTGTTAATTGACCCAAACCCTTTTCTTTCGTGTCGGGTTTGTGGCTCGTGTCAAGAATTGCCGCCCCTAAAACACCTATATGTGATACATAAGACATTTTATTCGACCAGCACTATGCACAGGTGCTTAGTTCTTGAACAATCACAACCAAAAAACTAAAAGCATTTAAATGGGTAAGAAGCAAATGCAAATGTCAGTGTATTCCCAAATCTATATAGGCTACAAGTCAACCTAAAATCAATGCAACCAACCAAACACAATTACAAAAAATACCAACATTTTAACACAATCATACCCTCAGAATCTGCAGCTTCGACGCAAAAGCAATGGCAACCAAATCCGGTTGCGAAGACGACCACTGCAACTGTTCAATCTCAGCACCCGCAATACACGCCAAAACCGGATCCAACCCCCCTTCAACCGGCTGCCCCATAGAACTCAAATCCCAAATAAGCGCTTGCGAATCATCACCCGCAATACAAATATGACACGAACTATGCGGCGCCCACGCAATCGCATTCACAACCGCCTGATGCCTCTGCAGCTCCACAACCGGCAACGTCGGAAACCGAATATCCAACACAACCAACTTCGCGCTATCCATTATAATCGTCGCCATATACCTCGGATCCTGCTTATTCCACCCAAGCCGAACCAACGGCGTATCCGGCTCAGAACTCTCGTAAATAATCTCGAATATCCAACACCCTCACCGACCCATCAGCCGAAACCGAGCCGAAACAACTTCATACAAACCGGTTGTTGTTTCTTTATTAACACTTAACACTGGTGGAGGCCCTCGTGCATTCCCTATTCACAAACAATATTTTGAAACAATAAACTGAATTGTATAGAATACAAATTGTAAATGAAACTGAATTGATTAAAACTACCATTGAGCAAAGTCTTAAAGCTTCAGTAGAAATTAGAAAACACTCTACACTTTGGAAAGGAGTGTAACCTGGCTTTTATAAAAATTATTTTGACCCATCTTGCAAAGAACAATCAGGAGCGACCCGTTTACCCATAAATGAATCAATCTAATACATATGTTATTGTCAAATGAACAACTTCATATATTGAAGGCATGTTGGGAGAAAAGCTGCAAGTTTGTGTACTTTGCTAGCAGAGCAGCTAATATGGTAGGACCAGATTGCATTCGTTTTGTGTTTGGATACAGAAAATTAAAATTGCAACGCTAAAATTACAACAATATCTCAAGTGCCAACACAAATATATAACGTAAAATAATAGAAATTATATTGATTATTAATATTATTATTACCTTGTCAAATTGAACGGGTATCTTTTTCTTTTGTAATCTCTCAAGCATTTTCATCTCAGTATGCAAGAGAAATAAGACCGATCGCCCTACACAATCATAAAAGGCTTGCGGCCTACTATATGTATGTAACTTGCCTCATCCTCCACATAAGAGAAAAAATAGATTTAAACCCCAAAAATAGTGCATGGTAAGACTGCAAATCAGATGTGAAAATTCGAGGAATTAAGTTGCGAACGGCACAATGTGAGTCAGATATAAAAACCGGGCTAAAAGAGGAACGTGTCAAACAGATTGTTATTTGTGAGTCATCCAAAGTATACTTCTTTAAATTGTTATTGTAATATTTCTACTCAATTATAATGAACGGATTAACACATTAAACATTAAGAAAAATTGTACACATGAACTATTTTCCGTTTTGACCCATACGAAAAAAACGTGTTTGAATCATTTTCTATGTGGAATCCTTCTCTTGTTCACAATGACCAAACCCTACACGTGGAGGAACAAATGTGTCCTGCTATTATTTAGGCTTCATTATTAGAGACTTCAATATATTTGAATTATAATCAAACTAAATATAGTTATTTTCTATTTCGTATTTAAAACTTAAAAACAAAATTACCAGCTTTGTGAGGGAGAACAATCCAGATACATCTAGTAGCATAGTTTTCAATGAGGTTCTTGAGTTTTGCATCTTCTTCCAATGGCGGATCTAGAAAAAACGTCAAGGGGAACGTTTCAAAAATTTCTTTTCTATAGAGGCAACGAAATCGAAAAAACGTCATTTTTTCCCAAAATTTACGCTACCGTTGGAGCGTCAAGGGGTAGCGGGGGCTACCCCTTGTGTCAAACTATATACGCCCATGTCTTCTTCGGTAGACCAAGGACCCCTCTTTACATTTTCTTTATCACAACATGGAGCCCTGCCCATCTTTCACTTCTACAAAAGATAGCATTTCATATAATGAAAGTTGCATTTTCAACTTCTCAGATAGCAAGGTAACAACCTGAGGATCTTTATGAATCAAGACCCCATCTTCCCCATATGCATCCTTCAAAAACACAACCCAATTTGAGAAATTGAATCATTTGGCGATACAATCGATGCAGAGATTTAACATAAATTCAAGCGAAATAATCAAACGATTAACGGATTAGTACATAAATAGTGTTTCAGAAAAAGTAAAATTTAATTAATTAAAAAACAATTCCAATTTACCCATAATATGATAATCTAAGCTTTATGAAGTAAATAAAAGTAACAAATTGTTCATGTTTACATGTAATAGAAGAGGAAACCAGATAAATAAACTAATCTGTAGTCCTATAGCAACATTTGACTTTTGAGGTTAAGTAGACAAATTTAAAAATTGTTATCTTCGTGCTTTACTCTCAAATCCTAAAAATTTTGTTCCTGTAATCAAGTAAGCTGGTCCTTAAATTCTTTAATGCAATCCTTTGTAGAACAAAATACACCTCAACCATTTTCCATTTAATTTATAAACATCTTACATATTATGTACAATTAATTGCTCACTTTGATGTAAGGATCCACACTTTTCAACCATTTGCCATCTACTTTTTCAACCATACGTATTGGTAACCAAAGTATCACTCATATGACATAAAATAAAAAAATAGACATATAAAAAAAAGAATAGCAATTTTCATGAGATGGAGATATAAGTAACAAAAATACAGGTAACCACAATATCACCCATATACCACAAAATAGATAAATCAAAAACAACTTTTTAAATGAATAGCCAATTAGTAGGTAGGTATCACCTTGATATGAATCTTTCTTTCAATGCTTTAAATCTTGTAAAAGCATAGTGCTTCCCAACTTTTGATGTCACTGTACCTTCAATACCTGAAAATAATTTCTTAGAGGATGATTAGAAAGGTTAAAAAGGTCACCAATACAGTCCTAAACCTAAGAGTACATACTTGATTATGACTATACAAGCCAAATGTGTACATATGCAGCCAATATATGGACCGAAACCAAAACTTTTCATACAACAACCTATAATATGATCACAAGCATACACAAAATTTTATATGCTTCCACTTTTCTAGCTATGAACCTTTTGTAGTGAAGATCAATTGGTAAAATAATAAAAAAAAAAAAAAATTTACAGATCCAAACATTAATAAACATTATTTTAGGGTATTTTACACCAAAAATCAGTTCCTAACTACAAAATTAGTTCATATAACTAAAGGGCAATCAAAGAATAATAGTGAAAAAGAACAAACCACTAACCAAATGTATGAATGGTCTAATCAAACAATATACGTGAAGCAGTATTCAAGAATGCAACATACCTTTTTGATGATGTTCAATTCAAAACTTTCATTGAGACATTTAAACAAACACTTGATCTGCATCAAGAAACCTATACGTAAGAAATGAAATTTAAAACATATCATACAAAGAACCATACCTTGTTTCACTAATCTAGTTTGACTAATCCTGCGGATAAACCCAAAAATTCAATATTTGAAAAAAAAAAGATGATAAAAAGCAAATATTAGAACATGTGAAATTAAGGCTAGTAAAAGCAAAAAATCACAAACACAAATTGTATTTCAGAGCACAAACCAGTTTCAATTTATCATCTTTTATTTATGTAGATCTTAACGTGCGAGAGGTGACAGATCTAACGAAAGCATACAACTTTTGATTTTGATTTACCTGATGATAGGCGATCTGAGTCTGAAGAATCCATAACGTCACAATGAATCGACGAGAGGATAGGAAGTGGTTGGTTCTATTCTAGATCCAGATCCAGATCTAGATCTAGGTCTACCGGAGATTTGGATTTTCGCCGCAGGTTAATTTCTGGAAATTTTCTCACTACAGATGAACAGATGAACAGACGAAGATTATGATGAAACAAAGTGGTCTTCCATGGGAAAGATTAGGTTTAGAATTTTGGAGATCTGGGGAATGAATTTGAAATTTGAATGAGATTGTTGTTTTTGGAAAGCTGGAGAGGGAAAGTTGTTTTCAGAATCAACCTCTTTGAACACGTGATAGAGTTTGACTTTGAGAGTTGTTAAAAAAAGGAAAATTCTTACAAAATTACACATCAGCTGAAACCAACGTGGAGGGCTTGTTATGTTGACACATATGATTTTTAACCTTTGCTTTATTATATTTAAATATATATATATATATATATATATATATGTATAGGACAAAGATCCGTTAGGAACCACCCTTTATTGCGAGAACCGCGAGAACCAATGTGAACACAACCAAAAATACCTAAAAATAGCTAAAAAACACACAAAAATTTTTTTTTTTTAATATTTTTTATAAAAAAAATCGCTACTTTTAGTAGGCAGAAAAAAATTAAATTTTTTTTTAAATATTTTATTTTTTTTGCTACTAAAAGTAGCGATTTTAACTTAAAAATATTAAAAAAAATTTGTGTGTTTTTTAGATTTTTTTAGGTTTTTTGGGGGTTTAGTTTTTAGCATTTTAGCTTGGGGGGTTAGGTTTTTTGGGGGTTTTAGTTTTTAGCATTTAGCTTGGGGGGGGGGTTAGGTTTTTTTTGGGGGGGGGGGGGGGGGGGGTTTAGGTTTTTGGGGGAGGGGGGTGGGGGGTGGGGGTTAGGTTTTTTTTATGTTTTTTTAGCTATTTTAGGTTGTATTCACATTGGTTCTTGCGGTTCTCGCATGAACCTTACCCTATATATATATATATATATATATATAGGGAGAAGATCATGCGAGAACCACCTTTTATTGCGAAAACCGCGATAACCAATGTGAACACAACCAAGAATGCCTAAAAATAGCTAAAAATCACACAAAAATATATATTTTTTTTAATATTTTTTATATAAAAATCGCTACTTTTCGAAGAAAAAAAAAAATTAGTTTTTTTTTTTTTTTTTTTTAGATTTTTTTAGGTTTTTTGGGGGTTTAGTTTTTAGGATTTTAGCTTGGGGGGGGGGGGGGGGGAGGGGGGTTAGGGTTTTTTTAGGTTTTTTGGGGGTTTTAGTTTTTAGCATTTAGCTTGGGGGGGTTAGGTTTTTTGGGGGGGGAGGGGGTGGGGGGTTTAGGTTTTTTTTTTGGGGGTGGGGGTTTAGGTTTTTTTAGGTTTTTTTTAGGTTTTTTTAGCTATTTTAGGTTGTGTTTACATTGGTTCTCGCGATTCTCGCAATAAGGGTGTTTTTCGCATGAGCTCCTCCCTATATATATATATATATATAGAGTGCGGTTAACATACAAGACGCCTTATCGTACTTCACGTACGCGACAGCGTCAACCATCAGATCAGGAAAAAATAACGCATGGAACCCTAGTTTTTGTGATAATCACGCATGGAGGTACAAAATCACGCATGAGAGCCTCATAATCACGCATGGGATACAAATCACGCATGTTATAGTTGATCAAAAAAAAATCACGCAAGTTATATATGTTGTCGCGTACGTTAATGTAGGATGAGCCTTTTTGTACATTATACTTTCTCTATATATATATATATATATATAATCATAAAGAAAAGGCCCATAGGCTACATAATCATAAAGAAAACAACTAAAAGACCTTGTAACCAAGCACAAAAAAGAATTAACTCATTTATTTAAATGAGTCAAAGAGTCTGTATGTTATAAATAGGCTGATGGATAGTATATGATTTATGAACATGTTAATGTGTTAAACGGGTTAACATATTGACGTGTTTAATTAAGTGGTTTAACAATAGTCTTGTTTAAAAAAAATGAGTTAACCAACTCAACTTAAACTTGAACTTATAATTAATTCAGTTAAGCCATTTGAATATTGGAAAAGAAACACATAAGTTGATTTATTTAAAAGAATTAACTAAGCAAAATGAGTAGGCATACTTGGCTCTTCGAACCTTTCAACAAGTGCAAGGCCATACTAAATTTAGTTGCATCCTTTGAAGATGTTCAACTCGTAATTAAGTTGTTCTCATCCAGCTGAGTAGATCTTCACTTGCTGCATGCCTTGCATACTTTAAAATAGGATTCCATTCACTTTTTTTTTTATGTGCTTCAACAATCTACTGGTCCAACGTTGTTATTCACACACAACTATATATGTCACTAACCTTTGTTTTTTTATTCTCTTAACTTTACAGGCCTACATTACGTATGTTTCGTGACTGAAATTGCTATAAATAGGTCTGAGCTGAGATTACTTAGCAAATATCTCCAAAATGGATATATGGCAGCTTTGGTTATGTCTTATCTTACTTTTGTTTTCTCGCACCAATGCACGCCCGGTGGTTGAGTCATTTGAACATAGGAACAGGTTGACCGCACCTTTCAGAGCCATGTTCGAGCAGAAGATGGTGGGGTTAGGGTATGAAGAAAACGGGTTTAATCCGACTCGTGTGAGCCCTGGAGGACCCGACCCTAAACACCATTGATCATGCATAATCGTCTTTGTGTACACTTAATTAATTGTGTGGTGAACATGTTTTTAGGTGAAAAATGTGACTCGTTTTAAGTGCAGAAGATTGCATGTTTAGAGTTATGAAATAACATAAGAAAGTATTGTTCATGAAAGTTGACAAGGTAAAGATTTAAGTTAAGTTTATAAGCGGAATCTTTTGATGTGTACACATTCAATCTTCACATTAACTACATGTAATTGTGTATTTACGTTTAATTGATGGAATCCAGATTAGGGTATTTTACATAAAATGTTTAAGAAATGATAAGTACGTTACGTTCTATCGATAAAATCATAAAACTTTGTTGTATTAAAAGATTAAACTATACACATGCCTAGAAAACTAAGTATTTACGACTGGCATGAAATTGATCCTACCCAGTTTTTGTTGAATGTATGAGATCAGAAACGAATACAAACGGGATTCACAAATTTACTTCTATTCATTTTTGTGAATTAATAAAATTACATGACTTAAGGAATTAAACACTAATCAAATCTAATAGGCCTCTTATTCTTACTTATACTTATTTTTAAACAATTAAACCCTAATCAAATCTAATACTAAGATAATTCAAATAATAATTAAATAACTTTAATTATTATTTTACTCGTTTAGTTCTTCGACTTTAGATCTCCTCCAGGCCACCCCTTGAGATCTTATGTACCTTCCTGGTTGATGTTGTAATTTTGTCAGTTTTCTCATGTTGTTAATGATAACAACCGAACATTAAGAATATAAGGTGTTTCCAACTATTCTACTTATATCTATTAAACTCAAAAATATTCATCAGAATCAACTACAAATTCTTGATACAAAATTTTAGCAGGCAAAAAACGAGTCATTATATACATGCTTGGTTAAACCAAGTTAATTAAACCAAATTAACTTAAACTCGATTGACTTATTTTAACCAAAGAACGGCACGTAAAATATTAGAGTTTGTATATATATAGTTTTTGTATGTATTTGTTCAGTTATAGAGTTACTTAGTTATGTTGTTGAGGTTTGTTAGTTTGGTCTCACACTCACCTCTATGTATAGAGGATTGTATTGTTCATTATAGTTAATGAGAAAATGACAGCAGCCTGATATCTTCTATATGGTATCAAAAAAGAAGTTCACGGCCTCTTGCTCCTAATGACACTAGCTATTTATCTCCATCAAAGTGGTGAAGCTTCTAAGAAGCTGTTTGACAATATCTGAATTGTTAAGTACTGAACCAGTAGGTCTGAACCATTAAGTGCTGAACCAGTAAGAGGTCTGAACCATTAAGAGTCTGATAATGTTTAACCGTTCAGAGGCAAATATCTGACTAATTCAGATTAGAGGTCTTAACCATTCAGACTCTGTATAATGCTTAACCATTCAGAGGCAAATGCCTGAACCATTCAGACATCTGCTCGTGAAACAAACAGTCTGAACCATTAAGTGCTGAACCAGTAAGATGTCTGAACCATTAAGAGCCTCATTAAGAGGTAAACAAACAGACCCTAAGTCCCACTAGCGCTCTTAAAAGAATTGAGAAAGGAACAACAGTGAATTGAAGGGATGATCTAAAACTTTCTCGAATGGCGAATACAG
The DNA here is from genome assembly GCA_030545235.1 of Helianthus tuberosus. Lineage (NCBI taxonomy): Eukaryota > Viridiplantae > Streptophyta > Magnoliopsida > Asterales > Asteraceae > Helianthus > Helianthus tuberosus. The sequence goes on from CM060452.1 coordinate 7,805,768, forward strand.
CATTGAGAGGAAAATGTTGGAATCGGACCTCGAAAGTAGGTTAATTGTTGCCATTAAGGGGTTCACGGTCGAACCATAGTATACCCGCTGGCTCCGTACGTGGCTCAATGAATAGTTGGCTTTTCACGGTCGAACCATTGTAGACCCACTAGCCATCTAAGAGGTATTAAACTTATCTTCCTTAATTCTCGTACTTGCCTAAAATGGCACACGAAGGCTATTTATACCAATAGATTGACATTTCTGGTTTAGAATATTCTTTGTAATATCCCTTTGTAAACCCTTGAATTCAGCCTTTGGTTTTGGACATAATAGTTTGATTTACCGAGTCATAATAGTTTTGATTTTGGTTTTGTAAATCCGACTTTATTTACTCTATTTACTTTTGGTTTTGGTCTTTTGGACATAATAGTTTGATTTACTTTTTTTTTGAAAGGTCAACTTCATTAAAAACAACAGTCGGTTCACGAAGCGTGGACCGTATTCAAACCGATTACATCATACAATGGGTTTTTGCACCACTCATCCCAAATAAGACTATTACAACCAATCCAAGTAAGACTATTACAACCAATCCGGTGTTTATACTGACGACGGGCCTATGGGTTGCCCCATTTATCCGTCTTGGGCTACTGTCGCATGGGCCCAACAGGTAAAAGCCCAACAGCAGTCTATCTTGCCCATTAAGGTTTCCCTTACATAAAATGGGCGGGAAACAAAGGATCAGAGCACACAGGAGGTATTTAATGCATGATTAGAAAAGAATCTTTGGCTGGAATTGTACTTCCTAGCCGGAAACATTAAATGAGGCTACAATCTTACCGTTGGGGGTCAGACACGTGTCTGAGCCCCCCGAAGACTCTCGGAACCCGTTAGATCACCTCGTTGAAATATCTCAAATGGGAGATAAGGTCTCGGGGTTATATAAGGAAGGAAAGATATAATCATAAGCCAAGACTCAAGGTATTACGCTAATAACTCCCTTATTTATTCCGACCAATATCCTCCCACATTAAATACACACACATTTATTAGATTCACACCATAGAGGAACATTCCGGTGATCATACTCATCGGAATAAGCTTCTCATACTCTCCGGCAAGTTTACTTACTCTCACGCCGGAGCTTGGTCACGGATCCCCCCCCCCCCTGGGGCCCTCCGTGACGAGGCTAACGGTTTACTTTTTTGTAGCAACGAAGGCTGGGATATCTTGACGTCAGCGAAGACCCCTTGAACGTCATCCAGGATTTGGGTATTCGACATTGGCGCCATCCGTGGGACATTACAGTCTAACTGGTATTCCCGTTCCGAAACTCCGACGTCGAGATAGCCTATTTCATAAAAAACAACATGGCAACACCACCAAGCTCACGTACCATCCAGATGGTGCAGAACGAACATGATAAGGTTACTGTGGAAGACATAACTCACGAGGAAGAGAACGAAAATCAGGAGGAAATTCTGGAAAAGGAGGAGGCCATTACTCCAGATTTTGTTGCCATGCACAGGGAGAAATTAAAAAAGCATCTTGAGGATCTAGAAAGACAAGAGAAGCTTGACAGCCTTAGGGCTAGATTGTCCTTCGACACGCCTTCCAACCAGGAAGGGGTAGATCCACAAAACAAAAGCAGTGGCAATGACCCACTTGAAACCAGGCAGATGACCTCAGAAGAAAGAAAGGATCTCATTACAGGGAAGAAACATAAAGGGAAAGAAAAGGAGAAGGGGAATCAAAGCAATGATGATTTAGATCAGCCTTACCTCCACTGGGACTTAGCCGAGATCTCAAAGTTTACTAGGAGGATTGTTGAAGCACCCATGCCCCCTAAGACGAAGCTACCTCCGAACTTCGACAGGTACGACGGGACAAGAGATCCTGAGGACCATCTCCATGCTTTCAAAGGTGTTGGACAGCTGGGACGATGGCCCATGCCAGTTTGGTGCCACATGTTTGTGCAAACTCTGACGGAGGGAGCCAGGCTCTGGTTTGACAGCCTACCCCCGGAGGAATTGACAGCTATGAAGAGCTAAGTGAGAAGTTTCTGAGGAACTTTGGACAACAAAGGAAAGTGATCAAGAACCCAAACGAAATCATGCATATAAGGCAGAGGGACAACGAGCGGATCGATCAATACATGGAGAGGTTTGTCAAGGAAAGCATGAATATCAAGGACGTCCCGGAGGTCATGAAGATCAGCAGTTTCATAAATGGGTTAAAACACGCACAACTATGTGAGAAGCTGGGGGAGGAGTTCCCACACTCGTTTGACAACCTTATGGACAGGGTTAGGGCTTTTGTCAGAGGCAAGGACATGGTAAGCAAAGCTAAAGAAATGGACACCCCGTCCCGGAGAGTCAACCCAACCGCCAAGCCTCCTGAAAAAGGTACTCCTTACTTAAGAAAACCCGTTGTTGATAGAATGTTGCATGATAGAACGAGGCCCTCATATTCCCCATATAGGCCTCGGGGAAGAAGCCCATTCCTCTATTCTGATAGCTTCACTCCTCTAACCAAAACTCCAAGTGAAATACTAGCCACTGAGAGGGTGAGGAACTCCTTCCCAAGACTACCACCCATAAAACCGGGGCCAAAGGCACAGCCGAACGAATACTGCGATTTCCATAAGGGCTTCAGTCATAAGACTGATGATTGCATGTACCTAAAGAGGGAAATAGAGGCCGCGGTGAAAACGGGTAAACTGGCTCATTTGGTTAAGGAAATAAAAGAAGGAGGGGACCGCAAGGGGAAAGATGTGAGGGAGCCTGGAAGGGCGGATGTAGACATGATTCGGAGGAGGGATGAATTTGAGACCACTAGGAGTGTAAAGGCCAGAATTCTGGGCTCCCCAGACCGCATGAAAGCTCCCATCGTAATGCCATACCTGGAGGAGAACGAGGTGCAGCGGCTCCCCCTTAACATTTCAGCCATAATAGCAGGTCACAAGGTGGCCAGGATACATGTGGACGGGGGAAGCGGGGTAGAGGTAATATATGAGCACTGTTTTCTCAGATTTGACAGGGACGTAAGGGATAGACTCGAGGAGGACTCAATCCCCTTGGTAGGTTTCAACAACAGTGTGTCACACCCTTTGGGAAAGATCAGGCTCCCATTTACAGTCGGGGTAGGAGATCGAGTCCGAACCATAAATTTGACTTTCACAGTGGTTCGAGCACCCTCAAAATACAATGCAATCCTAGGAAGGCCCGGGATTGGAGATCTACAAGCGCAGGCATCAACCCCACACGGAGCTCTAGTGTTCCAAACACCAAAAGGCTTGGCCTGGGTAAAATCTGCATATGAAGTCATTTCTTCTGTCTCTGAGGGAGAAGTATCTGAGAAGCCCCAAAGGGATGGAGTGGAAGAGTGGGCCCTTTGTGATAGGTTCCCGGAACAGACTATCAAAGTGGGAAGTCACCTGAGCAACAAGTGCAAGAGTGCTCTCAAGGAACTGCTTCTCCTCAACATAGACGTGTTTGCATTTCAGCACGGGGACATGACAGGAATCGCAAGAAGCCTGACCGAACATCGGCTCAATACATACACCTGGGCAAAACCAGTCAATCAAAAGAAACGGAGCATGGGCCCCAGTAAAAGGAGGGCCGCCTGTGAGGAAACCAGGAAGCTGCTCAGAGCCGGAATAGTAAGAGAGGTGAAGTACCCGTCCTGGGTTGCTAACCCAGTCATGGTTAAAAAGAATGACGGGGGGTGGAGGATGTGCATTGACTTTCAAGACCTGAATAAAGCGTGCCCCAAGGACTGCTATCCCCTCCCGGAGATAGACATACAAGTGGATTCCTTATCTCAGTACCCCCTAAAGTGCTTCCTGGACGCTTACAAAGGATATCATCAAATTCAAATGTCAATGGAAGACGAGGAGAAAACCGCCTTCATCACAGACGAGGGAACATTCTGTTACACCAAGATGCCCTTTGGGCTAAAAAATGCAGGGGCCACCTACCAAAGGTTCATGAATGCTCTTTTCAGAGAACAGCGGGGAAGGAACTTAGAAGTGTATGTCGATGACATTGTCATAAAGAGCCTAACCGAGATGGCTATAATAGACGATATAGCTGAAACCATTCAAACCATGCAAGATGTGAATATGAAGCTAAACCCCGGGAAGTGCTGCTTCGGGGTAGAAGAAGGGAAATTCCTGGGGGTAGTAGTTACTAAGGGCGGAATTAAAGCTAATCCGGAGAAAACTCAAGCAGTAGCTGAAATGCGATCCCCTAGGTCTCTGAAGGATATCCAGCAGTTAAACGGAAGGCTAATCGCTTTGAACCGTTTCCTATCAATGGTAGCCGACATGACTCTTCCTTTCATGAAGGTCCTGAGGGATTGTCTCCAGACAGACAGGTTCAAGTGGACCCTAGAAGCGGAGGCCGCCTTTCAAGAAATGAAAGATTACATCTGTAAGATCCCAACCTTAGCAACCCCAGTACCCGGGGAGGATCTGCTCTTGTATTTGTCTGCTTCAAAAATGACCATAAGTGCGGTTATGATGGTAGAACGGGAGGGAAAACAGATACCAATATACTTCATCAGCAGGACCCTCAAGGGTCCTGAAGAACGTTATATGCCCCTGGAAAAGTTAGCTTTAGCTCTTGTTTTTGCATCTCGGAGACTCAGAAGGTATTTCCAAGGGCACAAGGTCACCTTAATGACGGATCAGCCACTCCAAAAAGTGCTAAGGAGACCAGAGTTGTCGGGCCGAGTGGCCAAATGGGCAGTAGAGCTGGGGGAACACTCCTTGGAGTTCAAACCCAGGACAGCCATGAAGGGACAAATACTAGCCGACTTCTTGGCAGAATTCCCTGAGGATGAAGAAAAAGAGCTTTTAAAGTTGGAAGCCTTGGAAAAGGAAAAGAAAGAAAAGGAAGACAAGGCTGTGTGGAAGCTACTCACAGATGGGGCCTCCAGCGAAGAGGGTAGCGGAGCGGGCATTACGTTGATAAGTCCCGAAGGAGTTGAGCTAACCTATGCCATCAGGCTAGACTTTGAAAATACTAACAACACCGCAGAATACGAAGCCCTTTTGGCAGGGATGAGGCTAGCCAAAAAGATGAAGGCAAAACATGTGGAGGCCAGTACAGACTCACAATTAGTGGTCAAACAATACCAAGGAGAATATGAGTCTAAAGACAGCATAATGGCCCAATATGTGGCAAATGTAAAGGAAACGGCCAAGGCTTTCCAGACCTTCAAGCTAGAATATATCCCCCGCAGGAGAAACAGGAAATCCGATGCCCTCAGCAAACTGGCCTCCGTGGCATTTGACCACCTAGCAAGAGAAGTCAAAGTGGAAGTCCTGACTTCTCCCTCTCTCGACACAGCAGAAGTGGCTACAATCGGGGACGAACAAGAGACATGGATGACACCGATTGTAAAATTCCTAATAGACGGGGAATTACCCGAGGGAGACTGGGCGGCCAGAAAAGTAAGAGTCAAATCTTTACAATATGTGTTGATTGGTGGAGAGCTTTACCGGAGGTCATACCTGGGTCCATCCCTGAAATGCGTCGATAATGAAGAGGCTAAGTATGTGATCAGAGAGATACATGAAGGGATTTGTGGGATGCATTCTGGGCCAAGGACAGTAGTAGCAAAGGCAATGAATGCGGGGTTCTATTGGCCCAGAATGTTTGAGACAGCATCAGAAGAGATCAAGAGATGTGATAATTGCCAGGTCCATGCACCCATGACGCACCGCCACAAACACCCAATGATACCTGTCTCAACGTCTTGGCCTTTCCAAAAGTGGGCTATCGACATAATTGGACCATTCCCAGAGGGTCCAGGAGGGGTCAAATACGTGGTGGTTGCCATTGATTATTTTACCAAGTGGATAGAGGCAAGGCCCTTGGCAAAAATAACCGGGGAGCAGATGAGACGGTTTGTGCTAGACAACATTATCTGCAGATACGGTGTCCCGAAGGAGCTCGTGAGCGACAATGGTGTACAATTTGCTGGAAAACCCTTCAGTCCATGGTGTGAGCAGATGCACATACATCAAGTGTTTACTTCCATCACCCATGCCCAGGGCAACGGGCTAGTTGAAAGAGCAAATCAAAGCGTCATCAAGGGAATGAAGGGGAGACTTGGAAGAAAACAAAAAGGATGGCTGGAGGAATTACCATTTGTGTTGTGGGCATATAGGACCACACCAAAGGACTACAACGGGGAAACTCCCTTCAGCTTAACATATGGGACGGAGGCGGTCATCCCAGCTGAGATAGGGTCCCCGACCGCCAGAATGAAGCTCAGGGAAGCCAAAAATGAGCAAGATCTCTGGATGAACTTGAACCTGCTTGAAGAAAGAAGGGAAGTGGCAGCAGTCAAGGAGGCTCGGTACAAAAAGCAGCTCGAAAGCTACTACAATGCCAAAATGAAAAAGCTTAATCTCGTCCCAGGGGACCTGATATTAAGAGCAAACGAGGCCAGCCTACAGGAAAACACCGGAAAACTAGGGCCCAACTGGGAAGGACCTTACGGGGTAACTTGGGCAAACGGCAAAGGAAGTTGCAAGCTGGAAACGCTCCAAGGCAAGGAAATTCCAAGAACATGGAACCTCATGCAAGTCAGAAAGTACCACATATGAGGCATAAATAGGCCTTCTAGGAAAAACGGCCAGGGAGCCACTTTTGTAATGATTAACTGCTAATCAGGGGCTTACCCCAAGAAAAAACCTTTTGTAAGAACTTGTAATGGAGAACTTGGTCCCCAAGAGATGAATGACAAACGGACAATTCACTTGTCCCCTTTTGGCAAAACAACAGGTGTTATACCGAGGCAGACGTGCCCAAAAAAGGCTATAAACCTAACAACAAACAAACACACGTGTACAAGGTATATCAAACATGCCAAGCGCCCAGCTGTGGGGCAAAATAGGGTCTAGCTAACCCAAAGAAAACGGACAAACAAGCCAAAAACATAATCTCACATTATAGACTTGTCCAGCGATTGTCCTCGAACAGACAATCCTGGTTTATAAAGCAAACCATAAACACAACACACTTTTGTAAACAAACTACAAAAAGAGGTTTTTTATTACAAAACCAATGTACGATAGGAAGCCCTATTGGCCTTTACAAGAAAAGCTAATACACAAGCTAGAAAATATGATAGACAGACTAAAGCACAGTTTCTAGCAAACAAGCAAAGGTATTCAGGAAAACGCCGGCCTGATCCCTGGCAAAAACTCCTGCAAAAAGAAAAAACACACCAGAAAACAAGCAAAAGCAAGATAGCAATATACAGTCATAAGTCATATGATTAAATACCAGGAGAACCCCTACACAAAGGTTCTCCCCCCAAGCATCAAAAAGTTAAAAGTATCCTAGAGTGTATAATTGTTCAGGTTACAACCATATCGAAGTGGGTTAATGTTCAGAAATTACTAGGAGTCACCCCCAGACAAAGACTTCGGAGACGAGGGATCGGCAGGAGTAAACAGGGCTTTCAATTCATCGATGGATATCATGGGATGCTCCAGGATCTTCTCAAGAAGGGTCAGGGTCTTACTCCCAAACTCCTTGTCCAACTTAGACAACCGCTTCTTAGCTTTGGAATTGTAAAGTGGAGTTTCCTTTCTGTCCAAACCCTGAGCAGAATAAATATATTCATCCTTCAGCCCTGACTAATATCCAACATCCCGGTAAGCCCTATACACCTGCTCAAGACCACTCTTGAACTCCTCCGATTGAGAGACGGCAGTAAGAAAAGCTCCAAAACCATCAGTAATCAACCAATGCTTCTCCCTAGCCAACCGCTGGTTATCATCAGACGCCATCCCATATTCAGCATACATCACATCCAGATCTTTCTGAGAAACAGAGTCAAGCTCCCTTTGATGCTTTAGCTCAGCGGCTAGCTCCTCCTTGTCTTCTACCAAAGCTGCCATCTCCCTCTCCCAGGCTCGCTCCCTCCGCTCCAGCATAGCTCCAGCCCCTGAGCAAAAGACATTGCAAAAAATCCAAAAGGAATCAAACAAAAAAAAAGTGAAAGGAGAGAAAGGCTATGCACCTTTTCCTCCTGCAGGGGCGCTGGCATGTTGCAGCGGGTTGATGATCTCAGCAGCAATAGATTGAGAAGCCTTAAGGTCACTCTTAAGTCCCTCATTCTCTCTCCTTAGATCATCAACCCGCTGCAACATGCCAGCGCCCCTGAAAAAACCCTCACAGAGTGACATGCTGTATTGATCGTCAAAGAGATCATCCCCCAAAGCAGAATTCATAAATTTATGGGAGGGAGGGACAGCATGGGTTAAGAAATCCCGGGCAGTTTTAGGGTTGCCCACCACGGAAGACGGAGTAATTTTCCACTTGGGAACATACGGGGCGGGGAGAGCATCGGCAAACAAGTGGGCAAGAGGAGATCGAGTGGTAAAATCCTTAAAATGAGAAGGTTTGCTGGTTCCAGTAGCATGGTGAGGAGAAACCTCAAAAGCTGAGGTAACACGAGCAATGCTTACTTCGGGAGTCTTATCTCGAACACGAGAAGAGGAAGGGGCAGTAGGGATCTCTATTGGAGCATGAGAACTTCCCTACTCAGACAAAGAAAGGAAAAAGAACATCAGAAGTCAACCAAAACAAAGCAAATGCAAAACAATAGACTAAAAAGTAAACTCACCAACAAGGGTTCACTCATAAAGCTGGAGGACCGCAGGTGCTTAGACAAAGAGCCTTTAACCCCAATAGGGGGAAGTTCAGAAGCAGCTTTCTTTGCAGGAGGGGCCGTCTGCCCACTGGCACTCCGGAGCCTCAGCCGGATATCACGCGGGGCCGGGACCTGTTTGGGACTAGCAGCTTTTCGTTTGCGAGCCAAACGGCTCTCCAAATCCTCCTCATCTCCACGGCTAGAATGTTTAACTTGAAGAGAATCAGGGGAACTCTCTTCTCCGTCAGAAAAGGCCCCTTCACCTCCTTCCATAACAGCAGGGCCCCCTGCCTGAACGGACCCCCCAGTAACCTGCATCTCAACACTCCGGTTCAAACCCGGCTCAACCTCATCACCAACCACAAACTTAATATCTTTAGAATCCCCTTGGAGCAGCTTCCACAAAGTCAACTCTGCACAAGAGAAACACTAAAGATGACTGCACAGATCCCAAAGAGTAAAAACAGATACAACAAATCCAGGGCAAAAAGATACTTTTTTTTACCGAAAAAGGCCTTGGGGAGAACTGAGTAGGAAGGGCTCAACCCCCCCATAGCCAGGATTCCCTCAGAAAAAAGTGAAAGCCCTCGTCGGATTTTCATACATACGCTTCCATTGGACGATCTCGTCAGCAGACAAAATGGGAATGCTGTCTTCAATAGCAGCCTCGGCATCCTTCGGTGGTGGAGACTCCGGTATCATGGCAGCAGAAACGAAGATGAACCTACTCTTCCATTCTTTAGGATAAGTGGAGGTCGGTATGAAGGTATAACAGGGTTTCGACACACTATCTTTTCGCTTGGCGAAGGTAAACCAATCCCCATCAGAAATCAGTTTATAAAACATGCAAAACAAGGGGACAGACGGCTCGCCGGAGACAGCCACACAAAATAACTCGAAATGTACCACCCTCATAAACCCTAGAGGGTGCAATTGAGAGAAATGAACTCCGAAGTGCCGCAATAGGTCTATCTTGAAGGGAGAAAGGGAGTACCGAACTCCACAGGAGGAAAACGCCAAAGTATAAAGAACAATCCTATCGGGAGTGCATTCAGCCGGTTCATTAGGGCCTGGCAAGGTGGGAGAAAAACGCTCAGGAATCTTATAGGTCTCCACAAAGGACTCCAAGTCCTTCGCTCAGGAATCTTATAGGTCTCTACAGAAAAACGCTCAGGAATCTTTTGTGTGTTTTTTTAGCTATTTTTAGGCATTTTTGGTTGTGTTCACATTGGTTCTCGCGGTTCTCGCAATAAAGGGTGGTTCCTAACGGATCTTTGTCCTATATATATATGAATATATATATATATATATATATATATATATATATATGTGTGTATATATATATATATATATATATGTATGTATATATGTATATATATGTATGTATTTTTATCAAAGACATCAACTATGACATCAGACACTTATAAAATCAAAGCCAAACCTCCAAAGAAAAGGCCCATAGGCTACATAATCATAAAGAAAACAACTAAAAGACCTTGTAACCAAGCACAAAAAAGAATTAACTCATTTATTTAAATGAGTCAAAGAGTCTGTATGTTATAAATAGGCTGACGGATAGTATATGATTTATGAACATGTTAATGTGTTAAACGGGTTAATGTTTAATTAAGTGGTTTAACAATAGTCTTGTTTAAAAAAATGAGTTAACCAACTCAACTTAAACTTGAACTTATAATTAATTCAGTTAAGCCATTTGAATATTGGAAAAGAAACACATTAGTTGATTTATTTAAAAGAATTAACTAAGCAAAATGAGTAGGCATACTTGGCTCTTCGAACCTTTCAACAAGTGCAAGGCCATACTAAATTTAGTTGCATCCTTTGAAGATGTTCAACTCGTAATTAAGTTGTTCATCCAGCTGAGTAGATCTTCACTTGCTGCATGCGTTACATACTTTAAAATAGGATTCCATTCACTTTTTTTTTTTTTTTTTTGATGTGCTTCAACAATCTACTGGTCCAACGTTGTTATTCACACACAACTATATATTCTCTTAACTTTACAGGCCTACATTACGTATGTTTCGTGACTGAAATTGCTATAAATAGGTCTGAACTGAGATTACTTAGCAAATATCTCCAAAATGGATATATGGCAGCTTTGGTTATGTATTATCTTACTTTTGTTTTCTCGCACCAATGCACGGCCGGTGGTTGAGTCATTTGAACATAGGAACAGGTTGACCGCACCTTTCAGAGCCATGTTCGAGCAGAAGATGGTGGGGTTAGGGTATGAAGAAAACGGGTTTAATCCGACTCGTGTGAGCCCTGGAGGACCCGACCCTAAACACCATTGATCATGCATAATCGTCTTTGTGTACAATTTCAACAAGTGCAAGGCCATACTAAATTTAGTTGCATCCTTTGAAGATGTTCAACTCGTAATTAAGTTGTTCATCCAGCTGAGTAGATCTTCACTTGCTGCATGCGTTACATACTTTAAAATAGGATTCCATTCACTTTTTTTTTTTTTTTTTTGATGTGCTTCAACAATCTACTGGTCCAACGTTGTTATTCACACACAACTATATATTCTCTTAACTTTACAGGCCTACATTACGTATGTTTCGTGACTGAAATTGCTATAAATAGGTCTGAACTGAGATTACTTAGCAAATATCTCCAAAATGGATATATGGCAGCTTTGGTTATGTATTATCTTACTTTTGTTTTCTCGCACCAATGCACGGCCGGTGGTTGAGTCATTTGAACATAGGAACAGGTTGACCGCACCTTTCAGAGCCATGTTCGAGCAGAAGATGGTGGGGTTAGGGTATGAAGAAAACGGGTTTAATCCGACTCGTGTGAGCCCTGGAGGACCCGACCCTAAACACCATTGATCATGCATAATCGTCTTTGTGTACACTTAATTAATTGTGTGGTGAACATGTTTTTAGGTGAAAAATGTGACTCGTTTTAAGTGCAGAAGATTGCATGTTTAGAGTTATGAAATAACATAAGAAAGTATTGTTCATGAAAGTTGACAAGGTAAAGATTTAAGTTAAGTTTATAAGCGGAATCTTTTGATGTGTACACATTCAATCTTCACATTAACTACATGTAATTGTGTATTTACGTTTAATTGATGGAATCCAGATTAGGGTATTTTACATAAAATGTTTAAGAAATGATAAGTACGTTACGTTCTATCGATAAAATCATAAAACTTTGTTGTATTAAAAGATTAAACTATACACATGCCTAGAAAACTAAGTATTTACGACTGGCATGAAATTGATCCTACCCAGTTTTTGTTGAATGTATGAGATCAGAAACGAATACAAACGGGATTCACAAATTTACTTCTATTCATTTTTGTGAATTAATAAAATTACATGACTTAAGGAATTAAACACTAATCAAATCTAATAGGCCTCTTATTCTTACTTATACTTATTTTTAAACAATTAAACCCTAATCAAATCTAATACTAAGATAATTCAAATAATAATTAAATAACTTTAATTATTATTTTACTCGTTTAGTTCTTCGACTTTAGATCTCCTCCAGGCATCTTATGTACCTTCCTGGTTGATGTTGTAATTTTGTTAGTTTTCTCATGTTGTTAATGATAACAACCGAACATTAAGAATATAAGGTGTTTCCAACTATTCTACTTATATCTATTAAACTCAAAAATATTCATCAAAATCAACTACAAATTCTTGATACAAATTTTTAGCGGGCAAAAAAACGAGTCATTATATTAATACATGCTTGGTTAAACCAAGTTAATTAAACCAAATTAACTTAAACTCGATTGACATATTTTAACCAAAGAACGGCACGTAAAATATACGAGTTTGTATATATATATAGTTTCTGTATGTATTTGTTCAGTTATAGAGTTACTTAGTTATGTTGTTGAGGTTTGTTAGTTTGGTCTCAAACTCACCTCTATGTATAGAGGATTGTATTGTTCATTATAGTTAATGAGAAAAAGACAGGAGCCTGATATCTTCTATATGGTATCAAAAAAGAAGTTCACGGCCTCTTGCTCCTAATGACACTAGTTGTTTATCTCCATCAAAGTGGTGAAGCTTCTAAGAAGTTGTTTGACAACATCTGAATGGTTAAGTACTGAACCAGTAGGTCTGAACCATTAAGTGCTGAACCAGTAAGAGGTCTGAACCATTAAGAGTCTGATAATGTTTAACCGTTCAGAGGCAAATGTCTGACTAATTCAGATTAGAGGTCTTAACCATTCAGAGGCAAATGCCTGAACCATTCAGACATCTGCTCGTGAAACAAACAGTCTGAACCATTAAGTGCTGAACCAGTAAGATGTCTGAACCATTAAAAGCCTCGTTAAGAGGTAAACAAACAGACCCTAATTCCTACTAGCGTTGTTAAAAGAATTGAGAAAGGAACAACTGTGAATTGAAGGGATGATCTAAAACTTTGTCGAATGGCGAATACAGCATTGAGAGGAAAATGTTGGAATTGGACCTCGAAAGTAGGTTAATTGTTGCCATTAAGGGGTTCACGGTCGAACCATAGTATACCCGCTGGCTCCGTACGTGGCTCAATGAATAGTTGGCTTTTCACGGTCGAACCATTGTAGACCCACTAGCCATCTAAGAGGTATTAAACTTATCTTCCTTAATTCTCGTACTTGCCTAAAATGACACACGAAGGCTATTTATACCAATAGATTGACATTTCTGGTTTTGGAATATTCTTTGTAATATCCCTTTGTAAACCCTTGAATTCAGCCTTTGGTTTTGGACATAATAGTTTGATTTACTGAGTCATAATAGTTTTGATTTTGGTTTTGTAAATCCGACTTTATTTACTCTATTTACTTTTGGTTTTGGTCTTTTGGACATAATAGTTTGATTTACTTTTTTTTTTGAAAGGTCAACTTCATTAAAAACAACAGTCGGTTCACGAAGCGCGGACCGTATTCAAACCGATTACATCATACAATGGCTTTTTGCACCACTCATCCCAAATAAGACTATTACAACCAATCCAAGTAACAACCAATCCGGTGTTTATACCAAAAAAATGACCTCGACTTTATGTTATAAACTATCTCCGACGGCTTCGTTGTCCTCTTACTAAAATTCTTCTCATTTCGAGCTAGCCATATGCACCATAACGCCACAATCATAATATACGTTTCCCTTTTTTTCCACTATCCGCTCCTTTGTATACCTCCAACAAATCGCCTATATCAAACGCATAAATGGGAGGCAGCTTGCACCAAGATCCAACTCTCCACCAAACATCCATAGCAACCGTGCAAGCTGTAAAATTATGAAGAACTGAGTCCAACCCATCTTCACACATAACGCATCCCGTATCACCAACATGAACATTCCTTTTTTCCAACTCATCCTTTGTCGGTAACCTGTGCATCTGAGAACGCCACGCATAAATATTGCAGTTGAGGGGAACCCACCTCGTCCATTTCATTTTAAACCACCCAGAATCTCGGCCATCCTAAAAAACATTTCTAATGGATTTTAACATACCGAGTCATTGTTACCAAGCCTTTTTTTTCTTATTTGGGTTAATATCATAACATTTTAACATAATTATTTTGCACAACAAGAAAAATTGTCTACATAATTTTGACGTATAAGTCCTTGTATATCTATACATCTTTATAAAGTATTTCAATGGAATAGAGATGTAATTTTGTCACACTTACAAGTTGTGAAACACCATGTACAATAGACTATAAGCCATTTGAGATGGGTAAAATAGGAAATAACTATATATTTTTAAGACGCCATAAGGGCATAATTGGTAATTCGGATACCTGAGCTTTAATTGCCAAAGGGAGAAACGACGATTATATTCAGTGAAATTAATTGGAGTTTTTTTTCCTAAAATGGTGTTGGTGGAAAAGTTATTTACCAAGATGGGTGATTTGAAAAATAATTACCAAAATGGGTGTTTTTCTATATTTCTTCATTTTTAACTAATCTATTATAATTCTTCTATTTTTATTTAATTAACCTATCACATTTATATTCTTTTCTTCGATCTAACTCATTATATAGATTTTTTTAATCAACTTATTAATTATTATTATTATTATTATTATTATTAACTTATTTTTTAATGGTCACGAACAACATTTATTTCATTATGTTAATGTAAACATGAACACATGTCTTGTTTACGAAAAAGAAAACCATGTTTGTGTTCAATTATTTGTTCGGTTAAAGTTAAATAAATGAACATGAACGTGTTACCTTAGTGTTCGTTTACATCTCTAAAATTATAGGAGTAAGCTTTATATTAGAATGATTTAGCTTATATAAATGTAAAAATAAATAAAAGAAAAGGCGTTAAGAAAAAAAGAATTGTATTTTGGTTAGTTAAAAAGTAAATAAAATATAAAAAGTAATTGTTTGGAGAATAATAAATTAAAAACATATTAGGTTAACTGAAAAAAAAATATATAATAGATTAGTTAATAATAAAGAAATAAGAAAAAACACTCATTTTAATAAATATTTTTTAAATCACCCATTTTGGTAAAAAAAATTTCTACCCTCACCAATTTGAGAAAAAGGTCATTGCAAAACACCTATTTTGGTAAATATTTTTCAAATCACTCATTTTGGTAAATAAATTTTCCACCAACACTCTTTTGGGAAAAAACTCAATTAATTGCCACCATCATTTGGAAACCTAAAGACAACCCTATCGATTCCCTTTCTTCATCCCATTTTGGTCTCACCATTCTCTTTCTATCTGTAAGTAAAACTGTAACACCCTTTTTTCTCTTAATGACATTGTGTTAAGGTGATGGTGATGGTTTTGTTTTGGATGGTGATTGTGCCAGTGGCGGCTTGGTTGACGTGGTGGTGGTGTTGGATGGTGTTGGTGGTGGTAGTTGTAGGAGTGGCGACATGGTTGTGGTGGTGAATCGCAACAACGGTGGATTGAACACCGACAGCTATCATACTTTTTCCTTCTAACAAACCCTAATTTCAAGAATTTGTAATTTGGGGTTTTTAGTTTCAAAATTGTGTTTTGGGTTTTTATTGATTTTAGTTGTTAATTATCTTATTTTGTGGTTTTTTTAGGAGTTAGAAAAGACTTTTATCGATTCTGTTTATAGGTATAACTGACCTTTGGATTGAAGTTAGTTTATTTTCCCTGAACTTTTATTTTATTTTATTTGGCAGGGTTATTTTGAGCGGTGTGCTACGATGGGTTAGGAAGGTAAAGCTATAAATGTTCTCACAGATTCGTTGCGGGAAGCCTTGATCAAGCTGGGAAAGATTATAACTCTGGTGATGAGATGGAGTTGGAGATGGGGGCTTGATTATTTCTCGAGAAATGATGGTGTGAAGTTGCCTTCTTCCGGATTTTAAGATCTTCCCTGTCATCATCACTTACTAAGAACCGAAAGTTGGTATTGTTTGTTTATCTTGTAGGTATACATACATGATATGCAGATACCTATGTATATTGGGATTTCTAGATTGCCACCCTAATTCTCTTTGACATGTTGTAGATAATTAACAATGATATATGTAGATAGATATATTAGATTTTGTTAATTAATTTGATGATTTTTAGTCTTTTGACATGTTGTATATAATTAACAATAATATATGTAGATATATTAGATTTTGTTAATTACTTTGATGATTTTTAGGATTCTTTTCCCAGAAGATCACATAGTAAATGAAAGGGTCGAAGCAATTACAGATGGAATCAATTGGATGAGGGAGAGGAATAGAAGAATACAGAGAGGGGAGAAGGCCCAGGGCTCTCCGGCCACAGCGACATCGATGACGACGGGGGATTTGTGCTGAGAGAGAGACTATCTAGAGAGAGTACATGATTGAATCTCGACCTAGGGTTTCCGATGGCAGCGCCCGAGACTTGGATGATGGTCAATCATTCGAAAAGACTGGTCGTTGGGCTAATCTGGTGGTGGTTAAAGATTAGGTGATGGATTAACCGAGGGTTGAATGGCACCATCATCCTCTGACCTCTCTATGTTATTATGGAAATCGGAGACATGACACTTCAAGTAAATCGATCAAGCTTGCAACCTGGTAAGACAATCTAAACCTTGTTAAATCGATCAATGTAGTTTTTTTGTCCGTGGTTGCCAGATTTCATTCGGGAACCCTAGGTGGCATATAGCGACTTCACATATCCAGCTTATCAAATGTTTAAAGTATATGGTCATGTTTCTTATTGAAAGTACCATTTTCCCCTTTTGTATAGTTTAAAGTGTATGATTTAGTGCATATAGCGACTTCACATATCCAGCTTATCAAATGTTCTAATATCAAGGTTGTTTTAAAACCAAGGCCAAAATCGTCATCGGATGCAACAAATGTCGGAATGAAATCGGATTCCGTAAAAACCATTGAAGAAAGGAAGGAGGATTATGATCGGGCCAGGGCTCGTATTTTTAGTCCTCAAACAGAGGGTCCACTGATGCGTGTGAAGTGTTATATATATTAGGTGTATATTTTAAGTCCCTTTAACACTTATTTTTAGCCAAGTTTTAAATTTATAAAACACGATATTTCACTAACACTAAACACACATATGGGCAAGTGCACCCATCGTGAGCGTAGTATAGTGTTGGTAAGATACCGAGGTCGTCCAAGGACACAAGAGCTTTTAGTACCGGTTTATCCTCAACGTCTAATCAAAATAAAAAGTTTAGAAAAAAAATGTTTTAAACTAAAAAAAATAAAAACTAACTAAAATGCTGAAAAATAAAATAAAAGAAAAACAGATAGACAAGATGAATCACTTGGTTCCGACTCGTATCTAGTGTAACCTTTGATTATTCCCGCACTTTTCACTTATTTAAGAGATGATCTTAGTTATTGTAGTAGGCCCCTCTTTTGAAGGTGACGTTACCCTCACCCCAGTAGTTTGAGTCAGCAAGGATACAATCCTAAAAGGGTGGATTATTGGAAGATAATTAATTAAATTATTAATGCAAATTATGGTAGGCCCCTCTTTTGGAGGTGACGTTACCCTCGACTAAGTAGTCTGAGTCAGCAGGGATACAGTCCTAAATAGCCGGGTTATAGTATTAATAGTAGTTAACTTATGAGGGGATCAAAGAGTTTGGACCCCTGCCATCCAATACCGTTAAGTATTGAAGGAGGTCCTACTAAATTTGACCCAGGTCCATTGCAGGACCTCTAAACGCTGAACAATGGCAAGACCTTTACCAAACCGTTCCCTTAACCCCCGACCAGGTAGCCAACATACCTCCATATAGACCGTGGAGATATGAATGGTGAAAATCTTTTATTTTATATAGACAGTAAAATAATGCCAAGACACCACGGACAAACGATAAGGAAAGATCACCTTCAACATAAGCAACTAGTTATTAAAGTCATTAATACAAAACCAAGTAAAAAGTGCAAAAGATTAGAAATAAAAAGTATTACACTAGACACTTTGTCTTCACCAGGTGATGTAAGAGACTTAGGCAAACATGGCCTTGATTGTCAAGAACTCTTACGATCAATCTTGGATCCCGAGACGACTCACACACTCTATGATGGACAATGGATGATGGTGGTGGATGATGGTGTTATGGTTGTGGTGGGTGATGGGTGAAGTGTGAGAGAGGTGGTGTGCCAAGGGATAGTTTGAGCTTAAGCCAAGCACTCCTATTTATAGGCTGAACAGAAGCTCGGGCACGACCCCGTGTCCAGTGGGCACGGCCCCGTGTCCACATCCTTCTCTTTCTTCATTTATTGCAGCTTGTCTTATTAGTTGACCACGCCCCCGTGTCCGCTGAGCACGACCACGTGTGCAGAAGAATCTTTGTACTATGAAGATTTTCCTGGATTGTGCGAATCTTATAGTTGACCACGGCCCCGTGTCCGCTGAGCATGGCCCTGTGGTGGGCAATAGAAGCTTCTACCACTTTGTCTTTTCTGCTGACACTTGGGCACGCCCCCGTGCTGGCTGAGCACGGGGCGTGTTCAGTCTTCTGTTATCTTGTTTTGTTTGGGAAGATGCTGTCGTGGGGTCGGGCATGTCACGTCTTGTTCCTTTTCTTGTATTTATGTTAGATTTTGATGTCTTTTCGCTTCTTTTGTTAATTTGAGCTCATTTAATCCTGAAAATACAAAAGGAAGACAAAAGCACACTTTTTCTAACATTAGTACTAAAAAGGGTTAGTTTTATGCCTCAATTGATGTAATTTATATGTTGCATTTTGCACACATCACCACCGTTAGCGGAGACTGCATTATCGTTCTGATGATTATCTTCCATTTTGCAGTCCAGCAGCTGAGAGACATGTAGGTGACTACCATGATGAAATGCCATAATCTCGAAATTTGTTATTGGTTTCCATATCTATTTCAAAAGGGTCATCTCCTTGAGGGTAAGTGACATTTCTATTGACCTTTTCTTTTCAACTCAATAGATGCTGATGTCATAAATTACTTGGAACTTAGATTATCTTACGAGTTTTAAGTCCCAAAGCTAGGAGCTTCAGTTAAAGGGTGCTGACAAAACTATGGGATCATTCGATTTAAAGGACTCCATAGAGGAAGCAAAGGTTTTTTTCCTTATCTTTTCTTTTTATATGGTCTACACAAAAATCTTATTCAACCTTTAATTTAATGTAGATACTAGCATCTGATCGCCTTTCGGAGATTTGTACCATGGGTTAGTTTGGTTAGGTACCATGGGTTAGTTTGGTTAGGGTCAAAACCAAACATATATTCGATTGTTTGTTTTAGAATTTAACAAGTCATACCTTTGTTTGTTTAGGATGATTCGGTTAGTTTAGGATGGTTAACCGTAGGTGCTCGGTATCTACTAGTTTGGTTATTCGATTACTTTGCTGACTGTCACTCCTTATTGCGATGTATCAGATAATTAGTGAATCCGGAAATTACCCATTGCAAGTTGAAAGGTTTGACTTCCATACAAGTTGAAAGGTTTGATCAACCTTAGCTGATTTTTAAGGATTTTTTAGTTGATGATCAAGTGAAATGTGAAAAATGGATCCGTGATGATTTTTCTCTATTTCATTTAGAAAAAAACTTTAGAAGGGAGGTTAAGGACGATTCTTATTTCCTTTGAATTCTCGCCACGTCGTCTCCTGGCATCTCATAAGTTCATAACCATTCAAGATCAATCACTTCGTCATTCCTCATGTAATAATCTTATCTCATCTTTGCTATTATAATTTTTAGAATTATTGTTTGTTAAACGTTGTTTTCTGAATTTTATTGTGTTGTTGCTTCATTCAGATGGGGAAAGTAAGAACGGCGAAACAGAATTAATAAAGGTACTCTCTTTGATCGATTTCGAATTGGGTTGTGTTTACTTTGAGGAATAATGAACTGTGGTTTGTTCAATTTTGATGAAAGTTGGCTGTTTTTTATATCCGTAATTGATTCATTGGTATGGAAATTTTGAATTGCGGTGGAGTTTGCCACCGTCACTCCACCGTCTAAAGCTACCGCAACCACCAGAACCTGCACTCGGTACGATTAAGGCAATAAGTGTTCGGTACAAATTGATTTCATTCACTTATTCATGACCCGTAAGTTGTTTGCTTTAGAGTTTGCTGTAAATGGAACCTAAAATGCTGAACCATATGGTCAGTTGTGGGTCATTGGTGATTTAATTGGATATTGCATAGATTCAGAATTTGTTTCACTTGTAATTTTAGATTAATGATAAGATTTCGTATTATAGAAAAACTGTTTCACTTGGTGTGGCATTTAATGGAATATGGAAAATGGTTCCTCAGGTAGATACCCTATTCAAGATTTTCATCGAATTCAAATTTTTCCATCAACAAATCAGTTGTTTATAAGAAGACTAATCAGGTAATTTTTCCAATTTTTTTCTTAAATTTGAAATCTATCCGTTGAAATTGAATAGTTCATTAGGGTAAGAAACGTAAATTTATCACCAGGGCTCTTGCATTTCTAACCCGACATATCATTCTGGGATTACCAAACCAACAGTTGCAAACAAAAACATTAGAGTTTGAAAACTGAACGACACCGACGTCTTCATAAGTATTTGGAATTCATTTAATGGCTATCATTCAAGAATTTGGAAACTGAAAGTTATTAGGATTACTACAATATTTACTTAACCTTCTTATAAGTAATTTGTGCCACTTGATTTCTCCCTGCTCTCTCTCTCGGTTCCACTATCTGAGGCGCTTTCTGTATCGGCCCGTGCACCTTGCGCATCAGGCACGTGTTTTTAAACTAGGCGTGTTACCGGATATCCTGAAACTCTTTGGTGCATAAAGTAAGTGTAAAAAATGGTTTTTTATTCGCTTTTTGGAACTTCTTGTTTTTATCAGTAATTAATGTTTGGATGATTATTTACATATGTGCCAGTATCTGTACATTTGATTGTTTATTGGCATCTTTATCAACAGTTTTTAACTACCAAGTTTGCTAATCATACATTTTTCCTAAACTGCAAATCAAGAGTTCAAAACTGTTGGCCGACGTGCCATTCTGAGCTGGGAAACATATGGTGTTTGGCTTTGCAAAAAGTAGCAGAATCATCAGAGCTTCCTTGCAAACTAAAACTTGAGAAAAACTGTTGATGTCACCCCTACAATTGTCCTTATGTTGGATCCGAATGCACAGTCACATGTGATATTCCAAATCATCGATGGATGCACATTCAATTATTGAATTGTCAAATCCAACCCATCAAATAATAATCATTTATGTAAGTCTTTAACCGCCCTTGACATGTCTTATACTTGTGTTAATAAACGTCGACAAAAATACATTAAAAATGGTAAAAAAAATCCCGTTCTACTCTACAAAAATAAAAACTATGTGGTAATTTTTTTTATGAATGTGTATCTACACTTCGAATTGCATCTTATAAACAATGGAACCATCAATGTATATGCACTTCGAATATTATTTTATGATCATTTATGTATAGAAGCGATAATTCCAACACTGGCTACATATTTACAGGTGTAAATTGTCCACCCCGCCGCAACGCGCGGGTTCCCCACTAGTTTTAAAAAACAACACAAAATAGTTCATCCACTAGATTTTGTTATATATATATATATATATATATATATATATATATCCACAAAATATTATGAAAATACTACATATAGATTATCTGGAGCTAATGGAAAACCATTAAATATTAAATATACAATATTAAATGTTCATATTTGTAAAGAAAACTATTGTTATAGAACTCAATTAGTTCTAGTAAGAGATTTAACATATCAAATTATATTAGGACTCCCATTCATAACTCAGTTATATCCCTTCATAGTTGAAGAAAAAAGAATAAGTATTAAAGTCTTAAATAAAAAGATTTGCTTTGAATTTGCTCATCCGA
Organism: Helianthus tuberosus; assembly: GCA_030545235.1. Lineage (NCBI taxonomy): Eukaryota > Viridiplantae > Streptophyta > Magnoliopsida > Asterales > Asteraceae > Helianthus > Helianthus tuberosus. The sequence goes on from CM060452.1 coordinate 7,827,779, forward strand.
TTACTTCAAAACAAATAAATATTTTAAGCCTAAAAGAAAAACAAAAGGAGTTTTTAATTGAAGAAATTAATCATACTAGAATAAAGAACCAATTGCAAGATAAAACGATTATAAAAAGAATGCAAGAAACTGAGAATAAATTTAAAAATAATATCTGTGCAAATATTCCAAATGCTTTTTGGGAAAGAAAATAACACATAGTAAGATTACCTTATATTAAAGATTTTAATGAGAAAAATATTCCAACAAAGTCTAAAGCTATACATATGTCTCAAGAGTTAGAAGGCTATTGTAAAAAAGAAATACAAGAATTATTAGTTAAAAAATTAATTAGACCGTCTAAATCCCCTTGGTCTTGCTCTACCTTCTATGTTTAAAATAATGCAGAAATAGAAAGAGGAGCTCCAAGGTTAGTTATAAATTATAAACCATTAAATAAACTTTTAGAATGGATTTGATATCCTATACCAAATAAAAGAGATTTATTAAAAAAAAGATTTATGATTCAAAAATATTTTCTAAATTTGATATGAAATCTAGATTTTGGCAAGTTCAAATTGCTGAAGAAGACAAATATAAAACTAGATTCAATGTATCATTTGGACACTACGAGTGGAATGTAATGCCTTTTGGATTGAAAAATGCTCTTTCAGAATTTCAAAATATAATGAACGATATCATTTTACCATTAGGAAATTATGCAATCATTTACATTGGCGACGTATTGATATTTTCAAATTCTTTAGATCAACATTTTAAACATTTAAATGCTTTCAACAATATTATTCATAAAAATGGATTGGAAGTATCACCCTCTAAAATGAGTCTTTTTCAAACAGAAATAAGATTTTTAGGACATAATATTATTCAAGGAACAATAAAACCTATTAACAGAAGTTTAGAGTTTTCAAATAAATTTCCAAATGAAATTAAAGATAAAAAGCAATTGCAAAGATTTTTAGGATGTTTAAATTATATTCATGACTTTTTCAAAGATTTAGGAATCATATGTAAACCTTTATATGACAGATTAAAAAAGAATCCAAAACCGTGGACTCAAGAACACACGAATATAGTAAAATATATCAAAGATAAAATAAAATGTTTACCTTGTTTACATATTCCCCATCCTAATGCAAAATTAATTGTAGAAACTGATGCAAGTGACTCAGGATTTGGAGGAATACTAAAACAAGAATTAAATAATAAGGAAAGTTTAGTTAGATATTATTCAGGTGCATGGAATGATACTCAGAAGAATTATTCAACAATTAAAAAGGAAATTTTAAGTATAGTTTTATGTATAAAAAGTTTGAAGATGATTTATATATGAAACCATTTTTATTAAGAATCGATTGTTTATCTACAAAATATATTTTAGAAAAAAGATATTAAAAATTTGATTTCAAAACAAGTTTTTGCAAGATGGGAAGCATTACTAAGCAATTTCGATTTTCAAATAGAATTCATAAAAGGAGAAAATAATTCTTTACCAGATTTTTTATCAAGAGAATTTTTACAGGGAACATGAGCAACTCCGATTCTACAAAAAAGATCGTATTCTCAAAACAACAATTTTCAAAATCTCAATTATCAAGTTCTACAAGTTCTCCATCAAGACCAACCCATTCACAACAACTTCTTTTACTACCTAACATTCAAAATAGATTTGCCCCTTTAACCACAAGACCTAGACCTAGACCTCCTTTTTTTATCCATTATTCAAAGTCAAGAATCAAAACCCATTATCCAACCTTCTTTCACAAAACTCTCTAAACATGTCTCTTCTTTAACCTCTTTACCAGCTACTACTCCTTATATTATCAACCCAAATAAAAAAATTATCAAGATTCTAGAATCTCTGGAAGTCGAAAAGGTTAGTAAATTTTTTTTATCCCTAATCGTCTTCATGTATCAACGAGGATGCCATTTTTTTAAAGAAGAATACAAGACCAGAGATTATTATAGAGAAAATTTAGTAGATTCAGAATCAGTAATTATTCAACACAATTCTAATAGTGGAGATCCTGCCAAGATCGCTTATAGTCAAGTAAAAATTTTAAAGGTTCTATCTTTAGAAGACTGGAATTCTTGGCCCTATAATCAAAAAACCCATTCAAATTTTAGCGCTTATCCTCAATACAACTATTATGATTATCAAGACGCATGGGAAAATGCATTCCTATTAAGAAACTTTGACCATTCTTGGTTTTTCCAATTTGATGAAGATTTTTCAAATATTTATCCAAGGTGGTTCGTTAAATGGTTTAAATACACGGGAATCATTCCAGAAGCCTTTCCCAAAGAAATTTTCAGAAGCATTTTCAAGATTCACCGAGTATTTTCAGCATGATGGAACACCAATTTTTTAATATACTTTACAATTTATGAGTGTATTTAGAATTCCATGGATCTGTTTATGGACTTATAGTTTTCAAGAAGAAAGCCCTAGAGAACTTTCTCCTCCATTGTTTTTCAGACAATATAGGTATAAATGGTGGAATAAGTTTATTATCACAAAGGCAAATTCTCAAGCAGTAGACAAGTATTATAAGGAATTAACTATTCAATATGAAAAAAGTTTAAAGTCTCCGGTTCGAGATATCAAAGCCAACAATGAAGATCAAGAATTTATTCAAAGACTTCAAGATTGCAATTCTCCAGAAGAAATGTTAAATAAAGTTAATGAAATTCGACAGTCTCCATCCCCTTCAAAACGCTCATCTCCGGGGACTGAAGTCTTTCAAGATTCTCAAGACCCATATGATATGATATAAAAAAAGGAGGCAGGTATATGTGTATATATATATATATATATAGGTATAATGTAAGTATCTATAGAAAACCCTTATAATTTAGAAAACTTGGGAAACTCTAACCTCCCGAACTTTAAAAAAAAAATTTACACATGTTATATACATGTTTTTAAGGGTTTTGGGCAAAAAAAAACAAAAAAGCGCCGAGTAGATATTTTTAAAAAAAAATAAACAAGTTTTGGTGTAACACATGTTACAAATATGTCAGATGAATGTAACATGTGTTACACCAAAACTTGTTTATTTTTTTTTAAATATCTACTCGGCGCTTTGTTGATTTTTTTTGCCCAAAACCCTTAAAAACATGTATATAACATGTATAAATTTTTTCAAAAAAAAAACATCGGGAGCTTTGAGTTTCCCGGGTTTTCTAAATTAAAGTGGGTTTTCTATACATCCTTCCCCTATAGGTATATATATGTATATATATATATATGAGAATAATAATAATAATAATAAATATCTATCAAACCTTTTGGCCGACAATAGATGGTGGAAGATTGTCATTCAACTTTAAATTATGCAAATAATTCAACAAAAGGACAATCAACTTTCAAATTCTTCAAAGATGGTGCAAATAATTCTATAAGTGGACAAACAACTTTAAGAGTATCTTTCAACAAAGGCAACTTAATACGGAAGCTCTTTTCAAGAATCAATAATGAAGACCCTTTTACTCTATCTATAAAAGGGAAGAAGATCAAGGAAGGAAGACACACACTTTTTTACACACTTCAAAACATTTTCTTATGTATGAAAAAACCTTCAAACCCAAAACTTGTATTATCAACCTCTCTATGTTCAAAATCTTTAGATTTTCAAATTATAGTTGCTCCTCCCAATTGTAAAGAAATCATTTGTAATCAAGTTTCTCAATCAATAAATCAGGTATATTAATTTACATTATGCTTATTTATGTTGCCATCTCTTTAAAATATTGTCTTCATGTTTAATCTTCTTCATATCAAACGATCCTAAACCGTTTTGGTATCAGAGCCATGTCTCTGTTTAGAAATATAAATTTTATCTAATTTATTATGATTGTTAGCCATGAATTTTTAAAAGGGGTGGAACTGTGTTAGTAAGCCCTGTCGATTGTCGGTTGTATTAGCTTTATGCCCATAAGAATACTGAAAATGGGCAACCGGACCACGACGATATGGGGGTGTTCCCTCAGTATAAACTCTACTTTAAAAATTTAAAGACTAATAACTATAATGAATCAGTTATCAAGATTCTTTTCTAAACGAGATTATAGCTCAAATACTAATGATAATGATGAAGAAGGCTTAAACATGAACTCTTTACATATGAATTCTGTTGAAATTAATATTTCTCAAATAGAAAACAATCTTTTAAATTGGAATATACCAAAACAAGATGTTAAAACTATTTACAAAGTTGGTACTTTTGATTTTCTCCAAGATTATTCTATAAAAACTTATGAACAAACCATATCTATTAATAAAGACTATCAAAACATGCAATTATTATCAGTAGAAGCTATTAAAAGACATAGAAAATTATATAAATTTCTACACATAGGATTAGTTCAGGTCGCCATTAAACCTATGTTCAGATTAGGAATTGATGCTCATGTATTACTAATTCTAAGGGATGCAAGACATACGAATTTTAATAATTCTTTACTAGTTATGGCTGAATCTAATATTTACAATGGTCATATTTACTTTAATTGCTACCCTAACTTTTCAATTGGTCTATTTGATCCAAATATTTTAGACACTTTAACATTAACAATTAAAACCAAAAACTTAGAATTCAAAGAAAAACTAATGTTGCAGAAGTTATATACAAAATATATTATAAGACTATGACTACCACTATAGAGCCTAAAACAAAATTAGTATCCCCAAAAGACGAAACTATTATTTTTGAAGCTAATACCATGCATACAAAGATAAGAACACCTAAAAAATAAAAATGGAATGAAATAACCCAATCATTAACATGGAATTTACAAGATATAAACCCGCCAAAACCTATAGAGATAGAAAATCAAACATCTAGCATAATAAAACATTCTGATGGTTCAATAGATATTTCTTTTAGTAATATATTACCAAGACATTCTTTAGGAGCAAGTACTTCTAGAAATATTATAGATGAAAATCTATTTAGAAGAAGTCTATCAATGAAAAATGAAAGGTGTTGATTTTTCAAATACTATTCCAAAACCACTATATGAAGAAAATGATAGTGATAATAATACTTATGCCCCAACTAAGACTTATATGGAAAATTATGAAGATATACAATGAGTGATTCAAAAATTCAAGCTCAAAGGAATTACAATATTCGATTTCTGAAATATTGCATTAAAAGAATAAAAGCTTTAAGGAAAAGAATAGAAGAACTACGATATAATTTTGAAAGAAATGATTATGTTACATATATCATGCCTCCATCTGACCCGTATCATCCCTCTAACTATATAGGGTGTAAATGTCAATATCAAGTATTTTTAGAACGAAAATTAAGAGAAAAATATAATTATAGAGTAAAACTTATGGAAAGAATTTCAAACACAACTTCTTAATTATGGATAAAGAAATGTTAAAATATTTAAAAGATGAAATGTTCGATGAATATAATAATAAAAATTTAATATGGTATTTTTCTACATTCAATGAAGATGAAAGGTTTTTACATGAGATTTATTGGCACTTATATATGTGTGAAAATGATGAAAATATTACATTTTTCTCCAGGTTTCCTATTTACTGTATAGAAAATAAAACTGAGTATCCATTTTTTGAAAGTATATATGTTAGTAATACTATAACCAAAACCTATACTATTATAAGTAAAAATGAAAAGATTACTAGCATACATCCTCCACATACAAATATAGAAATAAAAACTGAAAATAAAGACTATATCGCAAAGCCTTTAGCAAACATTAATGAAGATTTAAATAAAAACGTAAAGACAATTATTTTTCAAAATAATTACACCAATGAAAAGTTAAATACCATAGGAGAACAATTAGAAAGGATAGAAACTAATAATAAAAATAATCTAGATTAACCTAGTACATCAAATACTAAATTAGTTACTGAAACTATTGAAAATCCAATATTTAAACCATATAGTATAGATATCCCAATACGTCTAAACAAACAATAGGATATGTTACAAGATATTTCTTCTAAACTTTCAAAACTAAATATAAATGTTATTTCAGAACAAGAAATTCAAAGTATTGAAGAAAAATTTAATGATTTTCAAATAGAAGACTTTATAAACAAAATTAAAGGATGAAATTATCATTTTTCAAAAAATAAAACTTATACTACTAGGCCTGAAACAAGAAATTATTACCCTAGACATACCCCACCTGATTTACAATTTGAAGAACGACATACTTTAGTTCAAGCAAAATATGATGAATCTTCTCTATACGAATGGAGAATAGAAGGTCAAACACAACATCAAATTCTTAATCTATTACATGAAATGATAATGGCAGCCAATGCATATAAAGTAAATGGAAATAATGAAGCTCAAATTCTTACTATGATAGTTTCTGGTTTTATTGGAATTCTCAAAGGTTGGTGGGACAAGTATCTTACAGAAAAAGAAAGACAAATAATCCAAAATGCTAAAAAATTAATTATTAAGACAGAAAATAAAGTTCAAATACCAACTGAATTTCCTGATATAATTAATACTTTAATATTTGCTATAATCAAACATTTTATTGGAAATCCAACAGATTATCAAGAAAGAAATTCTTTAATATTATTAAATCTGACATGTAGAAAATTACAAGATTTTAGATGGTATAAAGATGTATTCCTTTCAAAAGTTATGACTAGGGATGATTGTAAAGAAGCTTATTGGAAAGAAAGATTTATAGCTGGGCTACCAAAATTATTTGCAGAAAGAATTAGAGAAAAAATAAAAAAAAATTAATAATAATATTCCTTATAGAGATTTATCCAATGGGAAAATAATAAATTATATAAATCAAGAAGGATTAAAAATATGTAATGATTTAAAATTAAAAGAGAAAATAAAAAAGGACGGTATCCAATGCCATAAGGAATTAGGATGCTTTTGTCAACAGTATGGATTTGAACCATTTAAAACCCCTTCTAAAACGAAAAAGAAAATTCCTAAACAATTTATCAAAAGGAATTATAAGAGAAAACCATATATTAAAAATAAACAAAAATATTACAAAGACAAGTTTAATTTTCAAAAGAAAAAACAAGATATTGTCATTTGTTATAAATGTGGAAGGCAAGGACATTATTCCAAGGATTGTTATACTAAGAAAAAGATAAATGAGCTAAATATTTCCGATAAATTAAAAGAACAGATAAATAAAATATTTATTTATGACAACTCAAGTGAAAACAGTATTTCAGACTATAGTGATAATGATTTAAACAATATTGAAGATTCTAATTCAGAAAGTAGTTCGGAAGATAATATGTGTGAATGCATTGGTCCTTGTATTTGTGAAATCGATGGTACAATAAATGTTCTAACAAAAAATAATAAAGACCTATTCAAATTATTAGAAGGAATTAGTGATAAAGAAGTAAAACAAGTATATTTAAAATAATTAAAAGAAAAGTATAAACTACCAATAGAAAAGGAAAAAAAGGTATATAATTGTAGGTCCACCCAGAGGATCGAGTAACCTCTATTCCCTGTTTTCCGACAAACCCGAGAGTGCGGAATCCAAACGGGTAAGTTAAACCAAGTTACGAACACGTAAGACACAAGATTCAACGATTAACACTCAATGTATTAATGCTAGAAAACGGTTACAATGCGGTGTTTACAAATGGTCTATGTAAACTCTCAGTGTGTGTGTGTTACAATGTGTTCGCTCTCAAATCTATTCAGACTTGTCTAACTTTGCTCTTTCTGTTATCTGTGTATATATACCAGCATGTTGACGAAATCCATTGGCCCACGAAAATACATGGACGAAATCAAGGTCCAGACAAAATCACTTGATTTCGTACCATTTGAGATTTCATCATAAAAGGTGTTTTCGGCACATGTGTGTTTTCGTCCCATTTGATTTTCACCAACAGGGTGATTTCACCACAAGGTGTTTTCACCTAAAAGGGATTTCACCAAACATGTTGTGTTTTCGTCACTTGTGTTTGGGCTTGGGCATTGACTTTGTCACTTGGGCTTCTTCAAATGGACCAAAAAAATAGACAACATAAACATAAGCTATATTAAATGCAAACTGCACACACGTAGTTGCATTTACACAAACGTTACAAAGTAAATCGCATACCGAGTCAAGACAGGAGGTTGTCTTGACTACGGCCTTCACTTCGTAGCCGAGTAGAACCGAGCCGAGCCGTATCCACAACATATGTATCAACAAACTCCCCCTTGGATGCTGCTCGCGAGGTTCGTAATCTCGTTCTCCATCTCTTGATGGTTCTTTCATTCTCGGAAAGGATCTTCAAAGTCTTCACGTGACACAATCAGGGAGTGTATCAACAAACTCCCCCTTGGATGCTGCTCGTGAATCTTTTGATCTTCAAAACTTTAGATCCTTGTGGTGTTGATGAGTGATCAACTGCAACCCGGTCATCTTGATCTTCTGATTGCATCAACGTCGTGTCTTCACTTTACGACTTGTCATCTGACACGTTCTCTTCGCCTTTAGCTGATTCTGATGTCGCATCTGCACATATAAGAAAGCTAAACACGTAATGAGAACAACCGCTTGGAATTTAGACAAATTAAACAAATGATACATACTAGATCAAATCTCAATCAAACACCGACCGACAACAGTTTGAAAGTTTAAAAATTGATCAATTTTAATCATTTATCTTTCAAAACTTGTTAACTTCGACATTTTATGAAGGTTCAATTGTTTTCCGGCTTACAATCAGGATTTTGGGTAGGATAGACTCGAGTTCCACCATCGGTCAATCAAAAAATAAACTAGAAGCAAAATCTTTTTGGCTTTTATAAAGTTTATATTAAAACACACTTAAAATCTTTTTGGAATTTTTCATTTTTCAAATGTAAAGACGGAAAGCAATAAATTAATATATACAAAGATGCAGAAACTGAAAGCAGTAAACAAATATTTACATACATTCTTTTTGCGAGTTTCGAGGGTAAGAGAATCATATCAGTGTACGGTCACGCCAAAACGCTCTTCTTGTTCAATTAGTTAACATTTAGATAAGCATCCTATAACAATTATCTCTATTGTTGTCCACATAAGCTCAACTTATCAGATGTAATCATGGCGAGGGGATACGATTACGGTATGATTTATACTTACCGACCGGTGTTCATCCACACACGACACATTCCCGTATCAAGGTATGCACGAGAGTTCATCTTACCGGTGAGTATACCGTTTATCATCTGTTTGACCGTATAAAAGATGTGAGAAACTCAATTATTTTGATTGAAAACAAGCCCTATGTGATAGAATCACTTATTGATGAGGAACTTGAATTTCAGATGCATGAAGGGCACAGGAGCAAGTCCGTGAACAGGTCAGTACTTTCGTACAGCAAAGAGACGAACTTGACTCCCGGATGAATGTGATATATTATCACTTATTTGTTTGGACATGTGATTGTTGATCACTTATTGAGGTCGAATGCAATATGTACACGTATGTATAGTATCATGGAAGATCTAGACTTCGTCTCCATTTTGTTTCGGTAAAGGATACAACCATGATACCCAGATGATAAAACAGCATAAAGACCGAATATCTCAGAACCTCGGCAATCTCTCAAACGAAATTTCGGTACTAAGACCATATGCCAATGTGTGGTTCCCACCTGGTCTTCAATCGATTTAAGTTTATATCACCCTGCACACTTTAAAATGATTGTGAGCCTACCGATACATCTTATATAGAGCTGCTTAACATATTTTTCATTTTCAAGTTCATTTCAAAAGAGGTTTAGACAGACCACTGATATACTATCATATTCTCTTTTTCTCGCCAGGAAACTCATTTTTGTTTTTCTATTGTTTTTGCGTTTTGAAATTTTTCGATGTTTTTGAATTTTTCAAATTTGGATTTACCCCCCCTAAAATCAACAAACTATGATAAATTTAAAAGACACGCAAAGATATTTATAAAGACGATTTCCCGATGCTGGTTATCTCATGTTTTACCTCAATGCCGTTTACCAAAATTAATTTTAATCAGAATTGATTATCGAATTTTGGAAAAATCAGTTGGCACGTCGGTAATCGGTGTGGACCATGACAACATTGACGAGTTTCATATTGAAACAATCACGTGTGAGGTGATATTCGAGTTCAACGTGTCAGGCCAAAGAGTGTTGTACGAGATGATAAAAATTTAAAAAGCAGCTTAAATATCGACAGGTATAGGAGAGATTAGAAATTTAAAACCGTATTCTGCAACTGCTTCGTGCGTTGCAAGGAATCTGAGTGCTCTCCCAAACTGGATATCCACTCGTTGTGGATTTCAAGGTCGATTTTGTAGCTACTGAGAAATCTCTTCACAGCAACAAGATCATAAACCTTTGGGTCCGGCTGGTCTTCCACATTGCACCAGCGAAGGTCTTTGTCTTTCTCTTTCAGAAGTAGTGTGCGGTTGTTCAATCTATGCCAAGGCATCCGCACACCCGGTTGGTTTGTTCAACAAACACATTTTCTTTAATCACACCGTGAGGAAATGTACACTACACGTTCATCTTGTTGATTTTGAACATCAGACGTGCTGCAGGTGCGTACATTTTGATTGAATCTATAATGGGGACCCGATTAAAGCCTTTAACAATCAAACTTTGAAATGATTTTCATTTTGTCGAAGCTTTCAATCTCTTTCGACAGACAATTCTGTCTTCTTTTCTTTTTCTCTCCATCAAAGGCAACAATTTCTTTGTCGCCGATCTTGTGCATGGACACTCCGCTATCAACAATCCGATGACTATCGATAGTTCCTCCGGGAACATCCTGCACACTCACTTAGAGATTAGTTGGAGAGGGGGACCCAAGCCTTCATTGACTTGGGTTGCCCCTGAGAATCAAGAAATGTAATTTCAATCTCTTGATGATTTGGAAATTTCACGCCTCCCCCTGAACCTTCACCCGTTTTAGGTTTCCAAGACTGTTTCCGTTTACCAGATTGTGTATTATTAACAATTTTTGGTTTTAACGGTTGTGATAAACTTGGTTCCCTTTTAACAGATTCTGGTTTTAAAGCCTTTTCGATCACCTTCACATTTTGACGTCGTTGTTTTGTTTCTTGTTCTTTAATAGTACGTTTGTCATTTTTGGGTGAAACATTACGACGTTGTTGGTGACCTTGTTCAGAAATGGCTCTTTCAACAAAATTTGGTTTTGGAGAGTTTGTGCAATTTCTGATAATGTGGCCAAACTCCCCGCATTTAAAGCATGATCTCCTTTCAACAAAATTAGGAGATTCTGTTCGATGGCCTTTCATTGAATTTGTAAACCCCGAGGTACTAGTTCCTTCATCACACCCGTTTGTGTCTTGAGTGTAATTGTTTTGACAATTACGTTTCAAAATGTTGACTTTTTTAACAAAATCGGTGTTTGATTTGTTTTCAAAAGTCTCAATTTTATCAGTACCATTTGATGCTACAAATTTAACATCATTGCTTTTCTTCTGATAACGAGCTCCTTTTGTTTCATATTTTGATTTAGAAACGTTAGGCCTTTGAGCTCGTTGAACTGGTTGTTTGCCCTTAGGAGCAAAAGGTTGTTGCTTTGTTGGTGATTTTTTATTTCCAAATTGCTTTTTTGATTTCAGCCTTTGGAATTGGATCACATTGAGTTACAATAACTCCCGGGATCGTCTTTCCCAAAAACTTTCTTGTGTTATCTTCAAAAACTTTATCAAACGACGATGGATTGACATTTCTAATTGGAAAATCATTGTCTGAATAAATTTTAGAATCACCGACCAAAGTATACAACACATTGTTACTCTTAATGGTAGACACAAATTCCCTGTCATCCTTGACATCTTTGATAGGATCTATCACTTTCTTGGTAATAGGTTGCACTGTAGGAGTAGGAGGATCACAAAGAATATGATTCTCAATTGGAATTTCTACTCCTTTCGTCTCATGAAGTGATGTATCCTGATCACTCACATCTGATTCATCATCGTATGAATCATAATCCTCAACAACTGGAGGATTTTGATTCACAGATGTTGAATTTCCTGATTCTACAGATGCGTCACTCGAGGGACTGTCCGGTTTGAACCCTATGCCAGTAGTAACTTCCTCATAATCCAGAGGTACACTGGGTTCAAAACGTGGCATATCTTCTTCATCGGGCATTCGAGTATAGTTGTGTCTCAAAGGGGGCGGACACTTCCTATACCCAACACCTTTCTTATTTCCCTTCAGTTGTTGAACGTCAATAATGTGATCAAGCATAAATCGGGAGTTAGAATAACTCTCCAATTTGAGCTTGATTGCATCATGCTCGCATTTGGCAATGGCTAGCTCCTTTTTGGTTTCCTCAACGATGTTAATGTAATCATTAATACTAATTTGTTTATGATAAACAGTTTTGGTCAATTCGGAAACACTTTTCTTTAAGGTTTTAATTACAGATTTAAAATCCTTTTCGTTTCTAGCTAAAGCCATATTTGCCTCTTTGCACTTAGCCAGCTCAATAACCAAACTTTGATTATGACTATGAACCTTTTCGGATTCAAGCTTCAAATCTGCACACAACTTACAAACACTAGGAGCAGGAGTTTCAGATTTTACCTGACTTGACGAGGCAGAGACATTTGCCATAAAGGCAGTCTGACAAGAAAAAGATCCATCTTCAGAATTATAATCTCCCGCATTCGAGCCTTCTTCATCTGAACTCCCGCTATATCCCGAGCTATCACCACTCTCAAAAAATTCTTCCTTGTGAACATGCTTGATGTAGTTGATGATTTTTGCATAGCATGCGGTTCTGCCTCCTTGATCACCATCTCCAAATTGTACAGACCAATTACATCCTTCATCAGCTTGAACGGTCAATGCTCGATTGGTGTTTGATGGTCCAGACTGGTCTCGGTTGGTGGTGTTGTTCACAGCTACTATCCCCTTTTCACGATTACCTTGATTTGCGTTGGAAGTACTTGTTTGACTTTGGAAGGGATTCTGATTGCCTTGTTTGCTTGGTCGGGTGCACTCACGTTTGAAGTGACCCTTTTCGCCACAATTGAAACATGTAACCGCTTCTTTATCAAACCCGTACTTCGTATCCTGCTTACTTTCCAAAGAACTTCTCCCTGTTCGAACCATAAAGTCCTTCGCCCTTCTAACAACACTTGCGAACGCCCACTTTATATCCATCAACTCCATTTCATCACGGTTGATTTGTTGATAATATTCGTTGGTCAAATTAATGTTTCCAATTTGACCTGCAACCAAACCGCAGTAAGCACTGACCATTGTATTAATGAGTTCCATATGCTCCTTCGCTACTTCAATGCTAACTTTTGAGAGGTTTGATGTATCAACTCTGACTGTGTTAGGGTTTAGGGGAGGAGGATTGTTGGTATAATGAGCTTGCTGTTGTGGTTGTTGTTGTGGCTGGGCTTGTTGTTGTGGTTGGACTTGTGGTTGTGATAGGACAGGAATATAAGCCCTCGGATCGAAAACCGGAGGTGGAGCTGATTGTGGAAACGGAAAAGAGCTTGTATTTGACACAAACGCCATTTGTAACTTTGGTTGCTGAACTGAACTGGAACTAGAACTAGCTAACTGGTTAAAATCTGCAAGATACATTTCGGTATTTTGAGGAATAGGAATTCATTTAGCTTTCCGGATTTCTTCATCATTCTTGTGTTCCAGCTTCTGAATGAAGTCATAGATATTGACATTGACAGCATCTAGAACGCCCGTATGCTTTAAAAGCTCAATGAATGGGCTCCACTTTGGAGGTAGAGCATCAGCAAACCGTGCAACCATTTCCGGTTGAGTTGCAGTAACACCATAAGCAAACATTTGACTAATCAAATGATAAAAACGTGTAGTCATATCATTTAGGGTTTCATTCTCCAAGAACTGAAATGATTCAAACTCTTTCTTCAATAGATCATGGCGTGTCTTTCTAGTAGCTGCATTTCCTTCTCCTCTTGCTACCAAGGCATCCCATAAAGTTTTCGTGTTTGTACATTAAGAGAATTGATGATAGATTTCCTTGTGAAGCGCTTGTGTAAGAATAGCAAATGCCTTCTTCTCTAAGTCATAGGATTTCTTGTCAGCTTCAAGCATATTAGTAAAACCCGCTGCAGTTGATGCTGCTACTTCGAGGGCACGGCTGCATTCAGTAATGAAACACGTCCAAAGTTCTGTGTTTTGCCCTAAAACATATGTGTGAAAACGACCTTTCCATGTCAGAAATTCATTCATGTGATTCAATTTTGGCGGGCGATTGTTGCTACCCTTTTTCTCTCTCCCTAAGCAAAAGATTTTGTATGTTTTGATTTTGATTCGACACTAAAGCCCATTGAGTTGCACTTATAGATGGCGGAGGAAAAATATTCCTTGCCCACGCGGCTGCCGAAGTTTGATCTTCACCTGGTCTCGGTTCCATAAACCAATCCGAAGGGCTAGTACAACTCATGATTGATATATGAAAGTGAAAACCTGAAAAACAACTTGAAATGAAATTGTTAAGATATGTTTGCAAAGCTTTTGTTTAAAATATGAAAAGATATGTGACGAAATCAAAGGGTTTTTGTTGCTGAATCTATGTGGTGATTTTGTCCAACAACAAGGTGTTTTCGTCCAGTTGACAAAGGTGATTTCGTCCAGTATGTTGATTTCGTCCAGAATGATAACAAACTTGATTTCGTTTACAAGAGTATGGTGATTTCGTTGACTGGATCAATGGTGATTTCGTTGACTGGATGAATGGGATTTCGTTGAGGGTGATGTGGGACGAAAACAAAGGGATTTCATCCACTATGAGAAAGCTGATAAAAGTTGATTTCATCCAAGAGTGTTGTTGGTGATTTCGTCTAAGAGTGTTTTCATCCAGCAAGTGTTTTCATCCAGCAGGTGTTTTCGCCCAGCACCTGATATTGTTGACTATTGCTGCTGGTTGCCAGATATTATCCAAAACAAAATCTTATCTTCACCAAAACTTCTGACACACTCAAACAACTTTGGCAAATAAGTCAAGCACTACCTTATCTTATCAGATTTCTCACCGAATACTCATGATGGTTTGTGTACACAAATGTCAACTTAAATTATTTTAATCACAAACACTTTAATAATTCAACAATTTAGAATCAAAATCAGATATTATCAAAAACAAAAACAAGAACAACTTGAATACATATTGAACTTGATGAGTTTTCAGGTGACCGATAAATTGTCGAACACAAATTTTGCGAGAAACTTCAATAAAAAACCTTAATACAACATGTATAACAAAGATTTAACAAGGTTTTGTATGAACTAACGGCAAAATACAAGATTTTCAAGACTTTAACACTAGATTTTCCAGAAAAGTTGATATTCAAAGCTCAAATCTTAAAGAACAATTTCTGAAAATGCATGTAAATCTTTCAAAACACAAGATAAACAAACTTGGTTTTAACAAGGAATCGAGCCAACGCTCTAATACCAATTGTAGGTCCACCCGGAGGATCGAGTAACCTTTATTCCCTGTTTTCCGACAAACCCGAGAGTGCGGAATCCAAACGGGTAAGTTAAACCAAGTTACGAACACGTAAGACACAAGATTCAACGATTAACACTCAATGTATTAATGCTAGAAAACGGTTACAACGCGGTGTTTACAAATGGTCTCTGTAAACTCTCAGTGTGTGTGTTACAATGTGTTCGCTCTCAAATCTATTCAGACTTGTCTAACTTTGCTCTTTCTGTTGTCTGTGTATATATACCAACATGTTGACGAAATCCAGTGGCCCATGAAAACACATGGACGAAATCAAGGTCCAGACAAAATCACTTGATTTCGTCCCATTTGAGATTTCATCATAAAAGGTGTTTTCGGCACATGTGTGTTTTCGTCCCATTTGGTTTTCACCAACAGGGTGATTTCACCACAAGGTGTTTTCACCTAAAAGGGATTTCACCAAACATGTTGTGTTTTCGTCACTTGTGTTTGGGCTTGGGCATTGACTTTGTCACTTGGGCTTCTTCAAATGGACCAAAAAAACAGACAACATAAACATAAGCTATATTAAATGCAAACTGCACACACGTAGTTGCATTTACACAAACGTTACAAAGTAAATCATATACCGAGTCAAGACAAGAGGTTGTCTTGACTACGGCCTTCACTTCGTAGCCGAGTAGAACCGAGCCGAGCCGTATCCACAAAATATGTATCAACAATAATTTCAATGAAATATGCCAAAGATATCAAACAGATCAAATAAAAGAAAATCCTGTTACAATAACTTAATTACAAATAGAATTAAAAAATATTAAAGAAGAGATTCGAGAAATAAAATCACAAATTAAAGAATTAGAAAAAGGGAAAAAATAAAGATATGAAGAAAACGATAACGGTACTGAAAATTTAGGAAAAATAAATAATTTAAAAGGATTAACTTCTCAAAAATGGTATACTAAATTAAATATCATAATCAATAACGAATTTCGATTAACATTAGTAGCTATGATTGATAGTGGTGCTTATATGAACTGTATTCAAGAAGGATTAATACCCACAAAATATTATGAAAAGACTACATATAGATTATCTGGAGCTAATGGAAAACCATTAAATATTAAATATAAATTATCGAATGTTCATATTTGTAAAGAAAACTATTGTTATAGAGCTCAATTAGTTCTAGTAAGAGATTTAACATCTCAAATTATATTAGGACTCCCATTCATAACTCAGTTATATCCCTTCACAGTTGAAGAAAAAGGAATAAGTATTAAAGTCTTAAATAAAAAGATTTGCTTTGAATTTGCTCATCCGATTACTTCAAAACAAATAAATATTTTAAGCCTAAAAGAAAAATAAAAGGAGTTTTTAATTCAAGAAATTAATCATGTTAGAATAAAGAACCAATTGCAAGATAAAACGATTATAAAAAGAATGCAAGAAACTAATAATAAATTTAAAAATAATATATGTGCAAATATTCCAAATGTTTTTTTGGGAAAGAAAACAACACATAGTAAGATTACCTTATATTAAAGATTTTAATGAGAAAAATATTCCAACAAAGTCTAAAGCTATACATATGTCTCAAGAGTTAGAAGGCTATTGTAAAAAAGAAATACAAGAATTATTAGATAAAAAATTAATTAGACCGTTTAAATCCCCTTGGTCTTGCTCTGCCTTCTATGTTCAAAATAATGCAGAAATAGAAAGAGGAGCTCCTAAGTTAGTTATAAATTATAAACCATTAAATAAAGTTTTAGAATGGATTAGATATCCTATACCAAATAAAAGAGATTTATTAAAAGAGATTTATGATTCAAAAATATTTTCTAAATTTGATATGAAATCTGGATTTTGGCAAGTTCAAATTGCTGAAGAAGACAAATACAAAACTGGATTCAATGTACTATTTGGACACTACGAATGGAATGTAATGCCTTATGGATTGAAAAATGCTCCTTCAGAAGTTCAAAATATAATGAACGATATCATTTTACCATTAGGAAATTATGCAATCGTTTACATTGACGACGTATTGATATTTTCAAATTCTTTAGATCAACATTTTAAACATTTAAATGCTTTCTACAATATTATTCATAAAAATGGGTTGGTAGTATCACCCTTTAAAATAAGTCTTTTTCAAACAGAAATAAGATTTTAGGACATAATATTATTCAAAGAACAATAAAACCTATTAACAGAAGTTTAGAGTTTTCTAATAAATTTCCAAATGAAATTAAAGATAAAAAGCAATTGCAAAGATTTTTAGGATGTTTAAATTATATTCATGACTTTTTCAAAGATTTAGGAATCATATGTAAACCTTTATATGACATATTAAAAAAGAATCCAAAACCGTGGACTCAAGAACACACGAATATAGTAAAATATATCAAAGATAAAATAAAATATTTACCTTGTTTACATATTCCTCATCCTAATGCAAAATTAATTGTAGAAACTAATGCAAGTGACTCAGGATCTGGAGGAATACTAAAACAAGAATTAAATAATAAGGAAAGTTTGGTTAGATATTATTCAAGTGCATGTAATGATACTCAGAAGAATTATTCAACAATTAAAAAGGAAATTTTAAGTATAGTTTTATGTATAAAAAAGTTTGAAGATGATTTATATATGAAACCAATTTTTTTTAAGAATCGATTGTTTATCTGCAGAATATATTTTAGAAAAAGATATTAAAATTTTGATTTCAAAACAAGTTTTTGCAAGATGGCAAGCATTACTAAGCAATTTCGATTTTCAAATAAAATTCATAAAAGGAGAAGATAATTCTTTACCAGATTTTTTATCAAGAGAATTTTTACAGGGAACATGAGCAACTTCGATTCTACAAAAAAGATCGTATTCTCAAAACAACAATTTTCAAAATCTCAATTATCAAGTTCTACAAGTTCTCCATCAAGACCAACCCATTCACAACAACTTCCTTTATTACCTAATATTCAAAATAGATTTGCCCCTTTAACCCCAGGACCTAGACCTAGACCTCCTTTTTCATCCATTATTCAAAGTCAAGAATCAAAACCCATTATCCAACCTTCTTTCACAAAACTCTCTAAACAAGCCTCTTCTTCAACCTCTTTACCAGCTACTATTCCTTATATTATCAACCCAAATAAAAAAATTATCAAGATTCTAGAACCTCTGGAAGTCGAAAAGGTTAGTAAATTTTTTTTATCCCTAATCGACTTCATTTATCCACGAGGATGCCATTTTTTCAAAGAAGAATACAAGACCAGAGATTATTATCAAGCAATTTTAGTAGATTCAGAATCAGTAATTATTCGACACAATTCTAATAGTGGAGATCCTGCCAAGATTGCTTATAGTCAAGAAAATTTTTTAAAGGTTCTATCTTTAGAAGACTGGAATTCTTGGCCCTATAATCCAAAAACCCCTTCAAATTTCAGCGCTTATCCTCAATACAACTATTATGATTATCAAGACGCAAGGGAAAATGCAATCCTATTAAGAAACTTTGACCATTCTTGATTTTTCCAATTTGATGAAGATTTTTCAAATATTTATCCAAGGTGGTTTGTTAAATGGTTTAAATACATGGGAATCATTCCAGAAGCCTTTCCCAAAGAAATTTCAGAAGCATTTTCAAGATTCACCGAGTATTCTCAACATGATGGAACATCAATTTTTGAATATACTTTACAATTTATGAGTATATTTAGAATTCCATGGATTTGTTTATGGACTTATAGTTTTCAAGAAGAAAGCCCTATAGAACTTTCTCCTACATTACTTTTCAGACAATATAGGTGCAAATGGTGGAATAAGTTTATTATCACAAAGTCAAATTCTCAAGCAGTAGACAAGTATTATAAGGAATTAACTATTCAATATGAAAAAGGTTTAAAGTCTCCAGTTCGAGATATCAAAGCCAACAATGAAGATCAAGAATTTATTCAAAGACTTCAAGATTGCAATTCTTCAGAAGAAATGTGAAAGATAGTTAATGAAATTCGACAGTCTCCATCGCCTTCAAAACACTCATCTCCGGGGACTGAAGTCTTTCAAGATTCTCAAGACCCATATGATATGATATAAAAAAAGGAGGCATGTATATGTATATAGGGTAAGGTTCATGCGAGAACCACCCTTATTGCGAGAACCAATGTGAACACAACCTAAAATAGCTAAAAAAAACTTTAAAAAACCTAACCCCCACCACCCCCCCCCCCCACCCAAAAAAAACCTAAACCCCCCACCCCCCTCCCCAAAAAAAACCTAACCCCCCCCCCCCCCCCAAAGCTAAATGCTAAAACCTAAAACCCCCAAAAAACCTAAAAAAAACCTACCCCCCCCCCCAAAAAAAATCTAAACCCCCCTCCCCCACCCCTCAAAAACCTAAATCCCCCCCCCCCCCCAAGCTAAAATGCTAAAAACTAAACCCTCAAAAAACCTAAAAAAATCCAAAAAAATAAAAAAAAAATCTAATTTTTTTTTTATATTTTTTATTTTAAAATCGCTACTTTTAGTATCAAAAAAAAATTTAAAATTTTTTTTTTGCTCCGAAAAGTAGCGATTTTTTATAAAAAATATAAAAAAAATTGTGTGATTTTTAGCTATTTTTAGGCATTTTTGGTTGTATTCACATTGGTTCTCGCGGTTTTCGAAATAAGAGGTGGTTCCTAACGGATCTTTGTCCTATGTTATATATACATACATATATATATATATATATGAGAATAATAATAATAATAATAATAATAATAATAATAATAATAATAATAATAAATATCTATCAAAGCTTTTGGTCGACAATAGATGATGGAAGATTATCATTCAACTTCAAATTATGCAAATAATTCAACAAAAGGATAATCAACTTTCAAATGCTTCAAAGATGGTGCAAATAATTCTATAAGTGGACACACCACTTTAAGAGTATCTTTCAACAAATGCAACTTTAGACGGAAGCTCTTTTCAAGAATCAATAATGAAAACCCTTTTACTCTATCTATAAAAGGGAAGAAGATCAAGGAAGGAAGACACACACTTTTTTACACACTTCAAAACCTTTTCTTATGTATGAAAAAACATTCAAACCCAAAACTTGTATTATCAACCTCTCTATGTTTAAAATCTTTAGATTTTCAAATTATAGTTGCTCCTCCAATTGTAAAGAAATCATTTGTAATCAAGTTTCTCAATCAATAAACTCAGGTATATTTTAAATTTACATTATGCTTATTTATGTTGCCATCTCATTAAAATATTGTCTTCATGTTTAATCTTATATATATATATATATATATATATATATATGGGTAAGATCAAATAAAAAGTTAATTTTTCTTAAGTAGGATGAGAAGGAATCTTAACTTTTCATTTTTCAAATCAATGGTTAAGATGAAAGTGTAGGAGAAAGAGGGAGTGCAAGGATATCTTGGGAAAATCATATTTATAGACTCTCTCTCCACATACAAGACACATGCATATTTCACCCTAATATTTTAAACGTTCGTAACTTTTTTATACGACATTATTTTTTCATAAAAATTTCACCATAAAATCAAGTGTCTTTTTATCTTTAATTTGAGTACCGTATTGTTATATAAAATGTGAAGACTAAAAAAAACCACTAAAATGTGTTGTATTTCTATGTTGTATAACATTTTTTGTGCTGGATTTTTGTACTATATTTTTGTGCTAAATTTTTTGTGCTGAATTTTTATGTGTTAATTTTTTTTTCTCAATTTTTTGTGCTAGATTTTTTTGTACTACATTTTTTTGCGAAGTTTTTTCGTGCTATATTTTTTTCTACTAGATTTTTTGTGCTATATTTTTTTGTACTAGATTTTTTGTGCTAAATTTTTTTGTACTAGATTTTTTTTTTGTACTAGATTTTTTTTTTGTTGTATTAAAAAAACAAAAGGGGTGCCACATGTCATTTTCACTCCTATTTATAAGGACCAAAATGCCTTTCATTCCTACTTATTAGGAGTGTCACATGTCATCATCACAGTCCCTCTTAGGCTACTTAGGCAAAATCCACTTTTTAGTGGATTCTTCCTATATATATATATATATATATATATATATATATATATAGGGAGCCGCTAGAATGAGAACCACCACGAGTTATGAGAACCACGAGAACCGCGCCCCGCGGGTGGCCGTCGGCGCCGAAATTTTTTTTACACCTAGATCCGTATATTTTAGTGGGGGGTTTAAATTTTCGGTTCAAACGGCGCGCCCGAGGGGGTAGTTTTTTACGCCCAAAGTTTGGTAAAAAAAAAGAAAAATTAAAAAAACCCAAACTTTGGGCGTAAAAAACTACCCCCTCGGGCGCGCCGTTTGAACCGAAAATTTAAACCCCCCACTAAAATATACGGATCTAGGTGTAAAAAAAATTTCGTCGCCGACGGCCACCGGCGGGGCGCGGTTCTCGTGGTTCTCATAACTCGTGGTGGTTCTCATTCTAGCGAACCCCTATACCCCTATATATATATATATATATATATATATATATATATATATATAGGGAGCCGCTAAAATGAAAACCACCCCTAGTTGTAAGAACCATGAGAACCACTCTCCAACAATCATATTCTTCCAACAAAAAGGGTAATTTGGTCATTTACCCCAATTATCAAATCCTACCTCTCTACACATTAAATACCACCAGCTTTTTTAAAATGTCAGATTGTATTAAAACCCATCTTTTGTCTCTCTCTCCTCATTCTCATTTTGAAACTCATCTGATGAAGTTTTTGAAGACATTCATCTTCATCCTCTACAAAAGCAAACATCCATGCTCCATCTCTCTCTCGATGACATCCAGCCCCAACCTCACACCCACCACCACATCGCAACCACAGCCCCCATCCCCTGTTACACGCTGAAGAACCACCACCACCGTCTGGTGGTGGTGCGACGACGGAAAGTGGCGGTGGTGGGTTTTTGAATGCGAGCTCCGGCGACGGTCCGATTTACCAGTAAGTTGAACCTCTCCGATTTACAAGTACGATGGTGGTGGGTTTGACGGCGGCGGTGGTGGTGTTTGAGGATTGACGGAGACGGTGGTTGTGGTGGTGTTGGAGGCGTTGGCTGTGTGAGCGGTGGTGTCGTCGATGTCAGAGGTTCCTTGAATATGTGGGTATTTGATTCTCCGGTGGATCTCCGGCCGGTCAACCTTTCGTGAGTCAAAAGGTTCGATTTGTTTATGTTGTGTTACAATTACAGAAATTTGGTTGTTATTGTTGTTGGGTTTTCCTTTGATTTTTGGGTATTCTTTATTCTTTGGTGGGTGTGGTGGTGTGGCGGCAGTGGTTGATGTCGACGGCTCCGATGTTGGGTGTTTTATTTGTATTCTAGAATCTGATGGTTTTTTGATATGTTGGGGGTTTTGATTTGTGTTCTTTGAATCTGTGGGTTTTGATACGATCAATTGGGTGGCGATGATGCAAAAAAAAACGTAGATTTTGATGACGATGGCGCGGCAAGGACGGCGGAGGGTAGGTTTTTTGAACATGCAACCCCACTTTTGCAGCCTTTTTATTATCGGATAATCTGAGCCAAACCCCGTTTTTTTTCGAGATACACTTTGTTTTGATGTTGTTGGTTTTTTTATTTCCCCCCCCTAGTCGATGATAATAACAATATATCTGAGACACCTCCCGAGTTTGCGATATCTGGGTGCGTTCGTTTTTGCGTAAAAAAGTTTTTGAAAAAAAAAAGTTAAACCGTAAACTTTTTAACGTAAAAAGTTTTACGTAAAACGTAAAACATAAAAATTTTAACGTAAAACGTAAAAAAATTTACGTAAAACCTAAAACGTAAAAAGTTTAAAAAGTTTAACGTAAAAAGTGTAAAAACACCGCGTTAAAAAAACGACGCGAAAAAACGACGTGTAAAAAAACTTGCAAAAAAATGTGTAAAAAACGGCGTGTAAAAAAACGTGTAAAAAACAGCGCGTTAAAAAAACGTGTAAAAAACGACGCTTGAAAAAACAACGCGTAAAAAACGTCGCGTTTAAAAAAATGACGCTTGAAAAAGCCCGGTGCAAAAACGGCGCGTTAAAAAACGACGCTTGAAAAAGTCCGGCGTGCAAAAACCGGCGCGCAAAAAATGCTGACTTGTTAGAAAATTTTGAATTTAAAAATTCTTTTTAAAAAATAAAAAAGTAATATAATAAAACAAAAAAGTAATAAAAAAATAATAAAGACAAAAAGACAAAAAGAGTAATTTTACTAAACTACCCTTTTGGATTAAAATATTAAAGACATAATAAGACAAAATGTATTTAATATTCATTTTAGTTACTTTTAATCTCATCCATTCATCTTGTTGATCTAATAGTTAGGAACTGGTTCTCGCGGTTCTTATAACTAGAGGTGGTTTTCATTTTAGTGGTCCCCTATATATATATATATATATTGTGAGGTTCATTGGGGAACACTAAAAAAGTGGGGAACAATGGGGAACCGACTCAAACGAACTCCGATTGGACTCATTCCAGCGGCGTTGGAACCGGCTAGCCGAACCCTAACTAGGATCTCTTGACCCTAAACCCTAAATCATAACCCCTAAACCTTAAATATATTAGGTTTGGCTTTTAGGGTTTAGCTTTAGGGTTTAGCCTTAGGGTTTAGGGTTTAGCTTTAGGGTTTAGGTTTAGGGTTTAGGTTTAGGGTTTAGCTTTAGGTTTAGACTTTAGGGTTTATAGTTTAGATTTTACGGTTTAGCTTAGGTTTTAGCCTTATTTTTTAGCTCTAGGGTTTAGAGTTTAGGAGTTTGGATTTAGGGTTTAGGATTAAGAGATCCTACTTAGGGTTCGACAAGCCGGTTCTAACGCCGCTGGAATGAGTCTAATCGGAGTTCGTTTGAGTCGGTTCCCCGCTGTTCCCCACTTTTTTAGTGTTCCCCAATATATATATATATTAATAGCTAAATTTTACTCCCTTGTATTACCTCTAAAATTCACCCTCTTTTACCTCTCTTGTGAGACTCGAACCCCAGTCTATGCTAGAAAACACCACAACCATCACCCATACCAACACATCAATGCAATAGTTATAGAGAAAAAAATTGAAATAATGATCCATTAATTTAAATATTTTCCCCAATGCATTTTAAACAAGTATATGGACTTTGATATAAGAAACTGGGTTGATGGGCTTTTTCTTGTTTATCTTTTACATGCAGAGGGAATTTTATATGCCAAGAGTGACTTATTTTGTTAAAAGATTATATTGGTTTTTTATTATATTGACCATTTCATTTTTATTTATCTGCTACAATATAACACCCTTTAATACCACCATAATAGTATTATCATGGAATATTGGATTTTAATAATCCTAACTATTCGTCATTGGCCATCAACAGTCGCAACTTCAAAAATAAACACTAGTAGTCTCAGCTATTAACATATTAGCCTCCAATAGACCCTGACTAACAAAACCCTAACGCCGTTAGTCTCCGTTCGCCAGAAAAAACCGTATTTAGGTGGAAAACTCTTTTTTGGCCAGAAAACTCAACATTTGTTTCCCAAACCTCTTTATAACCTGTTACGGACATTTGGAAACCTTTTTCTAATAAAAATACCAATTATTGATGTCGCCAGAAAACTCTTTTTTGTCGGAAAACTCAAATTTTTGGTCGGCAAACTCAACAGATTCGTCCAAAACCTCTTTGTAACATTAGATCAGACCTTTAGGAACCTTTTTCTGGCCAAAAACGTTTTTCCGGCGACTGGAGACTAACGACGTTAGAGTTCTGTTAGTCAGGGTCCATTGGAGACCAATATGTTAATAGTTGGGACTGTCAGTGGTTATTTTTGAAGTTAAGACTCTTGGCGGCCAACGACGAATAGGGTTGTAAACGAACCGAACGGACACGAATGATATCTTGTTTGTGTTCATTCGTTAAGGATATAATGTGTTCACAAACGATTCATGAACACTTATCGAATGAGATTTTATGTTCGTGTTCGTTCATTAAGGAAAAGAACGTGTTCACGAACGTTTCACAAACACAAACAAATAGAGATAAAATCAGTGAAGACATCGATGGCTAGAGGTGGATGGTGAGAAGGAGTGGCACTAAACATAGAAGACCTAATCGTTGAACAAAGGTTGATAAACTTACACGTGTAAATTTTCAATATTTACGAATATATGTAAATTTAAACGTGTACATATAGTTTCTAACATTGTATTCGAATAATCATGATACGTGTAAAAAAATTCAATTTGAATTGTTTTTGACTAACTTCTCGGGGTTTTTTTTCATTCATACTTATGTTTTTCACAATATTTAGCGTTCGCATTTAAATAATCCGGCTCCGCTATATATATATATATATATATATATATATAATCCTATATATATGTATATATATATGTATATATATATGTGTGTGTGTGTGTTAAAATATTTGTATATTTTATTTATAATTGTTTTTTATTTAAAGATAAATTTAAAATTTAAAAAATAAAAGAATAAATGGCAAAGTGCTAAAATCGTTCCTGAGGTTTGAGAATTGTCAAAATCGTCCGTATAAGTTAACGACACATTTTAACTGAGTTAGTATTTTTGATGGAAATTGCAACAAAAATGAAACTCGTGGGTCTAGTTATAAAAAGTTTCATTTTTAAACTAAAGTGTTAAAAATGACCAAACCTTAAGGACGATTTTAGCATCTAATTCATTCCTAAATTAACATCTATGTGCTTTTTCAACAACTTATTTAAAAAAAAAAAAAAAAAAAAACATAATTAAACCATTTAACAATAAAACTTTTTGTTTAAAGAAATATTGGTATATAAGTTCTCTTTAGTCCTGGAAAAGGTTAAGCGTCCTCATTCAAAGGATTTTTTTAGAACCACGACTTTTTTGTTTAGGTCACCGCACTCTTTAAATTGTTGAGCCCGTTGCCCCAGTTCAGCTAGACTATGTTGTCTTAACTGGACTCATACTTGCTTTAGAGTTTAGCTTGGACGTTTCCCCAGAAAACCATATCATTGGCTACCACGTAACAGTCGTTGTGTCGCCATAAGAGCAAAAATTTTGGTATACTATTTTAAACTGCATTGAATTGGTTGTCTCTTTAATAAGCTAGTCTATAACTTATAAATTATAATAATACCAAACTTGAAATGAATACAGAAGCCTAAGTCGGTGTAATCTAAGTCAAGTTTGACTTGTTTATAACCAAGATTTTTGACATAAGTCAAAACTTATAATTTGAAATGAACTAGTTTTTTACTATCGCCGCGTTGCGGCGAACGTCTTTTTTGTTTAGTCTATGTTTACATGTGTTTTGAAATCACTACGAACGTACTGCGCACGGAAACCGCTGACAAGAATAAAAAGAAAATATAGAAAAAACACTAAAAGATAACCAAAAGAAAATCAGCAAAAAAAGTTGTATGGTAATAATGTTGTTCGTATGAAACATGTGGTTAGAGATGAGCAAATGATACTGGGTACCGGTACCGAATTTCCCGAACCGAAAAATCTTAAGTACCAATTCGGTACTACTTTTGGTGTTCCTGGTACCGGTTCGCTACCGTTTTTTACCTTTATATACAGGTACCGTAATTGGTATTTTCGGTACCAGTACCGATTCGGTAATGGTTGGCACCGAGCTCATCCCTACCTCTGAAACTAAAAAAAGAAATCATTAAAAGTTGAAGAAAAAAAAGTTGCACGATACCGTTGTTGTTCATACGACACCCGTGATCAGGGATAAGCAAATGGTACCGGGTAGGAGTACCGAATTTCCCGAACTAAAAGATTTTCAAAATCAATTCGATACCGACTTTTGGTGTTTTCTGTATCAGGCTGGTGTCGTTTTTTACCTTTATGTACCGATAACCGTACTGGTATTTTCAATACCAGTACCGGTTGACAAAAGCTTATCTAACTTAAAAAGTAAAAAGATAATAAAACTATTAAAAAAAACATTTATATTATTATAATTTTACTGTTCAAAGCGTTGTACTATTAATATATAGGAGAAAATATCAGTACCGGTTGACGAAAGCTTATCTAACTTAAAAAGTAAAAAGATAATAAAACTATTAAAAAAAACATTTATATTATTATAATTTTACTGTTCAAAGCGTTCTACTATTAATATATAGGAGAATACCGAAGCCTAACTTGATAAAACTCTGGTTTAACCTGATTTGTTTTGTCATGCTTTATTTTTATTATTTATTAAATTAGACTACACAGCCACGCATGTAATGCCATAAGACCATGTGTAGTGGTTAGCTCAATAATGCCCCCACTATGGGATGTTTTCTGCCATGTAGCAGTCCAGCCAGCATAGGGGCATTATTGGGCGTTATTGCAAAAATGCCGTAGTGGGAATAATGTCCAATAACGCCCATGTAATCATTACACAATTATTCATTTTTTTTAAATTTAAAACTAAATAAAAAAATTACACTACTAGAAATAAATAAAAAAAACATAATAAAAAAACGGAAATAAAAAAAAAACAAAGTTAAAAAAAAAGATGAAGATCTAGAGTCCGTATTTTTCCGAATTTTTTGTCGATGCATTTGCACAAGGATCAACGCGTCGCCTTGGAAGTGGTCGGTCGGTTTGGACAAAAACTCAATGTCCTTTTTCATTTGCCTCGCCTCTTGCATCTCGTTAAACTTTTTCATTTCGGCGACGCGTTCTTTCATAGTCTCCAAACGTTGGTGGCCGAGGTCTCGAATGTCTTGGAGACGACAATTCATCTCCTCGAAATCTTCCTTCAACTCGAGATCGAAAGACGACTCCACCGGTTTTTTCCTGGTTCGCTTATCTTTTCTTCTACCGGGCGGTCGGGCCAACTCTTCTTCAAGTTGCTCGTCAACGTCCACAACAACATTTAGATCGACATTGCGGGCATCGGAAGTCGGTGTTTCAGGGTCAACGGAGGATGATGTTTTTGACCGTTTAGCTCGACGTCATGGTCACTACGCCCGCCCACTTTGGACTTTTTCGTAGTAGTTCCCAACACTTATAGTATGAGAAAACGCTTTTTGTTCTCTCGTACTCTTCCATAGCCTTCGTTAAAACCCCAACGTCACCTTCTCCGCTCGGGCGATTATCGTAGTTACGTTGATACACTTCTTGGAAGGCGTGACACTTGTTGTTGATGTCGGTCCATTTGCTAGAAATGGAATCTTTGTCACGATGCTCGCCCTTACCCCACGTGCTATAAAAGAATGCACGAATCCTATTCCAAAATTCGGGGCCCGTTTGAAAGTTTGCTACAAATTGAAAAATAAAGTTGTACGTTAAAAATAAAACAAAATAGACGTGTACGAAAAAATAAGTAAAAAGAAATATAAAAGTTACCAATATCGGGGTCCTCCGAAACCTCGAGTCACGCCCGAGCCAACGTGTATTCCTCCTCCTTCGTCCAATTAAGGTAAGAATGCTTACGTCGAGGTTCGTTCGTTTCCTTCTTCTTATGCGACCTTCTGCCGCGTTTCGATGTCTCTCGCTCCGGTTCGGGTTGCGTCTCCGGCACAATTTCCACATCGGCTTTGGGTTGTTGTTGTGATGGTTGCGAGCCGCCGACTTGGCCAAAGCCGAAAGTGGGTTGCACGTATGGAGTAGCGCCACTCAAGAAAGTTGCGTACGATAACATGTTCTGGTCCATGTCTTGAAGGTTAAAGGGTTGTTGCGGTTGGGTTGTGTTCGGGTTCATGGGTCTTGAGGGGACACCAAATGGGGGTCGAAATGGGTTCATCTTTTTATAAATTGTAGAAGTAGTAGAGAGAACAAGTGGGTTTTTTATAAAAAATGATGAACAAGTGGGTAATATATATAGTGGGTTTAGATTGGAATTAAAAAAAATCAAAAAAATAAACATATGACCGTTGGCAACGGTCAACTCGAGCAATTCAACTTTTGGCGTGTTTTAGAAAACGCCCAAACAATTTTTTTCTCGAAACACGATCAATAACGCCAGGGTGTAGTCGTGTGGGGGCGTGTTCGAGCGTTTTTTTTTTTAATTTTTTTTAAACAAACGGCCCATTATAGGCGGTCTAAAACAAATTGAAAACAGAACTTTAATCACCTTTTTCAACCAACTTCATTTTGGATAATTGCTTTTGAGCAAATAAATTAGATAAATAAAAATGTTATCATAAACAATTTTCCATCGGTCATGATCCACTTTGTCAATAGTTTAAGTATGACAAAAGTGGTTTGAATAAGTCACTACTTGAATCATGTATAACATTCTTTAACAATTAAATGATCTAAGTGTTTTAGAAAAGTCATATAAACTATAAAGTAAGAACATAATTGCTATAAGAAAATTACGTAGATAAAAATATTCATGGTATATAAAAAAAGTTTAAATAATAATCAATCCCATTATAAATTCTTGAATAAAATGATTATAGAACTAATTGTAAATTGATGACTATAAATTGGTATAATGTATTTGTATCTTATGTTGGCATATATAATGAAAGACAGACAGATAATTACAAAAGTGATATAATGAAAGACATATAGATAATTACATAACTGATATTGAAGATATTCAAGTGTTTATAGTATTCTAGTGGTTGAAACAGGGCCGGCTCTTGGTCTGGTAAACCCGTGCCGACGTCCGAGGCCCAAAATTTTAAAGTGTCCGAAAAGTCTTTATAAGTTTGTATATATTTATTAAATTATATATTTAGTATATTCATCCGTTTATTATTCAAAAAATATTGGTGGTGTAGTGGCAAGAACCATCTCACAATAATGTAAAGGTCTTAAGTTTGAGTCTGTGCTCCATCACTAAGGTTTTATTTTTGTATTTCATTTACTTTTAACCATAATTTTGGGTCAAGTTCTTTTCGTCGTTCAAGGCCTAAACTTTTTCAAAAGTTTTCGAGGACGAGGACGGCTCTGAGTTGAAAGTTGTTTAAGAAATATATAACCCACATGTACACACTTTAAGGCATTTAGAAAGAAGAAGAAAAAAAATGAGTGGTTACACGTAAACCCACATGTGTAAAGCTTTTTAATAAAGTTATATTCGGTCGTCAACCCATGACCTAATGTTGTTACATGTGCTTTTGACCCCAAATATGACCCATCAATCATCAAGTGATGTGGCGCCTCGTGTATAAGGTATTATCCAATTTCTTCTGTTTTAATATAAGAAAAATAATTGTCGTTTTAATTCACTTATATTTATGTTTTTAGTGGCAATTTTTTTTTTTTTCTAAGTTAATTGTGTAATTCAAGTATCTACCTATCAAAACCTTTCGAATAAAAAGAGTAAATCATAGAAGATGCACACATTTTATGAAAAAATAGTTATAAAGCAAATTATTGACTTACTATTCTCATTCTAGAAACAACAAAGGAAAATCCGCAAAATATTCCTTCTGACTTTCAAATGCCTTAAAACGTCAGGTAGACT
Source organism: Helianthus tuberosus (assembly GCA_030545235.1). Lineage (NCBI taxonomy): Eukaryota > Viridiplantae > Streptophyta > Magnoliopsida > Asterales > Asteraceae > Helianthus > Helianthus tuberosus. The sequence continues at coordinate 7,858,679 of CM060452.1, forward strand.
TTTTTAATCCAACAAAATTTCGCTCAAACACAAGTGTTGACACTCATGTTTTACGATCGGTCGCCCGTGTTTATGTACAATAAAATAATGCCACGTTTAGAAAACACCCATATTTATCATAAAGAGGGCGACTTTAACATTGTTTCTATAGTCAATGTCGCGGGCGGTGTTGTCACTTTTACATCCATGTCATGGGCGCCTCCACCAGCATAACGCTTATATTCTAAACGAGGGGTCCGCATGTATGCTAAACGTGGGCGTCCGTAGGGATTAGCTGGTCCGTCTTCGGTGTTAGACGGAAGTTAGTTTTGTTTCCACTGTGTCGATAGTGAGTTTTGGCTCCAATAAAATATTTCGTTATGCCGAATAATCACATTCCACTAGAGTAAATAAATGCCACCTAAGGAAAGCAATCCGGAAGAAGTTTTGTATGGAAGTGAGTGGTAGCAATCACACTTGCAACCAACCATCTAAGAACAACGAACCTCGCGTAACACTAACATTTGCTAGCGTAACATTGGTGAATTGATGTCATTAAAATTGGCATCAACGTAATGGCCCTATGCGGGGGGGGGGGGGGGGGGGGGGGGGGGGGGGATCGGGTCTCATCTGGGAATTTGTTCCAACAACAGGTAAAATTAGAAAAAAAATCATATAACTCTCTGCGGAGGCGCCCACGTTATGTTAAAATGATTTTACCATTTTATGTTTTAACTTTTAATCTTTTTATTTTTTGTGAATAAATTAAAATTGTTGAAAATATTAAATAAGAAAAACACCGATGGTGGCGCTCATGACATGGAGGTAAGAGTGGTGGGGATGCCCGCGACATCAACTACAGAAACACCGTCTCAAGCCACCATTTCAATAAGTATTGGTTTTTGACACGTGACATGATTCATTGTAACTAAACATGGGTGTCCAACCGTAAAACATAGGCACCACCGCCTGTGTTTGGGGACATTTATAGGATTGAAAAGTCAAAAGGGCATTTTGAAGCATTTGAAAGACAGAATGTTCTGTGAGTTTCTCCCCAAAAAAAATCCTAATATGAACATAATAAAAATATTTTGCTAAACCATATCTAAATAAACTAAGAATGGATATTTTCACCCAACAAAATAGTGAATCTTAGTCAGAAACTTAGTGTGTTAGAATCACCACATTAAAACTATTTTTTTATCGATGGTGTTTTCAGATATATTGTCCAATACAAAGCACGAACATGTTGCATGTTTTTCAAGTAATACTTTGCTTTCTTTAGACTGTTAAGAAAGAGGGTTCACCGTTCACGACCATATTCTGATACTTTAAGAGGTTGGGGGTTTTCTCTCCTTTTTATATTATTTTTAATAAATTATATATATAGTCCTTATGGTTTTTTTAATAGGAAGAATAATTTTAAAAAAATTAACATGTTTTTTTACGCAAAAAGATGTTACAAAATGATAAATACAAAAACTTTATATATATAAAATTTTAAAGACCAAATGATAAATAAAAACCAAATTTGTTTGTTAAACCCATTAAAATTTGATTTAATTTAGGCCCATTAAACAATTAAACCAATACTAACTAAACCCATTAGCCCAATATTGTCTAATATTACACATTTAAACCCAACCAAATAAAAGTGGCAAGTGGGAATGGCGACAAGACAAAAAGGTTCAAAAAAAAAAAAGGTCGACTGGCGATTGAATAAAGGAAGGCACGTGATTGGACGATTAAAGACTTAAAACGAAACCAACTCTAATCTCAGTTATTAAGCATAGTAGGGAAGACGAGTGATTGGACGATTTTAGGGGTCCATGTTTTCTCTCACGTAAGGCCCGAATTATATATATATTGTTGTTTAGTGGTGCACAAATCGGGTTTTCTGAATACCCGGTTCCGGGTATGGAACCGGGTTCGGGTACGATCGGGTTCTACAAAATCTGGTATTGACAAAACCCGGGTCGGGTCCGGGTCCGGGTTTTATATAAAAAATGTTACCCTATATACCCGGGTTCGGGTAGGGTCTGAGTCGGGTTTTCTAATACCCGGGTATTATAATACCTTATTTTCGGGTTCGGGTAGGGTCGGGTTTGGTTCGGGTATGCCTTGGGTATTATTTTTTCTGGATAAATCATAGAAATATAAAATACAAAACTTTTTTATTTCATAAAACATAGAAATATAAAATGCAAAACCTTTTTATATCATAAAACATAGAAATACATGACACCTAAATAATCATTGAACCGGATTGAATAAGATGATGAACATAGATAGCTTCGAATAACTTGATCGTCTTCGTTTATTGTTCGTCATCAAAGACCCCTTTTATAGGGTATAGAGATACAATGTAACCCAAACAAATGATCATAATACACTTTCTAACGGCTATATAGCCGTTACCAAGGTACAAAACTCGAAAAAATACAAAAAAAAAAACGAAAAAACCATAACAGGGTATTGGGAAACCCGGACCGGGTATTGAAAAAACCCGGTTCCGGGTTCGGGTTGAAACCGGGTACTCGTAAAACCCGAGTTGAAAACAGGTATAAAAAACCCGGTTCCGGGTTCGGGTTTTATAACAGAAATGCATACCCAACCCCTACCCTATGGGTAGGGTCAGGTTCGGGTATAAAAAAACACGGGTTTTATAATACCCGATTCCGGATTTTATTTTCAGGTCCGGGTTTTTTGTGCACCACTATTGTTGTTGATGGACGATGAATAGTAATTTTAAATTTAAAATAATATATAGGTTTTTTATATTTTAATATTATAACTATATATTTTAATATTATTATATCTTATTATTATATTTACTTTCAACATATTTCCTTTTTTAACCATATTCCTTTTTTTTTTCATTTACTTTTTGTTTTTCATAATTTTTTAAGGATATTACCTTTCAATCAATTTAATATCTTTTTAATAACTGTTGTGTGTTAATTAAAAAAAACTTAAGTACGCAATTGTGTTTACCCCCCCCCCCCCGGGATTCCGATACAAGTGTTGTTAATAATGAAGTTGTATTCAAACTAGAGTATTTATTCGGTATCGTTTTACGGTACGATAATAAACTAAACCGATTCTACTGTTTGGCTTTCGAAACAACATTATTCATTTTCAAATATCGTTCGTTTAACATTATCATTTGCTTCGTTTCGCCACAACGCACGACGTCAATAAAAACTAGTTCTAATGAATTTCCAAGGACCCTGATTATATTTAGTAACTCCAAACAATATATATATATATATATATTGAAAGATAACTATCAAAAAAACACAGCGGAAAACTCCCTCTCCAAGGCGGAGAGAGGGCCGCACCCAAACCACAATTACATCATCTCAAAGTTACACCATTCTTTCCAATCTATACAGCCATATTTATACCGACTTCTAAACCAAAGAAAACTAACAGTTTTAATCTCCGTCACCATATCCCAAACTGATTGTTTCTTCTCCGAGAAGATACGATTATTCCTCGCACGCCATATGCTCCACAACGCCATATGCTCCACAACGCCGTGAACATTATACCTTGAAACGCAATCTTCTTGATTCCTTCCAAACCCACTGATTTATGCAAATCGACTATGTCTCTCATCGAAAGAACAAAAATGTTTGGAATACGACACCACGAAGTCACGGCTGCCCAAATACCTGTAGCGAATATACATCCGGAAAACAAGTGTTCAACCGTCTCACTTATATACACACAAAAAACACAATTCTTCTTCGGCACAATAATATTGCGTTTTTCTAAAGCCGCTGTAGTCGCCACTCTACCCATTTCCGCTCGCCAAACAAAGATGTTTACTTTAGAAGGAATCCACTTGCACCAATCCAAAACAAAAACCGGTCTCGTCTCGTGCTTTTCGAACCATTTTTTAACAGCTTTCACCGAGAACATACCCGTAGCATCCAAGGAGCAGCTCCACGAATCATGTTGATCGACCAAGACTGCAGCAGCCATCATTTGCAAACACTTTTCCTTTTCAGCCAAGACCACGCTAGCAGCCGAGTTTTTAACCAGCTCCCAAAAGCTAGACCTGCTCGAATCATGCCCACTACCACACCATCTCTCGGCTACCACACACATTTTGTCTTTCTCCAACCTAAACAAATTCGGAAACAACTCCTTCAGCGGTTTCTCATCCAACCACCTATCAAACCAAAACCTTATAGAGTTCCCATCACCCAACTTCCCCACAATCACACAACCCTTTCCCTTCGACTTTCGTTTTTGATCCATGCTTCACAATATTTTTCCAAACACCGGTGTACCGATTATTAATTGGTAATGTCCCACCCGACTTTTTAGAATGATGTAAAGCGTCAATAATCTTCCTCCACAAAGCTCCATACTCCACTTTATAACGCCAAACCCATTTAAGAAGCAAAGCGCTATTATTAATATCTAGGCGTTTCAAACCCAACCCACCATTCTTCTTCGAGCTCGTCACCTTTTCCCAACCTACCCAATGTAACTTCCGGTTTTCCTCATTCCCTCCCCAAAGAAATTTTCGAATTACCGCTTCCAAATCTTGCACTACTTTCACCGGTGCTTTAAAAATCGAAAAATAATATGTCGGTAAACTTTCCAACACCGACTTAATTAGCGTAACTCTTCCTCCAATCGATAAAACCTTTGCTTTCCATGAGGACAATCTAGCACGAAGGACCTCCTTAATGGGCTCCCAGTTAGATATCCTATTCATATTTGCCCCAACCTTCACGCCTAAGTATGTAAACAGTAAAACTCCCACTTTGCAATTCAAATACATAGCAAACTCTTTAATCCTTTCTTGTTCCACTCCACACCCAAATAAAGACGACTTTTGAACATTAATCTTTAACCCGGAACATAAATTAAAGACCCTCAAAATTCTCATAACATTTTTAATGCCATCCTCATTCCATTCTCCCAAGACCATTGCGTCGTCCGCATATAACAAATGGGTTAAATTAGGCCCCCCGTTAGGAAAATTAATACCTTCAAAAGCCCCAATATCTTTAGCTCTAACAAAAAGACTCGAAAGACCTTCCATGACCAAAACAAACAGAAATGGAGAAAGAGGGTCACCTTGCCGAATCCCTTTGGTACACTGGAATTCAAACGTGGGAGATCCATTAACAAGGACCGACGAATGAGCCGAAGAAAGAATACCATAAATCCAAGAAATCCATTTCTCTGGAAACCCCATCTGTTGCATGATATCCAACAAAAACTCCCAATGCACATTATTATAAGCCTTTTCAAAATCAATCTTGAAAAGAAATAACCTCTTCCCCAAAACACGCGACCAGGATAAAATCTCGTTGATAATCAAGGGACCGTCTATGATATATCTACCACTAATAAACGTCGACTGGGTCTCTGACACTAAATTGTTCATTATAACCCGCAACCTGTTCGCCAATAATTTTGAAATCACCTTACTAATCACCCCTATTAAAGTAATTGGTCCATAATCTCCCAATCCCGTAGGATCTTTCACTTTCGGGATCAAAGTAATAAAGGACGAGCTGGCACCTTTACTAATAATACCATGATCCCAAAAGTGTTTGGCCACTTCCATGAAATCCTGAACTAACAGAGACCAATATCTCTTAACAAATTTGAAATTAAATCCATCTGGGTCCCGGCGCCTTTTCATCACCACAAGAAAACACCGCATCTTTCAACTCTTCCATAGAGAAACGAGTCGTAAGAAACTCAACATTAGTAGAAGAGATTCTGTTCATATTCGTGCAACTCAATTTAGGCCTACACTTCAACTCCTCTTTGAATTTTGACCGAAAGAATCCCAAAATCGCCTTTTTAACCAACTTGGGAGCTGTAACCCATTCGCCTTCACAATATAAACCAGGAATGGAGTTTGCCATGCGCCTCTTATTAATACAACCGTGGAAGAAACGCGTATTATCATCTCCAAACTTTGCCCAATTATTCCGCGCCTTTTGCTTTAAATCGTTAAATTTAATCTCCTCAAGCTCATACAACCGCCTTCTAATTTCTTGAGATACCCACAATTCTGATTCTAACAGGTCCCTTTCAGCGACAATCTCATCCAATTCACTGAGCTCCTCTTGCAAACCAATAACTTCTTCATGCTCAACCTTAAACTTAGCCTATTTCCATACATTCAATCGGCCCCTAAAAAACTTGAACTTTAACATAAGTTTGACATCTGGAGGCCCCGACCCAATAAACTCCTCATTAGTGTAACACCCTAGTTATTATTTTAATGGTTTTCGTATAATTAACGAAAACAAACATGTAATTGAGATTACATAAGCATTGGAAATCTCGGGTTTATTAAAAAACTTTTTATATTTTAAAAGTAAACAACATAACAAGAGTACATTCGTCGTTTAACGTAACAACGATACATAGTGCGGAAGCCTTTAACTTGGTCGTGTTCGGTTCCTCGTTGAGCTTGATCGTCCTCTGGTGCTAGAATTAAACCTGCAACTCATAAAACATGAGTTGGTTTAGTCATACTTAGCTTAAAACGCGTTTAAACGAGTTCCCAAGACAAAACGGGACACGAAAACAAAATTTCGGAATAACATACGCAGTCGCGTAGCGCGACGGATACAAGCCCATGCAGTCGCGCTACGCTACTGCCTCAATTTAAACAGAATGTTGCTGCAGCTGTGCTGCAGATTTCCAGCACGATCTGATTTCACGGAAACGACCATAACTTCTTCGTTATAGCTCCGTTTTACGCGATTCTTTTTCCTACGCGTCTGTAATTTAATTCTCCATCTAATGGAGTTAAATCCAACATACAACTTGATAAAAATTCGGACCTTTAGCTCTTCGGCTTAATGCCCTTTTTACCACATTTTGACCCGTTTATGCATTTTATCAAACGAACACATCTGTTTGATTCCTACATCACCTACACTTCTCAATTTGCTATTAACTACCATTTTAGGTTCTAATCACAAGTTTAATTCACAATTTAAAACCCTTTCTCGCTCGTATGCTTATTTTGACCCGTAAGGGTAATTAAGCACTTTTGAGCCTAAAATCGCTCTCGATTGTTTTTAGCATTTCATCACCACATTTCTTATCCTATAATCCCCTACCAAAATCGTGCTTATGGCGGTTTGATGTGGTGATCTATATAAACCAAATTATTCCTCTCGAATCATCATTTTACGGCAAAAACTACAATAGTGCCGTTTGACTAATATAATACCTCTTTCAATTTCTATACTTAATCTAAGTATTTGTTTAATCATAAAACTTGTTTCCAAACAACCTTTAAAGGTTGTTTGTTCGAATTAGCTAACAAGGGCGTTTTGGTCACATTTAATCCTTCATTTTTACGATAAAGGACTTCCACTAATATTTGACCAAATTGCACTTCTTACTACAACTTATTTGTGCGTACCTGGCTCGGATCAACGTATAGACCCGTTATACCTCGCATTTATTATCCAATATTCTATAGCGTCGCGATTATCCCAGAATTGCTACTCGTTCCTGTTTACATATGACTTGACAACCAAGATTAGTCATTATTGTCAAATGGTGTTATCATCACCATTTGACCCGTTTGGCTCATATGACCAAACATTTACATATGTAATAAAACGAGGTTTTCAAATTTCAATTTTACACATCCGGCCTATGTCGGATGTTACCACTTGACCCCTCCTTTTCTCTTTAACTCATTTCTTACAAATTTGACCCGTTCGGCTTACGCCATGGGTGCCCTTTTTACTGTCAATTTACATTAGTAAACACTTGACTAAATTTCCATTTTTACCCTTTTTCTCAATATTAGATTACACTACGCGGTAATCTTATCAAAACTCATAATCTCTTACTCATTACATGACCGATTTACCGATTTATCATTTTTACTATAAACCATGGTTTTTATCATCTTTATATGTCCCGACTCGTACCAATCGCGTCGGAAACCATATTTTCATTTTTATCGTTATTGCATTTATTACTTGTAAAGTAAATAAGTATTCAACAAAAGTGTGTAAGTTTCACTTACATTTCATCCGAATTACGCTTTCCTTTTCATTCTTGATTCGTTCGACCCGCTTTCTCCTCAAGCCTTCACCTAGCTTGCCAAGCGTCAAACTATCATTGTAATTCGTAAGACGGTTATATTAGTCATCATTAATTATGACTATTCCACCTTACATATTTTCTATCACAATTACCATTCGATCTTATTAATGGTCGGTTTGACTATTTAAAAGTCAAATCACCAATTAACACATATGATTGCACTATCAAGTTCACAAGACTCAAATAGGCACATTATCAACACTTAGTTCTCATTTAGGCATTTTAACAAACACCTAATGTGCATGATTTTACATATTTACTAACTAGTTCATAACCAGTTATTTTTACCAAGATTAACATCAAAATTCACCACTATCACTTATGATCAAATACTCAAACTTGCAAATTGTTTAAGTATTTCCCGATTACTAACATGCATGATGATCCTAATCACAATCATATCATCAAATTCATCATAAGATTAAAACCCACTTAACCTAGTGTGGTAAATCATTCAATCATTCAATCCATAGCATGTTATGTATGATTTTCACTTAGGGTTTTGTTCCTAAGCAAATATACATCACTAATCTAGCCATAGCTTCTCTAATCCATGCCTAATTCACGATTAGGATGATTATCCAATTTTTACAACTTCAAGATTGTTAGAAATTCGACATACCTTACGATCCCCTTGACTTGGTGACCGTTTCTATGTGTTCAAATCCGAATTTGACCCTTGTTTGATCCTCCAATTTGAAGAATTTGTTGAGTTTAGGGTTAGCTCCCATGGAGCTTGTCTCCTGTTCTTTCTCACGCACACACACACACACACACACACTCTAGTGTGTGTGTTTGTGTTTTATTTTAAGTTTATAAGTGTTATTTCAAGTTACCCGGTTTTGGTCCCTCTTGTTTGGTTAGTTATTAATTAGGTCACAACCTAATTATTTTCAACAATACTCTCACTTATTAACTAGGTTTAATATTCCTAGTTAACTTAGCGGGTTCGGGAATATTTATGACTAAGTTTATTTTAGGTCCCGTTAGCTCGGGCCTTTTATCCATTTTATTTCCTTAAAGCTTTTATTCACTTTTATTTATTATTAGGATTAATTATTTAAATCCTAATATTCCACCGGGTAAATTTTTACCACTAACGGTACTTTACCCATCTTTTAGTATTAACGGGGTTTAATTACCAAACCCGTTTTCGGGGTGTTACAAGTCTACCCCCCTTAAAGAGGTTTCGTCCTCGAAACCTTTTCTTACATAGTTCATTGAGTTTTAAACTCAATGCGTTTGACCTGGGTAATCTCCTAAGCATTATTCATACTTTAACCAATTGTTAGTATTACCAGAAAATTTTTGGTAATATCCTTTTGGTTACAGAACCCCTACGTACCTCATACGACATAATGTAACTTGAAATAACGTAATCTCGTTATTTCCACTAGTTTATTCAACTTAGCGTTATTCATCGCTTTCATATACTATCGAATTCCTTATGAATCCGTTATTTTGACTCGTTTAAAGGCCTTTAGTGAAATCTTTTCACTTTTGGCAGCTATTTCTTTTGTTTTCAAATTTATTGATTCGGTTCAGCTATACCGAATCTACCGCTTACTAGCAAACCAAATTTCTTGATTTGAATTGGTGACTTTAACCGGTCTCATTAACTAGTCTTATTAGTTCAGTTACTTTTATCGCTCGCTTGGTTATAATGTGATTTTACTTCACATCACATTTCCTAACCGTGATCGTGTCACATCGCGTTTAGTTTACATCAACCTTTTTATTTTCGAAAATAACACTTTTCGAATATGTCGTCTTGCGCCTATCAGTGTCAAGACTTGTATTTTTCATGCTTATTATTTACATTACTATCAGAATTTATGTTTGTAAAACGTCATTTCTTACTAAAACCGAAGTTTTAGTTTTAGGGTCTTCTCATTAACTTTTGTTCATTATCCATACCAGGATATTGACAGTCCATAATTTATTCTTTTACAGTCTTAGTCTTATGCGGGGAATCACAACTAGTTCCCCTTGCTTTACACTATTGACCCGTAGATTCTTTCACTTAGCCCCAAAGGCTATTTCTTTAAGTTTTTCACCTTCTTAAGGTGAGATATTAACAACTCGTTTCCCTCTCTTTATGACCCGAGGGTCCTTTTTGGTCCGTAGACCTTAACACTGCGTTTAATCCCGTAGGTTATGATGATCCCGTAGATCATCTTTTATTCTTGTCTATATTCAAATGTATATATACACATATAGCTTCCAGGCATTTCTTATTGTGTTTGGAATCGTTTACTTTCACCCTTGAACTTCAATTGACCTTGACCGTAGTCTCAGGTTTCATTTGTTTACTTCCGGACTAATCCTTCTGACTTTATGACTTCTGACGTTATTTACGCGTCAGTTTGTTCTTATGCTTACTGTTATTTGATTTGCATATATTCCTATTTGGTTATATCCCATTACCGAGCTTATTATTCTCTTGCATCGAACGCTACCTTTATCTGGTTAACGTTCATTAGTGCCATTCGGCGTTATATTGTATTCAACTTGTTTGACCTATTAATGTGAAATCCATCACTTATAATAATCAACTTTATTCTTTATTCAACCCATTCGACTTCGAATAGTTGAACATATTTACTCACAATTTCTATTTACGAGATTTTATAGTCATAACTCGTAATCCAAGTCCTTTGATTTCTCAACCCGTGTTCACGTCTCTTGGTTTCTACGCATGTGTTTAATTCTTACCCATTAACCGGGTGTTTTACCGAAGTCGTTATTATTGCAACCCTCCCGGTATGCATTAAGACCTCGCTTCATTTTTTATATTCTGACTTTGCCCTTAAGTTTGACGTTTTACAAAAACGACTCGTTAAGGGATATATTTGCATTTTCCAGGTTCGGGTGTAAGTACACTCCTTCCCAATACTTGTCTAAATCATTTTACATGCTTGCGTTTTCTGGGTTCGAGTGTAAGTACACTCCCTCCCAATACTTGTCTAAATCGTTTTACATGCTTGCGTTTTCTGGGTTCGAGTGTAAGTACACTCCCTCCCAATACTTGTCTAAATCGTTTTACATGCTTGCGTTTTCTGGGTTCGAGTGTAAGTACACTCCATCCCAATACTTGTCTAAATCGTTTTACATGCTTGCGTTTTCTGGGTTCGAGTGTAAGTACACTCCATCCCAATACTTGTCTAAATCGTTTTACATGCTTGCGTTTTCTGGGTTCGAGTGTAAGTACACTCCCTCCCAATACTTGTCTAAATCGTTTTACATGCTTGTTTGTCCCTTCACTCGGGCTCATTATCCTAATGTAACACGCTTCCGTCACTCGGTTGTGTGTTTACATTATTTTCAAATATCTTGCATATCTGTCTCATTTGGGTACTTTTTTTTTTAACTAGTCCCATTCACCACGCCATTACCACATCGGACATAAACGTGTCCGCCATAAGAAGTTCATGGTATCATATGCCACTACTTACTTGGCCAGAGTAAGCGATTAACACATGATACACATGACCTTTTTATAGTTTTCACATCACGCCCTATGTAAGTAATACCTCTACTTGTTTTTCTTGGAAACAATATCCTGGATAGGTATTCTATTCAGGTTTTTCCCAAGTTTTCTATCTACATATGCAACTTTTAATCTTTATGTATTTGTTGCATATTACTATTCATGTAATAATTTAAAGCGTGTACCTGATTTTGCTTGCTTTAACAGGCTTTCCTTGCCATTAGCTTATCTGCGATCATTACGCGATTTAGGTCCTTAATGAGCATGCTCTTTTTATCATATCTCGGACCATTCCATCATCATATCCACAATTTGTTTGACTCTCGTCGTCTTCAAACGCGAGTGTCCTTCAATTAAAACATTCACAAAATTTAGTAGCATCTACTTCAATAATCGCCCGTATTCTAATACAAAGCTTTTTCTATTATACGCGTCAACGCGCGTATTTTCGTCAACTATATCAATCGTTTTAATTGGGGTAACGTGTATCACACGATAGCCCTATGTGTTGTTTACAACACTTTAGCATGCTAAGCTGTTAACATACTTGTACTTACCGGATTTGCGATCAAGCCTCGAACCGAACACTTTACCCTTCAACCTTGGGCTCTGATTACCAACTTGTAACACCCTAGTTATTATTTTAATGGTTTTCGTATAATTAACGAAAACAAACATGTAATTGAGATTACATAAGCATTGGAAATCTCGGGTTTATTAAAAAACTTTTTATATTTTAAAAGTAAACAACATAACAAGAGTACATTCGTCGTTTAACGTAACAACGATACATAGTGCGGAAGCCTTTAACTTGGTCGTGTTCGGTTCCTCGTTGAGCTTGATCGTCCTCTGGTGCTAGAATTAAACCTGCAACTCATAAAACATGAGTTGGTTTAGTCATACTTAGCTTAAAACGCGTTTAAACGAGTTCCCAAGACAAAACGGGACACGAAAACAAAATTTCGGAATAACATACGCAGTCGCGTAGCGCGACGGATACAAGCCCATGCAGTCGCGCTACGCTACTGCCTCAATTTAAACAGAATGTTGCTGCAGCTGTGCTGCAGATTTCCAGCACGATCTGATTTCACGGAAACGACCATAACTTCTTCGTTATAGCTCCGTTTTACGCGATTCTTTTTCCTACGCGTCTGTAATTTAATTCTCCATCTAATGGAGTTAAATCCAACATACAACTTGATAAAAATTCGGACCTTTAGCTCTTCGGCTTAATGCCCTTTTTACCACATTTTGACCCGTTTATGCATTTTATCAAACGAACACATCTGTTTGATTCCTACATCACCTACACTTCTCAATTTGCTATTAACTACCATTTTAGGTTCTAATCACAAGTTTAATTCACAATTTAAAACCCTTTCTCGCTCGTATGCTTATTTTGACCCGTAAGGGTAATTAAGCACTTTTGAGCCTAAAATCGCTCTCGATTGTTTTTAGCATTTCATCACCACATTTCTTATCCTATAATCCCCTACCAAAATCGTGCTTATGGCGGTTTGATGTGGTGATCTATATAAACCAAATTATTCCTCTCGAATCATCATTTTACGGCAAAAACTACAATAGTGCCGTTTGACTAATATAATACCTCTTTCAATTTCTATACTTAATCTAAGTATTTGTTTAATCATAAAACTTGTTTCCAAACAACCTTTAAAGGTTGTTTGTTCGAATTAGCTAACAAGGGCGTTTTGGTCACATTTAATCCTTCATTTTTACGATAAAGGACTTCCACTAATATTTGACCAAATTGCACTTCTTACTACAACTTATTTGTGCGTACCTGGCTCGGATCAACGTATAGACCCGTTATACCTCGCATTTATTATCCAATATTCTATAGCGTCGCGATTATCCCAGAATTGCTACTCGTTCCTGTTTACATATGACTTGACAACCAAGATTAGTCATTATTGTCAAATGGTGTTATCATCACCATTTGACCCGTTTGGCTCATATGACCAAACATTTACATATGTAATAAAACGAGGTTTTCAAATTTCAATTTTACACATCCGGCCTATGTCGGATGTTACCACTTGACCCCTCCTTTTCTCTTTAACTCATTTCTTACAAATTTGACCCGTTCGGCTTACGCCATGGGTGCCCTTTTTACTGTCAATTTACATTAGTAAACACTTGACTAAATTTCCATTTTTACCCTTTTTCTCAATATTAGATTACACTACGCGGTAATCTTATCAAAACTCATAATCTCTTACTCATTACATGACCGATTTACCGATTTATCATTTTTACTATAAACCATGGTTTTTATCATCTTTATATGTCCCGACTCGTACCAATCGCGTCGGAAACCATATTTTCATTTTTATCGTTATCGCATTTATTACTTGTAAAGTAAATAAGTATTCAACAAAAGTGTGTAAGTTTCACTTACATTTCATCCGAATTACGCTTTCCTTTTCATTCTTGATTCGTTCGACCCGCTTTCTCCTCAAGCCTTCACCTAGCTTGCCAAGCGTCAAACTATCATTGTAATTCGTAAGACGGTTATATTAGTCATCATTAATTATGACTATTCCACCTTACATATTTTCTATCACAATTACCATTCGATCTTATTAATGGTCGGTTTGACTATTTAAAAGTCAAATCACCAATTAACACATATGATTGCACTATCAAGTTCACAAGACTCAAATAGGCACATTATCAACACTTAGTTCTCATTTAGGCATTTTAACAAACACCTAATGTGCATGATTTTACATATTTACTAACTAGTTCATAACCAGTTATTTTTACCAAGATTAACATCAAAATTCACCACTATCACTTATGATCAAATACTCAAACTTGCAAATTGTTTAAGTATTTCCCGATTACTAACATGCATGATGATCCTAATCACAATCATATCATCAAATTCATCATAAGATTAAAACCCACTTAACCTAGTGTGGTAAATCATTCAATCATTCAATCCATAGCATGTTATGTATGATTTTCACTTAGGGTTTTGTTCCTAAGCAAATATACATCACTAATCTAGCCATAGCTTCTCTAATCCATGCCTAATTCACGATTAGGATGATTATCCAATTTTTACAACTTCAAGATTGTTAGAAATTCGACATACCTTACGATCCCCTTGACTTGGTGACCGTTTCTATGTGTTCAAATCCGAATTTGACCCTTGTTTGATCCTCCAATTTGAAGAATTTGTTGAGTTTAGGGTTAGCTCCCATGGAGCTTGTCTCCTGTTCTTTCTCACGCACACACACACACACACACACACACTCTAGTGTGTGTGTTTGTGTTTTATTTTAAGTTTATAAGTGTTATTTCAAGTTACCCGGTTTTGGTCCCTCTTGTTTGGTTAGTTATTAATTAGGTCACAACCTAATTATTTTCAACAATACTCTCACTTATTAACTAGGTTTAATATTCCTAGTTAACTTAGCGGGTTCGGGAATATTTATGACTAAGTTTATTTTAGGTCCCGTTAGCTCGGGCCTTTTATCCATTTTATTTCCTTAAAGCTTTTATTCACTTTTATTTATTATTAGGATTAATTATTTAAATCCTAATATTCCACCGGGTAAATTTTTACCACTAACGGTACTTTACCCATCTTTTAGTATTAACGGGGTTTAATTACCAAACCCGTTTTCGGGGTGTTACAAGTCTACCCCCCTTAAAGAGGTTTCGTCCTCGAAACCTTTTCTTACATAGTTCATTGAGTTTTAAACTCAATGCGTTTGACCTGGGTAATCTCCTAAGCATTATTCATACTTTAACCAATTGTTAGTATTACCAGAAAATTTTTGGTAATATCCTTTTGGTTACAGAACCCCTACGTACCTCATACGACATAATGTAACTTGAAATAACGTAATCTCGTTATTTCCACTAGTTTATTCAACTTAGCGTTATTCATCGCTTTCATATACTATCGAATTCCTTATGAATCCGTTATTTTGACTCGTTTAAAGGCCTTTAGTGAAATCTTTTCACTTTTGGCAGCTATTTCTTTTGTTTTCAAATTTATTGATTCGGTTCAGCTATACCGAATCTACCGCTTACTAGCAAACCAAATTTCTTGATTTGAATTGGTGACTTTAACCGGTCTCATTAACTAGTCTTATTAGTTCAGTTACTTTTATCGCTCGCTTGGTTATAATGTGATTTTACTTCACATCACATTTCCTAACCGTGATCGTGTCACATCGCGTTTAGTTTACATCAACCTTTTTATTTTCGAAAATAACACTTTTCGAATATGTCGTCTTGCGCCTATCAGTGTCAAGACTTGTATTTTTCATGCTTATTATTTACATTACTATCAGAATTTATGTTTGTAAAACGTCATTTCTTACTAAAACCGAAGTTTTAGTTTTAGGGTCTTCTCATTAACTTTTGTTCATTATCCATACCAGGATATTGACAGTCCATAATTTATTCTTTTACAGTCTTAGTCTTATGCGGGGAATCACAACTAGTTCCCCTTGCTTTACACTATTGACCCGTAGATTCTTTCACTTAGCCCCAAAGGCTATTTCTTTAAGTTTTTCACCTTCTTAAGGTGAGATATTAACAACTCGTTTCCCTCTCTTTATGACCCGAGGGTCCTTTTTGGTCCGTAGACCTTAACACTGCGTTTAATCCCGTAGGTTATGATGATCCCGTAGATCATCTTTTATTCTTGTCTATATTCAAATGTATATATACACATATAGCTTCCAGGCATTTCTTATTGTGTTTGGAATCGTTTACTTTCACCCTTGAACTTCAATTGACCTTGACCGTAGTCTCAGGTTTCATTTGTTTACTTCCGGACTAATCCTTCTGACTTTATGACTTCTGACGTTATTTACGCGTCAGTTTGTTCTTATGCTTACTGTTATTTGATTTGCATATATTCCTATTTGGTTATATCCCATTACCGAGCTTATTATTCTCTTGCATCGAACGCTACCTTTATCTGGTTAACGTTCATTAGTGCCATTCGGCGTTATATTGTATTCAACTTGTTTGACCTATTAATGTGAAATCCATCACTTATAATAATCAACTTTATTCTTTATTCAACCCATTCGACTTCGAATAGTTGAACATATTTACTCACAATTTCTATTTACGAGATTTTATAGTCATAACTCGTAATCCAAGTCCTTTGATTTCTCAACCCGTGTTCACGTCTCTTGGTTTCTACGCATGTGTTTAATTCTTACCCATTAACCGGGTGTTTTACCGAAGTCGTTATTATTGCAACCCTCCCGGTATGCATTAAGACCTCGCTTCATTTTTTATATTCTGACTTTGCCCTTAAGTTTGACGTTTTACAAAAACGACTCGTTAAGGGATATATTTGCATTTTCCAGGTTCGGGTGTAAGTACACTCCTTCCCAATACTTGTCTAAATCATTTTACATGCTTGCGTTTTCTGGGTTCGAGTGTAAGTACACTCCCTCCCAATACTTGTCTAAATCGTTTTACATGCTTGCGTTTTCTGGGTTCGAGTGTAAGTACACTCCCTCCCAATACTTGTCTAAATCGTTTTACATGCTTGCGTTTTCTGGGTTCGAGTGTAAGTACACACACACACACACTTGTGAAAATCATACATAACATGCTATGGATTGAATGATTGAATGATTTACCACACTAGGTTAAGTGGGTTTTAATCTTATGATGAATTTGATGATATGATTGTGATTAGGATCATCATGCATGTTAGTAATCGGGAAATACTTAAACAATTTGCAAGTTTGAGTATTTGATCATATGTGATAGTGGTGAATTTTGATGTTAATCTTGGTAAAAATAACTGGTTATGAACTAGTTAGTAAATATGTAAAATCATGCACATTAGGTGTTTGTTAAAATGCCTAAATGAGAACTAAGTGTTGATAATGTGCCTATTTGAGTCTTGTGAACTTGATAGTGCAATCATATGTGTTAATTGGTGATTTGACTTTTAAATAGTCAAACCGACCATTAATAAGATCGAATGGTAATTGTGATAGAAAATATGTAAGGTGGAATAGTCATAATTAATGATGACTAATATAACCGTCTTACGAATTACAATGATAGTTTGACGCTTGGCAAGCTAGGTGAAGGCTTGAGGAGAAAGCGGGTCGAACGAATCAAGAATGAAAAGGAAAGCGTAATTCGGATGAAATGTAAGTGAAACTTACACACTTTTGTTGAATACTTATTTACTTTACAAGTAATAAATGCGATAACGATAAAAATGAAAATATGGTTTCCGACGCGATTGGTACGAGTCGGGACATATAAAGATGATAAAAACCATGGTTTATAGTAAAAATGATAAATCGGTAAATCGGTCATGTAATGAGTAAGAGATTATGAGTTTTGATAAGATTACCGCGTAGTGTAATCTAATATTGAGAAAAAGGGTAAAAATGGAAATTTAGTCAAGTGTTTACTAATGTAAATTGACAGTAAAAAGGGCACCCATGGCGTAAGCCGAACGGGTCAAATTTGTAAGAAATGAGTTAAAGAGAAAAGGAGGGGTCAAGTGGTAACATCCGACATAGGCCGGATGTGTAAAATTGAAATTTGAAAACCTCGTTTTATTACATATGTAAATGTTTGGTCATATGAGCCAAACGGGTCAAATGGTGATGATAACACCATTTGACAATAATGACTAATCTTGGTTGTCAAGTCATATGTAAACAGGAACGAGTAGCAATTCTGGGATAATCGCGACGCTATAGAATATTGGATAATAAATGCGAGGTATAACGGGTCTATACGTTGATCCGAGCCAGGTACGCACAAATAAGTTGTAGTAAGAAGTGCAATTTGGTCAAATATTAGTGGAAGTCCTTTATCGTAAAAATGAAGGATTAAATGTGACCAAAACGCCCTTGTTAGCTAATTCGAACAAACAACCTTTAAAGGTTGTTTGGAAACAAGTTTTATGATTAAACAAATACTTAGATTAAGTATAGAAATTGAAAGAGGTATTATATTAGTCAAACGGCACTATTGTAGTTTTTGCCGTAAAATGATGATTCGAGAGGAATAATTTGGTTTATATAGATCACCACATCAAACCGCCATAAGCACGATTTTGGTAGGGGATTATAGGATAAGAAATGTGGTGATGAAATGCTAAAAACAATCGAGAGCGATTTTAGGCTCAAAAGTGCTTAATTACCCTTACGGGTCAAAATAAGCATACGAGCGAGAAAGGGTTTTAAATTGTGAATTAAACTTGTGATTAGAACCTAAAATGGTAGTTAATAGCACATTGAGAAGTGTAGGTGATGTAGGAATCAAACAGATGTGTTCGTTTGATAAAATGCATAAACGGGTCAAAATGTGGTAAAAAGGGCATTAAGCCGAAGAGCTAAAGGTCCGAATTTTTATCAAGTTGTATGTTGGATTTAACTCCATTAGATGGAGAATTAAATTACAGACGCGTAGGAAAAAGAATCGCGTAAAACGGAGCTATAACGAAGAAGTTATGGTCGTTTCCGTGAAATCAGATCGTGCTGGAAATCTGCAGCACAGCTGCAGCAACATTCTGTTTAAATTGAGGCAGTAGCGTAGCGCGACTGCATGGGCTTGTATCCGTCGCGCTACGCGACTGCGTATGTTATTCCGAAATTTTGTTTTCGTGTCCCGTTTTGTCTTGGGAACTCGTTTAAACGCGTTTTAAGCTAAGTATGACTAAACCAACTCATGTTTTATGAGTTGCAGGTTTAATTCTAGCACCAGAGGACGATCAAGCTCAACGAGGAACCGAACACGACCAAGTTAAAGGCTTCCGCACTATGTATCGTTGTTACGTTAAACGACGAATGTACTCTTGTTATGTTGTTTACTTTTAAAATATAAAAAGTTTTTTAATAAACCCGAGATTTCCAATGCTTATGTAATCTCAATTACATGTTTGTTTTCGTTAATTATACGAAAACCATTAAAATAATAACTAGGGTGTTACAAGTTGGTAATCAGAGCCCAAGGTTGAAGGGTAAAGTGTTCGGTTCGAGGCTTGATCGCAAATCCGGTAAGTACAAGTATGTTAACAGCTTAGCATGCTAAAGTGTTGTAAACAACACATAGGGCTATCGTGTGATACACGTTACCCCAATTAAAACGATTGATATAGTTGACGAAAATACGCGCGTTGACGCGTATAATAGAAAAAGCTTTGTATTAGAATACGGGCGATTATTGAAGTAGATGCTACTAAATTTTGTGAATGTTTTAATTGAAGGACACTCGCGTTTGAAGACGACGAGAGTCAAACAAATTGTGGATATGATGATGGAATGGTCCGAGATATGATAAAAAGAGCATGCTCATTAAGGACCTAAATCGCGTAATGATCGCAGATAAGCTAATGGCAAGGAAAGCCTGTTAAAGCAAGCAAAATCAGGTACACGCTTTAAATTATTACATGAATAGTAATATGCAACAAATACATAAAGATTAAAAGTTGCATATGTAGATAGAAAACTTGGGAAAAACCTGAATAGAATACCTATCCAGGATATTGTTTCCAAGAAAAACAAGTAGAGGTATTACTTACATAGGGCGTGATGTGAAAACTATAAAAAGGTCATGTGTATCATGTGTTAATCGCTTACTCTGGCCAAGTAAGTAGTGGCATATGATACCATGAACTTCTTATGGCGGACACGTTTATGTCCGATGTGGTAATGGCGTGGTGAATGGGACTAGTTAAAAAAAAAGTACCCAAATGAGACAGATATGCAAGATATTTGAAAATAATGTAAACACACAACCGAGTGACGGAAGCGTGTTACATTAGGATAATGAGCCCGAGTGAAGGGACAAACAAGCATGTAAAACGATTTAGACAAGTATTGGGAGGGAGTGTACTTACACTCGAACCCAGAAAACGCAAGCATGTAAAACGATTTAGACAAGTATTGGGATGGAGTGTACTTACACTCGAACCCAGAAAACGCAAGCATGTAAAACGATTTAGACAAGTATTGGGATGGAGTGTACTTACACTCGAACCCAGAAAACGCAAGCATGTAAAACGATTTAGACAAGTATTGGGAGGGAGTGTACTTACACTCGAACCCAGAAAACGCAAGCATGTAAAACGATTTAGACAAGTATTGGGAGGGAGTGTACTTACACTCGAACCCAGAAAACGCAAGCATGTAAAATGATTTAGACAAGTATTGGGAAGGAGTGTACTTACACCCGAACCTGGAAAATGCAAATATATCCCTTAACGAGTCGTTTTTGTAAAACGTCAAACTTAAGGGCAAAGTCAGAATATAAAAAATGAAGCGAGGTCTTAATGCATACCGGGAGGGTTGCAATAATAACGACTTCGGTAAAACACCCGGTTAATGGGTAAGAATTAAACACATGCGTAGAAACCAAGAGACGTGAACACGGGTTGAGAAATCAAAGGACTTGGATTACGAGTTATGACTATAAAATCTCGTAAATAGAAATTGTGAGTAAATATGTTCAACTATTCGAAGTCGAATGGGTTGAATAAAGAATAAAGTTGATTATTATAAGTGATGGATTTCACATTAATAGGTCAAACAAGTTGAATACAATATAACGCCGAATGGCACTAATGAACGTTAACCAGATAAAGGTAGCGTTCGATGCAAGAGAATAATAAGCTCGGTAATGGGATATAACCAAATAGGAATATATGCAAATCAAATAACAGTAAGCATAAGAACAAACTGACGCGTAAATAACGTCAGAAGTCATAAAGTCAGAAGGATTAGTCCGGAAGTAAACAAATGAAACCTGAGACTACGGTCAAGGTCAATTGAAGTTCAAGGGTGAAAGTAAACGATTCCAAACACAATAAGAAATGCCTGGAAGCTATATGTGTATATATACATTTGAATATAGACAAGAATAAAAGATGATCTACGGGATCATCATAACCTACGGGATTAAACGCAGTGTTAAGGTCTACGGACCAAAAAGGACCCTCGGGTCATAAAGAGAGGGAAACGAGTTGTTAATATCTCACCTTAAGAAGGTGAAAAACTTAAAGAAATAGCCTTTGGGGCTAAGTGAAAGAATCTACGGGTCAATAGTGTAAAGCAAGGGGAACTAGTTGTGATTCCCCGCATAAGACTAAGACTGTAAAAGAATAAATTATGGACTGTCAATATCCTGGTATGGATAATGAACAAAAGTTAATGAGAAGACCCTAAAACTAAAACTTCGGTTTTAGTAAGAAATGACGTTTTACAAACATAAATTCTGATAGTAATGTAAATAATAAGCATGAAAAATACAAGTCTTGACACTGATAGGCGCAAGACGACATATTCGAAAAGTGTTATTTTCGAAAATAAAAAGGTTGATGTAAACTAAACGCGATGTGACACGATCACGGTTAGGAAATGTGATGTGAAGTAAAATCACATTATAACCAAGCGAGCGATAAAAGTAACTGAACTAATAAGACTAGTTAATGAGACCGGTTAAAGTCACCAATTCAAATCAAGAAATTTGGTTTGCTAGTAAGCGGTAGATTCGGTATAGCTGAACCGAATCAATAAATTTGAAAACAAAAGAAATAGCTGCCAAAAGTGAAAAGATTTCACTAAAGGCCTTTAAACGAGTCAAAATAACGGATTCATAAGGAATTCGATAGTATATGAAAGCGATGAATAACGCTAAGTTGAATAAACTAGTGGAAATAACGAGATTACGTTATTTCAAGTTACATTATGTCGTATGAGGTACGTAGGGGTTCTGTAACCAAAAGGATATTACCAAAAATTTTCTGGTAATACTAACAATTGGTTAAAGTATGAATAATGCTTAGGAGATTACCCAGGTCAAACGCATTGAGTTTAAAACTCAATGAACTATGTAAGAAAAGGTTTCGAGGACGAAACCTCTTTAAGGGGGGTAGACTTGTAACACCCCGAAAACGGGTTTGGTAATTAAACCCCGTTAATACTAAAAGATGGGTAAAGTACCGTTAGTGGTAAAAATTTACCCGGTGGAATATTAGGATTTAAATAATTAATCCTAATAATAAATAAAAGTGAATAAAAGCTTTAAGGAAATAAAATGGATAAAAGGCCCGAGCTAACGGGACCTAAAATAAACTTAGTCATAAATATTCCCGAACCCGCTAAGTTAACTAGGAATATTAAACCTAGTTAATAAGTGAGAGTATTGTTGAAAATAATTAGGTTGTGACCTAATTAATAACTAACCAAACAAGAGGGACCAAAACCGGGTAACTTGAAATAACACTTATAAACTTAAAATAAAACACAAACACACACACTAGAGTGTGTGTGTGTGTGTGTGTGCGTGAGAAAGAACAGGAGACAAGCTCCATGGGAGCTAACCGATAACAACTCACCCCAAAGAACCTTTTTTCCACCACACCTTGAGGACCATACACGTTTATAATCACCGCCTGTTCACCGCTACCTTTGATAACCCCCGAAACACACAAAAAACTTCTATGTTTCTTCACCTTATCCACCTTAAAATACCCGGAATCCCACATTGTAACCAAACCACCAGATTTCCCCACCGCGTCAACAAACTCGTAACCATATTCACCACTACCCTAATAAGCCGATAAATCTACCCTTTCCAAGGAAGCATGTTTAGTTTCCTGAAGTAACACAAACGAAGCCTCATTCTCTTTTCTCATATCCCGTACCCACTTCGGTTTGCCTTTAACCCCTAACCCACTTATATTCAATGAAAGGACATTCATTGATGCACCTTTTGATAGCCTTCTTTAACCAAAATATTGTCCATCTGACCCTGGAAACTCTCTAAATTTGACACACCCAAATCTCTACCTAAATCAATTGTCGCCGTTGATTCATTCTCCACCAATTTAGTCGCACCCTCCTGAGAATTCTGAACCGCCTCTTCATTTGACATACACTTATATCTCCCATCCCCTACTCCATTCTCCTCCTCATTGCATCTCGAGGTACCTTGCACCTCCACCGAACTTTCTTGTCGAGACAAATTCAGATCCGGAGTGACATAATCTATTGGGTTTTCTTTCTCAACTGGGCCACCATCAGTGGTACTTGTTTCGTCCGAAAAACCCAACAGTTGATTTAATTCAAATGGATCATTCTTCTTGGGCCTTTTTTTTCACGTACCTGGGTCTGTGGCGACTTGGATTGTTTCCTTTGACGAGATTTGACCCGTTTAAATCTTTTTGGACCTTGACTGTAAGACCCTAAATCGTACATGACAAAAGTCGCAGCGGAAATTCGTGCCATAAAATTTTTTTCTCTTTACAAGCGTCTTGACTTACTTAAATAATTCGTTTTAAGTTATATCTTTTACAAAGATAAAGCAGAAGTCCTGTTTCCTAAAAATACATACTCAATTATTCCCGTACAATCTATCTTGTGACTCGGTCTTCGATCTCTAATCCTTGTGATAATCGCCCATTATCCGTACAACCTGCATTCACCACATACATTCATAACATTAGCACACATTAATAAACAATATTCATTCGCGTATACATCACATTTCGCCATCTTTCAAGCTTTAAGCATTTCATCTGCGTATCCACTTCCTGGTGATGCTTCAATAAGGTACCTGCATTACTTTTCATTCTCAAGGTACACCATTAATAACGTTAACTCGCAACGTCTCTAAAATCATAATTACCTACGTACTTACATACGTACATACATACACATCTACATTACATACGTACTTACATACATACATCCATATCTACATTCGTACATATCTTTCCTACAACATTACATACATGCATACACTCGTCTATATCGTTATACCTACATACATACACAACTACATTACATACGTACTTACATACATACATACACACACATCTACATTCGTACATATCTTTATACATACATACATACATACATACACATCTACATTCGTACATATCTTTATACATACATACATACACACACACCTGCATGCATACATACCTTTCTTACATCTTTACATACATGCATACACTCGTTCATATCTCACTTACATACATATACGTTCTATCTGCATACATACCTACATACATACATACATACCTACACACACACCTGCATGCATACATACCTTTCTTACATCTTTACATACATGCATACACTCGTTCATATCTCACTTACATACATATACGTTCTATCTGCATACATACCTACATACATACATACATACATACATACCTACACACACACCTGCATGCATACATACCTTTCTTACATCTTTACATACATGCATACACTCGTTCATATCTCACTTACATACATATACGTTCTATCTACATACATACCTACATACATACATACATACATACATACATACATACAAACATGCATACATGCTTCTTGCATGCCACACTTACGAATCATCGTGTCGAAGAAAACGATGTACCGGAATGCGTTGCGGACCATTCGGAAGTGAAACACAAAGTAAATCGGAGAAGCGGGCTAGACAACCCGTCGGCGACGGGGTGGGGACCCGTCGGCGACGCCCTTTAAAAATGCCCGTCGGCTGAATTTTCCCGTAACCAGTCAGTTAGGCCGTCGGCCATGTTTATGATTTTGGGAGCCCGTCGGCGACGGGGTGGGAACCCGTCGGCGACGCCCTGCAGAAAAGTCACTTTTCTGCAGTTACGTTTCGTCGTCCGCACGCAATAAAACGCGCATAACTTTTGCACCGTTTACCCGTTTAACCTCCCGTTTCTTCCTACATGCTTGTAAATTCACATTCTATCATACGAACTTAAAATCCCACATCCGGATTTTTGAAATTCTTATCTTACGCCCTATCGGCTTATTATCACATTCCAATTATTTGACCCGTTATGGGTATTTGCGCATTAATTGGTTTATGTCATACCAAGACCATACTCTTCGCTTCCATACTTGTTCAATACATTATACTAATCAAATAACTTGCTTCTAAACTACTTATTAAGATCGTTTGCCCAAAATACCCCTCAAGGGCATTTTGGTCACTTTAATCCCATCATGTACTACGAAAGCTACTACGCATGTTTGACCTCCAATCATCATGTTTAATTTAATTAAAACACCATAATACTTAATCGAACTTAAAAGTGATTACAGAAATCACTTACCTTATGCGTCCGCGCTCGTATCCGATCCTTGCCCCTTCTTGACCCGTTAACACATCTTGCTTGAGCCCGTCTCGACATGGTCCCTACACTTCCATGTCATCGAAACCACATTCTTGTTAGCATACCCATTTGTACATGTTAACAATCATACCACTCGCATAATCCACACTTAACTTCCCTTAGTCGATTCTAACAAGCATACTATATAGAAATCAACTTCATCTCCTTTCCAACTCATGTAATTCATCATGTAATCACACGTAATGCATAATAACATAACATGTACCAAACGACTTCCTATAATCCTACCTTTACGACAACTAGTCACATCGTACTTCATATGCATAGTTGACTTTCTGAAAGTCAACAGTTCATTAATTTAACTTTCCTACTTATCATCATATACTCGTAACATCATAATAGACTATACGGACGACATTCTATACGTCTTATCATACTCTTGGTGTGAGTACTACCTTTTAAGCATAACGTACAACTATTTCATGCACAATTCTTCTAAACTCATACATAACCCATCAAAACCAACTACTAATCATCATGTATCATACCAAATGAACATTAAACATAACATCATCATATTCCTATACTTTCATCTAACAATAATTCATCATACCCACATAATACATCATTCTTTCAACAAGAATTAAACATAAATGGTGATTCAAGTCATTATCCTCACCATAACAAACGGGTTTCACATCTAAACTTCAAATTAACACAAACCTTACATAACCCATGTTCTATATGATGTTTCTAACCCTTATACATAATCAATTTCATATTATCTCACGGATTAGAGCATAACCCACTTCACCCATGATCACCAATCTTAGATTTAAAACATACCTTATGATCTCCTCGTGTTGGTGATCATTAATCCATGCTCGGTTATGGATTTAAGCATCATTTAGCCTTTCAATTTGGATGATCTTTCATGTTTAGGGTTTGGAGCTCTTGAGAGCTCCTGAAGCTTCATGAACACACACGTATGTGTGTTTGTGTGTGTGTGTGTTGATCTTTTAATTAGTAAACAACTTTCATTTGTTCCACTTTAGCCCCTCGGGTTTTCCTTTAAAACATAACTGACACTACCTTTCATCACTTAATACTTTTGACCATACCCTTAACTAGGTTAAATAGCCTAGTTATTTATTTCATGACGTGTCATAAAGGAACATCCGACAAATATTAAAATTCAGATTTTGGGGCGTTACAAGTCTACCACCCTTAATTGAGGTTTCGTCCCCGAAACCTTTCTTACCTTTATTTAACACTAATTATTCCTTCTCTACATCCACTCGACACAACCACGAGCTCATCACAATGACTATCATCCAATTTCAAGAACATTCTTATTAATGTTTCTTTCATGTTTATTTCATTATTCATATCATTGACTTCTCCCTAACAATTCCATACCTTCCTTATCATAATTTCGCATATCATTTTCATTTCCTTGACCTGACAACCACGGTTCAATATACATACTTCTTTGACTTGTAATCACACACACCTATGTACTTAACTCTAACGTGATCATCCTTCTACGTTTTCTACAATCACTTGTACCATGCATACCTTTACGTTACTTTCCAACCATCTTTTTCATTTCACCTTACAATTACTCTCACTTCGTGCATTATTTAATTTACATACGTAAGTGTATCATGCAGTTCATCTTACGAGAATTTAATCATTACCCGAAATTTTCACTCAAAACTTTTAGGATTTACCATTTTCTTCTTAGGTTGACTGTTAAAAGTCAAACATCACATACCTTACCATACCTATCCTATCCTTCACTTCATAGGTTGATTTCCAATCTTCTGATTCGTACACATTCAGCATAAGTTGAACATTTCACTGACCTCGGTTTCATTTCATAACTCAACGATCCGTAAGCCAGATCGATCCGTCTCTTCTCGATTACTAATCGTACCCGGCCATGGTTCATTCATCCTTATAATGAGCTTCCGCTCGTGCACATTTCATTCAAACATTTATTTTACTAGGTGATTACGCACCCATAATTCTTCTACAACTTCCTACGTACATGCTATAACACATTCCATACTTCATTCCTTACGTACAATTCTTTTACTCTAGTTACTTATTTCGTCACCCTTGCGGTTTGGCCTTTCAAGTCCAACTGACATTTCTTACTTAACAGAGATGCATCGAGGTACACATTCGTACTTCTTTCCATTCATGCTTACTTGAAAACACATTCATTACATTATTCCGGTACTCATGACCAAACTTACCCTTCCTATTCATACTTAACTTATTGCCCGGGTCGTAGCCCGCCCTACATTATGACTCCCATGAGTCGATTACTAACACATCTAACACCTCGCGGGTTCAATCATTCCATTCATGCCTTTCATACCTTGAATCCATCTCACGGATTCAAACATATCATTCATGCCTTTCATCCTTGAATCCGTCTCGCGGATTCAAACATTTCATTCATACCTTTCCTTCCTTGAATTCGTCTCGTGGATTCAATCATTTCATTCATACATTTCATCCCTTGAATCCGTCTCGCGGATTCAAACATTTCATTCATACCTTGTTGATCCGCGCTTTCTTACGGATTCAACATTCTTCATTCTTAACATGCATGTTTTTCATCCTTACATAGTACTCTCATTTTCCCGAGAGTCTTACTTCCCATTTCACCCACACGCCCGCCTGCTACCCAACTCTACCGGACATACCTGTAACAATTATCATGATCTCACAAACGTCGTACGTTTCTCGTGTACTGGCCAGGTACACAATACACATAGTAGTTTCGTGCCTTCATGTAATTGCCACCTTATGTCCGTAGACTTAGGTTTCGGCGCGTGTATCACTTTCAGTACTTCATTACATACAATCCTTATCTTTTATTCAAAACTTTCCTTCCCTTAATGAGTTTACCATTACATATATCCACATATTAAATTTACGTACCTAAGCTCATTTGCCTACTTATCTTATTACCTCTTTGCCTGCCTTAGTATTCATCCTAGACCGCATTCACGGATCATCCTCTTCCAACACTTATGCTTACCTTGCACATACAAAACCATCAGTTTCTTTATACGTATACATAAGTACATACTTACATTCGCTTCTACCTTTGGATCTTGATCGAGTCTTAGATTGTACGGGTTCCTTATCATACGAGCACACCAGTTTGAGTTCAAGTACTTACTTTCTTGTACTTGAGTCTCTCAAACCAGGGCTCTGATACCAACTTGTAAGACCCTAAATCGTACATGACAAAAGTCGCAGCGGAAATTCGTGCCATAAAATTTTCTTCTCTTTACAAGCGTCTTGACTTACTTAAATAATTCGTTTTAAGTTATATCTTTTACAAAGATAAAGCAGAAGTCCTGTTTTCTAAAAATACATACTCAATTATTCCCGTACAATCTATCTTGTGACTCGGTCTTCGATCTCTAATCCTTGTGATAATCGCCCATTATCCGTACAACCTGCATTCACCACATACATTCATAACATTAGCACACATTAATAAACAATATTCATTCGCGTATACATCACATTTCGCCATCTTTCAAGCTTTAAGCATTTCATCTGCGTATCCACTTCCTGGTGATGCTTCAATAAGGTACCTGCATTACTTTTCATTCTCAAGGTACACCATTAATAACGTTAACTCGCAACGTCTCTAAAATCATAATTACCTACGTACTTACATACGTACATACATACACATCTACATTACATACGTACTTACATACATACATCCATATCTACATTCGTACATATCTTTCCTACAACATTACATACATGCATACACTCGTCTATATCGTTATACCTACATACATACACAACTACATTACATACGTACTTACATACATACATACACACACATCTACATTCGTACATATCTTTATACATACATACATACATACATACACATCTACATTCGTACATATCTTTATACATACATACATACACACACACCTGCATGCATACATACCTTTCTTACATCTTTACATACATGCATACACTCGTTCATATCTCACTTACATACATATACGTTCTATCTGCATACATACCTACATACATACATACATACCTACACACACACCTGCATGCATACATACCTTTCTTACATCTTTACATACATGCATACACTCGTTCATATCTCACTTACATACATATACGTTCTATCTGCATACATACCTACATACATACATACATACATACCTACACACACACCTGCATGCATACATACCTTTCTTACATCTTTACATACATGCATACACTCGTTCATATCTCACTTACATACATATACGTTCTATCTACATACATACCTACATACATACATACATACATACCTACATACATACATACAAACATGCATACATGCTTCTTGCATGCCACACTTACGAATCATCGTGTCGAAGAAAACGATGTACCGGAATGCGTTGCGGACCATTCGGAAGTGAAACACAAAGTAAATCGGAGAAGCGGGCTAGACAACCCGTCGGCGACGGGGTGGGGACCCGTCGGCGACGCCCTTTAAAAATGCCCGTCGGCTGAATTTTCCCGTAACCAGTCAGTTAGGCCGTCGGCCATGTTTATGATTTTGGGAGCCCGTCGGCGACGGGGTGGGAACCCGTCGGCGACGCCCTGCAGAAAAGTCACTTTTCTGCAGTTACGTTTCGTCGTCCGCACGCAATAAAACGCGCATAACTTTTGCACCGTTTACCCGTTTAACCTCCCGTTTCTTCCTACATGCTTGTAAATTCACATTCTATCATACGAACTTAAAATCCCACATCCGGATTTATGAAATTCTTATCTTACGCCCTATCGGCTTATTATCACATTCCAATTATTTGACCCGTTATGAGTATTTGCGCATTAATTGGTTTATGTCATACCAAGACCATACTCTTCGCTTCCATACTTGTTCAATACATTATACTAATCAAATAACTTGCTTCTAAACTACTTATTAAGATCGTTTGCCCAAAATACCCCTCAAGGGCATTTTGGTCACTTTAATCCCATCATGTACTACGAAAGCTACTACGCATGTTTGACCTCCAATCATCATGTTTAATTTAATTAAAACACCATAATACTTAATCAAACTTAAAAGTGATTACAGAAATCACTTACCTTATGCGTCCGCGCTCGTATCCGATCCTTGCCCCTTCTTGACCCGTTAACACATCTTGCTTGAGCCCGTCTCGACATGGTCCCTACACTTCCATGTCATCGAAACCACATTCTTGTTAGCATACCCATTTGTACATGTTAACAATCATACCACTCGCATAATCCACACTTAACTTCCCTTAGTCGATTCTAACAAGCATACTATATAGAAATCAACTTCATCTCCTTTCCAACTCATGTAATTCATCATGTAATCACACGTAATGCATAATAACATAACATGTACCAAACGACTTCCTATAATCCTACCTTTACGACAACTAGTCACATCGTACTTCATATGCATAGTTGACTTTCTGAAAGTTAACAGTTCATTAATTTAACTTTCCTACTTATCATCATATACTCGTAACATCATAATAGACTATACGGACGACATTCTATACGTCTTATCATACTCTTGGTGTGAGTACTACCTTTTAAGCATAACGTACAACTATTTCATGCACAATTCTTCTAAACTCATACATAACCCATCAAAACCAACTACTAATCATCATGTATCATACCAAATGAACATTAAACATAACATCATCATATTCCTATACTTTCATCTAACAATAATTCATCATACCCACATAATACATCATTCTTTCAACAAGAATTAAACATAAATGGTGATTCAAGTCATTATCCTCACCATAACAAACGGGTTTCACATCTAAACTTCAAATTAACACAAACCTTACATAACCCATGTTCTATATGATGTTTCTAACCCTTATACATAATCAATTTCATATTATCTCACGGATTAGAGCATAACCCACTTCACCCATGATCACCAATCTTAGATTTAAAACATACCTTATGATCTCCTCGTGTTGGTGATCATTAATCCATGCTCGGTTATGGATTTAAGCATCATTTAGCCTTTCAATTTGGATGATCTTTCATGTTTAGGGTTTGGAGCTCTTGAGAGCTCCTGAAGCTTCACGAACACACACGTATGTGTGTTTGTATGTGTGTGTGTTGATCTTTTAATTAGTAAACAACTTTCATTTGTTCCACTTTAGCCCCTCGGGTTTTCCTTTAAAACATAACTGACACTACCTTTCATCACTTAATACTTTTGACCATACCCTTAACTAGGTTAAATAGCCTAGTTATTTATTTCATGACGTGTCATAAAGGAACATCCGACAAATATTAACATTCAGATTTTGGGGCGTTACATTGACATTCTCTCTCCTTGTTAACAAAGGAAAAAGCAAAATAATTACATCCATTTATATTATTTCCTTCATTCACGTCCCCCCCATTATGAGTTTCCAAATTTTCATGGGATTCCAAATTAGCCTCAACGGCCACAGAGGCCCCCGTCCGATCAACTTCCGGTACCAACTCCGGTTCTGCTGGGTCCACACCATCTTCTTGTCGATCAACATCGTTACTATCTTCCATATTCACCTCACTATCATCCAAAACCTGGTCCTCTTCCACCTCTTGTTCATCAAACAAACAATATGGAACCCAATCATCTTGCTCCTCTTTAACCCAAACTTGAATCAACTTGTCTTTCCATCTCAATTTAACATGCTCCATAATACGCCCACCCGACTTGCATAAAATTCCCACATATAAAAACGATAGATCAGCATCCTCATACGAAATACCTGCCGACTGTACCACCTCGCCAAAACGAGTAGCAATGGCGTTGAACACCGGTGTCAAAGCTAAATTCAAAGGCACTCCATAAATCTTCACCCATGCAATACGTTCGAACGGTAAACATTGACCCTTCCAAACTTCAATCTTAATAAACCTCTCCTCCCACACCTTCTTGGCTTCCTCAAAACTAACCACGTCCACCATCTCTACAAACTTTAGGAGAACAAAGAATCCTCCTAAATATTTTATCTCTACTCTTTTCCAGCCCATGCTATCCAGATTAATCCTTAATGCAATTAACTGAGAAAAATCTTTTACCTTTGCTACCACCGCTTTATCAAACCACTCATTGAATGCACAAACATAGGGTGCAATGTCAATTATTGGTTGCACTTTAGAAGGCTCCTTATTCAGTAACTTATCCCTAAAGTGTGTTTCTGCACTTCGGTAAACTTCCTCCGATCTCGATGTCGCTGCCTTCTCATCCTTCTTCACAGCCTCTTTAACCGGAGCCTTCTTATTCTCCACAAAGTTACCATCAACAAACTTAGAAACGCTTATAAATAACTTCTTTTCCCCCATGATAATGTTCTTCAACGCCAACTCCAGATCTTGAACGTTAGCAACATTCAAAAAATTCATGAAAGCGAACCTTTGCCCGAACTTATCAAGTTTTCTTGCGATATAAATCTTTTCTATCCTTCCAAACTCATCGAGGGATCGCTTCAAATCTGCCGCTGAACATTTCTCCGGAAGATTCGAAACGAAAAACTTGGTAATCACCCCCTTAGCCTTCTGATCAATCACACCCTTTTGATTGTCTCTCAGTCTTGTCGGAACCTCTTGCCAATACTCCTGCGACGGCTGACCGCCTTTCCTCATCCTAGAGAGCGTTTTTAACTAGCTGGTTTCAAACAATATAATACATATAATATTTAGATATGAAAGTTATTGTAGAGAGTGTCCCAAGAGAATCATCGTTCCAAAATGAGTACCAAATCTATTGAAACATTGCACGTTTTGCTTAAAATAAAAACTATATATATAGAGAAAGTGTAAAATACATTGTATATCACGTACGACAACGTGATTGTTTTTACACTATAACGTGCGTGATTAATGTTTTCAGCATGCGTGATTAATGTTTTCAACATGCGTGATTTGGGTTTTCGCGTTTATAACGTGCGTAATTTTCAAATGAACGTTCGTAATTATCTGTCGTACGTAATGTACGTTAAGCCGTATTGTACATTAATTGGCCTCTCTCTCTCTCTCTCTCTCTCTATATATATATATATATATATATAGGGATGGGCTAAAATGAGAACCACCTTAAGTTGGGAGAACCGTGAGAACTAGGCAATCCAAATGGTTTTTCCGAAATATTTTTTTTCTAAAAAGTCATAAAAAAATCACTTGTTTCAGAAAAAAAAATTAAAAAAAATGTTGCATATACACATTTACATGAGGCATAAAAAAATATTCATCTTCGTACAAAAATTACACAAGCGTGTGAAAAAAAAACTTGCATCAGTCAAAACTACTGACTCGACATTTTTTTTTACTTTTTTTACTTTTTTTACGGATGTGTTTATAATATTTTCATCTACGTTTGTGCAAAAAATTTTTTGGCCCAACTCGTGCGGGAAGAAGGAGTTATCATGGTTCTCACAACTCGTGGTGGTTCTCTTTTGAATCGAGCCATATATATATAGGGAAATGATAAATCGAAAACTCGCCTTAGTTAAAGAAACACAGAAAACTTCATCTCTACCATTCATCTCATTTGATCAATGGTGGATATTAAAAAGTTACAAAAAAGTTACATTTTCAAACTTTTTTAGACAAATGTTACAATCTGACAAAAAATGTAAATTGTTACATTTTTCTCCCTCCTCTCGCCTCTCTCATCTAACACAAAAATATGACAGCTGCATTGTCACATAAAAATCAGGCTGTAAAAAAATATAAAGTGTTTTTACGCACATTACAAAATAAAAACTTCATAAATTATAAGTTCTTAAATCCATATAGTTTATATAATCTAAAAAGCTGATGTCAAAACACAATAAAAATTTGTTACAGATGAGATGTAAAAAATGTGAACAACTGAAAAAATGTTTCATATTCTCTCTCCTCTCTCCACTGTTACGAAAAGTGTGTCAGTGTCAGAAAATTTTGTAGGTGTTACTAAAAATGTTTCAGCGAAAAAGTGTAATACGTGGCAATATTATATTCATCCATTAGGTTTTTAGAGTTTTTGCAACTCACATTGTAAAACCCAAACACGTAACAACTTGAAAACGACGTAGCGGAAATATGAGCCCAAAATTTTTCTTTTTTTATTAGCTATGTAGCATACTTGGAGTTATTACTAGAATAAATAATACTTTACTAAAAGATTTACAACGTCCCTTCTTTTAAATCACAATAATTAAAATATTAAACTCCAATTGAGTGACCACTCTTCCTGTACAATCCTTGCTCTTGACTCGATCTCCAATTGTCCTATTCTTCATAATGATGTTATGTCCGCGCAACCTGCATTCACCACATACATACACAATATTAAGATTTGGTGACGTCATTCCTAAAATAATCATACTCAATCAAATAACCACTCCGTATTCCTTCTTCTCATGCTAATCTTTTACAAAACAAGTTTCCATGTACAATCATAGTTTCCAATTCCTTGAACCTTCTCATAGTCCTTTATAGTGTACCTGCGTTCTCATTTCATACTCAATACAAATCATTAGCAAGCGTCATTACTCAAATCGTAATGAAACCTTTCCTACATACATTCATATTAACTTACATTCATACACGCGCACATACCTACGAGTTCCTGCTTACCACTTAACCTCATATACTTATACTAACATGTGATGCTCACAGCTTTTCATAATAACAATTTAATACATAATGTAATACATACTTACTCATTTCTAAACACGTTCACCTATAACTTCCTTCTCTAACATATAAATACACCCGTATATGTACTATCCGGAGTCTCATAACTTTTACTCGTGATCAACATTTCATAAATCATGAAACAATTAGTCTTACGTATTATTAAACGTGTTTAAACGAGTCCGCAAGACGAAACAGATTAAAAAAATATTTTTTTCCAAACCAGCATGTCGTCGCGTCGCGCGACGGCTCCATGCTCTTGCTGTCGCGTGGCGCGATCCCCCATAAATTCCAGAAAGTTTGTTGCTGAATGCAGCAATTTCCAGCAACGCTAATCTACACATAAACGAACATAACTTTCTCGTTTTTGATCTGTTTTGCATCCCGTTTCTTCCTACGTGATCGTAAATTAGTCCTCTATCATAAGGACTCAATTTCTAACATCCGGACTAGGGAATGTTTCTTAACATATATGCCTTCAACTAAATAGTCAATTACGAATTATTCGACCCGTTCATATTTTTAGTAAACAACTCATGTGTTTAAACTTAAGGTTCATATGAATGTTATAACTATAACACTTTTACATTGTTTGGAGTATCGTACTTGGGATTTACTCACCCGATACTCGGTATGCGCTAAACTCATTCACTTCATTCAATCCTACGAAATCAAACTTTGTTAATAAAATTCCATTCACGAAATGGTTTATTCATTAGTTATAACTCGCAACCGAGTCTTTTGTCTATAATTTTCGTCTCCGTTTCTCGATTAGCATTCTTATATGATATTCTACCCATTACCCAGTTACATTACCGTAGCCATTACTTAAGCATCATTCCGTCATATCAATACTACCTTGTTTTGACCCGTTCGATCTACTTAGTAAAAATCACCGATTTCATACAACCAAAACCATACACAACTTCAATCGTCATCATGCTTAATTAACTAGTCGCTACCTTACTTCCACAACTAAGAAGTGATTCCGGAAATCACTTACTTAATACCCTTACTTGACATCATCATTAAAAACACATCTTAACATAACTACTAACAATTATCAATATCATTCCAATAATTTCATTTTCTACAAAAGAGGAAGTCCGGGAATTTACTTACCTCGTGCATCCGAATTTGCACATAGCTTCCGTGTTTACCTTCGACCCGTGGCACTTCCTTATTTGTGCTTATGTTGACATGACTCCTATCCGTACATGTCATCACATTCATAACACGGTTAGCTTACATACATTCATTCGTTCGGCTTTCAAATCATGCAATATTTGACTTTCGTTAGTTTGTTAGCACAATTATGGGATATGTATCATCATGCTTCATTATTACCATACAAGGCACATAAATTAGTTAGTTCATAACGCATAAGTTCTTGCATATGAACTTTTACCTTCTAAGTACAATCCTATACATAATCTGCTCTCATTTTAGATTACGCCATTAATTTACCTAATAATTACATTCATGTATAATTCCTTTCCATAACATATTTCACAATTTATTAACTTAACATTTTCCAAATACAATGCAAGACTTCCTAATTCATTCAAAATTTATAAAATTAACCATTCAAGCATTTAAACGAACACTTGGTGTGCATACAATATTTTAAGCACTATGTACATGTGCTTTATGCATAACCTACTCATTCACACCACACTTGATCAACTCAACCGACTTCACTTAGCTTCTTAGCCTACATCAAGAACATCTACCAAAACTCTAATACTTATACATTCATCATTCAATTTCTCATAAATCTTAGCATCTAAGAATTGCTAAAATCTTATCATGTGATTAACACAAGTGGGTTTTACTTCAATCCTTTGCTATAATCAAATTCAAAGATAATTTGCATTCTACATAATGATATTAACCCTCATACAAACTCAAATTCATACAAACTCAAATTCATACAATCTTCACGGATTAATTAAAACTCACTTAACAAAAAGCATCAAAACATGAAATTGAACTCACCTTATGATCGATACACTTAGATTAAAGACTATCTAGACCCATGCATTCGATTTGCCCTTGATCTCCTTTTCAATTTGATGATTTTAGATTGTTAGGGTTTTGGCTCTTCCCTTGGCTCCTACTCTCGATCGCACGCCCAGAACTCCAAACATTGACTTATTTTTTTTTTTGTCAAGTGTTTTATTTAACACTTAACCCCTCAATCTTTTGTCAAGTGTTTATATATGTATTTACGAATTTCGACAGGAACTTGATAAAGTTCAACTCGATCAAGTAATGGCGGAGCTAACTCAAAAAATTAGAGGCATCCCAATTTATTTTTTTGGGGGATCAAGGGTATACTTTGTATAAAATTAGAATTTTTCGTATTTTTAAAAGGGTAATTAGATTTTATCACCCACA
Organism: Helianthus tuberosus; assembly: GCA_030545235.1. Lineage (NCBI taxonomy): Eukaryota > Viridiplantae > Streptophyta > Magnoliopsida > Asterales > Asteraceae > Helianthus > Helianthus tuberosus. The sequence goes on from CM060452.1 coordinate 7,896,544, forward strand.
ACTATTGGCTATTGCCCGCTGCCACCGTTAACTATCACTTTGACGCCTGTCACCCCCAACTTAACACTTAGTGTGTTCTGTCACCACGTCGTTAACTGATTACTAAGTTTTGATCTTGTTACTACACTTTTTGGGGTGTCATAGGGATCTTGGGAAGGTTTTAGGGATCTTAGGACACCTTCAAAAGTATAGTAACAGGATCAAAAGTTAGTGATCTGGTGACAGAACACACTAATTGTTAAGTTGGGGGTGGCGGACATCAAAGTGATAGTTGGGGGTGGCAGCGGCCAATAGCCAATAGTTAAGGGTGATAAAATCCAATAACCCTTTTTAAAATAGGAAAACGGTACGAAGACGGGGTTGAGGGGTAGTTCTTACTACCACATCTAATACACTAGCTCTGCCCCTGCGACCAAGCATGGACTTGATTTCCTGCTAGAAGTTAATATGACTTGTTTTCTACCAAAAATTACATGTCTAGTAAATGTGTATTTATGTTATTTTATGCAAACTATATAATGACTATAAGTTTGTTTTGTTAGGACCAGAACACGAAGCACACGAACATTAGAACAATCTGCAGAAAGCACACACACACTCTAAATCACAAGAACAAGAACACCAGATTTATAGTGGTTCGATCTAATCTGACCTACATCCACTCTCCACAACTAGTTCTTCTTTGTATTAGGTGCTCAAAAGTTTACAGACATGAATGAGAAGTATATATAGGGGTTACAATTAGGGTTATTGACTTTAAACTACATTAACAGAGAACACTCCTGCTAGCTGCAGAAGGAGTGTAACATAGAACACCCCTGCTAGATGCAGAAGGAGTGTAACAAAGAACACCCCTACTAGTTAAATCCTCCACAACCCAACAATCTCCCACTTGGAGGCTTTGACGACTTCAAACTGCTCTCCTTAAAACTTCATCTTCATAAGTACCTCTATAAACTCTTCATCTTTACTAGTTGTGGGCGGCCTTCTCATCGGTTAACCTGAAGGCCCGTTGAAGCTCCCACTGAGCTTCGACTCATCAGTCACTACTCGTGACTAGTTCTCTGTCCCTATCGGCTCCCACTGACACGAATTGCCCGATCCTAGAACATCCTGAGAACAAACACTCTCCGAATAAAGCAGATAATCAATTGGAGAGACTTTGACAGCTGGAATACTGGTTCTCTTAACCCACTGTCGTCTGGTAACTCTGACTGAAACACGACCCGTGCTCCCACTGCCACGAATGCCCCTGACTGGTTTTACTGAACCTTTTCTAGCACGTTCAACCTGAATCTGTCCTGTGACTCTGGGTTTGCCATCTGCAAAGCAAACCTTCTTCTGCCCACGAGATTCTGTGAACCGGATCTTGGTCTTCTTCTGAACTGGGAGAACCTCTCCCTCAGGAGGTACACTGACCATGTACAATGAGCCCCTCTTCTTGCCACGTGCAACTACTAAATTTCCTTTAATTACCTTCCACTTTCCACTACCGAACTTAACCTCGTGACCCTGATCATCCAGTTGCCCGACTGAAATAAGCATTTTCTTCAAGCCTGGAATGACTCTCACGTCTCTCAAAGTCCAAGTAGATCCGACTGAAGTAACTAACTCAATATCACCCATGCTTGTGACATCTAGGACTTCATCATTTGCAAGTCGTAGCTTACCAAAATCCCCAATTTTGAGATTCCGTAGTGCTTCACTGATGTGGGTAGCGTGAAATGAAGCACCCGAATCCATAACCCAGGAATCCACATTGTTCTCCACATTACAGATCAAAACTTCATCATCTGAATGGTCTACTGCAGCATTAACTTCTTTCTTGTCGTTTGGACATTGATTCCTAAAATGTCCAACCTCTTTACAGTTCCAACAGGTCACATCATTTCGAGCCCTTGACTGACTCCTCTTTCTGTTCTTACTGCCACTACTTCTGTTATTCTTCCTACCTTTGCCAACATGCATTAAATCACCCGATGATCCACCTGAATTTCTTCTTCTGACATCTTCACCCAGAATAAGATCCCGTATCTTCACAAACGTAAACTTGCTCGTATCTGAGGAGCTCGTAACAGCAGTTACGGTTCCAGACCAACTATCGGGTAATGAGGACAATAACAATAGGGCTTGAACCTCATCATCAAACTTGATGTTCACAGACACCAACCTAGACAATATCGAGTTTAAGTTATTGATGTGCGTTGTAACTGAATCACCTTCCCTCATCCTGGTATTCACAAGCTCTCGAATAAGATAAACCTTGTTCGCTGCAGAAGGCTTCTCATACATATTCGATAATGTTGCCATCATTCCCCTAGCTGAGGTCTCCTTCTGGATGTTGAATGCAACATTCTCCGATAGAGAAAGCGTTATCACTGCTCTGGCTTTCTTATCCATCCTATCCCAATCTGCTTGTGGTATTTTTTCTGGCCTTTCATCCTCGAGCACTACATCTAAGTCTTTCAGACAAAGTAATGCTTCAATCTGCATCTTCCACCAACCAAACTTCTTCCCGTCAAACTTTTCGATTTGCACCTTCCCGTCTTCTGCCATGATAACACAAGCACGACTAAAACGAAACTGAAATCGAAACAAATAGAAAACCAACACTGAAACAAATAGAAACAGAAAACACCTGATTCAAGTTTCTTTGATCTTCAAACAAACGGCTAAGCACTCGTATCTCAATGTTTTTCTCTTTGGTCAAAGTTGAGGGGCTTCTTTGTTAATAAGGGAAACTTGAATTTTCTGCATCTACACGACGCCGCTCCCACAAACTCCACAAAATCAAGCAACTCAAGTGCAGAATTGAAACCCTAGGTCTTCAATTTTGGAACCCTAGATGCGATATTCAGCAAGGAAAGTCTTCAATTTTGTAACCCAATGCGGCGGCGGCTACTGGGTTATAGAAACCCTAGTCGCAATCTGCAGCAGAGTCTTCAATCGGAGCCCTAATCGAAGGTAGGAACTGACTGCGGTGGTGGTGGCTGTGCTAGTGGCGGCTGGTTCAGAAACCCTAGACGCTATGTCTGCGACTGTGACTGAAACCCGAGACCACGGCTTGTTCTTCGACAGGTAAGTGTTCTTCTTCACCTCTTACCTAGTTTGTGTGAATCGATCAAGAGTCTGAGCTCTGATACCAGTTGTTAGGACCAGAACACGAATCACACGAATACTAGAACAATCTGCAACAATCATACACACACACACTCACACACTCTAAATCACAAGAACACAAGATTTATAATGGTTCGGTCTAATCTGACCTACATCCACTCTCCACAACTAGTTCTTCTTTGTATTAGGTGCTCAAAAGTTTACAGACATGAATGAGAAGTATATATAGGGGTTACAATTAGGGTTGTTGACTTTAAACTACACTAACAGAGAACACTCCTGCTAGCTGCAGAAGGAGTGTAACACAGAACACCCCTGCTAGATGCAGAAGGAGTGTAACACCCCTACTAGTCAAATCCTTCACAACCCAACATGTTTTGTTCAGAGTTTTTTGCAAAAGATTAAATCTTAATTTTAAAAGATTTAAGTTATAATTCATGAGTCCAATCATGTATCTATATTCATGTAACGAACAACTCCCTTTATTTAAGAAATATTAAAATAATCTATTGAAAGAAGTATATAAGTTTATAAAGTTGTGGATGTCTTGGAATCTTGATCATTCAACATGAAATCCACCATAAGAAAAAGAAAACGGTTTGGATAAGCAAGTGCTCAGATGCCTTTAATTTCCCTTTTTTCAATTGAATTTAGTTAGTTTTCGGTTGGTGTACTCTTTCCCTTTATTATAATGTATCCAACTCTACTTTCATCATATTTTTATACTATTAGAGCACCGGTAGTGGGGCGCTATATGCCCTAAAAATCCAATCATAACGTTCAATGGCGCCTGGAACACCACGACGAGGGGCTTTATGGGGAAAAAAAATGGTGGGGGCGGTATGGTGATAGCGCCGGTATGGATGGGAGTTTCAAACCTTTAACCAATCAAAAATAGTTAATGTTTTTTTAGTTAATTAATAAAAATGAAAATTAATAATTAGGTAATAATGGGTAGGCTTTATAACTACGGGCTCTAGTGATATAGCGCCCCATAAAGCCCCTGTGTGTCGTTGCACGACACGTGTCGCATAACGCCCACCCGGGGGTTTTATAACTACGGATGGCCATAGATTAGTTACAGTACAGATATTTCACTATACATTTTAGAATTTTACCAGTGAATAAATCCAGCTCTACTTTCATCAACTATTCATCTATTTTTACAGTGCTCTAAACGACTTAATTTTTGTTAATTAGAAGTTTAAATACCCGAATTGAAGCACTGTTTTCTTCGTTTGGGCAGTATTTCGAGGTAAATTTTACATAAATTAACTTGTATCCTCGTTTTAATCAAAAGCCCTAAAACATCGGTTTGTAATTCGAAAAAACTTAACTCCATTAAGTTATTTTTAACGCAGACTATTATCGGTCAAAAGTGGACCAGTTCGGATTATTATCGGCAAATAACTAAGCTGTGATTATTATCGGCCAAATTGAGAAAGTTGGGATTATCTAAATCCAATTTTGCGTATTTCAAAGATTACGAGTATAGCTTTTACTTCTACTTTTATTTTAACAATCGTTTACGTGCTAATGTTAAGCGTTGTCACGTGAAGATAAAACTATAATGTATTTCGCTTTCTTTTTCCTTTTTTATTATGAATAAAAACACTTTTTACATTCGACACCGAATATTTTGATGATTTGGCAGGTTAGTACCGCACGCAACACCGTCATTTGTGTTACGGTACCGTGGGATTTCGGGAATGGGATTGGTGGTTTCATCCAACATACCGAGGACCAGTGGTGCATCCAGGAAATATTTTCAGGGGTGCGAACGAGAGGTTTAACCAAATTTTTAAGGGATGTGATCGGGATTTTGCCCTATAATATAGACAAATTTTTTTTTTCAAAGAGTTTGCCTGCTCACCCAGCCCTGTATCTAGGTCCGCCCCTGCCAATGATGCAGTCTCATATATATGTGAAAAAACATAAAGAGGGAAGTGTATACGGCCTTTAGGCTGGAGGGTGTGGGGCGCTACCCTTCCGCCACCTATACCACCATAGCGCCCCCCTCCAAATTTGACCACACCCCCGGCGCCATAGCTGGGGCGCCATTGAAGGCCCGCCATGGTGGTAACGAGCTGAAACGCCATTCAGGTGGGGTCCACTAGTTTTTTAACCAATCAAATGTTTTTTTTTTTAATTTTGTTTAATAGGGGCTCCATCCACACCCTCCAAATTAAAGGGGGCTCCATCCACACCCTCCAAATTAAAGGGGGCTCCATGACACACGTGGATCCTATGTGGCACCTATAAAGCCCCAAAGGGCTCCATCCACACCCCATAGCCTTATAGAGTGACTTAATATAAAAAAAAATCCACGTAGGAGGCTTTGTCCGATCGATCGTGTATAAATAAACAAATCATCCTTTAACATGTTCAACCGACCATTGTCGACTCTCGTTTCAACCACCCCTTCACCCCCACGTTGGACAAATGTGGGGCGGCACAAAAATTATCGAGCATCTATTAAAAAGTATGCATGTTACATTTTTTTTTTTAAAGGTATGCATGTTACATGATGAAAACAATTTTTAAAGCTAAAACATTTTTTTTTTACTTTTTATATACACTGTATTTTTTCAGCTTTTGTTTTTTTGCAATGAGTCAACCACATATGACTATCCTCTACATACCTTAGAGATAAAAACGAAATAAAAGAAATATGTGTTACGAAATGAAAAGATACAGATACTTTGTTTTGTAGTGTATAGGATAATCTAGATATGAAAGTGGATCCTACCAGATACTCAAATCAGAAAACATGGCATGGATAAAAAAAATTTAGTGATGGATGTTACCTAGGGATCATCCACAAATTACCCGATAATATTATATAGATGTCGAAACAGTCATGGATTTTCTAACTTACCGAAGATTGTTTGTGATAGATTAAGAACAAAAGTAATCTAGCTTTTCCAAAACGAAAACTGTGTCTTTACTATTCGAAATAGACGTGGTTATTCCAACTTACCGACGATTGTTTGTGACAGATTAAGGACAAAAGTAATCTAGCTTTTCCAAAACAGTATCTTTAGTATTAACGATGTATTAACGTAAGACAATCGGATGAAAAACTATTCCCAACAACAACCTGAGTGAAAAAATAGCCATATTATATTGTTGTTCCATGAAAGTTGTTTAAAATATTTAACCGGTTTTCTTGTAGTTATCATTTATCAATATGGATTTAAATAATTATAGTTGCAAACGAAACAAAGGATAAAAACAAAAGCATTGCCCAAGTAAATACCTTCTATTTGTTTAATGTTTAAAAATGATGTAAAATAATAATGAAACTACAAACAAGTGTCTTGTGAATATATATAGCATTTTTACATATAGACCATAAATACTAGTATTATTATTACTTTTTTTAAGTCTCAATTCTATTTCTTATACTTTAAAAATAATGTACACTTTTAATCATAGTTTATAATTAATTTAATTTTTCTTTAATAACTTGTATTTGTTAATTATTTAAAAAAATATGTTAGCGTGTTTAATAATTTTTCTTGACATCATGGTGTAAATAAGACTTTGTTTTTTTTTTTCCTTTTTGGTTAGAGTTGTATTCAAATTTGGTATTGTAAACTATAAGCATCAATACTTTACTCAACATACACACAAAAAAAGGTTTTGGGTCAACTAATTACGACATATTTAAAAACCGAGATGTGTTCGGATTGACCGGTTTCAAAACCAATTTGGGTTGACCCGTATTACAATTGGTGGACCCATTAACTCCGGTTAAGTATTTAGAAAAAAAAAACCTCTATAATTTTATTTTTGTATTTCTCTTTCTCCATTTTACATGGTTAGTCATATTAATGTTAATTTTGTCACACGATATTATCTACTTGTCACACTTATAGTTATTATTAAACATGTTACTAATAACTCGCATACAACTAAACAACCCGCTGATAACTAATCAACATGTATGACTAGTTAAAACAAAAGGTTAAACGGGTTGTATTGAGGTTGACTGGATTTATGTATGTGTTAGAACTGAAATCTTTGACACGAATAATAATATGGGTTGGGTTCAAATCGCATATTTCAACCCCTCAACCCAACACAATTGACACCCTATCGTAAACTACACCAAGTACCGATGTCATAACAAACGGAACCGAAACCACGACAGAAACCAAATTCAAATAGGGGAATCACACTAGTTACTAAATTAACTAATATAAAAGAAAATATATTTTTATTAAAAAAGCGTCCTTCGCAAAGGAATTCCAACAAGTTAAAAAATGTCAGATGGAATTTCAGCTTATCCGCGGTGTATGATGACTCAAAAAAAATTCCATTGATTCTTTAATAACATGGCACCATTTCTCACGTACAGTACATATATACATATAATATATATGTATATGTATATTATACATTTAATCATCACTGCCAACTTTCTATAAATACTATTACTATCTATACGCATGCAATCTCTACCATCACAATTCACAATCTCGAAAATAAGAAAGAACCACCAATTGAACAATACCAAACCCTAATGGCAAAATCTGTCAGATCAAAAGTGCTGCTACTCATTTGCATAATCTTCTTCTTCTTGTGTGTCACCTCCAATGCCAATGAGGCCATGCACAATGACAATTCAAGCCAACTTTTGATACGCAAGTTAGGGTTGAAAGTGTCTGATCTTGAATACTATAAGAGAAGATCGCTCGGTGGGAACCCTGATAGGGTTGCACCGGGAGGCCCAGATGGTCAGCATCATTTTGCTAACTCGCCATTGGCTCACTAACTAGCTTTATCATGGTGGAATGGTGGTTCTTGTTTGAAGTTGATGATTTCACATAATAACGATTTCTTGCCAAATTTACATGTTGTACTGTTTTGATTTGTTTGGTTTTGATTTGTGAATGCTTGCCTCTATTTTAAAGAGGGCGAGTTTGCGTTTGTATGTCACTTTGTTCGGTTTGTTGCAAAGTTTTAAGTTTTCTTCTTCAAAGAAAAACGGATGACGTGTTTGTTCAGCCTGTTAACAACACAAAACTCATTTTGGAAACATGAAAACGTATGATATGATGTTCGCCACTACAAGAAAAAACTCCTATAGGGAAAACACAGGTCCTCTCTATAGATTACCCTATAGAGACGACATGTCGTTTCTAGATGGTTTTCGTGCCGTTTAAGATAGGTTACCTTATAGGGATGACATTTCATCTCTATAGGTGAAAATGTTTTTTAAAAGAAAATACTATAGAGACGAGGGTTTAAATGTTTTTTTTTTTTTCAAAAAAAAAAACTTATAGAGACGACATGTTGTCTCTACATGTGAAAATGTTTTTTTTTAATTTTTGAAAGTAAACCTATAGAGACAACAACAACAAAATCAACGACAACATATGAACATTCGTATTCACTAAGTTCTAACAAAGCTCACAAAAATACCGAAAAACGTGCACCGATGTTGGTGGTCTTGTCTGAAGGTGTTTCTTCCATTCAGGAATACATTCGTCGGTGACATATTTACACTCCCATGCAGGAAGAGACATGAGTGAAGAAGAGATCCAGATTGAAACCCTAGATCGATTTTGGTGGTGCTGGTGGTTAAGGCAGCGGTGGTCCTGGTGGTGGTGGTTACGGTAGTCGTGGTTGTGGTTATGGTGGTGGCGGTGGAGCAAGGGTGGCCATGGAGATGAAGATGTGATTGAGACGTAGATCTAGGGTTTTTGAGATAAATAAGTAAATAGACCAAAAAATTACCCTCCACCTTTAATTTTTAGAAAGACACATGTCAATACCATATGACTTTCTAGCCTTCTCACAAAAACCAAACTTCTCATTTGATCCTCTACCTATTTTTTTTTTTTAACGGCCAACAAACTCAATCCCGAGCACTCTCGGGGCACCCACTGGACAAACGGAGTACTCCGAGAGTAATCCGAGTCCACCACCAATTCCAGGGAAAACCCGGTAACCCACCCGCCCGTAGGCACGACGGTGAAATTACCGGTAAAACCCGTTTAACTCAAGGATCCAACCCAGGTTTCCCTGGGTCTCCTATCATTGCCCACCAATGCCTCACTCTGCACCAAGTGGAAGTCGAACCTGCATCTCTCAAGAGAAATACAAACCCTCCACCACTTGATCTAAAGATCATTGGCTGATCCTCCACCTATTTAATAATACAATGCAAAGAAAAAAAGAGTTTGATTAATATGACATTGTTATTTATTGATTTTAGTTGGTATAATCTTCCTCAATTGCTCTTATTGTTCGATTTTTTCAATTGACCAATTCTGTCTTCGATCATTGTTCAAGCAACCGATTTTTCCTTTGATCGTTGTTCAATCGTTCTTGTTGTTCGGCATTTTTATTCTTGTTGACAGTCATGCTCTAAATGTTTGCCTAGCTTTTTTATGCTTCTTACTTATTTTTAAAATTTATTTCAAATGATTCTTTTAGTTATATTTGACATGTGATAGATTTCCTTTTAGAAAGAAAACAATCATTGATTCATTGGTTAACTAAAGAAAGGAAAAATAGACGCAAGAATTTTTTATTTTTTTTTAAGAAATTGCAATATCATTCCACACGAAAAGGGCAATTACAAAGCAATAGCAGGTAGTCGGGCAACAGGTTGCGCCGCCACCCCCTTTTGAATAGAAAACCCAATTCTACTAAATACATAGTTTGAAACCTTTAGCGACGAAGAATTACTATTAACGACTTTTTGAACCCGATTCAAAAGTCGCACAGCGTCAGGAGCGAGACCACCAAAGGTATCAAACGCAAACGGGACAAACACATGTTGATTCTCTAGGCAGGCTTTCTCATGTTTTGCCACTTTGCTCGCCTCTGCCTTGAGCACCGCTTGCCCTACGGCAAAGCCCTTGTCCTTGAGCCCGACAAGGGGGGAGACTCCAGTTAGATCTACACAAGCGTGTTTCCCCCCTTCCCATCCAAACACAAGGATGTCCGCCGGACGTAAAGTGGACCTCCCCTCTAAGGGGTCAGTCAGGAAATTTACTGGAGCCTCCTTTTTGGCTGAGATCCCGGTCTGCTTAAGAACATCACATAACACATCTCTCACCCAATCATGCCGATATTTAAACCCTGGTAGCTCTTTACAGTGGATCGCGTGCTCGCCGAAAGAATCCAAACACGCTTTGCGGCATACCGGACATGGCTCGTCAACTGGGAACAAAGGAATCATCAGTCGGTATCTAAGGATAGCATGGTATTCCACAGCCGACATGTGTTGCCCCAAGCCTTCAATAGGTGCGATAGACAGAAAATCCTGAGCATGTGGGGCACGTAGACATTCAAACACAGCTCTTTGCCGAGGGGATAAAACAAACTTCTCTTCAAACCTCTTGACAATTTCGCCATATAAGGCATTCGCCAGAATTTTCTGGGATTTAGGAGGGGCGGTGTCTTTAATGTAGAAACCGCCAATATCAAGGTCGGGAAGAGAACTATGCAAACTGTCCAACGCACTCCTGTAATCGGAGTCTAAAACATCCCCACCACATTCTCGGAGTATGTGGTCTTGTAAACCCCAAGATTGGGCCCTTGAAGCCACGAAAGCATATGAAGAGGCATCCTCGGCCGTACAAATCCCTAAGCCTCCGAACCGGGTCGGGAGAGAAGCCAACCTCCACTGGAGATCTCCAAAAAAGGCACCCCCATAAACAACAATATCCTCTAATGCTCCCCGGAGGCCTTCATAAAAAACAGAGACAGCTCTCCCGACCAAATAAGGTTGACACGTTCGAAGACCAAACAGTAATTTAGCAACACCCATACAAGAACAAAGTAAGAGGAGCTCGCTCTGAGGGTCCCGTAGGCGTTTAAGGCACCTCATCAGCTCGACTGCACAGTTCGCTCTTTTAAGAGCCATACTACTAATAAACTCTGCATCACGACTAACGGCACCCCCAAGGAGTTTCACACCCAGCACCGGTCTCCCAATCCCACGAGGGAATAAGCCTTTCTGAACCTTTACACCATTGCAGGTTGGCCAGAAAACTTCAGTCTTCTTTATATCAAGTTGAAGCCCTAAGGAAGGACCCTCTGCTCTGATGATGTCTAAAGCATTAGCCACTTGGGTGGCATCTCCAATAAGCGTTCCGTCATCTAGGTACCAGGCGTGAAATAAAAGTTTGCAGTGATCCCTTATTCGGTGAACAAGGGGGTGGAGAACAAGGGCAAAAAGGAGGGGCCCCAAGGGGTCCCCCTGCTGAACGCCAGTAGTAGACCAAATATACTCATCCCCCACATATAATCTAGCTGGTTGACCATATAAAAAATCTACCCACGTAGAAATAGAAGGACACCTTTTCCTTACCTCGTACAGTAGGGCTGTCCTATCAACCAAATTAAAAGCGTTCGAAAAATCAACAGTAAGCATAGCAAGAGACCCATCTTGGTGGTACTCATTAAGGAACCTGTTCGCACTATGAAGAACGGCCTCTGCCCCAGACGGAATCCCTACCCCAAACTGGAAATCGCCAAGGTATTTGGCCATCTCCTTCCCAACACCTTTCATGGCCACCTTGGAGATCACCCTCCTCCAAATCGACCCAACGGCGATAGGCCTAATCCCATTATCCGGTTTGAGAAGAGGTGTAAGAGGAGCAGAAGCAACAAACTCCGCCAGACTCCTCGGGCACCTCCCCCCCAAGCACAAATTAACCATAGCTGAAGTAGCCCTAAGCAGACTATCAGCAATCACAGACCCCTCCCCACAAAAAGCATCTAAAAGATGTTGGGCCCTTAAGCCGTCTCTCCCGCACGACGTACCTTTGGGGAAAGATTTAATACACCCGAGCACGCAATCGGACTCCACCACAAGAGGAGACACAGAAGGCAAGGAGGCAGGCATGGAAGGAGGGGGCATACATGGGTGCTTAGACACTAAAGCCTCCAGAGTATTCTTATTGAGAGGGGCGACCCCCGAGGAGCATAAAACCTTAACCGCTGCAGTGAAATGACCATCAGCAACCTTACGTAAACATTGTTTCACATTGGCCCCCCCACACTCATTATCATTCTCAGTGCCCTTTTTGATTCCATCTGTAACCCCCCTCGCAGGTTGATCAAACAACGACTGGACAAGAGTGGCAAAACCCTCACGATCACCCCACTAAGCCAAAGACCGCTGGATGCTAAGGCATTGGCCCGTCTTCCTATTGCCCGACCTCTTGTCCTGACGATCGACAGGCTTGAACACCCGCAAGGTGCAACGTGGTAATATCAAAAGTCGAACCCATGCCTCAATAGAATCAGGCATAGCAACCACCTTGTCCAAAGCTGCAGTTAAGACTTGGGCAAATGCCATACGACAACTAAGGGGGATACTCTTAACAGTCTTGATGGGGAGAGAGAAAACACGGTCTAGCAAAGCAATATCTACACCCAACTCTTCCGATGAGGTATCAACGTTTTCAACACCGGGTCTAGTGATGCCAACAATAAAACCCTGTTCATCTCTCTCACCTGGCACAAACCGAATAACCTTATCCTCATGGTGGCACGCCCGACTGAAAGCATGAGGGCACATACACTCACCACATAACCATTGTCCGGACACCCTCAAAGCTTCACAAACAGAGGTAAAAAGATTAAGATCGTCAGCAATTGCACATCTCAAATAATCTTTCCTCTCGTCTGAGCCAAAATGGTGACTCTTGATATGTGCCATTAACCTTGGGAATCCCTTAGCCCTCACCAAGCCATCGGGACAACAATGAAACCGTCGGAAAGGACAAGGCCAGAAACCACTACCATTAGAACCAACCATAACAAAACTAAGTAAGCGGAGACAACACTTAGATAATGTCGCGTACGCCACCACCAATAAAGAAAACCCAACCCAAAAAGAATCGCAGCTGATTGGTCAAAAGGTAATTGAACCGCTATGCTAAAAAAACCCCGAAAAAATCACCTAGGCATTTAGTCGAACACCTTGCGTGCGAAAAGGAAAAACATAAAACTTGAAGAGGTAACCGGCTTCTTTCTCTGGAAAAACATCTTGCAATGCCCTATAAACTGATTTGAACGCCATATTTCAACAGCACCTAAACCAGATTCGCTGAGAGTTGCAAGAAAAATTTGAAATTTTAAGTTGAAGGTGAGTCCCGAATTTGAGAGATTCAGCGGTTAAAAAGGCGAAAACGTCGGTGGGTTTTGGTCGGTTGAGGATTCCGATCGATTTGGGTGAAAAAATGTTGGATTTTGGTGGTTAAATGGTGAGTAATCGGTGGAAAACGGGGGAGAAAGGTGGTTCGGCGGTGATGACGACTTATTAAGGTTCTGATTGCACCAAATTATTCAAGAAAAATGGACCATCAATGAGTCCAAAATCAAAATGTTTAATGCCTTGAGTCCCTATAGCCACTTTTCTTAACCATTTGAGTCTAAATTTCTAACACTGTTTGAATTATTCTGTTAACTTTTGTTAAAAAAAACTAAAATGCCCCTGCATATTATTATTATTAATTGTTAATAATACATAAATGCTCTCACACACTCAAAAGTAATCTTCATCCATCCAATTGTGAAGGTCACCAACCCAGATCACTTTCTTCTCTCCTCCACCAGATCCCGCTTGACCCACCGTCACCGGAGGACGCGGCTGTCGGTGAGGCTGATACGCCACCCATTGGTGCTGCCCTAAACCCACACCCATTGTCGGGTTTTTCTGAGTGTGTTGTTGTTGGTCAGACACACGGGAGGTGTGATGCTCTCCACTGTACCCCCAACCTAGGGTTCCAATTTCTGCACCCTTATTCATTAAGGATACATTTTTGGTTTCCTTCGCTAAAACCCCTTCACTCCACACCCACAAACCAACCCTTTTAAGATCCACCCGGACACTCAATTGTGCTGCAGTGGCCGTACCACAGATCTCCAGTGACGGAACGAAAGATGTGCTTGTGCAAGATTAGATAGGGAGAATTAACCCGGTGGGTTACGACTGGACAGGGGAATGGTACCCTCTGTATTTAACCAAAGATGTACCGGATGATGCGCCTTTGGGTTTGACTGTTTTTTTTATAAACAAGTTGTCTTGTATTGTGATGGGAATGGAGACCTTCAGTGTTATGAGTATCGCTGTCCTCACAAGTGGTAATTTTATTAAGATTATTGTATGTGATATATTTTGTTTGTAGGACTCTGTTTTGGGATTTATGCTTTTTTCTTGAAGAAAATTGTGTTTGTTACTGCTTATCCGAAGTTAATTTTGGTTTGATTGGAAATTGTGTTTTTGGCATGATCAGGTGAGATGAGGCAAGGAGAAGAGAGTCAAGCCCTTTGATTATTTGTTGATTGTGGTGGTGGATGGATGAGGGAGGAGGTGGTGGTGGTGGTGGAGATGGGTGGTTGTGGTGATGAACGGTGGTGGTAGTGGGTGTGTTTATATTATATATATTAAAAGTTTATGCATTAAAGATTTGTTCCTTGTACTAATGTGCATATAAGACTTGTACTTTGTGTGTAAATGACCAAATTACCTTCATAGTTAACAGACTTTGTGGCTGGTGTTAGAAATTTGGACTTAAATCGTTAAGAAAAGCGGCTATAGGGACTCAGGGCGTTAAACATTTTGATTTTGGACTCAAGTGGTTAAAACCACTAAAACACAGGGACTCAAAAAGTAATTTACCCTAGAAAAAAATATAATATAAAAGAAAAAAAGACATATATTTTGTTACAAAATATCTTAACATCAATTTAATTAGACAAAATTGTAGAAATCAACATTTATGTTATACCTAAACTGCACTTCAAATCTTTCGCTATGAAATTGGCCAATCTCAACCTTTACGTTCATGTTTTGCTACAAAGTATAATCTTTAACACAAACGACGTTTGTTTTCTTGGTTAAATCACCTCACATTAATGTCTTTTTCTTGTTTTTTTAATATAAACCAATGACTAACTGTAAATCAAACATGATCAGAATAAGGTATCTAAAACTATATTTAGAATTACCACCCCACTACAACCTGCAACAACAACCACCATCCACCACCGTTGTAACCACCTCCCGCCACCCAACCATGCACCTACCCTCGTACTCCACCGTATCATTTAACTCACCACTGCGACAACCCATCCCATAAAAACCATCAACGACTTGCAAACCACTGTATCATCTAACTTATAACCCTTCCGTACCCAACAAATTAGACCCACAAAAGGTCAAAATAAGATCCTAGCACACAACAATAAAAGTACCTGACTTGAACGGAACCTAACTGATTTCAGTTCACATTTGGTTTGTTCATCACAAGAAAAACATGAAACCATTACATCGTATCATCATTACAACCGAGAACCAAATCAAAACAAACTCCACCATCAGTTCAAACATCAACATCAAATTGTAGAGTAATCAATATAATCAGCAGTTAATCTACTAGACTTCTTAGGCGAAATAAGATCCGCAAATAAGATCATAGCACATATGAGAAATGTAGATTATTGTGAAGAGCAACCCGATGAGTTAAGTGAAATTTATAACATCTTTCATGTGTCTTATTTGCACAAATGTTTGGCGGATGAAACAACTCATGTGTTGTTGGATGATATTATTATTGATTATAGGTTTAACTATGTAGGGCCCGTATCAAGACGTTAATCAAGTAAAAGTCCAATGAATGCATCGTAAGAGATATGACACCATGTGGAAGTCGAAAAATGAAATATTGAAATTCTATTCGCGCTTGTTTTCTATGTGGTAGGTAATCGGGGAGAAACATTTTTTTAGTGGGAGAGGTTAATACTCCGGATTTTTAGAGGGTGTTTGGGATTGCATATTTAACTTCAAAAGTGCTTTTTATTAAAAGTGTTTTTTAACTTATAACTTTTTTTAAGAAACTTTTAAAACAAGTGTTTGGTTTAACATTTGTGGTGAGAAAAGTAAAATGACTAAAAATGATATAATAAGTTTCCAAATTTAGTTGCTATTTTAAAGGGGAGGGATAGATTAGTAATTTAATGATCAAAAAGCCAAAAGTCATTTAAAAAGCCGGGATTTTGTGGCTTTTGAAAAACAACTTTTTTACTTCTAATAAAAACCACAAAATAAAAAAGCACTTTTAGCATTGCCAAACACTTTTATAACTTATTAGGTTTTTGAAAAAAACCAATAAGTCAATAAGTCATTTCCAAACTCAATCCCAAACACCCTCTTAGTTACATAAATTCGAATTACTCGTTTAGCTTTTATAATAGACAATCTTTGATGGCGTATTTCTAACGGTTCGATATAATGAGGTTTGTAGCCCATTGTCAAAAGCAAAACCTTTAGGAACACCTAGGTTTAAAGGTCTTAGTTTCAAGTTACACAAATGATAGAATCAAACAAATTCGTTGTTCTAGGATGATACAAATATTATAGTGTGTGTGCATAATATCTATCACAATATTTGTATCATCCTACAGTGTAGGGGTGAGCAAACCTTAACCGTGATCTGAAATCAACTAGCAACTGAACCAGAATGAATTGAGACATGCTTTTAAAATATATCTATATTTATAATATACTGTTTAAGGAATGTAATTCTATATACAAAAAAAAACATATATGAAAGCTTTTTTATGTTATATAATTAGTTTCAAAATGTTTAAAAAATAATTATTGTGTAAAATTTGACCCATGTTATGTATGTGTATGTTTTGTTTTTGTCTTTTTTATTTATAAAAACGATTGTAACTAAGACAATAATTGTCTAATATGTTTATTTAGGTAAAAATTTAGTTCAAACTTAGATCGGTTAATTAACCGAAATTAACAGAAATCGAACCATAACCAATTAACCAAATCAAAGTTCGGTTATGGTTATGGTTATGGTCAAGGAAATTCCATAACCGAAGCTAACGGTTACGGATATGGTTAAAGATAAAAATTGAGCCAAACCGCCATTTGCACAGCACTGCTACATAGTGACACTTTATAAATAAATGGGTTCTTGTGGATGGAGAGTGGGAGAAAGCAAAGGGGGATGAGAGATTTGAAAAATCATCAAAATTGATCACAACTGAATTGGATTTTCATCATCTTTCATAGTAATTCGAGTCTATAACCAACAATAGAGGAATATAAGAAGTTTACTAAATTTCCTAAGTGGGCCAAGCCCACAACACATAACAAACAACTAACATGCCTATCAAAGTTAGGGCAACACATTCTCTCGTATTCAGTTGTCCCGCCCACACAGGATTACCTCATGTTGACAAAGGCCCACACGTTGGGTAGGGAATAATATCCACCAACAACGGTGAAGCATGCATACACAATGTGGGCGTGGAATGTTTTCCACCAATAGTAGCATGGATGACATCACTGTAAGGACCTGCAAAAATGTCCCAAAACGACCCGTAAGTAGAAACCCGGACCCCTAAAACCCTAATCCTTGTTGAAAACCAAGAAAATCAAAATTTAAGGATCTCTCGCGAGCCGCGTAAAACTTAAGAGAAGCTTACGCGGGCTGCGACAGCTATGTGGTTCGACTGGATAAGTTCTGGGCCACGTGTCAGCCACGTGGCGGACCTACGTGTGACACGCTAGCCCTAATCATAGAATAGGTGGCCCTCGCGGGCCGCGTAATATCTTCAGAGGGTTTACGCGGGCCGCGTAAAACCCAAATTTCAGCTATAAATTGAGCAGTTCATGGGCTTTTCATCTGTGTACGTAAAACTTTCTCAAAGACGAAAGATACTGCTCAAATTCGTAATTTAAAATAGGGAAACGCTGCTACAAGTACAGGGTATTAACTCGATCACTGCTACGATACAATGTCCGATCGATTGAAACCGATCCGATGGATGTTTAAGTGCTGCCCGAATTCGGGATATACTTTGTCATTCGTCGTGAGTGTTTTGATTTCGCGAGTTTATCGTAAATGTTGTATTAAGTTACTGACCTAGTTTCGTGTGCATTGTTATTTAACTAGGTTACAAGGCTAAATCAGTAGGCAAAGTTCTGTCCAATTTAAACTTGCAAAGTGAGTCATTCTCTTTTTACCAAATTATTTCCAAAACCCTATTTGTTTCAAAGTTATAGTTACAGGGATTAAGTCTTTGTAATCTTCAATTACTGCCGGTATGTGGGGTTTTGTATACATTACTTGATACCCGTCACCATTGGACAACGGGTTAGCTAATGGGTGATCTGACCATAGTCACAGATTCGGTCAAGTGACAAATACCGATTTGGGGTAATTGGTTGATAAAAACATTGTAATCACCCTTAATACTGTATATTATAACAATGTGTCATTTTGTACAAATTGAGTGACTCGCCAGTATTTCCCCGCTAATAAAATCTTTTTAAACATGTTTCAGGTGATTTACTGTGACCCAGGAAAAGTGCCGCGTAGCACTAAAAGCTTGAGGAAGTGGCTCAGTAAAATAAATAAACATGTTTTGTAAAACAGGGAATTTCCTCGTGAAATTCCTTTATTGTAAATTATGGGGTTTGCCCCGAATTGTGAAATAAAATAATTGGGCATTTTCAGTTTAAAAGATCCTGTTAAAATTTCCGCTGCCAAAAGGAACAATACCACGGGTTTTCTGCCCTACGGCTCCTGAAACGGGTAAAACCGGGACGGGGGCCGTGACAGAAAAAGGTGGTATCAGAGCCACTGATTTAAGCCAATTAAGTATTTAGAAATACTTAATTTATCTGATTGCCATTTTGTGATTCCGTGAAAATTTAATTTACAATAAATAAAAATTTTTAACTTAAATTTGTGTGTGTTCTTCATATGTGCTAACAGCATGAACGAACTGTCAGAGGCACTCCGAAACTTTACTATTCATACCACCGATATGGATACCACAGGAAACCCATCTGGCTACCTGGCTGATACGGAGGAACCACTAACATCCCAGGCCCAGGCCCAGGAGAAACCAAAGCCGAAAAAGAGAAGGAGAATCTTGGACTGGAAACATGGGCATAGGAAGAAACCAGCTGCACAGAAGATTAAAAAGACTGAGGATCCGAAGGATAAAGGGAAAGGAAAAGAGATCGGGGATAGTTCCGGACAAGCCCAGGAAATGCCACCATGGGAGGAGCTAGATCGCAAACTGGCGAATTGTGACCTCATCGGACCTGCCGATGAAAACCTCTTCAATTACCCCGCTGAATCACAACTTCCAGTTAATTTGGAACCTGCTATCCCAGATCCGATTGTTAACCACCGACTTTTACCCGGATAATTGGAGGAATGGTGGACAAATGACTGGCAGTTTCAGAATTTCATGAATAACCCCAACGTCTATTTTCCCCAGTATGACCCTGAGCCTGCACCAAACCCACCTATGAGCATGGAAAACCTAGCCGAACTTCGCCATTATGGCGAGAAACTAGTGGACGCAGGAAATAGGATTCGAGATGTGGGGGAAAAGATCTCATGAAAATACGACGAGAGGGAGCGTCATTTCTGAAGGGCCGATTATCCGTGGTTGTGTGTTTAATAATAATAAAATAATAATAATAAATACTAAAAATATAATCATGTAAAATAACTCAAATAAAACTTTTGTAATATAATGGGTGTGTATCGATGCATACTAATATATATAAAAAAAAGAAAGTCGCAAGGTCGACAATTTTGGCTATACGTGTTGACATAATTATGTGTGATCACTTTATTGTAGTTGGGTGATATTTATTTCGTGCCGATAATCTATATATATTGTTAATTATTCAGATGGAAAATGCGGAAAACCAACCAGTCAATGAAGCTAATCAATCTGAACAAAACAATGAAGATCACTTCCTTAATAGACAAGACATAGAAAATATCGTTGCCCAGGGAATAGCCAATGCTATCCCGGCAATCGTTGCTGCTGTCCAGAACCCCGTGGAACCTTCACAAGCCAACCATAGCAAACGTACTCGCGACGATAATTTCAGTAACGGTGTAAATGGAGGCGGGAATAATAATGATGTGGTTCAAGCCCCATTTCTCAAGAAAATGAAAGCTGCAACACCTGGTTGCACTTACAAGGAATTTCTTGCCTGTAAACCGATCGAATTTGCAGACAACGAAGGGGCAACTGCTGCACTGCGTTGGTTAGAGAAAACCGAAGCAGTAATTAAAATAAGTAAATGTGCCGAAGAAGACCAGGTTATGTATGTGTCGCACCTTTTTAAAGAAGGGGCGTTAGAATGGTGGAATACGGTACTGCAAGCCAAGGGAAGTGATGTGGCTTATGCCATGAATTTGGAAGAATTTAAGAGATTGGTAGAAAGAAAATTTTGTCCCGAATATGAAAAGGAACAAATGATAGATAAGTTCCTAAACCACCGGATGATGGATGTTGACTGTCGAGGGTATACTTCGACATTCTTTGAATATGCTAGAGTAGTACCAACTCTGGCTTCGCCAGAACCGGTACTTATTTCTCGCTATATTTGGGGTTTGATTAGCTAGATTCGTGATATCGTCAAAGTTGCAAGACCCCACACAATTGACGATGCGGTGGAAGTAGCCAACACATTGACCGACGGGCTGGTACGCACGAGAGAAGAAAACAGTAAAAAGGAATTAGCCCAAAAGATTACCTAAGGATTCCGTGGGGGTAATATTTTCAAGAAAAAGGGAACTGGGCAATCTTCCACCCCGCCGTTCTACAGAAATTGTAAAAAGAAACATTTTGGAAGATGTAATGAAATCTGCAACTTCTGCAAAGCTGTTGGGCATCGAGAGAAGGAGTGCAGGAAGAAAACAAGGATCTGCTAAAATTGCGGCGAAGCTGGATATTTCAGACCAGAATGTCCTAAACTGGTCAAACTAGCTGACAACAAGGCCAAACCTGCTGAAGGGACTACTAAGAAAAACGCAAGAGCCTTTCAGCTGACAACTCAAGAAGCAGATCTGATTCCTGATGTGATAGCTGGTACGTTCCTAGTTCATGACGTTTACGCAAAAGTATTGTTTGACTCTGGTGCAAACCAAAGTTTCATAAATACTTCATTCTGCCAAGCCCTTAAGCATCCTTTAACCAAACTTAGACAAATTTTTTCGGTAAAAACGGTAGATGGGAATTCTGTTAACATAGATAAGGTTTTGCAAGAAGAAAAGATAGAACTCTTAGGCCATAAATTCTCTGCAAACCTATTACCTATGAATCTAGTTGGATTCGATGTAGTGTTAGGAATGGGTTGGTTAATAGCCAACCATGCTCGAATCCTTTGTGATAAGAATTCCATAGAAATTTGTACACCCACAGGAGAAATAATTGTTGTTACAGGAGATAAGCCACGAAAGCCAATGAAATTCATTTCAGTAATGAAAGTGGCCAGTTATGCAAGAAAACAAGGAATAGTGTATATGATTTCGGTAGTTATTAATACTAAAAGTAAGGAACTCAAGGAAATTCCAGTAGTATCAGAATACCCGGATATATTCCCAGAAGAACTACCTGGATTACCACCCGATAGGGAAGTAGAATTTAGAATTCATCTAATTCCTGGAACTACACCGATAGCTAAGGCACCTTATCGGTTAGCACCCACCGAAATGTTAGAATTGAAAAAGCAGTTAGATGAATTATTAAGCAAAAGATTCATACAACCTAGATCATCCCCTTAGGGAGCACCAGTGTTGTTTGTGAAAAAGAAAGATGGTTCGATGCAAATGTGTATCGATTACAGGGAATTGAATAAGGTTACAATTAAGAATCGATACCCATTACCTAGGATTGATGATCTTTTCAACCAACTTCAGGGGGCTAGATATTTTTCTAAAATAGATTTGCGCTCCGGATATCATCAGTTAAAGGTACAAGAAGAAGATATACCTAAAACTGCTTTCAGGACTAGGTACGGTCACTACGAGTTTAGAGTCATGCCATTCGGACTAACGAATGCCCATGCAACATTCATGGACATGATGAATAGGATCTGTAAACCATATTTGGATAAATTCGTAATTGTCTTCATCGACGATATACTTATTTATTCCAAAAGCCAGGAGGAACATTGTGATCACCTGAATGCACTCTAAACTTTGTTAAGAAAGGAAAAGCTTTATGCCAAATTCTCGAAGTGTGAATTTTGGCTACAGGAAGTGCAATTCTTAGGTCACATGGTGAATCACGAAGGTATTCACGTAGATCCTTCTAAGATAGAAGCAATCACAAAATGGAAGGGTCCGCAATCAGCCACGGAAATTAGAAGTTTTCTAGGATTAGCTGGGTACTATAGCGTTTCACTAAATATTTTTCTAAGATAGATGTGCCATTAACTAAGCTAACCTGTAAAACAGTTAAGTTTGAATGGGGACCCAAGCAAGAAGAGGCCTTTAGAATTTTAAAGCAAAGATTAACAAATGCCCCAATTCTAGCTTTACCGGACGGAACAGAAGATTTTGAAGTTTACTGTGATGCTTCTAAGCTAGGGTTAGGATGTCTACTGATGCAACGCAAAAAGGTAATTGCGTATGCCTCAAGGCAATTGAAAAAGCACGAGGAAAATTATACGACTCATGACTTAGAATTAGGAGCAATAATTTTTGCCCTTAAGATTTGGAGGCATTATTTATATGGAAATAAGTTTACTGTCTATACGGATCATAAGAGCTTAAGGAACATATTTGGGCAAAAAGAATTGAATATGAGGCAAAGAAGATGGATGGAAATTCTAAGTAATTACGACTGTGATATTCAATATCATGAAGGAAAGGCAAATGTAGTAGCAGATGTCCTAAGTCGTAAGTATCATGAAAAACAAAGACGAATTCGTGCTCTTAGATTAAATCTTCAAGTAGATTTAATGGAACAACTGAAGAACGTTCAAGAAACAGCGATCTAGGATAATGCTGAAGGAATGAAAGGAAGAATGAAAGAATTAGAGCAAGGGACTGATGGAATTTGGAGATTCCACCAGAAAAGAATTTGGGTACCTAAGCAAGGAAATTTAAGAGATAAAATTTTAGAGGAAGCCCATAAATCTAGATATACCTTGCACCTTGGTAATAATAAGATGTACCAAGATTTAAGGAATAATTTCTGGTGGATAGGAATGAAAAAGGACATTGCTAAATATGTATCTAAGTGCCTAACTTGTTCACAAGTTAAGGCGGAACACCAAAAACCCTCAGGTCTACTGCAACAATTAGAAATGCATGTATGGAAATGGGAACTAATAACCATGGACTTTGTTACTAAGTTACCCAAGACCAGAAAAGGTAACAACGCAATCTGGGTGATTGTGGATCGATTAACCAGATCAGCTCATTTCCTACCCATGAAGGAAACTTTTAGCATGGAAAGGTTAGCAAAATTGTACATAGACGAAGTAGTATCCTTACATGGAGTCCCACTCTCCATTGTATCAGATAGGGATAGTCGCATCACTTCACATTTCTTGACTAGTTTCCAAGAAGCCATGGGCGATTAAATTTAAGTACTGCTTACCATCCCCAAACAGATGGACAGAGTGAAAGGACGATCCAAACCCTGGAAGACATGCTCAGAGCATGTGTCATAGATTTTGGGGGAAACTGGGATGACCACCTACCCTTAATCGAATTCTCCTATAACAATAGTTATCATGCAAGTATCGAAGCTGTCCCATTTGAATCACTGTATGGACGAAAGTGCCGAACTCCAGTTTGCTGGGCAGAAATAGGAGAAAGTCAATTATCAGGTCCCGAGATTGTGCAAGAAACCACCGACAAGATCACCCAAATCAAGGAAAGACTAAAAACGGCTCGAGATCGCCAGAAAAGTTATGCAGACAATCGACGCAAGCCGTTAGAATTTCAAGCTGGAGACAAAGTGCGGTTGAAAGTTTCTCCTTGGAAAGGAGTAGTTAGGTTCGGTAAGAAGGGAAAGCTAAATCGAAGGTACATAGGACCATTCCCAGTGATCCAGCGAATAGGACCAGTTGCCTATCGCTTACAACTACCAGAAGAGCTAGCTAGAGTACGTGACGTGTTTCATGTATCTAACCTCAAGAAATGTCTATCTGACGAATCCTTGGTAGTGCCTCTTCAAGATATAGAGGTAAATGAAAAGCTGAAATTTGTTGAGAAACCACTTCAAATAGAAGACAGAAAGGTTAAGTTTCTCAAGCACAAAAGACTAGTACTGGTCAAGGTCAAGTGGGATTCAAAAAGAGGACCTGAGTACACGTGGGAACTGGAATCGGAAATGAAGCGAAAGTATCCTCACTTATTCCGGTAAATCTCGAGGACGAGATTTTAAATAAGGTGGGGAGGATGTAAGGACCTGCAAAAATGTCCCAAAATGACCCGTAAGTAGAAACCCGGACCCCTAAGACCCTAATCCTTGTTGAAAATCAAGAAAATCAAAATTTAAAGGTCTCTCGCGGGCCGCATAAAACTTAAGAGAAGCTTAAGATCTTGGTTCGACCGGATAAGTTCTAGGCCACGTGTCAGCCACGTGGCAGACCTACACGTGACACGCTAGCCCTAATCGTAGAATAGGTGGCCCTCGCGGGCCGCGTAAGATCTTGAGAGGGTTTACGCGGGCCGCGTAAAACCCAAATTTCAGCTCTAAATTGAGTAGTTCATGGGCTTTTCATCTATGTACGTAAAAATTTCTCAAAGACGAAAGATACTGCTCAAATTTGTAATTTAAAGTAGGGAAACGCTGCTACAAGTACAGGGTATTAACTCGATCACTGCTACGATACAATGTCTGTCGCAACCCCCGATCCCTTATCTGTCCCGGGAACGGGCGAACGCGAACTTAGAAATTATGTGGTATCAGTTTGTTAATTTGGCAGCGGAAATTACATCAGGACCGTAGTTAGGAAATGTTTATCAGAGTAAAACCACCATATTTGATATTAATAATCACATGGGTAAAACCCAAGTTTCTTATTACAACATGTTTATAGGGATAAACCCTATTTTATTGAATTTAAAACACTGTCTTTTAGGTAACTTTTATAGCCACATTTTTTCCCAAGCCTTCAATGCTCTCCAGCTGGCTTTATACTAATTGGCTGTCACATTGTGTTACCTGAAACGCGTTTTAAAAACATTTGTCAGTGGGAAATACTGGTGAGTGAATCCCAGTTTAATCAAGAAATATTTTATCAATTAACAAAGTATTGAGAGCGATCACATTGTTTATTTCTACACAATTACTCATTCAGTACTGTCAATCCTGACTGGTGGGTCATATTACACATTGGCTAACTCGTCGTCCAATGGTAACATGTTCCACATTTTGTATACAAAACCCCAACATACCGGCAGTAATCGAAGAACTACAAAGACTCAATCACCGCTTAATCACATTGTAAAACATTTAAGGTTTTGCAAAATATTACAAAAAGTTTAACAAAAAATAGGATAAACTCACATTGCTATCTTAGACTTTGCGTAAGGGTTTCCTGGGATTAATCTATAATTTACACAAATGTACATAGGTTAGTATAATAACCCTTTGATTATATTAATGATACCCTCCCCGAGACGGTATTCCAACAACTACGTCGGGCAGAACCACGACAGTTGTTACGGAACCCTAAATCAATCGGGCAACGTATCTAATATGAAACTAGGTTATAATACTTACAACAGAGCAGAACTTCGCTAATTAGGGGGTATTATACTCGGAAATTATGCCTATAATGTGAGAATTCGAGATACAGAAAGTGAAATGAACGAATTGAAATGAAATCCGATGGCCTGCTTATATAGTGCTGATATCTGGTCCTCTCGCGGCCCGCGTAAAGGTAAGCAAGGGCTTACGCGGCCCGCGTACTAGGTGGACTAGGGCATAGGTGATCCGGGTCATGGGGTAGGTCCAACACGCATGCACACACGTGGCGACACCGGAGCCCGCCTGAGTTTTAAGTTGACACGGCCCGCGTAAGGGTTAAAGATCCTTTACGCGGCCCGCCTAAAACCAAAAATCATATTTTTAATTATTTTTATTAATATTTAGGGTATTCGGGGCCCGTTTTCACGTATGGGGTGTATTTTGGGATATATTGGGATATTTTAAATATATTAGGGTGTCAGAAAATATTCAAGGGTGTCGGTTTTCTTTAAGGATTGTTACATCCTCCCCACCTTATTTTAGAGCTCGTCCTCGAGATCTACTGGAACAAGTGTGGAAATTTCCTTTGCATTTCTGATTCAAGCTCCCATGTGTACTCAGGTCCTCTTTTGGAGTCCCACTTCACTTTAACCAGAACTAGTCTCTTGTGCTTGAGATTTTTGACTTTCTTGTCTTCAATCTGTAGAGGCCTTTCTACAAACTTGAGTTGTTCATTTACCTCTATATCCTTAAGAGGTACTACCAGTGATTTATTGGCTAAGCATTTCTTGAGATTTGATACATGAAATACATTATGTATTCCTGCCATTTCCTCTGGCAGTTGTAGTTGATAGGCTACAGGTCCTATTCTTCTAATAATCTCAAAAGGTCCAACATACCTGGGACTTAGCTTTCCCCGTTTAATGAATCTTACCACTCCTTTCCAAGGAGAGACCTTTAACAGTACTTTATCTCCTACTTGAAATTCCAATGGTTTGCGTCGGTTATCAGCATAACACTTCTGTCGATCACGTGCTGCTTTCAGTCATTCCTTGACTTGAATAATCTTGTCGGTTGTTTCTTGCACTATCACAGGTCCAGATAGTTGCTTTTCCCCAATTTCTGCCCAACAGACTGGGGTTCGGCACTTTCGTCCATAAAGTGCTTCAAATGGTGCAGCATTGATACTTGTGTGATAACTATTATTGTAAGAAAATTCTATTAATGGTAAGTGATCGTCCCAATTACCTTTGAAATCAATTACACAAGCTCTAAGCATGTCTTCCATCATCTGAATTGTCCTTTCGCTTTGTCCGTCTGTTTGAGGATGATAAGCTGTGCTTAGATTTAACTTAGTTCCCATGGCTTTTTGGAAACTTGACCAAAAATGAGAGGTAAAGCAGCTATCTCTATCAGACACAATTGATAAAGGTATTCCATGTAAAGAAACAATTTCTTTTACATATAATTTAGCTAACTGTTCCATACTGAAAGTTTCCTTCATTGGTAGAAAATGAGCTGACTTGGTTAGCCTATCTACAATCACCCAGATTGTATCATTGCCTTTTTTTGTTTTGGGTAATTTAGTAACAAAATCCATTGTTATCAATTCCCATTTCCATACTGGCATTTCTAACTGTTGTAGCAATCTTGAGGGTTTCTGGTGTTCAGCTTTGACTTGTGAACATGTTAAACATTTAGAAACATAAGCTGCTATGTCCTTTTTCATTCCTATCCTCCAGAAATTCTTTCTTAAATCTTTATACATCTTATCATTTCCTGGATCCATCGTATATTTAGACTTATAGGCTTCTTCTAATATACGATGACGTAGGTTTCCTAATTTAGGTATCCACATTCTCTTCTTATGGAATCTCCAAATTCCATCTATTCCTTGTTCTAATTCCTTAATCATACCTTTTAGTTTTTCAGTATCATCCTTGATTACTGATTCTTGTGCTTCTCTTATCTGATCATTTAAATTTACTTGAAGATTTAATTTAAGAGAACGTACCCTTTTTGGCTTTTCATGATACTTTCGGCTTAAAGCATCTGCCACTACATTTGCTTTTCCTTCATGATACTGGAAATCACAATCATAATCGCTAAGCATCTCCATCCAGCATCTTTGTCTCATATTCAATTCCTTTTGCTTGAAAACATACCTTAAACTCTTATGATCAGTGAATACAGTAAACTTACTACCGTACACGTAATGTCTCCAAATTTTAAGGGCAAAAAATTATAGCTCCTAATTCTAAATCATGGGTTGAATAATTCTCTTCATGATTCTTAAGTTGTCTGGATGCATAAGTTTTAACCTTTTGTCATTGCATTAATACACATCCATAACCTAATTTGGAAGCGTCACAATAGACTACAAAATCTTCAGTTCCTTCTGGTAACGCTAGTACAGATGCATGGGTTAATCTTTGCTTAAGAACTCTAAAGGCTTCTTCTTGTTTTAATCCCCATTCAAACTTAACAGATTTACAGGTTAGCTTAGTTAAGGGAATGGCTATTCTAGAAAAATCTCGAATAAATCTTCTATAATAACCGGCCAATCCTAAGAAACTTCTAACCTCGGTTGGTGATTCAGGGATTTTCCATTTAGTAATCGCCTCGATTTTTGTTGGATCTACATGAATTCCTTCATGATTGACTAGGTGTCCGAGAAACTGTACCTGTTCTAACCAAAACTCGCATTTTGAAAATTTAGCATAAAGCTTTTCCTTTCTTAGTAAACTTAAAAGTGCGTGCAAATGCTTTGCATGCTCCTCTTTACTTTTAGAGTAAATTAGAATATCAACTATAAAAACAATTATGAATTTATCCAAATATGGCTTACATATTTGGTTCATCATGTCCATAAATGCAGTTGGGGCATTGGTTAAACCAAATGGCATGACAGTAAATTCATAATGGCCATACCTTGTTCTAAATGCGGTTTTAGGAATGTCCTCTTCCTTTACCTTTAATTGATGATATCGTGACCTTAAATTGATTTTAGAGAAAAATCGAGCTCCTTGTAGTTGATCGAACAGATCATCGATTCTCGGTAATGGGTACCGGTTCTTAATCGTGACCTTGTTTAATTCACGGTAGTCAATACAAATACGCATTGATCCGTCCTTCTTTTTAACAAACAGTATCGGTGCTCCCCACGGCGACGAACTTGGCTGTATAAATCCTTTCTCCAACAATTCGTCTAATTGTTTCTTCAATTCTTGTATTTCTGCAGGTGCCAAACGGTAAGGTGCTTTGGCAATCGGTGCTGTTCCTGGTATTAGATGAATTCTGAATTCAACTTCTCTATCTGGAGGTTGCCCTGGCAATTCTTCTGGAAATACATCTGAAAACTGGGATACTACTGGAATATCTTTTAATTCTTTTCCTTTAGTTTTAGTGATTATAGAAATCAAATACACTAATGATCCTTTTCTTATGTAACTTGCTGTTTTCATCACAGAGATGAATTTAGTAGATTTGGAAGTTTTATATCCTTTAATTGTGATCTTTTCACCTTTTGGTGAATTTACTAGTATCGACTTTTGATCACATAAAATACTGGCTTTATTGGCTATTAACCAATCCATTCCTAGAACGACATCGAATCCTGCCAAATTCATGGGGTAAAGATTTGCAATAAATTTCTGATTTAAAATTTCTATTCTTGCTCCCTGCAAGATTTCAGAAATCTTAATGGTTTCTCCATTAGTTGTCTCTACTAGACACTCTTGTGGAAGTTTAGTTAATGATTGCTTAAGTAATTTGCAAAATGAAGTATTAATAAAACTTTGGTTTGCACCAGAGTCAAATAATACTTTAGCAAAAATATCATTAACTAAAAACGTACCAGTGATCACATCCGGGATCATCTTTGCTTCTTCTGCCGTTAGAACAAATGCTCTAGCATTTTTGGTATTCTTGTTGTTCATAGCTGGAGCTAATTTCGGACAGTTAGGTTTGATATGACCTTGTTCTCCGCAGTTATAACATATCCTGTTATTAGCCTTCTTCCTGCTGTCTTCTTCCTTGTGTCCCTATATTTTGCAAAAGTTACAGTATATGGAGCATCTTCCTGAATGCTTTCTTTTGCAATTCTTACAGTAAGGTGTAGAGGTAGAACCTATATTTTTCCCACGATTAAAATTTCCAGAACGAAATTCTTGTGTGAGCTTTTGGGTTAGGTTCCTCCTTTGATCCTCTTCTCGGGTACGGACTAATTCATCTGTCAAGGTATTTGCTAGTTCTACAGCTTCTTCTATGGTTTAAGGTCTAGCTGCCTTGACTACGTGTCTTATCTCTCCAATTAATCCCCAGATATAACGGGAGATTAACACTGGTTCAGGTGAAGCAAGGGTTGGCACTATTCTAGCATATTCAAAGAATAATTTAGTGTATCCCTTACTATCCACACCAGTCATCCTAAGGTTCAGGAATTTGTTTGCTATCTGTTCCTTCTCATTCGGTGGGCAGAATTTCCTTTCTACATTGTCCTTAAATTCCTTCCATTCCATATTGTAAGTTCTATCACTTCCTCTTGATTGGAGGATAGTGTTCCACCATTCTAGTGCTGAATTCTTAAACAGATTAGAAGCCAACATTATCTTATCTTCTTCAGCACACTTGCTTATTCTTAAGACTGCCTCAGTCTTCTCTATCCAGCGTAGGGTTGCAATGGCCCCTTCGTTGCCCGAGAATTCCATTGGTTTACAAGACCAGAATTCTTTATAAGAACAACCGTAAGACAAGGTTCTTCTCCTTTTGGGAATGGGCATTTGAAGTACAGGTCCATTGTTTACATTGTTTTCAGGTTCAGAAGGTCGCTTGCTATCATGTTTACTCTTGTTATCGGCTTCCCTAACCGTTTGAATAATATATGGCATTGCATCTATTATTCCTTGTGCGACTATGTGTTGGATAGCACTATTATCCACTTGATTTCCATTGTTATTGATGCTTGGATTCTCATTAACCAAGTTAATGTTACTCTAGTTATCATTATTCAGATTTCCTTGATTTCCTTCGTCGGCCATCTGAATTTTAAACATTTACCAATCATTAATAGAATAATTAAGTAGTTTAAGTAACAACCACATAATACACATATTGGTCAAAAACGTCGTGCATTGCGACTTTACTCTTTTCTATATCGTATGCGTCAAATACACACTAAAACAGAAATTAAAAATTACAATACTATTATGCCTCGTTAACCACAAAGTGGTCTAAACTATGATAGATTTATTATTATTACACACATATTTTATTTATTTTATTATTAACTTCACTATCGCCTTCATGGATATGGATTTCCCCCGAAATCCATCTGACGCTCATCGTATTTCCATACCAGTTGCTCTCCTACATATCTCATCCTTTCACTACTTTCTATAATTTCTTCCCTAAAATTTCGAAGTTCTTGCAAATTCTCTGCACTCATTGGGGGTGCAGGTACTGGTATTGGTTCTGGATACTGAGGTACTGGATTCTCCTGAGGGTATGGATTCTCCAAAATCTCCCTAATGTATTCATCGTTGTCGTAATAGGGATGTAGAGGGTCCAAACCTGGATATGCTGCTAATTTCGGCAAGGTTTCCTCGTTTAAGTGATAGCGTGGCACATAATCCCTAAGATCATCAAACCAGGGATCATAATTTGGATCTAAAGGATTAGGGGCTGGTATCCTAGGTATCTCCTCAGGGTTAAAATCATGCATTTCTACCTCCATCGGTTGAGTGGGAATCAAAGGTAAGGGTTGTGGGGCTACTAGTTGTTCCAGACTTGGGTCAGCAGCAGTTGTAGCTAGGATATGGAAATTAGCTAGGGTTCTATTAAGCATATCCTGTGTATGGGCATCTAACTCTCGCTTAACAGCTGCTAGAACTCTTTGCTGTTGCAACTTTCGCATTCTTTTCCTACGCGCAAATGCTTCCTTACTGAACCATCCTCTCTTTTTATGAGGGAATGACTCTTCTGACTGAGCTTTAAAGGCAAACATCCATTCTTTCTGATCAGCAGAATACCCAGAGAGGGTAGGTTGGGAAGAGGTACCTTCACTCCTAGGTGAATCAGACAATTGACGACACATGTCTGAGGGTCCTTGATCACTCATACTGTAAACTAACAAATAGTCAAATAACACAAAACACATAATCACATAAATTATTTCCTAACACAAAATTTAAACTTTAAGTGTCAGCAGAACACTTATTTGGCTCAGACCAGTGGCTAGGCTCTGATACCACCTTCTGTCGCAACCCCCGATCCCTTATCTGTCCCGGGAACGGGCGGACGCGAACTCAGAATTTCGGTGGTATCAGTTTGTTAATTTGGCAGCGGAAATTACATCAGGACCGTAGTTAGGAAATGTTTATCAGAGTAAAACCACCATATTTGATATTAATAATCACATGGGTAAAACCCAAGTTTCTTATTACAACATGTTTATAGGGATAAACCCTATTTTATTGAATTTCAAACACTGTCTTTTAGGTAACTTTTATAGCCACATTTTTCCCAAGCCTTCAGTGCTCTCCAGCTGGCTTTTTACTAATTGGTCGTCATATTGTGTTACCTGAAACGCGTTTTAAAAACATTTGTCAGTGTGAAATACTGGTGAGTGAATCCCAGTTTAATCAAGAAATATTTTATCAATTAACACAGTATTGAGAGCGATCACATTGTTTATTTCTACACAATTACTCATTCAGTACTGTCAATCCTGACTGGTGGGTCATATTACACATTGGCTAACTCGTCGTCTAATGGTAACGTGTTCCACATTTTGTATACAAAACCCCAACATACCGGCAGTAATTGAAGAACTACAAAGACTCAATCACCGCTTAATCACATTGTAAAACATTTAAGGTTTTGCAAAATATTACAAAAAGTTTAACAAAAAATAGGATAAACTCACATTGTTATCTTAGACTTTGCATAAGGGTTTCCTGGGATTAATCTATAATTTACACAAATGTACATAGGTTAGTATAATAACCCTTTGATTATATTAATGATACCCTCCCCGAGACGGTATTCCAACAACTACGTCGGGCAGAACCACGACAGTTGTTACGGAACCCTAAATCAATCGGGCAGCGTATCTAATATGAAACTGGGGTTATAATACTTACAACGGAGCAGAACTTCGCTAATTAGGGGGTATTACACTCGGAAATTATGCCTATAATGTGAGAATTCGAGATACAGAAAGTGAAATGAACGAATTGAAATGAAATCCGATGGCCTGCTTATATAGTGCTGATATCTGGTCCTCTCGCGGCCCGCGTAAAGGTAAGCAAGGGCTTACGCGGCCCGCGTACTAGGTGGACTAGGGCATAGGTGATCCGGGTCATGACGCACACACACACGTGGCGACACCGGAGCCCGACAGAGTTTTAAGTTGACGTGGCCCGCGTAAGGGTTAAGGATCCTTTACGCGGCCCGCCTAAAACCAAAAATCATATTTTTAATTATTTTTATTAATATTTAGGGTATTCGGGGCCCG
This sequence comes from Helianthus tuberosus, assembly GCA_030545235.1. Classification (NCBI taxonomy): domain Eukaryota; kingdom Viridiplantae; phylum Streptophyta; class Magnoliopsida; order Asterales; family Asteraceae; genus Helianthus; species Helianthus tuberosus. Next base: position 7,929,704 of record CM060452.1, read on the forward strand.
TTTTCACGTATGGGGTGTATTTTGGGACATATTGGGATATTTTAAATATATTAGGGTGTCGGTAAATATTCAAGGGTGTCGGTTTTCTTTAAGGATTGTTACAATGTCAGATCGATTGAAACTGATCCGATGGATGTTTAAGTGCTGCCCGAATTCGGGCTATACTTTGTCATTCGTCGTGAGGGTTTTGATTTCGTGAGTTTATCGTAAATGTTGTATTAAGTTACTGACCTAGTTTCGTGTGCATTGTTATTTAACTAGGTTACAAGGCTAAATAAGTAGGCAAAGTTCTGTCCAATTTAAACTTGCAAAGTGAGTCATTCTCTTTTTACCAAATTGTTTCCAAAACCCTATTTGTTTCAAAGTTATAATTACAGGGATTAAGTCTTTGTAATCTTCAATTACTGCCAGTATGTGGGGTTTTGTATACATTACTTAATACCCGTCACCATTGGACAACGGGTTAGCCAATGGGTGATCTGACCATATTCACAGATTCGGTCAAGTGACAAATACCGATTTGGGGTAATTGGTTGATAAAAACATTGTAATCACCCTTAATACTGTATATTATAACAATGTGTCATTTTGTACAAATTGAGTGACTCGCCAGTATTTCCCCGCTGATAAAATCTTTTTAAACATGTTTTAGGTGATTTACTGTGACCCAGGAAAAGTGCCGCGTAGCACTAAAAGCTTGAGGAGGTGGCTCAGTAAAATAAATAAACCTGTTTTGTAAAACAGGGAATTTCCTCGTGAAATTCCTTTATTGTAAATTACGGGGTTTGCCCCGAATTGTGAAATAAAATAATTGGGCATTTTCAGTTTAAAAGATCCTGTTAAAATTTCCGCTGCCAAAAGGAACAATACCACGGGTTTTCTGTCCCACGGCTCCTGAAAGAGGTAAAACCGGGACGGGGGCCGTGACAATCACCTAAATAGTTAATGTTATAGGTACCACACCACCCTGGTGATAACGGCATCCAATAAATAGAGGTAAGATCTCGTTCCTAAAAGTAAGTGGCACTCCAGTCTCCATACTCCTCTCTCATCCTTACTCATCACCACAAGGACTTATTCTCACGCCAGAGGTAGGTCACATGGAGGATTCTCTGCCTGCGACGAATTTAACGGTGTTATTTTAGAGGAAGCCTATAAATCTAGATATACCATGCACCCTGGTAATAATAAGATGTACCAAGATTTAAGTAATAATTTCTGGTGGATAGGAATGAAAAAGGACATTGCTAAATATGTATCTAAGTGCCTAACTTGTTCACAAGTTAAGGCGGAACACCAAAAACCCTCAGGTCTACTGCAACAATTAGAAATGCCTGTATGGAAATGGGAACTAATAACCATGGACTTTTTTACTAAGTTACCCAAGACCAGAAAAGGTAACAATGCAATCTGGGTGATTGTGGATCGATTAACCAAATCAGCTCATTTCCTACCCATGAAGGAAACTTTTAGCATGGAAAGGTTAGCAAAATTGTACGTAGACGAAGTAGTATCCTTACATGGAGTCCCACTCTCCATTGTATCAGATAGGGATAGTCGCTTCACTTCACATTTCTGGACAAGTTTCCAAGAAGCCATGGGGACGCGATTAAATTTAAGTACTGCTTACCATCCCCAAATAGATGGACAGAGTGAAAGGACGATCCAAACCCTAGAAGACATGCTCAGAGCATGTGTCATAGATTTTGGGAGAAACTGGGATGACCACCTACCCTTAATCGAATTCTCCTATAACAATAGTTATCATGCAAGTATCGAAGCTGCCCCATTTTAAGCACTCTATGGACGAAAGTGCCGAACTCCAGTTTGCTGGGCAGAAATGGGAGAAAGTCAATTATCAGATCCCGAGATTGTGCAAGAAACCACCGACAAGATCACTCAAATCAAGGAAAGACTAAAAACGGCCCGAGATCGCCAGAAAAGTTATGCATACAATCGACGCAAGCCGTTAGAATTTCAAGCTTGAGACAAAGTGCGGTTGAAAGTTTCTCCTTGGAAAGGAGTAGTTCGGTTCGGTAAGAAGGGAAAGCTAAATCGAAGGTACATAGGACCATTCCCAGTGATCCAGCGAATAGGACTAGTTGCCTATCGCTTACAACTACCAGAAGAGCTAGCTAGAGTACGTGACGTGTTTCATGTATCTAACCTCACGAAATGTCTATCTGACGAATCCCTGGTAGTACCTCTTCAAGATATAGAGGTAAATGAAAAGCTAAAATTTGTCGAGAAACCACTCCAAATAGAAGACAGAAAGGTTAAGTTTCTCAAGCACAAAAAACTAGTACTGGTCAAGGTCAAGTGGGATTCAAAAAGAGGACCTGAGTACACGTGGGAATTGGAATCGGAAATGAAGCGAAAGTATCCTCAGTTATTCTGGTAAATCTCGAGGACGAGATTTTAAATAAGGTGGGGAGGATGTAAGGACCTGCAAAAATGTCCCAAAACGACCTGTAAGTAGAAACCCGGACCCCTAAGACCCTAATCCTTGTTGAAAATCAAGAAAATCAAAATTTAAGGGTCTCTCGCGAGCCGCGTAAAACTTAAGAGAAGCTTACATGGGCCGCGACAGCTATATGGTTCGACCGGATAAGTTCTGGGCCACGTGGCGGACCTACACGTGACACGCTAGCCCTAATCGTAGAATAGGCGGCCCTCGCGGGCCGCGTAAGATCTTGAGAGGGTTTACGCGGGCCGCGTAAAACCCAAATTTCAGCTATAAATTGAGTAGTTCATGGGCTTTTCATCTGTGTACGTAAAAATTTCTCAAAGACGAAAGATACTGCTCAAATTCGTAATTTAAAGTAGGGAAACGCTGCTACAAGTACAGGGTATTAACTCGATCACTGCTACGATACAATGTCCGATCGATTGAAACAGATCCTATGGATGTTTAATTGCTGCCCGAATTCGGGCTATACTTTGTCATTCGTCGTGAGGGTTTTGATTTCGTGAGTTTATCGTAAATGTTGTATTAAGTTACTGACCTAGTTTCGTTTGCATTGTTATTTAACTAGGTTACAAGGCTAAATCAGTAGGCAAAGTTCTGTCCAATTTAAACTTGCAAAGTGAGTCATTCTCTTTTTACCAAATTGTTTCCAAAACCCTATTTGTTTCAAAGTTATAATTACAGGGATTAAGTCTTTGTAATCTTCAATTACTGCCGGTATGTGGGGTTTTGTATACATTACTTGATACCCGTCACCATTGGACAACGGGTTAGCCAATGGGTGATCTGACCATAGTCACAGATTCGGTCAAGTGACAAATACCGATTTGGGGTAATTGGTTGATAAAAACATTGTAATCACCCTTAATACTGTATATTATAACAATGTGTCATTTTGTACAAATTGAGTGACTCGCCAGTATTTCCCCGCTGATAAAATCTTTTTAAACATGTTTCAGGTGATTTACTGTGACCCAGGAAAAGTGTCGTGTAGCACTAAAAGCTTGAGGAGGTGGCTCAGTAAAATAAATAAACATGTTTTGTAAAACAGGGAATTTCCTCTTGAAATTCCTTTATTGTAAATTACGGGGTTTGCCCCGAATTGTGAAATAAAATAATTGGGCATTTTCAGTTTAAAAGATCCTGTTAAAATTTCCGCTGCCAAAAGGAACAATACCACGGCTTTTCTATCCCACGGCTCCTGAAACAGGTAAAACCGGGACGGGGGCCGTGACAATCACCTAAATGGTTAATGTTATAGGTACCACACCACCCTGGTGATAACGACATCCAATAAATATACTATAAATAGAGGTAAGATCTCGTTCCTAAAAGTAAGTGGCACTCCAGTCTCCATACTCCTCTATCATCCTTACTTATCACCACAAGGACTTATTCTCACGCCAGAGGTAGGTCACATGGAGGATTCTCTGCCTGTGACGCGTTTAACGGTGTTACTATTTGCAGCCTTTTTTTAAACCTATTTGTGATTCTAGGAGACAACCACATGTGGAAATCTTTCCAAACCTAGATGGCGCGGATTTGTTTCTTCATCAACCTTTGTTAGAACTCTCTATGAAGAATGTTTAGTTGGTTAGAGAAATTCCGTATTTGGGTGTTCCTGAGAAAAATTGGGGCTTTTGACCTAGAAGGTATAGATGTGTATAATGATGTCTAGATTATTGTAACTGAAATTAAACCTACCATAAACCTTAGATTGACGGATATTTAATTTGGGTGTTAAAAGAAATCTCATAACCATACATGAGGACAATTTTGTCATTTACCCATACACTCATAAAATAAAAAAAATATCAAAATTGTTTGTAATTAAATAGCATACACCACATCCTTGAAGAGTATCATAAATGTTTTTCTTCTGGGTTGGACAACAAAAGTACGACACAACCTACCGATCATCATCCTCATTAACCAACAACCCCATTGTTGCCTCATAATTTTCTATAAACCCCTGTGCATCAAGCATCACACTTTTTCTACATGTATCTATAGATTATATCCGGGCCTGGTTTTCTATATCTAGTCTAGAACAAGTAATTTAAAGAATTAACAAATCTGGAACCCGAATTGAAGATAAAGACAATATGATGAAACCTATATTAATATCTGAATCATATGAGAACTATCAGATAAACCTATTTGCGGGTTATATGCAATGATTTATCATATTAGACAGAGATTACACTTTAATGAATCGGATTTGATGATTCTGTGATGTTGAATAATCACCATTGCACTCATAACCGTAGTTTTTCTTTTGTGCATCTTTTCTGTACGTCAAATTATTTCGATCGAGAGCCCAAGTCACCAAATAAGACTTCATGTATTAAAAGATTACGATGGACTATTTTAATGGAAGTCCTTTATGGACTATTTTTTTGACCGACCAAACGACATCGATCAAAATGGCGTATGATTTAGCCGCTCATGATGCTTGTCCGATCAAAAGCTTGGTTGAAGGTTGAACGCATGGTCGATTCGATGTTTGTGCGGATGATGAATGGTCGATGATAATGTGTTCCCCCTGTTGCCGTCAATCTCATGATATTGATGATGATTCTTTTTTTTTTCTTTTCCTATTCCGGCCCACTGTGAGTCAGAGCTGCCAACCAATCAAGCCCACATGTATTGTCGGCCCACTTTAGCCTCAACAAGTCCAAGATGTATCGCCAAAGTCAATGGGTTGATGATTGATTATTTCTTTCAAAACAAAAGCCTCTCATATCTTGTCTGCATGAAGTCCACGTATGACTCCTATGTATCTCAAAAGTCCATGTTGTCTTAGAATAATATGTTGCCTCCTCATTCACGTGTATAATGTTTGGGCTTCCCAATGAAACCAAGATGTCGGCCCACCTTCTTTTGCATGTGTATGTATGTTCTGTTCTCAACAACAACAACGTGTACTAGAATCATTTAATTAATTGCCTTGCACCATACAATGCATTCATGTGATGATCCCCTCTCAAAAGTCAGCCGTGATCATGACTCTTTTTAGAATGGTCCAATCATAATTCCATTAATGTCTCTTCCTCACATGCCTAGTAACCTCCTTAGGGTTTTTTTCCAAAGAAAACTTTTTCTTTTTAACCCTCCACTTTAAAATCCATGTGCGCTCCTTTGTATTGTTAACCGTAGCTTACGGGTTAAAACCGTAAGTTACGGTTTCGACTTTCTGCTTCCACATATCTGCAATACCATAGGCTACGGTTTGAGTTTTCTGTTTCTTTTCTCTCTTTCTCAATTGTGAATGATAATAATATATACTTTCACATCATTATCCACAACCCTCTAGTTCTTTTTGGTTCACATTTTCTTGTATATTCAAACTGTTTATCGGTCCGAACAACTCCCAAATAGCGCCTCTCGCTATGTTTATCATCCGCGGTTGTTCCGCATCATCTTTAAACTCTCTAACTTTGCCATATTACGCGATTAACCTGTAAATACACGAAAGCTCGTAGTGAACATATTCTAGGCGTATAATCACATAAAACGCATTAAAACACGTAATAAAATACACTTTAAGGCACGGGTTTCACACTCTCCATCACATCCCCACACTTATCTTTGATTGTCCTCAAGCAACCATTACAACAGTACTCACCTCATTAATAAATCACCATTGAATCCCTTACCGAATTAACAATTTAAGGTCCCAAGTCATACTCGTCCCATAGACTGACACAATCGAGATTGACAATCTGACAAATAAATAATACACATTTAAAACACTTAAGACTTGCCTAACTAAAACTAACATGCTTATGATACTACACACATGCCACACGCCCCTCACAATAATCACTCCTCTCGGCTTAATCAAGACTAGCGAGTAATATGCTAGTGTATATTTCACTCAAAACCAAACATGCTACTTTGCAATCATAAGCTTGTATAGCAATCATACCTCCACTGTATCAATAACATTGCACATATCAAAAGGACTTTTGGGTTTTGAGGTAAGGGTAAAGGTAAGGAAATATTTTTGGATTTTTATGTTTATATGGCGAACACAACGAATATACCAAACCATGACAACTTATTCACAATAATACTAACACTTTGGGTGATTTTCAACCCATTTATTCAACACGAACATAACAATGATTTTTTTTTCTTTTTGCTTTTCTCTTCTTTTTTTTTTCTTTTCATTTCATTTTTTCTTTTTTTTTTTCAACAAACATCTAACACACAATTGTCATTCATGGTTGGTAATCAAACGCGTCTAACAAGGTGTAGCAAACGAAGGATAGAAGGCTCAACATGGTTTACTAGGGTAAGATGGATAAACAATCAACATATGAAACAATGAAGTGATCCTAATGCCTTTATCATCTATGTGTAAACGCTAAAGCACAGTTTCGGCACGTATCAAACCACACAAGTTCTAACACAAAGCAACATATGGCCTACTCTCAGTAAATGGACATTTATAGCAATTTAAACTAACAATCTAGTAAGCTCAAATATCTCACCGAATAGAAGGAATACGGGTTACCGACACGTAGCATGTGTAATTCCTAAAGCATGTTACCCCTAGTTAGGCATCTCTTCTCAACTATCTTCTAAAACTTGTCAGAAATACTCTCATGAAACTTAAAGGGACAACCATGACTAAGGATCTAATTTTGTTTTGTCTCGGCATAGAACTTTTTAGCAAATGAGGAAATTGTTTTTTTATTTATTTAATTATTATTATTATTTTTTTTTTTTCAAATTTTATAGTGGTTTTTTTTTTTTAATATATATAGTCAGTTTCACACAAGTTTCCCATCCCCACACTTGTGTGAAACTGACTATATATATTAAAAAAAAAAAACCACTATAAAATTTGAAAAAAAAATAATAATAATAATAATAATAATAATTAAATAAAAAAAAAATTTCCTCATTTGCTAAAAAGTTCTATGCCGAGACAAAACAAAATTAGATCCTTAGTCATGGTTGTCCCTTTAAGTTTCATGAGAGTATTTCTGACAAGTTTTAGAAGATAGTTGAGAAGAGATGCCTAACTAGGGGTAACATGCTTTAGGAATTACACATGCTACGTGTCGGTAACCCGTATTCCTTCTATTCGGTGAGATATTTGAGCTTACTAGATTGTTAGTTTAAATTGCTATAAATGTCCATTTACTGAGAGTAGGCCATATGTTGCTTTGTGTTAGAACTTGTGTGGTTTGATACGTGCCGAAACTGTGCTTTAGCGTTTACACATAGATGATAAAGGCATTAGGATCACTTCATTGTTTCATATGTTGATTGTTTATCCATCTTACCCTAGTAAACCATGTTGAGCCTTCTATCCTTCGTTTGCTACACCTTGTTAGACGCGTTTGATTACCAACCATGAATGACAATTGTGTGTTAGATGTTTGTTGAAAAAAAAAAGAAAAAATGAAATGAAAAGAAAAAAAAAAAAGAGAAGCAAAAAGAAAAAAAAAATCATTGTTATGTTCGTGTTGAATAAATGGGTTGAAAATCACCCAAAGTGTTAGTATTATTGTGAATAAGTTGTCATGGTTTGGTATATTCGTTGTGTTCGCCATATAAACATAAAAATCCAAAAATATTTCCTTACCTTTACCCTTACCCCAAAACCCAAAAGTCCTTTTGATATGTGCAATGTTATTGATACAGTGGAGGTATGATTGCTATACAAGCTTATGATTGCAAAGTAGCATGTTTGGTTTTGAGTGAAATATACACTAGCATATTACTCGTTAGTCTTGATTAAGCCGAGAGGAGTGATTATTGTGAGGGGCGTGTGGCATGTGTGTAGTATCATAAGCATGTTAGTTTTAGTTAGGCAAGTCTTAAGTGTTTTAAATGTGTATCATTTATTTGTCAGATTGTCAATCTCGATTGTGTCAGTCTATGGGACGAGTATGACTTGGGACCTTAAATTGTTAATTCGGTAAGGGATTCAATGGTGATTTGTTAATGAGGTGAGTACTGTTGTAATGGTTGCTTGAGGACAATCAAAGATAAGTGTGGGGATGTGATGGAGAGTGCAAAGCACGAGCGTTAAGTGTGTTAAATTACGTAATTTATTGTGTTTTAAGTGGTTACGTGTCGTGAGGATGATAACTACGGGTTGTTATGATTTTACAGGTAAAATGCGTAATATGGCGAAGTTAGAGAGATTAGTGATGAAACGGAATAAGCGCGGGTGATTATTAAAGAGACACCATGTTAAACTGGAGTTGTTCGGATCAAAAGATAGCTCAAAGGAACAAAGGATGCGAATCATTAAAGTTCCGGGGTTAATCGGTCATTAATCAAGAGACGAGTGCAGCGAAAGTACAAAGGAATGAAGAATATTAAAGTTGAGGGGACATTATTGTTATCATGTGAAAGTTGTACAAGAGAAGGAATGGTGGCTGCATGAATACGTCTGAGGTTACGGTTTCGAAACCGTCAGTTAGAGATGTGACAAAAAGAAACACATGATTGCATTTGCGGCTTACGGAATGCACTTGTGACTTACGGTTTGGAGATATTGTTCACAAAATTCACAGCAAGTGTGACATGGGGTTTACGGTTGGAGATGGGACCTACGGCTGGAAGTATATAGCAAAAACGGGACACGCACGTGATTGTTGTTCGGTGGATTTAAGGTTTTAAAAAAATAATAAACCTACTTGGTGGGCTTGGGGATACACGAAAGTATGAGCAGCCACTTTCATTAATCTTTGGGCTCTCATAATTAGGAAAGAGAACATAATCATCATTGGGCCAAACCTCATGATGACCATCTCGAAAGTCAACAGCCATTAACACAATTTTGGTGGACTCATATAATGGATTAGCAACATTACTTTGGGAGGGGCACTACACATCATCGAATATCAGCAGCCGTATACAAGGAATTGGGTGGCTTGATCATCTCAACACATCATCATCATTAATCATCCACCAACAGCCGAAACATCATGTCTACATCATTCTCTCAAGCCTTTGAAGATTGTTTTTGCAACATGAGCGGCTAGTTCTTCCGTGACCGTCTCCGGGAATAGGGTTTATGTTTGAACATCGGGTTTGCGTATGTTTACGATTTTTTGGATTGAAAACTGATTAATCATTCGGTTAGTCGTTTTTATTGTTATTGTTTAGATTAAACAATATTTGATTATCGTATTCATTCGTGTTCATCAATTATTTGGTTTGTTCATCAACAACCGGGATTAAATTCTAGGATGTCATTGTTTTAAACCTTTAATCATTGAACTGATTATGTTTATGAAATCTGAAATTGGTAATTAATTGGACTACTATTCATTTGCATCAATCTTTCAGTTTCGATCGTGGATCATTGCAATCAAATATATTATCCGTTAATTATTTATCAAAACAAGTTTTACGGATCATGTCTATGTGATTTCCAACTGGTCGTAACTAAGTAACCTGATTTTCTGCATAACCTGAAAACCCGGAGATTGGTCCTTTCTCTCATTAGTGTTTACAACTATAATTTCACAATTGTTTTCAGAATCAATCTCACAAACTGCAAAAAAAAAGCAATTAGTTTAGACATAGATGTTAATTAAAACATCGAGCTTTCATACTTTCCACTGATTCCCCGTGGATTCGAAACCCTACTTGCCCTTTACTAGTAAAAGGTGAATAGGACACTTTACTTTATTTTTGACCGACCTTACGACATCGATCAAAATGGCGCCGTTGCCGGGGAGTTAGTGCTCTTAGTTTTGGTTTTTAGTTTAGTTTAGTTTAGTTTCTTTCAAAAAAAAAAAAAAAAAAAAAAAAAAAAAAAAAAAAAAAAACCTAAAAAATATATATATATATATATTTTTTTTTTCTTGTTCAGTATTACACGAGGTTGTGTTACTTGTGCAGGCTATCATGGACATGAATTATGATGATGGCCAGGATTATTATGAGCCGTGTTCGTGTTGTGGTGAATTTGGTCACTGGGCTCAAGATTGCCAAAATAAGTACAGGATGAATCAAAACATTCAGTGCAATAATCAACGAGGGGGTTATTCAAACGTCTGCCAGAATCAAATCGGTCGACAAGTGGATCAGTCTGAATTGGATGACATCCGGGTAGCTATCAAGGAGCTAACAAGCATAGTCAAAGAGGTTATGTATCGACAAGAGATCCTAGAGGCTAGGCATCAATTGTTGTTGGAACAAACTGAACAGATAGTTACACATGTACGTGGGGTAGTTGCAGTAATCGCAGATTCAGGTACGTCATCTAATCATAATCAAGTCGACCCAACACATCAGTTTTCCAGTTCCCAAAACACAGACAGTGCACACATTGATACGGTAAGTTTTCAACCATCATCTGAGCTTTATGTGAATGAACAGACTCCATCATCAAGGGTTGAGAAAGTGGTGGAGCGTAGTGAGTATGACATTGATCAGGATTTGATTTCACAAACTAAATTAGAAACCAAAAATGTGGAAAAATCCTTTAACGTTCCATTTCCTTCTGCGTTAATAGCCCCGGTGTCAACTAAACCAAAAGTGGATCCAACACACGATGAAAAATGGGAAAAATTCGAAAAGCGAAATATTAATTTACCCTTTTTGAAAATAATTAAAGAAAATCCCGATAATGTTGAGTGTTTAAAAGAATTAAGTTCCAGAAAACGACGTCACAAAATTCCAAAAGAATTAGATTTAACTAATAATGTGAATGCCGTTTTGTTGGGTACTCTTCCCACGAAACTCCAAGATCCGGGAGCGTCTATTATTTCTATACAAGTGGGTAATTTTAAAATAGACCGGGCTTTATTGGATCTTGGAGCGAGTGTTAGTATTTTACCGGGGAGTTTATTTGATCAGTATGATTTTGGTTCATTAGAAAAAGCTGACACAACTGTGGTTTTAGCTGATCAAACTCCTACGAGTCCTAGGGGGATTGTGCGAGATGTGATAATTAAAGTTGGTGATTTTTATTATCCGGTAGATTTTCTTGTTCTTGATTGTGTTAAAAATTATCAACCAACAGTTATTTTGGGAAGACCGTTCTTAGTCACCGCTCATGCTAATATTAATTGTGTTGAAGGAACGGTCAAGTTTAGGTTTGGGTCTCAAAAGATGACAATTAAAATATTTTCCAGTTTGACTAAACCTAAAGCTAATGACAAAAGTGGACCTTCTGAAGAGAAGAGTCAGAAAGAGTGTTTTATGGTTAACGGGTTAGACGAAATTAAAAGGAAGAGACAGAGAAAAAGAACAAAGAAGAGGAAAAGGAAAGGATCATACCCGTCGAATGAGGAGGAGGCATACATGTTATTCCTTGACAAATATTGGGGAATGGGTGCTGATGATAGTGATGATACGATGAAGAAGGCGTGCAAGCATCCCACTCAACCACCATGAGTACCAGGTTAGGTCTGGCTGAAGACGTTAAATTTAGCGCTTCTTGGGAGGCAACCCAAAATTTTAAATTTTGTTATTTTGTTTTTATTTTCATTTTGTATAATTTACCTAGTGAACCATTCAAGTGTGGGGAAGCTACATGTGTTATTTTGAGTCAGTTTTATGTGGGTTTGCTTTCAGACTATTTTGCAGGTTTCATTCGACCCATTCGTACTCAATCTTCATTCGGGTGGGAAGGATTGAAATATATTTGTGAAGAGCATCCCAAGAGTTTATGCGCAACCGCGAATGGAATGCTATACGGTTGTGCACATCAGTTTGGAACATAAATATTGATGATTCTGCTATGCATACCAGGTGTGTTGGTTCCAACTCTTTCGTTTTTATTATTTTTGTAGTTTCTCTATCCACATTGAGGACAATGTAAATTTCAAGTGTGGGGATGGGAAACTTGTGTGAAACTGACTATATATATTAAAAAAAAAAACCACTATAAAATTTGAAAAAAATAATAATAATAATAATAATAAAATAAAAAAAAAATTTCCTCATTTGCTAAAAAGTTCTATGCCGAGACAAAACAAAATTAGATCCTTAGTCATGGTTGTCCCTTTAAGTTTCATGAGAGTATTTCTGACAAGTTTTAGAAGATAGTTGAGAAGAGATGCCTAACTAGGGGTAACATGCTTTAGGAATTACACATGCTACGTGTCGGTAACCCGTATTCCTTCTATTCGGTGAGATATTTGAGCTTACTAGATTGTTAGTTTAAATTGCTATAAATGTCCATTTACTGAGAGTAGGCCATATGTTGCTTTGTGTTAGAACTTGTGTGGTTTGATACGTGCCGAAACTGTGCTTTAGCGTTTACACATAGATGATAAAGGCATTAGGATCACTTCATTGTTTCATATGTTGATTGTTTATCCATCTTACCCTAGTAAACCATGTTGAGCCTTCTATCCTTCGTTTGCTACACCTTGTTAGACGCGTTTGATTACCAACCATGAATGACAATTGTGTGTTAGATGTTTGTTGAAAAAAAAAAGAAAAAATGAAATGAAAAGAAAAAAAAAGAAGAGAAAAGCAAAAAGAAAAAAAAATCATTGTTATGTTCGTGTTGAATAAATGGGTTGAAAATCACCCAAAGTGTTAGTATTATTGTGAATAAGTTGTCATGGTTTGGTATATTCGTTGTGTTCGCCATATAAACAAAAAAATCCAAAAATATTTCCTTACCTTTACCCTTACCCCAAAACCCAAAAGTCCTTTTGATATGTGCAATGTTATTGATACAGTGGAGGTATGATTGCTATACAAGCTTATGATTGCAAAGTAGCATGTTTGGTTTTGAGTGAAATATACACTAGCATATTACTCGCTAGTCTTGATTAAGCCGAGAGGAGTGATTATTGTGAGGGGCGTGTGGCATGTGTGTAGTATCATAAGCATGTTAGTTTTAGTTAGGCAAGTCTTAAGTGTTTTAAATGTGTATCATTTATTTGTCAGATTGTCAATCTCGATTGTGTCAGTCTATGGGACGAGTATGACTTGGGACCTTAAATTGTTAATTCGGTAAGGGATTCAATGGTGATTTGTTAATGAGGTGAGTACTGTTGTAATGGTTGCTTGAGGACAATCAAAGATAAGTGTGGGGATGTGATGGAGAGTGTGAAACCCGTGCCTTAAAGTGTATTTTATTACGTGTTTTAATGCGTTTTATGTGATTATACGCCTAGAATATGTTCACTACGAGCTTTCGTGTATTTACAGGTTAATCGCGTAATATGGTAAAGTTAGAGAGTTTAAAGATGATGCGGAACAACCGCGGATGATAAACATAGCGAGAGGCGCTATTTGGGAGTTGTTCGGACCGATAAACAGTTTGAATATACAAGAAAATGTGAACCAAAAAGAACTAGAGGGTTGTGGATAATGATGTGAAAGTATATATTATTATCATTCACAATTGAGAAAGAGAGAAAAGAAACAGAAAACTCAAACCGTAGCCTATGGTATTGCAGATATGTGGAAGCAGAAAGTCGAAACCGTAACTTACGGTTTTAACCCGTAAGCTACTGTTAACAATACAAAGGAGCGCACATGGATTTTAAAGTGGAGGGTTAAAAAGAAAAAGTTTTCTTTGGAAAAAAACCCTAAGGAAGTTACTAGGCGGCCTGGTCTATTCGCACACGGCCTTAGTCTTTTTGCACACTCGAAGCGCCCCGCTATGGCCAAAGCGGGGCGCTTTGAGTGTGCAAAAAGACAAAAAGTGTTGGCTGTAATTTGTGTTGTTTTTTTTTTGAAATAGGTGGGATGTGGGTTAGTTTGGTAGTGTTTTTTGGAGGAAAAAATTGTATTTGAGTTTTATAATACGTTGTTTTATAATTACGTTTTTTTACGTCATTATTTTTATAGAACGTATATAATATAAGTGCGTCTTTATAAACTGTTAACCTAGTTTATTTTGTTAAATTAAACGAACACGTTAAATAAATTGTACAGAAAGTCATAAGAATTAAACGTAAACAATCCAAAACCAACGTGATGTAAATATATATCAGTTTGTACATACAAAACAAAAAGGTACAACTGACTACATAATACATAACAAAACACTATACAAACAAACTAAGGTACTAATCCTCGTGCGGTGGGGACGGTGGGAGGGGAAGTGGAGGCAACCCAGCGACCTCTCGTAGAGAAACGAGCGTCTCGATGATCCAGTCCTGGCGTGCGGCCTGGCGTCTCAGGCGCCGGTCGAAGTCCCGAGCCACCTCACGCGCTACCGGAGGCAGGTCAGCGTAAACGTGCTGCGGGTACTATGGCGGCTCCGGAGCTGGCTGAACTGGTGGTACCAGGATCTCCTCGATATGCTCCTCCTGAGCCGGATCCTCTAATACAGGCTCAGGCTGAGCCTGAGCCTGAGCCTCAGCCTCAGCCTGAGGCTGGCCCGGGAACTCATCGAGTCCCAGAGCCTGTAGCTGAGCCTGCCGAGCGGCCGTCTGCTCAGCAGGAGGGGCCAACACTCCAGGCCTCAACTCAATAACAACCGGGATGACCTCCGGCACCGGCTCCGGCTGCCAAATCTGCCCGTCCATGCCCCTAAACCTCAGACCAACATCAAAGCGACGGGTGATCTGCATGCTAGAAACTGACGCGCGGCCCAACCTGGTAGACGGGACCGGATCGGACAGCAGCGGATCTCCCTCGAGCACGATCCCGAGCGAGCGTGCGATGGCGGTGATGAATGAGCCAGTGTGCACCCACCCGCGGAGCTGCCGGTGGTATGCGGTGGCAAAGTAATCTGCCAGGCAGGCTGCTAGATTGCAGGGCTGGCCCCGCAGTAGGCAGTATAGAAAGAAAAGGTCACTGAGGTTGACCTTCTCCCTGCTGGCACCCCGCGGCACGATAGTTGCCGCGATAACATGCTGCAAGTATCGGAACAAGGGGTCTCTAATGGAGGTGGCCTTTTGCCAGGATCTCCCAAAGGGTCTAATGGAAATGGACCTCCAGAAACTGATAAGCGTCTGCCTGTCCATCATCGTAACCGCCTGCGTATATAAATCAGTATCAAGCTCGGCCTCTGTGTACAAACCTGTATAAACAAATAATATTAAATAAACAAATGATATTAAATAAACAAATAACATTAAATAAACAAATAACATTAAATAAACAAATGATATTAAATATAAAATAATAAATAATATTATTTAAACAAACCTGTATGCACAACAAACTGCCGCACACTCATCTGAAACTCCTGACCGGCGAGACGGAATGTAACCTCGTGGACTGGAAAATCCGGGGCCTCGACGTAATCCGCCGGATGCGGCGCGTATGTAAACGTGGAAAGAAACTCCCACGTAACCTCAGGATACGAGTCCTCCATCGCTAACTCAAATAGGCGCGACCAAGGAGTATCTAGACCAACTATCTCACGCGCCCGCGCGGCCTCTCCCACGGTCTCCAGCAGGCCCCAGTCTATCCCTACATGCTCCCCAATGGGGATGGCGCGCAACCTCGCGCATCTCCCCCTCGCCCGTGACGCCGCCGGAAACTGCAGGTACGGACATGCCGGCTCTCCCTGCTCTCCCACATCTCCCTCAGCCTCCATATGCTCAATCTCGTCATCAGAAGAATCCATCCCTGCACGTTGATAAGATAATATTAAATATTTAAATAATAAACAAATAATATTATTTATATAAATTTAAATAATAAACAAATAATATTAAATATAAAATAATAAACAAATAATATTATTTATAAAATTTAAATAATAAACAAATAATATTAAATATAATTTAAATAATAAACAAATAATATTATTTATATAAATTTAAATAATAAACAAATAATATTAAATATAAAATAATAAACAAATAATATTATTTATAAAATTTAAATAATAAACAAACAATATTAAACAAATAATATTAAACAAATAATATTAAAAAAAAATAAACATGAACTAAAGCGCCGCGCTTTGGCCTCGGCGCGGCGCTTTGGTTCTTCGTGATGAAGAACAGCCCCCCCCCCCCCCCAATCGATCCAAACGCCCAAATCAATCAAATATCAAACATTTACAGTTAAAGAAAACGACTAAGGGTGTTCGATTTACCTTTTTAGCGGTCGAAAGATTGAAAACGAAGATATCCGGATCGAAGTGTGTGTAATCGCACCTTGTGTGTGTGTTTTGTGTGTTGTGTTGAAGTGGGGGAGAAGCTGCCCCGCTTCAGGTATAGCGAGGGACCAAAGCGCCCCGCTTTGGCCATAGCGGGGCGCTTCAAGGGTAAAGCGGGGCGCTTTGGTCATAGCGGGGCGTTTAAGGCCTTTTTTTATTTTTTTTAAATTGTTTTTAATTCACAAACGCGTCGATAATAGTCTAAATTTTACGTTTTTTCCATTATACTTCATTTTTTATTATATATGGACTATACTGCAAGTTCCGGATCAAATCGGTTACGTGTGATGTCTTATTCCGTTATATCGTATCATTTTGGTTTGAAACCACAAGTACTCCTGTGAGAGGTGTTATGTGTATCAGCCGCCTACCGCACATGAACATGACGTATTTTTTCATTAATTGTAGTATTATGATGTATATGGTCATTTTGGGTCGTATAAGTGCGTATTGAATCTGATTGTTATTAAACGTGACATTCGGTTTTTAACGTGATGTAACGCATATATTGAACAAGCACAAACGTGATTATTATTAAACACATTTAACCTACATCGTGAACATATGGGGTTACATTAAGGTCAGGGGCACGATACATAAGCATTTCGTACGCGTTGATCTGATCCCGGTACAATGTATGCCAGGCTGCTGCCCGATCTGTTCTGTGTGCTGTCCAGAGTGGGTTTGGGGGAGGCATTGGATAACAACCTCTAAGCTCTACATGTATGAAATGCCCATGGTCGACGAACACAACCGCAACCACCAGGTGAGGTTCCTCAGCTTCGTTTGGCCCGCCCAGCAGAGGGAAAATTGTACAGCTCCCACGCATGTCGAAGCTGTGAACAATCACACCGTATCGTTGGGCAATAAGAAACCCCGTCTCAGGCATCGTCATGTAATTTTCGATATCTGCTCGTCCCACCCCCTTGAAATTGATCCGTCTAAGCAGCGCATCATAATGTCCTATGTTTTCCGGATCGAAAAACTGCCTCCAAAGCGATTCGTTCCTACGTAACTCCTTTATAAGTTGTTTCCGGATCATCAAATATGAATTCTGTTTCACTCCTAACCCAACAGCCACCGATCGAAACCCACAATGACCATCTGGTTTCACGTCCTTTATTCTAACGATGTATGGATGGATCACTTCGGGAATCTGAGATGCGAAGTTGCGGATCGCTATATCCGTCTTAGGACCGAGCTTGATCATCGGGAAATCAGGGTGCAGGTTGATCGGTTTGGTATTCTTTTGTCTTCTAGAATCTTCGAGTGATATGTACGAGCTGTGACGGGGAAGATCATCTGAGGCCTCGACCCAAGTTTCTTCCGACGGAATGTACGAGCTTTTTCTAGCGGCTTCAACCTTTCTTTCTTCCTGCGTTTTCAATGTTGGGCGACCACGAGTTTTCTTCAGAACAGCAGGAGGTTTTTTGTTATTGTTCCCTGGATTGAGGATTTGCTGAAACTTTTCAAAGAAGCTCCTTTTCACTTGAGGGGGTGTTGGATCGATCTTTTGTTTCAATTTTTCAAATTCCGCGTCTACATCGATATCCTCTATGTTTTTCTTTGCAGGCTTGAAGTTAAGCTTCTTCCAGAACACGTCTATGTGTGTGATCCGGAGTTGCTGACCTGTGGATGAAAACAAATTAGGTGGCAGAATCATAACGAGAAAGGTCAAAGATATTAATTACCTTTATTTTCCAACTTTTCCAAACGACAGGCACATGGCAAACCACAGCTGGTAAAAAGTTGGCAACCACAGCTTGCACCGTAGGCTCTCAACCCGTCTTCCTTACGTTTTAGTTCCCTACTCAAAAGCTCAATCGCATATATTGAAACCTTTCTGAGAATATATGCAAGCATGGGCTGCTTCTTGTGGTGCGTCATCACTTTTCGGAGGCTTGTTTCAAAGCTTGTACTAATCTCGGTGTATTGTCTATCAACAACATGATCAACATACAGTACAAGTTTATCCAGTGTGTTGCGATGACTTGGAAAGTGACTTTTTAGTGTTGCATGCATGCCCTCAACCCTGTTGGTCGTAGTTTGGTGAAAGTTGATAGTTTTGTTGATCCAGCATGATACAAACTTTTCACGGTACGGATCCAACCAGGATTTCTTCATATAATCAAAAACCTCTAAAATTAAAAAAAACGTAAATAGTCAGTTTTTGTTATTATATAAAATTTGAACATAATTATGTAAGAAATACCTACGTTCACGGTCATCTTCTTTCAGCTGTGCTTCAAAGTTTTCCAAGTTATACCTGTATATTTCCTCGGTCGTAGACTCGCACAATAACCAAAAACTACGTACGAATTCTTTCCAATCCTTGTCAGAGAATTTCTTCTTGCTGTTCTTATTAATATTTTGTTGAATATGGAACCGACAAAGATACTTATGCGCTTTTGGAAAAACTTGTTCACACGCGTTCATCAGCGCAAAATCCCTGTCTGTTAAAATCACGCGCGGTTCCATACATCCTACCAGCATAGACTTGATCCTCTGCAACACCCATAGGTAGTTCTCTGACTTCTCAGCGGAAATTACCGCACAAGCAGCCGTAAACGATTTGTTTGTCGACGTCATGCCTACGACCTGAACAAATGGCAGGTTGTACATGTTCGTTTTGTAGGTGGCGTCAATAATTAGCACATGCGGGAAGGCACACCACATATTGAATGATCTTTCGTGAACAAAGAAGACATCTTCAACTTCGTTTGATAACTCATTCGTGCGCATGTAATAAGTGTAATTTTTTTCGAGAAGAATGCTTTCAAGTTTTTGCATCGGAGACTTACCGACATTTTTTTCGGCGTTGATCTTCTGAACAGCGTTGTGTATATCTTTCGGAATAAGCTTTCTAGCCGGATTGTTTTTTGTCAGCGTTCGCCAGATACTTTGGTTAGGAATGTCTTGCTCTGCCAGCTCCTTAACCAGTTTTGTATCCTCCGAAGAAAGCCTTCTCGCATACGCGTGACCCTCTAAGTTTTCAATAGGAGTGTGGTTATGCTTCGCCTTCGTCACCTCTATCCTCCAAACACTTCCGGATGATTCCGAAAACCCGATCATCTCGAACGGGCAGCCTATTTTCTTGCTACCCGTTTTCCTCTGTGTAGCTATACTCTTATGCTCCCCACCAAAAGTACATTGAAACCAAATCTTGTAATTCTCTCCTCTTTTATTCGACCTCTTAGTCACAATGAGGTAACCGTTGTCTTTTGCCGTGTCTTGTACCCAACGCACCAACTCTTTACGTGACGAAAAGGTCTGCGTCGTATCAAACGAAAACGTAACCGGGTAACAGCCTTCCTCGTCAACAGACACATCCCCCGGCTCACCATCGTCACCGAGGTCCGAATATACTTGATGTTCAAAGTTGTGCTCGCCACCGTAACCGAAATTCGAATAACCTTGTAAGCTCTGTTGACAACCGTAACTGTCGTTTGGACCACACTCCTGCTGTACAAAGCTGTACTCGCCACCGTAACCGAAATTAGAATAACCTTGTTGTGCGTAAGGGTCCTCCACAGGGGTATTCAAATCCAGCGTCACCGTGTTATCACGATAATGAATGCCAGATACAACCTCTGCCTCCCTCAAGTTGGACGAGACCGGTTTCTCATACGAGTCAGAAATAGCGGTCCCCTCGTAAGAATCAGGAACAACTGTCTCGTCAGAATATTGACCGAAAATATAGTTGTTTAACCACGACATCGTTGTTTCAAGAGATGTAACTAATACAGCAAAACCGCGCGTTATTTTGAAGAAACACAACGGATGGGTGAGTGTATATCGAAGTGTCTGTGAATGAAAATGTATATGGTCGAAGTGTCTCTCACAGGTTGCTTTTAAAAGGGGAAAAGGGTGAAATTTGGGGTCGAAGCGCCGCGCTATGGCCACAGCGCGGCGCTTAGGGTTAACGACAAAACATCATGATTAGCTTTATGTCTGTCAAACAGTAACGAATGTTTCAAACGTCAATCGAAGCACGTGTTGTCGATCGAAGCGCCGCGCTATGGCCAAAGCGCGGCGCTTTGGGGTGTGAAAATAATTTTGGGCGTGTGCAGCTAGCATGACCCTACTAGGCATGTGAGGAAGAGACATTAATGGAATTATGATTGGACCATTCTAAAAAGAGTCATGATCACGGCTGACTTTTGAGAGGGGATCATCACATGAATGCATTGTATGGTGCAAGGCAATTAATTAAATGATTCTAGTACACGTTGTTGTTGTTGAGAACAGAACATACATACACATGCAAAAGAAGGTGGGCCGACATCTTGGTTTCATTGGGAAGCCCAAACATTATACACGTGAATGAGGAGGCAACATATTATTCTAAGACAACATGGACTTTTGAGATACATAGGAGTCATACGTGGACTTCATGCAGACAAGATATGAGAGGCTTTTGTTTTGAAAGAAATAATCAATCATCAACCCATTGACTTTGGCGATACATCTTGGACTTGTTGAGGCTAAAGTGGGCCGACAATACATGTGGGCTTGATTGGTTGGCAGCTCTGACTCACAGTGGGCCGGAATAGGAAAAGAAAAAAAAAGAATCATCATCAATATCATGAGATTGACGGCAACAGGGGGAACACATTATCATCGACCATTCATCATCCGCACAAACATCGAATCGACCATGCGTTCAACCTTCAACCAAGCTTTTGATCGGACAAGCATCATGAGCGGCTAAATCATACGTGGCTTCCTCCAGACAGATGGTTCAGTTAGGTTTTATTTAATTTCAGTTTTATTCATGTTTGGAATTACTTTTGGATTGACAAACCTTTATAAGTAATTTGATGTGTTGATTTTGTTTGAACTATTTGCTTGTGTTTTTGAGTCCTTACTTTACAATTTGTTCGGTTGATGACAAAACCTTGTAGCGGATTGGGTGACATAGAGTAGGTTGATTCACGCTAGTGAATAGGGTTAATTGACTTATAAGAGATCTGATGACAAAGACCCGTTTTCAGTAACCAATCAGACTAATCAACTTTCCCACACTATGTCTATGTGGTGTCAAGTATTGAATTAAACTGAGATTTTGTAAACCTAGAACCTGAAGTTTGGAGGAGGTTACCTTTACCACTATTGTTTTCTAAATCACGTTAGTTTAGACTTTATTTTCTAAAAAACAACCAAACCAATCAATTAATTATTTTATTTAGTTAATTTAGATAGAAAACCAATTCTGACCACATACTCCTCGTGGACCGACACCCTACTTACCCTAACTAGTTAAGGTATTTAGGAATTTTTTATAAATATTTTTTTTGACCGACCAAACGACATCGATCAAGCGGCAGCGGCGGTGGTGGTACCGGAGCGGCAGCGGTTGTGCCTGAAGTGAAGAAGATGACACAGAGGTGTTATATATTCTTTATTGAATGGTGTTATATATTCTTTATTGAATGGTGTTATATTCTTTATTGAATGGTGTTATATTTTCTTTATTGACTGGTGTTATATTATTTATTGAATGGTGTTATATACTTGTTGAATGGTGTTATATACTTGCTGAATGGTGTTATATATCTGCTGAATGGTGTTATATTCGTTATTGAATGGTGTTATATTCTTTATTGAATGGTGTTATATACTTGCTGAATGGTGTTTATAGATATCTTTTAAAAAAAATCCAGTTCCTATAATTAAGGTGGCGGTTATGGTAAATTTTGAATTAATTATAAAATTACTTGTTTACCCTTTTTAATTAATTTAGATGGAGGACACATGTCATCTCCACAATATTTCTCACATTTCTCACACTTTTAACTTTTTTTTACAATAACCCTACCCTTAAGCCCATAACAATAAATAATTAACAAATTAATAATTAAAAAACGAGGCCCAAATAACATCCGATACGATAACACTAAAATTACCAACACGAACCATTGTAGAATTCTTTGAGATTTACACTACAACTAGCTAAGGGTTTTCATTGTTTTAACATGGAAGGACGCTACCAAGTGTTTGCAGGCATCCCATATGATTATTGGAAGCAGTGGCGGACCCAGGATTTTGGAACAATCGGGTCCAATTTTTCCGGTGTTCAAATTTTTCAGGTTAAAAAAAAACACAAAAAAATGAAACAAACAGGTATCGAACCTAGGATCTTTTGTGTGTAAACAAGGGGTTTTACCACTACACCAGGCTCACTTTCATTGTTATGGGGTCCAACTTAATAATTTTATGGGGTCCATAGCAAATTTTATATACCGCTTCTACTACTTTTTTAAAAAAGATTGGGGTCCGGGGACCCCGTTCCGCTATACATGGGTCCACCCCTGATTGGAAGCGTTCTTGGGGAACATCCTTTCGCCCTTTATGTCCTCGGCCAACCCTAGCATTCCTAAACCGTACTAAAGACGTCTATTTCACTTGCCACGGTTATACTTCAAAGTGCCATTGCTATCCTTGGAGTATCATTGATCATCAGGGCCGGCATTGAGAATTCATGTACCTTGTTCGAGCTCAAAAAGAACGTGCTCTTAAGCCTTAACGAAATTGGGTATTGGGCTCACTAAAGGTCTAAACATAATGTGAATGGGCTAATATCTAATCTAAACCATAAAAATAGTTTTGTAAGTGGGCCTATGTTGATGTTTGTATGAGTATACCCTATTAATTTTTTTAACATATACACATCGGATTTTTTTTAAATAATGTCTTTCAAAATATCGGGTCCTGACCGGTGGTCCTCTCCGCCACCAACCTCTCAAGGTCAAACAATTTATATATTTTCATCTTCGTTATTAATAAGTTTTGACAATTTAATTTTATCTATTTGCGAAAACGAATCGTCCGCAAATAATTTCTTTCACCGGGGATCGCTTGTTAGTGAGCTTCTATTTAAGGGGAAGGAGACCAAAATCATTTTAGTGACTATTTCAAGCTTATTCTAGTCACAAAATCATATACTCTATAGTTTGTGCACATACACTTCACTATCCATACAATGCTTAAATGAATTTAAAAGGAAACGTCCTCTATATAATGGTTTAAAAAACGGTCCTTCGCTCAATCACTCCAAAAAATTAACCTTTCTAATTAATATGCATTCAAATACGTTGTCAATAAATTTTAGTGAATAACTAAACAATTACGTTTCATATCCTTCCTTAAATATATGCAAGCGTTTTATTTTGATTAATTAACACGCTTATTTTGCACAATCATATTGCTTATAAGTAGCATTCCTACAAAAGCTATTTGTGTATTACAAAGTAAGAAATTAAGATGTCCATCAAAATCATACTGTCTCTCTTAACCATTTTCTTGGTTTCTTCCTCAGGTAACTCTCTTCATCCACTTCTCAAACAATTTGTATGTTTGTTTTTTTTTTCTATAGAACGTCTAATACGCATTCACACCTTATAATCCTATTCCTAATTCTACACCAAGGTGTCCCCAGGGACACCACTTTACACACCTAGATACCATTAGCCTACAATTTGTATATATTAAGTTACTTTTGAATAAGGTCAGCTCAAACTTTTTGGGAGCCCAAAACGAATAATAAAATTGGGGCCTGGCCTTTTTAATCGAAAAAAAGTGCTTTCGATAATTTGATTCCTATATCATGTGTATGCATAATTATAGATCAAATTTGATTACTACATGTAAATCTTGGTTTTCGAAATTTTGGGACCCTAAGTAAGTCGGGGCTCAAAACCCTTGTTTTATTTCACTTTCCCTTGAGCCGCATTTGAATATATATTTTTATGAATGGTGTTTGAGTGTGTATGAATATATAAATTTAATTGCATTGAATTATGTATATTTTGCAGCTTGGCCATTTTCAACTCCAAAATACCAAAGAAGGTCTTTGCAGGCATCTGCATGCATCCCACCTCATGATAATTATTGCACGAAGCTTTGCAATACCAAAGATGCCTTCTGTGCTGACGAAAAGACATGTATTTGTTATCCTGGACTACTGTTCCAACCTCTCTCAAGCCCACCATCATATAATGACCAGTTCCAACCTCCTTCAAGCCCACCAACATATAATGAGTAGTTGTACTAAAAAGAGTAATTGTCCACGTCTCCTTATATATTACCTATTAGCTCTATGTAAACGTTTTTAATTTATAACGAGTGAATGATGGAATATGAATGGAGTGTCAGTTGCGTAATTAAAATGTCTATTGATAAAAACTATAATTTGAGCTTCTCAGTAACATTTCAATCGAATTTTAGTAAGAGGCCTCCCTTCCTTAGTCGAGAGTGGAGACAGAAGTTTTTGAAACCGATAATGGTAGTCTTATTGTGACATTGATTTACTTTAAATTAACGAGATATTGATGTCCAAATTTATTGATCTTTTGAAGTATGTTCTTTGAACTTCGAAAAACATATGGAACAAATTGTAAAAATTTTGTTACAACATCAAAAATATTATCCCAATTTATGGCAGTTTGCGATCCTAACCCAAACTTGAGTATCGATGTTTCATTAATTTAACTCCGGCTTGCTTTGTTGCGACACTCACATAGTAGATTACAAACCCATCAACTAATGATTCTGTCTAGAGTTGAGTAAAAAAAATCACATTTCATAATTATGTAAAATCTTTTTCACGCATGTTCTAAAGATTTTCAACTGGGTAGCATATTAAATGGAAATGTTTTTTTTTTTTTTTTTTTTTTTTTTTTTTTTGTAAAACAGATTTCTTAAACTGTATCATCTATAAAAGTAGGAGTGCTTATTTATCAGTTTTCTAGCACCGACTCTATTCCCGGAGCTGAAGTTGACAAATGACAAACCGGAACAAATGTGCAACTTTTAACTGCACTACATAAGATGCAAAATGCCGTTGTAGTATCGCTTTTGATTTGGTGATTCTACCCTAGTGAAAGGTTGTGTTGTTTGTTATATTTGTAATTGGAACTTATTTAGCTAGTGTAGTACGTGTGTGTAATCGTATGCAATCAGCTCTACATGTTGTACAGTTTTTAGATTTTATACTAGTTTTAAGGTTATTTGGATGTCTTTCAAGGTCCATGTATCATGTGAAAACTCATTGTAGATGCTATAAGTGTGACAAAGAAATGTGTTTTGACCCGAAAAGATCTTTGACCCGACCCCAGGTCATTACCCGAAGTGAAATTTTAAAGGGCAAGTGAATGCTATAGGGCGAGTGTAAGTGAGGTAGGCTACTTGTAAGCTATTTTTTAAAAGCTCTACTTTTGATTGAATTGAGCTCAAGCCTAACATTTGGCTTATTTAATAAACGGGCTCAAGTTTGAGTTTGATACTCTACATTTGACTAGGCTAATGGGCCTAAACAAATATGTTAGTTACATAAATATAAAAATATATAAGATAAGACCGTTCAATACATAACCAGTTTTAAAACTGGAGAACTACTAGAAGTGAATAAACACGCATACTTACCACTTTAATATATAAGACCATGGGCTAATCCAGGGGGTTTTTGGGGGTTCTCAGGAACCCCCTCGGTTTGAAATAAAAACGTGAAAAAATTAGTAAGTATTAGTGAGAATCTATCAAAAGGACCCCCCTGGAAAAGGTTCCTAGATCCGCCACTGTATAAGACGATTACGTAATCGAATAATTGCTTCTCATTTTCACTCCCACTATATGTACAAATGTTAACGCAACTCTGATAGTTCTCTACTTAAAATTGTTCTCAATTTAATACGCCCATCACGAGTTGTGTTCAAGCCTATACAACTGCTATGATCCCTAGCTAGAGTTTAAACTTTAAAGATATTCGAAGCTAATTATTCCTCTAGCTGTTAAAGTTGGGAATAAT
The DNA here is from genome assembly GCA_030545235.1 of Helianthus tuberosus. NCBI lineage: Eukaryota > Viridiplantae > Streptophyta > Magnoliopsida > Asterales > Asteraceae > Helianthus > Helianthus tuberosus. Next base: position 7,956,044 of record CM060452.1, read on the forward strand.
TAGGACAACAGCCTGGGGACAATAAGAAAGAAAGCTGCTCTCCATTTATCTTTCGCATCTTATCTCCTAATCACTAAAAGAGACACCCAAGAAATAGTTGAGGGACTGTTTTTGTCATATACAAAAAGACATATTAGTTATTTTAGCATGTAGCAATTGTAAACCAACTTGCACTAGCACATAGCAACCAAAAATGTGTTGTGGAGATGGTGATTGCAGGCCTTTGGGCTTCTTACTCGGTCTACCCTTTGCTCTACTTTCTCTTCTTCTATCCATCATCGGTGCTATCATCTGGATCGTCGGGTACGTTAAACGATAACTCTTTCACTAATTTGTTTAACAGGTTTGATCTAATACGCAGAATTTTGTATTGTAACAGATTGTTGTTGACATGCATATGTCCGTGTTGTTTATGCGTTACGGTGTTGGTTGAGTTTGCTATTGAGCTGATTAAAGCTCCAATTCATGTCATGGGATGGTTCACATCCAAGATTCCTTGTTAATTTTGCTATTAGCATTTTTTGGATGCTTTTATGATATTATTAATTTGGTGATTTGCTTGTTGTTAGTTATGTTTAGTTTCGAGATTTGAGTAACCGTGTATATGTTATTAGTTGGGGAAATGGACTGTATCACCCCCAACTAATCAAAATTGGCCGTTGTCACACCCAACTTTCACTTTGGCTCCCACCACCCCCAACTGAACACTTGGGTTGCTGTGTCACCCCGTCGTTAACCAGACACTAACTAGGTTAGTTTTTTTTGCTGACATGGCTAATTTATCCTATGTGGCATGCTGATGTGGATCTGGAACTATTTTTATATATAACAAAAAAAAAATATGCAGAAGATGAAGAAGCTTTGACCGATCATCGCCAAGACTTACGAAATGGTGAACGATCCTTTGACCAATCCGAGTTTTCCGGTGAATTGCTTTATTAGACAACTAAACACATATGTGAATAATCCCTCGTTTACATTCACAGGTTTCATTGTTCTTCTTCTATCTTTAATTTCTCAAGCTTTAATTGTTCAATCTTTTATAGGGTTTTAAAAAAATTGATCCAGAACAATGGGAATTTGCAAATGAAGACTTTATCAGAGATCAACCTCATCTTTTAAAGAACATCCATAGAAAAAAGCATGTTCACAGTCATTCAATGCAGAATGTTAACATCCATGAAGCTTCTTCATCTTCTGCATTGCTGACATCACTCTGAAGCCAACGAAGCACCTCCTGATAAACCTCCAAACCTCCACCTTCGGCCTCCGTTTCCGACTCGCCACCGCCGCCGCCGGCGACGCCTCCGACGCTTTGCTACTGCAACAACTCTCCGTTTCTCCTCCTCGCATCACCATTACGTCACCACAACACCTCAAAACCGTTCACAACACATATTCACATGTTTACACGCATCGACCGATGAAAACGAAGATCAAAACGGTTACAGTTCGTACGGACACGAAATGAAACGATTAAACCGCTCGATTACACCTAAATTCACTCGGAAATCTGCGGCAATGATAAAAACAAGAACATACCATGGCTTCTCAATTCCAAATCTCCGGTTCTTCTTTATCATCGAACGAGAACAGACCTGAAGGGAGGCGGCGACGGCTTGGTCCAAATCTCCGGTGAGATTGTGCTTCAATTCCGATTGATTTTCTCTGCAATTTGTTGTGCGAGAATTTGGGGATTTTGAAACTCAAAATCAGTGGTGAAATACATTCAAAAAAAAAATAATAATAATAATAATAATAATAGATGTATGGAAATAGTTGCTATTTGGTCCTTGTAGTATGTTTTAAGTGATATGTTTAGTCCTTGTGTTATTGTTTTGTTGAATTCAGATCCACGTCAGCATGCCACGTAGGATAAAAAACTAACCAGGTTAGTGGCTTAGTAACGACAGGGTGACATAGCAACCCAAGTGTCCAGTTGGGGGTGGTGGGAGCCAACTTGAAAGTTGGGCGTGTTATCGGCCAATTTTGCATAGTTTAGGGTGATACAGTCCATTTCCCCTTATTAGTTTGTCTATGATACTATTTGTTATCAGTTTATGTTGATAGGTAGTGTAATTTTCCGGTGGGGTGTCCGATGATTCCTTTTATAGAAAAAAAATAGATATTTTAATAGGTTCTTAAAATATACGAAATATATATATATATATATATATATATATATATATATATATATATATATATAGGGTGAGGATCAATTCAGAACTCAAAATATTTTCAGAACTTGCAGAACTCTTTATAGCCAATCATTTTACTTTCCTTAATTTTTATTTATTATTTATTCTAAGGGTATTTACGTAAATTCAGTTATTTTGAATTCATATCCCATATCCTATAATGTCTCCTTAAATTTCGCTTTATATTTACATTTGGAAATTCCGATTTGTTTCATTCAATTAAACAGTATCACTTCCATATATCTAATAATTGCAATAAACAATTTTATTTTATTTATTCTTTGTTCATTCTGAAATCTCGAGCCCTACCGTGTGTGTATATATATTCTTATTTAAATTTAAATCTTTTCAATATGCCCCATAGCATACCGATTTTTTTTTTAAATAAGTTCATGGTGCCTTAAAGTCAAAGTTAAGTATTTGAGTTTGAGTTTTCAAATTTATGTATACAAGCATGCATATCCATATTTGCGTGTAATAATAAAAAGGTATCTATTATTATTATGAATAGTTGATTGTTAAATTTATGTTCATATGTGTAACTTAGAATAATACACATAAAATACATATATGTAATTAGGAAATAATGTTCGTGAGTTTAACTTACATATGTGTAGTTTAACACAATTTAATAAAATGGATGCATGTAAGTTCTCAATTGTTAATGTTTTAATTATTTACATATATGTAATTCACTAACTTCTTTTAAAATGGATACATGTAAGTTCTCAATTGTTCATGTTTTAATTATTTACATATATGTAATTCACTAAGCTCTTTTATCCTCAAATATAATACACATATGTAAACATCTAATTTTACATAAATTATTATATATTACACATGGATAAAATTTAATATTATAGATATGTGTAAACATATATGTACATATGTGTAAATGATTTAAATTTATATTGCTGAGTATTTTTAAGTTACATTTATGAACAATACACCTTAAATACATATATGTAATTAGGAAATAGTGTTTGTGAGTTTTACTAACATATATGTGTATTTAGCACATTTTAATAAAATCAATGCATGTAAGTTCTCAATTATTTACATATATGTAATTCACCAAGTGCCGTTCAAAAAAATGTGATTCATCAAGTTATTTTATTTTCAAATCACACATATGTAAACATCTGTTAGTAAAGGTATTCAATGGTGACAGAACTACAAATTCGTTAAAATACATAATGTAAGTGGTCTATTAGGGATTATTATAATTAATTGTATTCATATTTTTTTATTTGTTTACGCATTTACTTTTGTTTGAATACACCTAAGTTGGAGAAAAAAAAAAAGGGATAGATTCTAGATTTTTCAAATTTACTTAATGTTTGATTACGACTATACCCTTGTAACATCTAAAACTCCACCTCAATTATGCTTTTAATTACAATTCTACCCTAGTATATTTTCAACCATTGATAAAAAGATCAATGGCTCTAAATAGTTCTTAATAGTTCTGCACAAAATGTGAGTTCTACATTGAATTCAACCCTATATATATATATATATATATATATATAGGGTAAGGTTCATGCGAGAACCACCCTTATTGCGAGAACCGCGAGAACCAATGTGAACACAAAATGAAATCTAAAAAAAATCAAAAAACCACTCAAAATTTTTTTTAATTTTTTTTAATATTTTTTAATAAAAAATCGCTATATTTCGTTACCATAAAAAAAAAAAAAAAAAAAAAAAAAAAAAAACTTTTTTTTTTCGAGTAACAGTTATCCATGCACATGTGCATATGTATCATTACTTCAACAAATTCGGTAATACGTTATCAGGAATAGACAATTGTACTTTAATTTACAATACCATTAGTAATACACTACTTTTTACATTACCAATATTCAAAATGCACATGTGCATAATTAGGTATAACCATGATATAACGTGTTTTGGTACAAAAAGTTTGTGATTTTGAATGGAGAAGTAGACCCATATACATGTTTTTTGGTTAGTTATATCTAGTGGTTGATGGTTTGGTTATAGTTGTCAATTTTTTATGTAATATGTTGATTGGATGGTATAAATGGTGTTTACATACATGTAATAAAGTGAAAATATTGTTAATGGTATTGTATTATGGATGGTAGGAGGTAATGGTATTGTATTATGGATGGTAGGAGGTAATGGTAGTGTATTATGGATGGTATGATAGATGAAAGGGAAAGTGTATTCAAAGTGGTGTACCAAAACACCTTATTCCGTGTTGATACATATAAATGCACATGTGCATTTCTAATATTGGTAACGTAAAAAGTAGTGTATTACATATGGTAGTGTAAATGAAAGTGCAATTGTCTAATATATGTAATGAATTACGGAATTTGTCAAAGAAATGACAAAAATGCACATGTGCATGCTTGTGTATTATGGATGGAATGATAGATGAAAGAGAAAGTAGTGTACCAAAACACCTTATTTCCTGTTGATACATATAGATGCACATGTGCATTTCTAACATTGTTAACGTAAAAAGTAGTGTGTTACACGTGGTAGTGTAAATGAAAGTGCAAATGACTATTATTTGTAATGAATTACGGAATTTGACAAAGAAACGATACATATGCACATGTGCATGGATAACTGTTACTCGATTTTTTTTTTTTTTTTGAAAATTGTTTTTTTTTATTAACAAAATATAGCGATTTTTTCAAAAAAAATAGTAAAAAAATAAAAAAAAATTTTTTTTTGGTGTTTTTTAGATTTTTTTAGGAATAACTGTTTGTGTTCACACTGGTTCTCGCGGTTCTCGCAATAAAGGGTGGTTCCTAACGGATCTTTGTCCTAGGTAAGAACTTGTTAGCCACTAGTTGCGCAAGTTCGAGCCTGAGCCGGCCCCGGTTTTCATCCGGCCGTTACTCCAGCGAGGTCACTCGTGTGGAGGCGGCACGGTTTCCGGACGAAAGCCGTAGCCAAGTCTGACTACCCAGCGCGGGCCCGGTTAAGACAACGTAAGTCTGGGCAGATCTTGGTTAGGGTCCCCGATCTGGGGATGTGAATAACCTTAAAAGAAGTTCACCTTTCAAAAAAAAAAAAAATATATATATATATATATATATATTATTGAATTACGTATATTATATAATAATTTACATCGAGATAGTTGGCAAACGAGAAACAAGCTGCGTCGCTACCCCTTTTTGAATAGCAAAACTAAGCCTTTTAAAAACTACGTAATTTTTTGAACATATAATAGATTAGACCGGAAGTATAATAAGCAGCCAAGTCATTATTAACGAAAATCCATCGTACATCTAATACGCGATCTTTAACTGAGAGATTGTCAGCGCTAAAATCTTCTCTCTAAATCGGTAAAGATTATCAGTATAAGTTTACAACGTCTCACTAAAAGGTAATGATCATCTCTTCATATCTCACAAAGTTTGGTAGTAGTTACCAATTAAGTTAATCATTGGAAAATAGGAAACAAGATGATTATAACATTTTTTTGAGCTATTTACGAAAATAGCCATTGACTCACACCAATTACGAAAACAGCCACTTGAAGCGTCTAAATACAGACTCCTCAAGTATTTGATGCGTCTTTTTGCATAGTGTTATTGAAATCTAATAGAAAATGGACAAGTGGCATTTCAATAATTAAGGCTTGCAGCCTTTTCTTGTGTGCAACTTTTTATAAAGGCAGCCATGTATACCCACAATCATTCCCAATAAAACCATATGCTCTCACCCTCAAAACTCACCCCTCTTAAAACCACTTCCTACCTCCAACTTTACGGACGGAAAACAAAATGGCGGAAGTGAAAAGTCAAATATACTTTGTTTGAAAATAGAATTATTTTAAACAATAAAATAATATTAATGCTTAATTCAATAAAATAATATTATTTGTTTGAAAAGTATATTATTTATTTATTATGGCGGAAACCTGCAACTCGCCGGAAAAAATGGCGGAAACCTGCAACTCGCCGGAAAACATCGCCGGAAACTTGCCCGACGCATCCCTTGCATGATGCCTCGCTCCAAGGACGCATCCCGTGGCCACGTGTCCAATTTTTTATTGGGTTTTGCTCCAAAGTCGCATCCCGTGCTTGAAGGACGCATCCGGCTCCAAGACGCATCCCGCTCCAAGACGCATCCCATCTTTCGGACGCATCCCATCTTCATCTCAGACGCTTCAAGTTTTCAGACGCATCCCGTGCATTTGGATCCGTGATGCCCTGCTCCAAGGGCGCATGAGCTGGCCATTTTGGTAAGTCAACCATTTTCCTGTCCATTTTCATAATTTTCTCTTTTTTTTCTAATTTGCTTTCACCAACTTAAATGGTAAGTCAAAGGAAGGAATGGTGCCTAGGAAATTTAAAAAGAAGGCAGTTAGACAGAGACAATCGGTGTCTCCTCAGCAGGTGGATAGGCCCGTAATGGGGACCCAATTGGGTTAAATGAGATATTGGGCTTGGTGGATAATGGGCCTGAACATTCTGATGGGTCTATGGAGGAGAATGTAAGCAGTCCAATGGAGTTTGTCACACCTGACTTAAATGATAAAGTTCATTCGGAGACAACGAAGCATAGACAACTACATCAGAAAGATAATGAAGAAGCGGTTGAATTCGGTTGTCAAGTACAACAAGATTTGAATGTTGACAGAAGTTCAGGAGAATCGATTGAGGTGGAGACTACCAACACTATAGAAATAGGAGCGAAGTTAAGTGCTTCTAATATTGGGGATTTTCGAGAACAGGTTGCAACTTCAATTCGACAAGAAGGTTATCAATCAGGTAACTCATGAACTTTGTGTCTTTGAATGTTCGTGGTTTGGGGTGGTGGGTAAAGATGTTTGGTTCAGGTAGATTAGAAAAAATCAAGAGGTGGGGTTTGTTATGTTTCAAGAATCATTATGTTCGGATGTTTTGGAAAAGGAGTTGGGTCGATATTGGGGCCGAGGTGATTTTGGTTTTGATTATGTTAATCCGACTGGTAGATCGGGGGGTATAACAAGAATGTGGGATAAAAAGGTTTTTGAGGCTTCAAGTACTGTTAAAAATAGATCGTATTTGTTGGTTATGGGTGTATTGAAAGGCTTGGGGATTGAATAATGTCCTAAACATATATGCTCCGCAGCGTGATACAGAGAAACGTCAATTGTGGTCTGAAATTATAGAGGTTATTCATGCTAGAAGTGGTTTGTGGATAGTTGCAGGGGATTTTAATTCGGTCCGTTCAGAAGTTGAAAGGAGAAACTCTAGCTTTAATCAGAACGCTGCTAAAGATTTTAATTGTTTCATTGAAGATGCGGGGTTACATGAATTTAGTTTGAAAGGTAGTAAGTTTTATTTTGCGGTAGGTAATAAAATGAGTCGAATAGATAGAATTTTTGTTTGTTGGGAGTTTTTTAATAGGTGGCCAACGGCAGAGTATAGAACGCTTCAAAAAGGTCTACCGGATCATCGACCGATCATGTTGAAGACGGTGTCTTTTAATTTTGGTCCGAAACCTTTTAGGTTTTTTAATTCGTGGTTAGAGAGAAAGGACTTTGAGACGTTGGTTAAAAAGACTTGTGAAGAATTTAATGAGTGTGGTTACCCAGATGTGGTTCTTATGAACAAATTTAAAGCATTGAGGAAAGCTATTACTAGGTGGAAGGATGATGTTCGAAGTAAAGAAATGGAAGAAGAAAAGATGTTGAGAGGGGAACCTGAGCAGTTAGATAAGTTATTTGGAGGACAGAGACCTATCGGAGGAGGAGATTTGGGTATGGGAAGAATGCATGAACTGGGTTAAGGAAATTGAAGATTATAATTACAGGTAGGGCTGTAAACGAACCGAACGAACACGAACGAGGCCTTGTTCGTGTTCGTTCGTTAAGGAAATTAATGTGTTCACGAACGGTTCATGAACACTTACCGAACGAGATTTTATGTTCGTGTTCGTTCATTTAGGAAATGAGCGTGTTCACGAACGGTTCACGAACACAAGCGAACACAAATAAATTTGGCGAACGCGATGAAGGATAAAGGTGGATGGCCCAGAGAGTAGCACTAGAACTTGAATCCCTTATTGTGGAACGGAGATAGATCATATTCGTCGATGTAAATAATGAGAAAAGAAAGGGAAATGGTGCATAAACAAGGTGAAAGAGGGTTTCCTAGTTTAATTGTTAGGGTAATGATATAAATAAAAGTTTAATAGTATAAAAAGTATAGATAAAATATATGAAAGTATAAAAAATCTTTAATTAAAACACGAACATAAACGAACGCAAATGAACGAATGTTCACGAACACCTTACCGAACGTTCACGAACACAATTGAACGAACGAGACCTTTGTTCATGTTCGTTCATTTAACTAATCGAACGAAATTTCTTGTTCATGTTCGTTCATTTATTAAACGAACGAACATAAACGAACTTTCCGCCAAACGGTTCACGAACGGTTCGCTGAACGTTCGGTTCGTTTACAACCCTAATTACAGGGATTTGAAAAAAAAATCTAGATGTAGGTGGGTGATGTATGGTGATGATAATACAAAGATTTTTCACGGGCTCATAAACAAGAGGAAAGCGAGTAATTCAATTTATGGATTATTGATTAATGGGGAGTGGGAGTCAAGGAGGCGGTGTTCGGGTGCGGGGATGATAAAGCCCCGAGACCCGATGGTTTTAACTTTAAATTTATTAAACGATTTTGGAGTTGTTTTTCAGGTAACTTTATGGAGATCTTGCAAAAATTCTATGAGACGGGAATTATAAGTCCGGGAGTAGGCTCATTTTTTATAACTCTTGTACCAAAATCGAAGGCACCAATTGACTTGACAGAGTACAGACCGATTAATCTTATTGGTGTGGTGAGTAAGGTTATATCTAAGGTGCTCGCTAACCGGTTGAAGATGGTGATCGGGAAGATAACAGAAGACACGCAAAGTGCTTTTCTTGCAGGAAGATTCATTCTCGATGGGCCTCTTGTGATTAATGAAATAACTAATTGGGCTAGGCGATTGGGGAAAAGTATTTTTATGATGCAAATTGATTTCGAAAAGGCCTACGACGACGTACACTGGGAATTTTTGCTTAACATACTACGCTAGAAAGGTTTTCCATCTATTTGGTGTAATTGGATCTGTGGTATCTTGACTTCGGCTAGGTCATCAGTTTTGGTTAACGTTCGCCAACTTTTCGATTTGATTGCGAAAAGGGGATCAGACAGGGGGACTCGCTTTTGCCTTTCTTGTTTCTTTTTGTCATGGAAGCTTTCACGTGCATATTCACGAGAGCGGGTGAGGTTGGGGTGTTTGATGGTATTCAACTACCAAATAATGGCCTGAAGATCCATCATCTCTTGTATGCAGACGATGCAATGATTCTTGGCGAATGGTCGAGTTTTAATTTCAACAATGTTAAAAGAATGTTTAGGTTTTTTATTTGTGCTCTGGTTTGAAAATTAACATCAATAAATCGACTATATATGGTATTGGGGTTGAAAATGAAGAAGTTTTAAGCTGCGCGATGATGATGGGATGTAAGGCAGGTTCATTGCCGTTTGTTTATCTTGGTATTAAGGTGGGAGCAAACATGAATCGCGTAAGGAATTGGGACCCGGTGGTGGAAGTGTTTACAAATCGGTTATCGAAATGGAAAGTGCATGTTTTATCCATTGGAGGTAGAGTTACATTGATTAAATTGGTACTCCAAAGTCTACCTAATTACTATTTTTTTTGCTCTACAAAGCGCCAAGAAAAGTTATTATGACATTGGAAGGGATGATTAAAAAGTTTCTATGGGGTGGTTCTGATGAGGTCACGAGAATGCATTGGGTGGCTTGGGAGAAGGTGGCCACGCCTAAGAGTGAAGGAGGGTTGGGATTGAATAAATTAGAAGATTGTAATAATGCTCTTTCTCTTAAATGGTTATGGAGGTATAGAGTAGAATATGACTCGTTTTGGAAGAAAGTGATTGAGGCGATTCATGCAAATGCTAGAAAGTGGGAGTTTTATCCGATGATTCGTAACTGTAGTGGGAGTGTGTGGTCGAATATAGTCAAGCTTGGATATAAAGTCAAGATCGATGGCCAAAAATTTGGATCATTAATTCGTATAAAGCTTGGCGATGGTAAGAGGACTCGATTTTGGTTGGATCCCTGGTTAGATGATTCGGTTTTGAAAGTGAAATATCCGAACTTATTCCGAATAGAAGAAGACAAGTTTTGTAATGTATCAGATCGGTTGTTCATGGATGATGGAATATGTTCGATTCTGTGGCAGTGGAGGAGGCCGATAGAATTGGTGAATGAGTCTTTGGAATTGACGGAATTAACTACTAAACTTGAAGGATTACAACTTTCGGAAGATAGAGACTATTGGCAATGGCACGGATCGAAGGATGGCTTCTCAGTAGCGGCAATAAAATCATGGCTGTCAAAAACTACAACAGAAAGCTCGAGTCCAGGTTTCAAGTGGGTTAAATGGATTCCAATAAAATGAAACATATTCATGTGGAGGGCATTAATGGAGCTTATTCCTACGAAAGCCGCTTTAGTTCGAAGACACATACATGTTGCAGATAGGGGGTGTTTGTTATGCGATGATGCAGAGGAATCAGCTGTGCATATTTTCATTGCATGTGCTTTTACGGCAGGTATTTGGCAGGTGATCTCGAGATGGTGCGGTATCCCAAATGTATTTGCTTTCGATACCAAAGACTTATTGGATATTGCAGACAACTGTGGGCGTCCTCCTATGTATAAAGAGGTAATAAAAGGGATTATAATCATTACTTGTTGGCGCATATGGAAGGCTCACAATGAGTTAGTTTTTAGAGGCATGCGGACAAAGGGAGTAGAGATTTAAGGAATGTGCTATTGTGTCATTTGAGATTAAACACTAAGGAATGTGCTACTGTGTCATTTGAGATTAAACACTAAGGGCTAGTGTTTAATTCACTCAAACGTTGGCTCTGATACCAACATGTCACACCCCGATATTTCCACGTATTATGATGGAGAGTGTGAAACCCGGGTGTTAAAGTGTTTAAATATTGTGTATTTAGTGCGTTTTATGCGTTTATATATTGCGAATGTGATAACTACGCAAATGGGTGGTTTTACAGGTTAGTCGGCTTAAACCGGTAAAGTTGGAGTGTTTAGTGATGAACCGGAACGACCGTGGATGGAAGTGAAGACATATTACATTATTTGGCATATCTTTCGAGTCAAAAGAGATAGCTTGGATGCGTTAGAAACACAAAAGAATGAAGTCAGGTGTTTATTTGCCATTTCATAAAAGTTGTGATGTTGAAAATTGATCCAGCAGCTTTCAAACGTATGCTACGATGTTTAAGCATAACCTACGGCCAAGCAAGTAAAAATGGAACAGAATATCAAGACCGTGTAAGCTACGGTGGATTAGAAAGAGCAGCCGCATGCATGTTAGTCTTGGTGCAAAGATTTAAAGTGTTTGAACCCTAAAACAACATCATCGACACGTGCACTTCTTTTTGGGGGTGGCCGAATAGGGATTGAGCACATAATTATCAATATTGTGCACATCATCATAAGTCAACAAGCAACATCACAAAAATATCATTTGTTTTTGTTGGGGGGTTTTCGAGAGGCACATGCAAGACGGAGAGGAGGTCAAGGGAAGTAAACAATTGATTCATGTGTTTTGGGTCAACAACATGCATTATTCTCATATACAAAGTGGGCCGCACATGGGATATGAATCAGAGCAGCCATATGTGACTCTTGGGGGCCCACGATTTTGAATACAATTCACGTATACAAGAGGGTTTGGTCAACAGAGAATCATGATCTCGACGGGAGTGGACGACAACAGTTAGGATCGTATCATCATTCATCATCATCCGCATACTACATACCGAATCGATCATGAAACCGACTTTCTACCAAACCCTTGAAGATCGTACGAGTATCATGAGCGGCTAAATCTCTCGTGGACACTTCGGGTGAATGATTCTTGTGAGACACTTTTAATTCTATTTTCTGTTTTGTATTGAGATTTGGATTTGTAGTCGGGTGACAGCCGACTATTTACATGATTATATAATTTGTGTGACAGACAAATCCTGAGTGACAGTCAGAGTTATAATTTTGTTTTGAATCCAATTATGCTTTTGTTGATTGAATGATTCCTATGAATGTTTGTTTTAATATTTTTCTGATCAATTAATATTAAGATTTTGAACTGCATAGGTAATTGGTAGATGTGACAGATTTACTATTCAATCAATAGTATCCAATAAAATCAGAACTAGGTTATTAGTAATTACAGAATCTGAATCCCGGAGTGATCACGTTTTTTCTATCATTGTTTTTACAATCTCAAAGTTATTGTTTATAGTTTTCTAGTAAGTTCTCAAAGCAATTCAAATACTTACAAACAAATAATAATTAGCATTAACCACATACTCCTCTGGATTCGATACCCTGCTTACCCTAGCTACCTAGGTTAATTAGGTTTTTGCATGTCCATAACGACAGACATCAAAATGGCGCCGCTGCCGGGGAGTCGTGCGCTTAGTGCTAGTTTAGTTTAGTTTGTTTGCTTTCGTTTTACATAAAAACTCCAAAATCCAAAAAGTATTTGCCTTTTCTAGTTAGTTTGTTTTTTTTCTTTCACTTTTGTCTTTGTTTTCTTTTTGTTCGGTACTGCTTTTCGTTTGCTACTTGTGCAGGAAATATGAGCTCGCAATATAAAGAATATGTTACATGCACAAGGTGTGGGTACCAAGGACATTGGGCACTCATATGCCCAATGTTTGAGAGTAAGGCTGAATTAGATGAGTGGATATGGTCCCAACGCATGCAAAGACAAGAAAATACGGGTTACCAGGGTTATTCTTATCAAGATAGATATCAAGAAAAGATCAATGATATGGATTACCATCATGATCCAAATTGGGAGTACAGTGGTTATGAGATGGATGATGGTCACCGGTACAAGCCAGATTGGGGTTGTAATGGAAAATCAGAATATTTTGAGGACTCTGGTTATGGAGGCAATGGTCATTTTAATGAAGATGACTCATCAAGTTACGCCCAAGACACCCCTGATATATATCAGATTTATGAAGATGTAGTCAAGCTAGGCGAATTTATAAATGAACTATGCAATGAGCGGGTTACAAGAGAGTCCGAGAGGTTAGGAAGTAACAATCAAGTGGACTCACAATCTCAAATATCTGAGTCAATTGCGGATTCCCAAGATGAGGTTTGTATTGAAGAGCCAGATGTAGAGGCAGTAACTCCTGTGCGGGTAATAGTTGATGATAATGATTCACCCGTCCGTTTAAATATGACCATTGGTGCAATCCGTTTGGTTGCAAGTGTTGAAGATGAAGAGGAGAATGTGCCTATGATCCCAGTCCAGTTGGGTGAGTTCAAGACTGAGAGGGCATTGGTGGATCATGGGGCAAGCATAAGCATATTGGCGGGTCGAGTGTTTGATGAATATGATTTTGGTGAGCTTGAAGAGGTGGACACTACGATTGTGCTTGCAGACGGGTCAAGGAAACCATCTAGGGGGATGCTGAGGGGAATTGCTGTAAGAGTAGGGGATTGTTATTACCCCGAAGATTTCCTAGTTGTGGACCACACGCCGTCCAATGTTGAAGGACAACCGCCGGTTATCTTAGGCCGACCATTCTTGAAAACCGCGAAGGCTACCATTGATTGCAATGCTAATACTGTGAGTATGGTCTTCGGGTCACGTAATTTTTCCTTAAACTTTATGTCTCACAATTATGCTTATTCTAATATTGCTAATAAGTGTCATCCTCCAATTGATGAGGACGTCTCGAAAGAGAGTGTTGCTATGATTGACAGATCGAAGGATGAAAAGGTTGTGAAGGATAAAGTGGTCAAATCACCGTGGTGGCTCAAGATGAGAAACAAAAAGAGATTAGTCAAGTTAGAAAAGGAGTTACCAAAGGATGCAACCAAATCCAAGAAGAGAAAACTTGAGGTGAATATGGGTGAGTTCTCACAGTTGAAGGAAAAGGAGAAGCCCACGAGGAAAATTAAGGGTGAATTCTTACAGTCGATTGATTTCGATAACCCGGATCATTTGGATGCCATATGGAGTGATGGATGGCAGTGGGATACTAACCATCCACCAGCACAAGTGTTCTTTGCACGAGAGATGCCATTTGAACCACCATGAGCTTAATCAGGTACGGTCTGGCTGAAGACCTTTAAACTTAGCGCTCTCGGGAGGCAGCCCGAGGATGTAGAGTTTGTACTTTGTTTTGGTTTCGTTTGGTGTGTTGTGTTTTGACAGGTTTATACAATTCTATCTTCACGGATGCAATGATTCAAGTGTGGGGATGTTTTGCAACATCCCCGGTTGAGATATCAGAGAATCCTTGGATGCGTATTCTCCGGTTTTGAGCGCAGCAGCTGCACCACTACAAACACTCACTTGTTTTCTGATCAGGTGCATGTGTTTATCTATCCTGTGTTTTATTTGTTTTTGTGTATTTGGTGGTGTGAACTTCTTGTGTTGGGAGTGGTTTCCTTGTGTTGAGTCGTCTAGTTATTTGCCGTTCATGGTTTGCGGGTGGTATCTCTCGAGTTTAGACTATAAATTGCACCATACATTGGGGACAATGTATTCCAAGTGTGGGGATGCGGTAACTCGAGAGAGGGTTGGTAGGATTGATGATCTTAAATGCTTGAAATGGTTGAAATTGGAAAAATTGATCTTAAATGCTTGAATTGGTTGAAATTGGAAAAATTGAAAAATTTTGAAAATTTGTCTCTAGTATGCTTGAACTACATGAAAACCAACATTTTCAATTGCTAATGGGTTCCTTGCTGATATTAAACTAACTTAGATCCCTAGTCATGGTTGTCCCTTTAAGTTTCATGAGAGTTTTTCTGACAGGTTTTGAGAAAATAGTTGAGAAGAGATGTCTAACTAGGGGTAACATGCTTTAGGAATTACACATGCTACGTGTCGGCAACCCAATTTCCTTTTGTTCGGTGAGATATTTGAGCCTACTTAGTGGTTAGTTGAATTACTATAGATGTTCATTTGCTGAGAGTAGGCCATATGTTGCTTTGTGTTAGAACTTGTGTAGTTTGATACGTGCCGAGACTGTGGTTTAGCGTATGCACATAGATGATAAAGGCATTAGGATCCTTCCATTGTGTTACTTGTTGATTGTTTATCCACCTACCTTAGTTAACCATGTTGAGCCTTATACCTTCATTTGTTACACCTCGTTTGACCCGTTTGACTACCAACCATGAATGACAATTATGTGTTAGATATTTGTTGAAAAAAAAACAAAAAAAGAAAAAAAAAAGAGAAAAGAAAGAAAGAAAAAAAAAATCATTGTCATGTTCGTGTTAAATAAATAGGTTGAAAAATAACCCAAAGTAAGTAGTTATTGTGAATAAAGTTGTCATGGTTTGGTTTGGTATGTTTTCATTTGTGTTCGCCAATAAATATAAAAAGCCAAAAATATTTCCTTACCTTTACCCTTAACCCAAAACCCGAAAAGTCCTTTTGATATGTGTTACGTTATTTGATACAGTGGAGGTATGATTGCTATACAAGCTTATGATTGCAAAGTATCATATTTGGTTTTGAGTGAAATATACACTAGCACATTACACGCTAGTCTTGATAAAACCGAGAGGAGAGATTATTGTGAGGGGCGTGTGGCATGTGTTTAGTATCATAAGCATGTTAGTCTTAGTTAGGTAAGTCTTAATTTGTTTTAAATGCGTATCATTTATTTGTCAGATTGTCAACCTCGATTGTGTCAGTCTATGGGACGGGTATGACTTGGGACCTTAAACTGTTGATTCGGTAGGGACTTAATGGTGATTTGTTAATAATGTGAGTATTGTTTGTAATGGTTGCTTGAGGACAATCAAGGATAAGTGTGGGGATGTGATGAAGAGTGTGAAACCCGGGTGTTAAAGTGTTTAAATATTGTGTATTTAGTGCGTTTTATGCGTTTATATATTGCGAATGTGATAACTACGCAAGTGGGTGGTTTTACAGGTTAGTCGGCTTAAACGTGTAAAGTTGGAGTGTTTAGTGATGAACCGGAACGACCGTGGATGGAAGTGAAGACATATTACATTATTTGGCATATCTTTCGAGTCAAAAGAGATAGCTTGGATGCGTTAGAAACACAAAAGAATGAAGTCAGGTGTTTATTTGCCATTTCATAAAAGTTGTGATGTTGAAAATTGATCCAGCAGCTTTCAAACGTATGCTACGATGTTTAAGCATAACCTACGGCCAAGCAAGTAAAAATGGAACAGAATATCAAGACCGTGTAAGCTACGGTGGATTAGAAAGAGCAGCCGCATGCATGTTAGTCTTGGTGCAAAGATTTAAAGTGTTTGAACCCTAAAACAACATCATCGACACGTGCACTTCTTTTTGGGGGTGGCCGAATAGGGATTGAGCACATAATTATCAATATTGTGCACATCATCATAAGTCAACAAGCAACATCACAAAGATATCATTTGTTTTTGTTGGGGGGTTTTCGAGAGGCACATGCAAGACGGAGAGGAGGTCAAGGGAAGTAAACAATTGATTCATGTGTTTTGGGTCAACAACATGCATTATTCTCATATACAAAGTGGGCCGCACATGGGATATGAATCAGAGCAGCCATATGTGACTCTTGGGGGCCCACGATTTTGAATACAATTCACGTATACAAGAGGGTTTGGTCAACAGAGAATCATGATCTCGACGGGAGTGGACGACAACAGTTAGGATCGTATCATCATTCATCATCATCCGCATACTACATACCGAATCGATCATGAAACCGGCTTTCTACCAAACCCTTGAAGATCGTACGAGTATCATGAGCGGCTAAATCTCTCGTGGACACTTCGGGTGAATGATTCTTGTGAGACACTTTTAATTCTATTTTCTGTTTTGTATTGAGATTTGGATTTGTAGTCGGGTGACAACCGACTATTTACATGATTATATAATTTGTGTGACAGACAAATCCTGAGTGACAGTCAGAGTTATAATTTTGTTTTGAATCCAATTATGCTTTTGTTGATTGAATGATTCCTATGAATGTTTGTTTTAATATTTTTCTGATCAATTAATATTAAGATTTTGAACTGCATAGGTAATTGGTAGATGTGACAGATTTACTATTCAATCAATAGTATCCAATAAAATCAGAACTAGGTTATTAGTAATTACAGAATCTGAATCCCGGAGTGATCACGTTTTTTCTATCATTGTTTTTACAATCTCAAAGTTATTGTTTATAGTTTTCTAGTAAGTTCTCAAAGCAATTCAAATACTTACAAACAAATAATAATTAGCATTAACCACATACTCCTCTGGATTCGATACCCTGCTTACCCTAGCTACCTAGGTTAATTAGGTTTTTGCATGTCCATAACGACAGACATCATATTACCGGTGGGCCCGGTGGGGAGTATCGTGACGTAGTTGATATCATCATAGACAATTTATCACAGATTATATACACAGCGGAAGTCGAAAGATATAAACATTTCAAACCGAATGGAAGTAATATCATTTATTACAAAAATGGTTGTAAAGGATCCACAGGCGGATCAAAGTTAAAAGAAACATTGTTCAGCAGATTTATAAACATCTAAGCTTGCAAGACTCTTTATTGATGCTAGGAGTAGCCCGCCTATTCCGATTAGTACCTGCATTTAACCTTTTTGGAAAATACGTCAGTTTTCACTGGTAAATACAATTAACCGACTCATTTTGAAAATGTTTAAAAAAATTGATTTGAATGCACAAGGCACAAAATATCTTTTATAACTTGGAATAATTATTTAAAAATAAACTTGTTAAAGAATTATATGTTTGTTATACGTTCAGTAGCCCGGGCTGAATACCGGGTTAAAGATTAATAGACACACCACATGATATAATCCCGCGTCGAGTTATTCTTGAACAAACATTTATACCTTTTTATTTATATGCACCGGTGATGCGTGTGTGGTGTGATATATATTTAAGTATATTTTAAGCCCTTTTTACACGTTAGTCAAGTTTTAAATTTATAAAACACGATATTTTACTAACACCAAACACACATATGGGCAAGTGCACCCATCGTGAGCGTAGTATAGTGTTGGCAAGATACCGAGGTCGTCCAAGGAAACAAGAGCTTTTAATACCGGTTTATCCTCAACGTCTAATCAAATCAAAAATTTAGAAAAATGTTTTTTAAACTAGAAAAATAAAAACTAACTAAATGCTGAAAAATAAAATAAAAATAAAAACAGATAGACAAGATGAATCACTTGGCTCCGACTCGTGTTTAGTGTAACCTTTGATTATTACCGCACTTTTGCACTTTTTAAGAGATTATCTTAGTTATTGTAGTAGGCCCCTCTTTTGAAGGTGACGTTACCCTCAACCCAGTATTTTGAGTCAGCAAGGATACAATCCTAAAGGGTCGGATTATTGAAAGATAATTAATTAAGTTATTAATGCATATTATGGTAGGCCCCTATTTTGAAGGTGAAGTTACCCTCGGCTAAGTAGTCTGAGTCAGCAGGGATACAGTCCTAAGTAGCCGGGTTAAAGTATTAATAGTAGCTTACATATGAGGGGATCAAAGAGTTTGGACCCCCGCCATTCAATACCGGTGGGTATTGAAGGAGGTCCTACTAAATTTGACCCAGGTCCTTGCAGGATCTATACACTGAACAAGGCAAGACTCTTACCAAACCGTTCCCTTAACCCCCGACCAGGTAGCCAACATACCTCCATATAGACCGTGGAGATATGAATGGTGAAAATCTTTTATTTTATATAGATAGTAAAATAATGCCAAGACACCACGGACAAACGATACGGAAGAATCACCTTCAACATAAGAAACTAGTTATTAAAGTCATTAATACATAACCAAGTAAAAAGTGCGAAAAGATTAAAAATAAAAAGTATTACACTAGACACTTGTCTTCACCAAGTGATGTAAGAGACTTAGGCAAACATGGCCTTTGATTGTCAAGAACTCTTACGATCAATCTTGGATCCCGAGACGACTCACACACTCTATGATGGACAATGGATGATGGTGGTGGATGATGGTGTTGTGATGGTGGTGGGTGGTGGGTGAAGTGTGAGAGAGGTGGTGTGCCAAGGGATGGTTTGCAAATGAGCCAAGCACCCCTATTTATAGCCTGAACAGCAGCTCGGGCACGGCCCCGTGTCCATTGGGCACGGCCCTATGTCCACCCTTCTTCTCTGTCTTCATTAATTGCAGTTTGTCTGCATTAGTTGACCACGCCCCCGTGTGCAGAAGCGTATATGTACTATCAAGATTTCCCTAGATTATGCGAATCTTAGAGTTTACCACGGCCCTGTGTCCGCTGGGCACGCCCCCGTGGTGGATGATAGAAGCTTCTACAGCTTTGTCTTTTCTGCTGACACTTGGGCACGCCCCCGTGCTCACTGAGCACGAGGCGTGTCCAGCCTTCTGTTCTCTTGTTTTTTCTTGGGAAGATGCTATCGGGGGGTCGGGCATGCCACGTTTGTTCCTTTTCTTGTATTTATGTTAGATTTGGCTGCCTTTTTGCTTCTTTTGTTCATTTGAGCTCATTTAATCCGAAAAATAGAAAAGGAAGACAAAAACACACTTTTTCCAACATTAGTACTAAAAAAGGGTTAGTTTTATGCCACATTTGATGTAATTTATAAGTCGCATTTTGCACACATCAACCGGCAGGTGTATGCATATACCCTGTGCTTAGGTCGTGGCCATTTCAATGAATGATGCCAAGGATATACGGGACATGGTCATTAACTCCCCAAAGGCTTTAAGCAAACAAAACAGATTAAACGGGTCATCTCAATAAAATAACCTTCATATGAATAACAATTCAATGCTCGACCAAGCGGTATTTTATATATCGTACCCCAAGCCCGTATAAGGGAAAATAAAAAAGTATTTACCTGAGCAAATTATATAAATTTATCCCAGCCGTACAAATCAGCAAGTGCAAGTATCTTTTACTGGTCTCCTAAATCTGGAACGAAAGTTTTAATTAACCTATTAGATTCCTAACGGGTCTTACTTAAGTTAAACTTAGACCGGTTAGTTTTAAAGAAAGGTATACGGTTCAAACGCAAGATTAAGCGAAGACCGGATTAGAGCGTGGTTTGACCCGTTTCGGTTAATTTATGCAAACTAGTTACAAAACCCGTACCGAATGCGATAAATGCATAACGGGTAACAAAATGAGTCATGAACATGTTTCCTAAGTTAATATGCCTTAAATGTGTTGTGATATCAGTAGGATACCTTCCAATATGCCCAAAACGAATTTAAACTCAAATTAAGCCCCGTAGGGGTATTTTGGTCATTTACCTAAGGCATATAAACTACCTATCATACAACTAACTAAATGAAGTGACCATAAGGTATAACCTCGGAAGGTTATTCCCTATACAACTATGGTCACCTATTGTGTTTGGTCGGATCCTAATGATCGACCAAACGGGTCTAGTTCGAAAGTCTAAGCGGTTGTTTAGACCGCTTATCTTACGACCCTACATAAGCACTAAACCTAAAGTGACGAGTTAAACATGTTAAAACATGTTTAGCGAAGTTAGAAAACAAGTTTGATATCAAGACAAAGGGTCTTGATACCCAAAAATAGTTTGGTTGCAAAATACGCATAAACGCGCATTTTGACCGAAACTATGACTCGTCACTAAGCCTAAATAACGTGGTAATCAGTAGGTATAGTAACAAGAGACTATAACCATCGTGATTATGCTCAAGTTATGAAGTTCAAACAAACTACGTGTTGACCATTGACTGGTCAAAGCAGAAAGTTAAACACTGTTTGACTTTCCCGCTTAAAATCGCATAAAAGAACGAAAGAAGCTTACAAAGGGTCCAAGCTAGGAAGATCTTGATTCAAATTGCTCAGGTATGAAGTGTTAAACCCCAACTTAGAGCTATTTGAATCAGATTGTGAGGAATGAGAATGAAGGTGTTGGGTTTCTATAGATTTCGGTAAACCGTTAGGATCGTTCCTCGTAAACCGTGGTTGAATCATGACCTTACACTTGGGCCCAAGGTTTTAGAATACCATGGGAACATGTAAAACCATCAAATACCAGCCCATAGGGTTCAAAACCATGGGTTAAAACCATCAAAACCTCAAAAATGGACCAAGTTCAATGTATCTGCCATAAATTTCAAAAATGGTCCCTGCACTTGTAAAACTTGATTTTTGGCACTTTTAAGCCTCGTTAACCACATTTCAAGGATCTAAAATCAAGTTAAAGTATAGGGAACTTAAAATATGCTCAAAAACATCTCAGATGTCGGCTCATTTGGTCGTACGGTTGCGTTGTTCGGTTAATTACGACGGAAGTCGTAAAGAACGCAAAAACGATCCAAATTAAGCGGCGAATGGAATTTTATCATGCCAAACACTAAAATAAAATATTTTAATGATTATATAAATTTTTGGATGTCCGGATATATATTCAGAACGTAAGATATGCGCGAAAATGCAAACTTATGCACTTTTTGACGCTTTTAGTCCCTGTTGATCAAATAAGTTTATTTTTGATAAACCAAACACATCTAAGCCTATTTCTAAGATATGTAAAGGATATTTAGGGCATGTTTAACTTATGATCATATTCCAGAAGGTTCGATACCATACGAATCGGTATACTTTTGCAGTTTGACGTAAATTGTCCCTTAAATCGCACAAAGTAGCGCGAAATGTCATTTGATGATATCCAAGCCTTCCATGGAACATAATGGGTATTCCCAAGCATGTGTTTAAGTATTACTACGCTCTCGTTTTCTTAAATGGTCACCAAAAGGCGTAGATTCAAAAGTTGACACTTTTGGGTCCCTCTAAAGCGCAAACTTGCGTATATCATCGTTTAATAGCATCGAAGCCTTATCTAATCCATGTTAGGCACTCTTGAGAGTATTATTAAACATCGCAATGCTTCGGGTTTGTAAAAAGGTCATTCAGAGGTATAATTAAACATATTGACACTTTTAGTCCCTCTAACTTGCAAAGTTGCGCGTAACTTTACTTATAGGCATAAAAGCACTTAATGGCCAATATTAGGCATTACCAAGAGTATATTCAATTATCATGAAGCTATCGGTTTGTTAAAAGGTCACTCAGAGGTAAGAATTAACATGTTGACGCTTTTAATCCTTCATCACACAAACTTTCAATTAATTACGCAAACGGCTACTCTTGATCAACAAGTGGCTTATTTGTGAACATGATTACCGTGTAACGTTATTCAGAGGCTTATAATAAGCATGTTAACATTTCCAGTCCTTCTATAATCAAAGTTTTTGATTTTTCACAAAATTAGTCCCTCAAATTCAACGTTTGACTTTATTAGGGTTTATTACACGTGTCAATACATTATTGGACGTGATTTTACGAGGTGTTACATCCTCACCCCCTTAAAAGAAATCTCGACCTCGAGATTTTCTAGAGTAGTGGAAGTACTTTCCGACGTATCATGGACTTATCCTCCATAGCATATTTGGGCCTCTACGGGCATCTCAGTTGACCTATACAATAGGTACGTACTCTCTTTCGAAGCTCCTTAACCTGTCAATTCTTAATCTACACAGGTTTCTTATCAAACCATAAATTTTCATTAGTATGCATATCCTTATGTGACAATGCTTCTTGACTTATTGTCTATACATATCTTTAGATCACAGTTGTGGAACATATTGATTTCCATCAAGCTCCTCAGGTAAGTTTTAGCTTATAGCTTACCAATCTTGATATATTCGATTTCCTCGAATGATTCTATATATCAGAACTTAACTAGCCCTATAAATTGAAAATTCAGCACACCCTTCTTAGGGTGATACCTTCAATTGAACCTTATTCCTTATTAAGGATTCAAGAGGGTTGCGACTTTCATCAATCCTTGATTTTTCCGCCGATTACTGGCAACTTTCAGATGATTATGAATTTGTATGATCTTATTCGTTGTTTCCAAGGCAACTCTCAGATCCTGATAATTGGACTTACCAAACTTCTGTCCAATAACCGATGTCTAATATCCCATCTATACAAGGTCTCCAAAGGAGCAGCCTTGATACTTATCACAATTATTATAGAGAAACTCACTTAAGGTGAGATGGTTATTCCAACTACTGCCTAAAACCAATCTTAAGGAATAGCAAATCCTTACGGTTAGTCGAACAAATCGACGATTCTGGGCAGCTGATGGCGATTCTTAATTGTTGCCTAAATAGGGTGGCGGTAACCAATGCATAAGCAAGAGAACCGTCTTTCCTAACTAATAATATTGAAACTCTTAGAATTACGAATTAGGCTTTAAGAACCTTTATCTTAAAATTCATCTAACTAGGGTTTCTATTATTCCCGAGTTGGAGGTACTAATCGTCACGGAGATTTCACGATACTGTAGCCCTAAGCGGGATGTTAATCTTAACTCTACTTGTCTCAGGAGGTAAACAATGTAGTCTTTGGAGAAGATAATCAAGACACAAGGAGATTACAGAGATTTTCCAAATCTCAAGCTCCGGTTCATCTATCTATACCCGTGGCAGATAAATGACACATTTACTTTACGAATGCAAGGATGCCTTAATTTGCGACACTTACTTGGACATTTCTAGATTGGATATCTTCTTTGAATACCATTAGCCGATTCTAGTACTATATGACCATCGAGATATCTCAGTGGTTCCATGCATTAAACCTCCATACTGATCAGGCATGGAAGCAATCTATGGAACACACTAGGATACGCCAATCCTCATATGGCTCTTTTATCAAGCATAGTCTAGCATTCGCAGTTGAGAGAAATCAATGAGATAACAAAATAAAGTAACATAAATTGTCGTACTCGATCTGGAGAAAGAGTACTTTAGATTTTTATGAATGAAGATTATTTGATAAAAATAGAAGGAAAGGTCTCTATGATTTTCTTCGGCAAGTCTTACCTTATGCTTAATATCTAGAGTTCTTATGGGATAATTCTAAAAGTTTGCTAAGCTTATGGTCTATGAAATACTCAATAGCACCTGAATCCAAACATGATTCTTAGTAATACCATCATAATAAGGGATGTACCTGGTGTCATTTTTTATATGAACTGTCTCAATAGCGCCTCTATTCTTAGTCTCTCTATACTTGGCTATACTCTCTTTGACAGTTTTAGGGCAATCTCAGCTTTGACCGGTTTATTTCTTAAGCCATAAAATGTAAGTGGCTGAGGTAGATCCATAATGGATTTATAAGAAGCAAGATTTTAATATGCCTTCTTATTTCCGATGCTAAACCACCAATATATAGTGCATTATGCTTGGATTTTGGATGAACCGAATAGGACAGTATTCCAGACAATAAATTATAGTCTGTATTATACTGTCGACAGTCTAGGTCCTTCATGGTGAAAGTCAAAAATTCATATTCCATCATTTCTATTCCGTGTCGCAGACAACCGGTTTTTTCTGATGAGTCCATAAACTTGGACCATCCTATATTGTATGAGGGTATCTTTCCTGTGGACTTTATTAACGTCCTCACCAATTAAGGGCATCGCCCTTGAATGACTGTGATACATATCTCACCATGTCTTTCTCAGCACAATCGCTGATGTCCATAATGGTTTCCATTTCATTCAACAACTTTACGAAACCAATGGCTCCCTTTCTCGCCATTTAAGTCTCTTGACTTGCAAGAGACAAAGTACTTTTAAGTACATCCTTTAGAGGAACAGGGTCCCTTGCTATATGTCATCTTATTTGGTTTGTCCTTCGCAATCGAAGTGTGAGCAGAACTCTTCTCATGAGCAGGGAAATATGATTTAGAGCAAGTAGCATTCGGCTTTTCGAACCTTTTCAGATCCTTTCTCATAGCCTTTCTAACACCTGCATCAATCACAGTTTGGAGATTAACTCCATTAACCTTGAGATTCACCTTTGTTGCATCATTAGCATTTGTCACACCATCGGTATTGCGACTGTTATGTGTCTCATTCAAGTTTGCCATACTTGAAGCTTGGCACTAAACACCAAAATTAAACAATTGCTTAATTGCATTTCTATAGCTAGTCATCGTCCTGACGACCAACATACATTAGCCATGGTATCCTTAAACCTTACCGGCCAATGGGGTATGAACATTCGTAATGAATGTCATTTGAATGTATATCAATTTACTTAGCCTAGGTCGCAAAAGATCCATCAATGGCAATTAAGGTTTGGACCAAGTCCATTACCCTTTTGACAGGAGATCACAATGTCACAACTGTCTTTGTCATATTGATGATTTTAGATAGCTCGAAGGCTTGCCACAATGGCTTTTACAATATGAAACATGAGTTCATCTTGAATGATATAAAAATCATATGGCATGAAGGCCTTGTCGCAAAGGACATTATAAGATATGGCAACAAAAGCCTGTCACGGAGGACATTAATTTATAAGTCGCGATCTTATTAGATTAGGGACTTTAAGGTTCGAACGTAGTTCTTCACCTTTAGACAGGGAGTCATAGACTACAACTGTCATCGTCCTTGAACGACGATTCATTTTGGCACATAGGCAAGTCATGGGACATTACTAATGGATGTTTATATATATACACACATGTTTATATATATAATTATCGTAATTTAGTATATTAGTCATGATCTCATCGATCTTATAGACTATAAGGCTTGGGCATTGCCCATCACCTTTGACGATGGACCATAACGGTCACACATGTCAGTGTCTCTAATGGACAACATAGTATATAGCCCGTAGGCGGCATAATCTCTAATGGTGACTCAGGATAACGCCATGAAGGGTAATACAATGAACACACTTATATATAGGAAGTACCAGCGGCGTATCCACAATGTGCTTATTGTATTACTCTAGTTTTGTTATCTAAGCACCGAAAATTTATGCATAAATTATAACCATCGGGTCGTAAGTATTTCTTAAAATCTTACTATAAAGATAGGAAAGCCTAAGCCTGAACTTCAAATATCCTATAAAATAATACCATCACCGTATCAGTTGATATTGTCATGATCACACTGATCATACATCGACTATTAGGCTTGAGCATAACTCACTACCTTGGACATGGGATCAGAAGGATCACAATGTCAATGTCACTAATGGACAATATATTATACATAGCCCGTAGGCGAAATATTATTAAGGATATTTACACATGATCATCTTTTTGATAATATTAGTCTTGATCGCATTGATCATATAGACTATGTGGTTTGAGCATAGCTCACTACCTTGGACAGGGAATCATAGGAGATCACCATTGTCCTTGTCACAATGGACAATATAATATGGCCCGTAGGCGAAAACATCTCTAAAGGATGCCAAATAATGTGATCATCGTATTTATACGATATTAGTCATGTTCGTAATGATCATATAGACTATTATGCTTGGACGTAGTCCAATATTCTTAGACAGGAGTCATAGACCACTACTGTCGTTGTCTTTATCAGACAACAAATTTAGCCCATAGGCACTTCATCACTAATGGATGTTTACATTTTGATCATCACATTGATGATACTTGCCAAGATCAAATTCGATCCTATAGGCTTTAAGGCTTGGACATAGTCCAAAATACCTTGACGGCTGGCGTGGTTTCTCAAGTCACACTGCCAGGAATGTTAACATGTTCTTAGATGTCAACAAGGATTAATTTGTCTTAATGGTCACACAACATTACCATGATCGCATTGATCATATAGGCTTGGAGGTTTGAACATAGTTCGCCACCTTTGGATAGGAGGGGTAACTCCTTTAACTATCATAGTAGAAGGAATAATTATCCTTAACTACCGAAAGTTTTGGCCAATTAATGTGGACTTGCCACTTAGCAGGGGTAAACCATTACGAAGATCTTTTGAAATTTTTTAGCTGATCGATAAAGTTCGAATAAAATTCATACTAATGATTGATAAAGGACGATATTAGTACCTATATATTTTTTTTTTCAAAACTCCCAATAAATCATTAGGAAATTTTACCATAGTGCCTCAAACAGGACTTTTAATATCATACTTGTCCATAGAGGACTTAAAAGGAAATTATAAGTCTGGCTAGGGACTATAAAAATATCATATGTCCGTATAGGGACTATATTAAAATAGTTTGCCCATGAAAGGACTATAATAAAATATCAGGTCTACAAAGGTTGTGATGAAATATCATGTCCACTAAGGGACTATAATGAAATCTCGTGTCCACGTATGGCATATAATAGGGTATAATGTCCATGAAAAGACTATTTGAAGTATAATGTCCTTGAAGGGACTATTATTAAAAGATAATATCCTCAAAGGGATTTTCAATAGGTAGACGTATATATTTATGGGGTCTTATCAAAAGAGGTAAGTCTATAAGGACTTTGATGAATTAATATGTCCACGAAGGACTACAATAATTAAATGCCCAAACAGGGACTTAAATGAAAAGAAGTATGATGGAAGGAGGGTCTTCTAATGTCTTCTTTCCCTTATTCTGATTGTTTCTTCATCTTTATTTATCGTACGCAGTAGCGACTCTGAAGATTTTAGTGAATAAATAATATTTCAAATTAGGACCCATTGCAGAAATAGAATCCAAGGATTCAATGATTAAAGGAATGACATGGATTACAGATTAGGTTTTGACTA
Source organism: Helianthus tuberosus (assembly GCA_030545235.1). Classification (NCBI taxonomy): domain Eukaryota; kingdom Viridiplantae; phylum Streptophyta; class Magnoliopsida; order Asterales; family Asteraceae; genus Helianthus; species Helianthus tuberosus. Next base: position 7,983,931 of record CM060452.1, read on the forward strand.
GTATAGTCTAAGTTTGAAATTTGAAAACTCGGAGGTAAGAAATAGGGTTTAATGACACCCACATGTATCATCTTCAATATGGGAGCCTCAAGGACCTTCTGGTATGGACTCCGTAGTCTGGATAAGGGTTTAAACAAGTTTGATTTTTGGGAATAGATTCATAAAGGTCTTTCCTTCAACTAGTTGTACGCTTATCCTAGCCGTGGTACGAAGCTTGGCCTTTCTAGGCTTTGGATGTGGAGAATTTCCATCGACAGCTTCCTTTCCTGGCGATATATTCAAAATACATAAAACCGAAAGCAATGTTTACTTAATAGTGATGAGAGCATTCCTATGTTTAGTCTAGAGTCAGAAGATCTATGGAATGTGCTACTGTGTCATTTGAGATTAAACACTAAGGGCTAGTGTTTAATTCACTCAAATGTTGGCTCTGATACCAACCTGTCACACCCCGATATTTCCACGTATTACCGGTGGGGAGTATCGTGACGTAGTTGATATCATCATAGACAATTTATCACAGATTATATACACAGCGGAAGTCGAAAGATATAAACATTACAAACCGAATGGAAGTAATATCATTTATTACAAAAACGGTTGTAAAGGATCCACAGGTGGATCAAAGTTAAAAGAAACACTGTTCAGGAGATTTATAAACATCTAAGCTTGCAAGACTCTTTATTGATGCTAGAAGTAGCCAGCCTATTCCGATTAGTACCTGGACTTAAACTTTTTGGAAAATACGTCAGTTTTCACTGGTAAATACAATTAACAGACTCATTTTGAAAATGTTTAAAAAAATTGATTTGAATGCACAAGGCACAAAATATCTTTTATAACTTAGGATAATTATTTAAAAATAAACTTGTTAAAGAATTATATGTTTGTTATACGTTCAGTAGCCCCGGCTGAATACCGGGTTAAAGATTAATAGACACACCACATGATATAATACCGCGTCGAGTTATTCTCGAACAAACGGTTATACCTTTTTATTTATATGCACCGGCAGGTGTATGCCTACACCCCGTGCTTTGGTCGTGGCCATTTCAATGAATGATGCCAAGGATATCCGGGACATGGTCATTAACCCCCCAAAGGCTTTAAGCAAACAAAACATATTAAACGGGTCATCTCAATAAATTAACCTTCATATGATTAACAATTCAATGCCCGACCAAGCGGTATTTTATATACCGTACCCCAAGCCCGTTTAAGGGAAAATAAGTTAAAAGTATTTACCTGAGCAAATTATATAAATTTATCCCAGCCGTACAAATCAGCAAGTGCAAGTATCTTTTACTGGTCTCCTAAATCTAGAACGAAAGTTTTAATTAACCTATTAGATTCCTAACGGGTCTTACTTAAGTAAAACTTAGACCGGTTAGTTTTAAAGAAAGGTATACGGTTCAAACGCAAGAGTAAGCGAAGACCGGATTAGAGCGTGGTTTAGACCCGACAAGTTAGAAGACTTGTATAATATGGGTAAACTAAACACATTCTGGATTTTGAAGTAAAAATGATAAGGTTTGACCCGTTTCGGTTAATTTATGCAAACTAGTTACATAACCCGTACCGAATGCGATAAATGCATAACGGGTAACAAAATGAGTCATGAACAGGTTTCCTAAGTTAATATGTCTTAAATATATTGTGATATCAGTAGGATACCTTCCAATATGCCCAAAACGAATTTAAACTCAAATTAAGCCCCGTAGGGGTATTTTAGTCATTTACCTAAGGCATATAAACTACCTATCATACAAATAACTAAACGAAGTGACCATAAGGTATAACCTCTGAAGATTATTCCCTAAACAACTATGGTCACCTATTGTGTTTGGTCGGATCCTAATGATCGACCAAACAGGTCTAGTTCGAAAGTCTAAGCGGTTGTTTAGACCGCTTATCTGACGACCCTACATAAGCACTAAACCTAAAGTGATGAGTTAAACATGTTAAAACATGTTTAACGAAGTTAGAAAACAATTTTGATATCAAGACAAAGGGTCTTGATACCCAAAAATAGTTTGGTTGCAAAATACGCATAAACGCGCATTTTAACTGAAATTATGACTCGTCACTAAGCCTAAATAACGTGGTAATCAGTAGGTATAGTCACAAGAGACTATAACCATCGTGATTACGCTCACGTTATGAAGTTCAATCGAACTTCGTGTTGACCATTGACTGGTCAAAGCAGAAAGTCAAACACTGTTTGACTTTCCCGCTTAAAAACACATAAAAGAACGAAAGAAGCTTACAAAGGGTCCAAGCTAGGAAGATCTTGATTCAAATTGCTCAGGTATGAAGTGTTAAACCCCAACTTAGAGCTATTTGAATCATATTGTGAGGAATGAGAATGAAGGTGTTGGGTTTATATAGATTTCGGTAAACCGTTAGGATCGTTCCTCGTAAACCGTGCTTGAATCATGACCTTACACTTGGGCCCAAGGTTTTAGAATACCATGGGAACATGTAAAACCATCAAATACCAGCCCATAGGGTGCAAAACCATGGATTAAAACCATCAAAACCTCAAAAATGGACCAAGTTCAATGTATCTGCCAGAAATTTCACAAATGGTCCCTGCACTTGTAAAACTTGATTTTTGGCACTTTTAAGCCCCGTTAACCCCATTTCAAGACTATAAAATAAATTTAAAGTATAGGGAACTTAAAATATGCTCAAAAAAATCTCAGATGTCGGCTCGTTTGGTCGTACGGTTGCGTTGTTCGGTTAATTACGACGGAAGTCGTAACGAACGCAAAAACGATCCAAATTAAGCGACGAATGGAATTTTATCATGCCAGTCACTAAAATAAAATATTTTAATGATTATATAAATTTTTGGATGTCCGAATATATATTCAGAACGTAAGATATGCGCGAAAATGCAAACTTCTGCACTTTTTGACGCTTTTAGTCCCTGTTGATCAAATAAGTTTATTTTTGCGCACCAAACACCTCTAAGCCTATTTATAAGCTATGTAAAGGATATTTAGGGCATGTTTAACTTATGATCATATTCCGAAAGGTTCGATACCATACGAATAGGTATACTTTTGCAGTTTGACGTAAATAGTCCCTTAAATCGCACAAAGTAGCGCGAAATGTCATTTGATGATATCCAAGCCTTCCATGGCCCATAATGGGTATTCCCAAGCATGTGTTTAAATATTACTACGCTCTCGTCTGCTTAAATGGTAACCAAAAGGCGTAGATTCAAACGTTGATGCTTTTGGGTCCCTCTAATGCGCAAACTTGCGTATATCATCTTTTAATAGCATCGAAGCCTTATCTAATCCATGTTAGGCACTCTTGAGAGTATTATTAAACATCGCGATGCTTTGGGTTTGTAAAAAGGTCATTCAGAGGTATAATTAAACATATTGACACTTTTAGTCCCTCTAACTTGCAAAGTTGCGCGTAACTTTACTTATAGGCATAAAAGCCCTGAATGGCCAATATTAGGCATTACCGAGAGTATAATCAATTATCATGAAGCTCTCGGTTTGGTAAAAGGTCACTCAGAGGTAAGAATTAACATGTTGATGCTTTTAACCCTTCATCGCGCAAACTTTCAATGAATTACGCAAACGGCTACTCTTGATCAACAAGTGGCTCATTTGTGAACATGATTACCGTGTAACGTTATTCAGAGGCTTATAATAAGCATGTTAACATTTCCAGTCCTTCTATAATCAAAGTTTTTGATTTTTCACAAAATTAGTCCCTCAAATTCAATGTTTGACTTTATTAGGGTTTATTACACGTGTCAATACATTATTGGACGTGATTTTACGAGGTGTTACAGTGGTGTAAATTAACATTGATGTAATTTGGTTTTTGGGAGGCTCGTTCTCTTTCTTGGAGACGAGTGGCGCCTATTTTTAATGAAGTTTATCTTTCAAAAAAAAGTTTACAATGTCTCACTAAAAGGTAGTGATCATCTCTTCATATCTCACTAAGTTTGGCAGTAATTACCACTTAATGTTATAACGAATACACATCTTTAATATCTTGGAAGTAACATACAATTCAACAAGTGTAAACTATTATAGAATCCCTCTTTGAGGGTATAATCTTTGGATATCACGAGTATATATAGTCATAAAGTACATGAATTAGGGTTATATAATTACACAAACCACCTTATACCAATAAACATTATAAAATAACCAATGACTCTGGTAGTCTGAGCGTAGGGATCTTGAAAGTTAAAAGTGTCTCTAAAATCAATAAGAAGTTGTGATGGTAAGCCTTTAGTGAAGATATCTGCAAACTAGTGAGCTGAGGGAACATGTAAGAAACACACTTCACCAATGGCAACATGTTCCCTTACAAAGTGTATATCTAATTCCACATGTTTCCTGTCATGGTGCTTTACAGGGTTGGACATTAAATTTACGGCGTTGAGATTATCACAAAACACAGGAGCGGCCTGAGAAACTTGACAATATAACTAAAGAAGAAGATTACGAATCTAGGCCACTTGGGCTATACCACGATATTCAGCTACAGCACTTGATCTTGAGACGACATGCTCACGCTTAGAGGACCAAGAGAGAAGGTTGTCAGCTAGAAAGACACATAAACCAAATGTCGACCGAAGAGTATCAGGACATCCCCCAATCGACATTAGCGTAAACAACCAAAAGGAAAAATAGAAGAGGGGTGTATATGAAGTACTGAAGAGAAAGTGCCCTAAAGATAACGCAAGATGTGTTTGTGGGCATGAAGATGGGGTTCATGAGGATCATGCATGAAAAGGCACACTTGATGAACATCAAAGGCAATGTCTTGACAAGTGAGAGTCAAATATTGTACCTGTCAGGCTTCAATAAAGAGTAGGATCAGCTACATATTTGCCATGCATAAAGAGTTTGACCTTGGTGTCAGCAGGAGTGCTACAAAGAATACAGGACAGTCTGGGAAAGAAACATGCCAGACTGATCACATGCGGTAGCAATGCCGAGAAAGAAAGAAAGGATACTGTCACGGCCCCTGACCCGGGTTGACCCGTTTCAGGAGCCGCGGGACAGAAATCCCGTGGTATTTAATTAACAACGGAAGTTTCTTCAGGATCTTTTTAAAACTGAAATATTTCCCGATTATTTTATTTCACAACTCGGGATAAAACCCGGTAATTTACAACCTTGAGATTTCACGAAGAAATCTTTTATTTTACAAAACATATTTCTTTATTTTATACTGAGCCACTTCCTTAAGCTTCTAGTGCTTTTCGGCACTTTTCCTGGATCACAACAGATCACCTGAAACATGTTTGAAAAAGGTTTTGTCAGCGGGAAATACTGAGTGAATCATTCTTTTATAAAAACTACTCATTTATTATAATTCACAGTATTAAGAGAGATTACAATGTTTATTTCAACCAACTACCCACAGTATTTGTCATCGACTCGTTTCGGTGACTGTGGTCATATTACTATTGAGTCCGTTCACCCAATAGTAACGAGTATCATTAATTAGGTTCGCCCACCTAAAGTGATAAAAATAGTAATGTGCACGATACCCCATATACCGGCTGTAATTTGGTGACTACATATACTTAATCACTGTAATTATAATCTTGAAAATAAACATACTTTTTATAAATAGATTTGATAAAAAGAGAATGACTCACATTGCAGATTTAATTTGAGCAGAGCCTAGCCTACTGATTAGCCTTTTAACCTAATTAAATAACAAGCACACAATTCGGTTAGTAACTTAATACAGCATTTACGATAACTCACGAGATTAAAACCTTCACAACGAATGACAAAGTGCGATACTTAAACATCCATTGAATTAACAACGAATGACAAAGCATAAACCCTAATGTGGGCAGCACTTAAACATCCATTGGATAGTTTAATCGATCGGACATTGAATCGTAGCAGCGATCGAGTTATTACCCTGTATTGCGGCGGTGATTAGTGATCCGTGTGTGTTAATAGTGGTAAATAGTACGTAACTCAGTGCATGTATCAAAGTTTTACGTCGTTTGAACTCCAGAAGTTGAGTCCCAAGGCCCTCTATTTATACCCAAAATTTGAGCAGGCTTGCGCACCGCAAGCCCAAATCCCTTACGGTGCGCAAGGGACACGTTTTCACCCTAGGTCAGCCACGTCTGGGACTAGCCTTGCTGAGTTGATAAAATCGTAAAATTCGAATTTGACAGAGTGTTATATGGATAATCGTAGCTTAGGGTTTACCCCCCCCCCCCCTGAGTTTTAGGGGCCCTGATCCTGATTCTGAAAATTTTAGGGTGTATGCAGAATCACTTGGGTGTCTTAATTAGGGTTTCATATTGGTCAAATTAATTTAATAAATATGACTTTTGATGAGAGTTGTTACATTCTCCCCACCTTAATAAAAATCTCGTCCTCGAGATTTACTGGAATAAGTAGGGATACTTTTTCTTCATCTCAGATTCCAGCTCCCAAGTGTATTCAGCTCCTCTCTTTGAATCCCATTTTACTTTAACTAGCACTAGTCGTTTGTGCTTGAGAAACTTCACTTTTCTGTCTTCTATCTGAAGAGGTTTCTCAACAAATTTTAGCTTTTCGTTTACCTCTATATCTTGGAGAGGTACTACCAAAGATTCATCTGATAGACATTTTTTGAGGTTAGATACATGAAATACATCATGTACCCCAGTTAACTCTTCTGGTAGTTGTAAACGATAAGCAACTGGTCCTATACGTTGGATCACTAGGAATGGTCCTACGTATCTTGGACTTAGCTTTCCTTTCTTACCAAATCTAACTACTCCTTTCCAAGGAGAAACTTTCAACAGTACTCTGTCTCCAACTTGGAATTCTAATGGCTTACATCTATTGTCTGCATAACTCTTCTGACGATCTCGAGCAGTCTTCAGCCTTTCCTTGATTTGTGAAATTTTGTCGGTCGTCTCTTGTACTATTTAAGGACCTGACAATTGACTTTCTCCTATTTCTGCCCAACAAACTGGAGTTCTGCACTTTCTTCCATACAATGCTTCGAATGGGGCAGTTTCAATACTTGAATGATAACTATTGTTATAGGAGAATTCGATCAAAGGTAAGTGATCGTCCCAATTTCCACCAAAATCTATTACACATGCTCGAAGCATGTCTTCTAGAGTTTGGATCGTCCTTTCACTTTGCCCGTCTGTTTGTGGATGATATGCCGTGCTTAAGTTTAGTCGAGTTCCCATTGCTTCTTGGAAACTTTTCCAAAAATGAGAAGTGAAACGACTATCTCTATCTGATACAATGGAGAGTGGAACTCCATGTAGAGATACGACTTTATCTACATACAACTTTGCCAATCTTTCCATGCTAAAGGTTTCTTTCATTGATAGAAAGTGAGCAGATTTGGTTAATCGATCCACAATTACCCAAATCGCGGCATTACCTTTTCTGGTTTTGGGTAACTTAGTAACAAAATCCATTGTTATGAGTTCCCATTTCCATACTGCCATTTCTAATTGTTGGAGTAGACCTGAAGGTTTCTGATGTTCTACCTTAACTTGTGAACAAGTAAGACACTTAGAAACATATCTAGCTATATCCTTCTTCATGCCTATCCACCAGAAATTATTTCTTAAATCTTGGTACATCTTATTATTTCCAGGGTGTATGGTATACCTAGATTTATGAGCTTCCTCTAAAATCTTATTTCTTAATTCTCCCTGCTTTGGCACCCAAATCCTTTTCTTATGGAATCTCCAAATTCCATCATCTCCTTGTTCTAATTCTTTTATTCGTCCCTTCATTCCTTCAGCAACATCCTCTATTGCTGTTTCTTGAAAATGCTTCAGTTGATTCATTAAATCTAACTGTAGATTTAATCCGAGAGCACGAACCCGTCGTTGTTTCTCATGGTACTTATGACTTAAGGCATCTGCAACTACATTTGCCTTTCCTTCGTGATATTGAATATCACAGTCGTAATCACTTAGGATTTCCATCCATCTTCTTTGTCTCATGTTTAACTCTTTTTGCCCAAAAATATATTTTAAACTTTTGTGATCAGTATAGACAGTAAATTTACTTCCGTAAAGATAATGTCTCCAAATCTTAAGGGAAAAAATTACGGCTCCTAACTCTAAGTCATGAGTCGTATAATTTTCTTCGTGCTTTTTCAATTGCCTTGAAGCATACACAATTACCTTCTTGCGTTGCATTAGCACACATCCAAATCCTAGTTTTGAAGCATCACAATATACTTCAAAATCTTCTGTTCCTTCTGGTAAAGCTAAGATTTGAGCATTGGTTAGTTTCTGTTTCAAGATCCTAAAAGCTTCTTCTTGTTTAGGTCCCCAATCAAACTTAACTGCTTTACAGGTTAGCTTAGTTAATGGTACAGCTATCTTGGAAAAATCCTTAATAAACCGTCTATAGTAGCCAGCTAAACCTATAAAACTTCTAATTTCCATTGCAGTTTGTGGAACCTTCCAATTGGTAATCGCCTCTATCTTAGCAGGGTCTACATGAATACCTTCGTGATTCACCATGTGGCCTAAGAATTGTACTTCTTGCAACCAAAATTCACACTTTGAGAATTTGGCGTACAGCTTTTCTTTTCTTAACAAAGTTAAGAGTGCATGCAAGTGCTGACAATGTTCGTTCTGGCTTTTTGAATAAATAAGTATATCATCTATGAAGACAATTACAAATTTATCCAAATACGGTTTACAGATTCTATTCATCATGTCCATAAATGCTGCAGGTGCATTCGTTAATCCGAAGGGCATGACTGTAAACTCGTAATGACCATACCTAGTTCTGAAAGCAGTCTTAGGTATGTCTTCTTCTTGTAACTTCAATTGATGATATCCGGAGCGTAAATCAATCTTAGAAAAATATCAAGCTCCTTGAAGTTGATCAAAAAGATCATCAATCCTAGGTAATGGGCATCGATTCTTAATTGTAACCATATTCAATCCTCTATAATCAATACACATTCTCATCGAACCATCCTTTTTCTTAACAAACAACACTGGCGCTCCCTACGGGGATGAACTAGGTTGTATGAAACCTTTATTTAGTAATTCATCTAATTGCTTTTTCAGTTCTAACATTTCTGTAGGTGCTAACCGATAAGGTGCCTTAACTATTGGTATAGTTCCTGGAATTAGATGAATCCTAAACTCTACCTCCCTATCTGATGGTAATCCTGGTAATTCTTCTAGGAATACCTCTGGGTATTCTGAGACTACAGGAATCTCCTTAAGTTCTTTACCCTTAGTGCTAATGACTACCGAAATCATATACACTATTCCTTGTTTTCGTTCATAACTAGCAACTTTCATTACTGATATGAACTTCATGGGTTTACGTGGTTTATCTCCTATAATCATAATGACTTCTCCGGTAGGTGTTTGAATTTCTATGGAATTCTTATCACAAAGAATTCGAGCATGGTTGGTTACTAACCAATCCATTCCTAACACAACATCGAATTCAGCTAATTTCATAGGCAACAGGGTTGCAGAAAATTTATGACTTAAAAGTTCTATTTCTACATTTTGTAGAACTTTATCTATTTTAACTGAATTCCCATAAGCCGTTTCGACTGTAAAAATTTGCCTAATGTTGGTTAATGGTAATTTAAGAGCTTGGCAGAATGAAGTATTAATAAAACTTTTGTTTGCACCAGAGTCAAATAATACTTTTGCGTATATGTTGTGAACTAGGAACGTACCAGCTATCACATCTGGAATGAGTTCTGCTTCTTGAGTAGTTAGCTGGAATGCTCTAACATTCTTCTTTGTAGCTCCGTCAACTGGTTTAGCTTTGTTGTCTGCTGATTTGACCAATTTAGAACATTCTGTTTTGAAATGTCCTGTTTCTCCACAATTGTAACAAATTGTGAATTTCTTCTTGCAGTTTTCTTCCCGATGTCCTACAACTTTGCAAAAATTGCAGGTTATATTACATTTTTCATAATGTTTCTTTTTGCAATTCTTGCAGAAGGGCGAAGTTGAAGATTGCCCTGTTCCTCTTCTCTTGAAGCTGTTATTATTACCCGTACGAAATCCTTGGGTAATTTTCTGAGCCAGTTCCTTCTTCCTATTTTCATCTTGCGTGCGTACCAGTTCATCAGTTAGGGTGTTAGCTAATTCTACCACATCGTCAATAGTGCGAGGTCTCGCAGCTTTAACGATATTGCGGATTTCACTAATCAATCCCCAAATATAGCGAGAAATGAGTACCGGTTCTGGCGAAGCCAGTGTTGGTACCACTATAGCATATTCAAAGAATGTCGAAGTATAACCGCGACAATCTACACCCGTCATACGATGGTTTAGGAATTTATTTGCCATTTGAACTTTTTCATATTCAGGACAGAATTTTCTTTCTACAAGACTTTTAAACTCTTCCCAGTTCATGGCATAAGCCCTATTTCTTCCTTTAGATTGTAACACCGTGTTCCACCATTCTAGCGCCCCTTCTTTGAAAAGATTTGACGCGTACATGACCTGATCATCCTTGTCACATTTACTTATGGCAATTACTGCCTCGGTTTTCTCTAACCAACGCAGTGCCGCAGTTGCTCCTTCATTGCCTGCAAACTCAAATGGTTTACAAGCAAGAAATTCTTTGAAAGTGCAACCAGGTGTTGCGGCTTTCATTTTCTTAGGGAGCGGAGCTTGCCGTGGTTCATTATTATGATTAACATGACCATTGCCTCCGTTTAGACTATTACTGAAGTTATGTTCAGAAATACGTTTACTCGGAATGATTTGTTGAGGTTCAGCAGGTTTCTGGATAGCAGCGACTATTGCCAGAATAGCGTTGGCTATCCCTTGAGCAACAATATTTTCTATATCTTGCCTAGTCATATATTGATCCCCCGGTTGTTGTTCAGATTGATTAACCTCATTTACTGGTTCGTTATTAGCGTTTTCCATCTGAATATATATATAATTTATTAGTATTGGTTAAATAAAAATTTATACACAAAACAATTATACAAATTTCAAATACGCCCATATATAGTCAAAACTATCAATTTCTTGATTTCCATTTTTATAGTATGCATCAATACACACTATTATTTTACAAAGTTTTATTCATAGTTATTTTACAGACTGATTTCACTATTACTATTACACAATCACAGTTTCACCAATCCACAAAAAAAAAGTCATTTGTTTTCCTAAAAACGAAGCTCCCTTTCACCATACTTCCAGGCAATTTGTCCCCCTATCTCCCGGATTCTATTTCCCGCATCCATTAACTCTTCGCCAAAATGGCGAAGTTCTGCTAAATTCTCGTTACTCATGGGTGGATTTGGTAATGATTCCGGGTCGAACTGAGGAAGGAAGGAATAAGGACTGTTGATCAGGTTTTGAAATTGCCAATTGTTTGTCCACTACTCATCTATCCCTAGAGGCTGGGTGTGGATAATAGGTTCTGGAATTGCGGGGTCCAAGTTTATTGGTAGTTGTGTTTCAAGACTAGGATATATATTATTATTAATTGGCCTAACGACATCACAGCTCGCCAATGCCCGATCTAATTCCTCCTGAAAAGGTAATTCCTCAACCTGTCTAGAACTTTCCCCAACTTCCCTCTGAGTTTGCTTAGAACCTTCTCCATATTCAATTCCCGGTGGTCTAGAATCTTCTCCCAATTCCATTTCCAGTGGCCTATAACCTTCACTGACTTCCACCCCCTTTCCTTTGTCTAAAGGATTTTCTATTTTAGGGATCTTCCTAGTTGTAGGCTTCCTCCTACCCACACGTCTCCATCCCACAAATCTCCTTCTTTTCTTGGGTTTAGGTTTCTCCGGAGGTGGAGCATTAAATTCAACAGGTTCTTCTATGTCTGGTATATACCTATTGAAATCTCTGGAAACCTCTATTTTTACTGGATAGAGATTTAAATTCTGAAGGGCGTCAGACAAGTTGTTCATGCTGTTTAGCAAAATATACATAATTAAAAATTTATACCAAATTTTATAGAAAACCTTTAAATATTATTTCATACTAGGTAACTACAAAATAACTGAAAAACACACTCGGTTTTATTGTAAATTTTATTTATTTACTAAACTTTTTTTTTTTTTTTTGGAGGAAAATCAAATTTAACTCTTTCAATTTCGGGCAAATTACATAAGGATAGCAGGTAGACGGGCAACAAACTGCGCCGCCATCCCCTTTTGAATAGAAAACCCTAATCTACTAAAAACAAAGCCTCGCCCCTGAGGGGTCGAAAAGTTACTGTGGACCACACGCTGAACTCTAGCCAAGAATCGAACCGCCTCCGGCGCCAAGGAGCCGAACGTGTCAAACGCCAGAGGGACAAAGGCATGCTGATTATCCTCACAAGCTTTCGCGTGTTTTTCCACCTTCTTTGACTCTGCTTTTAGTACCGCTTGCCCCGCCACAAACCCATTTTCCCGAAACCCGGCTAAGGGGGATACACCTGTGAGATCGACACAAGCATGTTTCCCGCCCTCCCAACCAAAAACTAGCACGTCAGCCGGGCGTAGGGTGGACCTCCCTTCCGCTGGGTCCGTAAGAAAATTAACTGGTGCCTCTTTCTTTGCCGAGATCCCTGCTCGTCTGAGAATATCCATTAATGCGTCTCGAACAAAGTCATGGCGATACTTAAACCCCGGCAACTCTCTACAGTGTAACGCATGCTCCCCGTATTTATCCAGACATGCTTTACGGCAGACTGGGCAGGTTTGATCATTCGAGAACATGGGGATCATCAGACGGTACTTAAGGATTGACCGATACTCCACCGCTGACATACGTTGACCCAGACCTTCGATAGGAATAACAGTTAAGAAATCCTGGGCGTGAGGCCTCTGTAGACATTCAATGACGGCTTTCTGGCGAGGGGACAAATGGAAATCTTCTCCCAAACTTTGTGCGATTCGACAATAAAGGGCATTCGCCAAAGTTTTCTGTGGCGTTTTGGGGGCGGTGTCCTTGTTAGAGAAACCGCCGAGATCAAAGTCCGGGAGAGATTCATGCAAGCGTTCCAAGGCGCTGGCATAATCCGGGTCAGTGTTAGCAACCCCACTGTTACGTAAGATGTGGTCCTGCAACTCCCAAGATTGAGACCTGGAAGCCACAAAGGCATAGGCAGCCACATCCTGGGCCGAAAGAAGGCCTAACCCACCAAACCGCATCGGCAAGGTCGCGATCCGCCACTGGACTTCACCAAAAAAAGGCCCCCCACATACGACAATGTCTTCTATTGCCTCTCGAAGACCTTTATCAAAACATGAAATAGCATCATCCACAAAGGAGGGCTGGCAAGTTCGCAAACCAAATAGCAACTTTGCAACCCCCATACAAGATCTAAGCAAGAGGAGTTCACTTTGAGGATCCCGCAACAAAGGAAGGTGTCCCATAATATCAACAGCTCGCGTTGCCCTTTTAGCCGCTAGACCACTAATGAAACTGGCATCACGGCTGACTGCCCCTCCTAGCAGTTTGACACCTCTCTCCGGCCTCCCAATCTCACTGGGGAAAAGCCCTGGCCGTACCTTCACCCCGTTGCATGTCGGCCAAAATAACTCAGTTTTTCTAATATTAAGTCGTAGCCCCAAGGCTGGACCCTCCGAACGAATGATGTCAAGAGCTTTAGCAACCTGAACAGCGTCCCCGATAACCGTCCCATCATCCAAGTACCAAGCATGGAAGGGGAGTTTGCAGTTTTCCTACACCCGTAGCACTAAGGGGTGTAAGGCTAGGGCAAAAAGCAAAGGTCCTAATGGATCCCCTTGTTGGACCCCCGTGAATGCCCCGATGTGGTCATTCCCCACGTATAGCCTAGCAGGCTGGGCATACAGAAATTTAACCCAAGGGAATATAGAGGGGCAATGGCGATGGACCTCGTGAAGCAAAACCGAACGGTCAACTAAGTTGAAAGCGTTAGAGAAATCAACCGTAAGCATGGCTAGTGAGCCATCTGAATGAAAAGAATTAAGGAACCTGTTAGCGCTGTGCAGCACCGCCTCCGCCCCATTGGGGACCCCCACCCCAAATTTGGTAGTCCCCCAAGTACTTAACAACTTCTTTCCCAACTTTTTTCATGGCTACTTTGGAGACCAATCTTCTCCAAATTGCCCCCACAGCAATGGGGCGAATTCCATTATCAGGCTTCAACAAAGGGGTTAGAGGGGCCGAAGCAACAAAATCCGCAAGCACCCTAGGACATAACCCCCTAGCCAAAGGTTCACCAATTCAGTGATGGCAGTAAGCAGTCCTGAGGCAGTCGCCGATCCCTCCCCGCTAAGAGCATCCAAGAGGTGTTGGGCCCGGAGGCCATCTCGCCCACAAGATGTCCATTTCGGGAAAGATTTCACACACCTGTGGACGCAGTCCTTATCCACGGATAACGCAGGTTGGGAAATAGGGGTTGAAGGGGGGTTCGGTGGCGGCGCGAATGGATGTTTGTCGATAAGGACTTGCATGGTAGATTCCCCTCGAGGAGCAACCCCACTGGAACACAACACCTTAACTGCAGCAGTGAAGTGACCATCACTCACTTTCCTGAGACATTGCTTGATGTTTGGGCTAATCTCCTCAGCTATCTCCTGGTGTGCCTCAACCTCACGCACGACCCATTCTCCACTATCAGCGAGTAGGGAATTGACCAAAATCTCAAACCCAGAGCCCTCTTTCCACATAGCTAAAGCCCGCAAAATACTATCACTTTGCAAGGACTTTCGATTACCTGACCTTCGCTCTTGCCTGGAAGACGGCTTAACCACCTTAAGGGTACAACGTGGTAAGAGTAAGAGTTTGACCCAACTTTCAACAGTCCCAGGGGAGGCCACTACTTTATGGATGGCACCTGTCAAAGCTTGTGCAAATGCCAAACGACAGCTTGGGGGGATGCTCTTAACAGTTCGAACCGGAAGGGAGAAAACACGTTCAAGGAGAGCGACATCTCCTATCACTCCCTGCGGGGTCCTAAGCTCAAAAACCACCCCAGGATCTTGGGGCCTTGGGATCCCCACGATAAAATCCTCATCAGACCCGGATTTCCTAGAGAACGTGAAAACACCATCAGGATGATGACACCCCCTACTAAGTGCGTGTGTCTTCATGCACATCCCACACAACCAATATCCAAAAACCCGTAGGGTTTCCCCAACATTCGAAAACAAGTCTAAATCCCTGGAAAGTGCATCCTGAAGAGATTCTTTACGATCATCTTTAAAATGAAATTGCTGAAAATGTGCGATCAATCTGTTATACCCAGAAGACCCGGGCTTGCCGTCTTTACACTCGTGGAAGTTCCTAAAGGGGCATAGCCACACTCCATTGGACGAGGTGGAGCCAACATCCCCTTCAGAGGCACTGGATGCCATGCTCCTACCCTTTGCAGAGCCCATTAGAAACAATCAAAACCGAGAAGAGATAACAAGTCCCCCGTCTCGAGGTGAGGAGGAGGCCAGGTATCAACCCGCCCAAGAAACGAAAGAGAGGAAAGCAACCTATAGTTGCTCACCCTCCTAGACACCCCGCCCAATGGTTTTTACAGTCGATCAATCATCCGTGTTTAGCACTTTGGGTTGTCTTTAAGTGGGTTACAACCAAGATCAGTAGCTAGCATATAAAGATCTGCCCATTTCTCATCTAACTTGTCCTCCCAAGGTGTTTTACTGGTCAATTCCTGGGTTTCCTGTTTAACTTTCTTTTCTTGAATTTTCTTTATTTTCTCTTTACTTTTTCTAATAATCAGACTTCTTTTACTAGGAGAAAGTGGTTCCTCATAGTGTGCCTTTCGTACAAATATTCCTTCTTCAGGGATTGCAAAGTGATTTGAGGGTTTAGTTTGGGATGAACTTCCCTTCTCGTTGGCTGACCTATCTAATTTAAGATAGATGTTTGACAACTTTTGCTTACCCATACTGTACACAAATATTCAAATAAGAAATCACATAATCACAAAATGGCAATCAGTAAAATTAAGTATTTTCTAAATACTTAATTGGCTTAAATCAGTGGCTCTGATACCACCTTTTTCTGTCACGGCCCCCGACCCGGGTTGACCCGTTTCAGGAGCCGCGGGACAGAAATCCCGTGGTATTTAATTAACAGCGGAAGTTTCTTCAGGATCTTTTTAAAACTGAAATATTTCCCGATTATTTTATTTCACAACTCGGGATAAAACCCGGTAATTTACAACCTTGAGATTTCACGAAGAAATCTTTTATTTTACAAAACATATTTCTTTATTTTATACTGAGCCACTTCCTTAAGCTTCTAGTGCTTTTCGGCACTTTTCCTGGATCACAACAGATCACCTGAAACATGTTTGAAAAAGGTTTTGTCAGCGGGAAATACTGAGTGAATCATTCTTTTATAAAAACGACTCATTTATTATAATTCACAGTATTAAGAGAGATTACAATGTTTATTTCAACCAACTACCCACAGTATTTGTCATCGACTCGTTTCGGTGACTGTGGTCATATTACTATTGAGTCCGTTCACCCAATAGTAACGAGTATCATTAATTAGGTTCTCCCACCTAAAGTGATAAAAACAGTAATGTGCACAATACCCCACATACCGGCTGTAATTTGGTGACTACATATACTTAATCACTGTAATTATAATCTTGAAAATAAACATACTTTTTATAAATAGATTTGATAAAAAGAGAATGACTCACATTGCAGATTTAATTTGAGCAGAGCCTAGCCTACTGATTAGCCTTTTAACCTAATTAAATAACAAGCACACAATTCGGTTAGTAACTTAATACAGCATTTACGATAACTCACGAGATTAAAACCTTCACAACGAATGACAAAGTGCGATACTTAAACATCCATTGAATTAACAACGAATGACAAAGCATAAACCCTGATGTGGGCAGCACTTAAACATCCATTGGATAGTTTAATCGATCGGACATTGAATCGTAGCAGCGATCGAGTTATTACCCTGTATTACGGCGGCGATTAGTGATCCGTGTGTATTAATAGGGGTAAACAGTACGTAACTCAGTGCATGTATCGAAGTTTTACGTCGTTTGAACTCCAGAAGTCGAGTCCCAAGGCCCTCTATTTATACCCAAAATTTGAGCAGGCTTGCGCACCGCAAGCCCAAATCCCTTACGGTGCGCAAGGGACACGTTTTCACCCTAGGTCAGCCACGTCTGGGACTAGCCTTGCTGAGTTGATAAAATCGTAAAATTCGAATTTGACAGAGTGTTATATGGATAATCGTAGCTTAGGGTTTACCCCCCTGAGTTTTAGGGCCCCTGATCCTGATTCTGAAAATTCTGAAAATTTTAGGGTGTGTGAAGAATCACTTGGGTGTCTTAATTAGGGTTTCCTATTGGTCAAATTAATTTAATAAATATGACTTTTGATGAGAGTTGTTACAGATACTAATGTCATTCATGGAAAACACAATATGACCTACTCAATTCACAAATATCATTTTTATGGGTTACTACATCTAGTAAACCACTTAACAATCGAGAACACACAGTAAACAATCTAGCATGCACCAATAACTCAAAGACATTCAACAAATCACATGTGGAGTTGACAATCATGCCTTAAATTTATCTAAATACTCGTACACATCAAATCAGAATAAAAAAATATTTTACATCAAGATTAATCCACAAGACATGTTCCAAAACCCGGAAGATTACACCTCAAACATATGTATTTATCTAAACCTAGGTATTTTTATGAAGTTTAGCCAATAATCATCTTGAAAACACAACAAGTATGAAACAAGGTTTAACAAATTAACATATTCAGAACCAAAGAAAACAAGGAAACGAGAAACCGAAAGTTAACACTCAAAGAATCTTGATCAAATCGCTTGAAACCTTGAATCCTAGCTTCGTGTCTCTTCATAATCGCCTAGAGCAGCCTTCGGTTCGTCCAAGTTGCAGAATTTCTGTTTATATAATTCGTAACAGGGTTTTTATGTGTTGACTTGGACGAAAATCAATCTTCATAAAATTAACGTTGCCCGAGGGGGATTAGCTGGCATCGTCACGTGACACGACCACCTCAAAGTACGCGATGGCATTTTTGGTAATAAAGTGATGAGTCCTGGGGAATTTTGGGAAATTCACTGATAACTCATGGGCCTCGCGTCGCGCGAGGGCATTCTCCACACCCTGTCGCGCGACGCGACAGTGGTATAATTTTGCATTTTGATATTCCTTAATCCCCCGATCACTCGTAACTTGTCCGAAAGCTCAGTTTTCTTTGTTTTTGCCGATTTTCACTTCCTTGTTCATCCAGAACCCTGCAAAACACAAAAGACTAAGTACCAAGCGATATTCCAAACAAAACAAAGCACAACTCTTCGAAAACTACACAAACTTTACATTGGAAACAGGTGTATTTTACAATACATCAGTATTAGAATCATGCAATCTTGTAATGGGTTACTACTTTACTCTATCGAGCGAGGGCCAAAAGGCTGCAAGGATGCTCCTAAGTATTATGTATTTAATCCCACCACTAAACTATATGTTTTATGGGTCTGGCATATTATGACATAATAATATGTGAATATCATTTTTGGTATATTACGACTTTATTTGTTGGGTTCTCTTCCGTTCCTATAATGAGTGCCGGTATCATAACAGTAACGTAACGAAGCAAACTAATACCGGCCAAATACCCACCAGGTAGCGCGAGAGAATCCCACTATTATTTCCAAACCATTCTTTACAATATACGTAACCCACTCACAAATACATAAGGAACCCAATATGAATGCTCTTAAAAAGTCAATATGTTAACTTGATGAGAGTAGTATTTAAATAATATCTTTTATTAGTTATTGTTTTTTTTCAAATAAAATGGAAAAAAAAGAAACTTCTTCTTCTTCTTCATCACGACAACTTTTGTTTCATTCCACCACCAAAAATCCATAATTTCCCCTAAACCCCCAACGACTTGTGTTTAATTTTCCTCAAAAACCCCAAAAATCAACAAGCTACTTCGGCTTCGACCTACTTCAATCCTACCAATAGCCCCTACCCGCACGACCGACATCGGTGTTGTCGATCGGGTAGGGGTACCTGAAAAGGATTTTATGAGTGGCCCGACACCCCATAGTTGTATTGATTGACAAATTGAGTCGTTTAACCCGAACACGACTATTGATAGTTTTCCATGTAAAAAACACAACCCTAACTAAACACATTAAAAATGCGTATGTATAATTATTTTGAATGATATAGATAAAGCTTTGGTTGAAATTACCTCCTAAGAGACCCTCAATGCATCCTCTTTTAAATGCTTACAAACATGTCATATCATATTTCACACATCCTTCGGATACACTTATTTTCACTTTAGTGATACGTTCTCTTTCAAACATTATTTTCTTAAAAAAAAAATACAATGAGAATATATATCTGTTATTAATATATGTGCGTGACAGAGAGGACCTCACCATTCTCATCCTCATCTATCATACCTAATAAAGTTCATAATTAAGGGACACATGTCCCTCCATCTAGGGCTCAATTCACTATTTTCCTACCAAAACTTAGGCTACTCGGTATGGTGATGGACCATCCTTGGAGGATGATCCGCCACGTAGGCGCCACGTCATAATCCTCCCAAGGATGGTCCATTCTCCAAAACTAGAAGGCATGGTAAGATGGTCCTAGTCATAGTCCTCCACCACTTTTATGTTTTTTACTTTTTTTAATCTTCAACTTTTTTTTAACATTTAACAAAAAAAAAACATACACTTAATAAAAACTACATTACATAAACATAAAAAAAAACATAAAGTTTAAAAAAAAACATACACTTAATAAAAAAACCAAAGACCTAATAAAAAAAAACATAGAGTTAAATAATTTGATGTTTTTTCATGATTTCGTGTTGTAGTTTTTTCAACATCGAACGTTTCGGCTCGGGTTCGTCCTCGACATTCATCATCATTATTTCCCATTCCTTGAGCCGAATTTTTTCATTGGAAATTCGGATTTTCTCATTCGACAACCGCACCTTCTCGCGTAACTTTTCTTCCTCTACACGACTTTTTTCTTCGACGGCCCGCTCCTCCGCCTTCGTCTTTTGGGCCGAGACGTCGTTGTACATTTTTAAGTGTTCCATAAACTCAACCATGTTCGGGTCCACCTTTTCCTTTTCTTTCCCCTTGGCCCGCTCCTTCTTTGATTTGTCTCGGCCCGGTGGACGCTCCGGTTCATGTACGGCGTACTCCTCTTCGTCAAAGTCGGCGTCATCATTTAAGTTTAAGTTACACCTCGCGTCCGATCCACCGGCGCTAAAACTACTCGTTTCCGATGTTTTTTGGCGTTTCGCCATCGCCACCTCGTTGGGAATCGGCTTCCACTTTGGTTCGTCTTTTACAACCATCCACGCGCGAACGTGAGAAAAATTGGTATTACCATTCTTCGCCTTATACTTGTCCAACGCCATTCTGAACACATCGTCGTCGCTCATGCCGCTACGACGGTCACTTGTATATAATTTATTATATTCCTCGCAAAACCTATTGATGAGCGCGTTCATTTTCCGCCACTTTGATGAGACCGAATCGACATCTCGATACGCGCCTTGGCCCATATAGTCGAGAAACTTCGCCAAAACCTTTGCCCAAAACCCGTCACCCGGTTGGTTATTACCTATAAAAAACAAACAAAATATAAAAAGTGTTAACAAAATAATAAATAAAAAAACAAAAAAAAAACAAATTAAACTTAAAAAAAAAACAAACTGTTAGAGGACCCGGGGTGGTCCGTGTTCGGCCCCCCATCACGCGTGCAACATGAATGTACACCGCCGCCACCCACTAGTTCAACGCGTGTTCTTTAGAACGCGTTGAATGGAGCACGCGTTGAACACTTCAAAAATCCGACCGTTGCTTGATTTGACCGTTTGGTTTTGAACATTGTGTTTAATAAAAAAAAACCCTTTAAAACCTTCTATATAAACTTCACAATTTTTATACCATTTCACCCGCACCAAATCACAAACACATTCTATCACATATTTCACAAATGGATTTTCCTACGGATTCGACGTTTCCGATGGACAGTGATAGCGAATCGTCTTCCGACAATGAAACGCTTAAATATTTTGTGTCGGTCTATAACGAACTTGAATCAAGTTCGTCCCGCCCAAAGAAGAAGATGGTGAATCGTGATCGTATACATGCCAACGAAGTGTTAATGAACGATTATTTTGTGGAGAATCCGATCTACAATGCCGAAACGTTTAGAGATCGGTTTCGTTTACCAAAAGAATTATTCTTAAAGATTGTTGGAGACATCGAAGCAACTGAAGAATGGTTTCAAGAAAGTTACGACGCGAGGGGCAAACCAAGTTTCACGCCGATACAAAAATGCACGTCCGCCATTCGCCAACTAGCGACAGGTAACCCTCCCGATCAATATGATGAATACCTAGCTATGTCGGACAGAACTTCACGTGAATGTCTGCAATTTTTTTGTAACGCGGTCATAAAATTGTATGGTGAAGAGTTTTTACGTAAACCGACGAGACACGACATCTCACGTATTTACGCCGCACATGAGGCTAGATGGCATTTTCCTGGGATGCTCGGTAGCATCGATTGTACACATATCGAGTGGAGAAATTGTCCAAGAGAGTTGCGAGGGGCGTATGTTAGGGGTGACATCAAGATACCAACCATCATACTAGAAGCGGTGGCGTCGAATGATTTATGGATTTGGCATTCGTATTTCGGTGTTCCAGGTTCAAACAATGACATCAATGTTTTGCACACGTCGACGTTGTTCCAAACAGTAACGGATGGTACCGCACCCGTCTGTCCATTCTATGTTAATGGACGATATTACAGACGAGGCTTTTTTCTTGTGGATGGTATCTACCAACCATGGTCTGTTTTTGTGAAAGCTCCTTCGTTTCCTGTCGAGGCTAAAGAAAAGGCGTTCAAGAAGTTGCAAGAATCGGCAAGAAAAGATGTTGAGAGGGCTTTTGGTGTTTTAAAGGGTAGATGGGGCATTCTAAGCCGACCGGTTCGTGCGATGAACAAGAACTCGATACATAGCATAGTGTATGCATGTATCATTTTGCACAATATGTTAATCAAACAAGACGGACGTGCAATATCTCCAGATTGGGTGCCGGATCCCCCCACACAAGTTCACGTTCCCGAAAATATCCAACTACAGTTGCGTGATGAAGAAACTCACTTTCGGTTGAGATTCGATTTAATCGAACTAGTAGGTTCTTTAGGTTTGGAATTTCCTAGTTCGGACGAGGAGTAGAGTATCTTTATGTATTTTTTTTAATTGTAGTCTAAAATATTGAACTAGTATGTTTTAATTTAATTGAAATTTATAATTTATAATTTTTTTTTATTAAAAACAGCTTTGAAAAACCTTTTAAAAAAAACAGTTTACTTTTAAAAAAAAACAGTTTACTTTTTGAAAAAAACAGAATTTAAAAAAAACAGAATAAAAAAAAAAACAGAATTTAAAAAAAAAAAACAGAATTTATAATTAAAAAAATCAAAAATCAAAAAATTAGTGAGTGATGGAATTTGTACAAGTGATGACCATTTCCAGCAAAAAATGGTGTGAGTGATGGAAATAATGGTTGATGACATGGCAGAACCTGATTGGATGTTGTCAGTGATGGAATTGGGTGTGAGTGATTCCACCCCTACCCCTCTTAAACCTTAAAAAAATTAAAAAAAAACAAAAAAAAAACAAATTAAACCTTAAAAAAAACAAACTGTTAAACCTTAAAAAAAATTAAAAAAAAACAAAAAAAAAAACAAATTAAACCTTAAAAAAATACGAACCTTTTATCGGGTGGTCAGACGTGCCAATGTAAGCCTTGGCTAAGGCTTCTTCTTCGATTGGCGTCCACTTAGTCCCCTTTGGTTTGGACGCTTGATCACCCACCACTTTCTTGCCTTTGTTTCGTTTTCCTTTTCCTTTAGGCGGTTGGGTTTCGGGAACAACCTCCACATCGTCGTCGGGTTCGGATTGTTGAAAGGGTTGCGTCGGGATCGGTTGGGGTTGAACGGGTGGTGTCGGGTTCGGTGGGAAATTATAAGCACCCCGCATCATCATTTGTTGAAGGGCTTGATTTTGAGAGAATTGAGCGAATTGGTTTGGCGAGTGTTGGAATGATGCAAACGCATTTGATGAATATTGCGTGAATTGGTTCGGTTCTAGCGTCGGATAATATCCCGGACCCGAGAAAACATTAGGTTGGGTCGGGTTGATGGGACTCGTCGGGTTATACGGATTGTTCGGGTTGGTCGCTCGGGTTGTTGAAGAGGTCCATGATAGAGTATAAGGTTTATAAAAGTGGAAGAAGATTTATAAAAATTATGTGAGAGAGGGATGAGATTTTGTGGTTAATTTTGTGAATGAAAGTGAAAATGGAATGGAAATTTATATATTTTGTAAATATTACCGTTGGTTTTTTTGAAAAAATGGGATTTTTTTTAAACGGTAACTTTCTGGATTTGGGTCCCACCACTTTTGGACCGTCACAAACGGCGAGAACTCGACGAGGACGGCGCGACGGGGGGGGGGCACGGTGTTCACCCCGTCGCCGAACCAAGACGCACCGGGGACGAACCCCATACCGAGTAGCCTTACTACCATTCCCTTTAGGGTGTCATAGGGATCTTAAAAAAGTTTTAGGAATCTCAGGACACTCCCAAAAGTATGGTAACAGAATCAAAAGTTAGTAATCAGTTAACGATGTGGTGACCAAACACACTAAGTGTTAAGTTATGGATGTCAGACGTCAAAGTGATAGTTGGGGGTGGCAGCAGCCAATAGCCAATAATTAGTGGTGATAAAATCCAATAACCCTTTAATATATGTTTGACTTGACGATTCTTTGTTTTTTTTTTCGTCTTTCAAATTTTTTAGGGTGCTACTTTCTACACCCCTCTCTATTTAGTTTTTTCACCTCCCTCCTCTCACATACTTACAGTTGGAGACTGCGTGAGACCGACAGTTTTCCTCTCACAAGGGGGGGTGTAATCAGGAAGGGGCGGGGTGTATAGAATGAGCCATTTTTTAAAGTAAACTTTATTCACAAAGGGGGGCCTACTACAAAATTACAGAACACGTCTAACAAAACTACAACAAACAAAAGAAAACCACATATACAATAACATCACATGATTTCTAATTTATACCAATCTTTCTATGAGAACTTAAATTTACACCTATGTTTAATCAAAAAAAAAAAAAAAAAAAAACCTATACTCATTCTGTCCTCTCCATACTCTTTTCCGGCTTACCTCCTTGTTATGTCATAAAAATGAAATAAGGATTTTCATATTTGATTTGGTTGGTTCTATTAAACATGAATCTTTTTATATTATTTGTAAGATACGTTATCATATCTTTTGTATAGATTTCCATTAGTGTGTTTTTAAATTTTGTTGACAAGAAAGTCTCTATCATATATAGAATCATATCCTCAAAAAAGATATTCTAATATATTTTTTTTTGGATAAAAGTTTCACGTGTTAATTTTCTTATAAAATCATTATTAAATTATAAATGAAGTTTATAAACGGGATAAATTACACTTTTCGTCCTTTATGTTTGCATTGGATTGCAGTGGATGACCTTTAACTTCAATAATTACAGTCACAATCCTTTATTTGGAAAACTCATTACACCTTACGTCCTTTATCATTAACCTGGTTAAAATTTTCAGTTAAGTTAGACATGTGCCTTGCACATGAGGGTAAATTCGTCTTTTTATTATATTTTTGCAATAAATATATTATGTTTTTTAATCTATGCCATCTCTCTCTTCTCTGTAAATAAAAACTGTCTCTCTCTAATCTCTGTATATTGTCAGCAGAACAACTCATATCAGCCACAAACCACCGCCCCATCTAAGGTGCACCCCACCGTCTTCATCCAAATTTGGCACAGCACACCACCGCCTCCATACAGATCGCCACACCCCACCCCCACCCCACCTCCATCCTGATCTGTCGGTGAAGAAGCCCTAGTGACGAAGCCACCACCACCACCCCCACCACCCCCACCCCCACCTCTCTGCAACCACCACCGTCTTTACCACTACCGGTGACGAAGCCCTAGTACGCCGCCTCCACCTTCAGATCTGGTCTCGGAAACCGATTTGGGATTATCAAAACAATTATACCTGCGAAATGATCCATGGCCAAAACCCATCTTCTTCTATGATCGACAGTCCTCTTCATAGATACTTTAATATTCGGCACAATCAGCAATTCCGACGATGAATACTATAACATATTCAGCACTGACACCAATCCCGCAACATCAGAGACTCGTGATTCTTTCGATAAATCCAAACGAACAAGCCGTTCACGGACTCCTACTACCGAGAGCTGGATGAAATCAGTTCAATCGAGGACAAGTACATGTGAAATTGAAGGGTGGATTGAAATAGAGCTGTAGGATTGGAGGAATTGAACAGTTGGGATCAGATCTGGTGAGGAGAAAGAGATAATTTGGGGAAAAATAGAGATCGAAATTGAGAGGGTTTTGCAGGTTGTTGATTTACACTTGATTTATAAATACAAAAAAATATTTCCTTAAGTTTTTATTTTTCTAAATATATATTTTATTAAATAAATAGGTAAAATTACAAAATTACCCTTAAATGAATAGACTTAACAAAAAAATTTAACCTGGTTAGTGGTAAAGGACGAAAGGTGTAATGAGTTTTTCAAATAAAGGATTGTGACTGTAATTATTGAAGTTAAAGGATATCCATTGCAATTCAATACAAACATAAAGGACGAAAAGTGTAATTTACCCTTATAAACGTGTTAATTTTCTTATAAGATCATTATTAGATTATATGATAAAAAATATTCTTAAAAAACAAGAAAAAAAAGTTATAAAATGATTTTTGTTATTGAAATATATCATATACATCTTTATATGCTAAACCTTAAAAAAAAAAATACTTTTAGCATTCTAAACTGAATTTCTAAAATATATCTAACAGGTTAAATACATTGTTCCCGAGTGTTTCACCTTTTTAGTGTTACCTATTGAAACTCATACTTGTTTAATAAACATATATACAAGATATGTATATGGGGGCCGCTAAAATGAAAACCACCCACAGTTACGAGAACCACGAGAAGCACTCTCCACCAATCAGACAATGACAACCAAAAGGGTAATATAGCCATTTAATCAAAATCATCAAATTATTTCCCTTTCCTCATTAAAGTCTCTTTTTAAAGTTTTTTCAATTTCTCTCTCTTCACATTTCTCTCTCTTCTTTTTGTTGTTTTGTAAAAACAAATTCTAAAAAAAATTTGTAAAAAAAAAATTTAAAACCGTAAAAAAAGTTTTTGTAAAAAAAATGTTAAAACCGTAAAATGGTTTTCGTATAAATTTTTATCTTTTGTAAAAAAAAGTTCTTATGAAAAAAAAAATTTGTAAAAATTTTTTGGTAAAAAAGTTTTTTTTTTAAAGTTTAAAACCGTAAAAAACGTTTTCGTAAAAAAACGTAAAAAAGTTTAAAAAACATGTGTGTAAAAAAAAAGATTAAAACCGTAAACGAAATTTCGTATAAAATTTTGTTCTTTTGTTAAAACGTTTTTGTAAAAAAGTTTTTTGTAAAAGAAAGTTTAAAACCGTAAAAAAAGTTTAAAAACCTATGTGAAAAAAACGGCGCGTAAAACAGGGGTGAAAAAAACAACACGTAAAAATGGGTTGTAAAAAACGCCACGTAAAAACGGGGCGGAAAAACGGCTCGTAAAAAAACCGGGTGATTAAAATGACGTGTAAATACGGGGCGTGAATACGGGGGCGTAAAAACGGCGCGTAAAACCGGGCATAAAAACGGGGCGTAGAAAACAGCTCGTAAAAACGTTTTTTGTAAAAAAATCCTGAGAAAATTGGTATTTTTTTTAATTCACATTTTAAAGTGTTTTTTAATTAAAAATATGTTTTTAATAAAAAACAATTAATTTAATAAGACAAAAAAGTAATAAAAAACAATATATACAATGAGATAAAACAAGCAAATTTACTAAACTGCTCTTTTAACATTAAAATATTAAAAACATAATAAGACAAAAATAATTTAATATTATTTTTATAACTTTTAATCTTATCCATCTTCAAAGATCAATGGTTGGAAAGTGGTTCTCGTGGTTCTCTTAACTGGGGGTGGTTTTCATTTTAGTGCCCCCTATGTATATGTGTGTGTATATATATATATATATATATATATATAGAGAGAGAGAGAGGCCAGTTAACGTACAATTTGGCTTAACGTACATCACGTACGACAGATAATTACGTAAGTTCACTTGAAAATCACGCACGTTATAAACTAAAAAACCCAAATCACGCATGTTGGAAAACATTAATCACGCATGATGAAAACATTAATCATGCACGTTATACACATAATCACGCACGTTGTCGTACGCGATGTACGTTAAGCCGTATTGTATTTTACACTTTTCCTATATATATATATAGGGTCAGGATTTAGAGAAAACGGTAGAAAGTGTGAGAACGGTGAGAACGCTTATTGATCGTCCAATCAAAACAATCTATGAACTAGTTTGGCGCGGTGGCATTTTAGTAAATAACACCAATTTTATTACGTGGACGCGCTTCATTAAGGGTAAAAAAGTAAAAAACCATTTCTTATATAAAACGTCATTGAAAAATAAAACGCCAAATAAATACAAAATGCCAATTTTATCACTGCGTACTTTTTTCTGTGTTTTTATTTAAACTCTCTGGCTACAAAAACGTCATTATATATAACGTCAAAGCTTACATCCGGATAAATGTTAATTATATTTTTTGTTATAAAAATAACATCCCGCCTAAACTACGCGCCAAAAATATTCTATAAATAGAAACGTCTCACCACCCTTCCTTTTATCACACAAAAAAAAAACAACAAAAATACACACAGTGGTTGCTAAAAAAATTTACAACACAATGTAAAACGCCAAAAAATACAACGACGGCAAACAACTTTTCTTTGATCATCAGTAATGTTCTGCCTGAAGCTTCATTGAATGATTTGTTACGTGAGTGTAGTAAGATTTTGCTGCATGAGATGGACAAAATTGTAAAAAAGAGGGACTGATGACACCCATATGTCATACTGTCATCTTTATTCCTGAAGAAGGTTTGGATGATAAGAAGAGAACTATACCAGTGTAAATGCTACTTTGGCCTCGATGAATATAATGAAGTCGACAAGCAGATAGCATCTACCCACACGGGGTCGATCTATGTCTCCAACATCCACAAAGACACTTCAACTTATGAACAAAGAAAATAAACAACGCCAAACCCAAAACGCCATTTATTTGTCACATTTCTTGTAGTTTCAAAAGAAAAAAAGAGACTGATGACACTGAAGATTTAAAATCATAAATTGCTTCTACTTTGTTTTTTTTTTATTTTCTTTATCTATTGTTTGTTTTGTAATTTCAGTTAATAAACAACAAAAGAATATTAATGCTATAATGAAAAATATAATAAAACGTCAAAATTAACAAATGCGTGTAAAACGCCATAAAACCATAAAAAACGCCCCCAAAAAACTAACAAACTATAATAAAATTAATTTGAACAACTAATATTATAAAAAAAGCGTGAAACAATGTGCAAAGAATATAAAACAAAAAGAAGTCCAATAGTTATCTAACCGCCATTGGAAAACAAAAGGCCATAATTACAGTCGTCAAAGATTTGACGTGTTACACCATAAAAATAGTTGAGTCTGAAAAACAAAACACGGTAAACTGCAAAAAACAGTAAAATGAAACGACAGAAAATATAATTACTAACAATTATTATATTTATTTATCTTTTTCAAAACGCCATAATTACCTGTCATACGCGGGAAAAAAGTCAATATAAAAGAAGACCATGAAACCCAAGCTCAAACACTCCAAAAAATTTGACTAAAACGCCACATATTGTGCAAAACGCCAAAAAATTAAAAATGGCTAAGGTTATTGCATGGAGGTTTGAAAGGAAAGAGAAACGATTCATCATAAAGTTCTCTGATATGAGAAGGGTAAAGGTAAGGACAAACAAAGCCATGCTTGGAATGAATGAAAATGTTCAGAAAGATATCCTGGCCCTTGGGGTTCCAATAGACAACGATTGTGAAAGAACGAGAACTGTAATAAAAAGACTGAAGAGAAAATTTCCGGCAGAAAATGATGATGATATTGAAGATACTCCTATACCAAAACTTAGCAGTTAGGTATCGCATGAGGAAGAAGGAATACTTGAAGTGACTTATAAAAACGGGGTGCAATATTCAAGGCCAATGGAAGAAATGCTGAAGACAGGGTTGCTATCTATCATTGAACAACTCTGTGATTTAACACCTTCAAACGATCCAAAATCCAAGGATGCATTGATATTCAAGAATAGGTTGCAGCAAAGAAGAAACGAGCTAATGGCGTTATAATCAAAAATGAAATGTGATGATGAAGAATCTGACGAAAGTGATGAACAAAACAATGGGTACATCTCTGATGTAATCCCACCTACGGAAGACTATTAGTTTATTTTGATTTTCGTGTTATTGTAGTTTTATAAAATATTAATCTATCGTAATCAATTATTAACAAAAAGATATAAAACGCCAAAAATGACATAGAAAAAGCCATAACGCCAAAAAATTAACTATGTGACACAAAAAGAATTAATTCAACGAAAAGAAATCTGAGAAAAAACAGTAAAACGCCAAATAATTAATAATTCTACATAACGCCAAAATTATCTTGCATGCAAAAAATAAAGCAGCATGTCAAACGCGAAAATCGTGAAAGGAGAAGAATACTAAAAAGACAAAAAAAAAACCCTCGGACCAGGGGCGGTTTTTAGAAGGTGTGTGCCAGGGCCACTGCCCTGGCACGTTTTTCAGCCAGAAGTGCTAATTTTCTGCGGTTCGTTCGAAATTTTTTATACCTCCTATGTTTGGCCCTGGCATGTTATTTTGGATAAACTATTAGTGGTTTTTTACTTTGATAAACCAACCCAAATGAAGTAACAATATTTAGCCCATAACTCCATAAGCCCAATAAAAAATAACCCATTAATGATTAACCCCCCCCCCCCACACACACACACTCACAGACTCACTGCCGATTAGGAATTAGGGTTCCATACTTTCATTTGATTCATTGCAGCGACTAGCGAGCCAGGGGCCAGGGAACTCGAACCATCAGACCTGCAGCGATTTGAACTTGAACACGCCTGCAGCCTGCTCGAACTCGAACCATCAGAGGTTTGTAAATTATAATATTGCTTCAATTTGATAGAATTAGATAGAAATAGAATCTGAATTGTTTCATTGCTTCAATTTGATTTGTGTTTTTGCCTCATTGCTTCAATTTGATTTGGGTTTTTGCTTCATTGCTTGAATTTGATTTTGGGTTTTTACTTCATTGATTCAGTTTGTTAGCTGTGGTGTTGTAAATTACCATGGGAAATCCAAAGACAATAGATTCTTTTTTCAAAAGAAAGAGTAATGCAAATGAAGAGGAAGCGAGTAAGCGTCAGAAAGAGATAGGTCCTGAGACAGGTCCTAGCCAAGTAGAGGAAGCGAGTAATCAACAAGAACCGGTTTTTTTCTGAATCTCCACTACCACAAACTAGCAACGATGTGGAACCTAGCAAACTAGAAAGAGATCCGGCCAAACGGAAACAACTTTTGGATTATCCTGTCAATTTGAGGGAACAAGTAAGACTAGCTTATCTCAATTTAGGAGCTTACCAAATACATCTTACAAATTATCCAAGTAAAGGTTCGGAGAAGCATAAGCGTAAGTTTCAATTCGCGTGGTTTGGTGTTTTCCCTGGTTGGTTAGAATATTCTCCAACAGAACATAAGTGTTAATGTTTTTATTGTTTTTTATTTAACGATAAATCAAGTTTGAAGAACGGGAAAGATGGATTTACCGTTAAAGGGTTTGATTGCTGGAATAGAGTTAATGGGAAACAATGTGCATTTCGTCAACATGTTGCTAGTAACCATCATAAAAATGTTGTGGCATTTACAGAGAACTTGTTGAACCAAAAACAACACATTGAAGAAAAGATCTTGACGTTTAATGATGATGAAATAATGAATAACCGTTTAAGGTTGAAAGCTTCAATTGATGTGGTTCGTTGGTTGACATACCAAGCTTGTGCATTGAGAGGACATAATGAAAGTTCAAGTTCTAAAAATCAAGGTAATTTTCTTGAACTATTGAAACTTTTGGCCACTTATATGATGATCTTGCAAAGGTTATATTAGAGAATGCCCCATATAATGCAAAGTATGTGTCTGGAGATATTCAGAAACAAATTCTTAGTATACTTGCAAATAAAATCCGAAGGTATATTCGTTGCGAAGTGGGGGATGGATACTTTTGTGTCATGGTTGATGAGTCTCAGGACGAGTCAAAAAAGGAGCAAATGGCTATAGTTTTAAGATTTGTTGATGCAGAAGGAATCATACGGGAAATGTTCTTAGATTTGGTTCATGTTAGAGATACCATGTCTTTAACCCTTAAAACACATTTGTGGAGAAACCTATTGCATCATCAATTTGATGTTAGTAAAATCCGTGGGCAAGGTTATGATGGTGCTAGTAACTAGATATCGGCCTCGTAGAAAATATGGACATGTCACTTTTGAACATTTTTACCGGGTGGATTTGTTTACTTCCACATTGGACAAGCAACTACAGGAATTGAATAGTAGATTCAATGAGCACATGATAGAGTTGTTCAGTCTGAGTGCTTCTTTGGTTCCAAAAGATCACCCTAATGGGATTAATGTTGAACAGATCGGTCTACTTGTTGAGAAGTATTATCCGGAAGATTTTACCGAGCAAGAAAGAATTGATTTAAGATGTCAATTAGATATTTTTAATATTGACATGAAAGAGAATCCCAGGCTAAGTGGTGCATCAACTATTGCTAGCCTTTTCAAAATTCTTGTGGAAACTCGGAAACGTGAAACATATTATCTGATTGATAGGGTGATTCGTCTAATCTTGACGCTTCCAGTTTCTACCGCAACAACAGAGAGAGGTTTTTCAGCAATGAAGATATTCAAGAATCGCCTACGCAATAAAATGTCCGATGAATTTCTTGCGAATAACTTGGTTATTTACATTGAAAGAGATATTGCTGACACGTTTGATTCGTCCTTCGTAATTGATGATTTTAAAGAGCTTAAAGGTCGTCGAGCTGAATTGTAATTTCTATTTCAGGTACTCATGTTTTCTTTTGCATCTTTATAAACATTTTAGCTCTTTTGTTATAAAAAACCGTTGTTATGTTTGAAAATGACAATTTGAATTATTAAACGAGAATCTGACCCGACCCGCTGACCCGAGGCGAATTGCCTATCGGAACGACCCGAAAAATTGCGCCAAAATTATTTTTTTTAGTGCCCGTGGCTTTCGGCCCTGGGACGTTCAACGGGCAAGATCCGCCACTGCCTCGGACCCGCGCCACGTGTTCGGCCAGGATGCGTTCTCACCGTTCTCACACTTTTTGCCGTTTTCTCCTGAACCCGTTTCTATATATATATATACGGTAGGGATCTTAAGAGAAGTCCACCCTATTTGAGAAACTTGAGAAGCAATCTGGACCACACATTTTCCCTAAGCAAACAATGCAAAAAAAAAGTTAAAAAATGCAAAATTTATTTATTTATTTATTTTTGGAAAATCAGAGCTTTTTCTTTAAGGTTTTTTTTTTAATTTTTTTTTTGGATTTATAAACATGTGTATGTTGTTAATCTTTTAACTATACATATGTGTATATTGTCAATTATACATATATGTATATACATGTTTAAAATTAAAAAAATAAGTGTTATAAACCCTAAACCCTAATGTTAAACCTAAACCCTATACCCTAAAGCTAAAGCTAAACCCTAATGCAAACCCTAAAGCTAAAGCTAAACCCAAAAGCTAAGTTAAACCCTAAAGCTAAACCCTAATGCTAAACCCTAAATACTGTTGCTAAACCCTAAAGCTAAACCCTAATGCTAAACCCTAAATACTATTACTAAACCCTAAAGCTAAACCCTAATGCTAAACCCTAAATACTAATGCTAAACCCTAAATAACACTTATTTTTCAATTTTAAACATGTATATACATATATGTATAATTGACAATATACACATATGTATAGTTAAAAGATTAACAATATAGACATATGTATAAATCCCAAAATTAAAAAAAAAAAACCTTAAAGAAAAAGCTCCGATTTTTCCAAAAAAATATTGCATTTTTTAACATATTTTTTTTTTTGTATTTTTTTTGCTTAGGGAAAATGTGTGGTTCAGAATGCTTTTCAAGTTTCTCAATTGGCCTACTACTTCTCACATGATCTTCATGTGAGAAGTAGTAGGATAAAGATCATGTGAGAAGTAGTAGGCTAATTGAGAAACTTGAGAAGCATTCTGAACCACACATTTTCCCTAAGCAAAAAAAATATGTTAAAAAATGCAATATTTTTTTTGGAAAAATCGGAGCTTTTTCTTTAAGGTTTTTTTTTTTTAATTTTCTAAGCAAAAAAATGCAAAAAAAAGGTAAAAAAAATGTAGTTTTTTTTTTTTTTTTTTTTTTGGAAAAATCGCATCTTTTTCTTTAAGGATTTAATTTTTTAATTTTTTTTAATTTTTTTTTTTTGGATTTATACACATGTGTATATTGTTAATCTTTTAACTATACATATATGTATATTGTCAATTATACATATATGTATATACATGTTTAAAATTGAAAAATAAGTGTTATTTAGGGTTTAGCATTAGTATTTAGGGTTTAGCATTAGGGTTTAACAATAGTATTTAGGGTTTAGCTTTTGGGTTTAGCATTAGGGTTTAGCTTTAACTTTTGGGTTTAGCTTTATCTTTAGGGTTTGCATTAGGGTTTAGCATTAAGGGTTTAGCTTTAGGGTTTAGTTTTAGCTTTAAGGTTTAGCATTAGGGTTTAGCTTTAGGGTTTAGAATTAGGGTTTAGCTTTATGGTTTAGCATTAGGGTTTAGAATTAGGGTTTAGCTTTAGGGTTTAGGGTTTAGCATTAAGGTTTAGCTTTAGTGTTTATGGTATAAGGTTTAGAATTTATAACACATATTTTTTCAATTTTAAACATGTATATACATATATGTATAATTGACGATATACATATATGTATAGTTAAAAGATTAACAATATACACATGTGTATAAATCCAAATTTTTTTTTTAAATAAAAAATTTAATCCTTAAAGAAAAAGCTGCGATTTTCCAAAAAAAAAAAATTTGCATTTTTTTCACTTTTTTTTTTGCATTTTTTTGCTTAGGGAAAATGTGTGGTCCAGATTGCTTCTCAAGTTTCTAAAATAGGGTGGACTTCTCTTAGAATCCCTACCCTATATATATAGGGTGGGGGTCTTGTACAAAATGTGTTTTTCTAAAAAGTGTAAAAACTCATCATGGTAATTGATAGATGAGATTAAATGAGTGGTAAATTGTAATATTTTTTTAATTAAATTGATTAATTTCTTAGATTAAAGGTATAAAATTAAATTTAACTTGACTTAAATTTTGGAACCCACATGCAAGTCACTTACACCTTCCCCCGTCTTTTTAAAACGTCAATAACTTTTTTATACGTAGTTTATTTTTAAAAAAAGTTACATCATAATAATGAGCGTTTTTAATCTTTAATATAAGTACCATATTATAACATATCTAAAAAAAATTATGTTTCAAATTGTTGATATGTTTTACCAGTAAAGGTGTGTATTATATGACATCATGGTGTGCTTTATATGACAACATGGTATGTTTTATATGACAATGTGTTTTATAGTTTGGATCGTGTGTTTTAAGGAATTATGTGTTTTTAGTGACGAATTGTGTGTTTTAGTAGGGTATTTGGATGAGCATATGTCTTTTAAAGTTTGAATGATCTACTTAAAAGAATTGTGTGTTTTATAGTTTGAGTGATGTGTTTTACCAAATCTGATAAAACACCATTTGAACATTGTAAAATACGTAAAACACACTATATCTAACACACAAAAATAGATTTGACGAAACAAAATCGTGTATATTAACACAAAACATGATAACAATACTATTCGACAAACAATATATATATATAGACTGCGTAATGTGAGGGGACGACACGGTTGCAATGCGGTGCGGCGCGGGACGACATTTTCCATTGCCACATTTCGCAATGCGAGGGGACGACACAGTTGCAATACGGTGTTCGTTTATGTTAATTAATCAAAGCTCCCATAATAAATCGTATAGTACTTTTGTTAAATTTCTTATTGGTATAATCTTTTACAAAAATTTATTATGTTTATTGTTTTATTTTTCTTATATATTTTGAGTTAGTAGTATCAGTGGGTTATCTATGTCATAAACCTTACACATTTCAACTAAATAATAATTTACCATTAAAATTAGCATCCCATTGTACCAATTTTTTTATAATAAGAAAGGTGAGCAAGCAAATAAAGCCCACTTGAAAACAAATATCAAGAACACCAAAATACTTAAAAGTGTGGTTGTCATTTAAATTAGAGTGTATTGACCCACTTGCTTCCAACCATTTGAATAACCATTTTCTCGATTTCAATTTTAGCAACCTAATGGTAAATTAAAGGTGCATATTTCTAACATCCTAATTTAATTGAACTTTCTTGTATTAGTAATATAAGAGGTTATGTGAAGTATTAAAATGTTAGTAAAGTTAATTACATAAACAACGGATCTAGAAGCCTAGAACGATACTTTTAGTTGTTCATAACTTACAACACAAAGTTAAACCAAATTGAAAGTATACTCTAAATATAAACATAGCAATTCAAACCACAAATAAACCATACAAAACAAAAAGGCAAAAAAAAAATATAGATAAGATTGATTAACCTTGGCCGGATATATGAGCCAGATAAAACCCTAAAATTGCATAGCTCGGTCGAAAATCCAATTCAACAATAATACAAAGCTCGGTTGAAGATGTTACGGTGTTCTGATATCGAAAAAGAAGAAAAATTCTTAGGGTTATTGAAAGATGATCAAATATAGCACAAAAAGAACCATGCAAGGAAAGGATTTTTTTTACAAGAATACGACTATGTGATGA
Organism: Helianthus tuberosus; assembly: GCA_030545235.1. Classification (NCBI taxonomy): domain Eukaryota; kingdom Viridiplantae; phylum Streptophyta; class Magnoliopsida; order Asterales; family Asteraceae; genus Helianthus; species Helianthus tuberosus. Next base: position 8,020,063 of record CM060452.1, read on the forward strand.
CTCTTGATTTTAATGTGGTGAAGAAGACGAGAATCAGTTCTATGAATTGATTGAGGGTATAGTTTGTATAATCTTGTTAGAGTTGGGTTCTTACCAGAAAAATACTCACCGGCTTCGTTGGTAGCAGTTGTACTCCCACATAGCTCCACTAAGATTACTCCTATGAGTACCACCTCTGAACGTCTTTTAGGTTTATCATCTTTATACTTCATGTCTTACCCTCACACTAATGCACAATCTGTTAAAACATAATTTTACAAACACCGTTGATTACAGCAGAAGAAAAAACTAAAAAGTAGAGATTTTTTTAAACATACCAAGTTTAAATACAGCTTATTGAAGATAGAAAACAATAATCTAAGTTTGAAAGAGAGGTCAATATGATTTAAAGAGCACAAATCCAAATCAAAGTAACAAAAAAAAAGAAAAAAAATTAATGTAGATATGATAACATGAAATGTGGGAAAAATTAAGAAAGTTTGTAAATATCCCTAACAACCTATTTTATTACATTTTTTTAAATAATCATACGATTTTGATTTTCCAATATCACACCATGACATAATTATTTTAAAAGTGGATCTTCAAACACCCACTAATATGAACCCAAAAAGCGAATTAATAATTTAATAGCCAATCCTCATACAATGGTTTTATGCGACCAAAAAACCAATTTTAATCATTTTTTTTACAACCGGGCTGGTTTTTAAAGCGGTTACAAAGATCATGAATATGAACCGGTCTACAAGCTATCGGGTCTGATTAAGGCCAAACTAGTTTTTAAAAAAAGGTTTGTCGTAAAATGAAACAACCAATTTAGTGTTATCAAAATATAAGTAGCTATCCAAAAGATCAGAGTATAGTTATTCAAACTTTGCCTGGTTAAGGTTGGTATCAATGTGTTTAGGACCATCATCAGTGGCTGTAATGAATGGCAAGTTGGGCATGAAAACGAAATGATAAATCAAAATTACTTCATAGGAGTGTTAAACAAAAATTCAATATAGCAATCATGTATTCCAAACTGATCTATGTACCTATATTGGCCTGTTTCAAAGTTAGCCCCAGTCAAACGTTACAGAGCCTGCTTTTCATAAGAGTATTTCTTAAAGCTTGCAGTAAGCCAATCAACAATTCTCTGCATTAATAGCATACAAGAAACAAAATTCAATCACTTGATAAATTAAATAGATACAACAAATCAGCAAACCCTAGCCGCAATCAATCAAACCCATCCGCGACAAACTTTTCCCTGTTAACGATCACAATTCTCATATATTAACAATGGAATGAAATCATGATTATACACCACACAATTAATTACATATCTAATAGAAACAGAGATATGACGTGACAAATACGAAGACGAAAAACGTGCTAGCTGGCCGTTTCGGTTTGTTAGGATCCTACGCCTTCTTCGCTTGCGCCGGAGATTTCCCTTTCTTCTACAGAGCGTCGTTTCAAAAACCATAATCCCTTCTGTAAATAGTGAGTTTCTGCTCTTAAGATTTCTATGTCATCTGTAATTTTGTGATTAGGCTTTTGGTGAAGGAATTTGAGAGAGAGAACAAAGTGAGAGAAAACGAAGGAAGAGAAATCTGCGTTTGACTTTTTAAACGGGATTAGGGTTTCAAAGCTACGTGCTCCAAATTTCAAAAACTTAGGTACTCACTACCCTTGCCGCCAGCTTCAAACCACTTTGAGATTTATGCTTTAGTAGTTGTTAAAAAAATAAATTAGTTGTAACTTGTGCATCAAGGTAATCACTCATAGCTATAGTATAAATTAGTTGTTATTTTCTTTTTTAATCACTTGTATATTAAAGCATTATTGAATTGTACCTTTTAATCCGTGTGTCGATATTGAACAAGACAACTACCGAAACGCCGACAAAAATGTGTAGGTTGTCATGCTATCTTTGGATTTTTTAAACAACATAGTTTATAAGATATGTCAAGAATACATAAAAAAAATTATAAGTTTGTTGTGGAGGGATGAATTTTAACTAATTATCTATAATTTTATTAAAACCTCAGGGATTTAGTGTGATAAGTTTATGGGCTAAAAAATAAATAGTGTTTAAAAGATTAAATTACTCTCAGTTTAGGGGTCTTTATATAAATAAAGGGAAGAAAAGTTCTTATTTTTGGGTATCTTAAAATACCCCTATCTCATGCATTATAATAAAGTATAGATATGTTGTTTCATGTATCATTATTAAAGAAAAAGTAAAGTGAATTTAGACTTTTATGGGTTTCTATAAAGATAACTTTTAAAACTATTTCTATGATCATCTCGCATTTCTGATATGTTCATCTATCTATCTATACTTTCTATAAAAGGAGAAATCTGAGTGACATAAGAAAAGCTGATGTGTCAGCCAGAGAGTCTGTCCAACAAGGCTTTTCTTATGTCATTATTACATCATAAACCCTTATATTAAAAACTTTAAAATTCAAAGTTAGCCCACATTCAAATTCCGAAGGTCTGCCATCAAACCACTGCCCATCTCCAAAATTCTACCTATGTTATAAATTCAAACCTCAGCAATCAAAACCACTGCCAATTCAAAAATTTGGCTCCAGATTCAAAATTCAAATCATACATGTATAAATAGTTAATTTAATACTTTCTCTCTCCCAAAGAATCAAAGCATACCATTAACGATGACTACAAAGCCCAATCGATCTCCTTCTCATCAATAAAAAGGAGAACAAGCGGCTCCAGCGTTGTCTTCCATCGGTCTGTCCAAAAAGTAAAGCGGCAGGGGTTGATAAATAATAAGTTGAAATGAATGCCGGCCAGAGAGACAGATATATAAGCAGCAGATGGTGGTTTGTTGAGAGGGAAAGTTTCAGATCAAACAAAACAATGGAAGCAGCAATGGGTTTGATGAGAAGAATGCCTCCAAAACACACCGAAACCGCTCTCTCTGCTCTCCTCAGCCTCCTGCCGGACCACTCCTCCGATCTACTCTCTCAAATCGATTAGCCTCTTCAGGTACTTTTCACCTTTTTTTCCTTTTCAACCCTAATTTGCAATATTATACATCGATTCTGTTATTGTAGCTCGAAATTATTGATTTGTTAATCAATTTTAATGTAGCCGTAGTTATCATTGATCAATCAAACACAATTGAATTCAACAAAAAAAATTGTTGTACAATTCATAGTTTTAATCGATCTATTATACCTAAAGTTAATTTAGTTAGTTGTATTATATATATATATATGTATATATTCTATTTTGGATATGGAAACAGATATCTGAGTGGCTCAAGAATCCTCCAGAAACATTCGATCCTGCCGCCGACATTGAGTGGTATAATGCTGCTGGAAGGTATGGCTTATCACTATCTTTTCTTTTCTTTTCTTTGAATTTTAATTTTGTTCCATGGACAATGTTTATTCGTTTCCTTTAAATTCTACTTCAGACACGTTCAACTGAGTTTCGTGATAAAAGCTTTGGAAATTATCCTTGAAGGCTATGATTTCAGCAACGAAGAGTAAGTGTCATTTTGATTGAGGTTTGTTTGAATACAATTACTTCCAACTGGTTGAATTTACGTTGATGTGTAGAATTTAGATATTCATATGACATTGATTTATTTGTCAATTTTGCAGTTCCTTGGGTCAAAACCATAAGGAGAAAACAAGCACTTCTGTGTGGGAAATTTGCTTTGCGGTGTTTATTTCTGTATTTGGTTTGGTTTTATTCTCATTTCTCATTGGAAATATGCAGGTTGGTAATTGAGCTCTAAATAATATGTGGTATAACTGATACGTTAAGTTCTAATGGCACAACTCTTTTTTACAATAGACATACATTTAGTCGACAACCATAAGATTGGAAGAAATGCGGGTGAAAAGACGAGATCATTAGACACTGAAGGAGCTTCACAAGTATAAAGAGCTTATAAAAAGTGCAGAAAGTTAACCACTGGGAAGGCTATATTGCAGCCTCATCATCAGATACTTGATGAACTTGAGTTAAACTTTTGAAAGTGATTACTTCAGGTCAGTTTACATACAACTTTTAAAACCGGAGGTTATGGTTTTACACTTAATTTGTGTGTTTGTGTAGCTTCATATGGCAAACTTCACAACTAAAATCGTGAACATGATGAAGGCAGAGAATTTGTTTGATTCACAAGGAGGCCCAATTATTCTATCACAGGTTTGCAACTTTTTTGCTTTTTTATTTCTATTTACTCTATTATGCACTCAAACTTTGTATACTTGGTAGATAGAGAATGAGTACCAGATGGTCGAAGGAGCTTATCATGAGGACGGAACACAATACCTTAAGTGGACCGCACAAATGGCGGTTGACCAAAACACGAGTGAACCATGGATCATGTGCAAGCAAGACGACGCCCCTGTCCAATGGTTCATGTCTTATACCTTCTAAACAGCTCCCTTAGTTACACATTGACTTTTTAAGGTCAAACATATGCATCATGCAGATTAACACATGCAATGGGATGAGATGTGCTGAGACATGGAAAGGACCAAACTCGCCAAATAAGCCTTCCATGCGGACCGGAAATTGGACTTCTTTGTAGAGACTTACTTCCATACTACCTCTAAATTAAAGAAACTCATAAACTAATCTTTACTAATTAATTTACTGGTTCTTGAAGCTTGCAACCATATGGAGAAGGTCCCAAGATGAGATCAGTCGAAGATCCGGCTTTTCATACAACACTATTCATTTTAAAGATGAATGGAAGCTTTGTAAACTACTATATGGTACTAATATCCGACAAATCTGTTATTTATATATGAATATATGATATCCAAGTGGTGGTAATTGTGTCGGGTTGAATTGATGAACCCAAACACGAGCCCAAATATTTATTTGTGTCATGTAACCAATACATGACAAGTGAAACTTATTTATCTAAACTGATTCAATTGAGTAAACATGCATGAAGTTGTACCTTTTGTTTTATGACAGTACCACTGTGGAAACACGGTTCTGTTTACGATGAGCTTTTGAAGAAATGGAAGCTTCAAGAAGTTAGTTGCTCATGAGCTTTTACAGGTGATTGTTGCTATATCAATATAAATTATAAAGTGTCGCCTCTACAAGATGTTCTATGCAAAGCATTACTATAATAGAAAACTGTTGGCTGGTTATTAAATTTATTTTTGTAAGTTTTGTACAGCAGATGCACGTTGAGGCTATCAAAACAACAGAATTGCCCTAATCCTCAAGCCTTTATCAAGGTAATTCCATTTTTATTCTTTTGTTTTTACGTGATCTTAACCGTGTTCCTGAAGCAGTGAAGTATGCGGAGATATGTTGGATCAGGGTATCAAATTGGTGTCTACCACTTTGGCGAGATTGAGGCAGGGTCTTGCGAAAGCTGGAAAGGGCTCTGTTTACGATGAGCTTTTGAAGAAATGGAAGCTTCAAGAAGTTAATTGCTCATGAGCTTTTTACAGGTGATTGTTTCTATATCAATATAAATTATAAAGTGTCGTCTCTACAACATGTTCTATGCAAAGCATTACTATAATAGAAAACTGTTGGCTGCTTATTAAATTTATTTTTGTAAGTTTTGTACAACAGATGCACGTTGAGGCTATCAAAACAACAGAATTGCCCTAATCCTCAGGCCTTTATCAAGGTAATTCCATTTTTATTCTTTTGTGTTTACGAATTTTTTGTCTTTAAAAGAACTTGGTTATAAAAGGCGCAAGGCGATTGGGGAAGCACCCCAGGGTTTAAGGCGGTGCCTCATGCACATTTGGGTTGAAATTGGTGAAAATTAGAAGGTTTATATGTAAAAACAGCCAGCATGATGAACTGGTAGAGAGATTATGCGTGGTCTACTTGATATGACAGTTTACATGTAAAAGAGTTAAGACAGATGCAACTTTTAGCTGTATATAAGGCTTATTTTGCTGTACACAGAGCAAGACCTCACCTTCGGGGCCAAAATGCCTCAAAGTACCTCATGCTTTTTAAAACAAGTTAAAAAATTAATTATTTGTTTGAATCTTGTGTTTATTTGTGGGTAACAGGAAGTTGCAGAGTCTTTTGATTTTTGGGGCAATCTTTTGATTGCATGCATCAAGTGCTAGAGCAAGTGAGGCGTCACAGAATAAAAAAAAAATAGCTGGAACCAAAAACAAACTGGAATCCTTTCAAGGTCTCAAGGTATGATTAGAATGGCAAATCCCAGAATTTTATTTAAATTTAGAATAATTTATGTTTTTTCAAGATGAGAATGTGAAATTTATTGACGAAATTCAACCTAGAACTCCACAAATAACTAATAAGAGAACTGCATGTCACACCCCTATTTTCCACGTGTCACCGGTGGGCCGGGTGGGGAGTATCGTGACGTAGTTGATATCATCATAAGTCAAACATCACAAAATAATAATGCACAGCGGAAGCAAAGATAGATTCATTTCAACTTAAATAAATTGTAATATTAAATATCACAAAACAGTTGAAACGGATCCACAGGCGGATCAAAATAAAATAAGATATTGTTCAACAGTTTATTTGACATCCAAGCTCGCGAGACTTATTGAGGACGCTAGAAGACAGCCAGCCTAGTACGAGTAGTACCTGCACTTAACCTTTTGGAAAATACGTCAGTTTACACTAGTAAATACAATTTAACTGACTCATTTTAAAAAGGGTTGAAAATTGATTTGAATGCACGTGGCACAAAAACATTTTATAACTTGGGATAATTATATGAATATAATACTTGTAAACGAATTACATGTTACTTATGCGTTCAGTAACCCGATCCGTAGGCCGGGTTAAAGATTAATAGACACACCACATTATTTGGTTCGGCACTGACGAGTGTACGCCTACACTCCGTGCTTTGGCCGTGGCCATCTCGTAAGATGATGCCAAGGATATCCGGGACATGGTCATTAACCCCCCAAAGGCTTTAAGTAAACAAAACATTTCAAAATGTAGCATATCAAGGATTTAACCACTATTCGATTAAAGATTCAATGCCGGACCAAGCGGTATTTTATATACCGTACCCCAAGCCCATATAGGGAAAATAAGTTAAAAGTATTTACCTTTGTAAGTATAAATCACAATTGGCGAGTGAAGGTAGCTTTTGCTGGTTCTTCTATTCTGGAACAAAGGTTTATAATAACCTATTAGATTTCTAACGGGTCTTTATTTAAGCCTAAGCTTAGACCGGTTAGCTTTTAAGGACGATACGGTTCAAACGCACGATTAAGCGGAGACCGGATAGAATGTGATTTAGACCCGACAAGTTTGAATACTTGTATAATATGGGTATACTAAATACATTCTGGATTTTGAGACAAAGATGATAAGGTTTGACCCGTTTCGGTCAATTTATGCAAACTAGTTACATAAACCGAACCGAACGCGAAAAGGGCGTCACGGGTAACCATAAGAGTCATATGCAAGTTCCCTGAGTTAATATGCCTTAAACATGTTGTGATATCAGTAAGGTATCTTCTATTATGCCCCAAACGAATTTAAATTCAAATTATGCCTTATAAAGGCAATTTGGTCATTTAAAAGATTATAGAAGAGTTAAATTTGTAATCTGAGTTACAGGTCTGATTTATACAGTAAATATACTTAATTTAACATGTTATAACAGTAGGGTATGACCTATATGTGAAATTTATCATTTAAAACCAAACTATGCACCTTAGGGGTATTTTGGTAATTTCACTTAGGCTTAAAAGGTCAAACTGGAAACCTGAGTTTATAAACTTTTACTTACTGTTATTATATAAAAATATACTAAAAATATCAGTAGGTATCAACGTTATATGTTTAATATAGTTTTAGTACATACTATGCGTTAAAAACGCTTAAAAAAAGCGATTTGGAGCCATTTCCGGGTTTTCAAAGGAAAGCTGATATTTTTAAAATTCCAGAAGGCTCAAAATATTTTATTTATCAAATAAAATCAGTAGAAAAAGGTTTGGGGACAAAAGGATTTGTAAAACTCATTTTATGGCTAAAAAGGGCAAAATCGGTATTAACCGAATTAAACTTAGAGACCTATGTTATGCTCAGCCAAAAATTAAATAAAAATCTTCAAAAATCTCAAAATATTATATTACATCAGTGGGTAAAAAGTTTGATATCAAAAAGTGGGTTTAAATAGGTTATATGCTAATTACGCCGTTTAAGTAACATAAAGCTTTCAAATTACGCTAATGAGCATAACTCTTAATCTAGACCTCAAACTGATGTCAAATTTTAGGTGCAAGTTTATAAATCAGTAACTAAGGTTTCTACTCTTTTACTTTTTCAAAAATCACGTTTTATAGTCAAAAGGGCATAATAGTCAACAATTAGGCGTTTAATGGAAACATGCATATGAATGGGATAACTAATGAACTAAGTTGTGTGACCTCAGGGGGTTACACTAATATGAAACTTGGTCCAATTAAGGCTCTAAGACATTTCTAAACAATGCTTAAACGGGTCAGAACTGAAAGTCAAAGCAGAGGTCAAACTATGCGACTTTCGGGTCCAAACCGAGCCTAAACTGAAAATTGTCGAGTTGAACATGTTGGGACATGTTCTTACATTAATTACCAAGTTATATTAATGATCAAACAGGTTGCAAGTATCCTACATTGCTAATTATGCTTTAATTTGAAATTAAACATTCTGTTGAATTTTTAAAGTAAACTTTGACTCGACAATTAACATAGTTAGAGTGGGAATCTGGAAGTACCCTTTTAAGGGTTTATTACCCACATAATTACCTACTTAAAGGTGCTTTTAATTCGTGATTAGACTAAGCACATATTAATTAATCATGACGTCAAACCTTAATTACGACGGTTTGACTTTTAGTTAATTAACTAAGCTAAAATGAATTTAGAAAGGTTAAGTATACTTACAAGGGTCCTAATTGTGATTAGATATCCCTAAGAAGATTGTTGCTGATCAGGAGAGCTCCAGAAACTCACTTGGAAGAAGTTGCAAATAAAATGTCCAAAATGTAGCAAGTTCATCTTCTTATATCGTGCATCCAAGTGCTTAAGATCATCACACATAAGTCTAGGAAGGTTGCAAGATGTCCCCAGGTGTCCTATAATGCTAAAAACCGGGTATAGGAGCCCCTGAATTCGTATACCACCTAAATAAGTCGGTGTAACCGTTTGGACATGCATCTGCCAGTAAAATCGCCCAGATACACTGCTTACTCACCGCAACATTCTGGTTGTTGAGGTGCGCAAGCAGTCTTGCGCACTGCAGCGTTCTGGATGTTTTGGTGCGCAAGCCTTCGCCAGAGATCAAAATTTTGTTTTTATTCAAGCTATGACCATGCAACCTTTTCAACTCCGAATCTCGTGCACTTTAATCAATATGGGGACCATGTTTTCAGCCATTGCATGTCTAGGCATGCATTTACTCATCTTGTACTCTTGTGGGAAGTTTAAATTGACGGAAACACCAAGGTTTTGCATAGGATCCATGTTTATAAAATAAATTCATTATTTAGAATGGCCAGATTTATAAGCATAAATCAGATGTTGATAAATATATCCTGGTTAGGGATTTATTAATAGGTCGCTCAGAGGTATAAATTAACATGTCGACGTTTAAATCCTACCGTACATCTTTATCTGGATCCGTATTCATGACACGTTTGCATAACATGACACGTGTCTTTATTTTACTGGACATGAATTTTCGAGGTGTTACATCCTCACCCCCTTAAAAAAAATCTCGACCTCGAGATTTACTGGAACAAATGAGGGTATTTTTCCTTCATGGTAGACTCTACCTCCCAAGTATATTCGGGACCTCTACGGGCATCCCATTTGACCTTAACAATAGGCACATGCTTCCTTCGAAGCTTCTTTACCTGTCGATCCTCAATCGACAATGGTTTTTCTACAAATTTTAAACTCTCATCTATATGCACATCCGTATGCGGTTTGACCAGTGAGTCATCAGCTAGACATCTCTTCAGATTGCAGATGTGAAAAACATTGTGGATAGCATTGAGCTCCTCAGGCAAGTTTAGCTTGTAGGCAACTGACCCGACACGTTCGATAACCTCGAAAGGTCCTATGTATCTCGGGCTTAACTTGCCCTTTTTACCAAACCTCATCACTCCCTTCCAGGGTGATACTTTAAGCAATACTTTGTCACCTACTTCGAAGTGAAAAGATTTACGTTTTGGATCCGCATAACTTTTCTGCCTATCCCTGGCAGCTTTCAGGCGATCGCGAATCTGGACAATCTTGTCCGTCGTTTCAAAGACCAAATCGGGTCCTGATAATTGAACTTCTCCTACTTCTGCCCAACAGATAGGTGTTCTGCATTTTCTACCATATAATGCCTCAAAAGGCGCAACCTTAATACTAGTATGGTAGCGATTATTATAGGAGAACTCGATCAATGGTAGGTGGTTATCCCAACTGCCACCTAAATCAATCACACATGCTCGAAGCATGTCTTCCAGCGTTTGGATAGTACGCTCACTCTGTCCGTCCGTCTGTGGATGGTAAGCCGTACTAAAATTTAAGCGTGTGCCCAAAGACTGTTGGAAACTTTTCCAAAAATGAGAAGTATATCTCATATCTCTATCAGAGATAATTGACACTGGCACGCCATGCAAAGCTACAATCTTATCTACGTACAATTGAGCTAACATGTCAGACCTATAAGTTTCCTTAATGGGTAGGAAATGTGCTGACTTGGTCAGTCTATCTACTATGACCCATATAGTATCGTATCGTTTCCCTTCCTTGTCTTTGGAAATTTGGTGATGAAATCCATTGTCACAATTTCCCACTTCCATGTGGGAAGTTCAGGCTGTTGTAACAAACCTGATGGCTTCTGGTGCTCAGCTTTGACTTGCGCACACGTCAGACATTTAGCTACATAGGCAGCTACAAACTTTTTCAAGCCTATCCACCAGTAGTTTGCCTTTAGATCCTGGTACATCTTATCAGCTCCAGGATGAACGAAATATTTGGAACTGTGGGCTTCCTGGAGGATAACATCTCGAAGTCCTCCATAAACTGGAACCCATATTCATCCATTCAATCTTAGCATTCCGTCCTTGTCATAGGATAACTGCTCCTCAGTTACTCCTAGCTTTTCTTCAGGATAGTTAGCTTTCAACACAACTTCCTTCTGTGCAGCTAACACCCTTTCGTTCAAACTATTCCTTATTTCAATGCACTTGGCATTGATTCTTATCGGCTTCACTCTTTCTTTACTGCTTAAAGCATCAGCAACTACATTTGCCTTGCCTGGATGGTATCTTATCTCACAATCATAATCATTTAGAGTTTCCATCCAGCGTCGCTGCCTCATGTTCAAGTCCTTCTGATTGAATAAGTGTTGAAGGCTCTTGTGATCTGAATAGATCACACACTTGGTTCCATACAAGTAATACCTCCATAGTTTTAATGCAAATACAACGACACCCAGCTCCAAGTCATGGGTGGTGTAGTTCTTCTCGTGTATCTTTAGCTATTGTGAAGCGTAGGCAATAACTTTGCCTTTCTGCATGAGTACACAGCCCATACCAGTGTGTGATGCATCACAAAATACCACAAATTCTTCTATACCATCGGGCAATGTTAACACCGGCGCATTGCTCAACTTTTTCTTAAGAATGTCAAAGGATTCCTACTGCTTAGGGCCCCAATCAAACTTAACCTTCTTACGTGTCAACAAAGTTAGAGGCGCAGCAATCCTTGAGAAATTTTTGATGAATCGCCTATAGTATCCTGCTAAACCCAGGAAGCTACGAATCTCAGTAGGCGTCTTTGGTTCTTGCCAATTCATAACTACTTCTACCTTAGCGGGATCCACTTGGATACCACGCTCACTTACCACATGTCCAAGGAATTGGACTTCTCGAAGCCAAAATTCGCACTTCGAAAATTTGGCGTAGAGTTTCTCATGATGTAGAAGTTTAAGAATACAACGAAGGTGTTTCTCGTGGTCAGCTTGGCTCTTCGAATAGATGAGAATGTCGTCAATGAAGACTATGACAAATTTATCTAAGTAAGGCTTGCAGACGCGATTCATGAGATCCATGAATGCGGCTGGTGCATTAGTGAGCCCAAAAGGCATCACTAGGAACTCGTAATGACCATAACGAGTCCTAAATGCAGTCTTGTGCACATCTTCATCTTTGACCTTCAACTGATGATAGCCTGACCTAAAGTCGATCTTGGAGAAGTAGCTTGCCCCTTGCAATTGATCGAACAGATCGTCGATCCTGGGCAAAGGATACCTATTCTTGATAGTGACTTTATTAAGCTCACGGTAATCGATGCATAGACGCATCGAACCATCCTTCTTTTTGACAAACAAGATCGGCGCTCCCCAAGGAGACGAACTAGGTCTAATAAAACCTTTGGCTAGCAGATCATCTAATTGTGTCCTTAACTCCTTCATCTCTGTTGGTGCTAACCTATAAGGCGCTCTTGCTACTGGTGCAGCACCAGGGATGATGTCAATTCGGAATTCTACTTGCCTATCTGGTGGTAAGCCAGGTAGTTCTTCAGGGAAAACTTCAGGATATTTCGAAATGACCGGGATGTCTTCAATCTTTGGTCTCTGCACATCAATAGTAACCTGTGCCATATAAATGACACAACCTTTCTTCAAGCATCTAGATGCCTTGAGCATGGACACTTGCTCAGGCAATCCATGCTGGGTATCTCCCTTAATGGTAAGTGACTCACCAGATGGAGTTTTGACTACCACTTGCTTTCTGTTGCACACAATCTGGGCTTGGTTAGGCGATAACCAATCCATACCTATAACTATATCAAAACCGGCTAACTTAAAGGGAAGTAAGGATAAAGGAAAAGAGTGATTCCTAATGGATATAACACATCCATCTAACACAGTTGAGGCGGTTTCTATGGTTCCATCAGCTAATTCCAACTCATATTTCACACTTAAGGCTTTTACAGGTAATTTCAACAACTCACAAAACTTATTATCCACAAAAGACTTATCTGCTCCAGAATCAAACAATACTCTAGCAAAAACATCATTTACGAGAAAAGTACCTGTAATCACGTTGTCATCCTGAACATCTTCCTTAGCGTCCATCTTGAAGACCCTCGCATTGGTCTTTTTCCCATCCTCGGTTTTCTTGGTGTTCTTTGGGCAATTGGACTTAATGTGCCCTTTTTCATTGCAACCGTAACATGTTACATCTTTCAGCTTTTTGCACTCCAGAGTCTTATGTTCTGAAGATCTACAAATCCCACAGGGCCTCGGCTGAGGCTGGGATTTCGACTCAAGTCGACACCTCCCAAAATGATTTTTCTTACAAGTTTTACATTTGGGCTTATCCCCAGATTGTTGCCCGTCCTTCTTAGACCCTGACCCTTTCTTGTGGTCGTTATTTCCTCGGTGTTTCTTATCTGATCTTCGTGAGGTATCGTCCTCACGCTTCCTCTTACTTTCGTCTGAATTCCTGAGCGATCTCAAGCTGACTACGTCCAAGGTAAGAGATAGGGATAGATCAGCTGCTGATCTAAAGGTAGCAGGCCTTGATGCCTTAAC